>CM039627.1:12904292-14188042 GCA_022457165.1 Juglans mandshurica | reverse complement strand
CAGCCCAAGACAAGCGCTAAAGGTTTAATCTAGTAGAAATCTTAAGAATTAGAGAGATCGATGAAGCTAAACAACACAAGCACAAGCGGTTGCATTTAATTTTGTCGAGCGTTCTTCCTAAAATCTAATAATTTCTGACGCAGCAAATCATCAAATCTTAGTTGCTTCACAAATTAGAGGGATCAAACAATTACGGATTTGATGTCTAATCTAGTAGTAGATTGCAACGAATAATAAAGTAGTAGGCTGCCTAGTAATTAAACGAGTCAATCATGAAAATAGGCATAGAAAAACATTCGATACTCAAAGCATAAATTGAACACTAAAAACAAATCAGATCTCACAGTTTTATTGATTCCGAGGCTTCCGTTACCTTCGACCAATTATGAAAGTTTAGCCACACAAAACTATCATGAAAACTGGAAGGAGGAGTTAGAGAAGAGGGGAGAGAGATGTCCTTGTATGATGATTTTCTTTTTCTCTTTTACACGTCCATGCCCCTTATTAGAATCCTACCAAATCTCTTAAAATATTCTAAACATTATCCTCAAATAACCATATCCAAATATGACTTAATTAAGGGAAATATTAAAAAAAAATAGAGTCCTAATATAAGTAGGAAAGTGGTGTTTTCCAGCTGTAACTTACGTGCACCAGATCTCCAAAACATATGCAATTAAATCGCATATTTGAATTGCACAATAAGGTCGAACGTTCTGAAACGTCAGCAATGTAGGTGGGTCAACTTCCAGCCCGATTTCGACCTTTATGCAGCCAGTATTTTTCAAAAATCAAAACATAAAAGTTGTAGATATTTTCTTGGTGTTCCATATCATCTTGAATTATCTCAATTGGAGCTCGGCTGAGAGAGTTATGCCGAAATTACGAACCAGGGTCGAAACTGTCCAGAACCGCCCAATTAGCTTCGTTTTGCATTAAACGACTGTATTTGCTTCCTAAATAAAAATATAAAAATAATGAATAAATGTAGGCACCAAATAAGTAAAAGACTAAACATTGAAGAAGAAAAATATGACACTTTGCATTCTCATCAATGGCAACGTTTAGTTTTGAACTCTTCTCTCTTTATATAATCCTTTAAATCTCTCAACGTTGATAATGGGACTAACAAGAAGTACTTACAGAGGAAGGAGAAGAAAAGCAGTGAGGGTATCCTGGAAAATAAGGGATTGCAAATTTTTGGGTAGTTTGTTGTAAGCGCTTCTAAGAATGAAGCAGAGTTGCTTGCAGGCTATTGGGTATTAGTAGATTCTTGTCAGAGACTCCTTCAAGCCCAGTTTTTGGAAAGCGAGTTTTTCACAACGTTGCCATGCTCAGAAACTTCACGTGCTCCGGTTTAGTGTTGGGTGAGGGTGGTCGGGCACAGCTTGGGTTTGGCATCATCTATGGCTGAGGGAAGGCCGTGAGGGCACCTCCATGAGGAGCTATGGTCCGTCGTGCTTTGTTGCCACGGTGCTCTGTTTTTTGGGGCTAAAACAGGGGCTTTCAGTTCTTCTACATCTATGGTTGGCTCCCTCTTCGTGCGGCTGTTTCAAGGGTGCAATCTCCATGGACTGAGTCTGTGCAATTTTAGAATTCACAAAGAGAATTGAACCGAGTCTGTGCAATTTGCAGATCTTATCGAAGAGATATATGTTCACTTGATGGCTTTCCAGGCTCTGTCCATTTGGAGTTCAAACTCAAGTATGAAATAACAGCGCAAAAAGATTACTCATTAGAGAATTACCTAGCATCAATTATTTCAAGCAACTTGCTCTGGTATTTATTGCCAAGAACCTGGTGAATAATACCATTTACTGATTAATATTAGCAAGATTACGAAAAGTGGATTATGCATAAGGTGTTTCCTTACATGTATTTTTGCTGCAGTCTCAGGATCAAGGAAAGTCTTTACAGTGTTCCACAACATTCTGAATCCAAAGCCAGCATTGATGATGAACATGCGATTCAATGTCTAAGATGAAGAAACCAATTGACATGGCATCAATGGTGCTTTTATCTTCCATATAAGCGCAAGGGTCATAGACAAACAGATCAGAAAGAAGTTACCTCAGGATAATAGTCACCATCAATCTTCCGAACGCGAGTAACAAGTTCCCTTGCAGCTTTGTTGAAAATTTTCAGTCCCTGTGAAAACGTTAGTAAAGGTCCGTAATAAATTCTCTCTCCCTTTTATTTGCTTTCTAAGAGATTGGTCTCTTCTCTAAATGGTGTTTATTGTTCTCACGTACCACTCCTTTTACGCCCTTGCTAAGGCCTTCACCCTATAAGGCCCCCAAAAATAAAATTAAGGTATTTTTTAAAAGATAAAAATCATTTCATTAAATAAAATTTTAAATAATTTTTTTATATTTTTTAATGTATGCAAGGTTACATAATACTAAATTTAATATTTAATGCAATGAATTATTTATATTTTAAATAATTTTTTTAAGATCTTGCTAAATTGAGACACAAAGTTTGCATTGAGGCCTTATTTTACGTTGTTTTATTAAATATAAATTCAAAAAAATATTATTTAAAGATTTTAAATAAAATCTTATTTTATCAAAAATTTTGAAAATTATTCCATATAATAGTTTATATTTTATTGTATTATAATTACAAATTGTTTATTTAAAATTTACCTTAAGTCTCAATTTGTATTGAGCCGCCTCTGCATCCATGATGGTTGTACTTTGATGGATGTGCTTTTTTGTATATGAATACCACTTCAGAATGAGATGCCATCTAACAATATTGTTTCAAACTCATGCGGCAAACACAAATCTTTATTAGACATGGTTGCCAATTCGTGAAGAAAGCAATTGGAAAAAAAATATTCCCTCTACGTGCGGCTATTTCAAGGGTGCAGTCTCCATGGACCGAGTCTGTGCAATTTCAAAATTCACAAAGAGAATTGAACCGAGTCTGTGCAATCTGCAGATCCTATCGAAGAGATATATGTTCTATCATCTGATGCGTACAAGCATTAGTCGGTTTTACAGTTGATTCATGCCGCATTACTTGGGTACTCAAGCATAGAATGATGATGGGTGTCCATAATCGGTCTGTTTAGGTATATTTATACCAAATCTCATGAAGTTTCTATATTTCTTCCTTGATCGTTGATTTGGTACAGTTTTATGTATTCATTTTATTTGTTTTTCCAGATTTATTGCTTTGTGTGTAATAATTCTCTTTAAGTTTCTTTATTTGGATAATTTTTGTATATATATATATATATATATATATCAATATTGAGTATGGTTTCTACCCAATAAAGAAAAATGAGTGTTGAATTAAAAGAGAAACATAACAAGTTATTTGTTAATCTTAATCTTAATGTTGAATAGATTAGAATATAATATTGTCATTGAATTTGTGAATGTGAAAATTGTGGTTTTTATTTTATATATGGTACAGGAAAATTTTATTTTTGAAAAACGTTGATATCTCAATTACGTTCAAAAGAGAAAATAGTACTGTAATTACTTCATAAATTAATTATGTTTTTGGTTTATGTGATTTTAAGAAAGTGAAATTTTTTGTTTGGGTTCCTTTATTTGGTTGGTTTACGAAAACGATGAAATGTGTTTTTTAAATCCTCTTAAAATCTATAGATTAATTATACTACTTTTACTCTCTTTCGTTTATGTTCGGTGAAAATTTAAAAAGTAATCTTAAAACTATTTATAAATTATTAAAAGTGTAGTTTTGTGTTTGTAGTAATCTTAAACCGCCCTGTAAACCGTTTCAAATTTCTCTATTATAAAATCCGGTATCTTTCTAAATCTCTCTCCCTCATACACAACAATCCGGGCATTGTGCGGTTATAGGCTCGTTTATGATAATGCTCATGCAATTTTGAGTTATCAACCCTCTAAACTATGATTTAGTATGCATAATAAGTAATAATACATCAACAATTATTTTACATTTAACCGGTACAAGCATATCACTTCATTAAAATATAAAATTTACTTTTAATTTCATATTGAATTATAAAATAATTGTAAAAATATTGTAGGTAAATCACTTTCTACGTATAAAATGGGCTTACAAATGGAATAAAATGTCCAGACTTTGCTAGAGGTTGTATTATCAAGTTATGAGTCAAACCAAAATCGGAATGCTCTTGTTCCGATTTTGACTCCGACTTTGCTGGAGTTCGAATCCAAACTCTTACCCCAACCAAAGTAGACTCAATCGGAGTGGAGTCGATGCTACAACCACCCAAAAATACCCAAATCACAACATGCAAAATCACCCAAAAATCACAACAAGCAAAAACTGGTAGAAGAAATCATCGATTCCCCCAAATTACAAGCAAAATCACCGAAATCACAAACCCAACAAATTGACGCAGATTAAGAGATGGAGATTGAGAGTAAATGACTTACGAGAGACAAAGACCAAGAGGCAGAGGGTCAAGGTGAGGGACTTAGAAGAAGGATTCAGCAGCAAGGGGCAGTTGTGCCGATGGCGAAGGGTATGGGAACATAGAGGGACGACAACGGGAGAGTGAGGTCACAAAGGCGACAGAAGAGACACTATCAGGAGAAGAGAGAAAAGCTTACTTGGGAGAGAGAGAGAGAGAGAGAGAGAGAGAGAGAGAGGAGGCCGATGGGATAGGGGACCTAGGGTTTCTTAGAAGAGATCGAGGGGAGGGGCTAAAGTTGAACATTGAATGTCGAAGTGGTGAGATCGAACTGGAGGTGGGGGTGTTAAGGTCCTAAATACGTAAAATGGCACCTTTTTACCCTATGAAAACGACATCGTTTTACGAATAGTGTGGTTGTGGTGAGGTGTACCAGTGTTCTAACTCTTTTTTAGGCCTTTTGGGCTGGGCTGCGAGGGTTTTGGGCTGTTAAACCCTTTTTTTTTCGTAAACCTTTTTTTGGGCCTTTGTTTCTCCTAAACTCTCAATCAAATCTTAAACCAATTTTAATCATTGTTTTAGCCATAACTTCTTTTATTTATGGGTTCTATAATTTTTTTTATCACTAAGTTTAATTGTTAATTAGTATTGATTGTTAGCAATTACTATTTAATTAATGTCTAATTACATGTCATTATACGGTACTATTACATGTTATTAACTCATTATAATATTTTATACTAATGTCTAATTTAACTTGTATTATAGTGTTTACTTACATGTTATTATACTAAACTTAAAGTATTACTTGTTATTATATTAGTTTCTAACTTAATTATATACGAGACTTAGTATTTGTAACAATTCGATCCTAAAATTAGGCCATAAAATAAGTTTGGTGTATTTTCATATTATTTTAAATAATAAATTATTCATTGTTATTATTATACTATTATCACTTTATCAAATTCATGTCATTAATAAGTTGCTAATTTTAATTTGAAGTAGTATCATTATTAGCATCATTATTTTTATTTGTCAATAGGATGAGTGTAATGGATTACTTTAAACTTTCACATTCTCCCTCTCCTCTAGGACGTATCTATTGCAACCGTTTTCCTCTCGGCCTCTTGTATGTTACTCCTATCGTAATTGACTAAACGGGCATCTTTAAAACCTCCATTGGCACACCGTCTTCAGGTGTTTTCTTGGTTCAAAGTTTTCGACACTCTTGTAAGCCTTATGGTGATTTATTTGTCCCAAAGATTTTGGCAATTAGGTTGCCTACTTATGCGCCCAAATCTTTGTTGTTATAACCTCTCGTTCCCCCACATTATTCCATCCCTCTCCTCCATGCTAATAGTGCTTTGCTCCGCATCTCTCAGGAGTAAATAGTTGTACCCCATTGCCTTACACCAACCACCGTCGAATCAGATTGAGAAGAGGAAGCCCTAGCCTTTACCAACGCACGAACAATGTGCACTTGGCTCTTCGTGCACAACCACAACCCACTGCAGTGCACCTACCTATTCAACCTCTGGACACCACCACATCCAAACAGCCCCGTTAATTGTGCATATCACTTCAGAAATCTTCCCAAAAACCACAATAGACACTCCTCGGCATCGCTAGGCCTGTAAGAGGATCGGACCGGATAGAAAAACCGACCGGACTGGATTAATAGTCTTATTGGTCAATCTGTTGAGGTTTTTCTAGATTAGACTAGACCGAGACCGACCAAATGTATATATATATATATTTTTAAATAATTTTTATTTATATAATATGTTATTTTATATAGTAGTTGTATATGTTAATTATGTAATATTCATAAAAGGGATCACCATTGACAATATATAACAAAATTATTTAATATTCATTAACTATGTATAAAATGTTAAAGAGATCACTTAATTTCATTAATCATATATATAAAATAAAATAAAAAATGGTCATGGACCGAATAGAACAGAATGGACCAACTGGACCGATAACTAACAGTCCAGTTCGGCAAAAATGATGTACTAAAATTTTCGATATGTGACTCTCCCCGGACTGAACTTTACTCAACTGACTACATCCCTAGGCACCGCAAGGCATCGTGAAAACTCACTACCAGCAAAGAACCCAACCCAACCACGGCCCTATACCTCCACAAACCACTGTAAACAAATCAAAGCACAAAGAGATCACCATGCAAGGTAGTGCAGTCGCCTTTCAGCTCATGCACGACAACCCAACTAGCACTTGTCACTCTTTGTTTGGCAATACCAAGAACAGAGTATGCATCCATCAGTCAACCACAAAGGGAGGAAGCTAGCTCCACCCTACACCGCCTTACACCATCGTGACTCATTCCCTTCCCATGACAAGCCAAAGTACCATTAAATCATGACAACCATTTTGAGCCATCTAACTCCAAAAGAACCCATGCATGTGAACCCAAGGTAACCACCCACACATTGTCGAAAACTACCTAAGAAGCCCTCAAATTCACCGCACATAGCTTTCCCTCAATGAGTCCCTGTCGCAAACCATCATCTACACAAAAATCACTTTCTTCTTGATCTAACGAATGTGATAGAATTATAAAAACCATTACTAAATTATAACAAACTCCCATTTTAAACATAGGGGAATCCATGGATATGATAGACAATGATAATAGAAGATGGGATCAAATATAGTTAGACTCACGTCACTCTTCAAAACTTGTTCGCTGTAGGAGTAGGCTTCCTCTGGTGTCATCTCATCATGGTCATCATTTAGCGGGTCATATAGCGGCAAAGGTGAAGCAAAATTATTTTGGCGGAGGATTAATTCTCTTTCTAGCTTGTCGTAACCAAACAATTCCACAAGACCCATCTCGTCCATCTCCATTGCTCTTCAAGCAATAATTGGAGAAACACGAAGACAAACCTAGTCGTTGCTACTGCCACTATCACTATCACACTCGCAAGTCGCACTCGAACTCTCCCTCGCCTCAATGACCAAAGTATGCACGGGAACGTCTCTCTCGTTAATTTAGAAATCTCTCTCCACATTAATTTTTCTCTCTTTCCATTAGGAATCACCACAAAAAAATAAATCAAACATGTTTAAAAATTAAAATATTTAAAAAAATGAATTTTATAAAAAAAGTAATTAAAAAATGTAAAAAAGAGATTGAATTTTATAAAAAAAAAAAGAAGCAATGGAGAATATTAAAAATAACTACAAGAGTTTACTTCAAACAAATGCTTGTTTTCAACTTTTAATATTTATGATAATGCTCATGCAATTTTGAATTATCACACATTACATGATATCAATCTGTACCAAGAAAAACATGGGTTAAAAGATGTCAAGGTCTTAAGGACATGATATCAATCTGTACCAATAAACACGGGTTGGTGCTGCGGTGGCGTGGGACTACTGTCGTGAAAGGCAGAGCTTAGTTTGTGGCCCTGGCTGCTTCGTCGTGCAGGAGCAGTGGCTGCTTGTGCTCGGCGTCTCACGAGAATAAGAACTATGGATGGAAAGCATATGAGAACGTTTGCATGCATACCGCCGCATTCCTCTCATGTTCCACTTCCTGCTGGCCTAATGTAAGGAGGTTTTGTGAACCTGTGTCAAGAGCAGAATTGAATCAATTGATGGCTTCCACAGTTCTGTGAAAGGCTACGTGAAGGGGTTTTATCTATTAAGTCATCAAGCACCCCCAACCTATTAATGTAGTGTAAGAAATCATTTAAAAGTAGCCACATGTTAATAAAACGGTTTAAAGAAACATATGTTCCTCCATTTCAAGAAACCAAGTGTCAATGAAAGACAATTGCCAACTGTTTGATTCTATGGTTTTGATTCCTCGAGATTATTTGGAAATTAAACTAGATGTTCAGATGTTAATGAGATGATAGTACTAATGGAGATGAAGTACAGGAATAAGGAACAATTTTAAAGTCAGATTCACATAATTACACTGACACTTGTACTCAATACCTTTCAATTGTACAACCACCAAAACGAAGGAACTGAACCACCAGTTTTTGAAAGCAGAAAAATAGAGTACGTTTGCATAGACGAAAGAAAACCTATGGCTTTGCAAGAAAGAAGGATGCTAACCAAAGGTAGCAAGAACAAAAGCGATGTCAAAGCAAACAGGAAAGAAGAGAACAAGTTGTTGGGCAGTTCTGTTTGTGGCGGCGCGATCCATGACCGGACCCAACAAGTATTATTGGGGTTTTTAGATAGATATTCAACGAAACTAGGGTCATGGAACGGAGGCTTGTGTCGTGTTCGATTGATTCCACTTTATATTTTTATGTTCCTTATCGTTCCTAACACGAGCTTGTTGAAGCATCAAACACCAGTAGTTTCATTTTACACTTGACATTATAAAAACAAAGTTTAAGTAATTTTCTTTCTTGTCACACTGGAAAAGTGCAAAAGACCATCATCGGCGCATCCAACGGTTCGGATTCCCAAGAACCCTCATGATTACTTTCCCAGGTTTTGCCTAATACGTTCACTTTTGCCTGTGCTTCCTCTTTTTGCTTTTCCTTCTTCTTCTTCACTCATACTTCCTTTCTCTGTCTTCCTCGCATTTTTCTGTTTGTCTCCCATTCTCCATTTTTCTTTCACGTCGCCTTCAAGAAATCTTCTTTATTGCAATGGCCAGTCGCGGTTCTGCTAAAGCTTCCCCCAAATCAAAGGGTGAATCCTCCCTTTCCCAGAACCCCGCTTCTTTCGACGGATATTCGTGGCGTTCGGTCTTAAACGTGGTGGACCTTGTTGACTTGAGGGAGTCTTTCTACATCCCCGAATCGGTGGACATGACCATTCCCGAAGGGGGGTGCATCGACAGAGAGGGCTATACCAGAGACGTGGCTCTGACGGTTTGTGTCCTAACCAATGGGTTGCACCTCCCTTTCATTCGCCCAGTGGGCGACGTTTTACACTTTTTGAAGCTTGCTCCTGCCCAACTTCACAGTAAGGCATGGCGCATGTTGATGTGTGCCTGTGTAGTCTTCTGGTCAGGTGTTGGAGTCCCTAGGGGAGAAGTGCCTAGACTTAACGACGAAGGAATTCCTTTCCTTTTTATAGCGTGGCATCTCTGCCAGGAAATATCTGCAAGTTCCTTGTCCGTGGGCAACGCCTGGCGGCTTTTGAAGGGCGTTATTCCAATGCCAAATAATGGACCAGTAAGTTTTTCTTCATCTCTGGTAGTGGTTTGAAATTTCCCGCCAATGAAATACATATAAGAGATTACCCTATTTTTGCCAATTGGGGGTGTGTCCCTGACAATAAAAGTCTATTGCTAGAGCTGACTAATAGTCAACGTTCTTGTATTGACCTTGTCCTAGAATGGGCTAAGGACCACGACCGTGATGGTCTGTGCTCGGATGATCTTCTTTCTCCCTCTAGTATAGATAGGTTTTTGGTGGTGCCCAGTTGCACCATGTCAGGGGGCCAAACTCAAAGTGGTACCGCCCTAAGCAAAAAGGAATGGCCCCCAAACTAGGGGGCCAAAAGTGAAGCGTCCCCGTGGTGAGGGTGCAAAATCTAGTGGCATTTCTGATTCCCCTTTGGAGGTGGCGCAAGGGGTGACTATAGATGCAACTGTTCTTGGAAAGGCCATGCCGGTTGCTTCCCCTGTTAGGGCCTCCTCAACGGTGAGCCCAGGTTTTGATGACCTAGGTGCCTTGATGAAGCAGGTTATCAAAGACCTTTCGTTAGCTTACAACTTTGGACTGCCTTCAGGGGGGTTACCATGTGGACACCCTTCCTTTGAATTTCCTGTTGTTGTTCCCACACCCTGCAACAGGAGTGATTTATGTGACATATAGGCCGTTTTTGCCTTGGGCGTATTCGGGGGAGGGGTGCCTAATGTTTTTGCCCCAACTGCTTGTGGCGTCGCAATTAAAACTAAAGGCAGCAGCCCTGTCCCTCGTGGGGGGCAGGACTTTTCCCCACACTCCTTTCCTACTACTCCCATGGGTGGTGAGACACGGACCAAGACAGAGTGTTCATTCCCTCACCAAATCCTTCTTTGCTTGGCAGGGATGGGAGCACCACCCTTCGCGAGGGTGAGATCTTGTTGGGCAATCGGGACACTCATAGTGGCAGTGCCCTTGAAGAACAGATGGGTGTGGAGGTAGAAGCCCAGCATGATGAGCTAGCGGGCTAGCAGATTGGCGCCCAACAAGATGAGCCAGTGGGTGAGCAGGTTGGCGCCCAGCGTGAAGGTGGCCCATCTAGGGGAGTGTCTGCGCCCTAGCTTGGGGCCGCAGTGGCCCCGGAGGAGGAAGTTCGCTGGTGGCGAAAGTTCTCTTATTTAGCCAAGCAAGAGAACGACCGCCTTAAAGCTGAGAGGGACTATCTGCAATGCTGCCTGGAGCAGTCGAACGGCTATGTTCATTCCCTGGAGGCAGATCTTGACTCTCTTCATAAGAAGTCGTGCAACCTACGCTCCAAGCTCCTCCGTGTCGAGAGTCTCCATGCCAACGACAGTTTTGCCTTGTATATGGCAGAGATGGAGAAAGTTACAACCAGGGCAGAAGTGTTGCGCCTCAGGGGGTGTTGGACTCTTCCAAGCGACCCCAAGTTGATGCTGACAGAAAATGTAAGGAGGCGGTTGTAGCCTTGGCTTCCTCCAAAGAGAAGCAAGAGAAAGTGGTCAAGGAGTTGGCCCAAAGAAAACAGGTGTCTGGAAAGAGCGTGGACGTGAAGATAGCCGAGCTACAAGGGGACCTATCTCATGCATAGGCTAGATACGATAAATATAAGAAGGAGCGTGAGGTAAAAGACGCCCGCTAAGACCAGACACCAGGGAGTGTGACCCAGTTGGTTGCACAGGTGAAGGAGCTGCAGGAGGCGCAGAGGAGCTTGGAATCCCAGATGGGTGTTGCGAACAATGAGACTGTTCGACTACACCCTCAGTTGTCCGCCGCCAAGGCCATTCGAGACAGGGCATTTGGATATAGGTATGGGGTGGGATTGGCTCATCTGCAAGCGCATTTGCTGGCCAACCCTCGGACAGTTTTAAGGAATCTAAATTTGAAGGATTTTGAGCCGGATGCCACTGCGGTCTAGTATGCAGATGCTATGGGTCACGTCATGATGACTGACGCCTTCCCCTGTCCCCCGCCTCCGTCATGAATTTTCTTTTTGTTTGTGATGATTGTTAGGCCCCTGTTTTGGGCTATTTGTAGTTTCTGCCCTCTTTTGGGGCTCTTTGCATTTTTTTGGCCCTCGAATTGGCCTTCTGTTTTTTATGTGTAGTGTTTGTTTTTTTTTTGACAAATTTTTTGCCCTGAAATTGGCCTCTTACCTTTGTATGAGATTTGTATGAGATTTTGTGTCTTGGATATTGTTTCGTTTTACTGCTCTGTGTGCCTTTGTTCTTTTGCTCCTTGGGTACTTAGCCTCTAGGCGTTCCCTCAGCTGGTCTGCTAAGAGGGTTATGGGATCTTCTAACCTCCACGCCTGTTTTGATTGCACCATCACACAACTCAGCCTTTGGTGGCTAACTTCCTCGGAGGGTCGTGGGGTCTTCTGACCTCCATGCCCACCTTGATTGCATCGTGAGTGTGTAACTCAACCTTTGAGGGCTAACTGTTGAGTGCACAGCGAGTGTGTAACTCGACCTTTGGTGGCTAACTTGGAGAGGGGTCGTGAGGTCTTCTGACCTCCACTCCCGCCTTGATTGCACCGCGAGTGTGTAACTCGATCTTTGGAGACTAACTGTTGATTGCACCGCTAGTGTGTAACTCAACCTTTGGTGGCAAACTTAGAGAGGGGGTCGTGGGGTCTTCTGACCTCCACTCCCACCTTGATTGCACCGCGAGTGTGTAACTCGACCTTTGGTGACTAACTGTTCAGTGCATCGCGAGTGTGTAACTCGACCTTTGGTGGCTAACTGTTGAGTGCACCTCGAGTGTGTAACTCGACCTTGGGTGGCTAACTTGGAGAGAGGGTCGTGGGGTCTTTTGACCTCCACGCCGGCCTTGATTTGCAATGGGCTAAATGCTTACCTACTTTTATTGCCTTTTGTTCCATCGAAATATACATTCCGAAAAATAAAAAATTGTCTTTAAAATAAATGCATAAGAAAATAAACTTTCTAAGGGTAGAACTTTTTTAGGTGTTTGGCATTCCACGGATGTTGTAGCTCCCTTCCCTCGCTGTCTTTAAGTCAATATGATCCTGGACGGTTGCTGGCGGCCACTACATAGGGCCCTTCCCACCGTGGGCCGAGCTTCCCTTCGTCTTGGGTTGTGACCCTTGTTTCCCTCAAGACTATGTCGCCAACCTTAAATGATCTAGGTTTAACTTGACCTTAAATGGGTACCTTACCTTTATCCCGAGTTCCTGGCACCACACCCTATAATGATTTGAATCAAGCTGCCTCCCGTTGTTGGAGACTATAGTGTTGGGGATCCCAAATCTGCACACAACACTTTTCCATAAGAACCTAGTGACGGCTTTGGTTGTTATAGTGGCTAGAGTTTCTGCCTCCGCCCACTTTGTGAAGTAGTCTACTGTTACTATCATGTGCTTCACCCCTCCATTTCCCAATGGGAATGGTCCGACCAAGTCAACCAACCACTAGGCAAAGGGCCATGGGGAAGTGATGGAGGATAATTTTTCTGGTGGGCAGTGTGGGACTGGGGTGTATGCTTGGCACTGAGTGCATTTCCTGGCGAACTGCTTGGCATCCCTAAGGGCGTTGGGCCAATAGTACCCTGTCCTTAGTGCTTTCCTCGCTAAGACTTTACCACCCAAATGGTTACCGCAAATGCCCTCATGTATTTCTACGAGGACATACTGCACGCACTTCTTCGAGTGAGATGCACCTTAGTAAGGGTGTTGTGAAACCCTTATTGTACAAGACGCTACCGATTTTGACAAACCGTCCCACCTTCCTCCTAATCTTCCTTGCCGCCTCTTTTCCTTCAGGGAGCTTCCCTGTCTCTAGGTAGTTTTCTATCTCGATGGCCCATTATGGCGTTTCAGGGCCCACCTATGTTACCGGGATCCCGACGAGTGGTACCTCGATCAGCCTTCTCTGTACCTCCCATGGTAATTTTACATCATCCTTCATTGATGCCGCCCTGACCAACCTGTCTACCACTGAATTGTTCGCCCTTGGAATTTGTACTATGGGAAAGTACTCAGACTGGTCGCGGAGCGCAAGTACTTTTTCGAGATATTTCTTCAGCTTCTCCCTCTTAGTGGTGTAGGCCCCTGTTACCTGGTTCACCACTATCTGAGAATCAGCTTTTACCTCGACCTGCTTGGCACCCAGTGCTTGGGTGGCGAATAGTCCCGCTATCAAGGCCTCATACTTTGCCTCATTATTGGTGGTCTTGAAGGTGAGTGTTGCCATATAGTGGTGCTCCTTTCCACCCCCAACTTGACAGGCAGACCCATCGACGATGACCATCCAGGGTTGGCTGAGGGGTTGCATCGCACCTCTGCTGGGAAGCCGTTGAATTCGGCCACAAATTCTGCAGGGCTTGGCCCTTGATTGCATTTTTGGGTGCATAGCCGATTTCAAATTCACTAAGCTCAATTGACTATGCAACTAGCCTTCCTGAGGAATCTGACTTTTGTAGTACTCTCTCGAAAGGATATTCTGTTAATACCTTTATTGGGTGAGCTTGGAAGTACGGTTGCAACCCCCTTGCGGCTACCACTAGTGCAAATGCCAACATCTCCATCCGTGGGTATCTAACTTCGGCACCCTTTAGGGCACGACTCGTGTAGTAGATTGGAGGATGGTTTCCTTCCTCCTCCTTCACTAGGACTGCGGAGACAGCTTGGGGGGATACATCCAAGTAAACATACAGGATGTCCCATTGATTAGGTTGCCTCAATATGGGCGGATTGGTCAGGTACTGCTTCAATTCTTGGAAGGCTTAGTCACACTCTTCACTCCAAGGGTGTACTTTCCTTAGAACTCGGAAAAAGGGGAGGCATTTATCCATGGACCTTGACACAAACCTGTTCAAGGCAGCCACCTTCCCTGCTAGTCATTGGGAGTCGTTGATAGTTTCCGGTGGCACCATGTTTAAAATTGCTTTTATCTTCTCTATGTTGGCTTCGATTCCTTTCTCTGAGATAATGAACCCTAGGAATTTGCCCGAGTTCACTCCGAATGCGCATTTGGTCGGATTCAGCTTCATCTTATATTTGCACAATACTGCAAAGGATTCCCTGAAGTCTACTCTTAGAGCATCCTCAATGGACTAGCCAAAGCTAAAAGACACTTTTGATGAATTTAAAAAGAATTTGGCTTTTGGCTATTCCATTCACATAAGTCTCCATATTGGAATAACTATTTTTTCATTATATAACAATAAAATAATATAAGATGAATTTGACTTTGTCTATTCACATCAAATCTTCACATTGGATTATCTATTTATTCATTATATAGTAATGAGTAATCAATAATTAAAAAATATTTAATTTTTTTAATTATTAATTTATTTTATTATATTATATTTTACTATTTTATCAATTATATGTTAATTAGTAATGATATTCTGATTAAATTATTATTTAAAAAAATTATATTCTACCTGCTAGCCCAACCATCAAACCTAGATTGACCCAACCACCCAGCCCCCCCAGCACATGAATCCAGCTAGCACATGAAGATGGACATTGATAGAAAGAAATGGAGAGAGAAATAATTGATAAAAAATGTATTTGATGTATCAACAGGTACCTTTAAATTTAGAAAAACTTTTGAAAGTCACTATATTTATATTTGGAATTTAGCTGATCCATTGTGAGCATATTTTGTTCTTTAATAGCTAAATACTCAATGGATTTAGCTTTTAGCTAATCCATTGAGGATCCTCTAAGTGTTGGGTGGCTTCCTTGCGCTTCACTAGTTGGTCATCTACGTACACCGTCTTCCCAATTTGGTGCTTGATCATTCGATTAACCAGCCTCTGATATGTCACCCCAGCGTTCTTCAACCCAAAAGGCATTACTCGGTAGCAATAGAGACATCTGTCAGTTATGAACGCCATCTTCTTCTCATCTACCTTGTTCATCCTAATTTGATTGAACTCAGAGTAGGCTTCCATAAAGCTTAAAAATTTGTGCTCGACTGTGGCGTCCACAATGACGTCAATTTGGGGGAGTGGGAAACTATCCTTAGGACAAGTTTTGTTGAGGTTAGTGAAGTCTATGCACATTCTCCATTTACTGTTGGCTTTTCTTATAAGCACTACATTGGAAAGCCATTCAGGGTAGTGTGCTTCCCGTATGAAGCCCGCCGCTAAAAGCCTATCGATCTCCTCAGCTATGGCCGTCCATTTCTCTATGCTGAACGACCTCCTCTTCTACCGCACTTTCTTGGCTTCTAGGTTGATGCAGAGGCTGTGCTCTATGACTGAATTATTTATCCTCGACATGTCTTCATGGCTCCAGGCGAACACGTCTGTGTTCAATCTACTTCTTTAGGGCCTTTCGGTACTTTGGTGGGAGCTTCGTACCAACCCTTGTTGTGTCGTCTGGGCGTTCTGGGTGAAGCTATACTATCTCTAAGGGCTCATTAGCCTCGGCTTAGAGCAGATTGCTTTCATCACTGACTTCCATGTCTTGTTCCTCTTTTATCTGAGGCGGTGGTGGCGGGTGCTCCCCTAAGATACCCACCGAGCATACTGCTGGCGCCTCTGTCTTTAACTCCTGAATGTAACACTCTCGTGCCAACTACTCACCTAGGACTTCGTCGACTCCCGCTTCTGTTGGGAACTTCATTTTAAAGTGGTAGGTGGAGGTTACCACCTTTAGGTGATTGAGGGTCAGACATCCCAATATGGCATTATAGGATGATGGGGCCTTGACCAGTAGGAAGTCCGTCATGCTGGTGATCATGTGGACCCCTTGCCCCACCGTAACCGGAAGTGTGATGGCCCCGATAGGTTGAAAGGTTTCTCCTAGAAACCCCTTGAGTGGGGAAGGCTATGGTCACTACCTGTTGGGGCTGATATCCATTCTAGTGATCGAATCCCAAAATAGGATGTCAGCTGAGCTCCCATTGTTGACCAAGACTCGTCTAGTCGTGTAGTTGGCTATCAGCATCGTAACTACCAAGGCGTCATCATGGGGTACATAACCCTTTCGCAATCCTCATCCCCGAATGAGATGGTCGGGGTTGTCCCCGTCCTGGGGTATTTGCATGGTCTGTCTGCCATGTATACTTCATGATACCTTGCCCTGCGGGCGTGGGCTTTCCTGCTTAATGTTATGGCACCACCCCCAGCGAATTCGCCTGCTATTGTGTGGATCTCTCCAAAGGGGTCCTATTCTTGGTCCCTTCTTGGCTGAGGAGAGTTATTCCTTCCTGGTCTTTCCTGCCTCTAACGCTTGGGGCTTCTACTCCGCCTTTGATCTTGTCGACAATTTGCTTCCCTCCGCGGCCTGATGTAATCAACCAGCATCTTTTCCAACTCCCCACTCCCGAATAGCTCATTGACCCTCTTCTTTAGGGTGATGCTATCTTTGGTCCAATGGGAATTGGTTTGGTGATACGTGCAATGGCGCTGGCCCCTGCCTAGCGAATGCTCTTCCTTTCTTGTAGGCCTATTGTTCTCTTGCACGTTGTGGTTGTTGTGAATTAGGCAGCGCCCTTGGTCTTGTTGACTGGTGTATCGGTCGCGTTTATCATCACGGTGCCATCGATTGTTGGCCATTTTATCTTTATCTTTGAAATTGTTTTGGTTCTTGTTCTCTGATTTGGTTTCCTGCTTCTATGGCTCCAAGAGGGCAAGTAATGTGTCCTCCACATTAAGTTTTCTTGCTCAAACTATGAACTCCCTTAGCGTGTATGGAGTCCTTTTGGCCAGTTCGGCCATGAACAAGCTTCGGGGTCAGATTCCTCCCAAGAGGGCGCCCAAGGTGATTTTTCCGTCTTGGTCGTTCATGGTGAGCCTCTCTTTGTTGAAACGAGTTAGATAGGTTTCCAGGTTTTTGCCTTCCTTTTCTTTTATGGTCAGTAGATAGGCAGTTGGCTTAAGGCGAGTTAGAGGGCACCCAAGGTGATTTTTTCGTCTTGGTCGTCCGTGGCGTAGTCATTTGTGCTTTAAATTTTTCGAGGTGATTAATAGGATCCTTGGATCCATCGTATAGGTCGATCTGGAGTACCTTAAATTTGGGCGGTAGTGGAACCGCATGACCTCCTCGCTGTAAGGGAGGTCTGTACGCGTGAAGAGCTGTTCCACGGAAGGGAACCACCCATCCTCTTTGCCATCTCCTCATATTTGTCAATAAGACTACGCAGCTCGTCATGCATCTTTTTCTTTTCCATCTTTTCACTATTTACCCCTTCTGCACCGTGTGCGTCTCCTTCAACTTGCTTGTTTTGGGCTGGGGGGTTATCCTTCTACCGTTTTAACTCCTCGTTCTCCTTTTGCAGCTGCTCAACAACTGCCATCAATTGCTTCAGCCTTTCTTCTGTTTCTGCTAACCTCACCTCCACTTCTGTCATGCTTGTTTCTGGTGTATGTGTGATCATGTGACGGTTGGCATGTAAAAATCACGTTTAACGTCTGTCAGAAGGTCCCACAGATGGCGCCACTGTAAAGGACATGTTTCAAACCACCAACAATACGGATGATCTGCAACAACAAAGGGGCGGCACTGGTTGCCCTAAGTAGACTCTGATGCTTAAGTCAGTAAAAGATGAGAATAAATGTATGTAAAAATGACGATGATAATGTTTGTTACCTCTCATAGGTTATTTATAAAAGGACATGGACATGGCGTCTCTACTCACCATCCAGTTGAACACTTTCAAGGCCTCCTTAGGCTTGTGCTTCCTCAAATATGAAGCAATGAGCGAGGTGTTGTTGGGTGTGAGGTAAGGATGTGCCACAGGGCTGTGCTTGAGGCGGGCGAGGATAGACATGGGGAGGGCCATATCCGGGTTGGAAGTGAGGGAATCGACGAGAATGGAAGGAGAGAGAGAGATTTTGGAGGGGGGTTTGTGAGGAGGGCAGTTGTGATGAGGTGGATTGTCGTGGGGAGGTGGTTTGAGGAGCAAAGGCGTGGAAGGAGGAGGTTAATCTTCGTCAGCTCCTCTTGGGTCAGTGTTGCAATGGAAGAGGCAGCTTCACTCGTGGAAGTAGAAGTAATAGTAGAAAGTGGTGCAGTTAAAGGTTGGAAGACATGGGAGACGATGGAATTTCAGGAAAAGGACAAAAGTTGAAGTTGTTTCAGTTCGAGAGATTTCATTCTGATTCAGGCTGCTTCCTTTCCTGTACAAGGTATGTTCCATCCTCTCTCTCTCTCTCTCTCTTTTCTTTTTGTCTTTTCCCCGTTAGGGTTTATTGACCTGCACCAAATTCCAATTGATATACTAGATTTTGTATGTCAATTATTTTATGAGATTTATTTTGAATTTATTTAATAACTATAATAGATATGTCATATGGTAAATAACAATAGTATGTCCATATGTCAACTACTAATTGGGCATATATACCAATAATAATATAATGATTAATACTTACATTTTGTTATGTCACTGATTGATAGAGTGTATATGAAAGATATGAAACTAGACTAAATGCTCCAAGGAAAAAAGAGAATTTATCATCATGCAATCCTTATAATTGATTTGGTTATAATGAGAAAGAAAACAAAAATTCCTGAATTATAAAAACCTCCTATGGTAAATATTGGGAAATTCACGGATATGACAGAATTGCTTATAAGTCTAGTCTACCAAAAGGCAGGCCTAGCTTGATTTTCCGAGCCTGCTACCCAATATATGGTACCTAAATTATAGCATCTAAATTAATATTTATATGCAACTTTTTATGTATTTTATATATGAGATAATTTAAGTCAAAATTTCATACAATTGTCGACATCTTATGATACAATAATTTTCTATATGAGAATATTGAAAATATTAGAATGGCTAAAAATAGCTCTAGATTGGATGCGTCCCTAAAGGTGATAAACGGTTGTACTGTCAAATAGCTCTACCATAAGCCTATCTAACAATCTGTCCACGAACTATCATCGACTTTGTGAAATTTCAAATTGCACAATTTTAACATATGTCAAGTTATTTTGTAACATTACTTCTATAGAAGTGGCATTATCTCTCAATTTTTTATTAAGTAAATTAAATGCATAAATGAGAGAGAGAGAGAGAGAATAGTAAAAAGAGAGAAGGCACAAAAAACTTTACTAATTATGTTTTTTTTTTTTTTAGTGAAGTTCCCTCTCCCACACAAGGAAAATAAAAAAAGCCACCCAATTCACATTGACAAAAGCACGCTGCATAATCTCACTTGACCAAGGTACCATTGGAGGCTTGAAGCAAAGGAGTTTTGCAAACAAAATTAAATAAGCATCATCAGGCCAACTTTAGAATGTCTAAATAAACACTAGAAGCACCATCTTTCCATTTAACTTGTATAATTCATGTTTCCTAATTCCAACAGCATTGTTAAACTCCATACACATTTCGCCTCTTAAAAGATCTTCAAATACAACAAGTTTCACCTGAAGGAAACGAAAAAAGGTCAGTGGTCTGCATAAAACCATGCATATGGAATTACCACCAAAATGCTCCAGACCAAAAAAAAAAAAAAAAATCTATTAAAGTTGCGAAATCAGGAGGTTTGAGACTAACATCTTCCAACTATTCTAATAATATTTATGTTTATTTTATTGGCACTGAGTGTCCAGGAACAAAGTCCAAAGTAATTCCGGGGCTGCACAACCTCTCGACAAGCGGTATCAAATGAGTCATTGTTTCCCCATTCCTCCCACACATAAAGCGCCAATTTATCACCTTCGTCCATCACCTCCTTAAATTATCTTAAGAATTTCACCCAACGCAGGACTCCAAGTAATCTTCTGTGGGACATGAGACTTATCGCGAGAAGTCAAGCTATGATAAATTTATTTCACCTCAGATGTTACTTTCTTGGAGGGGGGCCCAACACATCCGATCTTCTCTCCCCAGTTATAATCTAACTGAGTACAAATAGGCATAAAATGAAATAAAGATAGAAAAAGATAGACACGAAGGGTACAAAATAATGGAATCTAGTGTATCTTTAAAATTTAACCCAACATAAATTATCAACAAAGGCTTTCAGTATTGCATATCATTGCACCAACAGCATAAGAAGCAATAGTCACAATAGTCAATTACTGAAAATCATTACTAGCATTTGAGAAAACAAATCGTGCTTCCGTGATATAATATAAAAATACTAACTAACCATTGCAAAGGTGATTTTCCCAAAACCAGTGTCTCCCATGACTGCCAGAATCTACATGAAATAATACAAAGATAAAGAATAAATAAAAATCAACACTAAATATTACTCATCAAAATCAAACTCAACACCAAAAATCTGTATAGCTTTCTTAAATTGCAAAGTCTTGAAGTCGACACAACAACAGAACAATGCTAAACAAAAAATTAGAGTTCCGGTAACCAATCTCCTATTTTATACACACCGGACACTTTCTAATATATATTAATCCAAAAGTTTAAAGCCCTACACTTTGTAATAGCAATTAGAGGTTAATGCCCAACAAAATCTCTGGTTAAGATTATAAAATGTTACTCTATTGACTTCCAGGACAGGCTCCATCTCATTTCCATAACAAAAGTTTCTGAATAACTGACAGAAAATAGGCTTAGAGATAATGGCTAGAAAAGATCGATAGTTTGTGGAATGAGAACATGAGGATTACAGGACAAGAAGCTCAAATGAGGAGTTGGTGGATAAATATCTAGTAGAATGAGAAGGTAGCTATGAATTAGTACAGTGGCAGTGGAGGATTAGGGAGGGATATAGTGTATATTTCAGAGTGGAAGCAATACGATGTCTTTGATTCTTTTTCTAATGGATAATAGAGATGTTATTAAAGGTGCGGCCCTGTACACAGGTGGCATTAAATCTACAAGCAGTAAAGCTAAGGTTATCATATGCCACTGTCCGAACTTAGAGACACTTCAGCATTATGGAATCATTCACCGCACATCTAGGCGACAAAGATTATCATTTTCCCTTTCAGCATGCCATAATCTCCACCCTTCCCAAGGGCCTAACCCAAACTATCCGAAGACATTTGAAAATTGAGTACCAAAGTGCTCTGGCCACATCACTGTGAAGCCTTGCTCTTCCTACACATCCAGCTCATCTCATCCACGAGTGTAATCTCCTTGACAATGTGAACAACCTCATTTTTTATTGCTGTCATTTTGTCAGATAAGAATCTTTCTTACCCGTCACTTCAATATCATGGAGATTGCGCATGAGTATCAATTTCATCCTAACGAGTCTTTGATTTTCTGAAAACATGAAAAAATGAGTAGCTCCATTGAGCTACCACTGTAATATAGTATATCAATCTCCTCAGAGATCATAACCAATCATGGCCCTAAAATTTATGACTAGCATAAGAGGATCCAGTAGCCTAGTCCAATTAGATGGGATATTTGTTATAGTCTCATGGAAGGTCAGCTAAATATATGTATAAGATAATTAACAGATTCATCTATCTACCAATGAATTAATTAGAAATACGAAAACAACAACGCCATAACAGCGGCTCAAAGCTTTCAAGAATCAATTTGCTTTACCTCGCTCATCCTCGGGGGGCTTTAGCCTAAAGGATTTCGCTGTCTTAGACTTTATCCCATCTAATACCACAGCTTGATACGTCTTAATCTCACCTCCATTGCCAAGATCCTTGGCCATGAAGGTTATATAATACCTGATTCCGTTGGCAGCCTGACCCATTACCATCAAGACCTTAACAAACTCCAACTCTGCATTGGCATCCTACACACCAACCAAAGTCATCACGAATTTTCACAAGTTTCTGTTTAAAAAGATGATGCTGATAATAATTTTTATAATGATGATGATGATTATCATCATAATAATAATAACAGAGAAAAAAGAAAAGAAACCTTGAACCGACGTTTGTATTCATCGATTGCGAGCTGCGAATACCGTTTATACATATCATAATCGTAGTCTATGTTGCACGGTTGAATTTGGTGGAAACAATTGACGCCAGGGATGTCAGAAACATCAAAGCCCTAAACAAACAAATGACACGAAAAAATGGAGGAATTAAGCAAAAAATTAAAGCTGGAGTAGGCGCAGACAATGATAATAGAAGATCGGATAAAATATAGTCAGACTCACGTCACTCTTCAAAACTTGTTCGCTGTAGGAGTCGGCTTCCTCTGGTGTCATCTCATCACGGTCATCATTTATCGCGTCAAATAGCGTCGAAGGTGAAGAATAATTGTTTTGTCTGAGGATTAATTCTCTTTCCAGCTTGTCGTAACCAAACAATTCCACAAGACCCATTTCGTCCGTCTCCATTGCTCTTCAAGCGATAACCCAACAACTGGAGAAACACGAAGACAAACCAAGCCGCTGCCGCTGCCGCTGCCGCTATCGCACTCTCCCTCGCCGCAATGAACTAAGCAAGCACGAGAATATGACTCTCCGCATTAATTTTTCTTTCCATCAGGCATCACCGTTAACAAAAGAAAAAATAAATCAAACATCTTTAAAAAATTAAAATATGAAAATGATAGAGATTCCGCTTGAGTTTCTCGCTCCATTTTTTTTTAATTTTTGTTTATTTAGTGATTAAAAAAGTGTTGTTTAATAATATTTAAAAGTGTTAAAAAATTATGTGAATAAAAAAAAACAAACTTAAGTTTTTTTCACATATTATCTATTAAAATGTGTAAAAAATTATGAATTTTATAAAAAAAGTAATTCAAAATCACCAATCATGTATCAGAAGTAATATATAATTACATTATTATATAATAATAAGTAGTATAACCAGTCATAAAACAATATGAACAGGCTGTATAATTGACCATATACATGAATTAGTAATTATATACCTTCAAACAGTAAAATCTTAGCGAAAAAGTAATTTATTATGACGGGAAAAGTTTACAACCATTCGAACAATAATTTGTTGTATTCAAATGAAAAATATTTGATGGCAAAACCTGGTGGGAAGGTTTTTAAACCGTTCGAACGGAATATATTTAGTTAGAACATATTCAAACACCACATTTATACATTCAAATATATAATATTACTCTCGGTACGAAACTCAAAATATAAAAAATATATATATATCATATATACAAATTCATTAATTAATTTTATGTAATTAATTTAAAAATATTTTAATGATTTCCTTTATGTTAAATAAGATTTTTAGTTAAATAAATATTATCAACCATACACCACATAATATAAATCAATAATTACTTCAGAAAAGACACAATATTTAATTTACCAATAAAGCAAATTATCAAAATACTATATATATTGTCCATAACTATAACAAAAAAATATATAAATAAAAAATATAAATAAATAATAGAAACTACAATGATGCAAGGTCTCTACACATATCCTCGACTGAAGCTAATTATCTCTCTACCTGTGCCAGTCGAGTACTGAGCGTGACCTGAGTTGCATTATTGACATTAATTTCTGTACGTAACTCATTAACCTTTGTACGTAACCCAGATACGGTAGCCATAATCCCTGTACGCAACTCAGACATAGCAGTATGCACTGCATCAATTACTATTGATGTGTGTACGCCGATCTCAACACGCAATATGTCGGCCATCTCCTTGCGAGTAGATGTGCGTAATGCCTCGGCCTGTGTAGATGTCTCACCAGCCAATACTCCAGTGTCTCTCGGCTGTACATCTCTCTGAATCTCAGCCCTGTCAGGAACAGCTCCACGAAAACGAAATCTCAAGTGTCCCCTGCTCCGTGACAGGGTGGTATTGTTGATCGATCCCATCGGCTCCTGGGAACGCTCGGCAGGTTCGGGCACGACCCCGGCATGTAGCAAAAATCAAGTGATGAGGATCCCAAACGGCAGTATATCTGTAGTAATGAATTGTGCCTCTGAGCGGATCCTCTCAAATATATAACCCACAAGGTCGATCGGGATACCACGAGCGACCCGTATCATAAATCTCGCTCGATCCATGCCGACCTCAGTCTTGTGCTACCGAGGGTCAATATTATTGGCGATGACCAAATTCATGATCTTGAAGAAAGAAAATAAATATGCCTACCTAATACTCTTCGTCCCATCGTACACTAGAGCATCATGACCAACAATCAAGTATCTGACCTCATGATCAGCAAGTGTATCGATCTCATCTGTGTAAACTGGTCCCTCGTCATGAGACATCTCTGCATCACCTGAAAGATTAGACTATCTAGGCGGTAGGTTCGGATAGGCATCAAGAAGCCTAGGAATACCCAGATATGCAGCTAGTCCGTCAGCTGAAAATATAACAAGAGCTCTTCGGACACAAATCCTGTATGCCCCTCCATCGTCTGGGCTGGCACCATCGAGCTCTTTATAGAACTCAGTAACAATATCAATGTAGGAAATGAGTTTCATTCCTTCTTCTCGCTGATCTAAGATTGGTGCCCAACCACGATCATTGAATACTGATGGGAGGGAATAACCCTCCCATATAAGAGCCACAAAATCAGACAGTTTTACCTGTCGCTCAAGTAAAACAGTTCGCTCTCGAACTATTTGGATAGAAGGTTCTCCTGATCTACCACGTTTACGGCCCCTATAAGACATTATTATGAATCTGAAATTTTAAAAACAAAATATATATTCAACATTAGTGATAAAATCTAATTACGACGAAAAGATTTATAAAATTATATACTAATAACAATTTAATAAATTAATTGATAGAATAATTCAATAAAACGATAAAAACAATTTAATAAGTTAATACAAAGTAAATGGTTTTAATTTAATATAAAGCATTCGAACAATAAAATATATTCAATAAAATATATTGTCGAACGGACACTGAAAACCATTCGAACGTAAGGGTTAAATCGTAGATCGAGCTTGGTCATGGCTGAGTCAACTCAGCAGCCATGAAAACACCAAAAAATGCATCAATTTCGTGGTTTCTTCGACAAAATACATACTACTCTTCATTTCTAAACATCATACAGTAGATTTATGGTGTTCTATGGTAACTATTGATGAAAAAATACAAATTTTCTAGAAGAAATGAATAAAACCATAAAATTATAAAATAAACAGTAAAATAACTTTAAAATGCATACCTTCACTTGGGAGGAAGAGTGTTTGACGTAGGTAGGGCTGTAATCGAGCCGAGCTGAGCCGGTCTTTAGCTTGCCGAGCTCGGCTCGATTCAAAATACTTGAGCTCGAGATTTTTTTTTATTCTTCGTTCGAACTCGGCTCGATAAGCTAAACGCTCAACTCGAGCTCAAGCTCTAGCTCGTCCCACAAACGAGTTCGAGTTGAGCCGAGCTCGAGCTCGAACTGTATATTTTTGTAATAAGATTTAATAATTAATAAAATAAATAAAAAAAAATCTAATATTGAATTTATACAACTAACAAGTAGAACCTCTATTGAATTATAAAATTTTAAATATAAATAATTAATATCTAACTAGTTGATATTTATCCAAAATAACAATATATTATATGCTTACATATATTATTAATACATGCACTTAATATGATATCATATATCTATTTCATAAATGGTTCTCATATACTAGTATATAAAATTATTAAATTTTATCTACTAATTATTATACAAATTATAAAATATACCTATAAAGTATATATTCACTATATAGACATAAGTAATTAGATTACATATTATATATTTAATTATAAAAGTGATATGCTTATATTATTAGTTACTACATATATGTGTGTGTATATATTTATTAATATATGATGAGTTTTAATCGAGTCGGGCTAACGAGTCAACTCGAGCATAAACGAGCGAGCCATAGCAGAGTCGAGTCGAGTTTTGTCGGGTATGTGTCATTTACAATTCGAGCAGGTATCTGCTTTAACGAACGAGTTTTTTTTTTCGCGAGTCAAGTTCGATTCAAGTTTAACCGAGCGAGTACCGAGCGGGCTATCGAGTAGACTAGTTCATTTACAGCCCTAGACGTAGGTGCTGATTACGGCGGCAATTGATGGGCGTTCAAACGTTTTCTCTCATTTTCAAACGGTGGGGACGGCAGCGTGAGAGAAAGCTCTGCCCGCGATAACTTATATGTGCATAACCGTTCGAACGTTATATTTGACCATTCGAATGTTAATATTTATCGTTCAAACGGTATATGTTTTAAGTTTAGTAAAAATTTATATTAAATGTATATTATATTTATAATCTTATAAATTAATATAATATATATACTATTATAGTAGATTATATATACTGAAATATATATGTAACATTATAATATATATTATGATAGTATAATACTTTAAATGAAAATATAATAACTTATATGTATTTTATTATAGTATAATAGTAATATATCATAATGCTTTACTATCAAAGTGTTATATATGAGGTTGTAATATATATATATATATATGATAGCATATAGTACTATATACTATGAGTTTATACTTAATTAATATATATCATACTATATATTCCATTATACTTTACTATATAAGTTATATATGATACTATACAGCATATATACATAGAGAGTATAGATTACTAATATACTATTATCTTATAAATTTCTCTATATTTTACTATGTGATCTTAGTATATTTGAGGCTATATATATGTGAGTATATATTACTAATACATATGATCTTATATTTTCCACTATACTTTAGTATAGAATAATATATATGATACGATATATATGATATATAGTATATATTACTAATATATTTTCCTTTATACTAATATATTATAGTATAATATATATGATACTATATATGTGATATATAGTATATATTACTAATATATATGATAGTATATATTACAAATAGATATCATCTAAAAATTTTTACTATACTTTAGTATACTATACTATATCTATGATATTTAGTATAGATTACTATATATATGATAGTATATATAACTAATACATATGATCTTATAGTACTTTTCATTTAATTATAAAAAAAAAATATTTAACCATTAAGGTGATGTGTTCGAACGGTACTCGTAAACCTTTCGAGCACATTATTTGCGTTTAAACTTATGAAAAAAAACAATCGAACAGATTATTGCAATGGTGAGAAAACATCCCGCCAATTAATGACTCTGGATAACCGTTCGAATGTTCTTTGTTATAGTTCGAATGGATATTGCAGTGGTGGGAAAATACCCTGCCAATTAAAGACTCTTGGATTACCGTGCGAACGTAATTTTTAGCCGATCGAACGAAAATCCATCAGTCCCTCATTTTTCTCTCTTCTCTTTCACTCTTCTCCGTTTTCTCTCCAAAATCTTACATTTTCTTCACACAATCCTTCATTCTATCATCTTACAAAGAGAATTGCTTAGTATATTTTGCTTAAAGGTATGACTTTCTTTATCATTTTACTTCTAAATCTATCATTTTTTTATTGATTTTGTAGTTTATATATATATATATATATATATATATATATAGTGTAGGTGTTTGTTAAATTAAACACAAAATATGTTTGTTAGAGGGTTGTTATTCGAAGTATATATGTTGTATGTTTGTAGTGTTTTCTGAATATGAGTTTGTGATGTTTTGTGAGATAGTACTCGTCTGAACTGGCTGGTGTTTGGAATTTGGGTTGATACTGTTCGAACATGGTTATATATCGTTAGAACGGATAAATATGTTCGAACAATATATTACCGTGTTCGAACGGTTGTAAAAACTCTCTTAAACTATCATATAAATATGTAATATTATAGTAGATTATATATAGTATATATATGTAATAATTAATAATACTTAAACTCATATTAATATTTAAAAGATAATAGTTGTAAAAACTATCTTACAACAAACTTAAAAGGGATAAAATTATATTATAAAAACATTAGAATTATTAATACTTAAATTCATATTAATATTTAAGTATTAATTAAACTATGAGGACTAACTTAACAAATAATAAAAGATAATTAATATTGAACTATGAGGACTAACTTAATAAATAATAAAAGATAATTAATATTAAACTACGAGGACTAACTTAACAAATAATAAAATTAAATTTTAATTAATACTTAAAATTAACTATAATGTATAATTAAGCTAATAAGTAATACCAATGATATATTTAGGATACTAAAAATACCCATGATATATATAATGTATCATCTTGTACTCTCGCATTTTTTTTATTATTATTGTGTTTTAATATTGTATCTTCTACTTGTCATTGAAATAAACCTTAGACTCGTTCGAGAGTTATCAATCATGTTGAACGGTTGATTGATAACTCTTGAATTGTCCAGAGTAGACAGTTTGGGATTGTAAGATCATTCTCGTAAAATATCAAACTATATCTGTTGCATCCGACATTATATTTTGGTAGAGTCATCCCATATTGTTATCTGGATATGCAGTTTCGGTGAATGTGTATCGATGTATTACTCGTCGATGTGCACGAACAAACGAGCATATTTGGAGAACTATGGGGAGATGCTGCTGAAATTTTGTTGGACGTGATAGATAATAGTTGGTAGGTTGGCGATTATGATCTTGCAATCCCAAATGGGATAGGACCAACTACCCGGTGAAATGAAGAAATTGCACTACATGTTAGATAATTGATTGTTTGTTGATGCACGTGACTGTTTACAATAGGATTTTAGACATGGATAAGAGTTGGATGCGAGTTAGAGATCGGTTGGGTGAGGATTACAATGTATACGCTGAAGGAGTTAAGAAATTTTTAGAGTTCACATCCTGTACAATTGGCAATGACGATCATATTAGATGCCTATGCCGACTTTACAATAATTTACGTTCTCAAAAGATAGAGTTGGTGAGAGAGCATCTGTTACTCAAAGGTATTGACCAAGGTTATACCGATTGGGTCTTACATAGAGAACCGTATCCAACTTCATTTGAACTTCAAGATGAAGAAGAAGACATCGAAGAAGATGTACATCCTGAGGTTGTTGGTGACGATCCCGAAGAGGATATGGAGCAAATGCTGGGCGACATTGGTGCGTGAATATTTATGGATAAAAGTGGACAGATCCATCAAATTCAAATGATTTGTGTCATGACACTTTTACCCGCTTGTGGAATGATTTACAGCGTGAGTTATATCCAGGGTGTAGAAGGCACAGTAAGTTGTCATTTACAGTTAGACTGCTTCATATAAAATCCATGTGTCGAATATCTATTAAGGCTGTCAATATGTTGCTCGAGCTGTTTAAAAAGGCACTTCCATCGGACAATATTTTACCCCGCAACTTCTAAGAAGCAAAACAATTGAAAAAATGACTCGGGTTTGATTACAATGTAATACATGCATGTAAGAATGATTGTGTGTTATTTTGGTGAGAGAATTAGCAGTTGAACGAGTGCCCCATTTGCCATGAATCAAGATGGACAACTGAGAAGCATAATGTGCTGCGAAAGGTTGTACGTCACTTTCCATTGATACCTAGATTAAAACAGTTATTTATGTCACGTTCAACGGCTGTGGATGACATGACACTCATCATCTAGAGTCAAGAATGATAATGTTTTGTGACATCCCGCAGACTCTCAAGTTTGGAAGGAATTTGACTTGGAATACCCATGGTTTGCTGAAGAACCTCATAATGTTCGACTTGGGTTAGTAACAGATGGATTTAATCCTTTTAGGAACATGAATACTAGTCATAGTACTTGGCCAGTTGTACTTATGTTGTACAATCTACCACCGTGGAAGTGTATGAAAGATCCATATTTCATTATGAGTTTGCTCATTCTAGGTCCGAGATCACTAGGAAATGATATAGACATACACTTGCAGCCACTGATAGCAGAATTAAAAGATTTGTAGGAGAATGAGGTCTTAACATTTGATTCATCAACAGGCAAGTCGTTCAAGATGCATGTTGCGGTGTTATGAACAATAAATAATTTTCCTGCTTATGGAAACTTGTCAGGTTGGAGCATTAAGAGGAAATTGGCATGTTCGAATTATAACAAACATATTCAATCTGAATGGCTTATGTATGGGAGGAAACTATGCTTTATGGGTCATCGTCGATTTTTACCTGTGACCATAGATGGCATGGAAATGGTAGCATGTTTGATGACACTAGGCCTGGGCTCTAACTCCGACGGAGTTGGAGTGCTCATTTCCAACCTCCGACTCCGACAAGAGTCGGAGCCAAATTGGAGCTCTGACTCCGACTCCGAATTGGAGTCGGAGTTCGACTCCAATCGAAGGTCGGAGCTCCTACCTCCTATCGGAGCTCCTACATAAGATCGGAGTTCGATGTGCGCTCGACGTGGCGCTCAAGCGGAACTCTTCAAGAGAGGTTCGTTCGACTTCCGCTCGACATGTCGCTCGAGCGAACCTCTCTAGAAGAGGTTCGCTCGACTTACGCTTGACGTGGCGCTCGAGCGGAACTCTTCCAGAGAGGTTCGCTCGACTTCCGCTCGACATGTCGCTCGAGCAGAACTCTTCCAGAGAGGTTCGCTCGACTTCCGCTCGACATGTCGCTCGAGCCAATGTTCAATACAACGTGCGCACGACTCACGCTCGACACCTCGCTCGAGCGCAAGTGTTCAATAAAAAAAATTTCGTATCAGAGCTTCTTGGAGCTCCGACTCCGACTCCGACTCCGAATAGATATTCGGAGCTACTCCAAATTCTGACTCCGAATTCCGATGACTCCGACTCCGAAGTCGGAGTCGGAGTGGAAGTCGGACGGAGTCGGAATTTTTGAAATTTTGCACACCCCTAGATGACACTGTTGAATGGGGGCACCCTCTACCATTGTTGTCTGACGAAGATGTTATTGCACAGTTTGTGAATGTCGGAAGTAATGATTTTGGTAAAAAACAACGGAAGAGAAAACAAAGTGCAAATGAGTTGAATTGGACAAAAAAATATATTTTTTTTGAACTCCCATACTGGTCAACATTAAAATTGTAGCATAGTCTCGATGTTATGCATATTAAAAAAAATATGACAGTCTGAGCTAAGAACATTAATATCAATTGAAGGTAAAATAAAGGATAATATAAACTCACAGAATGATCTAAAGCGGTTGGGAATTAGACCTGAAATGCACTTGTGACAAAGTGGTTTGTCTATTTACATGCCAATTAGGTGGTATACATTGTCAAAGAACGAAAGGGCTACATTTTGTGAGTGGTTGCAGAAGATTAAATTATCAGACGGGTATGCCTCGAATTTAACAAGGTGTGTGCGAACAAATGACTGGAAACTTACTGGACTAAAAAGCCATGATTATCATGTATTTTTACAACGTATCTTGCCTGTTGGTATCTGTGGGTTCTTGACCAGAGATGTGCGGGTTGCATTAATTGAGCTGGGTGCATTTTTTAAAGATTTATGTGCTAGAACGTTGAATGTAGAAGGTTTGGATCGTATGGAACGAGAAATTGTAGTTATATTGTGTAAGTTGGAAAGTATTTACCCACCATCATATTTCGACATCATGGTTCACTTAGCCGTTCATTTGCCACGTGAGGCTCGACTTGCAGGACCAGTCTAGTATAGATGGATATATCCCATTGAACGGTTTCTTAGAAAGTTGAAACAAAGTTGAAACACACAGTGGGTAATAAGGCCCGTCCTGAAGGATCAATTGCATAAACATATATTGATAATGAGTGGCACACATTCTATTCTAAATATTTCTACGGCGTTAACACAAGGTTTGATCGGCCGGAAAGAAACTTTGATGTTGACCAAGCAAGACAACGGAATGGATTTTCTGTATTTTCCCAATAAGTACGTCCACTTGGTGCTCAGTGTGGTTATTATTTGTATGAAAGAGAGTTCCAGAAAGCTCAGTAGTACGTACTAAATAATTGCTAAGATATAAAGAGCCACTTGAAGTAAGTTCAAATTCATTGTTAATTAATCATTGAATTTACTTATTAAATAATTATACGAATATACTTATTGTTGATAATTTTTAATTTCAATGATCATATTAACGTGCTAAAAGAACTGGGAGTAAATGATATAGACTAGAGACATGAAAAGGAGTTCCCGAAATGGTTCGAACAACGGGTAATGACATTAATACAGATGCAATTTTACACTAACATATTTTAAATACAGAGGATTGTTAACGGTTGAATGTTTATACTTTATTTAATATGTAGGTTGTACAAAGCATGCGAGTAATCCAAACGATATATCAGATGAACTATATGCACTGGCGCATGGCCCCTCGAGACGCGTTGCTCGATATTCTGCATGTATTTCTCGAGGAAGTAGATATCACACAATTGATCGAGAATTTTATAGGAAAACACAAAATAGTGGTGTCCTTGTCGAAGGGAGTCACAATGGAGACAATGTTGATTTCTATGGAGTTGTCATGGATATAATTGGAATGAGATATGTGGGGGAGCTTGTGGTTTATATATTTAAGTGTGATTGGTGGGCTTTAAGCAATCCTCGAAGGGAAAAATGCCAGGATGAATATTTTTTGAGTATTAATACATCAAAAAAGTGGTATGAAGATAATCATTTATTTTGGCTTACCAAGCATCTCAAGTATTCTATTTAGACGATCCTCAGTTAGGAAATCAATGGCAAGTAGTACAAAAATTTTCTCCTAGAAATATTTATGACGTTATCCCTGAGATGGAGTGACAAGATGAAGAAAAATATGATCCCTCTACTCAAGAAGCATACCAAGAGAATCAACATGGCTTTAACTTATTCATGGATTTGAGCCAGTATGAGATGATCCCATTTGGTGTCCCATTTTTTAATCTACCATATCTAATTGATAATTGAATGAGATTTCTCATGGATCTATCTCATTTTTTTCTCGAGTTAACCAAAAGAGGTTGAAATAGTTGAGGTGAGAGTTGATCAAAGTGTTGACTCATCTGAAGTATTTACAGATGATGAGAGTGAATCTATAGATAAAACTGATACAGATAATTGATCGGTTTTGTGTTCACATTATACAATATTAGCAATTATGCCACCAAAGAGGAAGGAAGTTCGCATCCCATCTCCACCTGTTCCTAGCTCTTTGTCTGACTCACCATTAGAGACTGACTCTATTGAACAAGGTAAATAGCTAATACTCATTTTTTTAATTAAGATATATGATAATTGATACAAGTTAAATAACTAATATTATTTTATAGAGATAACAATACAATCTCGTCATGGGCGAGGCACTACTAAAGGCGTGACGTTGGAGAAATATCCTAAAGTAGGTAAGATTAAGGTTAACATTCCTGACGAACATACCGGAAGCGAGGGACAACAAGCAACTTGGCTTGCTTCACATGTGAGTGCTCTTACACGGACTTTTGCACTTTTGGCTACGAGTTCATGGCATAAAGTCCCGCAAGATATGAAATAGCTTATAAAAAAACGTTGTTTGGTACGTAATATTTAAATAATAAATTTTTATTGATATTATTTAATATTCTAAATGATACTATCTTTGTGTATATACTTTTTCAAGGATGACTTCGAACTAAATTTTGGTCGGAGAGAGTAGGACTATCGAAGTGCTGATGTGTAATGCATTCCACAAGTATAAGGCGAGATGTCACGAGCATTACAAGAAGTACAAGAACAAGGAAGATGCACGCCAGCATCATTTTCAGGATGTCCGACCTGAAGAATGGGGAAAACTTTGCGACATGTTTGACGATCCATCATATAAGGTAAATTAAATGAATTCTTGATGTGTCATATTTGTAATTTTCCACTTTCTAACTTTTACAACTTCAATGCAGGAGCGAAGTTCTATAAACAAAACGAATAGATCAAAGTTAAAGATTCACTATCATGTAGGCTCAAGATCTTTCCATCGCCTCTATCAGAAATTCGTATTGTACTTTTTTTTTTTTTATTCTATGTAGTTTGTTTTTAATATAGACTTTATATCTTAACAATGTCTCTTGTAGAAAGAGGCAGACACCAATTATGATCTGACAAAATTATATGCTGCATCACATACTAATAGTAATGGAGAGTTGGCTCATCCCGATGCTCGTGATAGTTATATAAGTATTATAATTTCTTTTAATTAACCATATTTAAATTATTGTGTCAATATTAATTTTATATGTTGTGTGTAAGATAAAATGGTTGTCCTTCGTGTTGAAGCTGCATCAGATCATAATTCATCAACAAGTGATGTTGAAATTTTTACACAAGTTCTGGGTCAATGGTCGGGCTACTTGAGGGGTTTGGGTCGCTGTGTAAAGTCTTCAAGCTCTTCATCAACGTCAAGCACTATTGCCATTGTTTTAGAGAATGCAAATTCTAGGATCGAAGAATTAATGGCAAAACAGTAGGACTTAGATGCTCAATTGACGAAACAAGCAGACTTGGAGATGCGCATAAAACAACAAGAAGATCAACAAAGAGAGCTGCAACTCCAAATGCAAGAACAATAAAGACTGATGCAGCTTCAAATGCAAATGCTTATGCAACAATTCAAGCCTCCAAACAATTGAATTTCATTATAAGTGTTTTTGCATATTGAACAATTATATCACGTACTGATAATTTTATTAGTATTTTATTTATTTAGTTCTGACTTATTAGATTAGTATTATTTATATTGAACAATTTATAATCTTTTTTTGAAATATAAATATCTATTTGGTTTTAGGTATTGTCCAAGAAAATAATAACCGTTCGAACTCTCATCAAACGTTCGAACATATATAAATCGGACACAACCGTTCGAACATCGCAATTTAGAGTTCGAACGGTAAAAAATTGTGCGCCGTTCGAACGCGTTCGAACAGGCAATTCATTATTTGCATTCGACCATCAATTTGTTTATTCGAACGTTTCTTCATGTGTATTTGGTCGAACGGACTAGTATCGATCGACCGGTCATGAAATACCTGTTCGAAACATTCCTCATTGTTCGAACGTTATTTCTTACGTTTGAACGGATTTTCGAGGCGAATTTAACTCATCCAAAAAAAAATCCGTTCGAACGCGAACAAACGGTCCAGCTTAATTTCGTCCCAAAAGATATTTTTTGGGATGAATTTGTGATTTTCGTCCCAAAATACCTTTTGGGACAGTTTTATGGGGACAAACTTGGGACAGTTTTTTTTCGTCCTAAAATATTTTTTGAGACGAAATGCCAGTCTTTTAGGATAAAAATTTTCATTTCAAAAGACCTTATTTGTTGTAGTAGTTGCAATGTCAATTGCTGAAATGTGAAGAATCTTTACTCAAAGGAATATCTGGAGATTTGAGATTAGTGTATTGGTTTTTGCATGGACATGGAAGCTACCTATCTCAACAAAGGCTCTGCACTAAATAGAACACTCTCCTGGATGCTTCAGATTTTGTTTGGTCTTGACCTCTGCACTAAATAGAGAAAGTTATTCCATTTTTACTTTCTGACCAGCATCCAGCTCCATTATTGATCAGGCACCTTGCACATGAGGCTTACAGGTCCAAAAGCTGTCAGTGAAGTTTTTGGATTTTACCTTATTATTATGCCTCCAGAGCCTGCATTTTTTACGAATAAACGATAGCTAGCATTTTACACTAATCAAATGCATGGGGACTAAAATGGCAACTTGTTGGAACTGGTAATTCTCACTGCGCGCAGTCTATACGTACCAGCAATCGCCCTTGCTCGGCATAGCTGCCCCACCATCTGTCTGTGTCAGTAGTCCGTATGGTGGTGGTCCATCCTAAGTAGGGAAAGGAGGCCAGCATGCAGCCCGGATTCTATGAACATATATAAGCGCTACCAGTAGAGAAAATTAGAGCTAGCCATTTCTCGTATTGATCTTTTCTTTAAAAAAAACTACTGATGTATTTGATTTTCGGGCTACCATTCTTTAGATTATGTTTAAGTTCTGTACCTTAAAAGCTGAAAGGTTGGGTAATGAGAAGGGGTATTAATTATGAGTACTAATGATGAAAGAGACCATCATCTGGATATATAGATGAGTATGTATTCTTTATTTTAATAAAGTTTGGTAAGAGTTGTAGGGTAGGTGTGGAAGTCGATAAGTTACATCAGTAATTTTTATTTATGAGATTTTAACCTTAGGCAATTGGGTGGAATTATTAGAGTGCACAGCAAGAGAATTTGCATGATGGACTGGGATTAAACGTCATCAAGGCTTAGAAATTTGTTTGTTTGAGATCAATTAGGACGTAAATCTTGACTATGAATTTTCATATTTTCGGAGGATCTTAAGAACAATAGGTTCTTAGGAACCACAAATTGGATATCTTCGTGAACAAAGTGTGAGATTAAGTACCTCCAGACTTTGGAAAATTTTATTTTCACTTTGCATATGAGGTTGTTAGATTATGTGAAGAGTTCTGTTTATTTTTTGATATGAAGTTAAGATTAGAACTTGGGTGAAATTATTGTTAGGCTTTTAATCGAACCCGTTGTTGAGGTTTATAACCTGTTATGAATCTTGGAGTGTATGACAAACAATACTAAGTGCGTGAATTAGGTGGTATTTAAGGCATCGTGTAAAAATATTGAGAAGTTAAAATCTTGATATATTAGGTTCAACAAAAATGATCGAGGATTAAATAGGCTGGGAATGGATGTCAGGCATAACCTTGCCACTACACAGTTGTCGGCGCCTACCTCAGCCACAAAGCCACCGTAGGTCAATTTCATTTTCGAAAACACAACCGCAAACCGTTGCACCATCACCACGTTTAAACTGAGAGCCTCTATTTTAGGAGGCCAAAAACAGAGTCAAACATTGCACCTCCACTGCCAACGACTGAAGCTTCCCAGCCACTTGCTGCCGTGCACCATAACGTAGCCGTGAGGCACTGCCAGGTCGATCACCATTCACTGCCGTAAGCTTCTGTGTCTTCCTCCCCTGTGTTCTCTCTTTCTCTCACTCTCCGTCTATCTCCTCACTCTCTCTCCCGTTTCCTCTCTCTCATTACTTTCTCTCTTTCCCTCAGCCGTCGCATCACCATTGTCGACCTCAGACCTCCCTACGCCGTCGCATGTTCACCTCTCTCTCGAAATAGAACTTTACTCTCTAATGCACGGGTTAGTGGAGCGGTTGTAGTTTTTGAAGTTTTTTTTTATTATTATTATTATTATTATTTTTATTGAATTCCAGCCTTAACCTATACATACATATATATATATATTATTACATAAGATAGTTAGCGTTTTAAAGTATATTACTTATTATTATATTATTTGTATCAAAATTTTTATAAATGAATTTCAGTAGCAAGTTTTAAATATAATTTTGAACGGTTTAGATAGGATTAAGCTGGAGTTGTTTTGTCAAGTGGAAGTTGATGAATTTGGGGTAGTGACGATATTTTAGGATTACGAGAATTTTTAGAAAAAATAGGTTAATTTAGTTGTTTTGCAAAACAGCTAATAATTTTTTTTTAAACAATTTATATATAACCTAATTATATACAACCGATTGTAAAATTGAACGTAAAATAAAGGTGTCGGTATCATTATACATATCTCTGGATGATCATATTTGCCTGAATTCCAGTGCAGTTTGTATTGCATTTCTGAGTGTATTTATACGCAACTTTACAAGAGGCTAAGGAATCAAAAGGGAATAAAAACAGTTACAAGCACTTGAGAGAAATAACAAACAAAATTGCCTACGGTTGCTCTTGAGTGGTACTCTGTTGCAGCAGCTGTATCCTCTATGCTAATAAGATCCACATCTAAAGCCTTCACGCTCCCTCTCATTCTTGACAGTATTTCTCTCCTCACTTTCATGCTGCCCTGCACCACCAGCAACCACATCAACAGCTAGACATTTCTTCCCGTACGCGGCCACTATCAACTTGCCTGCCACTGCACCACCGTGGGATAGCCCACTGCCAATACCACGTCGCGCGCCACCACCCTTCCTTTTCACGAAAAGCCGCAGCGTAAGCACCACGTGAGACGCCGAGCACAAGCAGCCACTGCTCCTGCACGACGAAGCAGCCAGGGCCACTAACTAATCCTCTGCCTTTCACGACCGTAGTCCCACGCCACCCCAGCACCAACCCCCAAGCCTCCACTCACGACCTGCACCCCAACACTCCTCTTCTGTTCTAACCACCTTGAAACAGAGCAGTTTTTTTTTTTTTTTTTTTTTACGCAGCCAACCCACAGCATTAACAATAGCACTATGCTGCTGGCATATACATTTTTATAAAAGCGTCGCGCAGTCCTTGCTCCGCTCCACTATCGTGTCAGTTGTCCGAATGGTTGTGGTCCCTCCTACGTACGGAAAGGAGGCCAGCATGCAGCCCTCATTCTCATTCTATGAACGTATATATGCATGACCAGCCCTGATTCTTCATTTTGTGTTCATCTGTGCTTGCTTGATCCTTCCTCTCCTCTCTTATGGTTAGTACGTCGATCTCCTCTCTTTTATGATTCAACTTGTCTCTATATTCATATTCATCATGTTTAATACAGAAAGATGGAACCAGATGGATGCTTAGGGCCTGCCCTGTGTTCTTTGTTTCGTTTGCCTGGGAATGGCTCAGTGTATTTGTACTGGTTTTATTTCTTTAATTCATTATTACTTCAAGTAAGTTATTACTACAAAGGAGCCATTGTGAGGAATAGCCATTCTAGAACAATCATTTGGTTTGTGATCTTTCAAATAGAAATGCTATATGTTATATGTACGCGCATTTTATAAAAGAAAATAGGATTTAAACAATAGACCAAAACTCAGTCACTGTTGCTTTTCATTTCAAAAAACATCCCGTTTCATAACCGTGTTTGTTGGTTTTCCTGTGTAGCCACAACCATTTGCATGGATTGCGTTTCTTTTTCCAGTATATGAAACAAATATTTACAACTCTAGCTGTGTCAAACCTTAGTGAATCGGAAATACTGACAGTGGCTAAGAATGGGGAAGATGAGTAGTGTGACATGGGACGGGGAAAAGTAACAGATAACGGGTTTTGGTCTGTCCGTTGCAATCTTTTTTTCTTAAAAACAAGTGTACTTATATTATAAGCTTAAAAACGTGTGTACATATATATAACAACTTTATATTAAATTTTAAAAAAGGATACTTAATTTATTGCTCAAAAATATGCTTACAACAACTTATTGAGTACAATATTATGAATATAATTAGGAATTTCTTCTAGTTTATACAAATCGTTTTATGCATTTAAGGATAAACAATTCATATAGGACCAGACATGGCAATTAAAAAAAAAAAAAAACAAGAAGTCCAATTACATTACAATTCATGTCAATTACTCCAACTAAAACAAAAAAACATAAATAAATAAAGGAACCGGTTGAATGTATATGAGAGAATCACAGTGTGTAAGTTCCACTTTAGAAACAGCTGTAAATCAAATGTCGTTTGATTCCCACTATTTCAATTGTGAAAAACAAAGCCTAAATAGAAGTATACATGAACTTTGCTTAAGTTTTATTTTCATCGTGCATGAGCGATATTATATAGAGAAATGTTTGGTTTATTTTATGCGTACTTACACTTTGCATGATTTATTGTATATTTTGTTCTTCATCATCTACGTTTTTTATCATAACGATTTATAAATAATGCAATGTGTAAAAAATATTATTTGAAAATATATGTTTATATTTTTTTTGACACATTCATCTATATATATATATATATATATATATATATATCTTCTTATTGACGTATTTTAATTAACTCGTAATCAGGATGATCAATTGCCTAAAAAATTTCCCGATTTTTGGGACTGGCGTATTCGCAATGGTGGAACCTTGAATCCAGTTAAAGATCAAAAGAATTGCAGTAAGTGATACAAAGTTCTTTAATCATACATCATTTATCACTATATCTATTTGTCATGTCCTTAAGACCTTGACATCTTTTAACCCATGTTTTTCTTGGTACAGATTGATATCATGTAATGTATGAAATTATATTTGAAATATTAGTAGTATTGGTCATTGAGTTACTCTATGCTTGTGTCTGTATTTATCATAGTTGCTTGTTTGAGGCTGATGGAGAAAAAACTAAAAATCTTCTCAATATATGTGTTATTTGTGGCCTATTGTTTGAATATATTGGTGTAGCACTTTCATGCCTTGTATTGTTATCTTAGACTTATTGATATTCTTTAAATATTGTAATCAATTCACCTTCTTGGTGTTGCCTTGCTGTTTGTCCGCTTACTAATAGCTTTAATGATTAAAAGCTATTGATTCTTGTATCTAACACTCATGGGAAATAAGATTGTTTCACTTACTAAATATAACTATATTATTTAACTTAGCATGTAAGATATTGGATACTAATAATTTCTTAGACTTTTGTAAACAATAAGATGCGGCATTATAATTCCATTATTGTCAAGAAATTAAGTATATAATTTTCTACTTAGATATGTGTTGGGCGATTGTTGCTGCTGAGGCTGTTGCAGCAGGTCTTAAAGCTAAAAATCCAGATAAAGATCTTCTCGAACTTTCTTCCCAAGAGTTGCTTGATTGTTGTAAGGAAGAAGAGAAACAATGTTACACATATTCAATCATAAAAGCTTTGAAATGGATTAAAACTTATGGGATTATGAAGGAGGAAGATTACCCATTCAAAGCACATAAATGTCCTTGTCGACACAAGACTGAAGAACAGGTTATATAAATTTGAAGTTCTCCTGTCTCTCTCTCTCTTACTCACTCTATATATATATATGTTTGTGTATGTACTTCATTTATTCTTATCTTGTCTCTACATGTAGAAAACTCTTGCTGTGAAGATCATTGACGTCCAAAAGGTAGATCATGAAAATGAAAATGAGCTACTTATGAGAGTGAAAGAACAACCAATAGCATGTGGTTTAATAGTCACCAAAGCATTCCAAGAACTTAAAGGCGTAAGTATTATCAATTTTTAATTGGGCATACATACTGATAGTAATATAATTATTCTTACTTACCATTTTTTATGTTACCGTTTGATAGGGTATATATGAAGGATCTGATGAACTTGATTTAATTCTCCAAGGAAAAGAGAAAGCTTATCAACATGCAATCCTTATAATTGGATTTGGTTATGATGAGAAAGAAGATAAAAAATACTGGATCATAAAAAACTCCTATGGCAAAGATTGGGGACTGCACGGATATGCCAAAATTGCTCGTAAGTCTAGTATTCCAAAAGGCAGGGCTAACTTAATTTTCCGAACCTGCTACCCAATAGTACCTAAATTATAGCATCTTAATTAATATGTATATCCAAATTTTAATGCATTTGCATATGAGATAGCTTAACTCAGAATTTCATATCATTGTTGATGTCTTATGATACAAGAACTTTCCATTCTTAATCTGAGGAAATTGAAAAGATTAGAATGGCTAAAAATAACTCTAGATTGGATGCATCCTCGAAGGTGATAAAAGGTTACATTCTCAAATAGCTTATCTACCATAACCCTATCTGAGAATGTCTGCATGGACTATCTACTTTGTGAAATTTCAAATTGCACAATTTTAACATATGTCAAGTCATTTTGTAACATCACTTCTATAATTGTAGAAGTAGCATTATCTCTCAATTTTCTATTAAGTAAATTAAATGCATAAATTATTAGAAACTAGATCAAGTAATAACCATTATCCAAGAAAATAACATGTGGAAGTTTTCAAAAACGAATCTCGGCTAGAAAAAAAAAACCATATGCATGAGAGAGAGAGAGAGAGAGAGAGAGAGAGAAGGCAAAAAAAAGTCATTGTTGCCAAATTATGTTCTTTTTTTTAGTGAAGTTCCCTCTCCTACACAAGGAAAATAGAAAAGCCATCCAATTCACATCAAAAGCACAGCTTGAAGCAAAGGAGTTTTGTAAACAAAGTTAAATAAGTAACATCAAGCCAACTTTAGAATGTCTAAATAAACACTAGAAGCACTATCTTTCCATTTAACTTGTATAATTCATGTTTCCTAATTCCAACAGCATTGTTAAACAACATACGCATTTTACCTCTGAAAGATCTTCAAATCCAACATGTTTCACCTGAAGGAAACGAAAAAAGGTCAGTGGTCTGCATAAAACCGTGCATATAGAATTACCATCATGCTCCAAAAAATAAATCTACTGAAGTTGCTAAATCAGGAGGTTTGAGACTAACATCTTCCAACTATTTTAATAATATTTATATTTTTTTATTGGCACCAGGTGTCCGGGAACAAAGTCTAGACTAATTCCGGGTCTGCACAACCTCTCGACAAGTAGTATCAAATGAGTCATTGTTTCCCCATTCCTCTCGCACATAAAGCACCAATTTATCACCTTTGTCCATCACCTTCTTAAATTATCTTATGTAAGAATTTCTCCCAAGGCAGGACTCTAAGTAATCTTCAGTGGGACATGAGAATTATCGCAAGGAGTCAAGCTATGACATTTTTTTTTCTAAGCAAGCTTGCATGTTATAAATAGATAAAACTATTACAAACTACTAAGGAGGGTCTTTCCCACTGTCAATATACAAAATAGTAGAAGGAATAATATCTAATAGAATACTACCAAACAAAGAGTTTGTAGCTGCCCATTGCGCAACCGAGTGCGCAAATCGATTTTGGGATCAATCAATCTTATGAAAGATCCAGTCTGAGTGGGATTTCAAAGAGTTTGCAATATCTTCCGAGATAGGTGCTATTTGCCAGATCTGTTCTTTATAAATAGACACTAACTGAGAGTCCCCTACTAGAGAGATAAAAGGATCATTGAGGTGTTCCTCCATTTTGAGAGCTAACTTTGCCGCAAGTGCCTCTGCCATTACCGGGTTCGTGGAAAAATTTGTCTCAGTCCAGATTTCGATGACTTCTCCTGTTGAGTTTCTGCTTACAGCTGAAGCCAAAGAGAAATAATTCCCGACTACTGCATCAAAGGAAATACATATCTGATTCGTGTGAGGTTTTTACCATTCCTTCTCCACTTTGGATTCAAGCTTTTCTTTCTATGCATGAAGATTTTTTTGATAAGAGAGATTCAGCTGCTGTGAAAGATTGTGAAATGAGAGTTCCTTACAATTATGGACTTGGTCATTTTGGAGCCTCCAGATGAAATCTAGAATCAGACCAGCAAAAACTTTGAATGGGTGATTTTCCTAGGATGAAAGACCGAGTTTTTTCTGGGGGTATAGTATAATCTGGAACAAATCCTTCATTGAATTTACTGTCAAGGAAGATAGATTTAAGGGCCATCTTCTACAACTCCAGAGAATTCTGGTTATGAGCATTCAATGAATAGGTGCAGGAGAGTCTTTTTTTTTTCATCACATAGCGAACAGTTTATGGAATGAATGCTCAGAACGAACCTTTTGAGGCTATCTCTTGTTGGCAAAATATCCCAAAGTATCTTCCATAAAAAGAGTTTGTGCCTGTCATGAACCTGAATTTCCAAGTTTTCCCCCATGATATATCCGAAATTGCTTCTCTGGAGTAGTTTGCAATATTTGATGCAAGATGGTGGGCACTTTTAACTGAGAAAATCTCATTTTGAGTTTTAGTCGAAATAGCACAAACGTCAGCTAGATTGGAAATGGGTAAAGGAATTTTAAGGATTTCTTTTATGCTTTCTTGTTGGAACAGGGAATTTAGCAATGGGATATTCCCAGATTTATCATTCTGATTATTCAGGTCTGAGACCTTGAGGGTCGTCGAGAGATCAGTTGAGTGGGTGAGGGGAAAAGGTTTAAAGTTTTCCATAGTCGGGATCCAGGGATCTAGCCAAGCTCTCATAGACAAACCATTTGCAATTTCGAAACATGTACATTTTTCTAATATTGGTCTTGCCTTTAGAATTCCTTTCCAGAGACTCGAGTCAATTACCTTTTTGGTTGCTAATTCGAAGACGCTTGATTTTTCAAGTATTTCTTGGATAGAAGCTTGTGCCAGATATTGTTGCTTGGTTGGCTCATTTCTCATCCTGTCTTTACTATCAAGGCCACATTCATATTTTCCATCAGTCTTAATCCCAGTACACCATCTTTTTTTGGTTGACAAATAGATTTCCATGATTTTAGGCAAAGCTTTTGCTTTTGGTCGTTTGATTTTCCCCACCAAAAATTTTTAAAACTAGAGTTCGGCTTCTTACAAATTGATTTTGGTAGTATATGCGTTGACATTTGATATGTTGGGATGGCACTTGCTACTCATCTGATAAGCATCGTTCTACCAGCTTGAGAGAGCATTTTTTATTTCCAACCATCCAGCCTTTTATTAATTTTCCCCATCAAGTCTTTGTAGTCCTCTTTCCTGGAACGACCAAAAGTTTTCAGCATACCCAAATATTTTATTTTTGAGGATGACTCTTTGTATGGCATATTCTCTGAGATTACTCTTCTTGTTGCTTGACTAGTTTTTTGAGTAATGTAGATAGAGGATTTGCTTTGATTGATGCACTGGCCAGACCAAGCTTGATATTTATCTAGAGTATTATTGATTGCCTTAATCGACCTTCTTTTTGATTTTGCAAAGATAATTAAATCATCTGTGAAAAGAAGATGAGATATTGTGGGACCTTCTAAATTTTTCAGTTCTTCTGATCTTGCCAATAGCCTTGAAAGTACCTCCATGCATAGGATGAACAAAAAGGGCGAGATGGGATCGCCTTGCCGAAGATCCCTTTGTTCCTTGAAGAGACATTTTGGATCTACCCTACCACAAAATTAATTGAAGGACCACACATCAAATCCTCGTTCCTATCATACTAGTTTAATCAGTGATCTCGCTCTCTCTCCTAGGGTTCTCTCTGCCTCTCTCAGTAGTGTTTCTCGTCAACCCTCTACACACTCTTACAGTTTCTTGTATCTTCCTCATGGATATGGAGCAATTGATTCACCAAACAGAAGCCCTTTCTTGGGAAGGTTTAAATCTATCCCCTGAAAATGAGCCTACTAATGGTGATCCCGAATTAGCTCTCATCGATAGAACAGTTGCGACTCAACCACTGAACAGAATCTCCTTACATGCTTCCTTCAGAGCTGCTTGGAGCTTCCTTAGCAAGTTCCACATTCAAGATCTTGATGTAAACACTTTCCTTTTTACTTTCCAAAATGTTGGTGACAAAAAGCGAATTCTAAGCCAAATCCCTTGGAACTTCAAAGGGCATCTCCTCATCCTCAAAAACTGTCCTGTAGAAACCACATGTAAAGAGATTCATCTCAACGCATCACCATTCCACATTCAAATCCATGGACTCACCATAAACCACATGATAGAAAAACAAATGCTTACAAGATAGGGAATGCGCTTGGAACTTTCCTAGGAGTGGATGTTGATCCTCTCTTTGGATTAGCCTTTAAGAAATTCATCAGAATAAAGGTGGATTTAGACATCACTAAACCTCTTAAGCAAGGACTATTGGAACCAAGAGAAAAAAAATTTAACACATGGGTTTCGTTTAAATACGAACGTCTTTCTGATTTTTGTTATGCCTATGGAAAGATCAGGCACTCTCAAATTTTCTGCAATTCTCTAAAGTCTAACACAGAACAAATGCCATTTGGGCCTTGGCTATGAGCATAATCCCCTATTTTCATGTGAGTCAATCCTATTCACCAAGGTCAAGAAAATGTTCCTAGAATCTCCATGGATTTTTCTCCAGAAGAAGAAAGGACTCAAGAAAGAAGGAACCTTCCAGACATTGAAATGATGGAAAACAGAGGCTTTGGTTCGTCGGCCTTTATTCTACCAATGTTCCCTTCAAACAAACAACCAACAGATGATTAAATAGGAAAAGGGAAAGCTGTTATCAATGAAGAAGACCTCATTGTAAGAGGAAATTCTTTCGTTAGAGGGAAACTGGGAAATAATTGGGATTTCCATCGAACTGACACTCGGACTCTTGTCAAAGACTACTCATCCAAACCTCCGATTAGAGTTAGTTCTCCCTACGAACTTATTTCCAGCAAAAACCCAGATGAGTATCACTTCAACTCTCAAACAGATGTAAGCGGCAAACACAGTGGAATCTCCAAAGGCATTTTAGCGGAAAACCCAATGAAAATACAACTTACCTCCCAGATTTTGACAAGGCAGAGGGAATCTGGGCCAAATCTGTCTTTCCCAGCCCCTTGCAGCGGCGTATTCAGCGGAGTTCATAGCGGCGTCTTTCGTGACGCTCACAATGGCATCCTCTACAATGCCCACAGTGGAGCCCTCAGCAGAGCCCACAGCGGAGCCCTCAGTGACGCTCATAGCGGCATCCTCAGTGATGCTCACAGCAGCATCACTGCTGGTAAAGTCCCCATGGATTGGATGGTGAGGATGGCCCCGTCGACTGTAGTCTACAGTGGCCCTCCCAACAACCAAAAATCTTTCATTCACTCAGGGTGTTAACTCCCCTCCACCAAACCTCGCCCCATCAATCACTTAAGAGATGCAGGGTACTAAATCAATCTCTCAACAGGTCCTCTGCAGTAATCTCACAGGGATGGACTCGACGAATTTTATTTTCTCTCCTTCTATAAACACTGAAGAATGGGTCTCCAGCTGGTTGAAGACAAATGCCGATGTTTTTATGCGAAATAAACTGACTGACATCTCGTTGGTGGGAAGCAATAATTCAAAATAGATTTCAACTCGTATCTCCCTACAGGGCCCACGAGAGAAGGCAAAGAGTTTGAAAAGCCCACTAGAAGGTATGTCCCATAATAATAAATGGAAGTCTGGCCCCCCTTTTAATGCTTCAAGCCCGTCTGATCCAAAACCAAAGCAATTAGACTTTGTTCCTTCAATTACTTATCACCCAGTTGTCCTAAGTCCTCACTCGGCAGAATCAAGGCCCAATATACATTTGGTAGAGTCTTCGCTACAAGTCAGTTCTCAAGCAGGTGCTCAGGAAAAATTCAACTTCACTAATCCCCAACAAAAGGGTGGCACCTTTATAAGATAAAGGCTCTAATCCTCCAAGAACAAAAGTGCAAAAAACAATTGAGGTTGATAACCCATAGACAAATGCTGGAGATGAGGAAAAAGAACTTCAATATGTCAATTTCTTGTAGGGGCCTAACACGTCCGATCTTCTTCCCCAGTTATAATCTAACCGAGTACAAATAGGCATGAAATGAAATAAAGATAGACATGAAGGGTACAAAATAATGGATACCTATCTCAAGAAGATGGGAAAGAAAGAGTTGAAAATAAAATAAACATCCAGCAGTGCTATGAGCAACAAAGGATAATAGGACAGTAATCTAGTGTATCTTTAAATAAATTTCACCCAACATAAATTATCAACAAAGTTAGAAGAAGTTAGAAGGTGTACAACACTTTTACGACTACTCCATGAGAAATTGCTCTCTCTCTCCCTTCCTATCTCTCTCTCTCTCTAATGAGCTATCGTTTTCCTTTTTCCGTTACTCCTCGCCGGAAATAGCTATTATTTTTCCCCCATTTTGTTTCTCTTCACTAGTTTCCATCCTCTTCTTATCTTCTTCCTTATCTCGTGATGGTTGTGGCGCCCCCAACCCCCCTCATAAAAATACACGGGGATCGAGACGCCAGGATGATGACAAAAGGTCACACATCCCAACGAAGTGCCAGTGTGTGTACATGCAACGGTGTACAAATAAAATAACGCAGCTGATAGTCAACTAAGTACCAGAATTTAAAATACAATTTAAATATCAGTAGAGGTTTAAAGCAGTTATACAGTCATCCCAAAATAAAATTTAACACATGTCCTGAAAATACAAATGGTAAAATAAAATAACATAACTAGTGATCCCAGATCACTCGGGCGGAGCCGTCTCCTCAGGCTCGCCCTCCGTCTCCTCAGGCTCGCCCTCCTCCTCCTCATCTGCATCAAAATCTGTGTTACCACAGAATGGTATCGCAGGTAAGTATAACCCAAATAATCCTCAGGAAAGAAATGCATTAAATGCAACCAACATGCATGCATATGATGAAATATGCATTTTTCCTCAAAACATCATTTTCCCCGAAAATGATAATTTTTCAACACACGCCAAAATCTCATTGGCCCAAAAACAATTCGTAAAACATTTTCCCAGAAAATGATTTACAAAAAATCCAACACAAACTATTTTCCCAGAAAATAGCCATTTAATCTGTTATTATCCTATGCACCATGGCCTCTCGTAGGGACCATCCGCACGTCCTGGCTTTATAGCGATGCTCAGTTCCGCGCCCAGCGTGTACGTAGCCAAGCACCCACTACGCAACGAGCGATGCCCAGTTCCTCGCCCAGCGCGTACGTAGCCAAGCATCCTCTAGTCCCCGCCAGCAGAAGGACCACGGAGTCGGCACAAATCTCTCGTCCGATCCCATTGTCGCCCAGCGACAATCCAGGGGACGTTACTCAGTTTATTCCGCTCCCGAGTAACCAAATGAGCTCCACCGAGATAATGCCCCATCTCGGCTTGGGGTCGTGATACACACGCACCCAAAATATTCTCACATAAAATCATAACTTTCCAAATCATACATGAGCATGAATGTACTACACGAAAACCCAGTTTTCTTTACAAACATGATCATGCATGAAATAATGAGATGTACATGTACCAACACTAATCCACAACCATCAATAACCAAACCAATGAAATCCAACCAAACCAACCCAATCACCAATCCAACTGACTCCCGTACTCCTCGGACTCAGTCCGGCAAAACCAATCAGCAGATTAAATACAGTGAAATACGTTAGTGTAAAAAATACATTAAACTCACAAGAATTCTTTGGAGAAATACTTACAGTGCAATATAGCAATTTCTAAAGGATCACGAAGTTGCAAGAGGTGGAAAAACAGCTACAGGACAGTGTAAAATACATTGTGGCCATGGGTCACAGATACCCACTTTTCAACGAAAACCCAAAAATGATAGGGTAGGGCCTAGAGAGGTCGGTGAAACCAATGGTGGTGGTGGTTTGCCGTGGGTGGCGGCGCAAGGGGTGGTTTTAGGCCAAAGATGCACAAATCGGAAATGGACTTGGTGGGGCTTCACCGGTGACGGATCGGAGCTGGGGTTGGGTCCAATGGGTAGCCAAGAGGTCGGGGATGAAGTGGTGAGAAGATGGTGGCCGGTGGTGGCACGACGGCGGCGCGCGAGCTCAAAGAACACCGCGGCTTCGTGGGTCTCGTGGGGGCTACCGGCGGCGAGTTAGGGACTGAGGTTGGTGGGGAAGGACGACCGACGGGAGGGGAAGACGATGGGATGGGCGGTGAAGGCCACCGCTGACTCACGGTGGCGCTGGGTGGAAGAGGAAGAAACGGACGGAAGAGAGGAGAGAGAGATCGCGCGCAGGAAGGGAAACCAGGGAGGAGAAAAAGAAAAGAAAACAAGAAAAGAAAAGAAGAAAAGAAAAAGAAAATGAAAAGAAAAATAGAGGGAAAAGAAATGAGGTCAAATCCTCATAACTTAGCTCACGAAAATGATCCAACGGAAACGGTTTTAAAACAGCTAGAGAAATAAAATATTTCAAACACAATGATTATAATTAAAATAAATAATTAAACCCGATAATAATTTAATTTAATTCAAGAAGAAATTTAAACACATAACAATAATTAATTTAAAGAAAGCACTTCGGAAATAATTTTTTGTAAACTAAAAATCATAAAAATAACCCAATTAAAATCCAATAATTTTAAAATAAGAGAATAAAATTTTGAATCCATAAAAATAATTCATTCAGTAAAAATACACTAAAATACGGGGTGTTACAATGGTTGTCAGTAAGTTTTTCATTGATTCCAAGTCTTTCTTCTTTCATAGTGTAAACGACAAGTGGTGGAAAATCATTGAGAAAAGTCACAAGGTTACTAAGTTTATTACGGTGGATGTTTATGCTGTGGAATGGTTGGCTTCTGTAGTGTCTGCCTATGGTGCGCCAGTTGGTCCATCAATGATCTATAAGTCCAGACGAATTGGAAATCAGGTGTTGATTGCCCAACGCTGCCACAACAAATTTGGACGTTTTATGTCGTTGTCTGAATATGGAAAAGAGGTGAGATGTGGTTTTATCGCCGTCCCAAAAGGATTGAAGGGTGAGGGATGGAGGCGTTTTGCTGCAATGTTGAGAGAGGCTAGCTCCAACTCAAGTCCTCTATTTTGGGTGTCGAAAACAGGGTAGGTTTTCAAAGGAACTCCTCCTCTCCTTGAGCGCAAGCAGTGTTGGGTATGAAGAAGTTCTTCGCGGATGTAGTTAAGAAGCCGCCCCCTTCTTCTGATTCTTATGGTTGCCTAAGGGGTAAAGGGACTGTCTTTGGGGCAGATGGTGGGAAGGTGGTGCAGACGGAATTCAATTCTCCTAAGTATGACGCTTGTGTTTCCAAGTGTCACATGTCAGGGGCTGGAGAGGGTATGTCTTTGTTGTCCATGCAGAACACATTATTGGACATGAGGGGTAAAATCGATTTTATGTTAAGTTGGGTGAAAATGGGCCTAGGCTCGAAGAAGAAAGGAGCGGGCTGCAATCTTGGAGTTATGGATAAGCAGGAATTGGATTACACTGTTAGGCCAGCCTCTATGGGCCTAAATTTGGGCAAGGATAAGAAGGGTAAGCAAATGATTGGGCCAGGCCGGGCCTAGCTAAAAGCCCATTACGCATTTGGTGAGAGAAGCCCGTATCAGGCCTGTTTTGGGGCCAAAAGGCATTGTGCGAAGCCACCACCTGCAGTGCCTACTGTCGACTCGCAGCCACCAGGGTCAGAACAGACCTCGCCAAAGGTGCTAGTTGATCCCTCGGAGAGTGCGATGGTGTCGGAAAAGCTACTGAAATTGAAGGGAGAATTTCTATTAAGTTTTGAGTCTCGGACAGTGGTGGAGGAGCAGATAGTTGCCCTATCAATGTCTTTCATCCCATATGTGAGGCGTTTGCATTCGGTAGACCATGTTACGTTGGTTATTGCTTTATTTTGTACAGGGAAGGAAATTGGAGACTCTCCATAAGTGATGCTTAATTCAGAAATGGTGCAACAGGGTGTAAATGGGGAGGGTTCTAGTGTTTCAAACCTGCAATTGGTTTTATATGAAGGGGATTGTGCTGGTGAGAGCCCAAATCCTATATGTGCTCTTCCCCCCTCATGTGTTGTGTTAGATTTGGTTCTTAAAAAAGTAGAGGAGCTACAGGCCTATGTTGAGATTTCCGGTGTTGGCTTTGAAGAACAATTCAAGGCACTTCTTATAGCCATTGAATCTGGATGTTCCTCGGTTTTAAAACCTAATTCTAAAAACGAAAGGGAGCTAAGGAGACTAGAATACTCGATAAATTATGATATCAAGGAGGGGAGTGGAGGAAGGGACAAATTGAAAGGGAGGGGATCTCACCTTTTTCATGAAGCCTAAAACTCTTACTTGGAATGTTAGGGGTCTTAGTGATCATAACAAACGTTCTCGAATCAAGTCTTTGTTACATAATTGGGAAGTTGACATATTTTGCTTACATGAAACGAAGTTACACTTCATCGATAGATGTTTAATTCATGGCTTGTGGGGCTGTCCCTTTGTGACTTGGGCTTATTTGGCGTCTTCGGGAACTTCGGAAGGCGACCTCTTGAAGTGGGACACAAGGGTGGTAGAGTTTGTAGGAATGCATTGGCAATTTTACTGTAGCATTTTTTTAAAAAAAAATGTTGAGGATAAATGGGAGTGGGCCTATGAGGGCATCTATGGTCCAAAGTTAGATAGAGAAAGGAGCCTATTGTGGGATGAATTTGCATTTTTGTACTCTCTTTGGGACATTTTATGGTGTATGGGTGGTGATTTCAACATTACTCGATTCCCTAGCGAATGTTCAGGTAATTCTAGCTCTTCCTAAGCTATGAAACAATTTTTTAATTCATTTTTTATTTGGATCTTCTAGATCTTCCTGTTGTGGGGGGCGTCTCTAATTGGTCTAATGGTCTTGGCTGGTCAAGATTGGATCACTTTCTTGTTTCCCCTTCTTAGGAGGCACATTATCAAGAGTTAATGTCAAAAGAGATTGCCTCGGGTATGTTCAGACCATTTTCCTATCTTACTGGACAGTGGTGGCATTCATGGGGGTCGGAGGTATTTTAAATTTGAAAATATGTGGTTGGAAATTGATGGCTTTGCTGATAAGGTTAGAAGCTGGTGGGCATCTTACCAATTCACAAGTACTCCTAGCTTAATTCTTACTAGTAAGCTCAAAGCTTTGAGATTTAATTTAACGGAGTGGAACACAACAGTTTTTGGGAATATCAATGGCCAAAAAATTCTCTTTTGGAAGAGTTACAGGTTTTCGAGTCTAGGGAAGAAGACAGGGTCCTTTTTTATGAGGCTTTTTTGAGGAAAAAATCTGTGGTGGTTGACCTTGAGAGAGTGTTATTGATGGAGGAGATCTCTTGGTGGCAAAAGTCAAGGTCCCTTTGGTTGAGAGAATGGGATAATTTTTTCATAAAATGGCCAACCCACATCGTAGGAACAATGCCATTGAGATGCTTCATTCCGATGGATGTGAAATCTCCTCTCCTCCTAAAATTCAGGACATTATAGTCAATTATTATGAAGATCTTCTCTTCGATTGATTTCTTGGAGGCCAAAGCTTGATAGGATGATTTTTTACTCTCTTGATCCACTTAATGCGAGTTGGTTGGAGAGACCCTTTGATGAAGGAGGTTTTTCAGGAGGTTAGTGGGATGGTCAAAGATAAAGCTTCTGGACTGGATGGTTTTTCTATGCCCTTCTTCCAAGTTTGCTAGGATATTGTGAAGGAAGATGTGATGCGGGTTTTTCAGGAGTTTTTTCTCTTTTAAAAAGTGTGAAAAATCTCTTAATGCCATCTTTATTACACTTATTCTTAAGAAACCTAGGGCCTCCGAATTCAAGTATTTTCGACCTATTAGTCTTGTGAGTGGGATTTATAAGATAATATTGAAGGTGCTTGCTAATCGAATGAGCAAGGTGATGGAACACATCATCTCTAAGCCCCAAAATGCCTTTGCTCAGGGTAGACAAATCCTTGACTCGGTGCTTATTGCTAATGAATGCATTGACAGTTAGCTGAGGGAGGGCACTCTCGGTGTCCTTTGTAAGCTGGATATGGAAAAGACTTTGGATCATGTGAATTGGGAGTTCCTATTCTATATGCTTGAGAGATGCTGACTTGGGTTTAGGTGGTATTCATGGATTCGACATTGTGTTTCTACTCCCCAATTCTCGATTTTGGCCAATGGTAATTTTGCTAGTTTCTTTCATAGTTCGTGTCAATTGAGACAAGGGAACCCTTTATCTCACTTCCTTTTTGTCATTGTCATGGAGGCGTTGGGCCGGATGGTGCAGGCTGCTGCTGTAAGGGAGGGAAATCTATCGGGATTTTCAATTGGTAATGACACTTACGAGTCTATTACTCTTTCACATCTTCTTTTTGCATATGACACATATCATCTTTTGTGATGCGGATTTTGGCATATTCAAGCCTTAAGGGTTGTACTATAATGCTTTGAATTTGTTTCGGGACTTAAGGTGAATCTGGGCAAGTCCGAGTTGATTTCAGTGAGGGAGGTGCGTAACGTCAATAGTTTGGCAAGATTGTTGGGATGTAAGATTGCCTCTCTTCCCATAAAATATTTGGGACCTCCATGGGAGGCGCCTTTTAAGGCTCATGCTATTTGGAATGGGGTCGTTGAAAAAGTTGAGAGAAGATTGGCTGGTTGGAAGCGTCTTTACTTATCCAAGGGGTAGACTCACTCTTCTAAAGAGTACTCTCTCTAATCTCCTTACTTAATTATCTATCATTGTTTCCACTACCCGCGGGAGTGGTAAATCGGATTTAGAAGTTGTTTCGGGCTTTCTTTGGGATGGTATGGGTGAAGCTACTAAGTTCCATCTCATTAGTTGGATAAAGTTTGTACTCCCATTTCGGTAGGAGGGTTAGGTGCTCGTTATTGTGTAAGTGGCTACCGAGATATCAATTGGAAGGGGAGTTGGTTTGGAGAGAGATAATCGATCGAAGTATGGTAGTGCATTTGGAGGGGGGGTTGGTGCTCTAACACCATTTGGGGGACTTATGGTGTGGGGTTTTGTAAGTTCATTAGAAAGGGTTGGGGGAGTTTTGTTAGTCATGTGAATTTTGCTGTTGGCGAGGGAGCTAGGATCCATTTCTAGTTTGACATATGGTGTGGTGAGTGGGCTCTCTACAGTATGTTTCCAATTATTTATAGATTGGCTTTTGATATGTTTGTTTCTGTTTTAGATCTATTTTCTTGCCCTAATGTTGTGATTCAGTGGGATATTTGTTTAACTCGAGCAGTTCAAGATAGGGAAATCAATGAAGTTTCAGCTTTTTTTAGTCATCTATACTCACTAAGGATTAATGGTAATGCCATGGATAGAGTGTTATGGACAACAAGGGAAGCAAAAAAATTACTGTTCACTTGTATTATAAGCTTTTGTCTTTTCAGGGCAATCCTTCCTTTCCTTGAAAGAGTAGTTGAAGGTCTCAAGTGCCTTCTAAGGTGACTTTTTTCATTTGGACAACTTACCTTGGAAAAACCATGACTCTAGACAATTTAAGGAAGCAAGGTATCATTGTTTTGGAGTGTTGTTGCATGTGTAAAAAGAATGGGAAAACAATGGATCATCTCCTTCTGCATTGTGAGGTGGCAAGGGCTTTGTGGAATGGTGTTTTTCACAAACTTGTCCTGGATTGAGTGATGCCGTCAAGAGTAGTGAATGTCTAAATATAACTAACACATAGTTCATTGATGTTTAAAGATCATGAAATAAAGAGACGTGATAAGAGTGGATACTTGGGTCTAAAACGGGTAACTGGTACGTACGTGATTGTTGAGAAGCTCATATCCAGTGATCCTTGCAAAAGACATATGTTGAGATACACCTTTAAAATTCTATGTGAATAGTTTATGAATAGTAGTGAATTATTTTGTAATAATAATAAATAGTGTTTAGATGAGAGATCTTAGTGGTAGCAGTAGAAGAGGCAATCCTTTTGAAGTCCAATACAAGTACCAACAACAACTTCCTATCTGTCAAAGGCCATTACAACAGCAAGTCAGAATGCAAGACCAAGATACCATCGAGGGCCGAGAGGGATCACTATAAATTTCACCAACCCCTCTTGTTAATATAAATGAATCTTCTATTCAAGAACTTTCCAATACAGTAAACCAGAACCTCAAACAAATTGTTCATGGAGGTCAGTAACCGATGCTGATGAATTTCAGGAAAGTCAACCCAAGGTTGTAAGTCAGCACAATCTTCTGCAAGAGCCACTCGGTATTGCTTTGTCCCCTTCTGTAGACAAGCCAACAAGTCTGTTAAATGCATCTCCCAAAATAGGCCAAAACCCTTATCTGGGAAGCAAAACTTCAACCTTTGCTACTTTGAGCCAAGTAAATGTCATGCATCACATTAATAGCCACCATATAGAGCTTGCCGAATCCCATCAATCTAGGAAAAATTTAATTCAGCCCCCTTTCTCTTACTCTTGTCACAAAATCTAAATAGAGTCCCTCCATCTTCCACGAAATCATTGCCCAATTTGATCATCTCAATGGACCAACACTTGCTCACAAGCCTACTCTATCCCTATTAGTTAGTCCATCTGGGAAAACTTGCGTGGCTCTTACAAAAACTGTCAGTGGAGACTTCCTGTTTAAAGGTACCACTGAACCCACAACCAAACTTTGTCTTTCTAACTCCACAACCAATTCTGTCCAAAACATGGAACCATCCTCATCTTCGGATAACAAGCAAAGGAACAACATGGACATTATTCCTCTAGAAATCCTTGCACCTATTGATATCACACCTCTTTCTACCATCTCACTAGGCACTGAAAGTTTCATTCCCTTTGAACAAGATCTGTCTAAGTCACCACCAATACCATTACCATGCCCATCCACTAAAATCATTTCTTCTAAAAAGGGGTTCTTGAACTCACCTGAGAGAGATCTACCACCAAAAAAAAAGAGAACACTCTGCTTGCCTAGAGACCTATCTACTTGCCTAGAGATCTAAAAAGGGGTTCTTGAACTCACCTAATGTTAACACAACCAAAGCTTTCTTAGATTGCATAGAGACCTATCTACTTGGTCTGGTCAGAGTGTTAGTGCTTCCAAATCTTCTATTCAATTCAACAAAAACACTAGCATCGATGCCATTAGAGATATCAGGGACATTCTTAATTTTAGCCCAACTCCTTCGTGAATTAAGTACCTAGGCTTACCTCTTAACTTTGGTTCTCCTCAAAGACATCACTACAATGAGATTTTGGATAGGATTAAGAGTAAGCTTTCTGGGTGGAAATCAAAGTTGCTCTCCCAAGCAAGAAGAACCATCCTCATTAAATCTATAGCTAGTACCATTCCTGCTTACACCATGTCCACAACCTTACTATCCAAGCATATGGCTAGGAAGATTGATAAGTCTCTCATGAGGTTTTGGTGGGGTTTTCATCCTAATAAGATTCATAACTACACACCCATCACTTGGAAGTCCATCTATAAACCCAAATATGTTGGTGGTCATGGTATCAAGCTTGGTGCCAACTTCAACAAGGCTTTGATGAGTAAGTGCCTTTGGCATTTAATTAGTAATGATACCAGCATTTGGAAAGATATGATCATTGAAATTACCCAAGTACCCAAGTGTATTCACGAAAATATCCACTAATTTACTTGAACAAATTTGTTAGATCTCAATCTAGAAATTATTTAATCAAATGAACATATAAAGTAAATAAATAAATTGCATGACACAACGATTGGTGACGAAAGGAAACTCTTTAAAGGTAAAACCTTACGGGGCAGACAAATCCAGAAAAGTCAATTTTATTATTTGAAAATCAAATTACAAGTAAGTTCTCAATTATAAAACTTTTGTCAATTGACTCTCTTACTTCACCAAACAAACGACTCGTTTGTCTCTACCGTAATAGCAGTCAGAACCTATCTTCAAACATTGATTTTTCTCCTGAAACTCCAGTGGTTGAAACTTGACTAATCAATTCTCCAACATGGAGCACAATCACACTCTTCGAAAGAAACAATATAAAAATTCTCAAATGAATTTTCTAGCTAAAATATGCATTGGAAAGTGCTCTAGAAAATATCTAGATTTGAATCTCTACAGATCCTAACCAATAGGATCCCTTAAATAAACAATTTGAAAGCAGTTTTAGCTTCAGTAGGACTCTGCTGACGGATCAAATCTATCGCGAAGACGTCTCTTAACGAAATGCTGACATCTGCGCTAAATCTTCTCTACAGTAATAGATTTCAAGTTAACCTATTCTTTGGATAAGTACAGATTCCTCGGGACTCGATTTTCACACTTATGACTTATCTAAACAACCTCTAATACCTCCTAGATATTCATAATATTGTTATAGATAAACTCAATAAATAATTTACATTCATCCAAAATTACAAACTTAATGAAAGGATAAACTCTATCATTTTAGTCACCTAATCATATACAAACTTATCAACTTAGTCACCTAATCCTAGCCAAAATCTTGCATCGACAATCTTGATCATAAATTTTGATCACTTAGTGCAGCCTTTTGGTCATTTAACCTTGATACTTCAACATCATAAATTTTCAGCGCTTCAGCAAGGTTATTCTTTTCATTCTTTATAACTGTGAGTTTATTGTACAGCTTCTTGTTGAGTTTTTTCAGCTTGACCACTTCTTCACATAAATCATTATTTGTTTTATGTACACTCAGCTCATGGTCAATATCAACAATAGCTATATCCAAGTCACTATCATCAAATTCACTTTTAGATTTTGTTTGCACAATATCAAAAAAATCATTAACAACAATAGAAAAAGCCATAAAAGAATTTTCATCATCAGATGATGAACTTGAAGTTTTAGTTTCTAAACTGTCACTAAGTGTGACATTCAGTGCTTTTCCTTTATTTTTCTTAAAGTTTGGACATTCAATTCTTATATGACCATATCCTAAGCATTCATTGCACTTTACTTTATCAAATTTTTCATATTTTTCTTTATTCCATTTTTCAAAATATTTTTTCTTTGCAGGAAGTTCTTTACCTTGTTTTTGCTTTCCACTAGCTTTCTTGTTAAACAAGGATTTTTTGAATTTCCTTGCAATGAGATCTATATCCTCATCATTCAAATTTTCTTTATTAAAAAAATCATCTTGATCCTCTTTTACTGTTTTTAAGGCAATGGAATTACTTTTTCTTATTTGAGGAAGTGATGACTCATATGTTTGCAAGGAGCCGACCAGTTCTTCAACCTTAAAAGCATCCAAATCCTTACTTTCCTCAATGACTGTAACCTTTGGGCAAAATCTTTCAAGCAAGGACCTTAAAATCTTTCTCACGACCCTTGAATTCTCTATCTTCTCGCCGAAATTAAATCTGGAATTAACAATATCATTAAGTCTAGCATAAAAATCATTAAAGCTCTCATCTTCTAGCATTTTAATCTCCTCAAATTTAAAGGTTAGCATTTACAATTTTGAATTTTTTACAATTATTGTGCCTTCATGTGTAACGTCCAAAATACCTCAAGTTTATTTGGCAATCTCACACATTAAGATTCTTTTAAATTCATCGAGAGATGCAGCCATAAAAATAACGTTAAGTCCTTTGCTATTCCAATTGGAATTGGTGATCTGATCTCGAGTCCAAGCATCAAGAGATATCTTGGGCTTAATTCATCATCGTTCAATTGCATACCACACACGTTCATCCAAAGACTTGAGGAAAGCCCTCATATGAACTTTCCAATAAGCATAGTTTTCCCCATTGAAGTGTGGCGGGACATATAACGACGATGACATGATCTATAGGGGCACGAATCACACTCAGATGAGTGAATCACGCTCTGATGCCAATTGAAATTACCCAAGTACCCCTGTGTATTCATGAAAATGTCCACCAATTCACTTGAGCAAATTTGTTAGATCTCAATCTTGCAATTATTTAATCAAATGAACATATAAAATAAATAAATAAATTACATGACACAATGATTGGTGATGAAGGGAAACCCTTTAAATCAATTTTATTATTTGAAAATCAAATTACGAGTAAGTTCTCAATCACAAAATCGTTGTCAATTGATTCTCTTACTTGATCAAACAAACGACCTGCTTGTCTCTACCGCAGTAGCAACCAGAACTTCTGACTATTTTCAAACCTTAGATTTTCTCCTGAAACTCCAGTGGCTGAAACTCGACCAATCAATTCTCCAACATAGAACATGATCACACTCTTTGAGAGAAGCAATATGAAAATTCTCCAAGAAATTTTCTCACCAAAATATGCACTGGAAATTGCTCTAGAAAATATCTAGATATGAATCTCTACATATCCTAACCAGTATGATTGCTTAAATAAACAATCTAAAAGCAGTTTTAGTTTCAGTAGGACTCTACTGACGGATCGAATCTGTCGTGAAGACGTCTCCTGACGGAATGCTGACATCTACACTAAATCTTTTCTACAGTAACAGATTTCAGTCCAACATCTTCTCTGGATAAGTGCATATTCCTTAGGACTTGATTTTCATACTTATGACTTATCTAAACAACCTCTAGATAAATTTAATATTGTTATAGATAAATTCAATAAATAATTTACATTCATCCAAAATTACAAACTTAATGATAAGATAAACTTTATCATTTTAGTCGCCTAATCCTATCCAAACTTATCAACTTAGTTACCTAATCCTAGCCAAAATCTTGCATCTACAATCACCCATAAGTACTTGAGGAATAGTAGCTGGAACTGTAATCAAGCTAAAATGACTGACTCAAAATTCTGGAAAGTCTTGTCAAGCAAAAAGGCTACATCATTTATAGCTTGTGCTTTCAGATCAACAATGGGGTCAGCACTAAGCCTTGGTCTGATCCTTGGATACGTAGTTTACCTACCAGACTCCCTTCCCTTAGATCCATCGACACTAGGACTAACCCCCTTCTCAAGGTCTCGGAGCTTGTTCTGGAGGAACCCAAGAGATGGAATTCCCTCTTCCTCTAAACTCTCTTTTCTCAGTCCTCTGTGGAAGCTATAGAAACAATCATCTCTCTTATTACAACTATCAAAATCTGAGTGACATTCCTCGTTGGGTCCACCATTCTTCTAGTATGTTTTCTGTCAAGTCAGCTTACACAACCATTGTTTGTAACCATTCAGAGCTCAATGACCTCCCCACCAGCCAATGCTGAAAAAAGCTCTGGTCTCTCAAAATCCAAGATCGACTTAAGCTCTTTCTTTGGAAAGTGCTTAATGACATCCTTCCCACTTGACAATCTCTTGGTAATTGCCTTCATCTCCCTGAGGACCAACAATTCTACCCTATTTGCCATCAAGAAGTAGAGAATACCGCCCACATTTTTCTCAATTGTCCCTTTACTAGAATTCTTTGAAGAGAGTCCCCTTGGCCACTGGATGTTTCAACTTTTAATCATCTAGTTATTAAGAATTGGGTCAGAACAATTATCTATCCTAGTGCCAACCTCAATCTTTCTGATTTTGATGCTCATCATTTCCAACTCTTTACTATGATTGCCTTGGACAACATTTGGTTTAATCAAAACCAAAAGATCCACAGTGGTAGTTCCTTAAATATTGAGCAGTTTTCAAACAAGACCATTGACATATATCAGGATCAGTGTAAAGCTTGGGGATGGAAAGTTGATAACATGTTGTAAACCTGGAAACGACCTGAAACAGAAGATACCTACTCTATATCCTTTGATGTTGCAATAAGAGGGAAAGTGAGTACTTTAGCAGCTATGTGCAAGTCTTGGCTAGGGGAGATCATTTTTGTGATTACTAAATTCTCTGGCACCATTGATCCTAACTATGGAGAAGTTGTGGTAGCCTTCATTGGAGTCAAAGAAGCTCACCACAGAGGATTCAAGAGACTTGTAATAGAAGGAGATTCGGTTAATGCCATAAATGGCCTTAATGACCCTCATTCTTCTAACTGTTGGGAAGTTGGAAACATTACAAGAGATACCAGATTTTTGCTCAAGACCTTGATGATTGGCTAGCTATGAAATTCATCAATCTTAAAATCGATTTGCGCACTCTTTTGCGCAATGAGCATATTCCAACAATTTGTTTGGAAACATCCCCTCATCAAAATTCCTTCTTGCCTCCTTAGCTTTCATATTGGCAAAGATCCCCCTTCCCTTTTTCCCTTGGGTTGTAATACTTTTTAAATTACTTTTAATTGCTTTCCTTTTCTTTGAACGAAAATTCTTGAAGGAAAAAATAAATAAATAAATAAAAAGCTCTAGATTGGATGCATCACGGAAATGATATACAGTTACATTGTCAAATAGCACTACCATAAACCTATCTGGCAATCTATCCACGAACTATCATCGACTTTGTGAGATTCCATATCGCACAATTTTAACATATGGCAAGTTCTTTTGTAAATTCTCTTTCTAGAGAAGTGGCACTATCTCTCAATTTTTTATTAATTAAATTAAATATATAAATTATTACAAACTGGATCAATTAATAAGCATTACCCAAAAAAATAACATGACGAAAGTTTCCAGAAACAAATCTCATCAAAAATAAAACCATATGCATGAGAGAGAGAGAGAGAGAGAGAGAGAGAGTAGTAAAAAGGGAAGGCACAAAGAACTCATCATTACCAATTATGTTCTCTTTTTTTCAGTGAAGTTCCCTCTCCCACACAAGGAAAATAATCTCACTGACAAAAGCACACTGCATAATCTCACTTAACCAAGGTACCATTAGAGGCTTGAAGCAAAGGAGTTTTGAAAACAAAATTAAATAAGCAACATCAGACCAACTTTAGAATGTCCAAATAAACACTAGAAGCACCATCTTTCCATTTAACTTGTATAATTCATGTTTCCGAATTCCAACAGCATTGTTAAACTCCATACGCATTTCACCTCCGAAAGATCTTCAAATACAACATGTTTCATCTGAAGGAAACCAAGAAAGGTCAGTGGTCTGCATAAAACCATACATATAGAATTGCCAAAAAAAAAAAAAAAATCTATTGAAGTCGCTAAATCAGGAGGTTTGAGACTAACATCTTCCAACTATTCTAATAATTTGTTTTTGATAAAATAATATTTATGTTTATTTATTGGCACCGAGTATCCAGAAACAAAGTCTGGAGTAATTCTGGGGCTGCACAACCTCTCGACAAGTGGTATCAAATGAGTCATTGTTTCTCCATTCCTCCCACACATAAAGCACCAATTTATCACCTTCATCCATCACCTCCTTAAATTATCGTAAGCAAGAATTTCCCCCAACGAAGGACTCCAAGTAATCTTCTGTGGGATATGAGAATTATCACGAGAAGTCAAGCTATGATAAATTTATTTCACTTCAAATGTTACTTTCTTGGAGGGGCCACAACACATCCGATCTTCTCTCCCCATTTATAATCTAACTGAGTACAACTAGGCAAAAAATGAAATACAGATAGAAAAAGATAGACATGAAGGGTACAAAATAATGGATACCTATCTCCAGAAGATGGGAAAGCAAGAGTTCACAATAAAAGAGACACCCAGCACTGGTTTGAGCAACAAAGGATAGTAGGACAGTAATCTAGTGTATCTTTAAAATTTAACCCAACATAAATTATCAACAAAGGCTTTCAGTAATGCATATCATTGCACCAACAGCATAAGAAGCAATAGTCAATTACTGGAAATCATTACTAGCATTTGAGTAAACAAATCGTGCTTCCGTGATATAATATAAAAATACTAACTAACCATTGCAAAGGTGATTTTCCCAAAACCACTGTCTCCCATGACTGCCAGATTCTACAGGAAATAATACAAAGATAAAGAATAAATAAAAATCAACACTAATTTAACAAAAATAAAAGAAATAAAAATCAACACTAAATATTACTTATCAAAATCAAACTCAACACCGAAAATCTGTATAGCTTCTCTTAAATTACAAAGTTGGGGGAGCTTAAAGGTTTATTTTATAGAACTCTATGCACTTGGGCCATTGCTGTTGACTTCAACGGTATGGACCTACTGATTTTCTTGTCTTTATTGCACCTTCTTAGTTAGGGCAAACAGTTATTTTCTTCTTGAGTATTGTACTGGACTATGCCTATTCATTGATCAATAAAATTTGTTTACTTATCAAAAAAAAAAAAAAAAAGGGTCTTGGAGTCGGCACAACAACAGAACAATGCTAAACAAAAAATTAAAGTTCCGGTAACCAATCTCCTACTTTATACACACCGGAGACTTTCTAATATATATTAATCCAAAAGTTTAAAGCCCAACACTTTGTAATAGCAATTAAAGGTTAATGCCCAACAAAATCTCCGGTTAAGATTAGAAAATGTTACTCTATTGACTTCCAGGACAGGCTCCATCTCATTTCCATAACCAAAAGTTTCTTAATAACTGACAGAAATAGGCTAGAGATAATGGCTACAAAAGATCGATAGTTTGTGGAATGAGAACAAGAGGATTACAGGACAAGAAGCTCAAATGAGAAGTTGGTGGATATATATCTAATAGAATGAGAAGGTAGTTATGGATTAGTACAGTGGCAGTGGAGGATTAGGGAGGGATGTAGAGTATATTTCAGAGTGGAAGCAATACCATGTCTTTGATTTTTTTAAATGGGTAATAGATATTTTATTAAAGGTGTGGCCCCAGTACACAGGTGGCAAATCTACAAGCAGTAAGCTAAGGTTATCATATGCAACTGTCCAAACTTAGAGAGACTAAAGCATAATGAAATCATTCACTACACACCTAGGCGACAAAGATTACCATTTTCCCTTTCAGCATATGCCATAAGCTCCACCCTTCCCAAGGGCATAACCCAAACTATCCCATGACATTTGAAAATTGAGACCAAAGTGCTCTGGCCACGGCACTGTGAAGCCGTGTTCTTCCTACACATCCAGCTCATCTCATCCACGAGTGTAATCTCCTTGACAATGTGAACAACCTCATTTTTTATTGCTGTCACTTTGTCAGATAAGAATCTTTCTTACCCATCACTACAATATCATGGAGATTGCGCATGAGTATCAATTTCATCCTAACGAGTCTTTGGTTTTCTGAAAACATGAAAAAATGAATAGCTCCATTGAGCTACCACTCTAATATAGTATATGAATCTCCACAGAGATCATAACCAATCATGGCCCTAAAATTTATGACTGGCATAAGAGGATCCAGTAGCCTAGTCCAATTAGATGGGATATTTGTTAGTCTCATGGAAGGTCAGCTAAATATATGTATAAGATAATTAACAGATTCATCTATCTACCAATGAATTAATTAGAAATACGAAAACGACAAAGCCATAAAAGTGGCTCAAAGCTACCAAGAATCAATGGAATCAATTTGCTTTACCTCGCTCATCCTCGGGGGGCTTTAGCCTAAAGGATTTCGCTGTCACAGAGTCTATACCATCTAATACCACAGCTTGATACGTCTTAATCTCGCCTCCATCGCCAAGATCCTTGGCCATGAAGGTTATATAATACCTGATTCCCCTGGAAGCCTGACCCATTGCCTTCAAGACCTTAACAAACTCCAACTCTCCATTGGCATCCTACACGCCAACCAAAGCCATGAAGAATTTGCTCAATTTTTCTGTTTAAAAAGATAATGGTGATAATAATTTTTATAAATAATAATAATAACAGAGAAAAAAAAAAACCTTGAACCGACGATTGTATTCGTCTATTGCGACCTGCGAATACCGTTTATACTTATCATAGTTGTAGTCTATGTTGCATGGTAGAATTTGGTTGAGACAGTTGACGCCAGGGATGTCAGAAACATCAAAGCCCTAAACCAACAAATGACACGCAAAGATGTAGGAATTAAACAAAAAATTAAAGCTGGAGTAGGCGTAGACAATGATAATAGAAGATCGGATCAAATATAGTCAGACTCACGTCACTCTTCAAAACTTGTTCGCTGTAGGAGTATTCTTCCTCTGGTGTCATCTCATCACGGAAATCATATAGCGCGCAATATTCCGGCGAAGTTGAAGACAAATTATTTTGGCTTTGGAGTAATTCTCTTTCCAGCTTGTCGTAACCAAACAATTCCACAAGACCCATCTCGTCCATCTCCATCGCTCTTCAAGTGATAACCCAACAATTGGAGAACACGAAGACAAGGCTAGCCGTTGCCGCTGCCGCTGCCGCTCTCGCTATCGCTATCGCTATCGCCTCAATGACCTAAGCAAGCACGGGAATTGTCTCTCTCGTCAATTTAGAAAGAGCTCTACCCATAAGCCCACGTCCTGCCCTATCACTTAAAAATGAATTTTATTATATAATCTCCCCTCACTCTATATTCAATATTTTTTAAGATTTTTAAATTTTTTAATATTTTTTTTAGTTTATTTTTTTAAAATTATTTCAAATTTTCTATTTATTATTCATATAATAAATATTTGATAATAGAAAAAAATAATAAAAATTAAAAAAGAAACATGGAGTGTAGAGTGGAGCACTCTGGATTAGCTAAAGTTAAAGAATATTTTTTATGAATGTAAGATAAATTTAACTTTTAGCTATTCCATTTACATAAATTTTCACATTGGAATAGCTATTTTTTTATTATATAATAATAAAATAATATAAGATAAATTTGATTTTAATTATTCACATCAAATCTCTACATTAAATTATACATTTATTTATTATATAATAATGAATAACTAATAATTTCAAAATTATTTAATTTTTTTAATTATTAATTTATTTTATTTTATCATATTTTACTATTTTACCTATTATATATTAATTAATAATCATATTCTTATTAAATTAATATATCACTAACTTAAATTAATATATCAATTTCAAAAATAGTTTAATTTTTTTAATTATGAAATTATATTATTTTATCATATTTTAATATTCATAATATTATATATTAATTAGTAATCATATTCTAATTAAATTATGGATTAAAAATAGAAACTAGAAAGACATTGATGGAGACCTCGGGAGAGAGAAACAAATGATATAAAATAGATTTGATGAATAAACAGTGTCTTTCAAATTTAGAAATAACTTTAGAAGTTACTGTAGCTATATTCCAAATATTTGGAATATAGCTATTCCAATGTGATACATTTTATGGTTCAATAGTTAAATTTTCATTGGATTTAACTTTTAGCTAATCCAATGAGAGTGCTTAGGAGGTTGGGAAGATTTATTGCTTAAAAATATATTATTTTATCTTATTATCCTCATTTTACTTAAAACTTACACATCTCCCCCCCCCCCCCCCCCAATAAATCCTATTGCAAGAAAAATCCTAGTCCCCTACTTTCTCCTCTTCATTGCACTAAGAACTTGGACAAATGTCAGATCATTCAATCGTTGTTGCTCAATTAGATTCCTTCCAGTTGTGAGCAGCTTCTCAGCCAAACTCCTTTTGAGTACGTATCTTGAAGCCCCATCACAGTTCTGGCTCACAACATCTTGCAAAATCCAAGTCACCAGCTGCCCAGAACATCTTATTTTTCTGCAATTTTCAGATTAAGAATGGCCATGATGACTCCGATAGGCAACATGTCATCAACCATTCGGTTATTCCAGATTTTTTTTTTTTTCCTTTTCATATCAACTTCATATGCTGGTTTAAATCAGATTCAAAGCCATCCTTCAAATGCATGGAGAGAATAAAACTTCCGCCAACGTACTTGCGTGATCATCTCTAGCAATTTTTCATGCTGCAGAAGAAAATTGGGCCAAAATTTCTACTGATTAAAATTTTTCACGATCTTTTAATTTTGATTTCATCATGTATACATCAAGTTATATGGTGTACTCAAGTATATATATGGTGTACTTGATAATTCACTATGTCCTGCTATTCAAAACCATGGGCACATCTTATAAATTAGAAATCCTGGGCAAACTGTTCCAATACATTCAAAATCACTGCCCCAATACATTAATACAATTTGCACGTTCCAACTTCATCGTTCTGAGTCCAGATAGCCCACATCACTCATTACCTCATAATTCAGATCTACCATAGCTTCAAATAGGGAAAATATGATTAAAACTGGAAGTTTCTAAATTAAAGTGGAGCTAATTTAGAAATAAATAAATCAAACATCTTTAAAAAATTAAACTAGGTAAAAAAAAATGAATTTTATAAAAAAGTAATTAAAAATCACTAAAAATATAAAGTAAAAAATGAATTATATAAAAATTTAATTAAAAAATACTAAAAGTTGAGAATTTTAAAAAATAATTACAAGAGAGTTTACTTCGAAATGTTTGTTTTCAACGTTTAATATTTATGATAATGCTCATTCAATTTTGAATTATCAACCCTCTAGACCACGATCTAGTATGCATAATGAGTCATAATACATTTGTAATTATTTTACATTTCATCAGTACAATCATAGAGTGTATAAGTGCACACTCCTTTTAAGGAAATTGAGTAAATATGAAAAATTATTTTTTTTTAATTGTATACCTCATTATTTTTCAAAACGAGTACGCAATGCTTGCATAACACATGACTGTCTCTAGCATTACTCTTAAAATATAAAATTGACTTTAATTTCATATAGAATTATAAAATAACTATAAAAATATTGTAGATAAATAATGTTCTACCTATAAAATAGGGTTACAAATGGAAAAAATGGCCAAACTTTGTTAGAGGTTATATTATCAAGTTATAGGTCAAATCGGAGTTGGAAAACCCTAATTCTGACTTTGACTTCGACTTTGTCAGAGTTCAAATCCAAACTCTGGCTCCCATCATAGTAAACTCAATTGGAGCAGAGTTGAAGCCACAACCACCCAAAAATTACCCAAATCAAAACAAGTAAAACTGCCTAAAAATCACAACAAGCAAAATCTTAAAGCAAAAATCACTGATACACCCAAATCACAAGCAAAATCACCAAAATCACAAACCCAACAAATCCAATAAGTTGAAAGTTGAATAAAATATTATTAGAATATTATTTTTTTAGTTTTGTTACTGTTTTGAAATTTGAAAAAGTTGAATTATTTATTATATTTTATGTACGAATTTAGAAAAATTGTAATGATGAAATAATATGAGATGAAACACTTTTACTATCCAAATATTCTTTCCATCAGGCATCACCATTAACAAAAAATAAATCAAACATCTTTAAATATGTTAAAAATGAATTTTATAAAAAAGTAATTAAAAAAATACTAAAAATTGAGAATATTGAAAAATAATAAAAGAATGGCCACCTCGAGTAGTTTCATCTAAAACAAAATCAATACTTCTACGGGCAGTCGGCCCTTACAAACAGCGCACAGTCGCCTAGTTAAATAATATTTTTTAATGCCATGTCAATTATTTAAAAAAAAAAAAAGAACAAAAATGCGGGAAAGACACTACTGTTAGCTTCTTCTTCTTCAAGTTTCTTTTTCCAAAATATTGTGAGCTCTGCTGCGTAAAAGGAAAAAACTTTTTGTGCTTGCTTTGATTGTTGAAGGAAAGTGGAAAAAACACTGAGTTCAGTTGTGTGGGATCATCGTCTTCGTCTTCTTTTGCATTGAATCATTGACATTTTCGTCTGTAAATAAACCGGTAAGAAATCACATTGTGGGTCTTCGTATTCTTCTTCACAGTACTCTACCGCGTGGATCTTCATCTTCTTCTTCACCGTGTGGTAAGAAATCACATTTTAGATAGTGTTTTGAATGTATTGAATGAATTTGCTCTGTTTTGAAACTATTTTTTCATGCTATGTTTTCAAGCTTGAAAACATGTCTAAAAATGTCTAAAAATGGGATTCAGTTTCACAAAATCGTTTTTTGATGAATGTTTGTGTTGTTCTCATGTTGTAAGATTAGGAAATAGAAAATCGAGAACCCACGAGCTTGCTTTCCCATTCACAGACCCGCTTTGAGGGATGGAATCGCCTTGAGGGATGGAATCGCCTTCTTCGACTTCAAGTGGAATCGCTCTGGGAGGGAATGGAGAAGCATAAAACGTAAAGGGAGGAGCTTGATGTAAACGGTGCGGTGCGTTTCGATGAGGACCAAAATTTTGAATCAAATTCGAAAGACTGATACGGTGCGTTTTGAAACACTGATTCCACATCAGCAGCTGCTTGCACGGCATCTACCCCGGGCGACTGTCTTCAGCATTTTTCAAACAAAATTAATTGTACGGTCAGAGTAGTTTTCTCTATCGGAATGAGTAGTTTTCATCTCTAGTTCATTTATACTTCTTCTGTAATTTATCTATACGTTTTCAAATACAACTTTAATAAACTGACATGAACAGTGATATTTATTCCCTAACGGGTGGGTCTACACCCACCGCTGGGCTCTGTTGGGCCATTTCAGTTCTTTTAATATTTAAATATTTTAAAAAATATTCATAATATTATTAAAAAATATTTTCTTAATATCTAAATAAAAATAAAAAATAAAAAAAAGGAACGGTAGGTTACAACGAGATCCCCAAGCACATACCTACCTTTTTCCTTCATAGAACATCTTCAATGGATTAGCTAAAAACTAAATCCAAAATGACATAAAATGGCATCACGATGAATTAGCTAAATTCTAATTATTTAGAATTTAGCTACAGTCATTTTCAAAATAATTTCTAAATTTGAAAATAACTATTCATATATCAAATACATTTTATATCAATTATTTATATCTTCCTTTTAAATGTCAATTGAAAAAATATAATTAGAATATAATTTTTTTTTTTTTTGTAGGCAAGTTTCATTGATGAAAAAGAAGCTGTTACATAATTCTGATAGTAAAATATGATAAAATAAAATAAATTTATAATTAAAAAATTAAAATATTTTTAAAATTATTAATTACTCATTATTATATAATAAATAAATAGATAATTTATAGATTTAATATCAATAATCAAAATCAAATTTATCTTATATTATTTTATTATCATATACAAAAAAATGACTATTTCAACGTGAAAAGTTACATGAATAGCCAAAAGCTAAAGCTTAAATTTATCAAATGTGGTTTAACTTTAACTAATCAAGAATGCTTAACAGTGCAAAAACATTGTCTGCTGTGCAGTGACCCCACCTTGACCCGTCCTATCATTTACTTTTTCTCAAACTTTTGGTGGTTAAGTAGTAGAGGGCTTTCATGACATTTTGGTCTTCAAGGGATTGAGTGTGGGCGTCCTCAGCTACTCGCAGTGTGAGCTTTTTCTCAGTTCTTCCACCTACAGAATTTCCGTACGTACATGCGTTAGTTTGCAGTTCGTTATGAACTTAATGCGGCTTGGACTCTGAACCGACACTTGATCTATGCTGCAATTTGATTCGATAAAATTCCTCATTCGTCCATACATCACTTCTGTTGACCTTACCTTTTTAGTTTTTAATATTAAATTAAAGAGAAATGCTTTGGATCCCAAATTCGGTACTCAAAACATGTCCCGAATGGGATTTGTTTTTTTTTTTTATTAAATGATAAAAAAAATATTTTTTAATGATATTATAAATTTTTTATTTTTTTAAAAAATATTTATAATGATTAAAAAATACCTGAAAAAAAAAAGAAAAAACTTTTATCTTTTCGGGACATGTTTTGGATTCCGAATTCGGGACCCCTAACAGGACTCTAAATTAAAAAATAATTTGTAGTTTTTACTTTTAGCAACTATATTTTAGGATTTAAATTATTTGATGGAATAATAAAATCTTATAGAAGAATATCTTTTAAAAAAAAATATTATCTTTTGGAATTATAGAGGTATTTCGGCTAACGAATTTTCTATATATTTTGTAATTTAAATTTATTTATAATATATTTTTTAATTAGACATAAATTTTATTTTCTATTAATAAATTCATATCTATTAATTAATCATTATTAAATGATTTTCAGTAGAAAAATATTATTTTGCCCACTCAACTTGCCCTCTCATTTTGACATATTACGTATTTTAATTTTTTAAAATTTTTTTCTTTACTTAATAGTTAAGGAAATGACTATTAGTGTATTGATATTTTTTTTATATATTTTTAAAATGTTTTAAAATGATAAAAAACTATGAATAACAAAATTGAACAAAAATGGAAAGGTCAACTTGACTTAGCGATCAATTGGAGCGGTATTACTTAGGCGGTAGAGTAGCATCGTTCTTTTCAATAATTGGTAGGATCTACCAATTTATCAAATCTAAAAAAATACTATCTCATCTCAAAAAATCTTATTATTATTTAAAATATCTCATTTCATCTCATCTAATCTAAATTGTATATCCAAACAGAGCCTAAGCTGTCCCAACACCTGCATTGACGAAAGATAATCTCATAGTCTAACAGTAGCAATTTGTTTAATTTATTTTTCTTTTCTCTAATGCTGTTGACTTCCTCTACTAACATGTCACCTTAATCATAAAGAAACACAATATCAAGCAATTATTAAGACAGGATTAACGCTTCATTATGACCGGCCCACCTCCAACTAAAAAAAAAAAAAAAAAAGCACCTGATCCCAGCGTAAATAACAAGTAACCAAATAACAAAACCAACACCTAGAGCATTGGTATTATTTTGATCAAATTTATCTTTAAAATTTGATAAAAAGTACATATTTTCTATAAATCTAAAATCTTCATATCCATAACTCCACATTGAGTTAGTTATTATATTCATCAAAATAATAATATAATATTATTTTTTTAATAATAATATTTTTAATTTTTTATTTCATATTTTACAATTATACTAACCATATGTTAATTAAGAATTTAATTTGATACTTAAATTATTGTTTCCCAAGTAATTTTTTCCCTAACCTAATTATCTAACAAACATATTTTGCCAACCATTCTTCTACCCAACAATCATAAATACAATTTATGAAACCAACAAACACATTTTACTAATATTTCTTCTATCCAACAAACACATCTATAATTTGTTCATCTAACAAACATATTATGCTAATATTTCTTCTATTCAATACTCACATCTAAAATTCTTGAAACTAATAAACACTTCTACAAACCCTTCTTCTCTATCCAAACTCCACATCTACGATTCTAAAAATTAACAAATACATTTATTCCACCATGCACAATACCAACATTCATTCATATTTATAATTCTTGAAACCAACAAGTAGATGTAGCAAAGAGTTCTTCTTTTGCCAAGATTTGTAGTTGTAGCTAATAGTCTCGGATTAAGTCCTATAAATAGATCCATCATCTCACTACTTCCCACTCATCAAAAACTAATCTTTCTTTTTCCAATCTATCAAATTTTGTTCTCTCAGTTTCCTATGGATCTCTTTCGGAGTATTGATCATATTGAAGATGAAAATTATTATGGCCACGAGGAGGAAAAAAACTAATGACAATAATTAGAATTGGAGTGAATCCCTCATGAAGAAGAAAATAAGAACTAAAAAGTTCAGAATTACCCAAAATGATAACACAAAGTTAAATGCATATACGTACATACATATATATATATATGAAGTGTCTTCTTCTTTATTAGCTTCTTCCTTTACGGACTTATCCTTAGATGTTTCAACATCTTTGGTAGAATAATAAGCAGAAGTAGCTTCAGAGGATGTAGAAATTCATTTCAATTTTAAATTAAGATTAACAAGTTGGCTGTTTTGACTGAGTCTTCCAGAAATTGTTTGAAATTTTGGTCTTTTCTTACTGGAATGTCAGAAACAGAACCAACAAAAGAAGATCTAGAGCCAGCTAAATAATTTCTTCTTACTGTGGATACTAGGGGTGGATCAAAACTAATTTTAACAGTGCCATCCAAATATTGCTAAATATAGTCAAGATTGACTTTATTAGTATTAGCTTTGGCAGGCGAAACTTCATGTTTCAAAGTCCATTCATTGGGAAGAGATATATCTTTCCAATAAACCATCTTAGGAACTTGAATTCTCGCATCAGGAGTATAACTCTTGATTAAAAGAGTTTTATTTCCTGAAGATTTTAAAATAGCTTTTGGATTCAAATTAGTTTTTAAAAGTCGGTAATAAATTTTGTAAACAATTGCAAGAGGCTTACTACCTTCTTCCATATCATAACCAGAAGTCAAAATATTTAAAGTAAAAGCTTTTAAAATATGGTGATCATCTAAAGTAAGGGTTAAATCAAGAAAACAATTAAAGTGAGCTGGGCCATTAAACAAAGAGGATTGAATTATACCAAAAATACTAGTTTCAAAATTTTTAAATCTAGCATCTCGTAAACATAGTAAACAAAAGCGTTGATGCCTTTCCTTGTTAAAGGTTTGATAGCAACTTGAACAGAACCAATATGCAAATATTTGTAACTTTTTACTAAAAATTATTGGATTAATTTTTTAGTAAATAGGCAACATTTTTCGTGGGTTTTTTCTTTTGAAATATCTCCAAAGTATCTTGAAAACTAATCATTTGCTTAGAAGTTTCTGGTTCTTGGCGAACCATGGTCTTCTTAAGTTTGTGAAGATATTCTTCTTTAAGTTTGGGATTTGTAATTTGAGAAATCAAAGTTAACAAAAGATTTTCTTATTCTTCAGCTTTGGTTAAAACATTAATTGTTTTACTCAAAGTTTTGCAACAAAAATTATTACAATTGCAACCAAGTTTAATACTAGGAGATTCGGTTTCTGAGTGATATTTTGAATCTCTGGAACTAAACTCATGAATGTCAGATGATGAGGAAGATTGTGTTTCCAGGAGTCGAAACAATTCTTCTTGATTATTGACATTAATATTCAGCTGATTAAGCTTATTTTTGAATTTATTGGACTTCTTAGGACATTTATCTGCAAAATGTCCATATTTGCCATAATTAAAGCATTTCCCTTTAGAGGAATTTTGAAAAATCTTTTTCTTAATAAAAGATTTAGAAAAAGGTTTTTTATTAAATGATTTTTTGTAAAAATCATTACGGGGTTTTCTTCTTATACCACCATGAGGTTTGGAAAACTTGGTAGAATATTTGTGCTTTCGTCTAGATGGAGCAATAGGAAGAAGGCCAAAATCGTTCACAAAAAGTTCTCATTTCATATTTGAATTTCTTACTATTTTTCATCTGTTCACGAAGCATCCTTTGATTATTACACATATTAATACCAAGTTTCATCAGTAAGGTGCTTATCCCACCAATGACGAAGCACACCGAAAAAACTATTAGTTAAAATAATAACAATATCAGATTGCCTGATATTATTATTAATATAGACATTTGCAACTAAAAACATTTTACTCATGGTATTGAGTAAAGACATTTACCATTTTACTCATGGTAATGTGTAAAAATTTTACACATTAAAAGTCGACATAGATCCAATCAGGAATAATCAACTTTGGCTTGAATTTCCATGAAGTTTCTCAGATTCCATATACACCATTTGTGTGTGTGTGTGTGTGTAAACAACTCTTTGTTTCAAACAACTCAAAAAACAGAAGGATTGAAAAAGACTTTACTAACAATACATAAATTATGGCAAAGTGATCAGAGGCCTTTTGGGTTTTATAAACTCAGACCAACGATAAAACTATGCACTCTCTGTCTTTGGGTGCGCATTGCAATTGACACCGAATTGAAATCAAACTAAGTAAAAGCACATCCAAGAAAGGCCATAAATACATACTACACTAACATACATACATAAGCATACATGAAGTGCAAAATTTCTCATACATGCATATATGATGAATGTATAAAGACGAGGAGAGAGTGAACTCACGGAGATAGAGAATGTTCGGAGCAAAGAATCGAAGAAGAGAAGGGAGTGGTAATGGTGTGCCTATGGAGGTGATGGAAGTCCTCTTTCATCTAAAATACCCGGCAGGAACTTGAACTTCAGTGGAGGTTTAATTTCATCATATAAAGATGAACTGGTGACTCACGGCAAAGGGAATGGATAGCTTGGCAAAAAAACAAAGAGGAAACAAAGGGAAGAAACGGAGAGGAAGAAAGGGAAAGGAAGAATGGGAATCTAGGAATTCACAGGCTGTTGGGAGGGAAGAGAGGGAGAGGAAGAGAAAGGGGATTTCGAGATTTCGGGCTCTTGGAAGAGGAAGAGAAAAGGGGAGACAGCAACGACATCATGGGTGAAAGACTGATTTTGCTAATAAAATAATATGGATATTAATGAACAGTAAGTCTTCAAATTTGAATATGAATTGGAATGTCTTGTAACTCAAAGTTTCAGATTTTACTATATGGTGAATCCAATGCAGTGATTTAAAAGTTAAATTTATCAAATTTTAAAGATTGAACTCATTTGATGAGTCCAATGCCAATGCTCTCAGGGACTCTTTTTATTTGATATTCAAGTTTTCATTTTCTCTCCTACAAAATCGTGATAAAGGTTGGTGGTATAGTCACTTAAGGGAGTGAGTATAGAGGTAGTAGTCTTAATCAAATACTACAGAGGTGGCTTGTGATTGTTACTCCCAATGTTTTGAATACCGTTTTGGTGACCGTTTCGGTTGAAGTATTGAAACGAGATATTTCCGTACTAGTACCGTTTCGGTATAGTATATATGAATATTATATATATAAATATATATAAATTTTATTCTAAAATAATAATCTATATATGAATAAATTATATAAAAATATATATAAAAAAGTATATAAATTATAAATAGTCTGATTTGAATTGAAGGGTTCCAAAAATGAGTTTGCAGTTTGAAGAAATGAAAAAAAACAAAGTTTAAAGGCCGAAATATGTATATTGGCCAAAATACTATATATCAACCGATACAGGCCGATACATACCGATATATCGGCTGATACGGCTGAAATTTTTACTGGTACGAAACAATATACTTGTCTGTACCGACTCCCCGGCCAGTACGACATATTTCGATCTTACCGGCCGGTGCGAAACGGATTTCAAAACACTGGAACTTACTCCCTTCTTTCTTTACCTTGCTTTTTCTTTTTTCTTTTATGTTTTTTTCTATTATTTAGTTAACTTTTACTATTTTGATTTTTCATGTGCCACTGTCGACACACGTGATCACTATGCGCCGCATATATGCCACCAATCTTCTCCTTCTTTTATTTTTGTCTTTTTTTAAGATCTTTTAATCCCAAAAATTAATACTAGATACAGTCGTAGAATGCGTAAGTGTTGTACAATTCTTTTAGAAAAAATTTATTTTCTATCATTTAAATTCTGTATTTACTCACTTTTTTTTTTACAAATTACACAGTATTTACACATTCTAGAATATCATTTCTCCATATAATTTTTTTCTTTTATTTTTCACGTGTCTTTAAATCGCATATCTAGCCCAATATGCCAACCACCATGCACGTGCCTGGCGTCACCCAATCATGTTTCCCTTGTTTTCCTCTATCTGACTAACCTATCCCTTAACTTCTTTATGCCGACTATTTTAGACATAAAGGAATTACATAAAATTAAACTCATAAATTGATGTAGCATGATATGATACGTTAGATTGTAAAGTTACTTTTATTGTATAATAACTTTAACGAATCTCATGAAATCACATTAGTTTGTAGGTTTATTTTGTGTAATTTCTTTGTATACTTAGAAGTTCTACTTTTTTATTAGGCGTAGTAGCCACGATGCTAGTGTTGTTGCGTATGGTCTTCACGTGTCAACATACCACCATCGCCAAATCTCACCCGCACTTGCATTACCTCTGTCACATTCTCCCTAGTGCATACCTCCACTTTTTTTAGGTTTGGTGCTGCTTTCTTTTCTTGATAAAACCACCCTTCTTCAAGAATACAAATAATATAGAGATTTTAGACATCTTCAATTACAAAAGAAAGGCAAAAATCTTGTTGGAACCCTAAGGTTGGAAGAGGAACACGAAGTGAGAACTGTCGAAGTGATGCGAACTGGACTTGCGGAACTGATGAAGGGCTGGAACTCAAAACAGCAGCACACGGGTTGATCTCAAACTCACCGTTTGGGTTGTGTGGGGGAAAACGCACCGTTAAACTAGCTTTTAATTGTGTTGATTCTGTAGTACGTACCATTTTATAAGAATTGAAACAGTGTGTTTTAATACTGTCTTTTATTATGTAGTGAACAGTGGTCTGTTTAGTTTATTTTTTGAGAGGCTGTTATGGAATGGGTATTTGAGGGAGGAACGAAAGATAGTGGGAAATCTTTTGGAGTATTTGGAATTTAGTGGTCTGTAATGGAGGTTGGGTCCCTCGAAGAACCCATAGCTATGAATCAGTGGCTCTTCTGAGCTTTTTATCAAACATGTCCGTGCATTCTCATTCCTTCTCCATACAGCATTCCTTTACAACATATTACATCCATCATTACAACCAATCGACATTGAAACAATTCCTTACAATTCTTTGGAAACAGTTACTACATCATAGCAGAGTGAATATATTACAGAGATTTACTAGGAAGATCTTAACAAGTGGTATCTTGAGCACCGTTCCTGCCAAAGTCACCTTCCGCATCAACCAGTCCATACAGATTTTACATCCATTCCTATACCACATAGACCATACAACCACATCTCCCATAAATCATAACCATCCCATAACCCAGAAATTCCATCAAACCAGAAATCTCAACCCACAAACATACCAGAAATCCCATAACCATCCAATAACCCAGAAATCCCAGCAAACCAGAAATCTCAACCCACAAACATACCAGAATTCCCATAACCATTCCATAACCCAAAACCCAGCAAATCACAGCCATACCAGAAACCACTAAGCTTTCAACCATGGTGCACGCTACTAGATCCAAACAAATGCAGCAACAGATCGATGCCTTAGAGGAGAACCATCAAGAAACCCAAACACGCTTCTCCACCATCGATGAGAGGCTGGACCAGCTCACTGAAATGGTTCGAACCTTGGTTGCTCATCAGGGAAACATGGCGCGAGACCTGCAAAACCAGCAAGATAATGAGCAAGGGATGCCAAGGGGGCCAAACCTAAGAGGTATTCGTTTAGACTTTCCTCATTTTGCAGGTGAAAATCTATCAGCATGGATTTTTAAAACTTCCCAATACTTTGAATACCATCAAACCACCCCTGCCCAAAAGCTACTGCTAGCTTCATATCACATGGAGGGGGGGCGCCTTGGTATGGTATCAAGAGGCCTTAGACACAGCCCAGTTTATGAGTTGGGAGACTTTGGTGCGGGCTATGTTGGTTAATTTTGGACCAACCGCTTATGACGACCCAATGGAGACCTTAACTAGGTTGAAGCAAATCACTACGGCGGCAACGTATAAGGCTAGCTTTGAGGCGCTGTCAAATAGAGTACGGGGTCTTTCCGAACACCACAAGTTAAGTTGCTTTCTAAGCGGCTTAAAGGATGAGATAAGGCTACAACTTAACGACAACATTTGGATTAGCAAGAATTCAAGAAGAATACCTTAATAGTGCTAAGAAACCACTGAAGTTAGCAGGTGAGAAGGGGCAGTCCAGTTTCAGTAACACTTATACTTATGGAAATATGGGTGATGTGGGGACTAACAACCAGAAATACAACTCGCCTATCAAAAAAGTTTTTTCCACGACGTGGGATGAGAAGCAGAAGAAAGGGTTGTGTTATCATTGCGATGAAAAATGGAACCCCAACCACAATTGCAAAAAATCTAAGGTATACCTTCTACAAGGAGTGGAGGAATTGGAGGCGACAGAGGAAGGTGATGAGGAAATTGCTATGGTTGCTCAATTACCTACTGAAGGGGACTCAAAACAAAAAGGGATTGTGGTTGAACCCGAGATTTCCTTAAATGCAATTACGGGGACCCCTAGTTCTAAGACTATGCGACTCATAGGGTGGATTGAGAGTATACAAGTGGTGCTTTTGGTGGACTCCGGGTCTACGCATAGTTTTTTAGATCCATCAATTGCATAGGCTGCGAAGTTGGGTGTCGATGAGGGTAAGAAGATTGTGGTCAAGGTTGCAAATGGACAAATGGTGCAAGGTCTAGGCCACTGTAGCGAGGTTAAAACAAAAAAATACAAGGTACTCAATTTAACCCCTCTTATTATATTTTACCTCTTGGTGGTTGTGATGTGGTCCTTGGGGTGGATTGGTTGGAAACCCTTAGATCAATTGTGTGGAGTTTTGCTAAATTGGGTATGAAGTTTGAGTACTCGGGTAGAAAGGTGGAACTATTAGGGCTGAGGTTAGATGGCCTTACAATTGAAAAATGGGGAAAAACCATGCAGGCTTCGATGTATAAGGGGAATGGGCTATTTTTGCAATTGTTACTTGAGGAAGATACTGAGAAAACTGCAATTTTGGAGGAGGATATTCAGCAAGTACTTACTAAGTTTTCCCAAGATTTTAAGGTTCCAAGAGGGCTGCCATCTTCAAGGCCCCAAGACCATAGAATTCCCCTTAAAGATGGGACTCAACCAATGACAGCTAGACCTTACTGTTATCCTCATTACCAAAAATCGAGATAGAGAAGATTGTGGTGGAGTTGTTAGAGTCCGGGGTGATAAGACCTAGCACAAGTCTTTTCTCTTCCCTCGTGTTCTTGTGTAACGCCTCAATAGAAAGTCCAAACCACGTGACCTATATTCCAAAATGATTAGTTAATGATACAATTGGAGCCCCATTGGAATCTTATAAAGAGCAATAACTTTTCCTTCCCAAGCAATGTGAGATTCCATAAACCACCTACTCTTATCATATGGAGTATCACAATCTACACCCTTAAATTCCCGACGTCCTCGTCTGACCTGTTCATTGTAAGTGGCATGGCTCAAGTCCCACATTTCAAGTTGGGATAGACTCTGATACCATTTGTAACGCTCCAATGGAAGGCCCAAACTACATGGCCTATACTCCAAAAGGACTAGTCAATGATACAATTGGAGTCCCATTGGAAGCTTATAAAGAGCAAGAACTTTTCCTTCCTAAGTAATGTGAGATCACATACACCACAATTTCGGAATAGTCTATATATAAATAAATTATATATATAAATATATATAAATTTTATTCTAAAATAATAATCTATATATGAATAAATTTATAGAGAATCAATTCACAACCTGAATGACTAGCCCAAGAATTCCTCAATTCAATTACTGGAAAAAGATTTTCGACGAACCAACCTCCTTACAAAGAATCTGTAATCGGCTTTCTGAACAGCCTTCCACATAGCTGATTCCATATATTTATACAGAATGAAAGCATGGAACGACGTCGTAAGCTAAACAACTATGAGTTAACACTAACTAAAACGCACCGTATCCCATTTATACACTTAAGAGCTGTTACATGAAACACACCGTTTAACTAACTCGACCGTTAATCTCGTTGAAGCCTTTCAAGCCCTTCCCTTGTCTTGTGACTAGAATTGTTTGTGACAATTTACCCATAAAAATTAAATTTCTATGGATGGAAAAAGCGTATGAGAACATTACCAATTCACATAAAATCCACTGTAGCCATAAAGCTTCGATTTTGACTAACAACGAAAAGCATTTGTTGAAGAGCTCCTCATACCAATTCTCATAGCTTGACATCTTCAAGTGTCTTGTGGAAATACGAAGACTTTAGAAGCTCAAAGGTTGAGGACGATGACTCACAACAAAGTCAGAGAAGTGGTGATTAACAGTTGAAGACCAACTACTTTACTATGTAAATTCCCTTATCAATAAATACACATATATGAAATTTCAAGAAATTTCTACATGGTATAACTTGTTACAAACTAAATTTCAAAATCTGAAAACGATTTGTCATGAACAGTACCAGACAGCATAGGATTTTAAGCAAATATTGTTGATTCTTTCAGAAGAGAAATTGAATTCCGGCACTTGTCACCAGTAATCTCCACAGGAACAAGTTCCATTCCTAAAATGATGGAACCTCCTCACATCTCTAACAATAATCTCCCTGTCTACTATCTTTGAGATGAACTTAGTGGCAACATGGCAGTCATTACATACTCTAAGGTTCTTGGCAACTCTAATTGTAGTTCCGGGACGGGTGTTAAGAATACCAAAAGCTATTGCCAGTTTCTCACTGTGTCCACATAGTAAAGTTTCTTTCTCCTCTTCATCAACGTTGTGAAGCACACAAGAAGTATCAGGCACATACCCCTCCTTTCTCATCCTCTCTGACAGGGTTTCAAGAAATCCATGGAGCTGCTCACTTTGTGGGTGCGATACATCCCCAGCCACAAACTTGTGAACCTCATCACCAAACTCGAACCAACTACACCCAGGTTCTTTTCTTACTCCCATTTTCTGCATCATTTTACGGATCTCCATTGCCTTTTCCCAGTGTCCGGCAGAAGAGTAGATATTGGACAGTAGAACATAGTGGCTAGCTACATTTGGTTCCAATTGGAAGAGATTCTTAGCTGCAATCTCCCCAATTTCTACATTCCAATGAATTCGACAAGCACCCAGCAAGCTACTCCAGGCATCCCTTTTGTCAAATTCAGGAGGCATCATCTTGATAAGTTCATATGCTTCTTCCAGTTGGCCAGCTCGGCCGAGCAAGTCCACCACACAAGCATAATGGTCTGGTGCAGGTTCAACCCCAAAGTCCTCTTTCATTCTATGGAATAAGTGTAGGCCTTCACGTACCATCCCAGAGTGACTACACGCAGCAAATATTGCAATAAATGTAACTTCATTAGGCCTTAAAATGCCACTCTTGTCTCCCTCAGCTGCCATATTCTTAAATAGTTCGAGGGCTTCCTCCCCTCTCCCATGCATCCCATAAGCCATGATGAGAACATTCCAGGTGATCACATTCCTGATGGGCATTTGATCAAACACTCCCCTAGATAAATTCAAGCAGCCACATTTTGCATACATGTCAACGAGTGCACTACCCACTGCAACATCTGATGCCAGAAAATGTCTGGTGGCATAAGCATGGATCTCTTTACCCTTTGCTAGTGCTGAAAGGGCAGCACAACCTGGCAGAACTGTCATGAGCGTTACTGAATTTGGCTTAGGAGAAACCCTGTTCACATCCTCAAAATCATCATCTTTGTTCTTTTCTTCAACTTTTTTCATGGCATGTAACAGGTGGAGTGCATTTTCATGGCATCCACAATTGACATAGCCAGTGATCATCGTGTTCCAAGACACGATATCTCTTACCTCCATGCTGTCAAATAAATATTTTGAGATTTCTATATTCCCCATCCTGGAGTACATGTCCATAAGTGCATTCTGCACATACCTATCCTTCTCCAAACCCCTCTTTATCACATACCCATGCATACCTTCCTGGTCAGAGAACAGATCACATCGCACACAAGCTGGCAGCACACTTGACATTGTCGTGCCATTTGGATAAATTCCATCAAGTGCTTCCATTTGAAAGAAGAGGCTCAAGGCCTCCTCGTCATACTCATTTTGTGCATAGCCAGTAATCATAGCATTAAAAAGTGGAATACCCCGCTTTGAGATACCATAAAAAACTCTGCGACCACTTTCAACTTGTCGACAGTTGCAATACATGTCAACCAAAGCACTACCCACAAAAGAATTCTCAGGTAAATTAGTATTCTTCAAGACATAAGCATGAATTTCCTTGCCTCTATCTAACATTTCCAAATGAGAGCAGGCAGGAAGTACGCTTGCAAAGGTGACCCCATCAGGTTTAATTCCATCGAGAACCATAAGACGTAAGAAAAATAATGCTTCTAGAAAATGATCGTTTTGAGTGAAAGTACTTATCATGGTGTTCCATGAAATCATATCACGGTCCTCAAATAACTCAAATAAAGCTCGCGAATCAGCAACCCTTCCTAGTTTAGCATACATTGCCATGAAAGCATTGTTGGTAAACGTTCTCCAATTTCCTGTTCTCAAACTATATGCATGCACCTGCTGACCAAGCTGTAAACCATCATGCCTAGGAAAATTTGAACAAGCTAGCGCTACGCTCACCAACGTAAATGAGCTAGGTGCCATATTATCAAACAACATTAATTGAAACGCTTCCAAAGCAAGCTCCCACTCCTGAAACCGACACAGTGAAGCGATGATGGAGTTCCAAGAAACTTCGTCTCTTTCAGTCATTCTGTTAAACACCTTGTACACGTCCCCTATATCTCCACATTTCCCATACATATGAACGAGGGTATTAGCCACTGTAACAGAAGAGGAAGCATATCCAAATTTGAAAACGTGGGCATGAATCTGTTTCCCAAGATTCAAGTCTTGAAGGGCGGTCACGGCCTTCAGGACAGCCGGGAAAGCGAAGTTGTCGGGTGAAATACCGGCGAGGGTCAACATTTGGACGTACGTTAATATGGCTTCCCGGAAGAGATTGGACCGAGCTTGGAAGCGAAGGGATTCGACCCATGAGTCCTGAAACAAGGGTTGTGCAGAGGAAGTGGTGGCGGCGGTGGATGTGAGCGTGGGACTGGTAATGGGGGTGGCGGTGGCGGTGGCGGCGGCGGCACTGGCAAGGGGTAGAGAATGATTGTGTTCGTGAAGAACTGCGGGGTGGTGGTGGTCGGTCCGGAGGGAAGAAAATGTGCGGGAAGAGAAGGGCGGTGTAAGGAGAGGAGAAAATGGTTGGATGTAGCAGGACATCTGGTAGTTGTTGCAGTTGTGATGCTATTCTAACTTCTACGTAGACTGGGACTCGAGTTTATGGGTTACGAGGCCAACTCGTTATGGCAGGTTTGGGTATGAGATGAGAATTTTGTGTTTTATTTTAATGTTTAAAATATTATGTTTTAATATTATTATTGTTTTGAGATTTGAAAAATATGTATTGAGATTTGAAAAAGTTGAATTATTTATTATATTTTGTATGGAGATTTGAAAAATGTGTAATGATGAGATGAGATGATATGAGAATTTTGTGTTTTGTCTTGTGCCCCAAACCTACTTAGTTTGGATTGATGGATTGAGAACACCTACAATCCATCTCATCTCATCTCATTTCATCAAGTCTAATCATTTTAATTTTTATAAATTTTTACATAAAATATAATAAATAATTTAATTTTTTTTAATCTTAAAATAAGAATAATATTAAAAAATAATATTCTAATAATATTTTATTTATTTTTAATTTTTATCTCAATTTATTTAATCTCAATTTACTAAACAAACCTAACCTTAATTTCTTATTTTCTTTTCCCTTTTTTCTTTTTTCTTTCTTTTAATGATAAATTTCATAGTATTAATAAGCAGAAGGGATACATGGGAAATTCTTCCAATTGATACGATTCAGAAAATAAATATAAACCCCCAATTAATACATGGGAAACTACAAAAGCGGTTGTTGCACTAATTCCTTGGTCCTACTGTTTCGAATCATTTATCGCACGGTCTTACAATATAGAGATTTTCGCCTTTCTTTTGCAATTGAAGCGTTATTCAAATAGAATAGTTCTGTTCTAAAATCTATATATTATTTGTATTCTTGAAGAAGGGTGGTGGACAAAAACCACTAATCAACAAAAGAAAGCAGCATCAAACCTCAAAAAGTGGGAGAATGTGACAGAGGGAATGGAAGTGCGTGCTTGGTGATTGGCATGTCGGGCTAGATATGCGATTCAAAGATAAATTTGAAAAATAAAAGGGAAAACTATTTGAAAAAATAATATTTTTCGTAGAATGTGTAAGTGATGTATAATCTTTTTAAAAAATTGAGTAAATACGGAATCTACATGATAAAAATTAATATTTTAATAGTGAACCTCACTCTTTTTCAAAAGAATTTAATAACACTTACGCACTTTACGATTGTATCTTATATTACTCGTTGGGATTCTAAGAACTTAAAAAAAGATAAAAATTAAATAAAAAGTAAAAGAGAACATTTTTATAGATACGTCAAGACCAGCTTGTTGGCTTCAAAAGGAGAAGTTTGGTTAACTAAATCAAACTAATAAAAGTTAACTAAATAATAGAAAAAACATAAAAAGAGAAAAAACAAGAAAAAGAAAGGAGGGAGCAACAATCACAAGCCACCTAGTCTTTGATAAGAAGACTACCTCTATAGTCACTCCCTTGAGTGAAGGCCACTAGTACCAACCTTTATACGGATTTTGTAGGACAGATGGAAAAATTGGATATCAAATAAGAGGGTGATGAGAGTGGTTTGGATTCATAAATGAGTTGAGATGGTTTGTGAATAGTATAATAAAAGTTGAATTATTTATTATATTTTGTGTGGAAATTTGAAAAAGTTATTTTGAGATTTAAAAATGTTGAATTGTTTATTATATTTTGTGTGAGAATTTGATAAAATAGTAATGATGAGATGAGATAAATTAAAATGAGTTGAAGTTGATTTTAAATGCAAACTAGTGGGTGTTGAAGTGTTTCAGATATTTGGTTTTGGAAGTGGCTCTTGTAAGAGCCCGCACGGTATCATCATGGGCTTGGGCCATGACATAGTCCAATAAGCTTTGTGAAGATGCACCTAAATATTGCAATGCTTACATTAGCACTGTTCATCCAGGCCGAATTTTTTCCCTGCTCGGTCCGGAACTCGGTTCCGGTCCGGATCAAAACGGATCCGAAACCCGCATTATAAAACCCAGACCAACACGGTTCGGGTACTGGTTAGGTACCCGGGTACCGGGTTTAAACCCGGTACCCGGGTCTTTTAAAAGAAAAATCTCGTATCGATAAGCCTCCCCCCCCGGTCTACTTCGACTCTTCGACCCACTTCTCTCACTCTCTCTCTCTCTCTCTCTCTAGTCTCTCGCTCTCAGTCGGTAGATGCAGAAACCCTAGCCGCCGCCATCATGTCGCTGCATCTCCTTCGCCGTCGACCTTTGCTCTAGGTCGTTATTCTGGTAAACCTCCACTGCGACTACTTCGACTCACTTCTCTCTCTCTCTTCTCTGTCTCTAGTCTCTCGATGCATCTATTTGCCATTGAGATGGGTCGTGTGGTGGTGGATGGATGCTTTTACCATCTGTTTGTTGGTGGCCGTGTGGTTTTTGGAATGTTTGGAAACTTGTTTTTTTTTTTTTAAATCTGTATTGGGTATCGACTGTTTATGGATTCATTGATTCTCTATTTTAATGAGTCTGTTTGGTTGTTGGGAAAGTTGAAGGAAAAATGCCCAAATAACTAGGCAATGAAAAAAAAAAAATTTCCTGGTTACAACCCGGAATCCGGATTTCCGGGTTTTAAAAATCCGGGTCCATCAGGATTTCAGCCCGAATCTGATCCGGAGTAACCTGGTCTGGATTTAGGCCAGGATTTGAAATTCGAGTTCTTGTCCGGGTATACCCGAATTCCCGAGTTGGAATCCGGATGAACACCCCTAGCTTACATGGTTCTTTGGAGCTGATGGCATCCTTTATTTCTTTAGTTAAGAATTCAAAGGTTCAACTGCTGAGTCCTCTTTGAGCTCTAATGGTTGTTTCAATCTGATGATCTCTTGTAAACGTACATTAGAGAAAAGAAAAATAAATTAAACAAATTGTTATTATTGGACTTAGAGATTATCTTTGGTCAGACGCGGGGCTTGTGGACGACAGAGACTGTAAGGTAATCTAGAGGAATCTATATCATAGATTCGTACTTGATAATATCAAAAGAACAAAGAAACGAAGGTGCTACTCAAACCTCTCTTTATTTTTTCACCTGGATTGGCTGGCACTGGCTATTCACTGAGAGTTGTCAGACTCTTTAGTAGGCAATTGTGTCATCTAGCCTATTCCTTTAAAGATTAAAAAGGAAAAACTCCCAAAATATTGGTGATATACTTTACAACTATATAAAATCTTACCACATTTAATACTCTGATCTGGCCATTATGCCCAATAAAGCATTTTAGAGAGAGACAGGAATTTAAATAGCGGTTGTGTATGTACACGTACACGTTGGAAATGCATCTCCCGACTGTCCGGGCTCCATATAAGCACAATCAAATCCGCATGAGTCGACGGTTCTGCTAGCAAGTGATATCACTCGCTAAAAACACACGACTCTCACCTATGGCAGCCAGTATCTCATCCATTTTCATATACCCCATAAAGTCGTGTCGTGGAATCTCACTTCTCCGAGCACCGATTACCGCCACCGGTAAGGCCAATGTGACCCTTTTCTTAAATTTTTTAATTTTTTCTTGTTCTTTCCCCATGGCTTCTCTAACCCATTTGACCGTTCTCTGGAATTATTTTCTTTCTAATTTGAAGTTGAGGGGAGAACAAGTACTTTGAGGTTGGGTGGTAAACTGTATACTTTTCTGATTGATCATCTATGTTCTTGTAATGTGAAGTTAGTAACTGCATGTTGAAAATTTTGAGTGGGAGCTTCTTCTGAATCTTGAAATTGGTTGAGAGAAAACATAACGAAGATTTTTGGTGGAATGCAAGGTATATATTCATGTGTATTTCTTAGGTTTAAAATCATAGAAGCATTTGTGTTCGGAAAGCACAAGCAAGCAGAATATCTAAAACTATACGTGTAAGCAAAAAAAAAAAAAAAACAGTATATGTAAAATGCTATTCAATGGATTGGTGCAGATAATTCTAAGGAACATTATATTAACCATTTTAAAGGTCGACCCAAGAAATGAACAGACGACACATCCATTCCTCTGTTTCCCGTTCTCAAAACAGAGGATTTTGTTTTGTTAACTTCATGCAGAAAGCCAGCGATATTGCGACAGCCATTCCCGTTTTCACCCACCATATAATGATAAAACTCCTTCCACCTCCCCCATATTCCGCAACCACCACGAAACGACCATAGTAGTTCGTGCACCTTTGTGACACAATAGCAGATTGCAACCCCTTATCGTTTTGTAGAACTCCTTACTATTACCAGCTTTCATGCAAGCCTCTATCGTAACGACTAGTCACTCCACCATATCCCCTCCCAGAGGAATAAACTTTCTGAATCTCCTGCTCCTCTCTGTTGTTCTAAGAGACCTGTCAATCTCTCTGGAGAAGATGAAAATTTTCTAGTCCACCAACAACCTCTTCAAGAAACCCATCATGAAATAACGGAATAAAAACCAATAAAAACTCAAAAAGAGAAGGGAAATTCCGATGGAAAGCGCCCAGAAAAATATTCAAGGATTTGATAATTAACTCGGTTGGGTGCAATGTTTTGTGGTAGGTGATGGCTCGGACTTCGTTTTTGGCACGATCCACGGTGCGGTGGTAGGCTTCTTACTGGTGATGTTTTCATGCCTTTTTTGTATTACTCGGAATCCGGATGCTGGCTGAGGTTCTGCATTGTTGTAGTGGTTAATCCCACTGGAATATCCACTCAACTGTGAATGATTGAGAAATTGACGTAGCTTTGGATCTGTTTGGCTTATTGTATGCTAAACAGTTTGGTCGGGCTGCGAGGGATATGATGGTCTGAATTCATATTGGTAAGAAAATAAGAAGTTTTCAGTTCGTTTCATGTACTAGATGTTGTCTAGCTCGAATGTGGTACACTCTTTTCCTTGAAAGAGTAAGGTGCCTTCAAAGATTGCATTCTTTGGTTGATCTGCTTTAATTCTTTAGGAGAGATTTTGAAACGAGAGACAATATTAGGAAGCGTGGATTTGTTATTGATTGGTGTTTTTTTATGTAAAAAGATCTAGAAAATCGGTAGATCATTTGTTACTTTATTGTAAGGTGGCAAGCATTTTATGATGTGAGGTGTTTAATAGGATTGGAGAGGCTTGGTTGATGCCTTGAAGAGTCGTGGATCCAAACTATTTACACACACACACACATATATATATATATATATATTAACCCCACTCAAGTATCACCCTTTTTACAAAAGTGAAATCCAAACTATCAATTTTGACACTTGATTTGAGACTTTAGTTCGAGTTATGGCTGTTCATGATTCTAAGAAATCTGAGCCAAACCATGTACACTTCTACGCTAACTATTCTACGCTTTTCTGCATGAGTAATTTTACATACAATTGTAAATTGTGCAACCGTCACATAATTACTTTAAAAATGAGTAGGGTTCACTATTAAAAAATTAATTTTTTTTATGTAGATCCCATGTTTTATTTTTTTTAAAACGATTACGTAGCGGTTACATAATTCATAATTGTAAATATTTTTTCTCTTTGAAAAATAATTGCTATGTGAAGCTTATATTAATAAAAGGTTTTCAAAATCTCCATGTAAACAAATAGATCAACAACTAGGACCAGAGACATGATGGGTATTCTTGGTTTTAAAATTTTGTAAAAGGTTTTATATTTTTTTTTAAAAGTTGTATTGATCTTTGTGTTTGAATAATGATGGGATGAAAAGTCGAAATGAGTCTTTAAGACATAAAGATTTTTGTTTTGATTTAAAAAAATAGTTTTACTATTCATCATCCTCATATATCACACACCATATTTTATTTATTTATTTATTATTTTATTCTTATTAAATTAATTGAGTTCATCTACTTATCATCTATATATCACATATTTGATAAGAGAAAAAAATAAAAAATAAAAAATTATGTATGATGTATAGTATACGGAGATGATAAGTAGAATTTTGTAAAAAAAAATCCCCTTTGATCTGTTGGGTATGGATATTGCAGGGTTTCGTTGGGATCGGCAATGGGTGGTTGTAAATGGCAAAGGGAGGGCATGCACTGAAAGAGTTGAACCAAAACTTGCTTTAGTTTTGGTGGAGTTGCCTACTGAAGCTTTTATAGAGGATTGGGAACCTACTGAGAGCTCATTTATGGGTATATTCTTTGTTCCGTTTTTTAAGAATTAATTACATTTCCCAAACTCAATTATCCCCTCACCCTCGTCACTTAATATATTCGGTGCAACTCAGATCCCAATTTGTTGTTTTGATGTCAGTTACGCTTTCATCAAATCCAGACATTAATTTGAACGGATACATATATATATATATATATATATATATATATATATATATATATATATATATATATGACCCTTCGGACCCACCCCTGCAGCGTAAACCCCCTTCCCGTGCATCTCATTCTCAGAAGTTTCCTTACACGGAACTGGTTAAATTGTTAGTTTTTCACCTGGAGGTGTGATCCCAAAGAATTGTTTGCACCCATGAGGTGTTGAATTTTAGACTTTGAAGGGAATGATACTCCAAGATCAAGACCTTTACCACTTGGGCCACCCCTTGGGGTTTATCATTCGTAATTATAATACAATAAAATATAAATTATTATATGAAATTTTTTCAAAATTTTCAATCAAATGAGATTTTAATTAAAATCTTTAAATAATTTTTTTGAATTTATATTTAATACAACAATTGAAAACGAGGTCTCTGCCTCAATGCAAATTTTGTACATCAATTTATTAAAATCTTAAAAAAGTTGTTTAAAAATATAAATAATTCATTGTATTAAATATTAAATTTAGTATTATGGGGCATTGCACATATTGAAAAATATAAAAATTATTTAAAATTTAATTTAATGAAATGGTCTATATTTAAAAAAAAAATTAAAAAAAAAAACACCTCAATTTTTTTTAGGGCCTTGCATGGGATGGGGCCTTAGGCAATGGCCTAAATGGCCTTACCATTGAGCCGGCTCTGAGTTGAACTTATTTCCCCTTTCATTTCAAATGTAACATGCAAGATGCTCTACTTTTTCTTTATCATTTGTGAATTTTAATTATTATTTATCACCTGTTTTTATTTGCAGTCTTAAAAGCACCAGGGATGAATGTGCTCAAGGTTTCCTTAAGTAAACCACATGAAACACTAGCAGATGGTGCCTCAGTCTGGGAATGGTCAAGCTCTGCATTGGATGAAGGAGATGAAGCATCACAGTGGTTTTCAGATTTTCTAGGGAAGCCATACCGTCTCGTTCGTTTTAATACTGGTATGGCTTCATCAAAGGAATTTTAGAACATTATGAAAGTGAAAATTAAATCCAGTACTTGTTGGTACCCATGAAAAGTAGAAATTCCTTTGTCTGAGGCATTAGTGGGAAATAAAAACTCTCTTGAACACACATGCACGTGTACGTGTTTGAAGAAAAAAGCCTCGCAGACAAAATGCTTACGTCTTGACAAGGCAGCCTCCATTGATGATTTCCAGTCATTATGAGACTCTGGGCTTGTTTCTTCTTTCATGTATACTTATGAGACTCTGTTCTCTAATGATTTCATAGCATCTCCCATCTCCTCAGCATCCCTTTTCTGTTTTCGATCTCTGTTACCTGACGAAAAGAACAATTTAATGACAAAGTCACAAGTTATGTTGATAACAACACTGGGATCTGGCCACATATAATATATAGTTGTGCACAGGAAGTTCTAGGGCATGTTTGGTAAGTTAATTTCTCTAATTGTTGAAAATTCTTTGAATGAGAATTTTGATATGTATTCTTGGAAAGAAAAATTTCTATAGAATGAAACGTTTTTTGGATACAAGTTTTATGACATGTTTATATTGAGTTTGGTAAAAGTGGGTAGAAAGAACAAAAAGTTGCAACAATAAAAATGTTTTGCAATGGATTTTGTATTGGATATTCTGGATTTGTGATTTTTATGTCCCAAAACCGAGGTAAATACTCGGATGACAAAAATGTTTGGGTGATGATTTTTTTTTTTTGGATTTTAAAGATGTTTGAAATGAAAGAGACCTTTCTCAAACCAAACATGCTTAAACTTTTTACCTCGTCCTCTTCACGCCAAGGCTCAAAATTCCGTGTGGCACCAGACTCAACAACATAGTCTGAATTTTTTGGATCTGTCTTCATTGCAAGCTCCGCAGAACACTTTGTACATTTGAAGTAGAATCAAAAGATTTGAATTCCTAAATATGTCTGCAACCGATTAAAGATAAGTGATCTTGTTCATTAATCATCACATATTCAAATCTCACATGAAGAAACCAGCAAAACAAGTACAAACCACTATAGAAAACCAAGAAGGAATATTAACCATGAGGATAGTAGTAAGGCTGAGGCTCATGCATTTAAGACACTTTCTTTGCTCTAAACAAGCTATATCATAAGTACGTGGTACAAAAAATTATATATCTGTGGTAATTTAAAGCCAGACAAGTTCTTCATATTTAACTTTTCACACTGTTTTGGGGGAAAATGTTCTTGCAACACAGCAAGTTTCTTTTGAGTCATATCTAGGCCTGTGCAGAAAAAGTTAGAACCCGGCCTGTCCGTGTGGCCTGACCCGACCTGACCCGACCAAAAAAAGCGGGTGGAGCAACTTGCGGGTCGAACCCGCTAAAACCGATATTATAAATTTATAAGAAATCTCAAATTCATTTCAAATCGTCAAATTTGAACCCGTAGAACTCTCGAGAAAACACTTTCTCGCCCTTTCCTATCTGCCAAACAACCACCTATTCCCATGGCCTCTCCTCAGATCTTCTCCTCTTTCAAGTACTCCGACAGCCTCACCGTTGTGGCCAAGAAGCTAGAGATGATGAAAATCGAATCCTCCGCCAAGATCACCAAGAAATCTAAGACCAAAAAGATGGAATGCGTCAAGACCAACCTCAAGGAGTCGAGCTGCGACCTCTCCCTCTTCAAGTTCAAGTTCGGCACCGTCGTCGCCCTTGTCCTCTTCGTCGTCTTCGGTCTTCTTTACTCGCTCTTCTTAGGGTTTTCACCATCACACGGCACCAGCTATCTCCATAATATTTTCAACCAATAAAAAAAGATGGGTCGTGAGAGAGGACCAACCATATGAAGCAACCAAGAGAGGGCCTACGACGAGGAAGCTAGCCCAGAGACTAAAAGCAAGAGCAACACGATTCGTGTTGTTTCGGCTTAGAAATTGAAGAGGTCTGACAGCATTAGCATTCATGGAATTTGAATGGAGTGGTTTAAGGTTTATGTTCATGGGATTTGTAATTTTTGCCTGATTGTGCATTTATCCATGAATTCTTAAGAAAATGGGATCTGTTTGTATCGGCAGATGCTGGGTTTTGATCGGATTGTATAGGGATAATGGGATTTGTAAGGTTTTTGTTGGATCTGTTTGTATACGATTTGGGTTCCCTTTCAATCTCGGGTCGGGTTGGCCCATATCGGTTTGGTCCGTATTAAAGACGGGTCGGGTCGGGTCGAGTCGGGTCAATACATGAGTTGGATTGGTCGGGTTGCAGCCCTAGTCATATCCCATATAATCCTCACTTCAAGGCACTGGACAGGTCATATCATCACACTTAACGATATAGGGAAATTGAAATTAAACAATTTACAACCGCCAACACCAAATACAGGACTAGGATAGGCTAGATTTTATAGAAGATATAGGGGTTGTTTGCATTCAAAACCCACCTCAACTCATCTCAACTCATTTCATCTTATCATTACAACTTTCCCAAATTTCTATACAAAATATAATAAACAATTCAACTTTTTCAAATCTCAAAATAACTTTCTCAAATTCCCACACAAAATATAATAAATAATTCAACTTCTATTCTACTATTCATAAACCATCTCAACCCATCTCAACTCATCTCTGAATCCAAACCACTCCTAGAGTTAAGACTGACCAATAAAATAGTTACGGGTTTAAAAGAACATTAATTAAAAAAATACAACGGCCAAATATTTAGAGCAGGGCATTTTGTTGACTTTCAATTGACGAATACAAACAAGAAAGAAATAAACTTCAATCTCTTTGCTCAAGAAAACAAAAAAAATAGACAATCAAAATAAGCAAGTGTTAACAGGTAAAAAAACCTCGAATAATGTAAAACGGTCAGTCCTAGAGTTGACAAGTATAATCCAATATAAGAGTAATATCAACTTTCAATTTAGATAGGAAGCCCTAAAACAAAGAAAAGGGATACATACCTCACCTATGACATCCTCTTTACGGGAATTGAACTTGGTGCCCTTGTAGATGTAATTACCGCAGGTGTTGTAGCGAATGCTCATGGGAAGCATCATGCGCACTTTCATCTGCTGGTTCTTCGGCCTCCGAACCCTCGGCAGCTTCGACGGATCGAAGTCCGGTGGATAGTACTTGTTTAGAACCTTTCTTTCTCCCATCCTTCAAACAAATTCCCCAAGCAGCACTTCTGATTTGGCTTCAAGAGGACTACAATCACCAGATGTGAAATACTCAATATATATTGACTATATATATATATTATATATATATATATATGACTGCTTTCTTATAACTTTCTTTGTAGAGTTCTGCAACAAAAAATGTAAAATTTAAATATTTCATAGTTGAGGATCAATTTTTCCCATGTTTTTTTTTTCTTTTTTTATCGATATATGCGTAAGTAAAAAAAAAAAAAGAAGATTCTCAGTTACACCCAGTACAAGAAAGAACTTAAGCATTGATTCACAATAGATTAAGATAGCAACAAATACAAGTTTTCAGAAACAAAGAATATATAAGGTCGAGACAGAGATCTAAACTCCATCTAGCCAGAATGTAGAACTATGGACATAAAAAAAGAATAACCTAAAATTGAACCTCAAACCAATAGAAGAGAACTAAAGCCATAAAAAAATGAATAAAATAGAATGAGAAGAGGGTATATAGTACCAAACTTGAGTAGATGCTGGAATCGTTTATTTCAGACAAACCAAATGGGTTTAAGGGCTTGCAACCAAAAAGGGTAAGTGATCCTGTGATCCTAACCCATTTTGGTCTGTCATGGAAATTACTGTAGACCCAAATACAAGAGGATTGAAGCGAAAAACATCTTATACGCAGTTATGGAGAAGATAATGGCATAAGAAAGATTCTCTTACACGCAGTTATAGCCTTGTCAACGATGGTTCCCTTATCAGTGTGACTACGGCCACTGGTGACTGGCGACGGGGCGGGGCGATGAGGAGTGGAGGGGAAGGTAGGTGACAAGTGTCACACGCCAAAAAGAAGAAGAAGCAAAGAAGTCAAATCGTAACCCATTTATACAATCTTGGGCTTCTAATCAAGTAGCTACAATCACGGGCTTCACCCATTTAACTAAAGCCCAGCAAACTAATAACATATGCACGTATGCTTCTGAAACATTCCTCACGTGCGTAGACATCATTGGTATGCAACAATTCAGCGTTACTCTTCTTTCGTTAATAAATAATCAATCCTGCCAATTTCGAAGTGAAGAAATAAAGAACTCTTCATAAAACCAAAAATCTTATTTCTTTATTTTTGAGTATTTTTTTAAGATTTTTTTTTTTTCTTTCGGTATGTGAATTTGTTTGGTACACTAGTTCCGTTAGATACCAAATATAAATTGAACCAATATTGATAAGAAGAATTCTATGCATGATCAGCTACTATTCACTTTCACATTCTGTATTTATAGTTTTTTTTTTATAGAATGTAGGGCTATTTTTCATAGGATATGAGAGAGTTCTTTATAGAATGTGGAATGTGGAGTAGTGAATAGTAACTGATGAGAAGAATTTTTCTATTCGTAAATCCGACCACTTCAAAGGTGGCTTAACCTCCAGGCAACAGAGTTAATAAGTTTTCTCGATGAGTCCAATGGCAATCCCTAAAGTCCCTCGTTACCATCTTAATTTTAAAGTCTCTTCAAAGTGAAAAGATAAATATATAAAATAGAATTACAACAATAAATTATATAAGAGTTACTTATGTATCTATCTCTCACATTAATTTTTAATTTAAAATATTTTCTTTTAACTCATGTATGTATCTCTTGGAGGTGCTGTCCATTGTAGAGTGGGACTTGTATTGTTAACACCTAACTTTGGATTCTTGTGGAACACCTCTCTGAAGTCCTCCAGATTATTTTTTGATTGAACCACCAGTGCGCTAGGATGTAGTGATTCTGCGCCAAATACATAAGCATTCATTCTCTTCCATAGTTTCCATGCCACCGTTGCAAAATCGTCAGTTTCCTCTAATGTCATGCATGTAAAAACACATTCAAGCACCTCTCTAGAAAAGCTCCTTTCAATTCTACTTTTTGAATTCTTCTAGTGCATTGTCTCCAATCATCTTGAGCATAAATAAATTCACAAATTAATATAGTTTGATCTAATATATTTAATTGTAAAGATATTTTTATTGTAAAGTAAATCTAACTAACCCCTAAGAGTTGGCTGAAGTGGTAAAGGTCAGGCTTGAGGGTATGCTCCCCCCAGGTCTAAGATTCAAATCCCTTTAGATGCAAACAATCTCTAGGGATCATCAGACTGAGAGATTTTTCTTTTGAATTACTCGAGATGCACTTGCGGAAAACTTAGAAATTCTATTTATAAGTCAATATAGATCACACGTATAGTAAAGTGTTTACGTTACATAATTTGATATGTTAAAAGTTGAATCTTACAAATTAAATTTTATCATCTAAGTGATATGAAGGATGTGTTCTACACACCAACTGTTTCAATCTCTATTTTACAATAGAAAATGATAGAAAATAGTTTGTGCAAAAAAGCCCCATCCGATCTATCCTAAAGATCCAACTGGGCCCACCCTGATAAAATCGGGTTAAGTCAGATGTCGGGTTTAAACTGTCTCAAACCAAGAAACCAATCACCCTGGGTCAAAAAGTTTTGAGCTTCTCTTCTCCTTAAACCCTAGCCACTGTCGCCTCCGTTCGTCATTGACGTTTACTCTCTCTTTTCCTTTTCTCTTATTCTTCTTGCAACAATGCTTCGACGACCCATTTTGGTTGATGTTCAAAACTAGAATGTTATGATTCTCGAAGCCGTAGTATTCAGCTTATGTCCATTGCTAGCATGTTGATATATGAAGAACAAAAGTGCTTGAAAAACGAGACTAAAAGTCTCAAGTTTTTGTAAGACATTAGAGATAATAAAATAAGAATATTTAACAGATATTCATGGCATGCATCATTCTTATTTCTCTTCTAAGCATATTTATGTTAACAAATATAATAGACTACCAATCATACATCAATATACCTTTGAGTCAACTGATTTACCAGTTTCATCCTTGTCAAGTTTGGTGGATAGGCTTTATGGTGTTCCAATTTCCTTTGTACCTTCCGTCCCAAAATTTTTGAGTAATTCCTTGATATATTTTGACTGATTAATGAATGTTTCAATTTTTGCTTGCTTGATTTCCAATCCGAGAAAGAAGTTAAGTTCTCCCATCATACTCATTTCAAATTTTTCCTACATACTCTTAGCAAAAACTTGACACATATTTTCATTAGTAGCATCAAATATTATATCATCCACATAAATCTGTACTAGAAGAACTTCATCCTTTTCATGTTTGATGAAAAGAGTTGTATCGATTTTTCCTCTCGAAGAACCTTTTTCAATTAAGAAACCATTGGGTCTCTCATACCAAGCTCTAGGGGCTTGTTTGAGTCCATATGGTGCTTTTGTGAATTTGAAAACATGATTTGGATAAATATGATTTTCAAAACCTAGAGGTTGCTCAACATATACCTCTTTATTTATAAAACCATTTAAAAAGACACTTTTAACATCCATTTGAAAAAGTTTGAAATGTTTATAAAAAGCATAAGCAGGTGGCCTTCGAATAGCTTCTAATTTTTCGACTGGTGTGTATGTCTCATCATAATCGATTCCTTCTTCTTAATTGAAATCTTGGGCTACAAGTCGAGCATTGTTTCTAGTGATAACTCTAGACTCATCTTTCTTGTTTCTCAAAACCCATTTTGTTCCAATAATAGTATATTTTTGGGTTTAGGAACAAGTGTCCAAACATCATTTCTTTCAAATTGATTTAGCTCTTCTTGCATGATTAGAATCCAAAATTTATCAAGAAGTGCTTCATCAATATTTTTGGGTTCAATCTAAGATATAAAAATAGTATAATTACAAATATTTCTAAGAGATGATCGAATACTTATACCTCGTGAAGGTTCTCCTAGAATTTGTTCCACTAGATGATTTTTCCTGATGTCTCAATGTTGGAGTTCCTTTATTGTGTTCTCTTTGTTGAGATTGAGAATATCCGGTTTATTTATACCTTATGTTTCTTCATCAACAAATTTCTTGGAGAGTAGAGGATTAGGTTCATCAAATACAATTTTACCTATTCTCATGATCTTCCCTTTCGAGTTGTCTCCAAATGTCATGTGTTCTTCTTCTTTAAATGTAAGATCAATGAACTTAGTCTTGTCTCCTGTCATGTGTTTTGAACATCCACTATCTAAAAACCATTGACTTTTGCTTATAGAGAAGTTCATAAGAAACAAGATTTTTAGAAGAAACATTAAGATGATTTTTCTTCATTTATCAGTATTAGAAGAAACAAGATTTTTAGGTACTCATATAACCATAATAGTCATTGTATGTTTTCTTCTAATAGAATAACCATAATAATTATAACCATTTCTATTACAAAAATTGTAAATAACTTGTGACATATACGAAAAACTCGAGTGATTAATAGTATATTTCTTTGAAAAACTTTCTTTTATGAAAATAATTTTGAATACTGGATTTTGATTTAGAAGGATTATCAAAGAAGTTTTTATAAGATTTGTATTTTTGTTTTGACATGTATCCCAAGCCTACCTTGTCAAAAACACATATTTGACTACCAATAAGTTTTTCAAAATTTCTTTTTCCATTTGTAAAGTTTTCAACAAACTTTTCTAAATCAGTAACTTTCTTCTTCAACTCATGATGTTCATATTTTGAAACAATGTTTTCTATTCTTAAAACATCAATTTCGTTTGTTAAAGAAGAGTTTTTCTTTTTCAAAGTAGTGTGATTGATACCCAATTTCTCAAGTTCCTCATATACCTCTTCTAAGACATTTTGCAATTCTTCATATGAAGGATTTTTAATATTGTCAAGATTTATTACCTCAATGTCGTCTTTAACCACAAGACAAAGATTTGTAGATTCTCCATTACTTGCTTCGTTGTTTGAGCTGATTGAATCATCATCCCATGTAGCTTTCATTGCTTTCGCTTTCACTTTATCATCACTTTCCTCATCGTCATCATCTACGCTTTCATGAGGAACAACTTTAAGTGCCAAGCTCTTCTTTGGCTTTCCTTCATTTTCTCCTCTTTTCAATGTGTACTCATGGATGGTAAGTAACCTGATGAGTTCATTTATTTTGAGTTTCTTAAGATCTCTAGCTTCAAGAATTGGCACCACTTGTGATTGCCAGCGTTTTGGTAGAGTTAAAAATTTGTCTTACCATCTCCACGTTAGAATAGACTTTTCCAAGAGCTGTCAAGCTATTTATGATGTAAGTAAAATGAGTGTACATATATAAATAGATTCATCATCATTTATTTTAAACATTTCATATTCATGAATAAGAGAGCATTATATAGTAACTTCCAAGCTATCCAAAATTTCCTTTGTTGTCTTGCAATTCATTATTGTATTGAACTCATTCTCGTCGAGAGAATTTTGTAGGAGATTTATAGCCATTGAATTCAATGTTATAATTCTATCGTCTTCACGATCGAACTCTTTTTCTTCCTTTTTAACCCTTACTCCACCAACAACTTTTGTTGGGATATAAGGTCTACTTAGAACGCATTTCTAAATTTCTCGACCTTGAGATTGAAAGAAAATTCTTATTGTAGCTTTCCAAAATGTGTAATTGTCTCTGCAGAATAGTGGAGGTCGACTGTTAGATTGACTTTCACCAAATGTAGCTGCAATGTTAGTCATAAGATCTGAACTCAAAAGATAGTTAATCTTATAAAATAATCCTTGCTCTGATACTAATTGTTACACAGATGACTAACACAAGAGGGGAGTGAATTGAGTTGTATTTAAAAATTCACAATTATAAATCAAATACACAATAAAAAATATGAAACATCAGTAAATATAAAGAGTAAGGGTAAGAGGAAGCAAACTTAGTATTTTAATGAGATTCAGCCCCACTGTCTACGTCCTCGCCTCAAGCTACCCTTTGAGAAGTTTCAAATTCACTATTCAACCTCCTTCAGGTGGAGATAGAAACCTATTACACCTTTGATTACCGCTACAAAAAATCTGTGTAGAACACCCTCTACACTTGCAATCACCTTACACGTGATGATTCAACTATTCCTTTTGTAGAACTCATTCTACACACACAAGGGTTGTACATACCATTTTACTGATATAAGAGCTGATAGTCAGTAGGTTATCAGAAAACATTCCTCAATGAGTGGAATAAGAATGATACAGCGCAAACTATATATCTCTCAAAATGAACAAGGGTTAAGACTCAATGATTAGATAAGAGAGTTTGAAAGTTTCAAATGAATGTTTTAAAACTTGCAATGATGTGTTCTAAATTTGAAGATTTCAATTGAACTATTTATAGGCATATATGAGACTTCATTTTCAAATTTAAAAAGATTCACATAAAAAAGGAGCACCGCTCACTTTTCAAAATTTTCAAATAAAAGTTTCTCATTTTTACAATTGTCAAAGACAATTCACTTTTCAAAATTTTCAAAGCTAACTTTTTAATTTTCGCATATGACAAAATAGCATGATTTACTTTTTAAAATTTTCAAACAAAATCATTTTCCTTTTGCATATGTCTAAAAGAGCATCAATAATTTTTCAAAATTTTCAAATCTAATCTATTTACTTTTCAAATTTGTCAAAGAACATCATCTACATTTTGCACATGTCAAAAAGAGCATCAACCACTTTTCAAAATTTTCGAACAAAACATGCAAATGTAAAATATGACAATCATCTTTCAAAAAATCAAAGTTCAGACATTTAGTTTTCAAATATGTCATGCACATGTGGAAAATGCAATTTAATACTTTATGAGAAAAGATCAATTTTGAGTCGTAATCCAACTTCAAATTTTATCAAGAGATGTACAAAATTACTCTAAGAGCTTTATTTGCAAGCTTGTTCCATTTCTTGCCCATGCTTGATTCGTTGATATGCTTGGCTCTATTGTGTAGACAACTTGAGCTTGAGACTTCTTTATGCTTGAATTCATTTGTTATCATTAAAATCTATATGTAGATATACAATTATATGAAACTTGAAACTTTGGGTTGAACACTTTTGTATCTTGTTTTGATTGGTGTACATTATTAATTTGAAGAATGAGAAGATTTGACTAAAAAAGTGAAACACGTTTGATCCCAAGAATAGTATATTATTGATGAAATAAAAAAAATCTATATAGGTATTGCACCAAAAGAAGATCTTAAAAGTAGTTGTTCCATCCTTTCAATAAATATAGACTTTCTATAAGAGAGATAATGCAATAATTACCTATGTACCCACTGAAAGACATCAGAGAGCTAAGTGAGAAAGTAAACTATAAGAAAACAACTAATATGTTTTATATGACACCAATATAAGAATATAAAAAAAATATCAATAGAATATTATTAATATATAGCTTAATAAAGAATCGCATACCTTCATTACATTGAAATATCTTCAATGAGACAGTTTTAGACTTTTAGCAATCTCCACTCTAATGATTCTTTGCCAACAGTGAATAAGCCACTAAAAAAACTTGCATAGTCTATATATGACATCAATATAACAATATTATTAAAACATAGCATAATAAAGAATTTCATACCTTGATTGCACTGAAAGATCTTCAAGTAGAGAGTTTCACATATTTGAAAATCCCCACTAGTATTCTTTCTCTACGTTGGAGAACCCACTAAATCCATAGCTCTCCCTGTTAATGTCATATTTCGCAGCCTGAACACTTCTCCGATAACCAAGCTCACGCCACCTAAAACAAGGAGAAAGGGCTCCGATGACGTCCGGGGTCACTCTGATGTCAAAATCAGTGAATGATTCTCTATGAAATACTCTGATGAATAGCTAGGATAATCATAATTTAAGAGAGATCTCCCATAGAAGGGATGCCTATTATTTATACCTGATATGGGTCCTGTTGCCGATGGAGGTCATGGCATGTCAGGTGTCAGACCTGCTACCACTCATTGCCTACTGCCACAATGTGTCAGCCCGCAGCTCTGGCGACTAGAGGAGATCGTGGCTTGTCAGCGGTCCTAGGCCTGTCTCGCTGTTGAGAGGTCGTGGAGTGTTAGGTGTCAACCGTGCTTGGCTTGTCCTGCCGCTTCCTACCAGAGTTGGGTGTCAGGTCGTGGGCGAGCTGTTCGTCATACGTGGGGTGCACTCGCACTGTTGTGTGTCGGGACACATGCATTTGACTGCGGCGTTCCTTAAGTTTGACGGGTTTGTGACTGAGCTAATTCAGCCATCCGCGTGCAGCTGGGCGTCTTTCCTGGCATCTTTCCTTAGGTCCCGATAGGCTGCCAAGCCCCGAGACGATCTCATTGGCACATCCGAGCTCAGCGCTAAAAGGCGTTCCTGAATAGGTTTACTGCCACGGGCTCAACACGTGATTCTCCGGCCTGGACTCTTAACTCACAGAAGGGTTTTGCCCTTGGGCCTTGAGTTCCTAGTCTTGGCCTTTCCGAGCCAGGGCCCTTCTAGGATGGGCCCCTCCTTCACAGTACCTCGTGAATTCCTATCACGTGCGCGTGGTGGGAATTCATAATACCTTTAATTACGTCATCGCCTGTTCGGCTTTCGGCGCTTCAAGTTCCCGAGGCCAACTACTGTTGATGGGGTGCCACTCCCCTTCTCCCGAGGATTGATTTGACGTGTTGGCACCCGTCCCTTCGTATCCTAGGACCTTATTGGTTCGTGCCCCTCACTCTCCTGACACGACGCCTTCCATTCCTATCGTCGCTCTGGAAACTGTGCGTCGCATGGCGCTTGAAGACCCCACTGCTGTCAGTGCCGCTTCGTTTCCTGCACACTTTCCATCCTACCTTCACTATATAAGGCCCACCTCCCTCTTCTTCTTCACCATTTTCTTATGCCTTCTTCTCTCGTGTTTATGCCATTTCCCATTTTCCTCCTATCCAGCCATCGTGTTTTCCTCCCTTCTCTTCTCTCCATCACTGCTCTCCCAACGCTTCCCACCGCTACGATGGCACCCAAAATTGATCATGTTCCTCCATATTTCGGGGGAAAACGCTGGGTTTCCTCCGTCTCCAGCGATGACCTCAAGGCATTCCACTCCAAGTACAGGATTCCTTCTACGGTCGTTCTGGAGATTCCCCAGGGTGAGAGCATGCGGTGAATCCCAATGGCACGACGACGAGGGTGGCTCTCTTCCAACTAATATTTGCCAATGGTCTTCGCCTCCCCGTTCTGATATCCAGTTGCATCATCTTCCAAATGATACTCATCAAGACTCCTGAAGAATACCCAGACCTGAAGGCCCGGGAGTTCTTGTCCGCTTATCGTCTGATCTACCGACCAGGAAGCATCGTCAGTTTCCAGGCCCAGTCTTCGGGCCGCAAGATCGCCTCGCTCGAGTAGCGTCATTAGAGCATAAAGGTGGTCCCATAAGTTTTTCTTCATGTCTGGTCTAGACTGGGAGTACCCTAAGAGGGAGGCTGCCCACAAGGAGTTCCCTATTTAGGTGTGCTAGGGATTTCCTCCTTCTACGAAGAGCCTGGAAATTACCCTCAATGAGAGGGAAGAGGCTTGGTTGGAGTTGGTGACAGCTTGTGTGCGGGGGCCCACTCTGACGAGTCACAGACCTATCTGGTCCTTTCTAACGAGAACATCCGTGACTACCTATCTATGCCCGACCGTTCATATGCTATCGGGAGGAATTTCTTGAGTAGCATTCCCCCTCCTCAGGCTCGACCCATTCCCCGGAAGCGCACTTCGAGCTCTTCTAGCTGCCAGGCAAAGCGACCAAGGGTATGCCATGATTCCTACCCACAGAGTAGTGAGGCTGGGGGTTCTTCTCCTTCTGGCGATCGTGCTGGGGAACTAGGGAGCCAACCCCAAATGCCTTGTGACCGGGAGTTTGCACAAGTGAAGATTCCGGTTCCTTCGACATGGGGAAGCACGGTGTCATTCCCTAGCGGCTCGAGCCCCTTTACTCCAATGAGCTCTCAACCAATTCCCGTTGAACCTTTTTCGAACCCATTGCTTCCTTCCGTAGAAGAATTAGATGCCTACGATCTTCAACCAGCATTTTTTGCTTCTCTGGCGCATTCCCTACCTCGCGCGCCTAACCCGTTCGAGCCTTTCACGTCTTTCGAAGATACGCTTCGGGAGGAGATGGCCCACGAGGTTCCCCAAGCGGGGCAGCCCCTTCCCAGGATATGCGAGCCACGAAGGTGCTGGCGAAGACGAGATGACTCTGGGGAACAGGTCGCGGGAGGCAGAATCTAGCCCCTCCCGTGCCTCAAGTCAAGAAGGGGTGAGAGCGCAGTTCGTCTATCAAGACGAGGAAGAAGAAGATGAAGAAGAAGAGGAAGAAATCAATGGAGCCTCAAGAAGGGCTGAGACCTGAAGCTCCTCATGCGGCAACTCAGAGTTCGGACGAGGCTGTCAGACCTGCTTCTCTGCCCGTGGGGGTCGTTCCCCCCTTCGTCTGCCAGGCCAAGCAGGACCGATCGTGGCCCAAATTTTCAAGACCCTCCGACTTTCATAAATTCGGGTGATGATGATAACTATGAGGCTCTATCTCCCGTGCCGCCCGGGCCCTACAACGAAACCTGGGGGTCCCTTCCGAATTTCTCTTGGCAGTTAGCCGTCCCCTCATCTTCTTCTGAGGTAGAGGGGACGCAAGCCCCAGCCTCAACTCTGGACAAGGCTCGCCACTGCCACCGAGCGTGTGGGTCAGATGTTACGACCCCTATTTGACCAAGTACCTTCCTTCATTTGACATATTTTGCCATTCCTTTCGCTTGTTATTCTTCGTCCGGACCGTTGCTTCTTCTCTCCTCTTCTCCAGGACATCTAAGTTCTCGGCTAGCCTTTCGTTATTAGTGTTCGGGTCGAAATGTTGGACACGGAATGTGGGAAGTCCGACTTCAATGAGGATTACTGCTTCGCTACCGTGAGGCTGAAGGGTGTCTCCCCAGTGGGGGTTCGGACAGTGGTCCGGTATGCCCATAGCACACTTGGTAGCTCTTCGGCCCATGCTCCTTTATGCGCCCCAATTTTCTTATTGAGGGTGGAGAGGAGGGTATGCCAAATCGGCAGACCACTGACTTCCATAGGAATTTCGTGATGGTTCCAGAGGTGATGCTTGCGAGGGCCACAGCTTCGACCCATTTTGTGAAATAATCGATCGTGACAATGACAAACTTGGCTCCTCTTGCTACAGGGAATGGGCCGATCAAGTCTAGGCCCCATTAGGCGAAGGGCCACGGGGCCGTGATTAATGTCAGCTCCTCCGCAGGGCAGCCGGAATCGGCCCATTCTCTTGACACTTTGGGCACTTCTTGCGAAGTCTTCTGCATCCTTGAGGGAGAGGCATCTGAGGAGTGGCTTGGAAAAACCTCTCTTGTACAGAACTCCTTCCAACATGGTGAACGGCCGCCCTGTTCCTGACCTTTCGTGCTTCTTCCGGGTCACTGGGTAGCTGCATTTCCTGCATGAATTTTTGGATATCTATTGCCCACTCGAGAGGTGTTGGGGTCGTGACAGACACTTCCACCCCGATGGAGGGGGCGTCGACTGTCCTGACTACAGTGTGTTCTGGGAGCGGGAGTTCTTCCTGCCCCGATGTAGCCCTCGCTAGACGATCCGTCTTCTAGTTTTCTCCTCTTGGCACTTGTTGGATGTTGAAGTAGCAGAAGCAATCGTGCTCGTTACAAACCAATTGGAGATACTTCTTTAGCCTTTCCCCCTTTGTGGCGAATTGCACTAGTACCTAGCTAACTACCACTTGGGAATCCGCCTTCACTTCTATCTCTTCACCTCCTAGTAATTGTGTAACTGTCATTCCGGCCAAGAGCACTTCATACTAAGCTTCATTGTTGATCGTTTTGAAGGCTAGCTTGACTGCATAGTTGTGCTCCTCTTACTTGGCGACAATGTACACCCCTACTCCCCCACCAACCAAGCAACAAGAGTCATCGACGTAGACCTTGGGGTGTGTTCTGAACTTTTTCTGGGAAATCGGTGAACTCAACAACGAAATATGCCAACACCTGTCCTTTGATTGCGACTTGAGGCTGATACTCCATAACGAATTCACTGAGCTCGATCGCCCATTTTGCAAGCCGTCCTGAGGTGTCTGGCTTCTACAATGCCTTCTTGAGGGGAAGATCAGTGAGTACTTTCATCAGGTGGGCCTGTAAATATGGCCTTAATCTCCTGGCCGCAACGACTAGGGTGAAGACTAACATCTTCATTCGGGGGTACCTTGCTTCGGCTCTGTGGAAGGCCCGGCTCATGTAGTAGACGGGCCGATGCCCTTCTTCCACGTCCCGGACAAGTACGGCTAATGCAGCGTGTGGTGATACTGCTAGGTATACCGTCAAGGTCTCCCCGGGTTTTGTTTGACTGAGCAGTGGGGGACGGCTTAGATACAACTTCAAATCGGCGAAGGCTTTTTCGCAGGCCTCATCCCACCCCTAGGCTTTTCTCAAGACTTTGAAGAAGGGTAGGCACTGGTCGGTTGATCGAGCGATGAAACGGTTCAGCGCTGCTACCCATCCAACTAGCCTCTGTGGACTTCATGGAGGTTGCGAGGGCAAGGCATTCCTATCACTACTTCCACCTTTTTCGGGTTCGCCTCAATCTCCCTCTCGAAGACCATGAACCCTAGAAACTTACCTGTCTCCACTCTGAACGCGCACTTCAACGGGTTCTGCTTCATCTAGGCTCTTGGCTCTTCACCAACAGGTCGTCTACATACACCTCCATATTCCTGCCAATCTGTTGTTTGAACATTTGGTTGACTAGTCGTTGGTAGGTGGCCCCTGCATTCTTGAGGCCGAACGACATTGCTGTAGCAGTAGAGGCCTCGGTCTATTACGAACGCTGTCTTCTCCTCGTTATCTGGGTTCATCCTGATCTGGTTATACCCGAAATAGGCGCCCATAAAGCTAAGGAGGGGATGCCTCGTCATCAAATCCACAATTAGGTCAATGCGTGGTAAAGGGAAGCTATCTTTCAGGTAAGCTTTATTCTGATCGGTGAAATCAACACACATCCACCACATCCTGTTGGCCTTCTTCACTATTCACACATTAGATAGCCATTCCGAATAGTGGACCTCCTAGATGAAACCGGCCGTTAGGAGACGATCCACCTCCTCGGCTATCGCCCCATACTTCTCAGCGCTGAAGCTTTGCCGTTTCTGCTTGACTCTCCGAGTTGCCGGATCAATGCAAAGCCGGTGCTCTATGATAGAGTTGTCAATCCCTAGCATATCCTTAAGGCTCCAAGGGAACACGTCCTGGTGTTCTACTAGGAGGGACATCAGCGCTGCTCTCATCTCTGGGTCTAGCTTAGTCCCGATCTGGATCCTTCGCACTAGTGTCAACTAATCAACTGCAACCAGCTCCAAGGGTTCATTGGGTTCTGCTTGCCGCAAAGCCTGTTCATCACGGATCTCTTCATCCCATTCGGTCAGGGGCGGAGGTGAACCCAGATTGGGCGCTTCTTCTGCCTTTTCGACTGCCACGACTAGTTTGACTTCGTGCCTCAGTTCTCGATCGTAGCATTCTCGGGCCAGTACCTGATCGCTGTGGACTTCGCCCACCCGAGTCCGTGGGGAACTTCATTTTGAGGTGGTAGGTGGACATTACTGCCCTCAAACTATTCAGGGTGGGGCGCCCCAGTATGGTGTTGTATGAGGACGGAGCCTTGACAACCAAGAAGTCAAACATGATGGCCGTAGTTTTGGGAGCCTTCCCTGCCAGTACTGAAAGGGTGATGGCTCTCATTGGTTGAACGTCTCTCGTGAAGCCCTTAAGTGGCATTGGAGCAAGGCGTAGTCGATCCAGGCTGATTTCCATCTTCACGAAGGCTTCCCAGAATAGGATATCTATTGAACTACCGTTGTCAACTAGGATCCTCTGGGTTTTGTAGTTTGCCAGTTGCATTGTTACTACCAGTGAGTCGTCATGCGGGTGGAGCATTCCTTCTTCGTCTTTTGTGTCGAAGGTTATCGTGGGGCCTCTCCGATGCGCTGTAGGGGCCTGTTTGCAACTCTTTCAGCGGCGAACACTTCCTCGTATCGCGCCCTCTGGACATGTGCTTTCCAGGCTGACGAAGCTGTCCCGCCTCCAGCGTACCCCTCGGGGTGATTGTTCTGATCTCCCCGAGTGGCCTGTTCTCCACTGGGGGACTCCTCCACGTTTCATCCCTCGTTCCTTGCCTTCTCAGACTTGCACCCCGTCAAGGACCCTTGCCCCTTCCTCTGCGCTGATCTACGTGATCCTCCATCCGGTGCACCCGATTACGCTATTCTTCCTTCCTCATCCTCTTTAGGGTGTAGCAGTCTCGAGTGTTGTGCTGGTGGTCATTCATGTGGAGCTCACAATATGGGCAGTTTTCCTCATCTTGGGGCTGCTCTCTTCGGGGGCTTGGGCGTCGATTCCCTTCCACAGCCAAGTTTGTGTGTGCAACGGCTTCCCCCTTAGGGCCGAGCTGGCATTTCTCCCATATTCTTTGTATCTGATGCTCCCCTATTTCCCTGGTCATGACCTCCTTGCTGGCCTGACACCTTCCGACCCGCTGGTTCCATCTTGGACCGTCGTGGGGCAGTCAAGGCCTCAAGTGTATCCTCAACGTTGATTAATCCATCTGCCCGGTCCATGAACTCCCTTAATGTTGTAGGGGTCTTTCGTACTATCTCCACCATGAACAGATTCAGAGGCCAGATTCCTCCTAAGAGGGCCGCCAACGTGACCTTCTCGTCTTGGTCGTTGATGGTCATGCGCTCTCGATTGAACCGCGCGAGGTACGACTTCAGGTTCTCACCATCACGTTGTTTGATGGTTAGGAGGTAAGCTGTCAGGCGTCTCCTTTTTCGAGTTGCCAGGAATTGCATCATGAAGAGGCGGGAGAGCCTCTCGAAGCTATCTACCGTTCCTGTTGCCACCAACCCAAACTAGATCCAGGCGGCTCCCCTTAGCGTTAGTGGGAAGGCTCGGCAGGCAACTTCCACTGGGAAACCATGCAGGGTCATGTGGGCTTTGAACGTCTCCAGGTGCTCCAGTGGGTCTTTGGACCCGTTATACATTTCCATCTGGGAAACCTTGAACTTGGGGGGAAGTGGCACCACCATGACCCCTCGCGCTGTATGGGAGGTCGGTGCTGACGAGTAGCTGGTCAACGGTGGATGGCGTGTCTATCTTTTTAGCCATCTCCACACATTTATCCCCAAGCTCTCAGATTTGAACGTGCATCTTGCACCTCTCTTCCTCCGACGCAGCGTCTGCAGGGACCCGTCGTGAATCCTCGTGTTCGTTGCCACTCAGTTTTGCGCCTCCCACTAGCTCTTCGTTGGTGCGCTTGAGGGCCGCATTCTCCTGTCGTAGCATCCTAGCTTCTTCCGTCAGCTTCCTTACTGTCATCTCCTCCATACTCGCAAGTCTTGCTTCCTTCGTCCCGTCTTCGTCGTCTCCCCTTCGTGTAGCTTGGGACCGCGTCATTGCTGGCATGCGAAAGTACACACTTTTATGGAAAATTATCTTACAGACGGCGCCACTGTTGATGTCGTGTTTCGCAGCCCAAGCACTTTCATAATAACCAAGCTCACGCCACTTGAAAACAATGAGAAAAGGCTCCGGTGACGTCCGAGATCACTCCGATGCCAAAGTCAGTGAACGACTCTCTATGAAATACTTTGATGAATAGCTAGGACAATCAAAAGTTAAGTCCCATAAAAGGGATGCCCGTTATTTATACTTGATACGGGTCCTGCTGCTGATGGAGGTCGTGGCATGTCAGGTGTCAGGCCTGCTATCACTCATTTCTTGTTGTGTCAACCCGTAGCTCTGGCAGTTGGAGAAGATGGTAGTCGTGCTAGGCCTGTCTCGCTACTGAGAGGTCGTGGAGTCAGGTGTCAGTCGTGCTTGGCCTGTCCTACCGCTTCCTGCCAGAGTTGGGTATCAGGTCATGGGCAAAACATCCTTCGTACGTTGGGTGCGCACACGCCATTGCGTGTCGGGTTTCTTGACACATGCATTTGAGTGCAGCGTCCCTTGAGTCTAACGGGGTTGTGACCGAGCTCATTCAGTTGTCCGCGTGCAGCTGGGCGTCTTACCTGGCGTCCTTCGATAGGTCCCGATAGGTTGCTGAGCCCCAAGACAATCTAATTGGCACATCCGAGCTTGGCGCTAAAAGGCGTTCCTGGATAGGTTTACTGCCACAGGCTCAGCACGTGATTCTCCGGCCCTGACTCTTAACTCACAGAAGGGTTTTGCCCTTAGGCCTTGAGTTCCTAGGCTTGGCCACTTCGGGCCTGGGCCCTTCTAGGATGGGCCCCTCCCTCACACTCCCCATAAGTATTACATCACAACCTCTAATTCAATGTACACTCATATTATGAGTTAAAAACTAGATCATGCTAATTCTTTGTTGTGTCATCTAAGATGAGTCAACGTCATGTGAATTGTATATGATGGGCATGTGGTGTTGGATTCATTATAGTAGTAAGTTTAAATAAATTCGTGACTTTAAATTTTATTAGTAGTGGTGGCGTTGATTTTGAAACTATGAATATTTGCTTTTGTGATGGGGGAGTTGTGTAGTTTATTATTGAGTATTATTTGTGGTGTGGTGATCCCACGGATTCATGGTAGTTCACTTTATTGTTTTGAATATTGTTCATGAATGTGGACTTTTAGTGTTGATTTTGTATATTTTTTTTTTTATCTTTTGTATCATGTTTTGACGGGTGTACACTGTTAATTTGAGCAACGAGAAGATTGGACTAAAAAAGTGAACACGTTTGATCGCAAGATTAGAATATTATTAAAGCATAATGAAATAAATAAATCTCTATCATTAAAGAATATTTATTAAAGTACCAAAAGAATATCTTAAAAGTTGACTAAAAGAGTGGAACACGTTTGATCCCAAGATTAGAATATTATTAAAGCATAACAAAATAAATAAATCTATACCATTAAAGAATATTATTAAAGTACTAAAAGAAGATCTTAAAAGTGGGTTGTTAGACCCTTTTAGCAAAGATTGACTTTCTACATGAACGATAATGCAATAACTACATATATATACCACTGAGTGAATGAGAAAGTAAATTATAAGAAAATAACTAGCATGATTTATATGACTAATATAAGAATATAAACAAACTATCAATAGAATATTATTAAAATATAGCGTAATAAAATAACACATACCTTGATTACACCAAAATTAGACTTTTGACAATCTCCAATGCAAAGATTCTTTTCCAACTTTGAAGAAGCCACTAAAAAAACTAGCATAGTCTATATGACATCAATATAAGAATATTATTAAAATATAGTATAATAAAGAATCTCATACCTTGACTGCACTAAAAGATCTTCAATGAGAGACTTTCACACATTTGACAATCTCCACTCTTAAGTATTCTTTGTTGACGTTGGAGAACCCACTAAATCCATAGCTCGCCTCATAATTATTACATCACAACCTCTAATTCATCATACACTCATATTGTATGAAGTAAAAACTAGACCATAATCCTTACTTATATCTTCAAGATGAGTTAACATTATGAGAATTCGATATATTGGGCATGTGGTGTTGGATTCGTTATACTTTAGTATAAGAGTTTTAAGTAAATTCGTAGTTTCGACGAATATTGTTAGTGGTGATTGCGATTTTGAAATTATGAAAATTTTGTTGTTATGGTGGGAGAGTGGTGTATTTTGGATATTGGGTATTATTTTTGGTGTGGTGATCCGATGAATCCATGGTAGTTCACTTGGTTATTTTGAATATTATTCATGGTTAGGGTTTTTTTGTGTGGGTTTTGTCTGTTTCCTTTTTATCTTTTGTATCATGTGTTTTTACTGGTGTACATTGTTAATTTGAGCAATGAAAAGATTTGACTAAAAAAGGGAAACGTTTGATCCCAAGATTAGAATATTATTAAAAGATAATGAAATAAATAAATCTATACCTCTATTGGCCTAAAAGATCTTAAAAGTGATTGTTCCACTCTTTCAACAAAGATAGGCTTTCTACAAGAGTGATAATGCAAAAATAACCTATGTACCACTGAGAGCCACATCATAAGAGGCTAAGAGCTGAATGTGAAAGTAAACTATAAGAAAACAACTAGCATGATTTATATGATACGAATATAAGAATATAAACAAACTATCAATAGTAGTAAAATATAGCGCAATAAAGAATCACAACACCTTGATTATTATACTGAAAGATCTTCAATGAGAGGTAGTTTTAGACTTTTGGCAATCTCCACTCCAATGATTCTTTTCTAGCTGTGAAGAAGCCACTAAAAAACCTAACATAGTCTATATGACATCAATACAAAATTATTATTAAAACATAGCGTAATAAATAATCTCATATCTTGATTGCATTAAAAGATCTTCAACGAGAGAGTTTCACACATTTGAGAATCTCCAGTATTCTTTCTCGACTTTGGAGAACCTACTTAATCCATAGCCCGCCCAATAAATATTAGATCACAACCTCTAATTCATTGTACACTCATATTGTATGAGGTCAAAAACTCGATCATACTAATCCTTAGTTGTATCAACATATATGAGTATATTATGTGAATTCGATATGTTGGACATGTAGTCTCAATTCGTTACTTCAATAGTAGAGTTTTAAATATTATTAGTGGTGGCGGCGTTGATCTTGAAACTATGAATATTTTGTTCTTGTTGTGGTGCAGTGGTGTATTTTCATATTGAATATTATTTGTGGTGTGGTAATCCCATGGATCCATGGTGGTGGACTTTATTGTTTTGAATCTTGTTCATCATTGTGGATTTTTAGTGTTGATTTTGTCTATTGTTTTCTATATTTTTGTATCATATTTTGACTAGTATACATTGTTAATTTGATCTGTAAGAAGATTTGATTAAAAAAAGGGAACACTTTTGATACCAAGATTAGAATATTATTAAAGCATAATAGAATAAATAAATCTATATACCTCCTCTATTGCACCAAAAGAAGATCTTAAAAGTGGTTGTTCCACCCTTTTAGCAAAGAAAGGCTATCACCAAAGAAAGGAGAAGTAGAAGAAAAAGGAGAGGAAGAGGAAGATTATGAAGATGAAGAGGATGAGGAAGAAGATGAAGATGAATACGCATATGGAGACGAAGACAAAGACAAAGGGGAAGAAGAATAGGAAGACGAAGAGGAGAGAGAAGAGGAAGGAGAACAAGAAGAGGATGAAGAAGAGGATCAAAGAGAAGAAGAACGAGGTGAGGAAGCGATCCGTGGAGAGAATGAGGAAAAAAAAGTGGAGAAAATATTAACTATAAATATGTTCTATAAAAAAAATGGAGGGTGAGAATGTTTATCAAAAGAATTAAAGGTTTCAAGCTATAACCTTTGAAGGCAATGTAAAATTCTCAATCATTGCGGGTCAATAAAAGCCTATAACAATTTTGACCTCCTAAGTCTATTTACAAATATATACCGTATTTATATAAAAGTTTATAGATAAAATTGCCTCAATAGTATTATATTTTCTACATGGACGATAATGTAATAAATACCTAAGCACTAGTGAGAGCTATCATAAGAGCTAAGTAAAAAAGTAAATAATACAAATATAACTAGCATAGTCTATATGACACCAATATAAATATAGAAAAAAAACCTATCGATATAAGAATATTATTAAAACATAGAGTAATAAAGAAATTTCATACCTTGATGGCACTGATCTTAAATGAGACAGTTTTAGACTTTTGGCAATCTCTACTCCAAATATTCTTTTCTGGCGGTAAAGAATATTATTAAAACATAGCGTAATAAAGAATATTATACTAATTGCACTGAAGGATCTTTAATGAGAGAATTTCACACTTTTCACCCATAAGGATTACATTATAACCTCTAATTAATTGTACATTCAAATTTTGTGAGGATTAAAAAACTAACTCTACTAGACCATGCACTTAGTTGTATGATCCAAGTGGAGTTCAACATTATGTTGAATTCAATATATTGGACAGGTGGGGTTGAAAGTCACGTTAAATTCATATCGAGAGAATAAAACTTTAGTAAATTTGCATTAGATGCTGGACAAGTTGTGTTGGATTCATTGTACTTAAGTAGTAGAGTTCTAAGTATATTTGTAGGTTTAAATATTATTTGTGATGTTGGTGTTGATTTTGAAGGTATGAATGTTTAATTGTTGTAGTGTTGGGGTTTCCAGAGTATTATACTTTGATCAATTTTTAGTATTATTTGTGGTGGTCATACCATGGATCCATGGTGGTGTTGGTTTTATCTATGCTTTTTTTATATCATATTTCAATTGATGTATATTGCTAATTTGAGTGACCATAGAGATTTTGACTAAAAAGAGAACACACGAACAAACACCAATATTAGGATATTATTAAAGCATAATAGAACAAATAAATTCATACCTCTATTGCACCAACATAAAATCTTCGATGGGAGCATCCTTTCTGCAAAGAAAGTCGCTAACCAACCATTTTCGACACAGAACAAAGAAAAACAAATTTCATATTTTGAAAATGGCAAAGGAAATGAAGAAAAACTATAACATATATAATACGAACCCAAAGCATGGTACGCCATACTTGGTGGAATGAGCATCTAGTAAATTCCACTAAATGGAGTTCCATCCTAAGTAATGCTTTCACAGACAAAAACTTGTATACAATGTTTTTTTTTTTTTTACTGAATAGTCATATACAATATTTATTATACAAGAAAGGGTTTCAAGCATAATTCAAAATAGAGATGAACTTCAACAAGTTTATAAGGATTTATCCCATCTTAACATTAATGTCTGGCTGCATAAACTACTCTTAATTCAAACATCAGGCCTCGTCGATGTTATGTTGAATACTTGGGAATTATTTTTGCACCAACAAGCAGCATGAGTTTAATTTAAACCAAACAAAGAAAAGGAATAACATCGAAAATCATCAAGCAGAAAGGTTACTAGAAAACAAAATGAACGGCATATTTACCCTCCTCTTCTTCATCATAGTTAATCGCCTTACCTCCATGGGCTTGGGTCTCTTCAATACACTCTTTGGAGGTACCACCAACGTCCTTTGCAGCACAACCTTGCCACTCAAGAATTAGAAGTGAAATAAAAAATCCCAAGTTGGTTCCCAAAGAAGACGCAATTTTATATTCAATCAGATATTTTCGGTAACACCTCAGTCATAAGTCATGTTTTCTACCTCACGCCTGATGGAGTCAAAGAGCGGAGAAGACAGATAACACTCTCCGCAGCTAGGAAAAACCACCTGCATCGCAAACAAAACGGACTCAGATCAGTATATGCGGACAGGAAAAGTTCTAAGCCATCTAAGCACACTAAAAAATCTCAGTCTAAGCATAGCAACAGCAAAGCATAAATGACCCGAATGCGAAAAATGGATCAGTTTTAGCCCTGACAGACAGAAGACATATAGCCATTTCCCCATTTATAGTTCTTTCTTGTAACTAGGTGTTCTCATTGTATAACATCTGTGCACCTGGGCTATGGCTTTTTCTTTACAATAAAATTTTATTTTACCTATAAAAAAAACATATAGCCTTTTCCTAGGGTCCAAACTGAGGTAGTGCCTGAACACCATGCACATACTCAACCATGAATTAAGTACGATCCAGGTTGGCTAAAATGATCCTCCTAGGAATGACATTGAAGTAATAGGACAATGCAGTTACCAAATTGTTGTGAATTCTTTTTTAATTCCTTTTTTAAAAGATTATGTTATTACTTCAGATTGGACTGGAGTCATTTGAAAGTACACCCCCTTCAAGCACTAAATCAATATAGGCACACTATCATAATATGGAGAACGAAGAACAGAAGGGGTTGTAATTGTATAGCAATTTGAAGAAGGAAATTAGACCTACAACAATGAGCTTTCCAACATTTTCTGGCCTCTGTGCCAACTTTATTGCAACAGCTGCCGCCACATCAAATGAATCCCCACCTGCCAAAAAACAATTCCCCAATGTTCAGCACAGAAGTGGATGCTCATAAGATAACTGCAACAAAAGGACTCACAATAGTACTCGTTAACAAAATTGGATTGTAATAAATTCTTAGAGAACCATTAAAGCTGATCATTATTAATTACCATACCAACAAGCCTTCTTTCAACGCAAGCTGCTTAGCAGTTTCAATAGCTTCCTCACTTGATACCTGAAAAGTCACCCAAATATCAGGAGTCAGATAGGAGTTTCACATCTGCATTTGTAGCTGACAAGAACTTGCAATGTTTTGCTTTTGAATCTTCTAAAACTGTAATAATGCAGGTGTCTGCTATTTTGTTTGGATGGCAATATTAGTTATCTGATATATCCTGTCCAAGTCTTGCCTAACAGAGACACTTAATAAAAAGAAAAAAAAAAGTATTGTTTAATAGAAACAGTATAACAAATATAAACAAGGTCTTCCAGATGTTTTTCTATTTTTGATAATTTCAAGATTGGCAGATAAACATTTTTTGAACCTGAACAAAATACAAATCTCGATTTGCTCTTTCGTGGAATAGACTTCAGAAAACAGCCAAAAAGAATATTCAAGTGTGTACCTTACATTAAACCGCTTAATTATAAAGAAATTGGAGATGCAAGGCAAGCTTCATACCCAAATGATATGCCTCTTCAAAAGCACTAGTTAAATGATCTTTTTAATGCATGGGATTAAAATGAAATAAACTTGGAAACAGGCAATCCTCTTAAGACTGGGAAATACTAAAAAACACTCTTAGATTAACTCCTCATCATCCTTTTTATGTAGCCTGGTCCTCTTGCCTTTCATGTCAAAATCCACTCCCCATAATGATTACAATATTTATTGACAGTAACCGTAAGGAGATGAATGGATTAGACCATTGTACTTGCATTTCCTACAAATTATAGGTTCTGACTGTGCTGGTATTTTACTATTTTCCATGAAAAATATAACACAATCATGAAACTAAGGGTTGTTTAGGAAGTTTGATGAGATAAGATGTTCTTGGCTCATCTAAAAAATTCTCATAATTTCCTGCCCAAATATCACTCAAATACAAAATATTTTTCAATTTCAAATTTTCAACTTTTTCATCTAATTTTTTACCAAATCATTACAACTTTCACAAACTTCCAAACAAAACACAAACAATTTTTTAACTTTATAATATTTTTATTCAACTTTTTATCTTCTTTCCCAAAACCCAATAAAACATCTTAACTCAAACTATTTTAGTTCTATTCACAAACCATTTCACTAGTATTCATAGAATTCTCATCTCATCTCATTTCCTAAGCATGCCCTTTGAAGCACCAAGAACATTGTATTACACGCCAAATCAAATTGGATGCTAATAAAATGGTTTCCAGACTCACTTGAATAACTTCATCAAGCACATTGACATCCAGAACAGTAAGGATGATACCAGCACCGATTCCTTGGATCAAATGCATGCCTTTAACATAAACATATGTGAAGAGCAAAGACTATAGTTAGGGAACTGTCATTTGAGAATAAATCCAAACCAAATAAGTTATATAGCATTACTAAATTCCAGATATGAAGCTGCAACTAATGAACAAATTAATGGCAGCCAAGTTCTACAAGAGATTTGACTACTCATAAATGCACAACTTCTATCCCAATAAAAGAAATCTCAAAACAAAAAACTGATATTAATTTAACTATAAATGGAAAATCTTCATTCTGGTTTTAAAAATTGGATCAATTTTGAGTTTATGAGAATTTGTGATTGAAGTGCTCTCTGAAAGCATGACTTAATAGTCTTATCCGTGATTGAGCTTAGTGGTGCTGGCTCTCAGAAAAACAGGTACACTTATTTTTTAATATAAGTAAGGTACACTTATTAAATTCCCAAAATCACACTATTCTGAACAGATTTCTGCAATATGTGCTACCGACACCCTGATCCTCTGTCATCCAAAAATACATATAATCTAGGTTTAGCTTTCAAAAATATTTTTGACCACACTCTCTCCTGTTATATTAATTAGAAGTGGAATTTGTACCGGTGAATCTCAAAGGAAATCAAAACGCATATGCTACAAATAGATATGGGTTTAAAACTCAAAAGGGAGTCAGGAACAGCTCTAGACTATTGCAAAGGAACAAGAAAGCCCAAAACACAAACATCAAAAAGAATAATAAAAAGAAACCCCAACCTGTGAAACGGATTTGCCGTGGGAATAAGGGAGGAGACCTGGGGAGTCTTCTCGTAATGGAACTTGTACCGCCCCCATGGGTTGTTGAAGTACGTCTTCAACCCCTGAGCTTGCTCATTTTTCATGGATGAGGACAACGTCATGGTCGTGGACGTCGTTGCCGCCGATGCCGATGTCAACACCCCGTTTCCGTAGCCGTTGTTCCCGTTATGCATCATCATCTCGATTCTTTCCGTCTCTCCGCTTATCTCTTCTAGTCTAAAATCTTTCACGCTCTGACATTTTCGTCGCTCTCTCTCTCTCTAATTCTATTAATTCTTCTCTTTCGAGTCGGTGTATTTCTTTCTCCCGACAGTATATTTATAAGAGTATACTGATACAACGGCTGAATAGACATGGAATGAGAAATCCAATCGCTGTTCTCTATAGCTCTATAGTTAAATTTTAAATTTTATAGCCGTTAGCTTTCAGCAATATTGGTAAAATAGGAGAGAAATGCCGAATGCGAACGGTATTCGTTTAGTTCATACTTTTCTTGACGTTAAATATTTTGGGATGGGAGAAGCTAGGAACCCGTCGGGTGAAAACCCAAATTTAACACCAGCTAATCAAGTGCCGCCACGTAGGAGGTGTAGCAAGTTCCCATTTACACCCACATACACTAGATTACGTACATTTTTTTTTTAATCTCTTCCCCCTCTTTTCTTTCTTTCTCCCTCCCCCAACCCGTCGCCTGTGCTTGCTTGCAGAGATTCCTCCATAGGTGAAACGAACATGGCCATTCCTTCACATTTGAAGAGCTAACTTGAACTAGAACCAAACGCTCTGTGCTTGCTTGCAGAAATTCAATCTCTTTCAGAAGTACAACATTTTCTGTTGGAGTAGAATAGCACCAATGATTTCACCACGTAAAAGGCAGAGATCGAAGCTTCTAAGGTGTGAGGAGTTGGCGTGGAAGGCTTTGTTGCCTCTCTATTGATCATCTCAACTTTGACCTCCATGGCTAGCTATTTGGTTTGCTCACTGTTGTGTTTCCTTCATGAATGGTGTTCAAGTCGTACTCAAACGTTGTTGGTATCTTAAAATATATATATAATGGAAAAATCTAATATGTCCACCCATTCAATATAATCAGTCAAAAATTAGATTTTATTGAAAAAATTGCTGATTTGAATTTAGAATATGAAGGCAACAACATTAGTACGCAGATTCGTACGCAAACTTGATTCTACATAGTAAAACTCATATATAATACTCATGAGTAATATGACGGATTACTGGGTTACCTCTCGGGGAAAGTAACTTTTGGTTGCTAAGCCTAGAGTCAGGAAAGCGTATTTAAGAGAGAGGAGAGCATATTTTTTGGTTGTTGAGCCTAAAGCCAGGAAAGCGTATTTAAGAGAGAGGAGAGCATATTTTAGAGAGAGACTGGGTTTCCAGGGAGTGTGGGGAAGGAGAAAGAGAGAGAAGAGGGGGAAGAAATAAAAAAAAAAAAGTTGAGAATCTAGTGCACGTAGGTGTAAATGGGGATTTGTTGCACCTCTTACGTGGTGAAATTTGATTGGCTGGCATTAAATTTGGGTTTTCACCTGACCAGTTGGGGGTTTTCCCTTTCTGGGATTAAGCATATGAGTGTGGTAAAAATTGCAAACTTGGAAAGTAAAATAGTTATCCCAAGGATTTAAAGAGATTTTACTCAAAGTTATTGTTTTGTGTATCCCTATTAGGAGTGATAAATGGTCTGTCTGGACCGGACCGAACCGAGATTGAGACCTGTCGGTCTCGGTCCATGTTTTGGAAGACCGAAAAGTTTCAATCCGGTCCACGGTCCCGGATTTTTTCACCCCAGACCTAACTGAATGAAAAATAAAAATAAAAATATTATATATATATTATTTATATAATAATTATACAATTAACAATATTTTATATATATCTTCATCTAACCTATCACTATTAACAATATAAAATTTTAAATATATTATTAACAGTTGTTAATATTTATCAATTAATTAATATTTAATATCCTAATATATAATATCAATTAGTTAATCATATAGTAATTATATAAATTAATAATATAATTTTCACCAAACTTATTATCATTGACCATTTAAAATATTTTTTTTATTGAGTTTGATACATAATCCACATTAATAAGTCACTTAGTTTAATTTAGTATTTTAAATAAATTTTTTTATTAATTGATTTAAAAAAAGAAAAAAAAAGATATATAATAAATTTTTTTATTAGGCTGGACCGAATGGACCGGTCGGTTCGGTCTGGTCTCTATGGGTGTTCAGTCCGGTCCGGTCTGGAAAAAATGATGGATCGAAAATATCCATCGCCGGACCGGACCAGACCGACCGATTCCCTATTAATGCTATGAGCTGTTTTAAGTTACTTGATTGTTTATGTAATGAGCGGGAGGGGATGATAGCACAATTTTGGTGGGGGTAGAAAAGAAAGTGAAAAGGAAAATTCGTTGGGTTAGTTGGAGGAAGATGTGTGATTCTAAGTTCCATGGTGGGTTGGATTCAAGGATTTAAAGATATTTAATATGACTCTATTGGCAAAACAAGCATGGAGAATCTTACAAGAGAAGGTACACTGTTAATTAGGTTGTATAAGTCCAAATACTTTCCAAACTTGGATTTTTTTTTTATTCAAAATTAGGGTGCAATCATTCTTATGCTTGGAGGGGAATATGGGATGCTAAACACTACCAACACAAAAGATGTCAATGGCGAGTTGGAACTGGTAAGCAGATTAATATATGGAAAGATTTTTAGATCTAAACTGCCATAAATCTTGACAGTAGGAACTCAACTTAGCAGAAGAGGAGGTGAGGCATGAAACTATTGACTCTCTCATAGATAACAACACAAAGTGGTGGAATGTACAAAAGATTAGAGCTCTATTCAATCCAAATATAGCTTCTGCTATTCTAAAGATCATAATCTGCCCTGATGGTAGTGAAAATAGAAGGATATGGGTCAGGAGAAAGATGTAAGGTTTAGTGTGAAGAGTGCTTATAAATTGCTTGCAAAGAAAGTATTAGAGAGTGCAATGAAGAGTTCTCTTCATAACCAACAAATTTCTTTATGCAAAGTTTTGTGGAAGTTGAAAGTTCACCACAAGGTGAAGATTTTTGCATGGAGGGCTTGTAAAAGTTGTCTACCTACTCAATCAAACTTATTACATAAACATGTTGATGTTGATCTTACATGCTATTTTTGTAAAGAGTAAGAGGATCTATCATGAGGATCTATCACATGCTCTTGTGTATTGCCCTACTGTTAAAGACATCTGGAAGAAATATTTGCCAAAACTGCAGGGAAATGAAGAACAGCTTATGTTCTAAGATCTAGTGTTGATGCTAAAAGAGAAGGGGACAATGGAATATTTAGCATTGTTCTTTCTTATTGCTTGGGACTTTTGCTTTAGGAGAAATAAGATGGTCCATGAGAAAATTCATCTTGATCCTAAACAGATAGTAGCTCATGCACTGTCTTTGTAAATATATATATATATATATATATATATGCCAGTAATTCTAAGCTGACCAAGGAATCCTCTTTGGGGCCCAGAGTTTGGGCCAAGACATTTGTGTAGGTTTTCTTGAACTTCCAACCCCAATTCTCAGACCAATTCTATGGGAGAAGTGGGCTTGGATCCCTTTATGATTGACTGTAATGATTAAAAGCTTCCAAGAATTGATAGTACCAAATACCACTGAGGACTAAAATTATTCCAAATAATAATATTACCTGATTATTTTTTTTTTTATAAGTAAGAGATAAACTTTATTGATGTGAATGAAATAGGCATGTAATTAGTACACAGGAAGTATACAATTGAACACCTAGATACATTCTAAGAGTGGTGAACTAAAGATAAGAATTCATGAATATCATCCCCATTTAATACAATAGCTGAAAACCAAAGCAATAAAGTGTGCAGAAAATAATTCTTCAGCTCCATCATTGTTTGTTCCTTGTCTTCAAACCAACGCATATTCCTTTCCGTCCAAATACACCACATGATACACAACGGAATCATTCTCCAAACTACTGCCACTTGATGACCAATTTTCTCCAACAACCCATCAACTCCACCACTCTCCTAGGCATTACCCAAGCCACACCGACCCGTCGAAAAATCTCATCCCACAACCCTCTTGCTACGTCACAATGTAGTAAAAGATGATCTACCGATTCTCCATTCTTTCTACACATGTAACACTAACCCAGCACAACACATCCTCTCTTCCTCAAATTGTCCGTGGTCAAGATCTTCCCAAGGACGGCATTCCAAACAAAGAAAGCAACTCTAGAGGGCACTCGAGACCTCCAAATGTTCCTCCAAGGGAATGAGGTGTGATCCTGTGAAATCAAAATTTTGTAATACGCATTTACTGTGAATTTCTTATGATCCTGGAACCTCCATTTCAAGATGTCATGTTGCGCCATAGTAGACCCAAAAGAATGTAGCAAGCTGAAAAAATTTGAAACTATAGATAATTCCCAATAATGAATATCTCTATTAAACAGAATATTCCACTGATGCGAAACATGAGCAAATAATCGCACTTCCGCCACAGAAACCTCCTTATTAACTGCAATACGATATAAAGTTGGAAACACCCTTTCCAATGCATGATCTCCACACCACACATCCTGCCAAAAACTTATTCGGTTACCCTCACCTGCGACAAAACGAATATGATTTACAAAAATTATCTACCCCTTCCTTATAAACTTCCATAGCCCCACTCCATGCCCCCCTCTCACTTCTTTAGAACACCAACCACCCCAATCAACACCATATTTAGCATCTATAGTTTCCCTCCACAAAGAACCCCCTTCCATATGATATCTCCAAAGCCATTTCCCCAACAACACATTATCAAAAGTTCTCAAATTACACACACCCAACCCCCCGTACACAACTGGAGAACATACTGTCTTCCAATTAACCAAATGAACTTTCTTCTGCTCCCCTAAGCCTCCCCATAGAAATGCCTTGAAGAGTTTCTCAATTCTATTCACCACCCCTGCAGGCATAGGAAAAAGGGATAAAAAATAAGTGGGAAGGTTTGTGAGGGTACTCTTGATAAGAGTGAGACGACCCCCTTTCGATAGATACACCCTTTTTCCATCCAACCAACCTTTTCTCTATCTTCTCTACCACCCCATCCCAATTCTAACAGTAGCACCTAGGGACCTTGAAAGTAGTTTCTCAATTCTACTCTTGAAAGTAGCACCTAGCGGAAGACCCAGATATTTCATTGGGAATGAGGACACCCTACAACCTAGAAGACTTGCTAGATTGCGTATATTAGGGACCACACCCACCGGAACCAACTCAGACTTGTCAAGGTTCACCTTAAGCCCTGATACTACTTCAAAAAAAAGTAATAAAGCACGCAAAGTTTGGACCTGACTCCTATCCGCTTCACAAAACAACAGAGTGTCGTCTGCGAAAAGGAGATGTGAAATGATACAAGGACTACCAGAGCCATTTCCCACCTGAAAACCAGATAAAAAAACCCCCACTAACAGTAGCCTGCACCATCTTACTCAACGCCTCCACAACTATGACAAAAAGAAAGGGAGATAACGGATCACCCTGTCGCAAACCCCTCGATCTATAAAAAAACCAGCAGGAGTGCCATTAACTAGCACTGAAAACCGGGCCGTTGAAATACAAAAACGCATCCAGGAATCCACCTATCTCCAAAACCACACCTCTTCAAAAAATACAAAAGGAAATCCCAGTTCACATGATCATAAGCCTTCTCCATGTCTAGCTTGCAAAGAATACCTGGACTTCCCTCCCTCAATCTAGCATCCAAACACTCATTTGCAATGAGCACCGAATCAAATATATATCTCCCACGAATAAAAGCATTATGGGGCTTGGAGATAATATTTTCCAGCACTGGACTAAGCCGATTAGCAAGAACCTTTGAAATAATCTTATAGACACTGCTAACCAAACTTATTAGGCGAAAATCCTCAATATTCGACGCCCCATATTTCTTAGGAATGAGTGCAATAAAAGTCGCATTAAGTGATTTTTCAAACTTTTGATAAGCGTGAAATTCATTGAACACCCGCAAGACATCACCTTTCACCACATCCCAACAAGTTTGGAAAAAACCCATTGAGAAACCATCCGGACCCGGCGCTTCATCCTTAGCCATACCAGATATGACCTTGAAAATCTCATCTTCCACAAAAGGTCTCTCCAAGTCACTCACAAGCTGCAGATCAATTGCCTCAAACGATAAGTCATCAAGCTTCGGCCTCCAGTTTACTGATTCGGTAAGAAGAGTCTCATAATAATATGCAATATGACTTTCTAGATCAGCGGAAGAAGATAGCACCTGAGTACCTGAATGTAACAGCTCAATCGCATTATTACGTCGATGAGAATTAGCCATTTTATGAAAAAACTTCGTACACCTATCACCTTCTTTCAACCAAAGGGCTCTGGATTTTTGGCGCCATGAAGTCTCTTCAAACAACAACACCCTTTCCAACTCTACCACAACCGTTACTTTCATAAATAACTCCTCCTCCGAGGCCCTTCCCAATAATTCCTTACCCTGCAACGCCTCCAAAAAAATAGACTTTTGATTGTCAGTGTGACCAAAAACTTCCAAGTTCCATTTCTTCAGGTCTTGCTTTAGAGCCTTCAGCTTTCCTGCAAGAATAAAACTCGGAGTGCCACTAAACTGGTACGAAGTCCACCAAGTTCTCACCATCTCTACAAACCCATTCACCTAAAGCCACATATTCTCAAACTTGAAATACCGGCGACCCCCTTGAATGCTACAACAATCTAAGAGAATGGGAAAGTGGTCTGAACTGACTCTAGCTAACCTTTTCTGACTTACTTCTGGATAGTGGGCTTCCCATAACGGCGAGACAAGGAATCTATCCAATTTCGACCAAACACGACTGTTAGACCAAGTATACTCACCACCTACCAAAGAGACGTCCATAAGATCCATATCAAAGATGAACTCAGAGAATTCCGCCATGACCAAAGTGTGTCGATGATGCCCTGATCATTCACTAGGAAAACGAGTAATGTTAAAATCACCCCCCATACACCACGGCACATCCCATAAAGAGTGTATTCCCGCCAACTCCCCCCACAACCGTCGTTTATCTCTATCTATGTTGGGACCATAAGACCTTGCAAAAGCCAAAATCCACCCATCGCTCACATTTTTGAATAACACCGAGACCGAAAACTCTCCAAAACACTCCTCAATCGCCTCAACCACTCTTTTATCCTACATTAATAATACTCCACTTGATGCTCCCTAAGAGGCCAAATAGGACCAACCCATATAAGAACATCCCCAAATACTACGCACAAAACTTCTATCAATAAAACCCAACTTTGTTTATTGCAAGCATATCACATCACCCTTCCACGATCTCAATAAAGCTTTGATACGAAGACGTTTGTCCCTATCATTGAGACCCCTTACATTCCAAGAAACAATCTTAGGCTTCATTAAAACTTAACGTACCCCTCCCTTTTGATCTAACCCTTCCACTACTCCCATCCTTAATATCATAATTGATGGAGCATGTTAAGCGTTTAAGTTCCCTATCTTGTTTTGTAGTTGATTTCGAACAACTAGCTTCAATAGCCTCAAGAAGGGCCATAAATTGTTCCTCATAACCTCCAAAAGAGACCCCAAAAATTTTCTGTAGCTCCTCTACCTTTTTAAAAATTCAATTCGTCGAACAACTCCCATAGTCATTGGGAGGGAGTGTACATAGAGGAGTAAGAGATTATTAAAAATATAATCACTCCCATAATCCCCTAAAAAATCTCTCTCTCTCTTTCTCTCTCTCTACTATATTTTCTCTCCTTACAGTTTCAGTTTTTGTTGTGGTTTTTCCTTATTGTTGGTAGTGATTCATTAATGGCTTTTCCTTCTTGAGGGGATTAGTGTATCACTGAATCACTAGGGTTGTATTGTTGTGGGTTGGTTTAGATGGGGTTGTGTAAGGAGGTATTCATTGATCAAAAATTTTTTGAGTTCAGAAAGGAGAACGCAAGGTGGTGGAGGATTATAGAAAGCAGTCGTCGTGGTGTGAAATATATTTCAGTGGATTGGGAAACTCTGGGTTGTCTGGGTTCTATGGTGAAGGAATGTGCAGTAACATTGGGTCCTCAGGAGTTTCTGCGAACTCATAGAAAAGGAGACACAGTGTTAATAGTGAGGAAGGGATGTAATCTCAATGGTAGTTTTATCTCCATCTCAGAATTTAGTCGTGATAAGAGGAGAGGATTGCTTGTGATTCCGGAAGGAAGGAAGGGGGAGGGGTGGAAGAAACTTGGAGATATTTTAATGGAGATTTCTCCATCCCCTGTTTCGATCATACATCAGACAGCTGCTGCAAAGAAGAACAGAAGTGAGGGAGGTGCTCCATCATCGTGGATAGGAGGAGCAAGGCCGTACAGTGAGGTGCTGAAGAAGGTACGGTATCGTGCTACGTTAGACGTGGTGTCAGACGTAACCAGCTCTGAGGACGTGCAGATGTATGGTGGAGAAGAAAGCAGATTGTTGGGGTTAAATGAGGAAAGTGTTTTGAGGATGTTAGTTGGTTTGGAGGAGAAGGTTGGCATCATGTTAGATGAAATCAGCTACCTAAAACAATGTGTTAAGGGAAAGGCTGAGCTGAAGGAGGTGGTGGGCCGTAAGGGTGGGCCTGGTATGGGTCAAGGCAGTGTGATGGGCAGTGGCAAGGGTCAGGCCTCAAGCCCTGTGAAGGCCTGGAGGGCAGTGGCTCCAGTTGGGTCGGGGAAGGATTTCGGATCCGAGATATCGGATCAGGGACAGCGCGATGCTCCTGTGGCACCGATAAGTTCATTACCGGCAACCCTGCCGGCACAGAAGTTGCCGAAGACCTAGGTCGACCACTCTGGTGAGACGGTAAAGGAGCTCAGACGGGAAGATTTAGAGGAGGGGGAGTTTTTGGTGGAGGCGATAGCGTTAAAGAGTTTGAGAATTACCTCTGCGTCATCGTCTCCAGGGATATTGGTGGAGAATGGGTTTTCGGAGCTGAGTATGGTGGACGAAGGTCCAAAAGCTGTGCACGAGTAGTCTGGTTGTCGGGAAAGAGTGACGTCTCTTTGCGATGAGGAGGTTTCGCGGGACAGTGATGAGGTTCCGTGTGGTCGCCGGTAATGAACTTATCGGTGCCACAGGAGCATCGCGCTGTCCCTGATCCGAAATCCTTCCCCGACCCAACTGGAGCCACTGCCCTCCAGGCCTTCACAGGGCCTGAGGCCTGACCCTTGCCACGGCCCATCACACTACCTTGACCCATACTAGGCCCACCCTTACGGCCCACCACCTCCTTCAGCTCAGCCTTTCCCTTAACACATCGTTTTAGGTAGCTGATTTCATCTAACATGATGCCAACCTTCTCCTCCAAACCAACTAACATCCTCAAAACACTTTCCTCATTTAACCCCAACAATCTGCTTTCTTCTCCACCATACATCTGCACGTCCTCAGAGTTGGTTACGTCTGACACCACGTCTAACGCAGCACGATACGATACCTTCTTCAGCACCTCACTGTACGACCTTGCTCCTCCTATCCACGATGATGGAGTACCTCCCTCACTTCTGTTCTTCTTTGCAGCAGTTGTCTGATGTATGATCGAAACAGGGGATGGAGAAATCTCCATTAAAATATCTCCAAGGAACAGCGGAAGTGCGATTATTTGCTCATGGTTCGCATTAGTGAAATATTTTTAGTTTAATAGAGATATTCATGATTGGGAATTATCTATAGTTTCAGATTTTTTCAACTTGCTACATTCTTTAGGGTCTACTATGGCGCAACATGACAGCTTGAAATGGAGGTTCCAGGATCATAAGAAATTCACAGTAAATGCGTATTACAAAATTTTGATTTCACAGGATCACACCTCATTCCCTTGGAGGAATATTTGGAGGTCTCGAGTGCCCTCTAGAGTTGCTTTCTTTGTTTAGAATGCCGCCCTTGGGAAGATCTTGACCACAGACAATTTGAGGAAGAGAGGATGTGTTGTGCTGGATTGGTGTTACATTTGTAGAAAGAATGGAGAATCGGTAGATCATCTTTTACTACATTGTGACGTAGCAAGAGGGTTATGGGATGAGATTTTTCGACGGGTCGGTGTGGCTTGGGTAATGCCTAGGAGAGTGGTGGAGTTGATGGGTTGTTGGAGAAAATTGCAGGGCAGTCATCAAGTGGCAGCTGTTTGGAGAATGATTCCGTTGTGTATCATGTGGTGTATTTGGACGAAAAGGAATATGCGTTGGTATGAAGACAAGAAACGAACAATGATGGAGCTGAAGAATTATTTTATGCACACTTTATTGCTTTGGTTTTCAGCTATTGTATTAAATGGGGATGATATTCATGAATTCTTATCTTTAGTTCACCGCTCTTAGAATGTATCTAGGTGTTCAACTGTATACTTCCTGTGTACTAAGTACATGCCTATTTCATTCACATCAATAAAGTTTATCTCTTACTTATAAAAAAAAAAAAAATCAGGTAATATTATTATTTGGAATAATTTTAGTCCTCAGTGGTATTTGGTACTATCAATTCTTGGAAGCTTTTAATCATTACAGTCAATGATAAAGAGATCCAAGCCCACTTCTCCCATAGAATTGGTCTGAGATTTAGGGTTGGAATTTCAAGAAAACCTACACAAATGTCTTGGCCCAAACTCTGGGCCCCAAAGAGGATTCCTTGGTCAGCTTAGAATTATTGGCATATATATATATATTTTTGCAAAGACAGTGCATGAGCTACTATCTGTTTAGGATCAAGATGAATTTTCTCATTGACCATCTTATTTCTCCTAAAGCAAAAATCCCAAGCAATAAGAAAGAACAATGCTAAATATTCCATTGTCCCCTTCTCTTTTAGCATCAACACTAGATCTTAGAACATAAGCTGTTCTTCATTTCCCTGCAGTTTTGGCAAATATTTCTTCCAGATGTCTTTAACAGTAGGGCAATACACAAGAGCATGTGATAGATCCTCCTACTCTTTACAAAAATAGCATGTAAGATCAACATCAACATGTTTCTGTAATAAGTTTGATTGAGTAGGTAGACAACTTTTACAAGCCCTCCATGCAAAAATCTTCACCTTGTGGTGAACTTTCAACTTCCACAAAACTTTGCATAAAGAAATTTGTTGGTTATGAAAAGAACTCTTCATTGCACTCTCTAATACTTTCTTTGCAAGCAATTTATAAGCACTCTTCACACTAAACCTTACATCTTTCTCCTGGCCCCATATCCTTCGATCTTCACTACCATCAGGGTAGATTATGATCTTTAGAATAGCAGAAGCTATATTTGGATTGAATAGAGCTCTAATCTTTTGTACATTCCACCACTTTGTGTTGTTATCTATGAGAGAGTCAATAGTTTCATGCCTCACCTCCTCTTCTGCTAAGTTGAGTTCCTACTGTCAAGATTTATGGCATGAGATCTAATAATCTTTCCATATATTAATCTGCTTACTAGTTCCAACTCGCCATTGACATCTTTTGTGTTGGTAGTGTTTAGCTTCCCATATTCCCCTCCAAGCATAAGAATGATTGCACCCTAATTTTGAATAAAAAAAAAATCTAAGTTTGGAAAGTATTTGGACTTATACAACCTAATTAACAGTGTACCTTCTCTTGTAAGATTCTCCATGCTTGTTTTGCCAAAAGAGTCATATTAAATATCTTTAAATCCTTGAATCCAACCCACCATGGAACTTAGAATCACACATCTTCCTCCAACTAACCCAATAAATTTTCCTTTTCACTTTCTTTTCTACCCCCACCAAAATTGTGCTATCATCCCCTCCCGCTCGTTACATAAACAATCAAGTAACTTAAAACAGCTCATAGCATTAATAGGGAATCGGTCGATCCGGTCCAGTCCGGCGATGGATATTTTCGGTCCTTCATTTTTTCCAGACCGGACCGGACTGAATACCCATAGAGACCAGACCGGACCGACCGGTCCATTCGGTCCAACCTAATAAAAAAATTTATTATATATCTTTTTTTTTTCTTTTTTTTAAATCAATTAATAAAAAAAATTTATTTAAAATACTAAATTAAACTAAGTGACTTATTAATGTGGATTATGTTTCAAACTCAATAAAAAAATATTTTAAATGGTCAATGATAATAAGTTTGGTGAAAATTATATTATTAATTTATATAATTACTATATAATTAACTAATTGATATTATATATTAGGATATTAAATATTAATTAATTGATAGAATATTAACAACTGTTAATAATATATTTAAAATTTTATATTGTTAATAGTGATAGGTTACATGAAGATATATATAAAATATTGTTAATTGTATAATTATTATATAAATAATATATATATAATATTTTTATTTTTATTTTTCATTCAGTTAGGTCCGGGGTGAAAAAATCCGGGACCGTGGACCGGACTGAAACTTTTCGGTCTTCCAAAACATGGACTGAGACCGACAGGTCTCAATCTCGGTTCGGTCCGGTCCGGACAGACCATTTATCACTCCTAATAGGGATACACAAAACAACAACTTTGAGTAAAATCTCTTTAAATCCTTGGGATAACTATTTTACTTTCCAAGTTTGCAATTTTTACCACACTCAGATGCTTAATCCCAGAAAGGGAGAACCCCCAACTGGTCAGGTGAAAACCCAAATTTAATGCCAGCCAATCAAATTTCACCACGTAAGAGGTGCAACAAATCCCCATTTACACCTACTTACACTAGATTCTCAACTTTTTTTTTTTTTTTTTTTTATTTCTTTCCCCTCTTCTCTCTCTTTCTCCTTCCCCACACTCCCTGGAAACCCCAGTCTCTCTCTAAAATATGCTCTCCTCTTTCTTAAATATGCTTTCCTGGCTTTAGGCTCAACAACCAAAAAATATGCTCTCCTCTCTCTTAAATACGCTTTCCTGACTCTAGGCTTAGCAACCAAAAGTTACTTTCCCCGAGAGGTAACCCAGTAATCCGTCATATTACAAATGAGTATTATTTATGAGTTTTACTATATGGAAGCAAGTTTGCGTACGAATCTGCGTACTAATATTGTTGCCTTCATATTCTAAATTCAAATCAGCACTTTTTTCAATAAAATCTAATTTTTGACTGATTATATTGAATGGGTGGACATATTAGTGCGCAGAATCGCTTACAATTAGATTTTTCCATTATATATATTTTAAGATACCAACAACGTTTGAGTACGACTTGAACACCATTCATGAAGGAAACACAACAGTGAGCAAACCAAATAGCTAGCCATGGAGGTCAAAGTTGAGATGATCAATAGAGAGGCAACAAAGCCTTCCACGCCAACTCCTCATCACCTTAGATGCTTCGATCTCTGCCTTTTACGTGGTGAAATCATTGGTGCTATTCTACTCCAACAGAAAATGTTGTACTTCTGAAAGAGATTGAATTTCTGCAAGCAAGCACAGAGCGTTTGGTTCTAGTTCAAGTTAGCTCTTCAAATGTGAAGGAATGGCCATGTGCGTTTCACCTATGGAGGAATCTCTGCAAGCAAGCACAGGCGACGGGTTGGGGGAGGGAGAAAGAAAGAAAGAAAAGAGGGGGAAGAGATTAAAAAAAAATATATGTACGTAATCTAGTGTATGTGGGTGTAAATGGGAACTTGCTACACCTCCTACGTGGCGGCACTTGATTAGCTGGTGTTAAATTTGGGTTTTCACCCGACGGGTTCCTAGCTTCTCCCATCCCAAAATATTTAACGTCAAGAAAAGTATGAACTAAACGAATACCGTTCGCATTCGGCATTTCTCTCCTATTTTACCAATATTGCTGAAAGCTAACGGCTATAAAATTTAAAATTTAACTATAGAGCTATAGAGAACAGCGATTGGATTTCTCATTCCATGTCTATTCAGCCGTTGTATCAGTATACTCTTATAAATACTGTCGGGAGAAAGAAATACACCGACTCGAAAGAGAAGAATTAATAGAATTAGAGAGAGAGAGAGAGAGCGACGAAAATGTCAGAGCGTGAATGATTTTAGACTAGAAGAGATAAGCGGAGAGACGGAAAGAATCGAGATGATGATGCATAACGGGAACAACGGCTACGAAAACAGGGTGTTGACATCGGCATCGGCGGCAACGACGTCCACGACCATGACGTTGTCCTCATCCATGAAAAATGAGCAAGCTCAGGGGTTGAAGACGTACTTCAAGAACACATGGGGGCGGTACAAGTTCCATTACGAGAAGACTCCCCAGGTCTCCTCCCTTATTCCCACGGCAAATCCGTTTCACAGGTTGGGGTTTCTTTTTATTATTCTTTTTTATGTTTGTGTTTTGGGCTTTCTTGTTCCTTTGCAATAGTCTGGAGCTGTTCCCGACTCCCTTTTGAGTTTTAAACCCATATCTATTTGTAGCATATGCGTTTTGATTTCCTTTGAGATTCACCGGTACAAATTCCACTTCTAATTAATATAACAGGAGAGAGTGTGGTCAAAAATATTTTTGAAAGCTAAACCTAGATTATATGTATTTTTGGATGACAGAGGATCAGGGTGTCGGTAGCACATATTGCAGAAATCTGTTCAGAATAGTGTGATTTTGGGAATTTAATAAGTGTACCTTACTTATATTAAAAAATAAGTGTACCTGTTTTTCTGAGAGCCAGCACCACTAAGCTCAATCACGGATAAGACTATTAAGTCATGCTTTCAGAGAGCACTTCAATCACAAATTCTCATAAACTCAAAATTGATCCAATTTTTAAAACCAGAATGAAGATTTTCCATTTATAGTTAAATTAATATCAGTTTTTTGTTTTTGAGATTTCTTTTATTGGGATAGAAGTTGTGCATTTATGAGTAGTCAAATCTCTTGTAGAACTTCGCTGCCATTAATTTGTTCATTAGTTGCAGCTTCATATCTGGAATTTAGTAATGCTATATAACTTATTTGGTTTGGATTTATTCTCAAATGACAGTTCCCTAACTATAGTCTTTGCTCTTCATACATGTTTATGTTAAAGGCATGCATTTGATCCAAGGAATCGGTGCTGGTATCATCCCTACTGTTCTGGATGTCAATGTGCTTGATGAAGTTATTCAAGTGAGTCTGGAAACCATTTTATTAGCATCCAATTTGATTTGGCGTGTAATACAATGTTCTTGGTGCTTTAAAGGGCATGTTAAGAAATGAGATGAGATGAGAATTCTATAAATACTAGTAAAATGGTTTGTGAATAGAACTAAAATAGTTTTGAGTTAAGATGTTTTATTGGATTTTGGGAAAGAAGAGAAAAAGTTGAATAAAAATATTATAAAGTTAAAAAATTGTTTGTGTTTTGTTTGGAAGTTTGTGAAAGTTGTAATGATTAAGTAAAAAATTAGATGAAAAAGTTGAAAATTTGAAATTGAAAAATATTTTGTATTTGAGTGATATTTGAGAAGGAAATTATGAGAATTTTTTGATGAGCCAAGAACATCTTATCTCATCTAACCTTCCAAACAACCCTTAGTTTCATGATTGTGTTATATTTTTCATGGAAAATAGTAAAATACCAGCACAGTCAGAACCTATAATTTGTAGGAAATGCAAGTACAATGGTCTAATCCATTCATCTCCTTACGGTTACTGTCAATAAATATTGTAATCATTATGTGGAGTGGATTTTGATATGAAAGGCAAGAGGACCAGGCTACATAAAAAGGATGATGAGGAGTTAATCTAAGAGTGTTTTTTAGTATTTCCCAGTCTTAAGAGGATTGCCTGTTTCCAAGTTTATTTCATTTTAATCCCATGCATTAAAAAGATCATTTAACTAGTGCTTTTGAAGAGGCATATCATTTGGGTATGAAGCTTGCCTTGCATCTCCAATTTCTTTATAATTAAGCGGTTTAATGTAAGGTACACACTTGATTCTTTTTGGCTGCTTTCTGAAGTCTATTCCACGAAAGAGCAAATCGAGATTTGTATTTTGTTCAGGTTCAAAAAATGTTTATCTGCCAATCTTGAAATTATCAAAAATAGAAAAACATCTGGAAGACCTTGTTTATATTTGTTATACTGTTTCTATTAAACAATACTTTTTTTTTCTTTTTATTAAGTGTCTTTGTTAAACAAGACTTGGACAGGATATATCAGACAACTAATATTGCCATCCAAACAAAATAGCAGACACCTGCATTATTACAGTTTTAGAAGATTCAAAAGCGAAACATTGCAAGTTCTTGTCAGCTACAAATGCAGATGTGAATCTCCTATCTGACTCCTGATATTTGGGTGACTTTTCAGGTATCAAGTGAGGAAGCTATTGAAACTGCTACGCAGCTTGCGTTGAAAGAAGGCTTGTTGGTATGGTAATTAATAATGATCAGCTTTAATGGTTCTCTAAGAATTTGTTACAGTCCAATTTTGTTAACGAGTACTATTGTGAGTCCTTTTGTTGCAGTTATCTTATGAGCATCCACTTCTGTGCTGAACGTTGGGGAATTGTTTCTTGGCAGGTGGGGATTTCATCTGGTGCGGCAGCAGCTGCTGCAATAAAGTTGGCACAGAGGCCAGAAAATGCTGGAAAGCTCATTGTTGTAGGTCTAATTTCCTTCTTCAAATTGCTATACAATTACAACCCCTTCTGTTCTTCGTTCTCCATATTATGATAGTGTGCCTATATTGATTTAGTGCTTGAAGGGGGTGTACTTTCAATTGACTCCAGTCCAATCTGAAGTAATAACATAAATCTTTTAAAAAAGGAATCAAATAACGAATTCACAACAATTTGGTAACTGCTTTGTCCTATTGCTTCAATGTCATTCCTAGGAGGATCAATTTAGCCAACCTGGATCGTACTTCATTCATGCCTATGGTTGAGTATGTGCATGGTGTTCAGGTCACTACCTCAGTTTGGACCCTAGGAAAAGGCTATATGTTTTTTTTATAGGTAAAATAAAATTTTATTGTAAAGAAAAAGGCATAACCCAGGTGCACAGATGTTATACAATGAGAACACCTAGTTACAAGAAAGAACTATAAATGGGGAAATGGCTATATGTTTTCTGTCTGTCAGGACTAAAATTGATCCATTTTTCGCATTCGGGTCATTTATGCTTTGCTGTTGCTATGCCTAGACTGAGGTTTTTGAGTGTGCTTAGATGGCTTAGAACTTTTCTTGTCTGCATATACTGATCTGTGTCCATTTTGTTTGCGATGCATGTGGTTTTTCCTAGCTGCGGAGAGCGTTATCTGTCTTCTCCGCTGTTTGACTCCATCAGGCGTGAGGTAGAAAACATGACTTATGACTGAGGTGTTACTGGAAATATCTGATTGAATATAAAATTGCATCCTCTTTGGGGACCAACTTGGGATTTTTTATTTCACTTATAATTCTTGAGATGCAATCTCACTGATTCGGTAGATTGGGTTTTTTTCTTTCAAATTGCAGAAAATGTAGAAAAAAAAAACGTAGACATCGTAGCCGTTTAAGGGTTGTGCGAAGAAAAAGGTTGTGCTGCAAGGACATTGGCGGTACCTCCAAAGAGTGTATTGAAGTGACCCAACCCCATGGAGGTAAGGCGATTAACTATGATGAAGAAGAGGAGGGTAAGTTCATTTTGTTTTCTAGTAACCTTTCTGCTAGATGATTTTCGATGTTATTCCTTTTCTTTGTTTGGTTTAAATTGAACTCATGCTGCTTGTTGGTGCAAAAATAATTCCCAAGTATTCAACATAACATCGACGAGGCCTGATGTTCGAATTAAGAGTAGTTTATGCAGCCAGACATTAACGTTAAGATGGGATAAATCCTTATAAACTTATTGAAGTTCATCTCTATTTTGAATTATGCTAGAAACCATTTCTTGTATAATAAATATTGTATGACTATTTAGTAAAAAAAGAAAACCATACAAGCTTATTGTACGCCATTTCTTATAAATATTGTACGCCATACAAGTTTTTGACTGTGAAAGCATTACTTAGGATGGAACTCCATTTAGTGGAATTTACTAGATGCTCATTCCACCAAGTATGGCGTACCATGCTTTGGATTCGTATTATATATGTTATAGTTTCTTCATTTCCTTTGCCATTTTCAAAAAATGAAATTTGTTTTTCTTTGTTCTGTGTCGAAAATGGTTGGTTAGCGACTTTCTTTGCAGAAAGGATGCTCCCATCGAAGATTTTATGTTGGTGCAATAGAGGTATGGATTTATTTGTTCTATTATGCTTTAATAATATCCTAATATTGGTATTTAACAAACACGCGTGTTCTTTTTTTAGTCAAATCTTTATGGTCACTCAAATTAGCAATGTACATCGATTGAAATATGATATAAAAAAAAGTATAGATAAAACCAACACCACAAACATACAACCATGAACAATACTCAAAACAACAAAGACCACCACCATAGATTCATGGTATGACTACCACAAACAATACTCAAAATTGATCAAAGTATAGTACTCTAGAAACCCCAACACCACAACAATTAAACATTCATACCTTCAAAATCAACATCAACATCACAAATAATATTTAAACCTACAAATATACTTAGAACTCTACTACTTAAGTACAATGAACCCAACACAACCTGTCCAGCATCAAATACAAATTTACTAAACCTTTATTCTCTCGATATGAATTTAAGGTGACTGTCAACCCCACCTATCCAATAGATCGAATTCACATAATGTTGAACTCCACTTGGATCATACAACTAAGTGGTCTAGTAGAGTTAGTTTTTTAATCCTCACAAAATTTGAACGTACATTAATTAGAGGTTGTAATGTAATCCTTATGGGTGAAAAGTGTGAAATTCTCTCATTAAAGATCCTTTCAGTGCAATTTATAATATTCTTTATTACACTATGTTTTAATAATATTCTTATATTGATATCTAGTTGTTTTAGTTGGTTCTTTACCGCCGGAAAAGAATATTTGGAATAGAGATTGCCAAAAGTCTAAAACTATCTTCTTTAAGATCAGTGCCATCAAGGTATGAAATTTCTTTATTACGCTATGTTTTAATAATATTCTTATATCGATAGGTTTTTTTTTTCTATATTTTTATATTTGTGTCATATAGACTATGCTAGTTATATTCGTATTCTTTACTTTTTTACTTAGCTCTTATGATAGCTCTCAATGGTGGTGCTTAGGTATTTATTGCTTAGGTATTTATTGCATTATCGTCCATGTAGAAAATATAATACTATTGAGGTAATTTTATCTACAAACTTTTATATAAATACGGTATATATTTTTAAATAGACTTAGGAGGCCAAAATTGTTATAGGCTTTTATTGACCCAATGATTGAAACCTTTAATACTTTTGATAAACATTCTCTCACCCTCCATTTTTTTATAGAACATGTTTATAGCTAATATTTTCTCCACTTCTTTTTTTTTTCTCACTCTCCACGGCTCGCTTCCTCACCTCCTTCTTCTTCTCTTTGTTCCTCTTCTCCGTCCTCTTCTTGTTCTCCTTCCTCTCCTCTCCTCTTCCTCTTCCTATTCTTCTTCCCCTTAGTCTTTGTCTTCGTCTCCATATATTCATCTTCATCTTCATCTTCTTCGTCATCCTCTTCATCTTCATAATCTTCCTCTTCCTCTCTCATTTTTCTTCTACTTCTCCTTTCTTTGGTGATAGCCTTTATTTGCTAAAAGGGTGGAACAACCACTTTTAATATCTTCTTTTGGTGCAATAGAGGAGGGTTATAGATTTATTTATATTATGCTTTAATAATATTCTAATCTTGGTATCAAAAGTGTTCCATTTTTTTTAATCAAATCTTCTTATAGATCAAATTAACAATATATACCAGTCAAAATATGATACAAAATATAGAAAACAATAGACAAAATCAACACTAAAAATCCACAATGATGAATAATATTCAAAACAATAAAGTCCACCACCATGAATCCATGGGATTACCATACCACAAATAATATTCAATATCTAATACACCACTGCACCACTACAAGAACAAAATTTTCATAGTTTCAAGATCAACACCGCCACCACTAATAATATTTAAAACTATGAATTTATTTAAAACTCTACTACTGAAGTAACGAATTGAACACTATATGTCCAACATATCGAATTCACATAATATACTCATATTGGATGATACAACTAAGGATTAGTATGAGTGTACAATGAATTAGAGGTTGTGATCTAATATTTATTGGGCGGGCTATGGATTAAGTAGGTTCTCCACCATCGAGAATGAATACTTAGAGTGGAGATTATCAAATGCGTGAAACTCTCTCATTGAATATCTTTTAGTGCAATCAAGATATGAGATTCTTTATTACGTTATGTTTTAATAATAATTTTGTATTGATGTCATATAGACTATGTTAGGTTTTTTAGTGGCTTCTTCACAGCTAGAAAAGAATCATTGGAATGGAGATTGCCAAAAGTCTAAAACTGCCTCTCATTGAAGATCTTTCAGTATAATAATCAAGGTGTTGTGATTCTTCATTGCGCTATATTTTACTACTATTGATAGTTTGTTTATATTCTTATATAAACATGCTAGTTGTTTTCTTATAGTTTACTTTCACATTCAGCTCTTAGCCTCTTATGATGGCTCTCAGTGGTACATAGGTTATTTTTGCATTATCACTCTTGTAGAAAGCCTATCTTTGTTGAAAGAGTGGAACAATCATCACTTTTAAGATCTTTTAGGCCAATAGAGGTATAGATTTATTTATTTCATTATCTTTTAATAATATTCTAATCTTGGGATCAAACGTTTCTCTTTTTTAGTCAAATCTTTTCATTGCTCAAATTAACAATGTACACCAGTAAAAACACATGATACAAAAGATAAAAATGAAACAGACAAAACCCACACAAAAAAACCCTAACCATGAATAATATTCAAAATAACCAAGTGAACTACCATGGATTCATCGGATCACCACACCAAAAATAATACCCAATATCCAAAATACACCACTCTCCCACCATAACAACAAAATATTCATAATTTCAAAATCGCAATCACCACTAATAATATTCGTCGAAACTACGAATTTACTTATAACTCTACTAAAGTATAACGAATCCAACACCACATGCCCAATATATCAAATTCGCATAATGTTAACTCATCTTGATGATATAACTAAGGATTATGGTCTAGTTTTTACCTCATACAACATGAGTGTATGATGAATTAGAGGTTGTGATGTAATAGTTATGAGGCGAGCTATGGATTTAGTGGGTTCTCCAATGTCAAGAAAGAATACTTAGAGTGGAGATTGTCAAATGTGTGAAAGTTTCTCATTGAAGATCTTTCAGTGCAGTCAAGGTATGAGATTCTTTATTATACTATGTTTTAATAATATTATTATATTGATGTCATATAAACTATGCTAGTTTTTTTAATAGCTTCTTCACCGTTGGAAAATAATCTTTGCATTGGAGATTGTCAAAAGTCTAAAACCATGCTTTAATAAAGGTATGTGTTATTTTATTACGCTATATTTTAATAATATTCTATTGATAGTTTGTTTATATTCTTATATTAGTCATATAAACCATGTTAGTTGTTTTCTTATAATTTACTTTCTCATTCAGCTCTTATGACAACTCTCAGTGGTATATATGTAGTTATTGCATTATCGTTCATGTAGAAAGTCTATCTTTGCTAAAAGGGTAGAACAACCACTTTTAAGATCTTCTTTTGGTACTTTAATAATATTCTTTAATGGTATATATTTATTTATTTCATTATGCTTTAATAATATTCTAATATTGGGATTGTTCCATTTTTTTATTCCAATCTTCTCGTTGCTCAAATTCACAGTGTACACCCATCAAAACATAATACAAAAGATGAAAAAAAATATACAAAACCAACACCAAAAGTCCACATTCATGCACAATATTCAAAACAATAAAGTGAACTACCATGAATTTGTGGGATCACCACACCACAAATAATACTCAATAATAAACCACACAACTCCCCTATCACAAAAACAAAATATTCATAGTTTCAAAATCAACGCCACCACCACTAATAAAATTTAAAGTCATGAATTTATTTAAACTTACTACTGAAGTATAACGAATTCAACACCATATGCCCAACATATGCAATTCACATGACGTTGACTCATCTTAGATGACACAACAAAGAATTAGCATGGTCTAGTTTTTAACTCATATAATATGAGTGTACAATGAATTAGAGGTTGTGATGTAATACTTATGGGGAGTGTGAGGGAGGGGCCCATCCTAGAAGGGTCCAGGCCCGAAAAGGCCAAGCCCAGGAACTCAAGGCCCAAGGGCAAAACCCTTCTGTGAGTTAAGAGTGCGGGTCAGAGAATCACGTGCTGATCCTGTGGTTGTAAACCTATCCGGGAATGCCTTTTAGCGCCGAGCTCGGATGTGCCAATGAGATCGTCTCGGGGCCTGGCAACCACCAGGACCTACCGAAGGACGCCGTGTAGGACGCCCAGCTGCACGGGGAAGGCTGAATGAGCTCGGTCACAAACTCGTCAGACTCAACGGACGTTGCACTCAAATGCATGTGTCAGGAAACCCGACACGCAACGGCGCGAGCGCACCCAACGTACGAAGGACGGTTCGCCCACGACCTGACACCCAACTCTGGCAGGAAGCAGCAGGACAGGCCAAGCACGGCTGACACCTGACACTCCACAACCTCTCAGTAGTGAGACAGGCCTAGCACGGCTGACACGCCATGATCTCCTCCAGCCGCCAGAGTTGAAGGGTTGACACAACAGGAAATGAATGATAGCAGGTCTGACACCTAACACGACACGACCTCCATCGGCAGCAGGACCCGTATCAGGTATAAATAACGGGCATCCCTTTTATGGGAGCTATCTCTTAACTTTTGATTGTCCTAGCTATTCATTAGAGTATTTCATACAGAATTCGTTCACTGATTTTGGCATCGGAGTGACCCCGGACATCACCGGAGCCCTTTCTCATTGTTTTCAGGTGGCGTGAGCTTGGTTATCACGGAAGTACTCGGGCTGTGAAACACGACATCAACAGTGGCGCCGTCTGTGGGATAATTTCCCATAAAAGCGTATACTTCAAATGCCGGCAACGACACGGTCCCAAGCTGCACGAAGGGGAGACGACGAATAAGGGACAATGGAAGCAAGACATGCGAGTATGGAGGAGACAATAAGGAAGTTGACGGAAGAAGCTAGGATGCTATGACAGGAGAATGCGGCCCTCAAGTGCACCAATGAAGAGCTAGTAGTGGAGGCGCAAAACCGAGTGGCAACAAACACACCATCCACCTTTGACCCAGCTACTCGTCAGCACCAACCTCCAGTACAACGCGGGGGTCATGGCGGTGCCACTTCCTCCCAAGTTCAAGGTTCCCCAAATGGAAATGTATGACGGGTCCAAAGACCCACTAGAGCACCTGGAGAAGTTCGAAGTCTACATGACTTGCATGGTTTCCTAGGGGAAGTCGCCTGCGGAGCCTTCCTACAAAAGCTAAGGGGAGCCGCTCAGATCTGGTTTGGGTCGCTGGCAACAGGAACGATAGATAGCTTCGAGGAGCTCGTCTGCCTCTTCATGATGCAATTCCTGGCGAGTTGGAAAAGGAGACGCCCGACAGTTTACCTCCTGATCGTCAAACAACGTGATCGGGAGCGCATGACCACCGACGACCAAGACGAGAAGATCACATTGGTGACCCTCTTAGAAGGAATCTGGCCTCTGAATCTATTCATGGCGGAGATAGCGTGAAAGACCCCTACAACACTGAGGGAGTTCATGGACGGAGATTCATCAACGCTTAGATACACTCGAGGCCTTGACTGCACCACGACGGTCCGAGATGGAGCAAACGAGTACGAAGGCATCAGGCCCACGAGGAGGTTGCGACCAGCGAAATAGGGGAGCATCAGATACGAAGAATAGGGGAGAAATGTCGGCTCGGCCCCAAGGGGGAAGCCATGCACACACAAACTTGGTCATGGAATGGAATCGATGCCCGAGGCCCCGAAGAGAGCAGCCCCGAGATGAGGAAAATTGCCCATATTGTGAGTTCCACATGAATGACCAGCACAATACTCGAGACTGCTACACCCTAAAGAGGATGAAGAAGGAAGAACAGCGTAATCGGGCGCACTGGACGGAGGATCACGTAGATCGGCGTGGGAGGAAGGCACACGAGTCCCCGGCGGGGTGCAAGTCTGAGAAGGCAAGGAACGAGGGATGAAACGCAGAGGAGTACCCCAGGGGAAAACAGGCTACTCGTGGAGATCAACATAATCACCCTGGGGGTACGTTGGAGGCAGGAGAACTTCATCAGCCCGGAAAGCACATGCTCGGAGGGCGCAGTACGAGGAAGTGTTCGCCGCTGAAAGAATTGCAAACAGGCCCCTACAATGCACCAGAGGCCGCACGATAACCTTCGACGCAAGAGACGAAGAATGCATCCTCCACCCGCATGACGACACATTGGTAGTAACAATGCAAGGGGCAAACTTCAAAACCCAGAGGATCCTAGTCGACAACGGCAGTTCGGCAGATGTCCTGTTCTAGGAAGCCTTCGTGAAGATGGAAATCAGCCTGGATCGACTACGCCCTGCTCCAATGCCACTCAAGGGCTTCACGGGAGACGTTGTTCAACCAATGAGAGCCATCACCCTTTCTGTACTGGCAGGGAAGGCTCCCAAAACTGCGGCCATCATGTCCGATTTCTTGGTTGTCAAGGCTCCGTCCTCATACAACGCCATATTCGGGCACCCCACCCTGAATAGTTTGAGGGCAGTAACGTCTACCTACCACCTCAAAATGAAGTTCCCCACTGACTTGGGGGTAGGCGAAGTTCGCGGCGAGCAGGTCTTGGCCCGAGATTGCTACGACCGAGAGCTAAGGCACGAGGTCAAACTAGTCGTGGCAGTCGGAAAGGCAGAAGAAGCGCCCAAGCTGGGTTCACCTCCGCCCCTAACCGAATGGGATCAAGAGATCCGTGATGAATAGGCTTTGCGGCAAGCAGAACCCAATGAACCCTTGGAGCTGGTTGCAGTTGACCAGTTGACACCGGTGCGAAGGATCCAGATCGGGACTAAGCTGGACCCAGAGATGAGAGCAGCGCTAATATCCCTCCTAGTAGAACACAGGGACGTGTTCGCTTGGAGCCATGAGGATATGCCAGGGATTGACAACTCCATCATAGAGCATCAGCTTTGCATCGATCCGGCGACTCAGAGAGTCAAGCGGAAACAGCGAAGCTTCAACGCTGAGAAGTATAGGGCGATAGCTGAGAAGGTGGATCGTCTCCTAACGGCCAAGTTCATCTGGGAGGTCCACTATCCGGAATGGCTATCTAATGTAGTTCTAGTGAAGAAGGCCAACGGGAAGTGGCGGGTGTGTGTTGACTTCACTGACCTGAATAAATCTTACCCGAAAGATATTTTCCCCTTACCACGCATTGACCTGATTGTGGATTCGACGATGAGGCATCCCCTCCTCAGCTTTATGGGCACCTATTCCAAGTATAACTAGATCAGGATGAACCTGGATGACGAGGAGAAGACAACGTTCGTAACAGACCGAGGCCTCTACTGCTACAAAGCAATGTCGTTCGGCCTCAAGAATGTGGGGGCCACCTACCAACAGCTAGTCAACCAAATGTTCAAACAACAGATCGGTAGGAATATGAGGTGTATGTAGACGACCTATTGGTGAAGAGCAAAGAGCCCAGACAGCATTTGGTAGACTTATGAGAAGCATTCTCTATCCTGCGACAATACCGGATGAAGCTGAACTCGTTGAAGTGCGCGTTCGTAGAGGAGACAGGTAAGTTTCTAGGATTCATGGTCTCCGAGAGGGAGATTGAGGCGAACCCTCGCAACCTCCATGAAGTCCAGCGGCTGGCTAAACGGGTAGCAGCGCTGAACTGTTTCATCGCTCGATCAACCGACCAGTGCCTACCCTTCTTCAAAGTCTTGAGGAAAGCCCAGGGTGGGATGAGGCCTGCGAAAAAGCCTTCGCCGATTTGAAGTTGTATCTAAGTCGTCCCCCACTACTCAGTCAAACAAAACCCGAGGAGACCTTGACGGTGGACCTAGCAGTATCACCACACGCCGTATCAGCCATACTTGTTCGGGATGCGGGAGAAGGGTATCGGCCCGTCTACTACATGAACCGGGCCTTCCGCAGAGTAGAAGCAAGGTACCCCCCGAATGAAGATGTTAGTCTTTGCCCTAGTAGTTGCGGCCAGGAGATTAAGGCCTTATTTCCAGGCCCACTGTGTTGGCAGATTTTGTTGCCGAGTTCTCAGATTTCCCGAAAGAAGTTCCTAACTCACCCTAAGGAAAACCCTGGCAGGTCGACGACTCATCTTACTTGGCTGGCAGGGGAGTAGGGGTGCACATCGTCGCCAAGCAAGGAGAGGAGCACAACTATGCAGTCAAGCTGGCCTTCAAAATAACCAACAATGAAGCTGAGTATGAAGCGCTCTTGGCCGGAATGACAATTACACGGTTACTAGGAGCTCAAGAGATAGAAGTGAGGGCGGATTCCCAAGTGGTAGTTAGCTAGGTACTAGGAAAATTCGCCACGAAGGGGGAAAGACTAAAGAAGTATCTCCAGTTGGTTTGTAACTAGCGTGACTGCTTCCGCTACTTCAGCATCCAAGAAGTGCCAATAGGAGAAAACTAGAAGGCAGATCTTCTAATGAGGGCTGCGTCGGGGCCGGAAGAACTCCCACTCCCTGAACACAGTCAGGACGGTCGACGCCTCCATCGGGGTGGAAGTGTTTGTCACAATCCCAGCACCTCCCGAGTGGGCAATAGATATCCAAAAATTCATGCAGTAAGGGCAGCTACCCAATGACCCGAAAGAAGCACGAAAGGTCAGGAACAAGACGGCCCCTTTCACCATGTTGGAAGGAGTTCTGTACAAGAGTAGTTTTTTCAAGCCACTCCTCATATGCCTCTCACAAGATGAAGCCCAATACGTGCTAGCGGAGATTCACGAAAGGATTTGTGGAAGCCACTTAGGAGGGAGGGCTCTCGATGCGAGAGTGACCCGGGCCAGATATTATTGGCCCCATTCCCTCAAGGATGTGGAAGACTTCGCAAAAGTGTCAAGAGTACGGGCCGATTCTGCACTGCCCGGCGGAGGAGCTAACATTAATCACGGACTCGTGGCCCTTCGCCTAAAGGGGCCTAGACTTGATCGGCCCATTCCCTATAGCAAGAGGAAGAGCCAAGTTTGTCATTGTCGCAGTCCATTATTTCATAAAATGGGTCAAGCTGAGGCTCTCGCAAGCATCACCTCCAGAACCATCACGAAATTCCTATGGAAGTCAGTGGTCTACCGATTTGGCATACCTCAAAACTTCATATTGGACAACGGAAGACAGTTTAACTGCACACATTACCGGGAGTGGTGTGTAGAGCCCGAAATTAAAGTGAATTACTCCTTGCCAGGACATCCTCAAGCCAACGGACAGGCCGAGGCAACCAACAAAACCCTCATCTCCACCCTTAAGAAGAAAATTGGGGCACACAAAGGAGCATGGCCCGAAAAGCTCCCAGGTGTGCTGCGGGCATATCGAACCACTGTCCAGACCCCCACCAGGGAGACACCCTTCAGCCTCACGGCAGTGAAGCAGTAATCCCCGTTGAAGTCAAACTCCCCACATTTCGTGTCCAACATTTTGACCCGGACACTAACAACGAAGGCTAGCCGAGAACTTAGATGTCCTGGAGGAGAGGAGAGGAGAGAAGAAGCAGCAGTCCGAACGACGAATAACAAGTGAAAGGCGGAGCAATACTCTGGACGGCAAAATATGTCAAACGAAGGAAGGTACCTGGTCAAATAGGGGTCGTAACATCTGAGCCACACGCTCGGTAGTAGCGGCGCACCTTGTCCAGAGTGGAGGCTGGGGCCTGCGTCCCCTCTACCCCAGAAGAAGATAAGGGGCTTGCGATGGCCAACTGCCAAGAGAAATTCATAAAAGACCCCCAGGTCTAGCTGCAGGGCTCGGGCGGCATGAGAGATAAAGCCTCAGAGTCATCATCATCACCCAAATCTATTAAAGCCGGAGGGTCTTGAAAATTTGGGCCACGATCAGTCCTGCTTGGCCGAGTAGACGAAAGGGGGGGGGGACGAGCCCCATGGGTGGAGAAGCAGGTCTAGCGACCTCATCCGAACTCCGAGTTGCTGCAGGAGGAGCTTCGGGTCTTAGCCCTTCTCCTCCTCCTCCACTGACTTCTTCCTCTTCTTCTTCATCATCTTCTTCCTCGTCTTCATAGACGAACTGTGCTCTCACCCCTTCTTGACTTCAGGCACGGGAGGGGCTGGATTCTACCTCATGTGACCCGGTCCCCAGAGCCGTCTCGTCTTTGCCAGCACATTTGTGGCTCGTATCCTGGGAAGGGGGCTGCCCCGCTTAGGGAACCTTGTGGGCTATATCTCCTCTCGAAGCGTATATTCGAAAGACGTGAATGGCTCGAACGGGTTAGGCACGCGAGGCAGGGAATGCGCCAGAGAAGCAAAAAACGTTGCTTGAAGATCGCAGGCATCCAATTCTTCTGCGAAAGGAAGCAACAGGTCTGGAAAAGGTTCAGCGGGAATTGGCTGAGAGCTTGTTGGAGTAGAGGGCCTGGTGGTAGGGCCCGAGCTGCTAGGGAATGAAGTCGTGCTTCCCCATGTCGAAGGAACCGGAATCTCCCCTTGTGCAAACTCCCGGTCACGAGGTTTGGGGTTGGCTCCCTAGTTCCCCATCACGATCGCTAGAGGGAGAAGAACCCCCAGCCTCACCACTCTGTGGGGAGGAATCATGGCGTACCCTTGGTTGCTTTGCCTGGTGGCTAGAAGAGCTCGAAGTGCACTTCCGGGGAAAGGGTCAGGCCTGAAGAGGGGGAATGCTACCCAAGAAATTCCTCTCGATAGCTTACGAATGGTTGGGCATAGATAGGTAGTCACAAATGTTCTCATTAGAAAGAACCAGATCGGTCTATGACTCGTCAGGGTGGGCCCGCACCCAAGCTGTCATAAACTCCAAGGGAGCCTCTTCCCTCTCATTGAGGGTAATTTCCAGGCTCTTTGCAGAAGGGGGAAATCCCCAGCACACCTGAATAGGGAACTCCTAGTGGGCAGCCTCCCCCTTGGGGTACTCCTAGTCCGGACCCGACACGAAGAAAAACTTCCGGGACCACTCCTTTATGCTCGAATGATGCTGCTCGAGTGAGGCAATCTTGAGGCCCGAAGCTGACGATACTTCCTGATCGGTAGATCAGGCGATAAGCGGACAAGAACTCCCTGGCCGTCAGGTATGGGTATTCTTCAGGAGTCTTGCTGAGTATCATCCAGAAGATGATGCAACTGGATATCAGGAGCCGCCACGCATTAGGGTGGAGCTGTGACGAGGCCAGTCCGAGGTAATATAGAACCTCGCAAACCGGATGACAGAACGGGAGGCGGAGACCATTAACAGCTGGAAGAGAGCCACCCTCGTCGCCGTGCCTTTGGGATTCACCGCATGCTCACCCTGGAGAATCTCCAGAACGACGGTACGAGGAATCCTATACTTGGAACGGAATGCCCTGATGTCATCGCCGGAGACGGAGGAAACCCAGCATTTTCTCCCGAAATACGGAGGAACATGATCAACTTTAGGTGCCATCACAGTGGTGGGAAGCGATGGGAGAGCGGTGACGGAGAGAAGAGAAGGGAGGAAAACACGACAACTGGAGAAAAGGAGAACAGGAAATGGCAGAAACACGAGAAAAGAAGGCAGAAGGAAATGGTGAAGAAGAAGGGGCGGTGGGCCTTATATAGTGAAGGCAAGATGGAAAGTGCACGAGAAACGAAGCGGCACTTACAACAGCGAGGTCATCAAGCGCCATGCAACTCACGGTTTCAGGAGCGACGGCAGGAATGGAAGGTGTCGTGTCAGGAGTGTGAGGGGCACAGACCAATAAGGTCCCAAGATACGAAGGGACGGGCGCCAACGCTCAAATCAATCCTCTGGAGAAGGGGAGAGGCACCCCATCAACAGTAGTTGGCCTCGGGAACTTGAAGTGCCAAAAGCCGAATAGGCAACGATGTAATTAAAGGTATTATGAATTCCCACCGCGTGCACGTGATAGGAATTCGCGAGGTACTGTGAGGGAGGAGCCCATCCTAGAAGGGCCCAAGCCCGAAGAGGCCAAGCCTAGGAACTCAAGGCCCAAGGGCAAAACCCTTCCGTGAGTTAAGAGTCTGGGCTGGAGAATCACGTGCTGAGCCCGTGGATGTAAACCTATCTGGGAACGTCTTTTAGCGCCGAGCTCTAATGTGCCAATGAGATCGTCTCGGGGCTTGGCAGCCTAACGGGACCTAACGAAGGACGCTGGGCAAGACACCCAGCTACACGCGGATGGCTGAACTAGCTCGGTCACGAACCCGTCAGACTCAAGGGACGCCGCACTCAAATGCATGTGTCAAAAAACTCGACACGCAACGGCGTGAGCACACCCCATGTACGAAGGACGACTCGCCCACGACCTGACACCCAACTCTGGTAGAAAGTGACAGGAGGCCAAGCACGACTGACACTTGACACTCCACGACCTCTCAGCTGCGAGACAGGCCTAGCACAGCTGACATGCCACGATCTCCTCCAGCCTCCAAAGCTGCGGGCTGACACACTGTGGCAGCAGGAAGTGAGTGGTAGCAAGTTAGACACCTGACACGCCATGACCTCCATCGGCAGCAGGACCCATACTAGGTATAAATAATAGGCATCCCTTCTATGGGAGATCTCTCTTAATTTTTTATTGTCCTAGCTATTCAATAGAGTATTTCAAAGAGAATCGTTCACTGACTTTGGCATCGGAGTGATCCCAGACGTCACCGGAGCCCTTTCTCCTTATTTTCAAGTGGCGTGAGCTTGTTATCGCGAAAGTACTCGGGCTGCAAAACACGACATCAACAAGGAGAGCTATGGATTTAGTGGGTTCTCCAACGTCGAGAAAGAATACTAGTGGAGATTTGCAAATATGTGAAACTCTCTATTTGAAGATTTTTCTGTGCAATCAAGGTATGAAATTATTTATTATGCTATGTTTTAATAATATTGTTATATTGATGTCATATATAGACTATGCAAATTTTTTTAGTGGCTTATTCACCGTCGGAAAATAATCCTTGGAGTGGAGATTGCTAAAAGTCTAAAACTGTTTCAGTGAAGATCTTTCAATATAACGAAGGTATGCGATTCTTTATTATGCTATATATTATCAATATTCTATTGATATTTGTTTTATATTCTTATATTGGTGTCATATAAAACATTTTAGTTGTAAACTTATAATTTACTTTCTCACTTAGCTCTCTGATGGCTTTCAGTGGGTACATAGGTAATTATTGCATTATCTCTTGTCTATATTTATTGAAAGGATGGAACAACCACTTTTAAGATTTTCTTTTGGTGTGATACCTATATAGATTTTTTTATTTCATTATGCTTTAATAATATACTATTATTGGGATCAAACGTGTTTCACTTTTTTAGTCAAAGCTTCTCATTCCTCAAATTAATAATGTACACCAGCCAAAACAAGATACAAAAGTGTTCAACCCAAAGTTTCAAGTTTCATATAATTATATATCTACATATAGATTTTAATGATAACAAATGAATTCAAGCATAAAGGAGTCTCAAGTTCAAGTTGTCTACACAATCGAGCCAAGCATATCAACGAATCAAGCATGGACAAGAAATGAAACAAGCTTACAAATAAAGCTATTAGAGTAATTTTGTACATCTCTTGCTAAAATTCAAAATTGGATTAAGATTCAAAATTGATCTTTTCTCATAAAGTATTAAATTACATTTTCCACATGTGCATGACATATTTGAAAATTAAATGTTTGAATTTTGAATTTTTGAAAGATGATTGATTGTCATATTTCACATGTGCATGACATGATTAAAAAAGTATGAATTTTGAAAATTTAAAAGATGATTCTCATATTTTACATGTGCATGTTTTGTTTGAAAATTTTGAAAAGTGGTTGATTTTTTTTTTACATATGCAAAAGGTAGATGATGTTATTTGAAAATTTTGAAAAGTAAATAGATTAGGTTTGAAAATTTTGATATGAGCAATGTTACACAACCTCCTAAACCTCCACACATCACCTTTTTTTTAAATCTTTATATTTTTTAATATTTTTTTAAAATTTTTTTTGAGTTTATTCTTTTTAAAATAATTTTATTTTTCTATTCATTATTTATATATTAAAGATTTGATGAAAGAAAAAAATAATAAAAATTAAAAAATGTGTGGTGTGTGGAGGTTGTGAGGTTGTGTAGATTTTTTCTTTTGGTATATGCAAAAGGAAGATGATTTTGTTTGAAAATATTTAAAAGTAAATCATGTTCATTTTTTCATATGCGAAAAATAAAAGATTAGGCTTGAAAATTTTGAAAAGTGAATTGTCTTTGACAATTGCAAAAATGAAAAACGAAAAGTGAGTGGTGCTCCTTTTTTACGGGAATCTTTTTAAATTTGAAAAAGAAGTCTCATATGCCTATAAATTGCTCAATTGAAATCTTCAAATTCAGAACACAGGAACACATCATTGCAAGTTTTAAAACATTCATTCGAAACTTTCAAACTCTCTTCTCTAATCATTGAGCTTTAACCCTTGTTCATTTTGAGAGATATATAGTTTGCACTGTATTGTTCTTATTCCACTCATTGAGGAGTGTTTTCTGATAACCTACCCACTATTAGCTCTTGTATAAGTAAAAGAGAATGTACAACCCTTGTGTGTGTAGAATGAGTTCTACATGGGGAATAGTTGAATCACCATGTATAAGGTGATTGCAAATGTAGATGGTGTTCTACACGGATTCTTTGTAGTAATACTGCTCAAAGGTATAATATGTTTCTATCTCCACCTGAAGGAGGTTGAATAATAAATTTGAAAATTCTCAAAGCGTAACTTGAGGCGAAGACGTAGACAGTGGGGCTAAACCTCGTTAAAATACTGAGTTTGCTTCCTCTTACCCTTACTCTTTATATTTACTGATACTTCATATTTTGCTCATATTTTATATTGTGTATTTAATTTATAATTGCGAATTTTTAAATACAACCCAATTCACTCCCCTCTTGTGTTAGTCATCTGAGCAACAATTGGTATCAGAGCAAGGGCTATTTTATAAGATTAACTATCTTTTGAGTTAAAATCTTATGATTCTAACATTGTAGTTACATTTGGTGAAGGTCAATCTAGCAATCGACCTCCACCATTTTGCAGAGACAATTACACATTTTGGAAAGCTATAATGAGAATTTTCCTTCAATCTCAAGGTCGGAAATTTAGAAATGCATTCTAAATAGGCCTTATATCCCAACAAAAGTTGTTAGTGGAGTAAGGGTCAAAAAGGAAGAAAATGAGTTCGATCGTGAAGACGATATAAATCTCTTATATAATTCTTTCGACGGGAATGAGTTCAATACAATAATGAATTGCAAGACAACAAAGAAAATTTGAGATAACTTGGAAGTTATTTGTGAAAAAACTTCGCAAGTCAAATAATAAAAAATTCATATTCTTAGTCTTATTCATGAATATGAAATGTTTAAAATGAATGATGATGAATCTATTTATATATGTACACTCGTTTTACTAACATCATAAATAGCTTGATAGCTCTCGAAAAAGTCTATTCTAACGTGGAGATAGTAAGAAAATTTTTTAACTCTCTGCCAAAACTCTGGGAATCAAAAGTGGCAGTAATTCTTGAAGCTAGAGATCTTAAGAAACTCGAAATAAATGAACTCATCAGGTCACTTACTACTCATGAGTACACATTGAAAAGAGGAGAAAAAGAATGAAAGCCAAAGAAGAGCTTGGCACTTAAAGCTGTTCCTCATTAAAGCGAAGGTGATGAAGATAAGAAAAGTGATGACAAAGTGAAAGCGAAAGTAATGAAAGGTACATGAGATGATGATTCAATCAGCTCAGACAACGAAGCAAGTAATGGAGAATCTGCAAATCTTTGTCTTGTGGCTAAAGACGACATTGAGGTAACAAATCTTGACAATATTAAAAATCTTTCATATGAAGAATTGCAAAATGTCTTAGAAAAGGTATATGAAGAGTTTGAGAAATTGGGTATCAAACACGCTACTTTGAAAAAGAAAAACTCTTCTTTAACAAACGAAATTGATGTTTTAAGAATAAAAAACATTGTTTCGAAAGATGAAAATCATGAGTTGAAGAAGAAAGTTACTGATTTAGGAAAGTTTGTTGAAAACTTTACAAAAGGAAAAAGAAATTTTGTAAAACTTCTTCTTGGTAGTCAAAGATGTGTTTTTGACAAGGCATGCTAGGGATACATGCCAAAACAAAAATACAAATCTTATAAAAACTTCTTTGATAATCCTTCTAAATCAAAGTCCAGTATTCAAAATTCTTTTCATAAAAGTAAATTTTTCAAAGAAATCTACTATTAATCACTCATGTTTTTCATATATATCACATGTTATTTACAATTTTTGTAATAGAAATGGTTATAATTATTATGCTTGTTTTATTAGAAGAAAACATATAATGACTATTATGGTCATATGAGTACCTAAAAATCTTGTTTCTTCTAATATTGATAAATGAAGAAAAACCATTTTAACTGTTTCTTCTAAAAATCTTGTTTCTTATGAACTCCTCCATAAGCAAAAGAAAATAGTTTTTAGATAGTGGATGTTCAAGACACAAGACATGAGACAAGAAGAACATGTGACATTTGGAGACAACTCGAAAGGGAAGATCATGAGAATAGGTAAAATTGTATTTGATGAATCTAATCCTCTACTCTCCAAGAAATTTGTTGATGAAGAAACATAAGGTATAAATAAACCGGATAGTCTTAATCTCAACAAAGAGAGCACAATAAAGGAACTCCAACATGGAGACATCAAGAAAGATCATCCAGTGGAACAAATTCTAGGAGAACCTTCACGACGTATAAGCATTCGATCATTTCTTAAAAATATTTGCAATCATACTGTTTTTCTATCTTAGATTGAAACCAAAAATATTTATGAAACACTTCTTGATACATCTTGGATTCTAACTATGCAAGAAGAGCTAAATCAATTTGAAAGAAATTATGTTTGGACACTTATTCCTAGACCCAAAAATCCTACTATTATTGGAACAAAATGGGTTTTGAGAAACAAGAAAGATGAGTCCGGAGTTATCACTAGAAACAAGGCTTGACTTGTAGCCCAAGATTTCAATTAAGAAGAAGGAATCGATTATGCTTTTTAGAAGCTATTCGAATGCTACTTGCTTATGCTTTTTATAAATATTTCAAACTTTTTTTAATGGATGTTAAAAGTGTCTTTTTAAATGGTTTTATAAATAAAGAGGTATATGTTGAGCAACCTCCAGATTTTGAAAATCATATTTCTCCAAATCATGTTTTCAAACTCACAGAAGTACTATATGGGCTCAAACAAGCCCCTAGAACTTGGTATGAGAGACTCAATTGTTTCTTAATTGAAAAAGGTTTTTCAAGAGGAAAAATCAACACAACTCTTTTCATCAAACATGAAAAGGATGATACTCTTCTAATACAGATTTATGTGGATGATATAATATTTGATGCTACTAATGAAAATATGTGTCAAGTTTTTGCTAAGAGTATGCAGGAAGAATTGAAATAAGCATGATGTGAGAACTTAACTTCTTTTTCGGATTGCAAATCAAGCAATCATTAATCAGTCAAAATATATAAAAGAATTACTCGAAAAGTTTGGGATAAAAGGTACAAAGGAAATTAGAATACCAATAAGCTTATCCACCAAACTTGACAAGGATGAAATTGGTAAATCAGTTGACTCAAATGTATATCGAGGTATGATTGATAGTCTATTATATTTGTTAACATAAACATGCTTAGAAGATAAATATATTCTAACAATATTTTATTCAACTCATCTAAAACAATCTCAACTCATCTCTGAATCCAAATGAGGCCTTATAGTTTTATCTATTTACCAAAATCATAACATCTTTTGATTTCTAGAAACTTTGTTCTCTGGTTCTCACGGTTTGCATTATCTGGTATGATTTCTTATTTTCCTTCTTCTGAGTTAAGTTTTTTTTGTTGCTTATTACATATTTTGCTCACAGAGCACTTGGATGTAAAAAAAGAATTACATAGGCTCCTATGAATGTATGAAAAAGATTACAAGGCCAAACAAGAATAAATAGGAACAATTGAAATTGTTTGTTGTTCACCGCTCTTATTTGCTGTTCAATCTTCCATTTGTGTGTTACATCAAAAGGTGCTAACTGTTAACGTATGCAATATCTGGAAAAAAAAAAACAAAATAAAAGTAAGATCCTCATATATGAAACAACTTACACTGGCATGTGGAAAAGAAATAAAATCAAAAGATGTAGTACTTGTGTAGATCTAAAGAGATTTGTTAAACTTAGAAGAAAACTCAAATAGATAGAAAAAAGATCAATATGGATCCAAAAAAAGTAAGCTTTTCAAAACCCATGAATTACACATATGTTTAAATCACATCCAAACAAATATGCTAAAATATGCTAAAAAAAGAGAAAAATATATATACATATAACCAGAAATCAGAAGATAAGAATATTTTTCAGATCTGGAGAAAAGAACAAAGCTAAACAACATGATCAATCAAAATTATTTGTTGCTCACCGCTGTTATTTGTTCTTCAATCTTCGATTTGTATGTATGTTAGTGTCTTACATAAGAGGTTGCTAATTGCTAACATATACAATATCTGCAAATAAAAATAAAAAGAAAGGCTCCGTTTTAGAATATGTTTCATCTCATCATTACAATTTTTTCAAATTTTTACACAAAATATAATAAACAATTCAACTTTTTCAAATCCCAAAGCAATAATAATATTAAAAAATACTATTTTAACAATATTCTTTTCAACTTTAATCTAAAATCATCTCATCTCATCTTTGAATCCAAACCAGCCCTAAGATCCTCAGATATGGAACAATATTACACTGAGGTGGAAAAGAAATAAAATCTTGTAACTTATTTAACTATTTTAAAAAATGAATAGTAAACAAAATAACAGACAAATAAATCCAAACGGATTGAATAAAGACTTTCAAGTCGATAAATAAAAAAAATAAAATAAAATAAATAAAAGATGTAGTACATGTGTAGATATCTAAACAGATTTGTCAAACTCAGAACGAAACTCATAGTGACAGAAAAAATATCAATATAGATCGAAAACAGGTAAACTTTTGAAAACCCACGGATTACACATATGTTCCGATCACATCCAAACAAATATAATCCATACTAACTAAGAAAAACCGTAGAAGAAAACACATTTCCAAACAAGAAAAGGGAGAATTAATATACAAACATAAATAATAATAAAACAACTTCTTTTAGATCTACAAAAAAAAAAAAAAAAAACCCATGATCTGAGAAATAAATTTTAGATTTGTGACCTCGAAAAAAATAAGCTAAAGTCATAGAGGAAAATACATATCGAACCAGAGGAAGAGAAAAATATATATATAACCAGAAATGAGAAAGTAAGAACATTTTCAGATGTGGAGAACAACAACCCAAAGCACAAAAATAAAGGAAAAAAAAAATTGAAATCTGAGAAATAGAATCTCAGATCTGTGTGTATTGACAAAAGATTAAGAAGAACAAACCAACACACATCAAGCGAAAGAACAAAAAAAAAATCTCAGATATGAAAGATGGAGCTTCAAATTCCTAATTCAACATAAAAAATGCCAACTGGTTAGAGGATGTTATTAAAAAAACATTGGAATTTTATAATTGTTGTCTCCATTATTTTTTTATCTAAACTTGTTTATAAATAAATCTTGAAGAATCTGAAAAAAAAAATACCATAAAAAAAAATTGGTATGCTGCTCAATCGAAAGAGAAGAAAGAAGATATTTGTCGAAAGAAGAGAGAAAGATATGCCGAGCTGAAAGAATGTAGAAATAATAAAAATCAAATTGAAATACAATTTGAGCATAATTTATCTTATACTCCAAAAGACGATGGAATTATCTGTATAAGGCCGGAACTTGGGTCTTCTTCAAATGTCAATATTTCTGAAAATATTCTACATAAAGAGCCATTGGTGTATGTGATATTAAGTAAGTGGCATCTTATCTTATTAGTTTAGATTTATGTGTTTTTTTCAATTTTTTTTAAATACATAAATAAAATTTTGTTTTCTTTTTAAGTTTCAAATAAGAAAATACTTTTTTTTTTTTTTAAAAAAAATTCTTTGTTTTTATTTTTATTTTTAAGGTACATGTTTGATAAATCAAAGTTTGAGCATGTGTGGCATTACTTTAAAAAATTTCTAAACTTATGCATTGTTTTCCTTTGTGCAGTACACTTATGTATACTAACCCTATGGGTCATCTTGGCAAAGTTTATTTACAAAGCACTGTGAGGAACTTGTATGTATGCATATTATAATTAAAGTTCACATTGGTTATTAAGATGCTCATAAAAGAGGGAGTTCATGCCTTGAATTGACTAATACTAGTTGAACCTAGTACATTAATAAAAAGCTCTCATCTTGCCAAACACAAAGAGTTGATCCATATCGAAAAAGTCGGTGTTAAATCATTGCAAAAAAAAAAAATACCCTACACGGATCTACCACCTTAAGTTCTTATAGAAATAATCATTGCTCTAATCATTATGGAAAAAGATGAGCAATAAACATGAACACAAAAAGGAGGTTGTGCCAACTAGTGTTTGGAGGAGATGCTCATGTATCTAGACCCTAGCATAAAGTTTGACTTTTAAGGTGGGTAACAAACTCTTATGAGCATCTATAAGAAGCAAAACATCCATAAATAAAGGTCTCAAAAATATATTGAAGAAAGAAGTTATAAAATTGCTATGATATAAGGTTACTCACTCGCACACTCCAATGAACTTTGATATTGATGATCTTATAAGGAGTGAAAATTCATAAGTGATTGTTGCAAATGAGTGTGTAAATGATCAGTTTTTTTTTTTTGTGAAACACACTATGGTTAAACTACGATTATTTTAAGCATGTTACTTGTCTCATTATCTATATTTATATTTTTTTAATATAAAAAATGTGTCATTTTTATATATACTATTTTTTTGTGTTTTGTGGTATTTTTATTTTTTTAATAAAAAATAAATAATGAAAATAAAATATTTTTTTTGGTTGGGTAAGTATTGGGTACTGGTCTAAATCAGGGAACTCTGTGTTATTAACTAAGTCTCAACTAGTTTCTGTGGCTTAAGAGCACGTGCATAGCAACAAGTCACTTAAAGTGACTAAGGCATTTAGCCAAGCATTGGTTTCGTGCATTCTCACTCACAGCATAGTCAGTCTTCTTCGCCGAAATCACCCTCACCCACGGCATCCTCTTTACTTTTCTAAAAACCTAGACATTTGACATCTCATCTCATTGATTTCGTGCATCTTGACCCAGAAGTAAACCCATCTCGTCATCAAGGTAAGATTTCTATCTAAATAAAATCCTTCTATCTCTCTAAACTAAGGTTCAACATATATTTATGGAGATTGGGTTGTGAAGTTTGGAAATGTGCAGTTTGGGTTTTTTGGTTGAACTAAGTAGCCATTGCTTTGATTACTCATTTGAGAATATCATTTACATGTATCCTATTCACACCAGAGTTTGACATGTTGGTTGAATGAATAGCCACATACATTTTAGATATAAAATGTATTTTGAAGTGTATAATATGGCTATATAGCTATTCATTTAGTCAACTTTTTAAACTTTGGTGTGAATAGGCATGGCGAAAACCAAAAGCAAAACCCATTTAGCTACTTTGGTAGTTAGGTTAGGATGCTTGACGATTATAAAAGTCGGCTACATACATCTCGAAGTTGTGACTTAGTTTTTATAAGTTATTGTATTATAGTTATAAACATTATACAGATCATGTGTATAATATGTATTGTAAATAATAAAAAAATTCTAAAAATATAGACATAAATCTATCCATTTATAGTTAAAATTTCTATATTATGGTTATCAAGTAACCAATCTGAATCCTAAGTTGAATCATGAGATGTTAATATTATTTTTTTGTGAGATATGGAGATTTATTTGTTTGTGACATATATGTCTATTGTCTTAAACCTTTTGTGACATATTCAAATTTGAATTCTGAGATATTTGAAATCTGAAATGTTAATATTATTTCTATGAGAGATGTGAAGATTTATTTTTTTGTGACATGTATGCTATGATCTTAAATTTGAAATCTAAGATATTTTGAGATAATAACAAATGTAATGAGTAAAATAATAGATCTACAGATTTACAAAAACACAAGAGAAATCAAAATTGTTCCAAAAAAATCAAAACTAAATTGTAACAAACAATCAACATTCTAACGCGCCTAGCCTATTAAAATTGTTTGTAATTATTTCTTCAACCAATGTATTTTCTATTGCCTTGGAAATTTGAATTAATAATTGAAGCAAAATAATAGATCTACAGATGTAATGTTCATTTTTTTAAAAAGATTTTAAACTCATTTTTCTTTTCTTACATGCAAACATACAAAGCACATAAACAAGCTTCTAGAAAATAAACAATAGTACAATTAGCTATTATCCAACCAATAAAATATGCTTAATATTAAAACCAAAGCAATTAATATTATATTGAACTATTTACAATTAAAAATCTTAAATCTTAATACAGATAATATAAATATTGAGCAATTTTACTTAACAATCACAATTCCATATATTTGCAAGATGTCTTGTAGAAATAAATGCATTAAATATTATAAAATATAAATAAAATCTATTTGTATAAAAAATAATAAAATATACCTGGAGATAGGGAGCAAATAAAAGATGTGGAAATAGAGTCAAATAACAAACAAGAAGATAAGCACAAATGACAAAACAAAAACAAAAACGCATGTTGTAAGTAAATATATTATACAAGATCACGTAATCATTTTAATAATATATCATTTCATTTCAATAATCATTTCAAGATGATAGCTAAAAGAATAATGAAAATAGGAGAAATTGACAAAAACCAACTTGAAGAATAATAGTAAATGAACGACAAAAACAGTGAATTTGTCCTAATTATAATATTTGCTATATATAAAGAGATATCATATATAGCAAATATTATAATCATTCATAATTAAAGTAGGAAAAGGAATCAAGTAATTCCGATTAATAGAATAAAACAAATTTAGTAAAAGAAAGTAACACGATGAGGAAAAGAGATATTTATACAAGAAATATATAATGTTAACAATTTATTTTAATTACAAGTGCATTTAAATGAATATTAAAAAATTGAATAAGATTTCCTCAAGTGATATAGAAGAACATACCAGGAAGTAGAGGTCAAGTAAAAGAACAGTGAAAATAGAAGGAACTGGCAACGACCAAGTTGAAGAACAGTAAATGAAGAACAAAAACAACAAACCTATAAGAAAAAAATTGCAATAAAATATATATTTTTACATCATGAAGTTTTATAATTATATTAGTGAAATTAATATTGTTAATTTTATTATTAGTCCTAATTTTATTAAGTTCTTTCTTCACACTTGAAGTCCAAAAGAAAGCAAAGAAGGAAAATCAGCCCAATAAACCCAACCCAACCATCAGCCCGAAATACCTAAACGGCGTCGTTTTCAACACAGCCATCTAACACCCTCAAATCCCATTTGAAAAACGGCGACATTTTGGTTAAAAGAAAACCCTAATTTTACATCTAGCACTATAAATACATCGTTATATACACTGTCTTCCAAAATTTTCGTCTGCTTCTTTCTCCCTTTCTCTCTTTGTTATTTCACCTTTCTTCCTACCCATGTCTCTCCTCTTCTCGCTTGTCGTTTGATCCTCCACTTCTCTTTTTTTTTTGGTTCTTCCAGCTTTCTTCTTCTTCCTTTCTCCTCTTCTCACTTTCCGTCTGATCTTGCACTTCTCTTTTTTTATTTTTTTATTTTTTTATTTTTTTAAATTTTTTCACCTTTCTTCTTCTGCCTGTTTCTTCTTCTCCCTTTTCGTCTATATTTGTTTTTCTTTTTTTTCTTTTTGTTCCTACTCTATTTGCTTCGTTAATCTGTAGGTATTTTTTGGTTAAGTGGTTTTATTTCTCTTTTTCAATCTCCCTTTTTTTTCCTTATGTTTTCGTTAGTCTGTAGGTGTTTTTTTTTTTGCAAATGGTTTTATTTCCTTTTCTTTTTTCCTTCTGTTTATGCTTTTGTACATGCAGATCGGAATGGATAGAAATTTTTTTTAGTTGAATTTTCTTTGGAATTTTTTGTCTATAGATCTTAACAGATCTTCGTATATTTGAAGATATTATGTTGAGATGATCTGTTCAGATCTGAAAGATGTTTTTTTTAATTTCTCTGCAAATCTAGAAATCTTCAGATCGAAGTCAATGTTTATTGCTTTTTCACATATCTTTTTGTATTAAATCTTTTTCCTACAGATCAGAGTCGATGTATATTTATTTTAGGGCACTGTATTTCTATTTTTTTTCTCTATAGATTTGAACAAATCCTGATATATTTGAAGCTATCATGTTCAGATCTAAACTTTATTTTTATTTTGTTTTACTTTTTCGTTCTTCTGCAATATTTTTTACGCTTTCATTTTTTGTTTTTCATTTTGTTAATTTTTTCTTCCATCGTCCATCTGTAAGTAAATGAAGAGATGATGTTCATTTCCTACAGATCTGAGTTGGTGTATTTTTTTATGTGGGTTTATTTCTGCAGACATTCATATATTTGAAGGAATCGTGTCCAGATGTGTTTTTTATTTTGCTCTGTTCCTTCATTTTTTTTTAAACTCTTTGTTCCTTCATTTTTTTTTCTTCCAACCTATTTCTGTAGGTAAATGAACAAACAAGTCGAAATTTTTTTAAGTTTTTGCCTAAATTTTTATTGTACTTTAATTCTATTTTTTTTTCTTTGTTTTGGTTGCTATTTCTTTTTCTACTGCCTTGTTTTCCCTATAAATCTCAACAGATGGTCATATGTTTGAAGACATCGTCTTCAGATTTAACTGTAATTTTGTTTTCCTCTCGATTAGCTTTTATTTTTTGTTTCTGTTTAACATTCTTTTTCTCGTATTGTGAATTTCTAGATAAATGAATGCATGTTGTTCGTGTCTGTTATTTTACTTTCATTCTATACTTCATTTGTTTTTTGTTTGGTGTTTGTTTTTCTATTATCTTTTGTTTTCCCTATAAATCTTGTTTTCCCTATAAATCTCAACAAATGTTCATATCTTTGGTGTTTCTGGTTGACCTTTGTTTTTTTGTTTCTGATATAATTTATGTTGGCTATAATCTGAAATTATGTAGGACATGTGTTCGTAAGTTTCTTTAATTTTTGTTTGTTTTGTAAATTTATGCATCTCTTATTTATTTATTACTTTTGTTATTATCTTAAGTCTGAAATTTGAGATGTTTGACGGCTGAAATGTTTGTTTCATTTCTTTGTTAGATGTGGAAATCTAATATCGTTGCTGTCCTGAAAGTGTGAAGATGTAAAATATCAAGCATATTTGTGTAAGTGGGAATCTTATTTTACAGCTTTTAACCATTTCGCATATATAGTTTTATTCTTTGAGTTTATAGTCTATAGTTTTTTAACTTGCAAATGTAGTAACCATGTGATAAATAGTTTGTAGTTTGCATTTTAACATATCTGTTTATAGCATAATTTTATTTTACACCTTTTAGGGATGACCATATGTAGTTTTATTCCTTTATTTTGTAGTCTAGTTTTTTAACTTGCATGTGTAGCAACTATCTTATAAACACTTTGCGGTTTGCATTTTAGCATATGGGTTTATATGAGAATTTTATTTTACAAGTTTTACAAATGACCATATGAAGCTTTATTCTTCTAGTTTGTTGTCTAGTTTTTCAACGTGCATGTGTAGCAAGTATCTGATAAACACTTTCTAGTTTGTATTTTAGCATTTATGTTTAGATAAGAAGCTTATTTTACAGCCTCTAAAGATCAATCATATGTAATTTTTTTAGCATATTTGTTTAGATGAGAGTTTTATTTTATACGTTTTAGTTAGCTTGTAGCTTGTAATTTTTTAATTTGGAAGTTTGCGGTTTGGATTTTAGCATATCTGTTTAGATTATAACTTTATTTTATACATTTTAGGTAGTTTGTAGCTAGCTTGTAATCTTTTAATTTGCATGTGTATGAACCACGCTATAAAAACAGATAAATATATGATGTAATTGAAAATAGAAATGAACAAAGGCATATCAATTTCAATATAATTTAAGCCAATAAAAAATTAACTGACAAGAATAGCCAAACAATTACTTACGGTGTTAATTTTGAAAGTAAGAAGACATCCATCATAATTGTTCAGATGGTAATTTTCTATTTTCAGTTTAGTCTAGTTTTGAACTTCTATCTGTGCTAACCATGTGATAAATGGTCTGCAGTTTGCAATTTTTTTTAATTTACGTGTATGAACATGCCATAAGAGCAGAATAGATATGGTATATGACATAATTGAAGTAAAAAACAAACAGACACATATCAGTTTCATTAAACTTAAAAACAAAGGGAAAATTAACTTTAGACAAGAAAAAGAACTACATAACTAGTCATTTTAGAAATTGCAAAGCGAGGAAGAAATCAATCGACCCTGAGTGTTTTCGATTTGAATGAGAAGATCTTGTTTTAAATGTGAGAGAATTAACAGCAAGAAGAACGTTAGAGGAAATGGAGTAGAAAGTAAAGATGAGGAGAAATGCTCTTATATAAAGCACCAAGCGGTGGAAGCAGCAGAAGAGATGGATAAGAAAAAAAAAGAAATTAACCAATTACTACAAATCTGATAATATCAAACTCCAAACGGTTGGAAGCGGTGCAAGAGGGGGATAAAAGAAAATGAGTTTATCCAGAATCTAAAAATCTGAGAATAACAAATGCCAAACGATCCAAGCGGTGACCGTTTCGGCTGGGAGGAAAAAAACAAGATGAAAAATTATTCAGAGAAAATAGTAGAACTTACGAGAAGATCGTAAGAAGTGGAAAAGGAAAGAAAAACAAATACCAAAGCAAGGGTAGAAATAGGCGACTGCAGAAGCCAATGATGGAAGGGGAAGACAAATAGAAAATTAAGGGCAAAAATGGAAACGAAAAGGAATACAGAACGTCAAACATACGGAAATTGAACCGAAATGCAGGGGTAAAATCGACAGAAAAAATCGAATAAGGCAGCAAGCTAAGGGTGCAAATGGAAAACGAATAAAAAAGTAAGGGCAATCGTGGCAAAAAAATATTGCCAGGACAAAAAGTAATGACACAAAGGACAAAATCATAACTTCAGTAATTGAAAAAAAATTACCAGAAGCGAGTAAAAAATCAGAATGTAGTGGAAGTCGGAGAGTGGGAAAATGAATAAAAATGGGGACAAAAATGGAAAATAAAATTTGAAAACAACAAGAAGATAATACTGGAATTTATTCAAAACATCAGCGGCAAAATTGGAAGAAATAATGGACGACAGCTGCTGCTTATTGACGCTTATTACATATAATATATATATATATATAATCATAATTATAATCTTTTAGTTTGAGTACTGATCTTAAGTTCTTAACCCAAGTCAGTATTTATCTGAAGTCATATACAGAAGACTGTTAACTATACTTAGAGATTGAGTAGAATTGGATGTAAAGGACAAAAGACTGTTTGGACGGACCGACCTGGCTCGGACGGTTCAGATTGCATGCCTAAATTACCAATATATACATAAGAGTCCTGCTACAGCACCCGCTCTTCGTCCCGCTCTCGGTCCCACTCAGTATAAAATGTAATATATATTTTTTTTTATACATGTATTTTTTTAACACTATAAAATATTTTTAAAAAAAATAAAAAAATTATAATATCATTAAAAAATACTTACTTAATCATTAAGTAAAAAAAATATTAAAAAAATAAAAAAATATAGCGGGAACAAGAGCGGGACCGAGAATGGTTAGAGTAGCATTATTCATATACAGAAATGTTGATCGGAATAATTAGCATGATGCATGATAAATGACTAGCATGATAAACACGTTTATATTAGAGCACTTCTACATATCTGCCCACACTCTCCACACACCATGCACTCAATTTTTTTTTTTTTTTTTAAACTCATTACACTAGGTGTGTTAAGTATGTGATAAATAGTAAAGTGTCGAGAAGATTTTTTCTCTATATTAACAGACATGAACTGATGCATATTAGACACACAGACAATAGGTTGTGTATACATCTCGCGACTGTCAGCTCTATATAGCACAATCAAGTACGCAAGAGTCGACGGCTCTGCTATTGATATCGCTCGCTAAAAACACACGACTCTCACAGGATGGCAGCCAGGGTCTCATCGATTTTTATATACCCAGTAAAGTCGTGTCGCGGAATCTCACTTCTCCGAGCACCGATCACTGCTACCGGTAAGACCAATATGACCCTTTTCTTCTATTTCTTCTTCTTCTTCTTTCCCCATGGTTTCTACAACCCATTTGACTGTTCTCTCTGCTCTCTGGAATTATTTTCTTTCATCAGTGCTTGTGTATCTATGTTTTTTCAGTTTATTTGAAATTCAGGAAGAATAAGTACTTTGAGGTTGGGTGTTAAAACTGTATACTTTCTGATTGATTATCTATGTTCTTGTAATGTGAAGTTAGTAACCGTACGTTAAAAACTTTGAGTATTAGTTAGTATTTTTTAAACGGTGGGCGCTTCTTCGGAATCTTGAAATTGATTGGGAGAAAACATAACGAAGATTTTGGTGGAATGCAGGATATTTATATATATATATATATATATATATATATATATATATATATATATATATTTATGTATACTTCTTAGATTTAAAATCATAGGAAGCATTTGTGAAACTGCTCATATGAAAAATGTTATTCAATGAACTGGTGCAGATAATTCTGAGGATTATACTAACCCTTCTAAGCTATCACCCTTCTTATGAAAGTGAAATCCAAACTATCAATTTTGACACTTGATTTGAGACTTTAGTTCGAGTTAGGACTGTTCATGATTCTTAGAAATCTGAGCCAACCCACATGTAAACTTCTACGCTAACTATTCTTCTCTTTTGTACATCTTAAAAAATAATTGCTAAGTGAAACTTCCCATCATATATTGATAAAAGGTTTTCAAAATTTCCACGTAAACAACTAGAACAGCCAGGACTAGAGACATGGGTATTTTTGGTTGTGAAAGATTTTTAAAATTTTTGAGAAGTTTTTGAGATTTGGTGTTTATTGGGTTTAGGTAAAGGAGAAAGAAAGATATGAATAATTTTTTTGAAATTAAATTTTGTATTGGAGTTTGTGAAAGTGGATAGGTAGAGTTGAAAAGTTGTGAGTAGAAGTTTTCAAAGAGTATTTTTGTATTGGAGTTTGTAAAAGTTGTATTGATTTGTGTTTGAGCAATGATTGGATGAAAAGTTGAAATTAAACATTGTTTAAGATTTAAAGATTTTTGCTTTGGTTTTAGAAAAGAAATTGAAAAATTTAGAGAAATTGTGTGTAACCAAACAAGGCCAAAACAGTGTCAATTCAGCTTATTACTTTTCCCTTTCTGTTGGCTATGGATATTGCAGGGTTTCGTTGGGATCGGCAATGGGTTGTTGTAAATGCCAAAGGGAGGGCATGCACTCAAAGAGTTGAACCAAGACTTGCTTTAGTTGTGGTGGAGTTGCCAAGTGAAGCTTTTATAGAGGGTTGGGAACCTACTCAGAGCTCATAAATGGGTAAATTCTTTGTTCATTTTTTTAGAATTAATAAAATTTCCCCAAGTCAATTATCACCTCATTCTCACTTGATATACTCAGTGCAATTCAGGCCCCAATTTGATGTTTTGATGTCAGTTACGCCTTTTGTCAGTCATTAATTTGAATGTAACATATATAAAAAGTAAAAAAATAAGCCGATTTTTGTCTCTTTATATGCATTTTTGTCAAAATTAACTGTCATTTGTTATTGGAAAGAAGGGGGGGGGGGGGGGGGGGGGGGGGGGGTACTGATGCTGAAACTTCAGATTAGGGTTCGAAGTTACAATGAATCAAAATTCATGGGTGTAAGTGAGAATCGTGTGGGAAATGTAATTAACCCTTGTAAAAATTATATTTTCTTCTAAACAAAATTTCTTAGAAATTCTGGTGAGGGGATGCCTCCTTTCAGGTGCCATTTTACTCTTAATATTGACTTCTCACAATAGAAGAGGGTTTAGCAATACCAATTATTGAATTATCGAATTGATGTATGATCCGTTGTTCTCTCTTCTGTCTAGGTACATGCAGGCACGCATGTCCTATATGTATATCTATGGGCCAGATTTTTTTTTTTGTGTGTGTGTGTGTCCTATATGTATATGTATATATATGGGCCAGATTGTTTATAAAGCTACTAGCTGATTTTAAGATGTAAACTTAATCCTTTGTTTCTCCACTGTATGATAATATTTTCTCACTAGTGTATATTTCCATCTGTAACTAAGCTCTGCATTGTCATTTTGCCCTCGTATTTCATAGAGTTTTAATAGCCTATTGGTGGGAAGAGAAATGATATATACAAGCCTCAAATGCACAAGCCTTTTATAAAAAAGTGAACCCACCGTGAAAAGTGTGAAAAACTCACTTTTTCTTGATGAGGCCCACATTTTTATAAACGACTTGTGCAAGGCTTGTACATTTCGGACTTGTACCTAGCATTACTCGGGTGGGGATGATGAGCTTGAAGATGGGGTTGTGATTCAATGGCCTGTGCTAGTTGGTGTTAGTAACTTAGTATTCTGGATTTTATTTTGAGTATGTTTGGCCTTCTAATGGGCTAGAAGGAGAAAGTATACTCTAACCCTCCCTTAAATTACCTTTTGTAATATGACCTGTAACTACTAAATTTCCTATTCAACCCTCACATTTGAAACATTAGTTGCAATTCGGCCTCTCTAGAATTAGACTGCTATGATTGAGCCATGTCACCTGTATTTCATTCATCGTAATGAATAGATCTTTAGGGCAGATTGCAACCCATATTTCATATTGGAGGCTAGATGACTACTTTGATAGTATGGAGGTTATATTGCAAAAAGAGTGGTATTATATCTGTTGAACTTATTTCCCCTTTCATTCCACATGAAACATGCAAGATGCTCTACTTTTTTTCCTTTGTGGATCTTAATTACTATTTACCACTTATTTTTCTTTACAGTCTTAAAAGCACCAGGGATGAATGTGCTCAAGGTTTCTTTAAGTAAACCACATGAAACAGCAGATGGTGTCTCCGTCTGGGAATGGTCTGGCTCTGCATTGGATGAAGGGGATGAAGCATCACAATGGTTTTCAGATTTTCTTGGGAAGCCCTACCGGCTAGTTCGATTTAATACTGGTAGGGCTAGATCAAAGGAATTTTAGAATATTATGATGGTGAAACAAAAAAAGAAAATACCCATGAAAAGCAGAAATTCCTTTGTCTGAGGCATTAGTGGAAAATAAAAACTCTTGAATCCAAGGATGAATTTGCACGGGAGGCACATGCTTTGACATTGTAACACACATGCACACGTGTTTGAAGAAAAAAGCATCGCAGACAAAATGCATACAGACTTTCATTTTCCTCTCTTGCCATTTCAGCCTCCATTGATGATTTCCAGTCATTATGAACCTCTGGGATTGTTTCTTCGTTCACGTATGTTTCTTATATTTACTTCCCTTTATCATGGATTCAATCATTTTCTAATGCAGCATCAGAAACTAGGCCTTTGGAACCTGAATATGCTCCTGGACACAAAGTCTTATTTTCTGACATGTATCCATACTTGCTGTTGTCTCAGGTTGGTCTGGTTGAGAATTGTAAACTAAGTTTTCTTTGCTTTCACATAGAATCTTAAAAGTGGATCTCAACATATCTTTTGCAGGGATCAATGGATGCACTAAATGAGCTTCTCAACAATCCCATACCAGTTAACCGTTTTAGGCCCAAATATCTACACATATCACATCTCTTTATTTCATGATCTATGAGCATCAATGGACTCTGTGCTACTTATATTTAGAGGCATTCACTACTATAAAGGTCAATACCAGCCACTAATCATGACCAAATGTCATTGAATCCGTGTCATAAACACAAGTTCTAGAATCTTTAAAAGGTTTTACTTGCATTTTTCAGCATCCTGGTAGATGGTTGTGAACCATTTGCTGAAGATCTATGGAAAGAGATCAGGATAAACAATTTCACATTTCAGGGTGTCAAGCTATGCTCCCGCTGTAAGGTAAAGAGCTACCTCTTTTCATTTTCTACCTATCTCATGCCAGTCAATTATATTTTCTACAATAATATCAGCATATTTCATGTTTTGTGTTAAAAGCCCGTTTTTCCAAAGAATTAAACAAATGTGACTTACAAAATATCTAAGATGAGCTATAGAGATGCCATTTAATGGAACAGATACTATTACTACTTGCAGTTTAATTTAGAGATGAAGCATGAGTACATTTTCAAGCTCAGAGGTAAACAAGTTGAACATATTTAGTGTTGATGATATCCAAGTAGATCCCAATGCAGATGCTTGAGCTGCTTGGAAACTAAAAATCTTATAATTATGGCCAAAAATATAGAAATCCTATAATAATGTGGAAGATCTAAAATTATAGTCAATCAAAAGAAAAGAACAGAAAAGAAAACTTTAGCCACCTCTTTCTAATTGATGGGGAGATTGTCCTACATCTATATACCATTCTCACCATTTGTCATTTAAGTTAAATCTACAATTAAAATGTTAACATTTCATGTTCCTCTTAAATGTACCTTGTTGCAAGTGGTACATGTGTACATATCATTGGGACTTTTTATTTCTGGGAGAGGATATCCTGTTTGCAGCCATTAGTCTACTATGTACATATGGGCTTTTCTCGTACAGTAGTAGATTGGCATCGTCTGAACCTTCTAAAATTCATTGTTTTCTGATTGACTGTGTTATGTCTCCCAATGTTTACATAGACACTTCTGTGTTTTTTAAGGTCCCTACAATAAATCAAGAGACTGGGATTGCAGGCCCTGAGGTAAGTGAAACTCTCAAGGCGTTCCGGTCAGACAGAGTCTTGCGTCCAACTCAGAAACAGAAGGGAAAGGAAACTCCTAATTCCCAGACTTCCAACTATATTATTCCGTCCCAGATGATTCACAAATCGCATGTTAAATGATTCTGCAGGTGTACTTTGGTCAGAATTTAATCTGGAAGGACTCTCTAACTGTAGCTGATGGGAAAGGAAAGGTCATCAAAGTGGGAGATCCTGTTTATGTTCTCAAAAAGGTTTCCTCTGCTAATGAAGCAGCAGCTTGAACTAAATACTTGAAAATTAGAAATGCCAACGTATTATGGACACAAAAGACATGTCGTGTAGCATATCATAACGGAATAAAAAAGGCAGGCGGCCTGCTAGTGCACAAATACGCATGTCTTTTTTCCTACAACTTTTTAAGGCATTATTCCAAAAGTGAATAATAAGGCGATGAGAAAGAATATTTATGAACATGCATGATTCGATCTTTATGACCTTTTCATCCCATAAGTACTTATAACTGATCATTTTCCTCCCTTAGCAAATTGTTAGATGAGATTAGATGATCTATGAATAATAGTGAACTTGTTTGTGATTGATAGTGAAATGGTTTGAGTTGAAACATTTTATGGGATTTTGAGAAATGAGAGAGAAAATTGTGTTTTGTAAGGAATTTTGGAAAAGTTGTAATGATTAAATGAAGAAGTTGAAAATTTAAAAAAGAAAAGTGTTTCTGTTTATAATGTTTAGATATTGAGATAAGATGGGATAATATAAGATGTATGGGATGAGACGGAATGATATGGAAAATTCTTGTTGTACAAACTAGGCCTAAAGTTTTGATCGATAACTTGATAATATAACCTCTAGCAAAATTTGTGCATTTTGTTCTATTTGTAACCGATTTAGAAAACCATTCACTTATAACTTTTACTTACAATTGTTTTATAACTGTTGATTTGGCTTATTAGTAACTGCACGACCATTATCACATATCGAAGGAGGATAAAATATTACAGGCCTAAATAACGAAGTCTAGCTCATCAAAGGACTAGAAGACATAAGAATAGAGAGAAAGAAGAAATAAAAAGGAGACAAATAGGGGACAAGAAAAAAAAGAGTGTCAAAGAAAATGAGAAAGGAAGGAAAGCAAGTCAGGCACGCCAACAAAGAGTGGAATAAAGCTGTCATCCCTCACTACTCCCAAGGCCAAGGATAAAAAATGGATATGAGAAAGGGGCTCCTTCGATTGGGACTTCGACTTCTTCAGCTTCTTTAACCTTACGACAAGAGCTCCAACAAGAAGATCTCCTCCCAACAAATAGATTTCCGATTTTTATTGTACAGTGAGAAATGAGAGACTATAAAATATTCATGTTATAGTAGATTTTCCCTCACAAACGTCTGTGGACGTAGGCAATATACTGAACTACGTAAATTTGTGTATCCCTCTCCTTTATTTTTTCCTGTATTTATTTTCTTATTCGTTGTCATGGATATACGTACGAATGTCGTGCAGTCATACCGGATCACTGCCGGGAGCTCCAAACCACACCAATCGAGGCTCGAGTCGTCATAGCGGGTTGAGAATAACTCTTTCTTCCCTTACGGCTTATTTTGTGATTTTTTCAGTGTTAACAATTATATTAATCAGTCAAAATAAACATTTGTTAACAGCATATATCCTTTCAATGTAGTTAATGATGTCCCCCATGGTCAACAGAAGACCAGCCCACGTGCACACGGTTTTGACTGATTTTGAAGTGCTAAAAATCAATGTTTTGGATACCGTACCGGATGCCGTACCGGTCAAAGCACTGAAACGAAATATTTCGATATCGGTATCGTTTCGAGATAGTCGATATATAAATAAATTATATATATAAATTATATTTCAAGAGACCGGGATTGCAAGCCCTAAGATAGGAGAAACTCTCAAGGCAGTCAGGTCAGATACAGTCTTGCGTCCAACTCAAAAACGGAAGGGAAAGCTGACTCCTAATTTCCAGACTTCCAACTATATTATTGTCCCAGATGATTCACAAATGGCATGTTAAATGATTCTGCAGGTCTACTTTGGTCTGAATATGGGCTGGAATGACTCTCTAACTGTACCTGATCAAGGGAAAGGAAAGGTCATTGAAGTGGGAAATCTTGTTTATGTTCTCAGAAAGGTTTCCTATGCTAATGAAGCAGTAGGTTGAACTCTTTATCTTCTTTGAAATTCCAATATTATAACGGAATAAAAAAAAAAAAAAGCAGGTGGCCTGCAAGTGCACAAAAGCACACGTCGTTTGTAGTGAATTTCTTAAGGCATGAATGATTCCAAAGGTGAAAGATACAGCGATGACAAAGAATATTTATGGCCATGCATGATCGGAGGGTTTGAATTTGATGAAAAAAGAAAATGCAAAAAGTTAAAAGAAAAAAGCACGCACGTGCGATTCTCAACTAGTTTATAAATCAAATTGGATATATCATTTCTTGTTAGGCTTGCTTAATATACTGTGGTAAGTTTTGTGTAGACTTTTACCAAGGTTATAATTAAAATATATATATATATATATGCTGAAATAGATTTTATAAAATTAAACTTACAAATGATTTTAAGTACGTTAAATCTATTTTATAATAAAAGTAATTTTACAATCTAACATATCAGATCAAATCATGTTAGTACGTAAATTTATTTTCATAAAACCAACCTCCTTTGTCCAAAACATTTCTCAATTGAAGATCAAGGCCTTTATAGGAAGCGGCAAAAAAGACTTAATTTTATTCTTAAATCCACTAGTGCAGGCGGTGATAAAAAAAAATTACAGATAACGATTGGAATAGAAATCCACAGAAGCTGCAGAAACCAGAAAGCGATGGAAAAAAAAAAATTTAAAAGAAAATCCGATAAGAGCTGCGGAAGCGGTTAGAAACAAAAAGGAAATCATAAAATTGTCGTTTTTACACGAAGCAGCAAAAAAAAATTTTGATTTTATACTCTAAACATTCGGTGCAAGCAGTGGTGCAAAAAATAAGAACTTGAAAACAAAAGGATCGACGTTTTTATAGGAAGCGGCAAAAGAAATTTGATTTTATACTTTAAAGCATTCGGTGCAAGCGGTGATAAGAAAAAATAAGAAGTAGAAAGCAGAATGTAAGAGAAGTGAAGGACATGGCGGGAACATGAATAGAAAATGGAGGGCAAAAAGGAAAAAAAAGATAAACCAAGAGGTACCTGCTTATTAGCACTTATTATATATAAAAGATATATAAAATCATAATTATAATCTTTTAGAAAATTAAGGGCAAAAATGGAAAAGAAAAGGAATACAGAACGTCAAACATACGGAAATTGAATCGAAATGCAGGGGTGAAATCGACAGAAAAAATGGAATAAGGCAGCAAGCTAAGGGTGCAAATGGAAAACGAATAAAAAAGTAAGGGCAATCGTGGCAAAAAAATATTGCCAGGACAAAAAGTAATGACACAAAGGACAAAATCATAACTTCAGTAATTGAAAAAAAAATTGCCAGAAGCGAGTAAAAAATCAGAACGTAGTGGAAGTCAGAGAGTGGGAAAATGAATAAAAATGGGGGACAAAAATGGAAAATAAAATTTGAAAACAACAAGAAGATAATACTGAAATTTATTCAAAACATTAGGGGCAAAATTGGAAGAAATAATAGACGAAAGCTGCTGCTTATTGACGCTTATTACATAAAAGATTTATATATATATATATATATATATAAAAACATAATTATAATCTTTTAGTTTGAGTACTGATCTTAAGTTCTTAACCCAAGTCAGTATTTATCTGAAGTCATATACAGAAGACTGTTAACTATACTTAGAGATGGAGTAGAATTGGATGTAAAGGACAAAAGACTGTTTGGACGGACCGACCTGGCTTGGACGGGTCAGATTGCATGCCTAAATTGCCAATATATACAGAAATGTCGATCGGAATAATTAGCATGATAAATGACTAGCATATTAACAGACATGAACTGATGCATATTAGACACACAGACAATTGGTTGTGTATACATCTCGCGACTGTCGCCTCTATATAGCACAATCAAGTACGCAAGAGTCGACGGCTCTGCTATTGATATCGCTCGCTAAAAACACACGACTCTCACAGGATGGCAGCCAGGGTCTCATCGATTTTTGTATACCCAGTAAAGTCGTGTCGCGGAATCTCACTTCTCCGAGCACCGATCTCTGCTACCGGTAAGATCAATATGACCCTTTTCTTCAATTTTTCTTTATCTTTTTCTTTCCCCATGGTTTCTACAGCCCATTTGACTGTTCTCTCTGCTCTCTGGAATTATTTTCTTTCATCAGTGCTTGTGTATCTATGTTTTTTCAGTTTATTTGAAATTCAGGAAGAATAAGTACTTTGAGGTTGGGTGTTAAAACTGTATACTTTCTGATTGATTATCTATGTTCTTGTAATGGGAAGTTAGTAACCGTACGTTAAAAACTTTGAGTATTACTTAGTATTTTTTAAACAGTGGGAGCTTCTTCGGAATCTTGAAATTGATTGGGAGAAAACATAACGAAGATTTTGGTGGACTGCAGGATATATATATATATATATATATATATATATATATATATTTATGTATACTTCTTAGATTTAAAATCATAGGAAGCATTTGTGAAACTCCTCATATGAAAAATGTTATTCAATGGACTGGTGCAGATAATTCTGAGGATTATTCTAACCCTTCTAAACTATCACCCTTCTTATAAAAGTGAAATCCAAACTATCAATTTGACTCTTGATTTGAGACTTTAGTTCGAGTTAGGACTGTTCATGATTCTTAGAAATCTGAGCCAACCCACATGTAAACTTCTACGCTAACTATTCTACTCTTTTGTACATCTTAAAAAATAATTGCTAAGTGAAACTTCTCATCATATATTGATAAACGGTTTTCAAAATTTCCACGTAAACAACTAGAACAGCCAGGACTAGAGACATGGGTATTTTTGGTTGTGAAAGATTTTAAAATTTTTGAGAAGTTTTTGAGATTTGGTGTTTATTGGGTTTAGGTAAAGGAGAAAGAAAGATTTGAATAATTTTTTTGAAATTAAATTTTGTATTCGAGTTTGTGAAAGTGGATAGGTAGAGTTGAAAAGTTGTGAGTATAAGTTTTCAAAGAGTATTTTTGTATTGGAGTTTGTAAAAGTTGTATTGATTTGTGTTTGAGTAATGATTGGATGAAAAGTTGAAATTAAACATTGTTTAAGATTTAAAGATGTTTGGTTTGGTTTTAGACAAGAAATTGAAAAATTTAGAGAAATTGTGTGTAACCAAACAAGGCCAAAACTGTGTCAATTCAGCTTATTACTTTTCCCTTTCTGTTGGCTATGGATATTGCAGGGTTTCGTTGGGATCGGCAATGGGTTGTTGTAAATGCCAAAGGGAGGGCATGCACTCAAAGAGTTGAACCAAGACTTGCTTTAGTTGTGGTGGAGTTGCCAAGTGATGCTTTTATAGAGGGTTGGGAACCTACTCAGAGCTCATATATGGGTAAATTCTATGTTCATTGTTTTAGAATTAATAAAATTTCCCCAAGTCAATTATCACCTCATTCTCACTTAATATACTCGGTGCAATTCAGGCCCCAATTTGATCTTTTGATGTCAGTTACGCCTTTTGTCAAAACCAGTCATTAATTTGAATGTAAACATATATAAAAGGTAAAAAATTAAGCCGATTTTTGTCTCTTTATATGCATTTTTGTCAAAATTAACTGTCATTTGTTATTGGAAAGAAAAAGGGGGGGGGGGGGGGGGGGGTACTGATGCTGAAACTTCAGATTAGGGTTCAAGTTACAATGAATCAAAATTCATGGGTGCAAGTGAGAATCGTGTGGGAAATGTAATTAACCCTTGTAAAAATTATATTTTCTTCTAAACGAAATTTCTTAGAAATTCTGGTGAGGACATGCCTCCTTTCAGGTGCCATTTTACTCTTTATATTGATCTCTCACAATAGAAGAGGGTTTAGCATTACCATTTATTGAATTATCAAATTGATGTATGTTCCTTTGTTCTCTCTTCTGTCTAGGTACGTGCAGGCACGCATGTCCTATATGTATATGTATGGGCCAGATTGTGTGTGTGTGCCCTATATGTATATGTATATATATTGGCCAGATTGTTTATAAAGTTACTGGCTGTTAAGATGTAAACTTAATCCTTTGTTTCTCCACTGTATGATAATATTTTCTCACTAGTGTATACTTCCATCTGTAACTAAGCTCTGCATGTCATTTTGCCCTCGTATTTCGTAGAGTTTTCATAGCCTATTAGTGGGAAGAGAAATGATATATACAAGCCCCAAATGCACAAGCCTTTTATAAAAAAGTGAAGCCACCGTGAAAAGTGTGAAAAACTCACTTTTTCTTGATGAGGCCCACTTTTTTATAAACGACTTGTGCAAGGCTTGTACATTTCAGACTTGTACGTAGCATTACTCGGGTGGGAATGATGAGCTTGGAGATGGGGTTGTGATTCAATGGCCTGTGCTAATGGGCTAGAAGGAGAAAGTATACTCTAACCCTCCCTTAAATTACCTTTTGTAATATGACCTGTAACTACTAAATTTGCTATTTAACCCACATTTGAAACATTAGATGTAATTCGGCCTCTCTAGAATCAGACCGCTATGATTGAGCCACGTCACCTGTATTTCATTCATCGTAATGAATAGATCTTTAGGGTAGATTGCAACCCATATTTCATGTTGGAGGCTAGATGACAACTTTGATATGGAGGTTATATTGCAAAAGGAGTGGTATTATATCTGTTGAACTTATTTCCCCTTTCATTCCACATGAAACATGCAAGATGCTCTACTTTTTTTCCTTTGTGGATCTTAATTACTATTTACCACTTATTTTTCTTTACAGTCTTAAAAGCACCAGGGATGAATGTGCTCAAGGTTTCTTTAAGTAAACCACATGAAACAGCAGATGGTGTCTCAGTCTGGGAATGGTCTGGCTCTGCATTGGATGAAGGGGATGAAGCATCACAATGGTTTTCAGATTTTCTTGGGAAACCCTACCGGCTAGTTCGATTTAATACTGGTAGGGCTTGATCAAAGGAATTTTAGAACATTTTGATGGTGAAAATTAAAAAAAAAACATTGGGACTTTGTGTCCAATAGTTGTTGGTACCCATGAAAAGCAGAAATTCCTTTGTCTGAGGCATTAGTGAAAAATAAAAACTCTCTTGAATCAAAGGATGAATTTGCACGGGAGGCACATGCTTTGACATTGTAACACACATGCACACGTGTTTGAAGAAAAAAGCATCGCAGACAAAATGCATACAGACTTTCATTTTCCTCTCTTGCCATTTCAGCCTCCATTGATGATTTCCAGTCATTATGAACCTCTGGGCTTGTTTCTTCGTTCATGTATATTTCTTATATTTACTTCCCTTTATCATGGATTCAATCATTTTCTAATGCAGCATCAGAAACTAGGCCTGTGGAACCTGAATATGCTCCTGGACACAAAGTCTTATTTTCTGACATGTATCCATACTTGCTGTTGTCTCAGGTTGGTCTTGTTGAGAATTGTAAACTAAGTTTTCTTTGCTTTCACATAGAATCTTAAAAGTGGATCTCAACATATCTTTTGCAGGGATCAATGGATGCACTAAATGAGCTTCTCAACAATCCCATACCAGTTAACCGTTTTAGGCCCAAGTATCTATACTTATCACATCTCTTATTTCATGATCTATGACCATCAATGGACTCTGCGCTACTTATATTTAGAGGCATTCACTACTATAAAAGTCAATACCAGCCACTAATCATGACCAAATGTCATTGAATCCATGTCATAAACACTAGTTCTAGAATCTTTAAAAGGTTTTACTTGCATTTTTCAGCATCCTGGTAGATGGTTGTGAACCATTTGCTGAAGATCTATGGACAGAGATCAGGATAAACAATTTCACATTTCAGGGTGTCAAGCTATGCTCCCGCTGTAAGGTAAAGAGCTACCTCTTTTCATTTTCTACCTATCTCATGCCAGTTAATTATATTTTCTACAATAATATCAGCGTATTTCATGTTTTGTGTTAAAAGCCCGTTTTTCCAAAGAATTAAACAAATGTGACTTACAAAATATCTAAGATGAGCTATAGAGATGCCATTTAATGGAACAGATACTATTACTACTTGCAGTTTAATTTAGAGATGAAGCATGAGTACATTTTCAAGCTCAGAGGTAAACAAGTTGAACATACTTAGTGTTGATGATATCCAAGTAGATCCCAATGCAGATGCTTGAGCTGCTTGGAAACTAAAAATCTTATAATTAAGGCCAAAAATATAGAAATCCTATAATAATGTGGAAGATCTAAAATTATAGTCAATCAAAAGAAAAGAAAAGAAAACTTTAGCCACCTCTTTCTAATTGATGGGGAGATTGTCCTACATCTATATACCATTCTCGCCATATGTCATTTAAGTTAAATCTACAATTAAAATGTTAACATTTCATGTTCCTCTTAAGTGTACCTTGTTGCAAGAGATACATGTGTACATATCATTGGGACTTTTTATTTCTGGGAGATGATATCCTGTTTGCAGCCATTAGTCTACTATATACATATGGGCTTTTCTCGTACAGTAGTAGATTGGCATCGTCTGAACCTTCTAAAATTCATTGTTTTCCGATTGACTGTGTTATGTCTCCCAATGTTTACATAGACACTTCTGTGTTTTTTAAGGTCCCTACAATCAATCAAGAGACTGGGATTGCAGGCCCTGAGGTAAGTGAAACTCTCAAGGCGTTCCGGTCAGACAGAGTCTTGCGTCCAACTCAAAAACAGAAGGGAAAGGTGACTCCTAATTCCCAGACTAACAACTATATTATTCCGTCCCAGATGATTCACAAATGGCATGTTAAATGATTCTGCAGGTGTACTTTGGTCAGAATTTAATCTGGAAGGACTCTCTAACTGTAGCTGATGGGAAAGGAAAGGTCATCAAAGTGGGAGATCCTGTTTATGTTCTCAACAAGGTTTCCTCTGCTAATGAAGCAGCAGCTTGAACTATATACTTGAAAATTAGAAATGCCAACGTATTATGGACACAAAAGACCTGTCGTGTAGCATATTATAGAGGAATAAAAAAGGCAGGCGGCCTTTTAGTTCACAAAAACGCACTTCTTTTTTCCTACAACTTTTTAAGGCATGATTCCAAAAGTGAATGATAAGGCGATGTGAACGAATATTTATGACCATGCATGATTCGATCTTTATGACCTTTTCATCCCATAAGTACTTATAACTGATCATTTTCATCCCTTAGGCCTGATTTGGATAGTGAGATGAGATTAAGGTTACTTTTATATATTGAACTAAGTTGAATTCAGATGAAAGTTGATTAAAATATTATTTTTTAATATTATTATTATTATTTTGAGATTTGAAAAAGTTAAATTATTTATTATATTTTGTGTTAGAATTTGAAAAAATTATAATAATTAGATAAGATGAGTTGAGATGGGTTTGGGTTTGGGATCCAAACTAGCCCTAAATTATCTATAAATAGTAGTGAATTAGTTTATGAATAGTAGTGAAATTGTTTGAGTTGAAACGTTTTATGAATTTTGAAAAATAAGAGAAAAAATTGAATAAAAATATTATAAAGTTAAAATATTGTTAGAATAAAATTTTTTAATAAAATTTTTGTTTTAAAATTTAAAAAAGTTGAATTTCTTTTGTGTTTTGTTTGGGATTTTAGAAAATTTGTAATGATTATGTAATGATTAGATGAAAATATTAAAAATTTAAAAAAGAAAAGTATTTATATTTATAATATTTGGATATTGAGATGAGATGGGATGAGTTAATATGAAAAATTCTTGCCATACAAACTAGGCCTAAAGCTTTGATCCATAACTTGATAATATAACCTCTAGGAAAATTTGGGCATTTTGTTCTATTTGTAACCGATTTAGAAAACCATTCACTTATAACTTTTATTTATAATTGTTTTATAACTGTTGATCTGGCTTAACTGCATGACCATTATCAAATATTGAAGGGGATAAAATATTTCAAGCCTAAATAATCAAGTCCAGCTCATTAAATGGCTCTACTAGAAGACAAATAAGAATATAGAGGAAGAAGAGGTAAAAATGAGATAAAGAGGGGACAAGGAAAAAAGAGAGTCATTAAATGGCTCTACTAGAAGACAAATAAGAATAGAGAGGAAGAAGAGATAAAAATGAGACAAAGAGGAGACAAGGAAAAAAAAGAGTGTCGGAGGGAAAAGAATAAAGAGACGGAAAAGAAGAGAAAAATGAGAAATGAATAAAAGCAAGTCAGGCACGGATGTTGTATAGTCGCACCGGATCACTGCCAGAGGCTCCAAGCCACACCGATTGAGGCCCGAGTCATCATAACAGGTCGGGAATCGGGAATAACTATTTCTCCTCTTACGACCTATATTGCGATTTTTTTTCAGTATTAACAATTGTATTAATAAGTCAAAACAAACATTTGTTAACATCATATATTCTTTCTACGTAGTTACTAATGTCCCCCATGGTCAACAAAAGACCAGGCCACGTGCACACAGTTTTGACCCATTTTGATGTGCTAAAAATAACTATTGTTGAAAACTACTATATGTATCTAATTTTATTTTGGGCAAGTATGTATCTAACTTACCGTATCTTAAGCCATTATAACATAAATAGAACTTTGATTTTATGTTTTTAGTTAGCCATTTATTATTTTTGAATTTTTTTCCTTCTGAAAAAAATTGCACAAGAACCAAATCTTAGAAGGCCTTAGCACATAGGGTGTAGAACCATATTTACCTAAAAATAATTAGGGGCTTGGGGTTTTAGAAGTGTAGAATTTATATTTTAGAGTTTTCCTTGCTTTAAGGTTTTTTTAGAATTAGTAGAACTCTTACTGCAACAACTCCCATTTATAAAAAGTCCTTCTACTAATATTCTACAGTCTTATACCACACACTTGCTGACGTGAATTTTTATTTTTTATCTTTTGATCTATTTTAGCTTAACAAATGTGTGATGTAGGGATGCTGAGTAGAATTTTATTTACAAAATAGATTAGGTTAAAATACCTTTAGACATTTTAATATAAACATAACTTTTATTTCATGTTTTACTTTGATATTTTTAGGCATTTGGGTTTTTTTCCATTATTTAATATTCTCGAGCTTTCTGAATTTTTTTGATTTGTTATTATCACATGTTTAACATAAGAAATGTTGTTTAAAAACCGTACCAAATTGGGGTCTAAATATAATAAATAATTCAAAATCTTCAAATTTAAAATAAAAAATAATATTACAAAATAATATTCTAATAATATTTTATTCAACTTTTAACTTTTATCTCATCTCATCTGTATAATAAAACGAGGGATGTCAATAAATTCTTCTACATGTTCGCTGATACATAACCCGCTAGATGATTACCGTGATGAGATGATACAAGATCAAGAATCCTACTCCTACATGGATCAAGTTTTTGAAGAGTGACTCAAGTCTGACTAGTATATTTGATCCAATCTTCTATTATCATTGCCTGTGCCTACTCCAGCTTTAAGTTTTTGCTTAATTCCTCTATCTTTTTGTCATTTGTTGGTTTAGGGCTTTGATGTTTCTGCAATCCATGGCGTCAATTGTTTCACCACCAAATTCAACCATGCAACTTAGACTAGGACTATGATAAGTGCAAGAGCTTTGCTACTCATCATCCTTACACACCACACAAACAACACTTATTTTTATTTTTTTAAATTTTTATTTTATTTTATTCTTCCTAAAATAATTAAGTTTTTATACTTATCATCTATATATCACACATTTGATAATAGAAAAAAATTAAAAATTAAAAATTTATGTGTGGTATATAATGTGAAGATTATGAGTAGAATTGTTTTACCTAACAAATAATATTTGCAGCTCGCAATCGACGAATACAATCGTCTGTTCAAAGTTTCTCTTTTATCGTCATCGTCATCGTCACATCATCCATCATCATCTTCTTAAAGAGAACGTTGTGAAAATTCGTGATAGCTTTGGTTGGTGTGTAGGATGCCAATGCAGAGTTGGAGCTTGTTAGGGTCTTGAAGGTAATGGGTTAGGCTACCCACATAATCATGTATTATATAACCTTCATGGCCACAGATCTTGGCGATGGAGGTGAGATTAAGACGGATCACTGTGGTATTAGATGGGATAGACTCTAAGACAGCGAAATCCTTTAGGCTAAAGACCCCCGAGGATGAGCGAGGTAAAGCAAATTGATTTCATTGATTCTTGAAAGCTTTGAGCCACTGTTATGGCATTGTCGTTTTCGTATTTCTAATTAATTCATTGGTAGATAGATGAATCTGTTAATTATCTTATACATATATTTAGTTGACCTTCCATGAGACTATAACTCAAATAAATTCAATTAGAGCCTTAATCCCATCTAATTGGACTAAGCTACTTGATCCTCTTATGCCAGTCACAAATTTTAGGGCCATGTTTGGTTTGGTTATGAACTCTGAGGAGATTCGTAAACTATATTAAGAGTGGTAGCTCAAAGGGGTTACTCATTTTTTCATGTTTTCAGAAATCAAAGACTCATAATTAGTTAGGATGAAATTGATACTCATTAGTGTTGATTTTTATTTAGAGTACTTTTACATACAACCATAAAATGCGTAAACGTCACTTAATCGCTTTAAAAGAAAGTGGGATCCACTCTTAAAAAATTAATTTTTTTCATGTAATTTCTATGTTTTATTTATTTTTTTCAAAACGATTACGCGGCGGTTGCACAATTCACAGTTGCAAATATATTTTTTCTTTTATTTATTCTTTATGTTTGTACCATTTCTTGTAGCAAGATTGTGCAGGCAGTCATGGGAGATCAGAATGGTTGGTCAGTATATATGTTTATATTATATCACGCGCGGAAGCATGATTTGTTTGCTGAAATGGTAGTAATGATTTTCACTAGTTGACTATTGCTTGTTATGTTGTTGGCATGTGCAATTATGTGCAATAATGAAATTGTTGAGAATTTATGACGTTGGGACTAATTAAAAAAAAAACACTAGATTACTGTCCTAGTATCCTTAATTTGTTGCTCAGACCAACATATTAATGTATGTTGGAGTAAATTGTTCCTATCTTTTTCTATTTTTATTTCATTTTATGCCTAGTTAATGTACTCGTCTAGATTAATAATAACTAGCGAAAGAAGATCGGATGTGTTGTCGAGAGCTTGTACACACTCGGGATTACTCTGAACTTTGTTCATTGATACGGTGCCAATAAAAAACCATTGATATTATTAGAATGAGAAATGATGAGTAATGCAGTCATGAGTGTGCAAGCGCCGTGAAGTCACTTTGAAAAAAGTGAATAAATATAGGACCCACATAAAAAGAAATTAATTTTTAATAGTGGACCCCACTCTTTTTCAAAGCGACTGCACGGCATTTGTGCATTTTACGACTGTATGTAGCATTACTCTATTAGAATAGTTGGAAGATGTTTGTCACAAACCTCCTAATTTAGCTACTGGAATAGTTTTTTTTTTTTTTTTCATTTTTACCTAGACCTAGCCTATGGGTGAAGCTACCAGTCGGATGAGTGTAAAACTTCATTTTACACCCACTAATAACAGTAAGACACATAGAAACTCTAGAAAAATGAACAATGGAGGTGCATGCAGTGTATTCCCCCCAAACGGCCAAACCCGATCTTCACTTTGTTCAACACACCTATCGTCGTCACCCCCACCCCCAACCCCCACTTGCTCTGTCTCTCCCCCCTCCTTCACTCTCTCTCTCCTCAAGACTGTGGGCCTCTAGAAAAAACATAAAATGGTTAAATTTTTCATGGACTTTCTAATGCAAATGTGTGTAGGTAAAGAAATGTGTTTTCTTTTTATATATCCATTTCCTTGCAAATTAATATCTGGGCATTTGACGGAAGGAGACAGGCAGTGTCTCAAGGTATTTTGGACGCAACGTATAAAAATGGCATACAAAAATGTACGTTGTGTTTGAGAATTTTTGCACGTTGTCTCTGGTTTTATCTGCGAACATATAACGAAAGGAGATCTGGGCATTTATCTCAAGATCTGGACATTTTTGTACATTGCATTTGGTTTGTAGCGCTACTATTTCGAATCCCATGCCGAAAATATGGTTTCCTTGCAAATGTTGTCATCGACAATCTTTGCAACACAATTTTTTTGTGTGATTGTGTTTTTGGCTAATGGGTTTGTCAATGTAATGGGATTGTAATTTAATTTCTTCGATTTTTATTGTGGATTTGGATGCTGCAAATTTGAGCTTTCATTGTAAATTATTGTGAGTTTGGACCGCTGAAGATTCAACTTCAAGGGGCTTCGATGTTCAAGACAACGAAAGAATGGGTCTTCATAGAAAGGGTCACAACAATGGAAGAATGGGTCTTTAAAGGTCTTGGTAGAGAGGGTCTTGAGAGAGAGTTTCTGTGTATGCTGCCTGCGATTCAGTGTATGTGCAGTCCATTCTTAGCCAAATGGGATGATGACGTGGCACCACCTAATTGGAATGTGTCATTTGAGATTTAACACCCGACCTGTCCAAAGATTTTCTCTTTGTATTTAAAGATCTTTCAATGACGATGTTGGAGTTTGGAAATATGAATTATACAAGTGATTTGAAAGATATTATGTCTAGTGTTTATTCATACATATATTCGAAAGTTGGTCTTGCTTATTTAATTTTGTTTGCAAACTTCCTTTACTCCAATGGTACCTTTCTTAAGTGAGATTATGCAGCGTGCTTCTGTCAATGTGAATAGTATGGTTTTATCTTTTTTATAAAAGAGGGACTTTATCATTTTTCTCATAACTTCAAAACTCAAAATAAGATGTTTGTCAAAATATAAGTGAAAGGTACAATACTGCAAGTGCATAGTATCGTAGTTTTATAGTAAAGTGATGAGAAGAGTATCATCCTCATATATTGGTAACTTACTTTTGATAAATAATGAAATTATACTAATCTCGACTTTATCTAGAAAAGTCACTAAGACTTTTGTAATTGCAATTTAAAATAAAATTAATTGAAAGAAAATACTCAAAGAAAAAGAAAGTTGTTGTTCAAAGATCAAATTAATGGGAAAGAAAACTTCTAGGAAATAGATTTCACCTAATCTCTCACTATACTTTACTCATCCAACTAATTAAATTTAATTCTCTTTGTTTGTTAGCAAATTTCAAATGCATCCAAAAGCCTCTTTCGATAGTCAATTGAAAATATTCTTGTTCATCATTTTACACAAGATTATGCAAATTAATAAAGCAATAAAACAATAAGACCAATGATTTTAATACTACATAGGTTCATACAAGTCTTTCGATCTCTATATTTACCTATGCCGAAATATCCAAGATCTATCATATAATTCCTTCTTTCGACAGCAAATCACATGATCAAAATCATCTAATTAAATGGCCAGTCAATTAGAAGCGATAAGCTCAGAATAAATTAGACAAACATAGAAGAAAATTACTTCAAATTAGCATGGAAAAAGCAAGCATAGTTCGGGACTAGATTACAACGTTTTCCTAGAATAAAAAAATTTAGTTCATGCTAAAAATTAAATTCAACATAAACGAATTCACCATAATTTTTCTGAGAATAATGGAAGAAAATGAACACTGAAAAATACTCTTGTCGTCCCAGTCTCAGTGACAGCGTCCAAAACGAAAAGAAAAAAAAAATCCTCGCTTTCCGTTCGAACGTGCCAAAAGCAAAAAAAAAAAACCTGCTGCTTTACTTCTTTCTTTCCTTTCTTTTTTTTTTTTTTTTTCCGCTCCGTGACTTTTCTTTTGCTTCTTTCAGAAACCACCAATTCAAAATCTTTTTTGTTTTTTTCGTCCATTTCGTATGTTACGTTGTTGTCTTTTTTTTCGAAAAATCCAAATTGAATTTTCTTCTCATCCATGCGTGTAAATTGAGCTTGCGTCCGCGTGCTTTTCAGCTCCGTATCGCACGTGTTCCAGCTTCTCCAGTCAAGGCAGACCACTTCAGCATCATACGTTTTCAAGAGCTCAATTATCCCACGCATACCAGCATCCAACGCCTCCATGTAAAACTCTCTTTAGATTTTATTTTTCAAAGTGTCAAACTCTTCTTCATTTAAATGAGGGAGTTCCTAGACGATAGACTTATAAAATTGGGTCTTCATTTTCTTCAAATCTAAAATAAAAATAAATTATGACAATGAAGTCTAAAATCAACAAAAATAAATAAAAATAGACTAAAGATTAAAGTTAAGAAGTGATAAAATATACTAAATTATTCAAGTCATCAAACACCTCCAAACTTACAATTTTGTTTGTCTTCAAACAAAAGAAAATAAAATAAAAGACGACTATAGACAATATCAATTATACACCATAGAGAAGTCTCATCACTCACCAAGCCATGATCTGAATTAGATCTAATCACTAGTATCTTACTCTTTTAACATCAAGGATAGCAGGAAAATCAATTAAAAATTTAGTAATTTTTCAAGCAAGAGTTAAGCGTTTACTTCAACCTAAACCTAAGACCATGAGTGTGTGTGTGTGTTATAGTCAATTCAACTCCAAACCATCTGCTGTGTGTGTTATAGTCAATTCAACTCCAAACCATCTGCAAATTCAGATAAAAGTAGAACAACTAAAATCAAAAGAATTCTCTCAAAACTTAACCCTATAATTCCAATTTTCAAAAATCCTCTCCACTAATGTAGTCAAACCAAAATCAGAGATCAGAAGGTCTTTAATCAGATTGTAATGACAGGCCACAGGGTGAGGGCTAAGAAAGAAATGGATATGGAAAATCAAAACAAACTGGAAAAATATTTGGTGGAAATAACAATGAAAGAGATATCCACAGGATTAAAATCATAACACTTTTTCAACTATATGCTCATACTTGTGACAATATTGTTGTTGTAATCAATGAAGTAGTACCAAGTACACCTTTAACAAAATCTGAAGTGATTTGCACTCCACTTATTGAGTTTTCTCATCTTTTTTTTTGCCATGATGGATAAATCACCTCTGAATAAAAGACACAATAATACTTCTTTTTTTTTTAGACTCCCACCTTTTTCATTCAACCACCTCAATTCTTATAGCCTTTTCAAATCTTCAACAACTTCAACCTTTTCTTTTTTTTTTTTTTTTTTTTGGTTCACTTTTTTTTCACACACTTTGATCAAATAGAGCATAACTTCCTTTGAACTAACTTTCTCTTTAAATGTAGATTTCCACCAAAGTATTTTCCCGAACTGTAAAAGGTAAATCATGGTTTTTCAAGCTTAGAACAGGAATGATTTATGTAGTTAAAAGAACAAACAAAGGCTCATGTAAAATAAGGCTCAAGGGGCATGACTACGGAAATAAACCATGCAATGATAGCATGATAAACAAGACGGCTGGGAAAGCTCTTTGGTTATGACAAAAAAATTGCCTAGATCATTTCTCTAATTTTTTGTATCAACTAGAATTTCGCTTCAAGGATCCATCAACGGATTCTAGAGCAAAGCAAGATTGAACTTCCCTGACCCAGTTAATTCAACTTCTTCTCTTCATAAGCAAAATGGAATAAAGAAAAAAATGACTATGTGGTCAATTATGTTCAAGGTCAAAGATTTAAATCAAAGTACCCACAAAACTCAGCCTGACATAAAAGAAATTTTTGAAAATTTTTCTCAATTTCGTCCTCAATCACAAATTTCAAAGTCATAGAGAATTCAATCATACTCAAATACATGCTTGGTAAAAAAATCCAACAACTCAAGACTTATAAAATCATAAAAAATAAATAAATAGCAAACAATAAGACCAAATGACTATAGGAGTTTACACCTCCAAACTTAAACTACACAATGTCCTCATTGTAATTCAAAAGTGAGAAAGATTGAAGAAATGAAAGGAACTTCCCTGGTTTCATGGTGAATCAGCCGTAGTTTATAATTTTTAGCTCTTTATTCATGCTTAATAAACTTACATCAAAATCCAAATTATTCAAATAAATAAATAAATAAAAATAAATGAAAAAAATTCTATGGGCTGCCTCTCATAAGCGCTTGTTTTAAAGTCTACAGCTAGACTTTTCAATATTCCTCAATCGGGATCTCCAAGAGGAATAAGTGCTCAGTTCCTCTCCACTTCATTGCTAAGTGATTTATCCTGCTGCAAGGCTCATTCTAGGTGATCGACTGGTGCATCTTCTTGAAAGGCTTCTTCTACACATTACTTAATGACATCTACCATAAAACAAGTGATTGGCTCTTCTGGAATTCTCATGGCTTAGTAGATGTTAAACATAACCTCTTCCTTGTTCACTCTCAATGTTAACTCACCCTTTTGAACATCAATTAAAACTCTTCCCGTAGCCAAGAATGGTCGGCCAAGAATTAGTGAGATTTTTTTGTCTTCCTCCATATCTAACACCACAAAATCAGCTGGAAAAATAAATTTATCCACCTTTACCAACGTCTTCTATGATTCTACATGGATACTTGATGGATCGGTCTGCTAGTTGCAAAGAAATGGTTGTTTGTTTCATCTCTTCAAGTCCTAATTTCCTGAAAATAGAAAGTGGCATAAGATTAATGCTAGCACCAAGATCACATAAAACTTTATCAAAAAATGAAATTCCAATAGTGCAAGGCAAAATGAAACTCCCCAGATCTTTTAATTTTTGAGGTAATTTCTTTTGAAGAATAGCACTGCATTCTTCAGAAAGTTTCACTGTTTCGAACTCTTCCAATCTTCTCTTCTTAGAAATGATGTACTTCAGGAATTTGATATAGTTTGGCATTTGTTCCAAGACATCTGCAAAATGAATATTTATGTGAATTTTCTTTAAAATATCCAAAAACTTAGAAAATTGCTTATCTAATCTTTGTTTTTGAAAACGTTGAAGATAAGGAAGTGGAGTAGAGAGAATAGGAAGATTGTCAGGAAATAAAATTGCTGGAGGCATGTCAATCTCTCTTAGTGTAACATCAACAATCTCCTCTTCTTCCACTTTATTCTTGTTTTGGCCATTGTTTGCAGCTGTAGGGGTGGACTTAGTTTCGTTTGATGGTGACCTCTCAATTTCTCTTCCACTCCTAAGTGTGATGGCCTTACACTGTTCTTTTGGATTCACTTATGTGTTCTTTCCCACTTTTTTAATTGCAATTTAAAATAAAATTAATTGAAAGAAAATACTCAAAGAAAAATAAAGATGTTGTTCAGAGATCAAATTAATGGGAAAGAAAACTTCTAGGAAATCGATTTTACCTAATCCTTCACTATGCTTTACTCATCTAACTAATTAAATTTAATTCTATCTGCTTGTTAGCAAATCTCCAATTCATCCAAAAGCCTCTTTCGATAGTCAATTAAAAATATTCTTGTCCATCATTTTACACAAGAGTATGCAAATTAAAAAAGCAATAAGACCAATGATTTTAATACTACATAGGTTCATACAAGTATTTCGATCTCTATATTTACCTATGCCGAAATATCCAAGATCTATCATATAATTCCCTCTTTTGACAGCAAATCACAATATCAAAATCATCTAATTAATGGCCAGTCAATTAAAAGCGATAAGCTCAGAATAAATCACAAACATAGAAGAAAATTACTTCAAATTAGCAGGAAAAAGCAAGCATAGTTCAGAACTAGATTATATCGTTTTCCTAGAATAAAGAAATTTAGTTCATGCTAAAAATTAAATTCAACATAAACGAATTCACCATAATTTTTTTGAGAAGAATGGAATAAAGTGAACACTGAAAAATACTCTTGTCGTCCCAGCCTTAGTCGCAGCGTCCAAAACGAAAGGGAAAAAAAAATCCTCGCTTTCCTTCCGAACGTGCCAAAAGCAAAAAAAAACATGTTGCTTTACTTCTTTCTTTCCTTTCTTTTCATTTTTTTTTCCGCTCCGTTACTTTTCTTTTGCTTCTTTCGGAAACCACCAATTCAAAATCTTTTTTGTTTTTTTCGTCCATTTCGTACGTTACGTTGCTGTCTTTTTTTTCGAAAAACCCAAATTGAATTTTCTTCTCATCCATGCGTGTAGATTGAGCTTGCGTCCGCGTGCTTTTCAGCTCCGTATCGCAAGTGTTCCAGCTTCTCCAGTCAAGTCAGACCACTTCAGCATCATACATTTCCAAGAGCTCAATTATCCCACGCATACCAGAATCCAACGCCTCCACGTAAAACTCTCTTTAGATTTTATTTTTCAAAGTGTCAAACTCTTCTTCATTTAAAAGAGGGAGTTCCTAGACGATAGACTTGTAAAATTGGATCTTCATTTTCTTCAAATATGAAATAAATATAAATGATGACAATGAAGTCTAAAATCAACAAAAATAAATAAAATTAGACTAAAATCTAAAGTTAAGAAGTGATAAAATATATTAAATTATGCAAGTCATCAAACACCCCCAAACTTACAACTTTGTTTGTCCTCAAACAAAAATAAAATAAAATAAAAGACGACTATAGACAATATCAATTAGACCCCATAGAGAAGTCTCATCACTCACCAAACCATAATCTAATTAGATTTAATCACTAGTATCTTACTCTTTTAACTTAAAAAAAAACTCCTCAATTTCCAAAAAAGCAACATTAGTAACTAGCTCAAAAGTTGTTTTCTCTTCAAGCTTGAAACTTTCACCACCATTTTCCTTTTCATAATTTTCTATATTTTCAGAAAAACAGCTATCTCTTCCATGGCTTCATCTTCATCAGGATAGGTATCGTAAATCGGTAAAGGGTTTCATCCTTTGGAAGAATGTTTCTCGTCGAAGGCATCTTCTTATGTTGATATTTAGCTAGCTCTAAAACCTGTTGTAACATTCTCAGCAACTACAATTGCCAAACACATGTCTAAAAGGAATATTGTATACTTAGTTTTTGACAATAATGAAATTAAAATGCTAAATCTTATTGTTAACAACAATTTAAATAGAATTATTTTTTAAATTTCTTTACGTACTAAGTTAAATAATATAGTTATATTTAGATGCCGACTTTTATTTACACTTTGAATGGCCACACATAAAGAGTGTTGTACAATTTAAACAACTTTCACCTAGCTTCCGAAATTTTTATCTTGTTTTAACCAATCTTATTTCTTTTTCTTTATGAATAATCATTTTGAAATACTCATCTATTTTTAATATATATCATTATATATACATGAGATATATGCATACTAATAATAGAAGCAAAAAATCTCTTGAAAACATGCACTCACAAAGCTCAGACATATCTATAACAAAATTCTTGGTCCCGAAATAATAAAATCATAGAGCTATAGCAATCATTGTTTTAGATCTCGTACCGTACCAGCCGGTACCGGCCTCAATTTCGGCCTGTACTAGCCTATATTTTGGCCTTCAATTTATTTTTTTCATTTTTTCAAACTACAAGCTTATTTTTTTACTCATAATTCAGACTAGGCTATTTATAATTTATATATATATTTATATATAATATATTCATATATAGACTATTATTTTGAAATATAATTTATATATATTTATATATATAATTTTTCATAATCGACTATCTCGAAACGGTACCAGTACCGAAATATTTCGTTCCAATGCCTTGACCGGTACGACTTCTGATACGGTATTCAAAACATTGATAGCAATACATTTGGAAACTCATAAATAACAACTAAACATAAACAAATTTGATAAAAAGGTAATTTATTTAAACATGAAGAGTGCCAAGAGCTTGATGCCATATCGCCCGGTTCTCCAAATGGAAAACCTGGGTTTTAACACCCCACCCTCCTTATCAAATAAAAAAAAACATGAAGAGTAAGTATAGAGGGAAAGATGAAGCATAGAGTTGAAACTGGCTATAAGAGAGGAAAAATAAGAACAAGAAATGGATGGAAAAAATATGAGAAATTGCTTCTTTTCTCTATTGTGGTCACGCACTTTAATACATGGCCGATATATAGAACTAAAGTTGGCCTTCTTTTAGTAAGGTGGAACACAATCAGTACTGGACTGACACATATAGAATTAGATGGTGGAATGACTCATGCATAGCAAGCACAATTGCCGACCTCCCACTAGTGGCAACATTTCATTCTTCTCTATTATGTAATTTTAGATATCACAATGTTGATACCCCACCTAGGCAAATTGTCAGATAGACTAATAGTAGATTTTGTTTTCAGAAATCAGAACTTACTTTTATCACCTTTAAACATCTGGTAAAAAAACTTCTTTAGCGATTATGATATTTTTTATATTTTCGTATTATTTCCTATCAAAATGAGTATGTTTTTGTCGCAAATAGTCGTTATCATCTCAAATAATCCATCACAAATGCTTGTTTTTCTTGTAATGTAATTTGTTAACAATAAAACAATGGTATGAAATTCTGACTTAAATTATCTCATATGCAAAATATATACATACAAAGTAATATAAATATTATATGTTAGATACCATATTTCAGGTACTTTTAAGTAACAGGATCTGCAAATCAAGCTATGGTTGTCTTTTGGAAGGTGAGATTTACAGACAATTATGTCATATCTATGGATTTTTCAATTTTTGTCGAAGGAGTTTTTTTTATAATCCAGTAGTTTTTGTTTTCTTTCTGGTCATACTCAATTCTAATTAGAAGTGTTGAATGTGGGGGAAATTTCATTTCCCATAGGAATTCATCAGTCTGTACTTCACTACATGCTATTGGTTGTTCTTTCACTCTCATATGAAATGCTTCTTCATCCTCATTACGTTTATGATATCAATAATATTCATTACAAGAGCTTTCTAGAGGAAGAGACAAAATAAGAATAAGTTGTATATGTATATATATACACGTATATATAATAAGGAGAATTTTAAGTACTAGTAGTAATTAATCAATGACCAAATGTTAATATTGCAAATACAATTTTGTCCATTACATATCAATTTGTAGCAAAAAGCATGCGTTTAAATATGCCAAAATCCTAAGTACATGATACAAAATGGATATAGTGTTAAATGTTATATATATGATTAAAGACCATTGCATCACTTACTACATTTCTCTTGATTTTTAACTAGATTTAAGGCTTCACCATCGCAAATATATAAGCTCTGTTTTTCTTCGAAGTTTGGAATCAATGGAAGGAGTTAGTTTGAATTTTAAGGAGAGGTTTGGATTCAGAGATAAATTGAGATGGGTTGAGATGGTTTGTGAATAGTAAAATAAAAGTTAAATTATTTATTATATTTGGTGTGGGAATTTGAGAAAGTTATTTTGAAATTTGAAAAAGTTGAATTGTTTATTATATTTTATGTAAAAATTTGAGAAAGTTGTAATAATGAGATGAGGTGAGTTGAGATGGGTTTTGAATCCAAACCTCTCTTTGCCAGAATAAGCTCTACTTTATTTCACTCCAAAATGAAGAAACAAACAAAATAGTAATTTAAATTTGCATTCCCTCATCAGTCATCGACCATTGAAGGGTTGACTTCCTGTGGCGCCCTCGACCCCCATGTAAAGAAACACAGGAATCGAGACGCTAGGATGATGACAACACGGTCACGTATCCCAATGAAGTGCCAAGTGTGTGTACATGCAACGGTGTACAAAAAAATAACGCAGGGGATTAGTCAACTAAGTACCAGAATTTATATACAATTTAAACATCAGTATGTGATAAGAGTTTGGTTAATAGGAATGAAGCCACCTTGTACTTGATGGTGTTAGTTTATGAGGACATAAACTTTATGCATGTGGCGAATATCAGAGTGCGCAGCAGAAGCGTGGTATTTTTGTTGTAGTCAGGAGTTCAGATTGTTTTGATTCTGAGGAATTAGTGGTGACTTGAATTTTGAGAAGATACTTGTAATTGGAGATCACTCATTTGTACTTTGGGACATGTGTTAAACTTTATTTTGAGATGACTGTATAACTGCTTTTTAAACCTCTACTGATATTTAAATTATATTTTAAATTCGGGTACTTAGTAGACTTAATTATCCACTGCGTTTTTATTGTACACTATTGCATGTACACACATTTGACACTTTCGTTGGGATGCTTGACCGTGTTGTCATCATCCTGGCGTCTCGATTCCTGTGTTTCCTTACATGGGGGTAGGGGGCGCCACAAGTGGTATCAGAGCAGTTTGACTCTGGGTAAAACCACATGTCCCTTAGGATAGTACCAGAAATTATTTTAAAATAATTTTTACGTGTGGTAAGTTAAGTTATTTATTTTATATTATGAGTTTATTGTTATTTTATTTTATGTTATTTGATGTTATTTAATTCTATTTTATCTTATTGTATTTTTTGTGTTGCTTTTGGTTGAGTTTGGTTTTGTCTGGATTTAAGCGGGGTTGGAGATTCTCTATGACAGGAATATGGTGAGACCAAGAAGGCAAGCTGATGTGCCCGAGGATGAGTTACCCAGGGGTGATGGAAATTATGCCATGGCGAGGGTGTTGAATAGGATGACAGAGTTCCTCCAGCAGAATTTCCGACCGCCGCAAGGAGATCCAAATAGAGTGGTCCAAGTTGGGTGCACATATGAGCGCTTCCTAGTGCATAGGACTCCTTCCTTTTCTGGGGAGGAGGATCCAATGCGAGCTAGGAGGTGGATTCAAGATCTGGAAAGAACATTTGAAGTCTGTGGGTGCACTGAGGCCCAAATGGTATTATATGGAAGCTATATGCTGCAAGGTGAAGCGACAAACTGGTGGGAGACCAAGCGGCCACTTCTAGAAATGGAGTTTGGATCCTTGGCTGCTGTGTCTTGGCAGTGGTTTAAGAAAGAATTTGATGATCGATACTTCCCTGTTTCGGTGAGACGGCAAAAAGCTCGAGAGTTCAATAATTTGGTTCAAGGAGACATGACTGTCGAGCAATATGCAAGAAAATTTATGGAGCTTGGACGGTTCGCTCCTCACCTTATTGCTGCTGAAGAGTTGCGGGTTGAGCGTTTCCTGGAGGGTCTGCGCCCCGAAATATGCAAACAAGTGGCTTGTCTTCAGATTATGGAATTTCAGAAGTTGGTGGACTTGGCCAGTATCGCAGAGCGAGAGAATAGCTTTGCAGTGGGCTCCCCTCTGGGTCAGAAGAGGCGGAGTTATGTTGGTGAAGGAAGTAGTTCTGGATCACCACAGAAGTTTGTTCAGAGGACCAGGGCCCGTTCACAGACAACCTCCGGTGTTCGTGCAGGAGGCCGGACTCCAGTGTGCCCTAGATGCAGTAGAGCCCATGAGGGCGACTGCGGTCAAAAGGGAATTCAGTGTTATAGATGTGGCCCTTTGACCGCAGTCGCCCTCATGGGCTCTACTGCATCTAGGGCACACTGGAGTCCGACCTCCTGCACAAACAACGGAGGTTGTCTGTGAACGGGCCCCGGTCTTCTGAACAAACTTATGTGGCGATCCAGAACTACTTCCTTCACCAACATAACTCCGCCTCTTCTGACCCGGAGGGGAGCCCACTGCAAAGCTATTCTCTCGCTCTGCAATACCGGCCAAGTCCACCAACTTCTGAAATTTCATAATCTGAAGACAAGCCACTTGTCTGCGTATTTCGGGGCGCAGACCCTCTAGGAAACGCTCAACCCGCAACTCTTCAGCAGCAATAAGGTGAGGAGCGAACCGTCCAAGCTCCATAAATTTCCTTGCATATTGCTCGACAGTCATGTCTCCTTGAACCAAATTATTGAACTCTCGAGCCTTTTGCCGTCTCACCGAAACAAGGAAGTATCGATCATCAAATTCTTTCTTAAACCGCTGCCAATACACAACAGCCAAGGATCCCAACTCCATTTCTAGAAGTCGCCGCTTGGTCTCCCACCAGTTTGCCGCTTCACCTTGCAGCATATAGCTTCCATATAATACCATTAGGGCCACAGTGCACCCACAGACTTCAAATATTCTTTCCAGATCTTGAATCCACCTCCTAGCTCGCATTGGATCCTCCTCCCCAGAAAAGGCAGGAGTCCTATGCGCTAGGAAGCGCTCATAGGTGCACCCAACTTGGACTGCTCTATTTGGATCTCCTTGCGGCGGTCGAAAATTCTGCTGGAGGAACTCTGTCATCCTATTCAACGCCCTCGCCATGGCATAATTTCCATCACTCCTGGGTAACTCATCCTCGGACACATCAGCTTGCCTTCTTGGTCTCACCATATTCCTGTCATAGAGCAATCTCCAACCCCGCTTAAATCCAAACAAAACCAAACTCAACCAAAAGCAATACAAAAAATATAATAAGATCGAATAGAATTAAATAACATCAAATAACATAAAATAACAATAACAATAAACTCATAATATAAAATAAATAACTTAACTTACCACACTTAAAAATTATTTTAAAGTAATAAAATAATTTCTGGTACTATCCTAAGGGACATGTGGTTTTACCCAGAGTCGAACTGCTCTGATACCACCTGTGGCGCCCCCGACCCCCATGTAAGGAAACACAGGAATCGAGACGCCAGGATGATGACAACACGGTCACGCATCCCAACGAAAGTCCCAAGTGTGTGTACATGCAATAGTTTACAATAAAAATGCAGCGGATAATTAAGTCTACTAAGTACCAGAATTTAAAATACAATTTAAATATCAGTAGAGGTTTAAAAAGCAGTTATACAGTCCTCCCAAAATAAAGTTTAACACATGTCCTAAAATACAAATGAGTGATCTCAAATCACTCCTCGGGCGGAGCCGACTCCTCAGGCTCACTCTCATCCTCATCTGCATCAAAATCTGCGTTACCATAAAACGGTACCGCAGGTAAGTATAAACCAAACAATCATCAGGAATAAAATGCATTTAACGCAACCAACATGCATGCATATGAAGAAATATGCATTTTCCTCAAAATATCATTTTTTCCGAAAATGATTATTTTCCAACACATGCCAAAATCTCAGTTGGCCCAAAAATAATCCGTAAAACATTTTTCCAGAAAATGGTTTACACAAAATCCAACACACTATTTTCCCAGAAAATAGTTCATTAATCCATTATTACCATATGCATCATGGCCTCCCCTAAGGATCATCCGCACGTCCTGGCTTCGTAGCGATGCTCAATTCCGCGCCCGACGCGTACATAGCCAAGCATCCACACTACGCAACGAGTGATGCCCAGTTCTGTGCCTAGCACGTACATGGCCAGACATCCTCTAGTCCCCGTCAGCAGAAGGACCACGGAGTCGGCACGAGACCATCAAGTCCGATCCCATTGTCGCCCAGCGACAATCCAGGGGACGTTACTCAGTATATTCCGCTCCTAAGTAACCAGAAGAGCTCCACCGAGATAATGTCTCATCTCGGCTTGGGGTCGTGATACACACGCACCCAAAATCCATTCTCACATGAAAACCCAGTTTTCATAGACACATGAACATGAATGCAATATACGAAAACTCAGTTTTCTTTACAAACATGATTATGCGTGCAAAATGCAATGTACATGAACCAACACAATATCTAACAACCAACAATAATCAACCCAATCAATTACACAAACAACTCAAATCACCAATCCATCCGACCCCCGTATTCCTCGGACTCAGTCCGGCATATTCAATCAAATACAGTGAAATGAGTTAGTGCAAAAATACATTTAAATCACGAAAGTTCTTTGAAGAAATACTTACAGTACTATATAATAATTTTCGGAGGATCACAGAAGTGCAAGAAGTGACGTTTGAGCAACGTAACAGTGCAAAATGTACTGTGGCCGTGGGTCTCAAATACCCATTTTTTAACCGAGACAAACGAAAACCCAAAATTGATAGGGTAGGGCCTAGGGAGGTCGGTGAAACTAGTGGTGGTGAAGGTTGGCCGTGGGTGGCGGCGTAGGCGGCGGTAGAAGACCAAAAAGCCCAAAACGGAAATGGAGTTGGAAGTGCTTCACCGGTGACGGATCGGAGGTGGGGTTGGGTCCAATGGGTTGCTATGAGGTCGAGGATGAAGTGGTGAGAAGATGGTGGCCAATGGTGGTGCGACGGCGGCGCAGCGGCGGAAAGAGTGCCGCGGCTTGGAGAGGCTCGTGGTGGCTAACGGCGGCGCGAATGGAGCTGGAAATGAAGGGATAGCGTCGCCGGCGGCTGGGGAAGCTGGGGAGCCGGGCGGTGTCGACCACCGCCGGCGCACGGCGGCGGGCTGGGGAGGAGAAGGATCGGACGGAGAGAGAGAGAGAGAGGGTGGGTCGCGCGCGGGAAGAAGAACCAGAAAAGAAAGAAAAGAAAAGAAAAAGAAAGAAAAGAAAGAGGAAAAAGAAAAATGTAGGGAAAAAAATGTACTCCAATATTTACATCTTGGGTCACAAAAATAATCCAATGGAAACGATTTTAAAACAGCAAGTGAAATAAAATAATTTAAACGTAATGATTAAAATGAAAATAAATAATTAAACCTAACAATAAGTTAATTTAAATCGAGAAGAAATTTAAACACATAACAATAATTAATAATAAGAAAGCACTTCAAAAATAATTTTCACAAACTAAAAATCATAAAAATAACCCAATTAAAAATCCAACAATTTTAAACCAGAGAATAAATTTTTGAATAAATAAAAATAATCCTTCAGTAAAAATACATTAAAATACGGGGTGTTACACTTCTAATCTTTTGTAATGCATTGTTACAATTGATTTTATTTCAACAAAAATCAATCAACAGATTCTCTCTAACTGTTGCATTTCATATGCACTTCGAATGACCTCTAATAAAGGTTGTTGTCCCATTTAAACAATCTTCACCGTGTCTAGAAAGAGAATTGTTACAGACACAAAGAAATTACAAAGTAATATGTATATACTCATAATATAAGCAAAACAATTCTTGAAAATATGATGTACTCACAAAGCAGAGCTAGAGTTATAATAAAAGTCTTGGTCCTAGCTTGGAAATACGTAATAATAAAACAACAAAACTATAACGATACTCTTGGAAACACGTAAATAAGAACTAAACATAAAAGAACTTGGATAACATGAAAGTAATGTGTTTAAACATGAAAATGAAGAGCATGCGTAGAAAGGAAGTTGAAGCATAAATAAAATAAAGATTGATCATAAGAGAGGAAGGATAAGCACGAGAAGTGGATGAAAAAAACATTTGAAATGGGTTCTTTTCTCTATTGTGGTCACACACATATATACATGACCATTTCATAGAATCGGAGCTGGCCTTCTATTCGTAAGATGGACCACAACAACTAGTATTTGACTGACACATACAGAATCAGAAGGTCGAGCAAATCAAGCAGAGCAAGGACTATTGCTTGCCTTAGACTAGAGGTACCATTTTCTTCTTCTCTATTTTGGACTTCTACATATTCACATTGCTGTTTCTCACCCATGTTTGTTCAGATTTGTATAGTCTTATTATTTTGGGACTTTATTTTGAGTAAGTACGGCCGAAAACGCATAAAAACTGAGAATTACTTTGCATTTTTTTGGTAATATTGGTTTGGACTGGTTGTAGTGAATTTGACAATATTGGTACGGACTGCAGTGAAAATGGGAAAGTTCAAGGCACACACACGTGGTGAGCACAATAAGTATGACAAGAACTGCATCCAAGTTGCTCGTCCACGAGGTTACGTTTAGATGTTGAAATGAGTTGAAGTGAATTAAATTTTTTATGAATAGTAGTGAGTTGGGATTATTGAATGAGTTTAAAGGAATCCACTTAAAATGAATTTAAAATATATTTAAATGTTAAAATAAATTTAAATATATTTATAAAAAATTATAAAAGAAGTAGATCCCACCATTATTTTATACTGTTGACGTTACGATAAAAACGGAAATGATTCCGTGGTCTGGCGCCAATGCAGCATTGGGAAAAAAAATATCAGCTTCGGCACTGTAGCTAGGCGCGCCAAATCACACGGGTTTTATGGATTTATGTTGAGAGAAAAGCTTCTTTACCCACTTGATTTGTCCACTTAGTTTGACCGCTAGTATTTTTTATTTTTTTATTATTATTTTTTTTACTTAATGATTAAGGAAATGATTTTAAATATATTGATATATTTTTTTATTTTTAAAAAAAAAATGTATTAAAAAAATGTGAAAACAAAAAAACAAAAAAAAAATTAAGACTGGGCAGCACGTCCAGCAGTAAATGCTGGGCGGCAGAGTAACCTTGCCCTTTATTCATAATAGTATTCACAATTCCGTACAACCTGTTGTTGTTATCTTTTCATATTACTTTTCCTTTAATTTTTTTTATCCGTTTCCTTTATTTTTCATATTACCATTTCACTATTTTCATCACTTTTCATTATTTCTTATTTATGATTTGAGTAAAATTAGTAGTACCAAGTACCATTATATATCTTTCCTAAAGTTTTTATTTGATTGTATAAAATATTTCTTCATTTTGTTATTTTTAATTTTTTAAAAATAAAAAAATTAATAAAGAATATCACTTTATTATTTAAATGAGTCAATTCATGTAAAAACAAAATTTTCACTACATTTTGTATGTAAATTCCTTCTTGAAATGTAAAAAAATATATATATATTGAATTAGTGGGAAAAAATACTACCGGGAGCATGGCCACATTTTATTCAATAGTTTATTTACATATTAAACATCGATATATGTAAATAAAGGGTCCCGAATTGACAATTTATTATTTTATACTGACATAACAAAAAAGATTGCAACACCATACTAGCAATTAGGTGTTTCCTTGTTGACCATAAGTATGCTCCCACATAGGTAATGTAATAGCATCTTCTTGCGACCATTGCATGTGCTGATGCAGTTGACATGTCAGGTACATGAGATTCTTCACTCGTGTTCTGATCCGCATCCATTCCTGAATATCATCTGGATTGCTATATACTAGAAAATCCCGATCATTAGGTGTAACCATGCGGATGAAGTTATGGATCGTACAACATGCAATAATAATATATCGTTGCCGAGTTGGAAGGTATGGGGGCATTAAATTTAGAATTCGAAAACGCTTCATCAACACACCGAATGTTTGTTCAATGATATTCCGAATGGATGAATGCCGATAATTAAACATATATTTATATCCTTGGAAGGTACGAGAGCCTCTTCGTTCAGATCTGTGGTACCTTACCCTCGGATACAGTGGCATAAATCCTTTGGTACAGGGAAATGCCGAATCTACTAGATAATAATAACCTGAAAATTTAGAATACAACATTAATCATTTATAATGTTTGAAGAATCCAAATTCTCGCAAACTTTCAAGTACAAATAAAATAATGTGTAAAAATTACCCTCTTCAGGCCATGGAAAATGGTTCTCCAAACGCCTCAACACATCAATTAAAACACGAGCATCATGGGTTGTACCCTCCCACCCGGCATATACGAATGTGAATTTCATATCGAAATTACAGACACACAAGACATTTTGGGTAATCCTGTGATACCCAGAATGTATTTGTACTGAAAATGTTTTATTACCTTGTACGAGGACCTGCTGGATGAGCGTAGAAAGTAGAGCTGCAAGTCATACATAGCAATTAGAATCAAATCCGCACAAAAAAAAAAAAATCTGCAGTCATGGGTTTTTAAGGGATTTTGAGTAAACTGTAGAAGCTAGTAAATTCGAAGTTGAATATATATGTCTGAACAGGTGGAGGAAAATATGGCAATATGAATGATGTGAATAGTTGCATCCAATAAATAAGTTTCCAGGGAAAATTTGTACTCTTGACTGACACCTGATCTTTTGTAGTGTACCCACCAAAATCAATTTTCCATCCATTTGAATGGGGATATAAACTAATGATATTAATGGCAGCGTAATGATCATCAGAATTAAACCTGAATTGGCACATTAAATAAAAAGAGGTGTGTCATGGGAATATTTTCGCCTTTTAGTGTATGAAAATGACATGTACGTGAGAATGTTAATGTTTGTGAATTCATGTGTACATTTGGATCAATCCGCAACTGGGCGACCTGCATATATACATACACACACACACACATATATATATATAATGCTAAGAAATGAAAATCATGTTTTTACCAATTAACTCTTGAAACTTAAAAACCCTTTCTATTATCAGGTATTAATTGTTAATTAGTTAAACAAGTTTTATTTGATTGTATTATTTTAGTTGGAAATGAACTGATCAGGAGTTATGTTTATCAATTTTGGGAATATATATATATATATATATATATATATATATATATATATATATATGAGTATTGATTTTGATATATCATGCATGATCTATATCATGAAGTGTTGTGTGTTTAATTTGCTTTGTTCATTAAACAGAATAGTTGAGATACTTTGATGGAAAAGAATGAGATATCATCCTTCTAACCTGTCTAAAGGATTATAAAATCAAGTCATCATGATATGATTATGAACTAGCAATATGAGAAAATGACATCAGCTCATGAACAATATTGCATGTAGACGGCCTACTACTCCTCCAAATTTATGCAGTTAATTTACATAATTAAACTAGATTGAAGGGAATTAACAGGTATATATATATAGTACTTCCCACAGAACTAAAGAATGCATCCACCCATTGACAAACCAGACAGTAACATGTCGGGGTTTATAAATGGAGCTACTACTCCACACAACAACTCAAAAGCTAGCTTGCTTTCCCATCTTGTAATTAATTCACAACAACTCAAAAGCTAGTCATTGTTTTCATATCCCTTCCAACTATGGCAGCGGTTCTGCAAACCTTTACAAAGCCATGGCTGAAGTACCATTACATCCTCTATATAAGAATCATATCAAGCAATGCTCATGATGACAGTGCAGCAACCCCATTACATCGACCAAATAAAAAGGACGAATAGGTGCCTTTAAATTTGCCTGGTCATACCCTAAAGAACATTGACGCAAAGACCATTAGCCCCTCACATTTGGATTGTAAAGTAAATATAACTCATGTATCTGTGCTATGAGGTTGAACCTATGATCTCATCCCTCCACTAAATGGAAGAGTACTAGCTACTGCTAATCCCCGTGCCAGCTTAAACAACATGGCACCATAAATATTATTATTTAGTATTTTTTTATGATAGTATACATAAGAAAAGGGTTGATCAAAAGGAAGTGACGGTGGAAAAGAAAAAGATGTTAAATTAAGGTAGTATTTCTCCTTTTTCTTTCTTTAACTGATTTATATATTTATTTAAAGTAAGAACATGGATGAGGAATCCATGTTCTTTCTTTAACCCATTCTATCTCTCTCTCTCGGTGTCTATATTTAGTGGGGAGCTGGGGTGCAACTCCAACCCCACATCTTCCTTCTTTCCCTCAGAAAACCACACACAAACCCCACAAACACTAGCCAGACATTAACTCCCCCACAAACACTTTCCCTCAGAAGATGAATATCATACAAACATCTGCCTCAATATTAATTCCTACATCCTCACTATATACCTCTCGCTTCACCTTCTACTGTCTCCTTCAAATCCATTTAACCCTCGGCTCTCTCCCAAAACTGCTACATGATATTCATCTTCCTGCTCTTCATGGGGAAGATTAGATATGATTTCCTCTACTCCAGTACTTATCCATAGATATACGGACTTCAAGTCCTCACATCTGTACATATTTCTACATACATACATATGTATATACATGTTTTCTAGACCTTATATAGCTCAAGTCGTATATGATGGGGTTGGAGAAAGTCTTGGCTAGAAATTTTTGTAATTTATGGGAATTTTTTTCTTCTTGACATGTTTGCATCACGCATATGCCCATGCATATATGTGCCTGGCTCCCTGTACGCAAAGACATTTGGCAACCAATGCTGGAGCAATTCCCAAAGATGTTGATTGTTGTTATCGAAAGAATAGAACTTTTGCACTGCCTTTGTTAGATCTACTTGCAACTAAGAGAGCTCAAAGTAGTTTAAAATGGTGGAATAGAGATTACACGCATTTATTGGACCTAAAGCAAGATTTAAGACTTCACAACAGCAAAGAGAAGAGCACAGCATTTATCATAATGTAACTGACGAGTCTGGTTTACTTCACCTTATCATAGTTTTTATACACTAAGCTTGCCATTTGTTTCTAATCTCTCTCTCATTCAGTAGTGCCAATTAGAATCCAATCTAGCTGAAAGAGCAGAGCATTATTTCTCAGAGAATATGCGGGTAGCTAAAGGTATAATCCATTAAATGTCATCCCAATTTTTTTAAGTGACAGTCCTTTGTTCCATCGATTTGTGATTTCTTTGAGTTTACAAGTAAGTTAATTGAGAGAATCATTATGTCAGGACTTGAAGCTTGGGCTTCGGGCAAGTACTGAATCAGAGGTAGGAACAATTTTAGCCACAAGAAACAGAAATTTCTTATTTTTCTTAAGCTACCATACCAAACTTTCATAAGTTAATTTAAAATTGCACCCCAGACGTTTGAGTAAATTCTTATGAAATGCATATAAGCCAAATGCTTAAAATAAAGTTCAGATAGTTGCTTACCCGGTAAGAGCGCGTCTTCGGAGCCGTGATTACTGATCTCTTGATGGCTCGCCTTCGGTTGCGAAGCTTGACCGTGGAGGCGCTTTGCTTCCGTAGTAAAATCGTGGTGGTTTTAGTTGAGCTCGGTACAGGCATTATATAGGAATACAACACAGAGGAGATGCTCACACGGGTTTACAGTAAACCTATCAGTTGATTGGAAAGAAAGTTGAGAGTAGAGATCAGTTTGTAAGAAGGAATCAAGTCGTACTCAGATGCGTTCTGTTTATTTATCACGCCGAAACATGTTCGCTAGGGGGCTACAGTGAGCTCAGACGGGAAGGACAAGCCCAAAGGTAATTCATAACTGTTGGAGCACGAGGGCTGCAAACGACTGTGGAGTTGACAGTGGGAACCTCTTCCGTTCAAACAGGGGCTGCACACATCTAACATCCAACCCCTCAACTATGGGGGACGATGGTGGGATTCGATTGCCGCTAGTTTTGAAGCTGCCTTCTTGCAATTCCAACTACTCTTCACAACGGCGCGCGATCAAGATTGCTATGGAGGAATCCGAGAGGTTTTTAATGAAACGGGAGTTTTGGGAATGTTGGGGAAGGACGGGAAAGATAGAGGGAGAGACGGTTCAGAGGAGTTATAACGGAATGGAAAAAAAATAAAAAATAAAAATAGGCTGAAGTCAGGAATGTCTGCAAAGTAGGGAGGTGTCACGTCTAGCTACAGTGAAAAAATGAGTTTGCGGATTCAAACTTGGCTGAAACGTGTGTTTGAATGGCAGAAAGGCGTTTGACTATTAAAGTATTCTCAATATTTTTTAATATTTTTTAACTATTCTCATACTTTTAAAAATATTTTACATGTTAAATAATTTAAAATATTTTTAATGGGACCTACAAACTTATTTCAATTTCTACTCATAACTATTCATAAACATTCTATAATACTTATTACTATTATATATAAATAAAAAATAAAATCACTATAATATATAAATAAAAAATAAAATCACTATAATATTTATCACCATTAAATATAAATAAAAAATAAAATTACTATAATATATAAATAAAAAATATTTATCACTATAATATATAAATAAAAAATAAAATCACTATAATATATAAATAAATAAATAAATCACTATAATATTTATCACTATTAAATATAAATAAAAAATAAAATCACTATAATATATAAATAAAAAATATTTATCACTATAATATATAAATAAAAAATAAAATCACTATAATATATAAATAAAAAGTAAAATCACTATAATATTTATCACTATTAAATATAAATAAAAAATAAAATCACTATAATATATAAATAAAATAAAAAATAAAATCACTATAATATTTATCTCTATTATATATAAATAAAAAATAAAATCACTATTATATATAAATAAAAAATAAAATCATTATAATATTTATCACTATTATATATAAATTAAAAATAAAATCACTATAATATATAAATAAAAAATAACATTACTATAATATTTATCACTATTATATATATATAAATAAAATCATTATAATATTTATCACTATTATATATAAATTAAAAATAAAATCATTATAATATTTATCATTATTATATATAAAAATAAAAAAAAATCACTACAATATTTATTAATATTAAAAAATCACTATAATAAAATCATTATAATATTTATTACTAAAAATAAAATCACTATAATATTTATGGGATCCACACATTTTTCAACTACCTACCCAAAAGTCAACAACTCAACATACTTCACACATCCAAACAACTCAAAATACTCTTAATGGGACCCACAAACTCACTCCAATCTCTACTCATAACTATTCACAAACATTCTCAACACTTCTCAAGTATTCTCACTATCCAAACGTACCCTAAGTTTAAATTTGAGCTGAGCTGAACTGCTTTTAGCATCCAAACGAAGCTTAGAGCATTAGGTTTAACATAAAATTTCCTATAATTTAACTAAAACTCACATTTTCTAAAAAAAATTTCTAAATTTTATTCATCTTTTAAAAACTTCCTACATCTCATTCTTCATCTCTATCTCTATTATATTAAATAATATTTGTCTATTCTTTCTTTATTACTTTTTTTCTCTCATTTCCATTTATAATCTTAACTATTAATTCTTTTGTCTTATTATCTTCTTTTCAAATATCATATTTTACAAAATATTTATACGATTTTGACTACTGGATACAATATTATTTTTCAAACCAAAATCTGTATTATGAAAATAGTAATTTTTTTTAATATGTGCATTTTCTAATGTGATAGTATTTTTTTAATATGTACTCTTTATCAATTTCTCTAATGGTAATACCTACCCACGTATTGATGATAAAAACTTTTGTCATTTCTGTAACGGTAACGTTTTTCTCCTTTCTCTAATGGTAAGATTTGGAAGACTTTCTCCAATTATAACATTTTGAACTCCTACCTCCAACTGTAACATTCTTTGTCTTTTCTCCAACGGTAACTTTTTTTGTCCAGTCTCAAACGGTAACATTTTTTGTCCTATATGTTACGGTAACTTTTTTCTCTATAAATACGCATTCTGCTTTCATTCACAATCTCACAAACTCAAGTCTCATTTGATCTAAAGAACCGAAATTCAACATTCTCTCTTGATCTCCCACTCCCTTCATCAAATGGCTCATACCTTATTTCGCAAATTGCTCACATACTTATCCTCTAAAAATGAGTTGAATGTTATTCTTAATGACGAGGTCGATGGATAGTCATCGAAGCATCGTGGCAATCGCCAATGCCGTAAGTTTATTCGGCGTGATCATATTCAAGGGCATAAGCGCCTATTTCGTGGTTATTTCGCAGAAAATTCAGTATATCTCTCAAATTTATCTCGAATGAGATTTTGGATGAGTCGTCCCTATTTCTCTGTATTCTAAATGAGGTAGAGTCTTACGAGCCATACTTCGTGTAGAGAAGAGATAATGCTGAAAAACTCGGTTTATCTTCTATGCAAAAGATAACCGCAGTACTTAGAATGCTGACGTATGGGGCTACTGGAGATTTTATGGATGAGTACATACGTATTGGTGAAAGCACTGCAATAGAGAGCCTTAAAAAATTCTCTGAAACAATAGTAAGTATTTTTTCAGATGAATATTTGCGGTGTCCAAATGCCAATGATATTGCTCGATTGCTTGCGGTTGGTGAACAACGGGGATTCCCAGGAATGCTAGGAAGCATTGATTGCATGCATTAGATGTGAAAAAATTTTCCTACAGCCTGCATGCATTGGAAGGTATGTACTTCGGCCGCATTCGTGAACTAACTATTATTTTAGAAGCAGTTGCTTCATATGATCTCTGGATATGGCATGTATTTTTTGGTATGCCCGGTTCACATAATGACATTAATGTGCTAGAGAGATCTTTTCTATTTTCACGGAACTTGCCCAAGGGCGTGCTCCTCCAGTCAATTACACAATCAATGGCAACCACTACCAGATGGGGGTATTACCTTGCGGATAGTATTTATCCCAAGTGGCGAACTTTTGTAAAAACGATTCCATCACCACAAGGGAATAAGAAGAAAAATTTTGTGAAAGCACAAGAATCCGCAAGAAAATATGTTGAGCGTGCATTCGGGGTACTTCAACAACGATTTGCAATCATTCGTGGACCTTCCCGAATGTTCAAAGTCAAGGAACTAACAAATATAATGAAAGCATGTGTTATTCTACATAATATGATTATTGAAGACGAGCGTGATGATAGTGAGGGCCCAAACATTGAGTATGCTCAACTTGATGATGAAGTCCCAGAACTGTCGCCCAATTATACAACTGAGCTTACGGACTTCATTCAACGTCATCATCATATTAGAGACAGCTCAGCACATCATTAGCTCCAAGTAGATCTAATTGAACATCAATGGCTATTATATTCCCAACAATAGACATGTCGCATAATTGATTGAAATTTCCTTCATGTTATAGTAACTATATTTGAGTTAATCAAATTTCAGTTCGTATTTCCTTCATGTTAGTATATAATATTTGAGTTAATTAAATTTCCATTCGTATTTCCTTCATGTTAGTAGTGACCATATTTGAAGTAATTTGTAATAGTTTCTGAAATTGTAATGTTTCAAAATATCAATTTAACCAATCCAAATAAAAACTAAATTGTCTTAGTATCAATAATATTGTCATCCATCATTGTCCGAAACAAAAAATAAAGAAATAAACTTTTTATAGAAAAATTTACTCAATCCAAATGTGCTACAAAATTGAGTCTCGCCATGATTTCCCTATGCAGTTCCTAGAAATATAACCGCTGCAATCATGGCATGGCACTCACGTCCATCATCATAATGCGTTGATCCGCTCCCTTCTTGGCGAGCTCTAGTTTCTTCACCTCCAACCTTAGTCTTTCATCCTCTTGACGGATTTTATTTAACTCTTTTTCCTTGTCATTTTCCATCTTCTCGGCCTCCAACCTCAATCTTTCATCCTTGAGACGGATTTTATTTACCTCTTTTTCCTTGTCATACTCCATATTCTCGGCCTTGAGGCGAAAAAACTTTCTCCTGAGCACGTGACTCTTCCAAAAGCATATACTTCAGCTTGTTGAGCACAACAATCTCATCTATTTACGTGCCTTAGGCTTTTCGTTTTCCTTTCTCAGCTTTCCTTCCCATTGGTTGACCCAATTCGATCATGTCATTATCCATCACATTATCCGCCTCGAGATCAAAAACTGAATCTACCGTAGCGCCCGAACATCGAGTCGGGGTCGGGGACGGGGACGGGGATGGGGACATCGTCTTCCTTCACTTTGGATCCTCCTTTGTGGAACGCCAAATTTATTTAGGTTGATCCTTCAACATGTGCCAACAATGCTCGAACTAGAAGGAGCATTTCTTAGCGATTGGTATATAACCTTGGCCTTGTCAAACTTGCATGTAAACAAAAAACTTTATGTTAAACCAATGTATAAAAAAATTAATTATTCATAAAACAAAGTAAGAGTATGGATATTCTACCTTGTTTTGCTCAATCATGCCACTTTGATTCAACCCTTCAACCTGGGCTAGTAAAATTTGTTTGTCGCCTTTTGAATAACTGACCACCGATGTATTAAAGACTTTATGGTCTGGTCATTTGTGGTTTCTTTAAATTGTGGAAGTATTCAAAAAAAAAATTCCTAAAGTTGGGAGTGTTTTTTGTCTGTTCCATGGACGGCATCAAGGCTACAATTAAGCCATGCGAAGACAAGTAACTTGTCTTCTTCGGGGGTGAAGTTCACACTCCTGACTGATTTCCTAACGTTGATAGGATCGTTATGGGGTAGGGGTGGAGAGTCATCAACAATCATAAGAGAGTTTCCACTTTGCCCACCGTAAGTGGGGTTTAGTTGAGGATCTTCACTTAAGAGGTTGGTGAAGTACATATGTCTAGGGTCTTGTGAATCTATCTCTAAAAATGCATTGAAATGTTAGACATGTAACTATGAAGTTTGGGGTTTTTGCATCGCCGGCTCAGGAACCAAATGGTAACATCTACGAAATTTGGTCACCCTCTCATGGTTGCAACAACCGGTTGCCTCTACTTGTTGGTCGTCCGGATTACCTAGCCATTGAGGAAATAACCATAAATATCCTGTATCCCCACCAGGCTTTGTCATCATCACAACTGAGGGAGTTTAATTTACGCATTACTTCTCTATCACAACATAACACAAAGCAATGACACAACAAAAAACAATGTAATAGAACTGACCAATTCACATATTCACATAAAGCAACAACCAAACAGCATGCAAATCACAATAATGCTAAATAAGAGCATTCACATCTAGTGCATTTATATCGAATGTATAAATAAATGAGGCTCAGAATGGTGGAAATATTGACAGCATGCGTAAGCAATGAACCATTCACATTGAATGACTGCAAAACCCCACCCGAACCCATATTGCCTTTTGTGGAAAGTACCACAAAAAGTAATATGGTCATCCAAGTGAGGATTACTCCATCATATCGATGGAGTCCCATTAAAACTTGTGAATTAACCCGTACTATAACACCATCATCACAGCCTAATAACAACCCCCTCCCCCGAGAGATACGAAACACTACAAATGACCCAACAACATAAAACAAATTACCCATGGAAAGAGCAAGAAAGTGAATTGGTTTAATGAATTGATTATGCATTTTTTGGATATCAAAAAAGCAATTCGGATATGCAATAAATTCACCCAACACAGCCAAAAACATACAGAAAAACTTAATGAATGAATAACCACACAATGATTCACCCATTCCATAACCACAAACTCCACCAAATTTTCCTCAAAACCAAAAACCCAATGCACCAAATCCTCAAAAAGCCACAATCGCAAGCCTCAATGAATGGATCGATCAAGAAAAATGGTTGGACAACAATGAGAGAAACAAACTTAAAAAAAAAATATGTGTGAAAGCATCATCACTTTCTCGGCAGCCAAACAATCAAAACAGTCAAAAACATATACAGCCAAAAACCCAACGCATCAAATCCTCAAAAAACCACAATCGCAATCCTTAATGAATGAATCGATCAAGAAAAACGGTTGCACAACAATGAGAGAAACAAACTTAAAAAAATATATATCCGTGTGAAAGCATCATCACTTTCTTGACAGCCAAACAGTCAATACAGCGAAAAACATACACAGCCAAAAACTCAACACACCAAATCCTCAAAAAGCTACAATCGCTAGCCTCAATGAATGGATTGATCAAGAAAAACGGTTGGAAAGCAATGAGAGAAACAAACTTTAAAAAAAATCCGTGTGAAAGCATCATCACTTTCTCGGCGGCTAAACAGTCAACACAGACAAAAAAATATACACAAACAATGCTCGACACGCAAGAAAAATGAGAAGCAGTTTCCTCAAACAAAGCCCAAAATCAAAATTGTAAACGAGAGTGACAAACTAAAAAAAAAAATCTTGGTGAAAGCATCTCAACTTTATCGGCAGCCAAACAGTGAAGAGATCGCCGACGCAGAGAGAGAGTTGTAGGCAAACATCTCATTCTACCTTGATCATGGAGTCGAGAGGAAGAAAAAGGGGAAGAGAGAAACAAAAACGAGAGAGATAGGAAAAGAAAAATAGAAAAAAAAAATGAGGGAAAAGAGAAATATACGATTTTAAAGAAATCAAATTTCACTTACAAAAATTGCCGATGGAGAGGCTGCGATTGTTGGTGCTGCGTTGCGAGGGAGGGGCCAATCAAGAGAGAAGAAGATGCAGGACGAAGGGGAAACCGAATGGGGTTTGGGATGATGGGGATGTACAGTCGTTCCCCAAATATAGGGAATTCCTGTACAAACCGTAAATCCTAACCATAAAATGGGGATTGGGATGGGGAGGGGTTTTTGTTCAAAACTCTAAAATTTTTCTTAAATTATAGGGATAGAGGAGATATGCAGACTCGAATGGAAATGCTCTTAGTCCCGTTTGGATAGTAAGATGAGATGAAATAGTTTTAGGAAAAAGTTAAAAGTTGAATAAAATATTATTAAAATATTATTTTTTAATATTATTATTATTTTAAAATTAGAAAAAGTTGAATTGGGATTTAAAAAAATTTATATTGTTTATTGTATTGTGTATAAATTTAAAAAAGTTGTAATAATAAGATGAGATGAGTTAAAATGACTTCTCAATCCAAACAAGACCTTAACTTTCCTAAAAGATTATTTCTCAGTCCAAACCGGGCCTTAACTTTCCTAAAAGTTCTTTTCGATGAATGAAGTATCACTCAATGAAGAACATTTGGCGATGGCCCGTTGGCATCACAGACATAACCAAAATTATTTAGCCAGTGTGGTAGTTGGGTCACAGGACGCGGTGCCATGCAGAGAAATATACTCATGGGAGACAAATCATGATAAGTGTCTGTAGCAAATAAATCAAACATTTATAGAATATAGCCCATATATTATGGAAGTCATAAGTTAAGAATAGCTGTATAGTTATCTATTAGGTTCTGTTCTTCACCACCGAAATTACAAAGGGCATCTAACAGTATATTTGCAGCTGTTTTTAAAGTGAAACTTAGGCTACAAAGGGCATCAAACGATTGCTTTTTCTTTTTTATTGGATACCACAAAACAAATACAATGCAGAGAGAATGATTTTAATAATAAAAAAGTAAACTTAAAAAAAAAAAAAAAAGGTGGATGAAACTAACTTAGTTGCTGGATATATCATATTTCACCAAGAGGCTACAAAACGTAGAGAACATAAAAAAATTTAGTTCTTTTATCATTGAGCTCGTTGACATTAAAAGTGTTGGTGTCAATTCCACCCGGGGAGAAAAAACATCAAATTCCAGGTGTGAAACATGCCACAGAAACCAAGATTTTGGGGACTACCAGGTGGTTGATATTTTTCATCGATGTCTACACGACATGATGGGGAAGAATCCTTACATAGAAACATCAGCATGAATGGGCGAGAAGAAAGCCAGTCAACAAGATGACTTCTCAGAAGTAAGCCAATCTTTTGCTGCCATCAAGTCAGGAAGCACAATGGCACCAGATTTCCTCCATTCCTCAGCATCAGGAGTCTTAAATCTATCCAAGAGTAATGCATGCATCCCCACACTCTTTGCTGGCACATAGTCTTTGCGCATGCTGTCCCCAATATGCAGAACTTCTTCTGGTGCAATATTTCCAGCTCTCTCCAGTGCAATCTCGTAAATCTTTGGGTCAGGTTTCTCTACACCTTCGAGACCAGAGAACACACCAAAGTCCCATTCAGATCCCTGAACAGCACATTAGACTTGACAGTATCAGCATTTCTAGTTGAGCTTACACACACATGCATGCGTTCGTCAATATTAAAAGAGTAGACATACATACACATTTCACACGTCTGCATACAGATACATGTGTGGAAAATGACAACGATACAACAGCAAAATATAGCATTCTGATAATGATATATATCATGAGAACCTAGTTTGGTGTTTTAAACTCAGAACAAGTCAGCAATTCCATCATACTAAATGTAAATGTGGCTATGTACAAATGTGTGTTTTAATGACGATCAGCTGCGTGTGAAATATTACCAGCCGATAGATTTTAATTTCAAACTAAATCCAATGAGTTACTTACTTTAATCTGAACCAATTCAGATAAGCTAAATATGAATTCGGGAGCCAGAATCTCAAAAGAATAATTTATCTACCTGGTTCAGATTCAAGGCTGGAAGAATTACATCCCGATACCGGTACTCTGCATTACTTATAATCCCCACTTTAAGCCCCTGCTCGTGCACCCAACTTAGAAATGGTTGGGAGTCTGGAAAGACGGTATAAGGAGCAGATGAACCAAATGATGAATAAATGCGCCGGAACACCTTCTCAAATGTCTCCTCGTCATAGTCATATCCAGCCTGCAGCCAAAAGAATATTCCCATTATAACTTTCTCCTGGAGAAATCATACAGAAGTACATCGTGTAAAATTCTGAGCGAAAAAACATTTTTTTTTTCACTTTCAGTATCATCATTCTTGCTCCACCTTACATCAGTTCAAGGAGATTGGTTTTTATCACTAGAATAAGTCAAAAGTTCTTGATTATCAAATTCCACTTGCCTTTTTGAAGCATAATGTATGTAGCGCCATAACATTATGTAATATACAATGATTAGCAACAAAGTAGTTATCATTACAAGCCATGCCTACGTATATACCGGCCATGTCAAATTTGCTTACCCTGGTAAATGAATCTCTCACACAAATCTTCCACCACTCTATGTTGGGCATTTTCGTGGTATACCCAAAACAAGGATTCTTTCTGGCCATGTCTTTATATGCAAATTTGAAGCCCTCATGCACACGTTTGTAATCAGGGCATGGTAGCCCAACAGATTTGGCTGCCATGCAGTAGTAGTCACCGAGCTCCCCTTTGTAAGCTATCAAAGTACCAGTAACATCCACAGTAATACAACGTAATTTTGACAATATCGACATTGTAGCAGCAACTGCAAAGCAGATTCTTGGAATAGAATGACCTTGAAAATTTGCTTTCAATGCATTCAGTGTAGCACTATTTCAAACAGTGTAAAGGATGAATGACACCTAGGGATTACCCACCTCCTTCAGCAGTTTCTGCAATCCCTGCATTAACAAGATTTACATTTAGGTATCATTGAAATAAAATCCAACTAGGTCAGTGTAAATGCAAAGGAATTTGCTATGATTTATTCAATTAAATCGCTCGGCATCAGTGACAAATTTTTTTTGATAAGTAGCATCAGTGACAAATTGGATATGAGGCTAAGGCTTCAGCACCAAATCATAGGATCTTGGTAAGCAAGCATTTTCTTTTCAAGATTTTAATTGCCTTTCCTCTATTATTTTAGTATGGATGACATATGATGAAAGTTTTCTTTGACCAAGTAGCTTTTTTTTTCTTTTTTGACTAACTCACTCAATGACTTAGAATCGAAAGATATGGTACGAGAAAAGATAGGCTGCACTAATATCCTCCTATTTCTGCACTAATCATAAGCTCTAAAATCGTATTTTTAAATCTTTTGGTTTAAACCTTAATTTACAATATGTTACATTATTTAGATATAGCCTTTATCTAGTATTTAGAAGCATGGACCCCGGGCGGTAGCATAGATTTGCAGCTCCTCAAAGTTGGTCCTAACAGGATGCACCATCTGTGGTGGGTTGGTTAATCTCTTTCTTTTCATCAACCAGTTCAGCAAGTTGCCATTTTAGTCCTAAGTTGATTCGCAAACAGTCTCATTTAGCTAAAGGCCAAGTCATATAAAACAGCTATGGATAGAAATATAACTCATCTGTGTAAAATGCTGTCGTTTATCCCCATGTACAGGATCAGTCTAATTCACCTAAGACTGAAACACATACGCATTTCAACAATGTCCCCTCGTCTAAGTCATCTGTGAGCCTTCGGTTTCTAAACTACCAAGAAAGTGAAATCAAATGAAAAATGAGAGAAGGTTTAAGACTATGTTGTTCTGACTAATTGTGACTACGTAGTCCACATAACAAGAAGAATTATGCAAAAAGAAACAAAGGACATCAACCAGGAAAGATACGGAGAGTATCATCAACAGAGAGGGATACGAATGTAAAACCATTTACCCCAATCTATATTTTGTGGAGTTCCCACATCCGATTAAAACCAGAACTCTTTTCTACATATTTACAGATACCTAGATCTACAATCACCAACTCAGAGAGGAAACGTCTAAAATTGCGATAGTAGGAGCATCCTACAGGAATATAAAAAATATAATAAAAGGGGAGACATTCATAAATACTTCTTTTATAAATGAGAGACACTCATAAATATTATATCAAACTAGCCTTGCCAATTTTTTATACAGTATCAGGTATGAAACTCACTGTAATACTATCCATTAATTATGCCATAAATAATGAAACACCATCAAAATGTTGTAAGCACTCAAATTAAGTATGCGCTTGAAGATGAAAGACACTAGACTCAAATTTTTCTCGGGCAGTGTCATACAATCCATGCAAAGCTATAGATATTTCATATAGGCTAAACAAAGAAGATACTCCATCCAGGCACATTGTCAAACAGACTGTTGGAGAACTCTGCTTTCGATGGTCTTAGCTTTCATTTATTACCTTTTCCACGCATCTTGAAAGAGCCTTTTATTTTCAACCCAGCTTTTTCTAACCCTTCTGATCTTTCTCATATTCTCTACCTAGGAATGCTACTTAATTGAGATGAATTTAACACATATACATGTTTGTCCTTATTGCTACTATGCAACTAATCAGTAGTCAATTAAAAACTAAACCTCACTATCTTCAGAACTACATCAAATATCTCCCCAATGCATCTTTGTTCAAAGCATAAGAACTTTATCGAAGTTCCTTCAAGTACACATGGCTTTCACCAAGACCATTTGCTTTCGCTCAAGCAGTTAAAGTGTTTAGTAAAGGGGTAGGGAATTTCAACCTCAAGCAGCTCTGACACTTTATGCCTTCTCATTCATCACAAACCAGAGATAACATCGATATGCAGAAAGAGAAGCACACAAAGATGAAAGTAGAAGCATGATAAGACTAAAATAGTAGAAATCGAATACCTCTCTGAACAAATACTGAAAAAAATAAACACGAAAAAAATAAAATGCCACCTAGGTAACAAAATTATTTCCTACGAACGAACTCCTAAGTCCTAACCTTTGAATACCAAACTGTCACGACTTTATAGATAGATTTAAAGAATTGTTAAGTATAATCCAGGATCAATTTGACTCACATCAATAACAAGACCTAGCAAATTCGACCATCACCCAATCTGTTGAACACAAATAGCACCCATCCAACACAGAAGACCCTTAGAAAACATCGGATCTTAGTCAAACAAATTAAAAATGACCATCAACTTCCGTCAAAAACCATATCGGCAAATATCATCAGAAGTTCAATTTAATATTAAAAAAAATCGAAACTTGCTAAATAATGTAACAAGATTCAGACAAGAAACTCGTAAAAGAAATGTACCGTCATCAACCGAAATGGGAAGGGGAGAGAGATAGAGAGTGTGTGCGTGTGTATTTTGATTGTGAGATTTGATAGTGGCTATTTTGACTCAAAGTGACAAAAACGAAAAAATTGAAAATTTTGAAGATTTCGAAACATACCCAGAAAATGCAATGGACGAGACTTTGAGTTGCATCATAGAAATCGAACGTGTTGGGTGTTAGCTTCAGCTGAAAACTCATGGGACCGAAAGATAAAAGGCTTATTATATATAGAGGTACGAGAGGGGGAAAAGAACAAATCTTTGGTCAGAACGACCGAGCATAAACATGATTTCCTTGATTACCACGCATGGGAAACGCAGTTTTTGCCTGTTGGCTTAAATTATATGGGCGTCCCTGGATTTTGGTTTAAGCTTTTGACATTCTGCTATCCTCTTTTTGCTTTTTCTGTAATTTCCCTTTCTCACTTTTAAAATTGCATTTTAACTCTTGATATTTTTATTTTATTTTTTTATTTTTAATAAAAGGCTGAGGTTTGTAATTTAAATTTTCTATTTGAAAAACCGATTCATATGTCATAAGATAATCACGCTCTTGACAAACACTAAGATCTTAAAATAGAGTCTCCGATTCACTTTCCATTTAATCCTTACAGTAAATCCATACATTAATGATTTATGAAGCTCTAAAATTAATGACTAACAATCTTTTCTACGACTCTTTTTATAAATTTACTTTAAATGGTAGACAGCCATATAAAATTTGAAACTCCAATTAAAAGAAATTCAATATTTTTATAAGAGAAAATATATTTACAACTGTGAATTGTGCTACCGTCGCGTAATCGCTTTGAAAAAAATGAATAAAATATAGAACTCACATGAAAAAAAATTAATTTTTTAATAGTGGACCCTACTCATTTTAAATCGGTTACGCGGTGTTTACGCATTTCACGGTTGTATATAGAATTACTCTTTTTATAATATGGTACTTTCATATTAATTAGTCGTAAAATAATAACAGAAAATATATATTATAAAATTTGAGTTTATTTTTTTTTATTTTTTTTTATTTTTTTAAGTAACTCTATGGTTGAGTCTTCAGGAGTGAGAATTATTTGGCGAAGGTGTAATTTGTAAAGACTAGAAGACAGTGATATGGAAGAGACCAATTTTCATATAAATCTCTTTTATATTATATTATTCATTAGACAAATATACTATATATATATATAATCAAATTTTATATCACCCTAAATAAAAAAACAATAAATAATATTACTTTTATATGTCGTTCAATGTATATATAATTAAAAAAAATTGACCCCAGCTCAAATAAAACAGAAATGCTAATAAACCCACCAAAAGTTGGGTTCCGAAAGTGTGTTCTGATTTTTTTTTTTTTTTTTCACTTAGTGATAAAGGAATTATTTTTTGATAATATTGTGAATTTTTTATTTTTTTAAAAAATATTTATAATGATTAAAAAAATACATAAAAAAATAAAAAATAAAAATAAAATAAAATATACTATTCAAAATACTTCTTCGAAACAATTTTTTCGTAGGCTATAGTGTCACTCAAATAAAAACTCATGTTCATATAATACCTCAGCTGACGTTTAGATAAGGAATTTCAACTAGTTTTATTTTATTTAATTACTTCAAGACAAGTATTTTTTAAGGACAGGTTTGGGAGATGAGATGAGAATTTTATATTTTATTTTAGTGTTTAAAATATTATATTTTAATATTATTATTGTTTTGAGATTTGAAAAATATGTATTGGAATTTGAAAAAATTAAATTATTTATTATATTTTGTATGAGGATTTAAAAATTGTATAATAATGATATGAGATAAGAATTTTATGTTTTATCTTGTGCCCCCAACCTGCCTTAAATGCAAATTGAAATGAAGATTTGAAGGAAACGTGTTATTTTTAATTTGTGTGTCTTTTTATGAAGACGTGTTATAAATGACTCAAAATCATCATTATTGTATTTGAATCTTGATATGTAAAATTAAATTCATTTCTAAAACATTAATGTTCTCTATGACACTCGAACTCTTTTATTTTTGTCTGAACATATTGATTTGAATGCTCCTTAATTCTTTTACGGTTTTACCCTCGTAGTGTTTGGCAACAGGCTAAGTAAATACACAAAAAATGAAGGGTGCCAATGCAAAGCAATGAAAGCATGTGGAATTTGAAAACCTTGGAACCACCAAAATCTGTGGACTCTTGCCTCTGGTTTTATTGACCGGAAACGGCCTCGGGCTTTTATAAAAGATTATTAAAAGAGTAGTGATAAACACACAACATTTTATACAACACATGTTATAAAATATGAATATTTTTATAAAATGATATTATTCTTATAAAGTATTTTACAAAAATATCCCTCCTTTTAAACATTTGTTGTATAAAATATTGTATAAAATGTTGTGAGTTTAATATTTTTCTTTTTAAAATTCAAAGCTGCCAAATTTCCGTACGAGATCAGCACATAGGCCGGCATGTAGAGTAATATTTATATATAATAGTAAAATACGTAAATATTATATAATTATTTTAAAAAAGAATAAAATTTATTATTAAATTTTTTTTTTTTTTATGTAGCTTTATATTTACTTATTTTTTCAAAAATATTACACATTATTTATGCATTCTACGTCTGTAAATATCATTTCTCGTACAAGTAACACATTTTAAATATGGAAGGATAAAATTTAAGATGAAAAACAACATTTCTCTTTTACTTACATCCTATGGATTGGATTTTGTATCCCCAAATGGAGAGCAGTTTAGTAGTTCTCGTGCGTTTGCAGAATAACAACATGTATCAATGTTGAGTAATACTAGATAGTAGATATAGTTATAAGATATACAAACGTTGCGCAATTCTTTTAGAAAATAGTAAAATCTACTATTAAAAAAATTAATATTTTTATGTAAGTCATATTTATTCATTTTTTCAAAATAGGTGCACGACGCTTGTTCTTTCTATATTTGCAAATATCATTTATCATCCCTGTTAACGTGAGAATAGGAGCCTATACTAGATTAAAGCATCACCAGAACATGTCCCAGACCATTCTAAAAAATAAAGGCCTCGTTTGGTTACACATATCAGATGAGATTTAATATATGAGATCACATGAGATGAGTATCATCTCCCAAACCAAACGATGACTAAATCAATGGAGTCAAATTTTCAATTCTCGAAGAATTTAGAATCTAATTGAATAAACAGGCTATGACAGAAGAACAGGTTCAATGGAAATTAATCCATAAACATAAACATAACCATTGATCATCACATTAATGGCTTAACTAAAAGAAATTTAAAATAAACCTTTCCAGTATGTCAGCTCTCACTTTCCCGCAATCACTTTCTAGACTGGATACTGTGTACTGTCCAAACTTAACTCGAATTAGCTTCTTCCCATAAAAGCCATAGGAAGAATAATAAAATTGCATATGTACACAAAGCACTTCCAGGACTAGCTTTCAATAGGTTTTCCTAAGCCTTAACCATTGGAAATTCCAACTATGCTGTATATCAACAAATTTCAGCATCGCCATCTTTCTTTGAGCTTGAAAGAGATAACACACCCATCTACATCATTTGGTACTTCATCTATTTTTGGCTGGAAAGAAATAATGAGCAATACTAGAACCCCTTTTAACTACATTAGGTCGCTTATGAGGCCTGAGCCAGGCCCGGACTTCTTCCTGGATTTCTGGTGGTAACTCATCAACCACGGAGGGGTCAATCTCATCTGTTTTGTAGCCCCATGATTCCCTTTCTTGTTCAATATGAGCCAAACTAGACCTACCAGTGTTAGTCCCGGTCTCTTCAATAAGTCTTTCTTTTGGCAGTTCATCTTGATTTGGTTCCAAACAGACACTACCAGTAGACTGAAAGCCTGAAGTATTCCTCAAATGAGAGAGAGAGAGAGAGAGAGAGAGAGAGAGAGAGAATGCAGAAAGAAATACATCTAAATGAGGGTTTAGAATTTTTTATTTTTTATTTATATATATAAGGAAAAGAGGGATAAGAAAATAACCGTCAGATGATGCTGCTTTAACATCTCGGACGGCTTCAATATGCTCCTGTTTCTTTGAAGACCAACTGGGGTCACAATTCTTAAAGAACTTCAAGATTGAAACTGCTCCCTGTCACAACATATTTAAGAAACAAGTCAACACCCATTTTCTAAAAGCCAAACATTAATCAGCATTGGGTGGATTGAATAGAATAAAAACACAACTGCAGTTATGGCTCTGGGATCAACTTATGATTAGACGAAAAAGTTGGAAGCTTATATTTTTCTTGTCTTTTTTGGACTTTAAATTTCAGGTTGTAGCTAGCAAGTCCACAAGTGGCCTCTTTTCAATAATCCCTGCATACTTGAAAGGTGTGCTTCTTTTATTTTCCTGCTAACAACATCCGTTTATATTAGTTGTCTGAAAGAATATTATCATTGGTGATTAATAAGGAATCTTTGTCCCAAATGAAAAGTGGTAGAAACTTGTACGTGCCAAATCAATTATTTTCCTGATCTAAACAGCCACGTTTAAACTCAAGTTTCGTTAAATATCAATCCCATGTACAAATTATTGTCAAAATTCTCATCCTAGTCTAAATTTATTATCAAAATTAAATTAAACACAAAAAGAACACATTTATTTGAGTTCCCGCAACTTCCTTTTGTTAAAAGAATTTTCCAGTTACAAGTGAAATTTTGTTGGCAAGCCTTGATTGCATTAAATAGAATTAAATAGAAAAGAAAAGGCCTCAGAAGCACAATGATTGAGAAAGTAACGTCTATAATTATAACATACTCAAACATGTGCATTCCAACAGAATTGTTACATTACAAACAAGTCTCATATAGGATCAAAAAATTGCTCGAACATAACAGAACGAACCTTATAAACTAGGATTAAAGAGAGAAGAAGAGAAACAAGTAACAATGAGAAAGAAATTGCATCAATTTGAAAAAAAAAAAAAAGATGCAAATACAAAAGAACTTAAGCAGCTTTGTGCTCCCCAGTGAACGAGAAAGGGCAGCTTCCACAGAGGCACAAAGTCTGGGCCAATAGTTTGGTCCAACAAATTATTAGCCAACCAAGGACACTAGACATAGTTTTAGTCCTGGTTATTAAATACCATTTGTTTTCTCAAGGTGCAACAACATGATCCTCGTGAGAGGATTCTGAGAAAGATGTACAGTTAGCAGTGCAAAAGAGATAATGGAAGTATGCCTGCGGACCTTATCTTTTGATGTTTTTCTTTTCTGCACAGCTCGATCCAAACTAATCGTGGAATATTTAATCTGAGATTCTTCCACTCTTTGTTGCTCATTTCCATCCATCTCCAGATGGCTTTCACCTCCTGGACAAATACCTGCCTTTATCATGGATGGATAAGGAAAATTAAAGAAGTAAATGAGGAAATCTACCTGAAGGCAGCAATGGTGAAATTTCATGGGCAACACCATTTTGTGTATGTTGTGGTGACAAACAGGATGGATCCTGCCCATGAAAAAATATCAATTGCCAAAATTGTCATTCAAGAATCAAGACTTGCATCAAGCTTCATTAATATCACAAAGCATGATTTAAAAAGAAGGTTAAAACTCCATTAGCTGTTAAAGCCTATTAAAATCTGAGCACCCAAGCTAAACATGCAAGAGCTGGTGTATAGATGTCTCAGGTTCCAGATTCTCTTATAACATTTTTTTTTTTTTTAAAGTCGGGGAACCTCTCCAAGGCAGGGCCCAAAGGGCCCTACCCCTGCAGAATAAACCTCGCTCCCGTGCACCGCACTCTCGGAAGTTTCCCTATACGGAACTGGTTAAATTGCTGGCTTTTCACCAGGGGGTGTGGCCCCTAGAGATTGTTTGCACCCAAGGGGATTTGAACCTTGGACCTGGGGGAGCATACCCCCAAACCCAAGGCCTTTACGATCTTATAACATATTAATAATCTTGAAATCAGTTCAACAGAGAATTATTCAGCCTATTATAAAACCTGGTCTTTCCATGTATTCTCTTTGTCTCGCTGTTGACCCTGGCTAGTGACAGCATAATTGAACTTATTTTTTTCTCCAGAAAACTCAGGGAACTCAATCTGTGGCTCAGTTAAATTCAAGCCCGAATAGCTTTCACTTCCTGACAAATAACAGCCTTATTAGATGGATGGGAATCCGAGGAAAATAAGAGTATACCGGAAGCACTTTTGAAACCATATACCTGAGGGTGAAGATGGTGCAGCATCTTGGATGAAGTTATCCTGTGACTGCTTTGATGAAGAGCAGTAAAGGTTTTGGCCAGGAAAGTATTTTGTGATCGAACTTGTCCCCTAGCAAAAATATATTTCCATCAAAATGATGCATAGTTCAAGACCAGAAAATACATAGTAATCAGATGAGCATAACATTTATTTCAGCAGCTGATTGATTAATTTAGTTAGAAACTGCTTTATTTCAAATACTTCTTAATGGTTCAATCTTAAGAAGCATGTACCATAGAGACAACTAATTCACGACATGCTAAACATATGTTAGTTAGGCATATTGAGAGAGAAAGAATAGCATCATATTATCCCTATCTGATAAATCCTAGGAAGGTCTGATCACCAAGCAAACTGAGGATGACACCCCTCTCAAAGTGTTAGACCTAACCTCCCAAGGGACAAAATTAGACCAGAAAGACCCAGAAATTATAGTACAAGTTCAGAGAAGGTATAAAAGAGCTTTGAAAGCTAAAATCCAAGTAAAACTTACAGAAGGTATTGCAACAATTTTACTCGCTGAAACAGAAAGTGCTGTTATACCCCAACCATTGTATTGACTTCCTTGAGTCTTAGTGTACGAATCCACATATTCACGTAATCCAGCTTGAAATAAGTTCCGCGCATCTTCTTGAATCTTGGCAGTCCCATACCTTAGGGGACAAGACTTGGAAGGAAACTTCGTATATGAATCAGAGTCACCAGACTGAAGGATAACTCATAATCAGAAAAGAGAAGAGTGAGTATATACCAAATCTACTATCCAGATTGATTAGAGGAAAATAAGTACTTTGTATGCTCTAGCATGAAGAGTCAGAGTGTGAGCAATCCGTTTATTTTGGTCCAAGTCCGAGCAAAGACGTTCACTCAGTTCTTCACAAAGTTCGTTGAGCCAGTGTTGAACCTAGAGGATAAGCGACAGGACTGTAAGAGAAACATTTGTTGAGTTGAATTTCTGCATTAAAGATCGATCTCTCTCTCAACTGATGGTCCTTTCTAATAGCCCAAAATAGCAATGATTCTTTCTAGTATGCAAAACCAGTGAGCATATTAGTATGAAGAGTAAGTACATTGCAGAATTGAAATTAAATAGTGAAGCATTTGCAACTTTTGATAATTTTAAGGGAAATTGCCAATTCCAAAGTATAAGATCAATTTCGATATTCCCACTAAATTTTGAATGTGAAGCATTTGATACCATTTTTTTATTATTTATATATATATATGAACCTTAATTTCTGCTAACTTAAGCACATGATCATTTGATAATGTGGCAAGCATGCGAACTCCAAATTTAAGGATAACACAATTTGGCGAAATTTGACGGTGCAATTATATAGTAATTGATTGGTAGCTTACAGATTTAAATTTCCAAAGTCTGAATTTAGGGGACCTACATGTAGGGATTTGGTGGTTCTTTGAGTAAGACGACTGCTCTAATCAATAACATTTAATGACTGGACTATGGGATGACAAGATCATATAGCATAAGGAACAGAATGAGTTGATCTGGTTAGAAAAACAATTCTTACAGCTGCAATCGTCTTCAGAGCCCGAGGACCAGGAAATGTCTTTCCAGAACCATGGCTCTTGGGAAGAAGTCGCCCCTGAACTTCTTCCCCGCTGACTCCTCTTGCAATATTCCATAACCAAGTACTGGAATGCATGTATAAAGTAGAATATCGAGGAGCACATTTGGGAAATTGTTAGATAAATAAGCCAATGGATAACCAACAGCAACTAACAAAGAGAAAGGACCTTTCTACGGTATTTAGAAAGATAATTTAGAAAAGTCTGAGATAATTTAAAACATAATCATTATTCCCTGGGAAATCATAATATTTCCTTCATATTTAAAGAAACATTTAAGACAGTAGTTATTTCTGGAGTAAAAACCAAAAAAAAAAAAAACAAAAACAAAAACAAAAAAAAAACATTGAGTAGAAAAGCCAACTATAATCGCAAGGTTCAAAATGTTCCCTCGTTTGTTTTCAAAAAATATCTCATCTCATCTCATCTAATCATTACAACTTTCCCAACTTCCAATATAAAATAAAATAAACAATTCAACTTTTTCAAATCCCAAAACAAAAATAATATTAAAAAATATATTCTAACAATATTTTATTCAACTTTTTAACTTTACTTCAAGAATAGGTAATGACCCAGTATTGATGCCGTAATTCTCTTGTAGCTTCTCCTCTGAAAACTGCAACAGCTCTCCAACAGTATTCACACCCAAATCACTTTGTAAAGAACTCCCAAGCTTTCCTCCAAGCTGTTTCCTGAAAACCATGTTTTCTTTGGCAGTAAGCACTGCAGTTCACTAGAACTTACCAGCAGCACAATTTTGAACAGAGAGAAGAATACAAAAAAATATAAAAAATATATTTCCACTTATCTTTCCTTTTTGCAGCTAAGTAGCAAAATGACAGTCAGCTAATGTATACAGCAATATGATTTGCATCTCTAACTCAAGATAGAAGTATAAAATTGAAACAAAAACTCACATTTTCTTAATTGGCAAGGATTCGAGTAGTCCTTTGACAGATGATAGGGGCACAACAGTTTGTTGTGCAGGTTTATTCATAGCACTTGCAAGTTTGGCCAGCATCTGCTAACAAAGTCATAGCTAAACTAATGACAAAAAAATTCATCCGTTCAGTTAAGGAAGATTTTAAAAATTGACTGCTACCTACCTTATTATGAGCAATCCCAGCAGAACAAGTAAATTCAGTCTCCCTCAACACCTGCATCCTAAGTTCTGCAACAATCATGGCCCCACAAGCTAATAGTTTATCTCGGTGATCAGCATCACTCCTACAAAGCCACTCCCTGACAAATTCCTTGGCATCACTTCCTTCCTGAGTTTTAAAATCCATTTCAGACTAACGATTGAAGCTGATACAAATGCAGCAAGTTCAGAACTAAGCAACTCACCCTATGATTTAGAGGAAATCTGAATATATTTCTTTTGGAGGAAAAATAACCTCAATATGATACTTTCCAGGTATTAAATAAAAAGCTAAAATTCTGATGAAAATCACCAAATTGAGAGAATAGGCAAGTTTTGGCCTTTGGGGAGAACCCACGGTTATAGCTTTAACCCATTACCCATGTCTCATATCCTTTTGAACTTGAGAAATACATTTATAATCAAGTATCACCCTATGAAAGAAATCCAGATTCTGCAAATTGTTAAACACAACCTCCACCCGCTCCCTCTTTCTCTCCCCATCTCCCAAACTCAAATGTCTAGGAATAGTAATCTAGACCACATCATGATCAAATTTACTTTGAAATTTCTAAAACGTCAAGTAGAGGTTAATTCTCGACACTCTCTTCAATATAGACAAAAGATATTGAATGGAGGAAGATAAGGAGGGAAATGCTGGATAAAAGCTTCAAGAAAATTATATTTAACTGAGATCTGAATTGACATCCTCACATCATCAATGTTGACCAATACTCAGAATGAATTCTCATGATCATTGAAATAATGAGTATAAGGCAACCAGGATCAGGAGATCTCAATGTAATGTCTCTGACCTCAGTATTAAGCCCCAAAATGTGTGATTTAACAGCTTCTTCATGAATTACTTCCAAGCTCTCCGGAGGAGTTTCTGCTAACATTGTTTCTGCCGCCTCAGTAAGGTCAAGATACACTTCATCGATAGAAGCCCTCTCACATCGACCCGTCCTTGCAAGAACAGAAACCACCTGAAAATTTGATTTAAAAACACCACAAGTTCAATTTTTCAATTGTCAATGAGTATAAATGAACAAAAAAAAGCTATCGGTAATGCCTTTTGAATATACAGACCTCTGAACCTGCATTGCGGTAAGTGTTAAGATCAGCTTTACCCCGCGCAATAGGGACTTGGACCAGCTGAATTGGTGGACAGACTTTCTTTGCCTCATCACCACGCATTGAACTGATAATCATGCATTACATTTTTAGAGTCTATTGGCTCCTAAAGAAAATCTTTTTAGAAAAGGATCCAAAAAGATTATTCTTACCGTTTCACACCATATTTACGGGCCTCATAGCTAACTGCAATCAAGCCCCCGCCTTTCCAAGAGTTGTACTGTACAACAGCAGTAGGTAAACCCCTTAAGTCTGGCTGTTTCCGCTGCTCGACTACAAAGATTAACATAAAACAGTTGGATGGGGTAAAATTATGATCACTGCCATGACTAACAGGAGATAACCAGCAGAGGACATCCATGTTCAATTTTGTACACAGGAAAGAGGATACTCAAAGCACAGATGACAGGGTATCATACCAACAGGCCTCCCAGCATAACATGAAAGAAGTATAAGTGGAATAATAAAGAGAAATTAATGTCCAGATCATTTAAATGAAATCATCGACCATCTTTGACTTGGTAAATGTTTGCTATCCAGTGTGTCACATCAACCTAACAAGGAAAATCTAAGGTTCAAAAGTACGGAATTAGCATTGCTTATCTCAAAATTTACAAGTCAAAGTTTCAGAAATCAACAGCAAGCATCACCAAATAGACCCTTTATGCCTTCCATCTGTATATGCACAAATGGCAGCAAGGTAGGTCCCATAGTCTTCAAACACCAAGCCATTCAGATGAAATCGAACTTGCACACCTTCTTATGGTGCAGAAGAGTATGTAACAATACCACATGAGCACAACCCATATAGAATTTTAGGCCAAAACTTTTCAGAGGTTTTCATATACTTCTCTAAGTCTGTTACCTTCACCACATCTTATCATCTCTTTTCAACTTCCAAAGCATCTTAAAACAACACTCAATCACAATTTCATATCTACCCAAATTCAAAACTTAAAACCAGACTTCTCCTGAGTATTCAAGTATGAATTCCCCACTTTCATATACTTCTTTCAAATGCAAAAGAAAAACCCAAACAGTCTTGGACACTCATCAAACACATCAAACACGTGTATAAATATTTAGGTTCATTTTTTGGGGAAAATCGTACAAGTCAAGAAGTTTTCCTTTTCTAATTCCTGCTCTATATATATATCTTAAAAAAATTACACCTGGAATTGGTCAGAAATTCGATGTCAACCACCTTACATTGAAATACAACATAAAATCTCAAATGGGTATCAATATACCTTGACCATCACATTTCATTTTCAAACTCCAGTATTAGCCCCAAATCATACACATAAACATACATATTTATACGAGAGGGACAGAGACAGAGTCACAAACCCTGAACATAGAAGCAGTCCATGTCGACATGAGCGATGATTCTGGCGTCGGATGATTCCGGTTTGGCCACTGGCATTTCTTTTTCTACATTATTTTCTCCTTTCTTTTCTTTTCCCTCCAAATTCTCGACGCAGGATCCAGAACACCCTGTGAGAAGTGGCAAGGGGATTGAGCGTAATTTAGCATAGATAAAGGTTACTTATCTAAAGTAAACCAAGGGTGTTGGTTACGCGTTTCTTCCGGTGGAAGTAAACCTTTTTTTTGTTTTTTCCTTTTTCCCGTCAATTTAAATTTCATAATATCAAAAATCAAAACGATTAATTTCTAACTAAGATTATCGTTGTTGACAATTTATTCCCTCTCTCTATATTTCTCTCTCAAGATTATCTTATCATATGTTTTATGTTTTCTTTTATGGATCTAAAGTTTTAAATCATTATATTAGAAAAATCATAATAGTAAAAAATGGTTGTGTTCTTATCATTTTTCAAAAAGATAAATTTAGAAAGAGTGTAGGAAAAGTTTTAGATTTCGTTTAGTTATATCGAGAAAATGATAAATATGTGAATAGTAGTGAGATAATTTATTAATAGTAATAAAATAGTTTAAATTAAAATGTTTTATGGAGTTTTAAAAAAGAAAAATGATTTGTACAAATCCCAAATAGACAAGTCACATATAAGCCCTTGTAAAAAAGTGGACTTCACTTTAAAAAATGTAAAAAAATTATTTTTTATTAGTGGGATCCATTTTTTACAAAAATACTTATATAGGGCTTGTATCTACTAGCATTACTCATTATTTTGTTTTAGGATTTGAAAAAGTTGAATTATTTTTTATATTTTATTTGAAAGTTTGAAAAAATTATAATGATTAAATTAAAAAAATTGCCAAGTTGAGAATTTAAAATTGAAAAATATTTGTGTTTAAATAATATTTCGATATTAAGATAAGATGAGATAGACCAAGACCATCTGTAAAACCAAACATGACTTGGTTAATGGGCATCTATTATTATCTGTTTGGCTTTTTAAACCATTTATGAGTAATTCTTCATATAACTGTGAAGTGCGTAAACGCCGCGTAATTGCTTTGAAAAGAGTGGGGTTCACTATTAAAAAATTAATTTTTTTCATATGGATCATATGTTTTATTCATTTTTTTCAAAATAATTACACAACGATTACACAATTCATAATTACAAATATATTTTATCTTACTTTTTTATTATGCCTCATCAGCCTTTTATCTTAATGAAATTTAACATTTATTCATTTAAATAACATGAAGTCTTCCAGTTCCAACCGTTTTATGATTGTTAACTTTTTTAATGACTAATTAATCTTTTTAAATAGCTACTTACTCTTTTCTAATGGCAAGTTGCAACCAAAAGGACTATTCGGTTTCTACTTTAATTGTAGTTGCCATGCCAACTCTCCACCTCTTGCTATTCTCATGCATCTCATCCATATCAAATCTTAGGTGATGTTGGAGAATTGAGATGAGTTGAGAATATATTATACTATTTCGAAATTTTTTATAATTTCATTCTCAAAATGTCATTTAAATAAAAGTAATTTTTAATTTTAAATGTTCAACTTTTAATTTTAATTATTACAACTTTTTCAAACTTTTAATTAAAAGATAAAAACAATACAATTTTTTTAAATTACAAAATAAAAATTATATTCAAATAAATTTTTAACTTTATAGTATTTTTATTTAACCTTTTTCTCATTTCTTTCAAAAAACCTAATAGGACAATGCTAGGAGGATTGAAAATGGTGCCCCCCATTATACCGATAAGTGCAATTGTACTTTTTTTCTCTCAAATATATTTTAATCATCTTTAACCATTTAAAAAAATACATATTCATTAATAGTCACTTCCTCCATTACGAAAAAATACAAGATCGATAAAGTTGTGGGCACCACTTTCGGTCCCCTATCATTTTTCAAACTCAATAAAACATCTTAATCCAAATCATCTCACTAATATTCACAGAATTCTTACCTCATTTCATTACCCAAACATGTCCATGTTTGGACCCTTAGACAAGATGAGACGATCTCAGCTCATCATAAAACTTTCAGAAATTCTACTTGCAACCGGGCTGGGGGAACCGCATGTAACCGGGCACTGCTTTTCATGAAAAATTTTATTTCTCTTCTCCCTCCCGCTTTTTTTTTTTTTTTTAAATATAGACTGGAATGCATCTTCATCTCTGTGAAACCAGAGAGTAGCCATCGTCTTCATGAAAACAAATCATATAAAAACCCTACTTTTTCTTCGTAACAAATCCAAGCCAAACATACGAAACTAGCAAGAGCAAGCCGCACATCGCCTCTCCCACATTGATTGGGTCATCACCCTTTACTGAAACTTGCTACTTGTACTTGCATCCTCTACATTCATTGTAAGTGCAGGTTTTTTTTTTTTTTTTAAAGAAACTGTTATTGTTTAAAGAAGAAGCATCGCAAGCCAACTTCTGGAAAGGCTACTCTTCTTTATACAGATTTCAAATTTTTTTCCACCACAAATTTGAAGATCACTCTACAAACATCCAACGAGAAGACAAAAACAAAAGGGATGAGCTGATTACTGTTCTACATGTAATTCCATGAGAAAGATGAGCTTGGATAGATTATATTAAGTGAACCAGCCAATGGATGGTTGTAGATGTATTCAATTGCAAGATTACAAGACTCAATTTTATCAGCTTCCTTATTCAGAATCTCCAGATTGAACTCCTCTTCAAGAGCCATTACAATCTCTACATTGTCCAAGCTATCCAAGCCCAAATCATTCCAGAAATGGACATCAGCATTCACCTTGGAGGGATCGACTTTGGGAAGCTCTTGATGACAGAGAAGACTCTGTTGATGACCTCGTCCTTGGTCAGATGATCGTCGCTGTGGGATGACAAGAACCAGAGGGAACCACCGTACAGAGCTCGTGGCAGTAATTTCGATCCGGTTATGATTAGGGTTTGAACCGGGACTCGGACTTGAAGAAGCATGGCTTCCCTCAACGCCATCTCTCTCTCTCTCTCTCTCTCTCTCTCTCTCTCCCCATTTGTAAGTGCAGATTGGTGTTGTGGATCCTATCATCAATCTCCTTGAGTTCCTCGTCATCATTCTTTCACTACCAGCCTAAAGGTTCCGAAAGGTATAAAGCAAACGTTCAGCCTAAAAGTTGCAAGTAGATCTTGCGATGTGCAGATGAGAGAAATGCAGAAGAAGAAGATGGTAGAAAAAAATAGATAGAGAGATAGGGAACAAAATGCAGAGGAAATATAGAAGAAATAAAATTTTTCATGAAAAGCAATGCCCAGTTACGTGCGGTTCCCCCAGCCCGGTTGCAAGTAGAATTTCTGTAAAACCTTTCATAATTCGCTTCCCAAATATCACTAAAACATAAAATACTTTCTAATTTTAAATCTTCAACTTTTTCATTTCCTAATCATTACATAATCATTACAAATTTCTAAACAAAACACAAAAAATAATACAACTTTTTCAAATTTTAAAATAAAAATAATATTAAAAAATTATATACAAATAATTTTTTAAATTTATAATATTTTTATTCAATTTTTTTTTCTTCTCATTTTTCAAAATCCAATAAAAACAGTTTAACTCAAACTATATTACTATTGTTTACATAATTCTTATCTCATATCATTATCTCATTATCAAGCATGCTTAAATAACTTAAAATTTAAAAATTTGAGAAAACTTTGTTTTGTTTTCTCTCTACAATGCTTTGTCTTCTTTCTATATACCTCATTTATTACAATTAGTGATTAAGTAATGCCACATTTTAAAAAAAAAATCATAATTATATCATAAATAGTGTTAAAAATTAATAATCAAATTTAGAATTTTAAAAAATCAAAACACTTCGTATTCTTTTTCCTATAATATTTGAGTAATGATATATACAGTCGTGGAATGCGCAAACGCCGTGCAGTCGCTTTGAAAAAGAGTGGAGTCTACTATTAAAAAATTAATTTCTTTTCATGTGAGTCCCATATTTATTCATTTTTTTCAAAGCGACTGCACAGCGCTTGCACACTCACGACTGCAAGTATCATTTCTCATAATATTTTATCTTCCTTTTTTATGTAGTAGATTATAAACAAAATTAATAATAAATGATTTATCTGTATGCAGCTAATTAATTATAAATCACATGAAGATTAATTATAAATCACAAGAAGAAGGATGTGCGGATCTTTCCCGATGGGAAGAGTGTGGAAGTACTTTTGAGTTTTGAGGGCCTTCAAACCTCTGATATGGATGATGGATCCTGCCAATACGAGGAGGTTTCTGATAATTATTGAGAAGTCCCATATGGCTTAGGAACAAATTCATCTCGGACTTTATAAGTAGTTATCACACTCCTCTTATTAGGTCTTTTCTGAGAAGAAATGTGTGTTTCTATATGGTCTCAGAGCAAATTAACCTACGATTGATGATGTGCTCCTACGATCTACCCACGATTATGGTACTAAAAATACTTGCTCACACATGAGAGGGCATGTTGAGAAGTCTCATATAGCTTAAGAACAAACTCATCCTATGCTTTATAAGGAGTTACTTCACTCCTCTTATTAGGCCTTTTATAAGGAGAAATTGTGTTTCTATAATAATATGCCCTTCAAGGTTGCTTCGAGGGGTAATGCTTGCTGATGAAAATCAATTAAAGAGATATTTGTTTAATCATATTATTCAATTTACATAGGTCAGTTTATTTTATTTTTTAGAAAAATCATTTTACAATAGACTCGGCTTGACAAGTTAGAAGTTGTTTCTTATAAAAAATTGAATTTATTTTTCTCATCAACTACATGATAATATTATTTGAGATTTTATTGTGAAAGAAACCTCAAAGTTATATTATTCTTTGTATAAAATTCTCTCGTTCAATTAAGTGGTATCCTATGATTGAAAAATTATTAAAGAATGATAAATAATTTTTTAATTATCTGATATCAGATTAGACAATGATAATTAAAAATATTATGAATAGCACTTATCTTCGTGAGGAGTGCCATCTTATTATCATAAAAATATTATTAAACAACATGCGAATAATTTTTCATTTTGAGATTACGAGTAATGTTACGTATAGTCGTAAATTGTTTAATTGTTACGCAATCGTTTTGAAAAAAATAAAGTCTACTATTAAAAAGTTAATTTTTTACGTGGATCCTGTATTTACTCAATTTTTTCAAAGAGATTGCGAGACGCTTGCACACTCCACGACTATAAATATCATTTATTATATAATTTTGAATAATGCATGAACCTTTAGGCTGTGTTCGATTGTTGGAGTGAACCCAATTCACCCAAATTAATTATTGATGAGATTTACTATTTTTTTAACTTTTTATTAAAAAAAGTTAAACTCATATCAATCTATTTCATACATTCAAACACATATCTATATAAGACTCATAAAATATTACAATTCACAGATTAATTCAGATTATCTGTTATCACCTTAACATCCAAATGCAACCTTAAATTTAACAATTCATAACACTATCCATAACAGTCTATCATTACTCTTTTAACATAACAACTGTTCAACATTACTCTCTTAAAAATTACAAATAAAAATTGTAAATTGCAATTATTTAATCAAGACATAAGAAAGTGGTCGGTAGAACGTTTAAAATTTTCAAATAAATTGATTGAGGAGATGAATTTTTCTAATTAATTACCTACTAACTCCTCAATCAATGCTCCAAGTGACGTATACGATGAGCCATTTTTCATCATTGCCATCCTACTCTTCTTCCCCATTTCCTTCACTTTTCTCCTAACCTCATCATCACCGTCCATCAAACGTTTTATTCCTCTTTCTACCTCATCCGCCACCACCAGATCACCAGCAGCCCTGTAATCTAACGTGATTTCCACCGCTAATCCCAGTTCCCTCACCATCTGAAAGGCGTTCATCTGTTGCTCTGCATAAACAGGCCACGTGGCAATTGGCACGCCATGCCATAAACTCTCCAAGATGGAGTTCCAGCCACAGTGCGACACGAACCCTCCGATTGCCTTGTGGGCCAGGATCGACACTTGTGAGACCCATCCGCACACAAGGCCAACCCTGGCCGTCCGTTCCAAGAACCCATGCGGTAAGACCTCGTCTGGATCTTTGTACTCACTCGGGAGGTGTAATTGGGTCTTCGGCGGCCCACGTAGTGCCCACAAAAAATGGAGCCCAGTTCGTTCAAGCCCAATTGCTATCTCTTTCACTTGAGGCCCACTAAGACTTCCCATGCTACCAAAGCAGAGAAACACCACTGACGATGGAGGTTGATCGTCAAGCCACGTCATGACCTTTCCGTGGTGGACCTGGTCTGGTTGCCATTGGGCCGGTCCTGCAAGGTCGAGAACGGGCCCTATTGGATAAACCGCTGGCACTTGACGGCTACGGACTCCGTTGACCGAATGACGCTCCAGCTCCACAAACGTATTTACGATAATACCCTTTGTTTCCGCGTACCTGCGCGCATGGTGCAAAAACCAGGCGTACCCGTCTTTCTGCAACACCGATGGAGGCAACACGCTTGGAGGAACCGGGTTCACGAATTCCGGGAGGACCAAATCGGAGTCCAAGCCAGACAACTCGGTGGGGTTGAGTTTGGAATCTAGAATCGGAAGATGAAGCATGAAGCCGAGAAACGTCGCCGGAGACGCGAAGTAGAGGTAGCAAGGGATGCCGAGCTCGTTCGCCACGTCTATCATGGAAGTCGTAAACATGTCGATGAATAACCCTGCGATCCTGGACGGAAATTGGTTGGAGTCTGACTCGGTTGCCGCCGCCATGAGGTCGGTGATCGCATGCTTTACGTGGGGCCTGTGTTTCTCGATGAGCATGGATATGTAGGCTATGGAATTTTGGAACTGATCGGGTGAGGGAGGTTCCACGGCAGGGAGGTGGATTATTCGGATGTTACTGGCTGCGGCGGCGGCGCGTGATTGTACGTAGGTGTTGACGAGGGGTCTTTGAGGCATGGTGACGATGAGTATGGTGGCAGAAAATCGAGGGTCATGATCGACAAGAAGGTGCGCGAACTCAACGAGAGGGACGAGGTTTCCGATCCCAGGTGTGGAAATGAACACTAACTCCAACTTTCCGGTGGCCATGGGGTTTACTACCCGTTTCTGCAAATTTAATGTGCATTTTGACCTTGTTTTTCCCATTATATTTTACCAAAAATGTGACCTTTGATTGCCGGTAAGGGCATGTGACCTTTGATTGTCGGATATGAGATGCGATTTATATTCACAGAAAAAATACCTAACCATTTTGACCACCTAGAATTTACCGATATTGGGAGTGGGTTGAATAAAATAATAACGTTACAAACAATCGTGAAATATATTAATATCTTATAGTTATTTTGAAAAAAAAGTGAGATTCATTATTAAAAAATTAATTTCTTTTCATATAAGTCTCATATTTATTTATTTTTTTCAAAACGATTGCACAGCGCTTATGCACATACGACTGTAAATATTATTTCTCTCAATAAAAATGTGTGCTCATTATTAAATTGAATTGCATTCATATATATATATATATATATATATATATATATTAGCGGTGGTGAACGTGCTTTGCATATATGCCACATCTGCCAAATTTATTTTGTATTCCGTTTGATTCCTGGCTATTGGAAATGAATCCATTTAAAATGAGCATGCTGGAAATTTTATTTGTTTCAAAATAGTTGACATGTAGATAATTCTTTTATATTTATTTGTCTACTATGATACTGATGTTATTAGGGACATTATTGAATTTTCCATCTAGATCTATTTTTTATCTAAACATTCCTACCTACTTTATATTATATATTCAGTTTTATGCAAAAAAAAAAATTGACTATTATTTATTAATAACAAATAATTAGATATTTTTAAACATATATTATTTTTTTATAGTGAATTTATAATGATTTTTACTATGATACTGATGTTATTAGGTACATTATTGACTTTTCCATCTAGAGTTATTTTCTATCTAAACATTCCTACCTATATTATATTATATATTCAGTTTTATGCCAAAAAAAAAAAAAGAATTTACTATTATTTATTAATAACAAATAATTAGATATTTTTCAACATATATTATTTTTTTGTAGTGAATTTATAATGATTTTATTATATATTTTTTTCCTCACGTTGTCTCTCTCTGTGGCCCGATTCTTCCTCATGGTCAGTTCTCCTTCAGCCCAGCCCGGCGCCGCCGTGCGCCGGCCAGTCTCACCGCCACCACCGGGGAGTCCCTCTCACGCCGATGACAATCTCAACCGGCGCCGCCGTGCGCGGCCACATACCGTCACGACCACCACAGACGACTTCCCCTCAAGCCGGCGACCAATCCAGCCACCACCGATGTCCCCCACGCGCAGCCCTATCTGTCCCCCGCAGAAACCCATCCGAAATGGGTTTCTCCCATTTCTCTCAACCAGCGCAGCTGTAGGCGGCCACCACACCTTCACCACTTCACACCGACGACAATCTCTACCAGACCCGGCCACCACGAACTTCCCTTTTCCTCTCCGTCGCACACTACCATTCAGACGCACACGGCAACTCTCTCTTCCTCTCGTCAAACCAAAAAGAAACACAGAAGAAACAAAACAGAGATGCGAAAATACATCTGAAATGAAGAAATAAATCATACGGGGAAGAAGGGAAACGGAGAAGAAGAAGAAGAAATATACCTATGTTGTTGAGCCGAAGAAAGAGCCGAAGAAAGAAAAAGCGATTGAGCCGTAGAAAGAAAATAAATATGTGAAAAAGAGAAGATGAAAAACAAGATGTAGAAGTGAAATTAGAAATTTTTGCATACCAAACGGCGAGAAGAAAACTCTCAAACAGCACGGCAAGAAATATTTCTTCCTCCACTCGAGTACGAAACGTCTGCAGATTGTAGAAAATATTTTGCATTCCATCCCTTCTATCAAGGCTAGATATTTTGGACTGTCAGAAGAAGAGCTAGCCAGATGTTTAACATTCAACTAAGATGTAAAAATGTGACCGAAATCAAATAAGATAGGAAGGAAATGAACGACGGAAGAAGACGACGTTGAATCCACTGAATCTACTGTTCATTACTGTTGATGTTATAGGCACTTTTAAGATATACTAGCGGTGGCTAACGTGCAAAGCACGTTTGCCATGTCTGCCTAATTGAAAAAATAAATAAATAATGATTTCCAATATTAAAATAGTCTAATGCATATGAGTAAAATTATTATTTATTCATATTCATCATTTATTATGGAATTTAAATTACATTAAAAATTCAAATTAATTAGATATTTTTTTCTATTAAAAATGTTCAGTAAAACTTCATCATTTATATAATGATGAAAAAATAATATTTTATAAATTAAAGTTGATTTTAAGTGTATGATATAATATTATCCTCTTAAAAATGTTCAGTAAAACTTTATCTTTTACTTAATGATGAAAAATTAATATTTTATAAATTAAAGTTAATTTGAAGTGTATGGTAGAATATTTATATTTTAATTATTTGTTTTATGTTAGTTTAAATCAATATTTAAACTTCTATCGTTAGATTAAATCTGAAAATTAAAGATGAAGGGTTGTAATTTAAAACCTAAAAACTAACATTTTCCCCCACTTTTCCTTTCTCACTCTCTCTCCTTCCCCACGCACGTTTGCCTAATTTAGTTAATTAAGAATATTATCACATTTAAATTATGTTAAAACTCTAATTATTTATATGATTTTAATTTCTTAAAAATATTTAGTAAAATTTTATCATTTATTTAATGATGGAAGATTAGTATTTAATAAATTAAATTTGATAGTTTATGTATAATATAATATTTATATATTAATTATTTAAATTTTAAATTAGTTTAAATCAATGTTTAAATTTCTATTGTTAGATCAAATTTCTAAGAATTTTAAATTAGTATTTAATATTTATCATTTATTTAGATCAAATTAGGTAATGTTTAATTATTTAAATTTTAAATTAGTTTAAATCAATGTTTCTGACAGGGCTGAGATTCAGAGAGATGCATAGCCGGGAGATACTGGAGTATCGGCTGGTGAGACATCTACACAGGCTGAGGCATCACGCACATATATTCGCGAGGAGATGGCTGACATATTGTGTGCTGAGATCGGCGTACACACATCAGCAGTGATTGATGCAGTGCATACTGCCATGTCTGAGTTGCGTACAGAGATTATGGCTACCGTCTCTGGGTTACGTACATAGGTTAATGAGTTACGTACATCGATTAATACCAATAATGCAACTCAGGTCATACTTAGTACTCGACTGACGCAGGTAGAGACACAATTAGCTGCAGTCGAGGATGTGTGTAGAGACCTCGCATCACATTAGTTTTTATTTTTTATTTATATTTTCTTTTGTTATAGTTATGAACAATATATATGGCATTTTGATAATTTGCTTTATTTGGTTGATTAATATATATGCGGTTGATAATATTTATTTAGCTAATCTTATTTAACGTAAAAGAAATCATTAAAATATTTTAAAATTAATTAATGAATTTGTATATATGATAGATATTTTTTATATTTTGAGTTTCGTACCGAGATTAATATTATACATTCGAATGTATAAATGTGGTGCTTGAATATGTTCTAACTAAATATATTCCGTTCGAACGGTTTAGAAATCTTCCCGCCAGGATTTGCCACCAAATATTTTCCGTTCGAATACAACAAATTATCGTTCGAACGTTTTTGAACTTTTCCCGCCATAATAAAGTAATTATCCGACAAATTTTACTGTTCGAACGTATTTTTTTATGTTCGAACGGGAAAATTTTTTTGAAACGATTTAATTCGTCACAGAAAATACTGTTCGAACGGTTATTTTAACGTTCGAACGATTTTGTAAAGTCATCAATTTTTTGGGACGAAAAAAATTTCGTCCCTAAATAATTTCGTCCCAAAATCTCAAATTTGTTGTAGTGGCCTCAACCACTTTACGTTAAAAGCATTTATAAAAAAAAACAATGCTAGGTACAGTCCCTAAATGAGGATTGCAATGCAAGTCTAGGCTATTTTAGTTTTAAAATTTTTTAAAATTATAAAACTATCCCTCATAAAATAATGTTTTTTTTTTCCATTTAATAAAGGGTCTGCACATACAGTCCCCAAGTTGGGACTGCAAATAGAATCTCTTATAAAAATTAAAAGGTTTGGTCATCCTAGCTAAGCTAGTAGCATTATTTTTATAAAAGATGTTTATAAACATGTTTATAAAAGATTACTCATTTTCAATTGTTTTGACAAGTGATGATGATCACCTGCTTGTGCTGATCAACTTTTGTTTAAAAAATCACTCGTGATTAGTATATTAATATAATTTCAAGTATTAGTACTTATTCATACTTTGAGTATAATTATTATACTCATCATATATAGTATATAATATGAATAATTAATACTTCTAATATTTACTATATTATATATATCAAAGAACATAAAATTGTAATTATTTACATATAAATATGATGGACCATATCTCTACAGATCAGGCATGCAGAACCAAAGCTTTGACCTCAATCAAGAGGTTGAACAAGTGGCCGCGCATGCTGAATTTAGAAGTTCTGATCTCTCATTCATTGAATCAATCACTTTTGACTAATTACCTCTATTGGCCATCTCTTCATATTTATCAACAAGACTATGCAAGTCGTCATGTAATCTTTACTTTTCCAACCCTTCAGCATTTGTCGCTCCGGCGCTTTGAGCTTTTCCTTCTAGCTGCTCATCATGGCTCCGTAATATGGTCTCGCTGAGTGTGGCATTACAACACTTAACACTTCATTCTCCCTTCGCAGGTCCTCTATTGTTTCGATAATCTTCTTTAATTTCTCCTAGATTTCTGCAAACCACATGTCCATGTCTGCAGGTGTTGTGTCTTGATCACGAGTGGTGGCTGGCATGTGGAAATCACGCTAGAGTTCGATAGGAAACTGAACTCGTAAATTCAAGATCCCATAGACGGTGCCACTGTTCGAGGCGTGTTCCACACCCTATTCACCAACACACTCTACTTGCAATAAAGACACCTGACAGCCCAGGGTGCTTGAAGCACCTTTGATGCCTAAGTTAACAATACGTAGAAGAGGATATCACCAAAACTTTGAGTGTCAAGTTATCTGAATTGTTACTTTCTTATCACATATATAGGCTTGGGGAGTTGTTGATAAGTACCAATTACAAACTCGATCTTCTCTTTGCTCTTATTGGCTTAACATGATAATCATCTGAAAAAGGGCAAGCTTATCCCAACCTACTAGCTTAATATTCTTTTCTGGCCCGCATGGCAGTTACCTTAAGGATCCATATTGGTATCTAAGACCTGGGCGACTAAGCCTTTCTTGCTTTGGGCTTATATCTGATGGGCTTTCTGATCGGGCTAATTCCTTTCTAGGCTATGAGGGTCCCTCTAATGATTTTGATAACAAATGCAAGATTTATATCATATTTAGATAAACTCCAAAGAAAAATTCTATCAATGATCCTCTTAGTTATCATTTTCTCACCATCTTCTTATTTGACATTCAATAATTAGATATTAAGTAATAAATGATAAATAGTTTTGTAATCATTTAATGTCATATTAGAGCATTAGCATTGGTGTAGGCAAAGATAAATGCAAAATTAGGCTAAAATTACATGTTTTACCTTTTGTCTATTCAATTCAAGAGAGATTCTCATATTGGATTATCTATCTATTAGTCGAAATAATAATAAAGTATTATTAATTTAATAGTAATAAATTTTTTTCTTAATTTTTTTTTCATATTTTGTAAATATTCTTAGATTTACTATAACTTGTAAGGAAAAAAATGCATTTGCCTCTTCCACCGTGGACAATTTAATAGAGTTGTTAGCTAAATCTTAATTTGCATATACATTTGCCAACATCGATATTAGGACTCGTAAGTAGGGGTGTAAATTCAAACCGGAAAACCAGACCGGACCGAACCGGACCGGTTTTACCGGTTCGGTCCGGAACCGGTTTTTAAAATGTAAAAACCGGCCGGTTCCGGTTCCGGAATTTTTTGGACCGGACCGAACCGGACCGGACCGGACTGGACCGGTTGATTAAAAAAAAATAAAAAATAATATTTTTATATATAAGTTTTATACAAAATATTTTATATATATATTAAATATTAATATATATAAGTTTTATATATAATGTATAATTATAAATTTTTATGTGAAATTTTATATATAACATATATATTCATATATGAAATAATTTCTTATTATAATTTATAAATTTTTACATAAAATGTTAATACTAAATCACTAAAAGTTTATAAATAATACTAATATATAACTTATAACTATACTAATAGTCTAATATTAATACTATTATATAGTCTAATATATTAATAAAAGTATAAAACAATTTTTTTAAATCAATTTTTTTTTATATAAATAAATTTTTAATGACAAATTGTGAAATTTACATTTTAAAAAAACCTGAAAACCGGACCGGAAACCAGTACCGGTTTATGAGGGTAACCGGTGCGTAATCGGTTTTGAAAAATACAAAACCGGTACATACCGATTCGGTCCTAGATTTTATCCAAAACCGGACCGGACCGGACCGGACCGGACCGGACCGGTTACACCCCTACTCGTAAGGGTGAAAGAATAATGTCAAACAAAAGAAATTGTGTATAACATTTATCAAGAAGGTTGATTTGAATTTAAAGATGAGATGAGATGATTTTAGATGAATGATAAAAGTTAAGAAAAATATTATTAGAATATTTTTTTTAATATTATTATTGTTTAGGGATTTAAAAAAGTTGAATTAAGATTTGAAAAAATTGAATTGTTTATTATATTTTGTATAAAAATTTAAAAAAATTATAATGATGAGATGAAATGAAATACTTTCTGAATCTAAATGAAACCTAAAAAAAACATGAGATTCTTGGAAAGTCTAACCGGAAAGTAGAAAAGGTGACTGAAAGATACTTTGCTTATAGCTAATGGGTGAGAGGACAATAAACTAAGAAGAAGAAAAAGAAGAAGACGAAAAAAAAAAAAAGAAAAAAAGAAAGAAAAAAAAAAGAAAAAGGGAAACACAAGTTGCTAATAATAATAATAATAAAAAAGGACAGACAAATATCACACGAGAGAGGGAGAAACAAAAAGGAAACCCAAGTTGCTAATAAAACAACAGATTAGGAGAGAGAGAGAGAGAGCGAGAGAGGGGTTGCTTGGAGGGAAATAAAAGGTAATCATTTCCAAATGTGGTGATTTCTTGAAGAAAAAAACAATTTCCAACTCTTTGTTTTTTCCTTTTGGAAAAGTTAAATCGGAGACTAATGCTATTCTATTAAAAATAATGTTATATACAGTCGTGAAATATGTAAATCTCGTATAGTTGTTTTGAAAAATAGTAAAGTTTATTATTAAAAAATTAATTTCTTTTCATATAGATTTCATATTTATTCACTTTTTTTTTAAAAACGATTGAACGACACTTACATACTTACAACTACAAATATCACTTTCTTCTACTAATCCTAAAAGGATTGACACGAACAAGACATTGTAATTGTTTCTTGACTTGGATTTGCTTCCCTTAACGACCCCAGACATAAAAGCCCACAGGCTTACAAAAAAAGAATACTGTGACTCTTCGGGGAGTCAGATAGCTAGGGTTAAGTTAAAGAGACAGCTTGTTTTTGCAGATCTTGTACTGAATCAGCTCATGTATTCTTCTGAATAACTCCATTTGACCTGAAATGAGATTGGACGTTTGATCTGCCAAACTGTGAGATACATACCTGGGCGCCTGGCCTCACTTGCTTTGGGATATCTTCCACGCCTCAACTCTCGATCGATCCTACCTCAGATAATACCAACTTTCAATCCAACATCAACTAAGGATACTCTTTAATATTATTTATCATTATTATTTTAAAAAAATTGAATTAAAATTTGAAAAATTTAAATTATTTATTATATTTTATATGAAAATTTAAAAAAATTATAATGATTAGATAAGATGAGATGAAACACTTTCTGAATCCAAACAAAACCTTAATCGTTATAACGACTCTTGATGGTTTCATGGATGATCTTCATCTATCTCATTTAAATAATATTTAGATGTAAATATTTTTAATTTTAAAATTTTTAACTTTTTCATCTAATCATTATCTAACCGTTACAATTTTTGTAAACTTTTAAACAAAAAAAAAAAAAAAAAAATCAAAATCAAAATCAAAAATTTCAAATATAAAAATTTCAAATTATATTATAATAATATTTTAATTTTATAATATTTTTACTCAACATTTTCTTTCTTATTTTTCAAAACTCTATAAAATATCTTTAATTTAAACTATTTTATTATTATTCACAAATTATCTAACAACTATTTATAAATTTTTCATCTCAACTTATTTCATCTAATCTATAACCAAACGAGACCTTATACTCATGTCTAGAAACAATATAATTCCGATAAATTATGAAATAAATGATAAACGGGTAATTGGTGGCAATCATCGCATATGTGAAAATTATCTTGAAAAAAAATGCTATTATGAAGTACCAAAATCCTACTTGAAAAGAGTTGTTGGAAGCAGGTGAAGTAGGTAAACAGATGAGAAGATGTTTTCAGTACTATACTATCGTTTTACTCATATTTTATTGTATTGATACAATCTAAGTATTATTTATAATTTTATTATTTTAAAAAATAAGAATCGATCAGGTAGTTGATAAAATGAGATTGCAATAATGTATAATAAGATAACTCCTATTTTTGTAGATATAAAAAATAGCAATGCTAGATACAGTTTCTATTTGGAGACTGTAATGCAAGTCTAGGTAATTTTATCTTTTAATTTTTTTAAAATTACAAAACTATCCCTTCTAAAATGATATTTTTTCTTATTTTATAAAGGGTCTGCACATGTAATCTCCAAGTGAAGACTGCAAATAGAATTTCTAAATGGATCAGTATGATATAGTACTGCACATCATCTGAATAACTCGTGTGGCAATTTAAACCTATCATGACGTCTTTGGTGCAACCAATTAAGTCCTGACATCTCAAATATTTCTTCCCTAATCGATCGACAGGGTTATGATTCTTCTGTAATCAAGCTTGTTATAAAAATTAAATATCCTTGATCCTGTAGTTATGTGAGATTTGTTAATAAAAATTAAGTAAACTGTGGAAGAATTGAAAAGAAAAGTACTGTAAATAAATAGAAAAAATGAGGTTGTAAATTTACCAAATAACTTATAAAAAGAAAATAAGATATTTTATTACCTCTTATGAGATGTGAAAAAAATAAGATGTGAGATTTTATTAATGATAAAAAATAAATGTAAGTATGAAAAAAATTGTTGAAAAATGCAGCCTGGTTTGGTTTAATAGATGCAATCATCTTATCTCATATAATTATTACAACTTTCTTAAAGTACTCTTACAGAAAATTTAATAAATAATTCAACTTTTACAAATTTTAAAATAAAAAATTATATTATAATAATAATTTATTTAATTTTTATCTTTTCTCATCTCATCTCATCTATGTCACTGAGACGAGGTGGGGAATTATCTTTATATTAGTACATCTTGTGGTGAGTGTGTTCTTGATGGGCATATCTACATCTATATGTAAGGTAATAAGAGGATTGATAAAATAACACTTTTCAACTCTTCTAGGGACAGTCGGGAGATGCAATCGAGAGGGAGTCGTCTAATATATTATGCCACGTCAGCCGAGTTATTATAAAAAAAAAACAGGACGGCCAAAATAGAAATAGAAGAGGAACACAGAGCAGAGGTCGTCTTCTTCATTGTCTTTGTTGGTGGGTGTCTTCGTTTCCTTGTCGGTTGCAGCAAGATCAACTCCAGGTGGTTGATATCCTCAAGAAGAAAATCTAGGCTGAAACCAAAATACAGAGGAATTTTTTTGAAGAAAACTATTCGAATCTGGGCAAGCAACGTTGATAAATTTACAGAGGAAGAGATAGTGCGAATCTGGATAGTCTTCAAATCTTCTGCTAAGGAAGAACTAGAAACAAATTTTAGCTATTTTTCTTTCTTAAGATCTCACATTTTTGTTATTTGATGATCTGTTAATTCTCTTTCAAAAGAGTCGAAAATCACTCCAGGCTCAAGATCGGTTTCGTGTCTCTGTAATTTGCTGGGAAGAAGGGGATGGGGAAATCGAAGAGAGGGAGAGAATGAGGATGAGAACTGACGGGTGAAGGAAGAAGAGGAAAATCGAACTAATAAAACGGTGCGTACGCAATTTTAAATGAAACAAACCGTTTCATTTATGCCATGTCGGCACCGACTGCACGGCTGTTCCCCATGCCGTTTGCACAAAGCATTTTTCAACACTTTTTGCTACAAAATACCTTCGGTAATAAGTTTTTCTTTCTTTAATGAAAACATTATGGATGTGTATATATATTAATAATTTGTAAGGTAAATTTTAGTAATTTATTCTGCATGTCTCGAATTACTAGAATACACGTCAATATTGGTATCAAAATTTATGATCTGCACGTGATCTGTCAAAGAAAAAAGAGAAAGGTACCAGCTCTGCAATACAATCTATATATGGGGGGTGGGGTTCGGATTTTGTGGTCGTTCCCTAAGATCATGATCATCACGGTGACCAGCTGAGTACGTACGTAGTACTGCAATGAATGTAAAAACCTCTACGTACTGTTGGTTTGCTTTTATTCATTTTTGTATATGTTAATTATGATTAATGCTACATATAGTAGTAAAATACACAAATATTATATAGTCGTTTTAAAAAAAAATGTGATCAACTATTAAAAAATTAATTTATTTTCATGTAGGTTTCATATTTATTTATTTTTTTTAAAGTGACTGCACAACGCTTACATACTCACGACTGCAAATATCATTTCTCACTAATTATTATATTCGTATCATATATATATATTCTTCATGTTTCCCGCTCCTAATTCAACTTGTAAGATCAGTTTCAGCTAGTGCATGCATAAAGATCAATACGTGTTGTAAAATTTTAAAGCTTAAATGTGTCATATTTTTTAAAAGAAAAATTCTAGTCATCATCTTCACACGTCACACGTACACCATATTTTTTTATTTTTTTCTCTTACTAAATGTGTGGTATACAGATGATGAGTAGAATAATTCAATAAATTTAAGAAGAATAAAACCAATATATATTTAAAAAATAAAAAATAAAAAATAAAAAAAGTATAATATGTGGTGTGTGCACTGTGTGGAAATGACGTATAACAAAGTTCTTTAAAAATATTTAATTTTTGTTATTCTAATTATAGCCTAGTCTAAATAATTGTAATCAGTTTTTTTTTTCTCTATGAAAAAAATAGGCAAAAAAAAAAAAATGATGTCGCTTTTGGTTTAATTTAACTCGAGAAATTATCAATTTAAATAAATAATTTATTATATACTTAATAAAAATGTAGTTAAACTATATATATAATTTATATTTATAAAATCTGTTGGTGTCCGTACATTTCTTATCTAATAATTACACGTTTGTTATCATGTAAAAAATAAAAAAAAATAATAAACGCACAATACTTTATACAACAATGTTTTAAAATGAAGGGTATTTTTTATAAAATATCTTATAAAACTAACATTATTTTATAAAAATACCCTTATTTTATAACATATATTATGAAAAATGTTGTATAAAATGTTATATATTTATCACTACTCAAAAAATAAAACCCGCCGAGTATATATATATATATATATAATATATAGATTATTATAATACGCACAATTCACAAACCTTATCTTCTTCGTATTGATTCGGGTCCCCCGTTCAAATTTCTGTTCTGGCAGTACTGCTGATGGCTTCAGGGACACTCGTGTTGGCACATTACCATTGTCTCTATTCTATCTAAACGTCCATGTTCGGTCCTGCCTCGACCATGACAAAACACTAGCACTGAAATGATAGATGGATCAATCACAGAATCATGACTGTCATTCATTTTCTCATTTAAGAGAAAATTCAGAAAATATACCATTAACCTATCTTGTACAAACAACAAACACTTATCCCGACCCCATCCCTGCATGCATCCAAGGCCAACCAAATATTTGTCTTTTATAGTGTGTTGTACTTTTTTTTCTTCATCCCCTGTAATTGATAAACCAACTAACAGGTGATTCCTCTTTAGATTTGCATTTATATGTCGACTTCCCAAGCTTTCATCAATTAAAAATATCAGCTAGCTAGCTAGCCTCGTTTGTTTGTCGGTGAAAAAAGAAGGAATCTGCACTATAAACATGGAAGCCTAGCTAATTCTTCACCAGCTTAATCCTTTGCTCTACTTTTTGTATTGAACCAAAAATCCAAGCCAAACCATACGCATGCAGGAAACTTTTCATCACCCGGCCTCTATGACCTTACCCTCTTCCTACACTTTCGCTACTACAATGAGTGGCAGTAATGGGACCACTCCCAATACCATGACTACTCCATGGATGGACAGAAGAATTTGGAGCAAAATCCCACAGAGGCTGCTCGATCGTGTGCTCTCTTTTCTTCCACCGCCAGCCTTCTTTCGCGCGCGTTCTGTCTGTAAGAGATGGTACGCGCTCTTGTTTTCTGACAGTTTTCTTGAGTTATACCTCCGAGTATCTCCTCACCACCATTGGTTTCTATTCTTCAAGCACAAAAGTACACTAAAGAGCTACATATATAGGGACAGTGGTGGTGGAGATCAGGGTACTGACAATAGGCGACCTTGTGAAGGATATCTCTTTGATCCTAATGATATCGCATGGTACCGCATCTCCTTTGCTCTGGTTCCCTCTGGTTTCTCACCGGCTTCTTCTTCTGGTGGCTTGGTTTGTTGGATTTCTGATGAGGCAGGTCCGAAAAGCATAATCCTATGCAACCCTATTCTTGGTTCTGTAATTCAATTGCCTCTAACACTAAAACCCCGGCTTTTCCCTTCTCTTGGCCTAACTGTTAGCCCTACATCAATGGATGTCACCGTCGCCGGAGATGACATGATTTCTCCTTATGCCGTAAAAAATTTAACGGCCGAGAGTTTTCATATAGATGGGGGTGGGTTTTACTCAATATGGGGTACAACTTCTTCTCTGCCAAGGCTTTGTAGCCATGAATCAGGTCGCATGGTTTACGTGGATGGAAAATTCTACTGCATGAACTATAACCCATTTAGCGTCTTAGTTCATGATGTTGCTGCAAATATATGGAGCAATATTCAAGCTCCCATGCGAAGATTTCTGCGATCACCAAGCTTGATTGAGAGCAGGGGAAATTTACTCTTAGTTTCAGCAGTGGAGAAAAGTAAGCTAAATGTACCAAAGAGTTTGAGGCTGTGGGAGTTGCAATCTTGTGGGACGACGTGGGTGGAAGTGGAAAGAATGCCACAGCAACTATATATCCAGTTTGCGGAGTTGGAAGGAGGAAAAGGGTTTGAGTGTGTTGGCCATGGAGATTTCATTGTAATTACGATTCGAGGGTCGGACAAGGCTTTGCTGTTGGATTTTTGTGGGAAAAAATGGCAATGGATTCCTCCGTGTCCATACTCTCAAGGTGGTGGAGGTGGCAATAATAATGAACGAGATTGCAGTGAATTGCATGGTTTTGCGTACGAGCCTAGGCTCGCTACCCCAGTTACCGGGCTTCTGGATCAGTTGACATCCCTCCCATTTCAGCCTTACAATGGTTAGGAAGTTAAAGCAAATGGTCGCAGTCTAGCTAGCTATGCGTATCAGAAAAGAGGCTTCGAAGTGGACAATTAATATACTATGTTTAGTATGCATGCAGTTGTGTAATGCCCTCTAATTCTATCTGCTTTATTTATGTCCTCTCTCAGGTGTCATATGAACTATGAAGAGCAAGGTACTACTGTTTGCGTCTTTAAGAGTTTTCTTCTTGAAATTGGCTTTGAATTTCAATCTTGGCTTACTCTTTTACTGGAAAAGTTTACCTGCATGTACATACACAAATGTAACGTACTGGCTTAATCTAAACACTTTTGTCCCTGCACTCTGCACTGTAGACTTTCGCTTTGGCGTCATCTCTAAGTAAAATCTTGGTTTATTTTAATCATTAATCATCATGAATGAAACCACAGGCACACGAATTCTCTACATATAGAAATCAATAGTTGAGGGCTTGTAATTAATAATACTTGTGATATAATCATTGGTAAACTTCACCAAGATATTTAGGAAAATCCAAGATTCACTTTTCAATTATATATCTACATACAATACAAATAATCTATTCAGAAAAGATTAATAGCTCATGAACGAATTCTATTTAATATATAAAGTACTATTAAAATAAAATGAAACAAGTAGAGTTTAACCATGCTTCCCATCCACTCAAGTCCTTTACATTCTAGATGTGGGGGTAATGAGTAAAAAGCATTTTAAACTCCTGAGGCCATTTCAACGACATAGCGCAGAACATAGAATGCCATATTTTTTTAAAAAAAGAAAATATGTAAGACCCGTCCAATATTATTAAGGATGCAATATGGAAAATTTTTTATTGGGCCAATAATTAAATCTAAAGCCCATTTGATAGTTATGGACTAAGTGAACCCAATTTAATTGGTGAAAGGCTCAATTGTTATTTTAAAAGCCTAAAAATATTTATCGGACGAGTTAGACTTGTTTTAGAATTTAAGATTGGCTTAGAATTTTTCAATTTTAAATCATGTTTCTTGCATAGTCTTAGTGACTGCTAATCCTATATTAAATGAACTGTTAGATTATATTTTAAAATTCAAACTCTCATTGATCACTAATCGAGTCCAACTTAACTCTTCGGCACCCTCTCCCAATTTCCCAATATATATCTCTGCATTATGTTATTCTCTCAGATGGTAGCACTTCATCTGAGTGCAACTGCTGCAAGTCTTTTTCTTCCCCAACCATCCCCTTTCATCTTCCACTAGGAGTAGGGTTTCGTTTGCCTCCTTCCAAGCTATAGTCGTTGCCGCCAGACTCGAGTATCCCTCCCACGCTAAACCTCTTAAAGCGCCACCCCACGTCGTCGGCTAGAAAGCAAAACGGGAAGCCCAGCCTTCCCCAACCACTGTTGCACATCCTCTCCAAGTCACAACCCACGTAAACGACACCAAATGCACCCGTGCTTTGTACACCAAAAAACAAAGCACCTCCAAGCACGACCAACCAACAAGCTCGCAACCATCCTTAGTCATCCAACCTCCACAGAAAACACCGCTCAAGCCTACAACACCATAGAAGCCGCCATATGAAAGCTAGAACCACGGGGGAACAAGAGGAGACTACCACCACCGGTTTATGCGTGCATGTTAAGGAAAAGAATTCCTCTAGATTAGAACATGATAATAATTTGAGAAGCTCCAACATAAATATGCAGATGGCTCTAGAAGACTCTAGAACGAATGCTGCACAATCAAAGGGTGAAATCCTACGCTAGGTGTCAGAAGGAATACTCTAGAAAATATTCCTCATAACAGATTCTATTAATATTGTGTAATTGAGACATAATATACTCCAACTGTGGAATATATTTTTGTAATGTAAAAAGGCTCTATAAATACATTGTGAACACACTATATAGAGTAAGGTAGAGTCGTCGTTCTACACTATGAATGAAACAATTATCCTTTGAGGACTTTCTTCATACACTTACTGTGCTATCATGTTAGTTTCCTACTTTATTATGGTACCAGAGCTTCCAAAAGACTCACGTCTACTTCTCTACCAGTAAAATAGTATGGATCTCTCAGATACCTCAGAAAAATTTACCGAAATCTCACCACCACCATCCTCCAACACCGCTGACATCATCAACTCTGCTACTCATTTTGTCACCATCAAGCTTACCATTGACAACTATTTGTTATGGAAATCACAAATAGTTCTGTTTCTCAAAGGCCATCAATTATTTGGTCATGTTGATGGGACTACTCCCATGCCCTCTCCTATGCTTGAAGGCAACCCCAATCCAAAGTATACCAAATGGATTCAACAAGACCAACTTATCATTTCAGCAATTAACTCCTCTCTGTTAGATCATGTTTTAGCCCACGTTCTGGAATGCACAACTTCACACGAGGTATGGACTACTCTTTATAATTTGTTTGCTACTCAATCATCAGCTCACGTAATGCAAACTCAATATCAGCTTGCAACCCTAAAAAAGGGATCTGAAACCATTACTAAATATTTTCATAAGGCAAAAACCTTGTCAGCTTCTCTTGGTGTAGTAGGACAACCCCTTTTCCCTTTCGAATTCTCCAGTTATCTCTTAGATAGACTGTGTACTAATTATGACTCCCTTGTGACTTCCATCACTACACGACCATATCCCTTATCCACTCAACATATCCAGCTATCTCCTCAATCATGAATCACGGCTAACCCACTAGACACTGTCCCTTCTTTTGGGCAGTCCTCTATCGACCCATATCACCACCACCAAGCCTGCATCCCCATCATCACCATCAGGTCAAGGCAGAGGAGCTCCTGGATTCCGTTGTGGTTGTGGGATTGGTTGCGACGGTTCCAATTTCTTTTCAAATAGACCCGATACCAGACCTGTCTGTCAGGTTTGTTAGAAACCAGGCCACACAGCTTTGTCTTGGTATCACCACTTCAATCAAACTTACCAAACCCCAGCTCCACCATCCTTGGCTGCTCACTTAACGACTTTGCCATTTTCTTCAACTCACTCTAATGCTTGGTTTCCTGATATAGCCGCTACTAACCATTTCACTGCAGATTTTTCCAATCTCAACCTAGACTCAGCAACTTATCAAGGTCCTGACCAAGTTAGCATTGGCGATGGCTCTACACTCCCTATTCAGAACGCTGGCTCGGCTCAATTACACACATTTTTTGGCAAATTTCTTCTCCGTCAACTTCTTCATGTTGCCTCTATTTCTCGAAATTTATTATCCCTACGTCAGTTTTGTGTTGATAATTCTGTATACTTCGAATTTCACTCTTTTTATTTTCTTGTGAAGGATTTGCATACCCAGGAGGTGGTTCTTCAGGGCACTGTTGAAAATGGATTGTATGTTCTCCCCACTGATGTTGCGGCCTTTCCCATTGTCTCCACTGGGTCTAATTGTTCTTCACCGCAAGCTTGCATGGGTGAACATACCTCTCCTCAAATTTGGCATTCACGACATGGTTATCCATCTCCTCGAACTACATCTTTTACTCTTCGACACTTTCAACTTCCAGTGACTAACGACATAGCTTCATATCCTTGTCCGGCTGCTCTCAAGCAAAATTGCATGCTCTACCTCACCCACCCTCTCCTTCACAGTCGCACAAGCCTTTTGAACTTCTTTTTCTTGATGTTTGGGGGCCAGCACCTGTGTTGTCTACACTTGGTTGCCATTATTGTTTTTCTATTGTAGATGATTTTACTAAATACATTTGGCTCTTTCAGCTTCAATCAAAATCTGACGTGTCCTATATTTTCTTGGCCTTTTTGCGTTATGTTAGTAATTCTTTTTCTACCAATGTTATTTCGGTTCAATCAGATTGGGCCTCTTAATTCATTACTCAAATCATTTGGAATCAATCATAGACTAACTTGTCCCTATTCTCATGCTCAAAATGGAAGTGTCGAACGGCGTCATCACCATATCATTGAAACTGGGCTCTCTCTATTAGCCCATGCTTCTGTATCATCCAAATATTGGTATGCGACTTTTCAAACCGCTATGTTTCTATTTAATCGAATGCCCACTCCTGTCCTTATTAACATTTTTCCTTTTCAAAAACTCTTCCATCATCCTCTTGATTATAAGTTTTTATATACATTTGGGTCTCCTGCTAGCCCAATTTACGATCCTTCAATCGACATAAAATGGACCTGCAGGCTCAACTCTGTATTTTTATGGGTTACAGTCCTGATCATAAGGACTATAATTGTCTACATATTCCATGGGCCAAATCTATGTCTCTCGAGTTGTTAGATTTGATGAATTATGTTTTTCGTTTGCCTCTAAGCCCACCAACTAGCCCAATTCATCCCCCTCGTCGTCAGTCCCTTCTGCCCCTAGACCTTTATTTTTCCCAGACCTCTATCTTCCTTTACAAGCCCACTCAATATTGAGCTCACACCAAACTCTCTCCCTCACTTATCAACCCTCCGTTACCTCTTCCCCTTCATCTTCTTCCACCTCTTCCTTACACGAATCAAGTGCCTCTCCCTCTGCGCCATCTTCTTCCTCACTCCATTGCCCTGACTTAGAACCTTGGCCTCCCACTTCTCATCCTATGGTCACCCGCTCTAAAGCAAACAAGTTTATTCCGATTCATCGCTCTGATGGCACAGTCCCATGGCCTCCTCTTAAACCCTCTCTCTCTCTCTCTCTCTCTCTCTCTCTCTCTCTCTCTCTCTACTTTTATCCATAAAGTACCCACTTCCTATATAGAGGCCTCCAAGTACCCCAAGTGGTGCGCTGTCATGGATATCGAGTTTCAAGCTATCCTGCACAACCGAACCTAAGATCTGGTACATTTCTCCTCTAATCTTAATATTTTGGGTTCTAAATGGGTTCTCAAAACCAAACGACTTGCTGATGGCACCCTTGAATGCCGCAAAGCACGTCTGGTGGTCAAGGGATTTCATTAGCAAGCTGGCATAGACTATACTGAAATGTTTAGCCCTGTTGTAAAGCTAGTCACAATTCGGCTTCTCATTTCTCTTGTTGTTGCTTCCAATTGGCCGCTGCATCATCTGGACATACAAAATGTCTTTCTAAACGGTGATTTGGAGGAAGCTGTATACATGCAGCAACCCCCTGGGTTTGTCAACCCGGACTTCCCCACTCATGTCTGTAAGTTGAAAAAGTCCTTTATGGACTTAAACAAGCCCTTAGGGCTTGATTCTTTAAACTGAGTGATGGATTGCTCTCTCTTGGGTTTCAAGGTTCCCGATCAGATTCCTCATTATTTATTCTTCATTCTCATTCTCATGCAATTTATATTTTAATTTACGTAGATGACATTATTGTTACTGGATCTACTGCTTCTCTTATTTCAAATGTCATTGATGCTCTTTGGTCTTATTTCCCTGTTAAAGATCTAGGCATGTTGCATTTTTTCTTAGGCATTGAGGTCTGTCGTAATATTGTCTGGTTTATTCATGTCTCAATCCAAGTATATTTGTGATCTATTACATCGGACCAATATACATAATTCCAAACATGGTCTGCGGCTTTTCAAACCGTTGTGTTTCTAATTAATCGAATGCCCACTCCCGTCCTTAATAACATTTCTCCTTTTCAAAAACTCTTTCATCATCCTCCTAATTATAAGTTTTTATGTACCTTTGGGTTTGCCTGCTGGCCCAATTAACGGCCCTTCAATCGACATAAAATGGACCTGCTGTCTCAACTTTGTGTTTTTATGGGTTACAGTCCTGATCATAAAGGCTATAATTGTCTACATATTCCCACAGGCCAAATCTATGTCTCTCGGGATGTAAGATTTGATGAATTACGTTTTCTGTTTGCCTCTCAGCCCACCAACCAGCCCAATTCATCCCTCTCGTCCTCAGTCCCTTATGCCCCTGGGCCTTTATTTTTCCCCAGAGCTCTATCTTCCTCTACGGGCCTTCCCTTACCAAGACCACTCAATATTGAGCCCACACCAGACTCTCTCCCTCTACCCGATACCTCTTCCCCTTCATCTTCTTCCACCTCTTCCCTACATGAATCAGGCGCCTCTCCCTCTGCGCCATCTTCTTCCTCATTCCCTTGCCCTGACTTAGAACCTTGGACTCCCACTTCTCACCCTATGGTCACCCGTTCTAAAAGCAAACAAGTTTTTTCCGATTCATTACTCTGATGGCACAGTCTCATGGCCTCATCCTAAACCCTCTCTCTCTCTCTCTCTCTGAAGAACCCACTTCCTATACAGAGGCCTCCAAGTATCCCGAGTAGCGCAGTGCCATGGATATCGAGTTTCAAGCTCTCTTGCACAACCGAACCTGGGATCTGGTACCCTTCTCCTCTAATTTTAATATTTTGGGTTCTAAATGGGTTCTCAAAACCAAATAACTTGCTGATGGCACCCTTGAATGCTGCAAAGCGCGTTTGGTGGCCAAGGGATTTCATCATTAAGCCGACATAGACTATACTGAAACATTTAGCCCTATTGTAAAGCCAGTCACAATCCACCTTCTCATTTCTCTTGTCATTGCTTCCAATTGGCTGCTGCATTAGTTGGACATACAAAATGTCTTTCTACATGATGATTTGGAAGAAGCCGTATACATGCAGCAACTCCCTGGATTTGTCAATCCGGATGTCCCCACTCATGTATGTAAGTTGAAAAAGTCCATTTATGCACTTAAACAAGCCCCTAGGGCTTGGTTCTCTAAACTGAGTGATAGACTGCTCTCTCTTAGGTTTCAAGGTTCCCGATCAGATTCCTCATTATTTATTCTTTATTCTCATTCTCATGCAATTTATATTTTAATTTACGTAGATGACATTATTGTTACTGGATCTAATACTTCTCTTATTTCAGATTTCATTGATGCACTTTGGTCTTATCTCCCTATTAAAGATCTAGGTCAGTTGCATTTTTTCTTAGGCATTGAGGTTTGTCGTAATTCGTTTGGTTTATTCATGTCTCAATCCAAGTATATTTGTGATATATTACATTGGACCAATATACATAATTCCAAACCTGTGTCTACCCCCATGTCCTCCTCCATCAAACTCACTGCCCTGGATGGTCCCTCGTTTGAAGATCCTCAATTATACCGCAGTGTGTGGGTAGCCTGCAATATCTGGCCTTTACTCGGCCATATATTTCTTTTTCAATTAACAAAGTGTGTCAGTTTATGCACTGTCACCGTCTTCCTCATTGGCAAGCCATCAAACAAATTCTTCATTACTTACGTCTTACTCAACAGTTTGGTGATCATTTATCTTCATCCTCTTCCAACACTCTTTTTGTATACTCCGATGCTAACTGGGCTGGTTGCCCTGATGACCGCAAGTCTACTAGTAGTTTTTTTTATCTACTTTGGATCACACCTCATCTATTGGGGTTCTAAAAAGCAACCCACTATTGCTTGATCCTCTACTGAGTCTGAGTATAAGGCGATAACTAATATAACATGTGAAATTATGTGGTTACAATCATTGTTGAAAGAACTTGGCATTTTTCTTCCAGAGCCACATACTCTATGGTGTGACAATTTGGGTGCAACTTATTTATTTGTAAATCTTGTGATGCATTCTCGCACTAAACACGTTGACCCTAATCACCATTTTATCCGTGATTGAGTGGTAGCCAAAGCTATTAAAGTTTCTTTTGTGTCTAGCAAAGATCAGCTTGCTGACATTCTTACTAAACCACTCTCCACAGCTCGATTCACTCTGTTACACTCAAGCCTCACCATCTGCTCATTGTCGCTTGACTCGCGGGGGGCTGTTAAGGAAAATAATTTCTCTGGATCAGAACATGATAATAATTGAGAAGCTCCAACAGAAATATGGAGATGGCTCTAAAAGACTCTAGAAAGAATGCTGCACAATCAAAGAGTGAAATCCTACGCTAGGTGTCAAAATGAATACTCTAGAAAATATTCCTCATAACAGATTCTATTATTGTGTAATTGAGATATAAAATATTCCTGGAATATATTTGTGTGATGCAAAAAGGCTCTATAAATACATTGTGAACACACTGTACAGAGTAAGGCAGAGATGCTGTTTTACACTATGAATGAAACAATTCTCCTTTGAGGACCTTTTTCATACACTTGCCGTGCTATGTTAATTTCCTACTTTATTATTGCACAATTAGTTTCAGTTTGTGTTTTCCACGTCCAGTTCTATGCTCCACTCTCTACCCAGCCACCAGTGTTTCCTCCAACTCAATAGAACTATCTCATTCCCTCCTATTCTCCCTCCTGTTAGCTCGCTCTCTCTCTCTCTCTCCAACGTAGTTTTATGCTAATGGGTCACGAGTTTAGCCTAAACAACGAGGGCATGCATGTGTAATTGGTTGCATGAATATTTCGAGTCACGACATACAAGTTCACATGAATTTTGAAGGGTGATGATATTTTATCTTAAAATCAAGAGAAAATAGGCGCTTGGATGTAAAAATAATTTTAGGATTTAATTGTTTGAATATTTGGAGAGTGATGATAGTTTAAGATTACTAGAATTTTAGATTTTAAAGGAAATATAAGTTATTTTAGTATTTTAGGTTTTAATTACAAAGTACGTATTTAATTAGAGATTTATGCAAATTGAGCGCCTATTTTATAGGTGATTGGTTTCATGTAAAAAATATTGAAAAATATTACAAGGTAAGTAACTTGATCATAAATTAGGATTAACACACGTTAGCTAGTTATATATATATATATATATATATATATATATATATATATATTATTCAAGCTAGTTCTTTAGAAGCCAGTGGTTATGAACCACTTATGTCATGATATCTACAAGCATGTCATTTATCATAATTCATGATCATGTTTCATTATGCATATTATACTTGTGTATGTATCATGCATGTCATGCATTTCACGTTGCATTAGACACGTAAGTTTTTTTACGATCAAGTGTAAGCTAAAATGACTATTCAGATGCATGATATCAATGTAATTTATAAATAAATGTGCAAGCCACAGACCTAAGCATGGTCTACCATACTAAGCTAGAATACTATTAATGAATCCCTTTGTGGCCAAAGGATGTGGGATCGATGCACAACCTTGCACACAAGATTAAGTCTGTGGGCCAGCAAGATAAGTAAGATGAGTTAGATAAGTCATGCATGTCATAAACATATGTATATATAGTCATGATTTTAAGTTCTCAACATGAAATATTTTATGAAAAGCCTTATATTAACTATTTTAACTTTATGATGAGTTTCTTACTGAATGTCTTCAACTCACTTTTAGTTTGCTTTATGCTTTTAAATCATCTAGGTGAGAATTATTTTTTGAAGTAGAGATTGCATGATAGGACTAGGCCCAGGGAGATGTGGCGAATGCCTCGATCACGCATATAAATTTTAAGTTATAATTTTTATGGTATAAAGTTTGAGAAATTTTTAATAAATACTTATGTTCACTCTCTTCTATGATTTCAATATTTTAATACAGAACACTTTATTTATTGTAAGAAATTTTTGTATTTGGCACTTCGTTAAGAAAATTTTAAGTCAAGTTTAGTAGCACACCATTTCTCTAAGATTTTAAAAAATGACTTCATCCGTAACCCTAGGGGAATGGGGTGTTACAAAACAGAACAATCTGATAGAGAGAAATACATCTTAAATGAAGGGACCTCATTATTAGTGCATAGATACAGAATCACAGGGAACTCTAATGAAAATGTGGACATTCTCAAAACTTTCTAAAGATCAAGAAACTAGAAGCAGGATGGTGGGAATTCTTCTGGCATAGATGGAGTCTCCCAATCAGACAAGAAGAATCATTTGCCAACTTGAAAGCTACGCTCCGTATCGCCGTTGTAAGGCAAGCAACATGGGGGATCAAGGTACAAGTGTACCAAACAGGACTTCTATATACACGTACAGACGGTATGCAGAGAAGGTACAATTCTTGGTATTTGCCTACAACTAGATAAACGCATCATTTCAGTCTAACCTGAAGGATGAGATGTACTTCCCTCTTGAATATAGACCTTAGCTCTTCATTAGCTTCAATGCCTATTCTCCTGTGCCAGGAAAAAAGTATTTATAATTAGAATTCTGTAAAATAAAGACATGAGAACACATGCTATCTATTGATTGCCGCAGGAAGAGGAATACATAGAAGGCTGAAGTACACAAGACAAACCACCGCTGATAAAACTTTCAGTTCTAAGTTAAAGAAAAATTGCCTCGTTTCCCCATTTTAGAGAAAATCTCATAACAAATGCTCCAAGTCCCCAGTTCCAGTCAATGTGATCAGGTTCAGATTTTTGTCTCGCCACGGTGCCTGGGGCCCACAAATTTTCCCCTCCCTCTTTGTCCTAGTTGGCAACTTGTGGTTGGAGGGTTTTATGGAGGGACTTTGACTAGGCAGGCTAGGCAGGTTTGATTTTGAGTGGCTTGTCACTATAGCTTCCTGAAGGGACATTCTACAAATTCCTCAATAAAATAAACCTCGCGGTTTCTGAGCAGCTTCATATGGATGTCTAATATAAAGTAAAATTAAGTCCCCTTAATAACCAGGCAACGTTCCAACAGTGAATCATGAATTTAGATGTCGCTTAGCAGAGAACAGATTGGTAATGCACAAACTTAGTAAATCCAGATCTATTTCATTGCAGCACTGCACTAGGATCTGTTCTAAGTATGTATACATGATCAAACAAGACAGCTTCCATCTTGCAAAACATCAAAAAATACCAGTCAACACTATGAGAAACTAATCTGTTCGAGTATGCACACGGGACCAAATGAAACAGCTTCCATCTTGTAAAACGTCGAAATACTTATCACCAGTATGAGAAATAACTACAAATAGATGAATAATGTTTAAGATAGTTGTTTGCATATTACCCTATTTTGGAGCCCTTCTTTCCCACAAGAATCTTGCGCTGGCTTAGCTTGTGGGTGATTAAGTGCTGCTCAATCCTTAAAGAACCATCTCGTAATTCTTTCCAGTCTATCAAACGATGCTCAATATTATACGGGATTTCCTGAAAGGAGAAGAGTACATAGTCATTATCTATGCTAATTCCTGAAATAAGCAGATGGTCCTGTTGGCAGATGAATACCATGGCCTTAAAGTAGACAAATGAAAAATTCACAGGTCTACCTGATGAACATGGTCCAATAGTCTTTCGCGGACAACTTCTAATGATATATTCTTCATAACTTCTTCACTCATAGCGAAAGGATCTTCATCCCATGGTCTTGTAACTGCCTAAGCAAAAGAAGCCAGTGAAAAAAGTAAGAGTTACAAGAGGAAGTTGATTGAGTAAATCATAAATAGAAACAGTAATGCCATTTTCATCAGTTCTTTCAATATTCGTTCCCAATGCATCACCTTCACCTTTCCTGTCACATAACAATTCTGCTTTTCAAGGTCAAGGATCAAGAGGATCGATTATGAATGTATTTTATAAGAAGCCTTGTGACAAAACTCGGAAAAAAATGGAACGTCTTTTTTAGCTTCAGTAACTTATCAAGAAATTTTTCCCACCATATAACTATAGTAAATGTATCTCAACAGCAGCAGAAGCTAAAGGCTGTGAGAGGCGGCGGGGCTTTTTTCGTTCAATGTTTGGAGAAGGCTCCTAGAATATTTATGCATAATATTTAATCTTCAAGATAGAGAGGACAAAAAGGTCTGAATTGACAAATGTGTGAGACTTGCTGGGGCAAATGCAGGACAGATTGGTAAAATAGCTCTCTCTCTCTCTGGAATTCCAAGTACTAAAGCCCTATGAATATTTTTTTACAAGAAGAACCCTGTGAATATTAAAAAAATACAACTAATTAATTTTTGAAACATTGTTTTAACATAATAAAATTTTTTATTGATAATAAAGTATAGGCATAACCCAGGTACACGGATGCTTATGAAACATTTTTATATAATATAATTCAATATTAATAAATCTTCCAGATGTGTGTGCTATTGATAAAAAAGACTTTATTATGAGCAAGAGAAGCAACAGAATATTTTTTCTTCCAAGAAAGAAGTAAAGGTGCAGAGACATTGTATGAATTAAACATTCGTATCAAACAATATAACTCAGAAATTAATTCTTCTGACAATCAAGAGTTATAAAGAGAGCCCATAACTATAGCTCTCACAAGAGTCAACAGTTGACAAAATAGCTTGTTTGTGATGTCCTGGCTGGTAATCAGATGGCATTCTAAAAGACATAGCAACAAAATAAATTCAAGAAACTCTTACTACAGAAATGTAAATTCAATTAGGAAGAATGATGTAATGGGTGCAACCACATGCCTGCTCCATCAAATGTTTAGTTAGATCTTTTACTCCATAGCCCTTCAGTCCTGAAATCATGAAATACCTACGGAGTAAAATTATATAATATGAATCAGAAGCTATCATTATTAGACAATTTTCAGAAAGGTCACAACCCAACTTTTTTTTTTTGTCCTGCAAGAAATGCTCACCTTTCAAATCCGGGAAGATCTTTAAATTGTTCAGCAGCCTTCAACAGATCTTTCTTTTTCTCAACTAAATCAACCTTATTTATACACAATATACGCTTCTGTTTTGGATGCGGTTGTGCCCCCATTCGTTTGATCAATCTTATAACCCTTAAATCAGGCCTATATGCAGGGCAGAACGAAAATATTAAAACAACTGAACTATAATTACAGTCAAATACTGAACTATGTTTTAAAATAACTATGCATTCATGCAACTTAATTTCACATAAAGGGGCAATAAAAAAGAAAAAGAAAAAAAATACGGCACCGGGTGTCCAGGAACAGCATCCTGACTAATCTGGGGGTGCACAGGTCCTCGGCAAGGAGTTTCTCGCAAGTGCACTTTGGGTAATTCAAGAGGAAAATCCTCTAGTCCGATGGCCTCTAGAGATTTTTTGCACCCAAGGGGATTTGAACCTTAGACCTAAGTGAGCATACCCCCAAGCCCAAGGCCTTTACCACTTGAGCCAACCCCTAGGGGGTTAAAAATACAGCATCATACTTAAGGATTATCAGTTGTTTTGTGTGATATTAAGGGCTCGTTTGAACACTTAGAATATCTCAAAATATCTGTGAATAATAGTGAACTGGTTTGTGAATAATAATGAAATGCTTTGAATTAAGATGTTTTATTGGGTTTTGAGAAAGGAGAGAGAAAAAGTCTAATAAAATTTTTATAAAGTTCAAAACTTGTTTGAATATAATTTTTGTGTTGAAATTTGAAAAAGTTATTATCTTTTGTGCTTTGATTGAAAGTTTGGGAAAGTTGTATTGGGTTTTGTATTTGGATAATGATTAAGCAATGATTAGATGAAAAAGTTGAAAATTTGAAATTGAAAAGTGATGTTTGGGAAAGAAATATCTGACAATATCTCAGTAAACTAGCCCTAAGTTTGCATGCAACTTATTTAAGTAATCATATAATTAGGCAAGCCTTCACTTTCTTCAATTACATGGAATATCAAAATTTATTAAATGAAACTAATTATAGGATTGCCACGTCAGTAGAGTGAGATAATGATGGGATTGTAGTATAAATTTTAGCATTTCCTTTCCACTGAAGGTAAAACCAGATGAAAATAAGACAGCCATGAAAATCTCTATATGCCAATTGTTTAGTAAACATATACTTGATACTTGCTTACCATACAATTGATATTTTTGTCTCATTTTTTAATTACAGTTTTTTTTTTTTGTAAGTAGTGATTTTATTATGACTAGAAAGAGGATGATCCCCACTACACAAAAACTTATACAAGAAATACACGTAACTGGAAAAGGGACAAAGAACTAGGAAGTCTGGAAAAGTGGAATCAGAAAAAGCTGCAGGGTTTTGGGCTACGGCCCATTGAAATAGGGTATTAAGGAATTATGACTTGAGTTCCACCACCAACTTTCACAATATTTAAAGCTACAGTGTTTTTGGCCACTGCACACATTTCTGATGTTCTGCAAGTGGTCAGACATACCCTATAGCACACTCTTCAGAGGAAGACTGAAGACACATCGCCGTGGACAATACAATGGATCCTCCTAACTACCAACATCCACCAGAAGATTTTTTTAGTTCCATGTAATGAAGTTTGTTTGAGCAATGCTGAACAAGAAAAGCTCTGTTTCCCACTCTCAATAACCTCACATAATCTCGGCACTCCACTTGTTTGTGGCACTACGACAAGAGAAATCAGCTACAAAACTAATTCTCCCCAACGACATCGAATGGAAAACTCCCCTACCATATTCTGTGTCTGCTCATTTCCTTCTTGTACCCATCATTTGCTGCTATTTCTACGTAAATTATTTAAAAACATACTGTATACTTGATTTTCTCCCCTCTAATTATTTCTCTAACATATTATCTCATATATGAACAGGGTTGAAAGTGTCCATGAAAATCGGTAATAAAGCCAAAAGTTACAATACTGTAGGATATTCATTTTTTCCTTTTCTGTTAAGTAAAGACTACAGCAAAGATAGACGGTAGAATATTTATTTTTAATAACTAATACTTGTTAAAAAAATTAAGACCTAATATAAAACTTAAGTCAATTTGTCACCTATGGCATAAAGCCCTAATCCAAAAAAGAAAAAGATAAAGCCCTTAAGGGTCTTATTTCATTTTATTATGTAAAAGACATGGCTAAGGTTTCCATTTGCTTCCTAATACAGATAATTGCAAAGAAAAAAGAGAAGGCTCGGGTACAATTTTGAAATCTAGGATAACAGAGACTAATAAGAGAATCAGTACATGAGAATGCAAAAGTTTCTCCAGAAAAAAAACAAGTCTAAGGAAAAAAAATACACAAAACACATAACCAACAACAAAAGAACCAAAAAACCCAAAGATCACATCATGTAGTAATGCTCATAAACTCAAAGGAAGTTCTTCATTGAATCATTTATGGAACATCATGATATTGTCAAATAAAAGTGCTGGCCATGATGTATGCTTACTACATTGAAGTTGATGGAAACGTAATTCTTTAAATTGACCCTGACATTATTTGAATAAGTGGGCTTTAGATAAACTTCTCTCTTTCAAGAACCTTATGATGAGTAAGGACTTTTGCTAGCTAGAGGATATACCTACCGCAAAGGGAAAGTGCACAACAAAAGAAACAAAAGCTCAACTAAAGAATAATAATCTACAATTTAGAGAATCCATAAAATCTGCAAAAGTGGAAAGAGTAAAAAGGCGAAAAAGACTTTGGTAGAAGTTATAACAAATGATCTAGCTGTTTTATTTGTTTTGATTGGCACTGTCCAGGAATAGCGTCCCGACTAATCCCGGGGGTGCACAGGCCCTCTGCAAAGAGTTTCCAGCAAATGCACCTCGGGTAATTCAAGGGAAAAATCCCCCAGTCCGGTGGCTCCTAGAGATTGTTTGCACTCAAGGGGATTTGAACCTTAGACCTAGGTGGAGCATACTCCCAAGTCCAAGGCCTTTACCACTTAGGCCAACCCCTCGGGGTTAACAAATGATCTAGCTAGTACAGAGGTAAATAGTGATATTGCCCCACAAAGGGCTGAGAGGCACAGAATCCCCAATAAGGTGGTATCAAACGATTCCCATTCATAAATAATCTAAAATCCCCTTCATCCCTCAGCATATTTGAATATAGAAGGTTTAAGAAAGAATCAACCATCTCCCCCCACAAAATTGATGAATCCAAAAATCACCAGGCCCTAATGTTCCTCTAAGAACCTGTGTAACATACGGGTCTAAATTTAGGGCTTAAAATTAGTATTTTATTTATTTATTTATTTATTAGTATTTTATTGTCTTTATATTCATTTATTTTTATTTATTTATCATTTTTGATTTTGTGCTAACAGATAGATTAAATTAGTGATTCCTTTCCCTTAAAACCTTCGTATATTCTATCCACGTAGTCCCCGTACTAGTTTCGGTTTCCAGAGTGTGTGAGCAACTCCAATTCAAACTCTTCAAACTCTCTCAGAAACGGTATCCACGTGAGAATAGGTTCCTAAAGTCTAGGCAATTTCAAATTTCAGCCAATCTCCTAAGTGTTCACGTTGCTTCCTCCCATCGCCTATAAGAAACTCTCAAGCCTCTGTGATGCACACGTTGATATATCAAGAGAAACAACATTCCCGCATAAACCATACTTCTGCCCAGCCATCGCCGACCACCCCGGGACATCGGAGCCCTACCCACGGCACCAGAAAACGCCGGCCAACTCAACCCCGTTGAACCTACCCCCTCAGGTAAGTCCTTGCCGCCGCGCGCCACCTTCCTCCCTTTCGGTTGTTTGAGTTTCAAATCCATCTCTCTCTAAACTCTCACTTTTTCTCTCTCTCTCCCTCTCTCGGTGTCGCACCACCATAGGGACCCCCCCAATCACGTTGCCGGTCACTTCCAGCCACCTAGAGCCGCCGACGCACACTGCTCTCCCTCGGTGAGCATCGCACAGCTCTCTCTCCCGTAAGCCTTTTTTTTTTTCTTCTTCTTTTTCTTTCTTCTCTCTCCCAAAAAGCCCTCCATTAATTCTATAATTCCATGCATGCCCTTTTGACCCGTGAGGGTGTAATCTCCTGAGCCTCTACTTCTTGGGGCCTTAAGTCAGTCAGATAGTATTTTCTTTAAGTGGGTAATCTCTGGGTCGACAGAAACTGATTTATAATTTTAAAGTGGGCTAGTTATATTTTCAGAACTACATTACCTTTACATGGGCTTTATCTACTTGAATAATTATCATCATTTAGACTCAATTTTTATAAAAGATTTTTAAAGGATTTCAAAGCGTTTGTTGGAGTCTATTAGTAGTTAAATTCCTTATAAGTATTTAATTACGTAGAGTATTATGACACGTTTTGCTAGGAAGTTATTAACGTCTAGAATCTCGTTTAGGTAACGCGCTACAAGTTGGAAATCAGGAAGCAGTGCTAAGAGGTAAATAGTATGATCATATAAGTGCATGCGTATTGCGAATATTATTATTATGTATGAAAATGTGATGTGCTTATGATTATTAACTAAGAGGCAAGTCAAGGTTACTTTACTTTTCGATCTTTGATGAAATATGAGATTATGCTTGAGTGAATGAATTTGTTGTTCGATTGATTTAATGTTACTAAATTCTTATGAAAGCCATGAAATGTTCAAGTGGTAGTTCAAAGTCAAAGTATGTCATGTAATAGTCAGATTACGCAACCCATGTTCATGAAATGCTTAAGTTGTATATTAAATGTTTATGTAGTACTTAGATCATGTATGCCATGTTCATGTAGTACCTGGATTATGTATGCCTTGGAATGTCATAAAAACATTCAGAGCATGTTATGTAATATCACGTCATACTATGCCATGTACAAGAATATGTCATGCTAAGTCATATTGTATGCCATGAACAAAAATATGCCATGTACAAGACTATGCCATGACATGTCATGTTACGCTATACCATGCATAAGATTATGCCATGTTAGAAATGTTCATGAAACCTAATCAGATCTCATGCATTAAGAAAGATAAAAAATGTAACGGTGCCACGGAGTCAAGCGTGGTTAACCACAAGTTTAGTGAACTACGGACTCAAGCGTGTTTCACTCCATGTTATGCAAGTTAAGTGAAACATGGACTCAAGCGTGTTTCACTCCATGATATTCAAGTTAAGTGAAACGCGGACTCAAGCGTGTTTCATTTCATGTTATGCAAGTTTAGTGAAACACGGACTCAAGCGTGTTTTGCTCCATGTTATGCAAGTTAAGTGAAACACGGATTCAAGCGTGTTTCACTCCATGTTATGCCAGATAAGTGAAAACACGGACACAAGCGTGTTTCACTTCATGTTAAGACAAGATAACCAAGATATTATGCATTCACAATTACATGTTTTGATTATATATGCTTCCGCTTATGTTAATAACAAAGATGTATGCTATGTAAAGTCTGTGATGATATAGGTATGTAAAATCTTTCAGACAGTCATGTTACGTGTATAATTGTAAATTCATGAAGCTGTATGTATGTATGAAGGGTATCATAGAAATAAAATGTATGTTAGGCAAGGACTATATTTTACGATATGATGTACTACTTACTGAGTATTCAACTCATTATTTTCGTGTGTCTTCTTGTTTTTTTCCATGTCTGATTCTCACAGATGATGTCTATGATGATGAAGAGCTGGATGGCCAGGAATAGATCTAGTACCAAGACTTAGGAATGAATAAGTGATTTTATCACCAGAATTAGATTTCTTTCATGTCATTCATAGGATTAGTTTATGATCTTTTGTATTTCGTTCAGTTTCCAAAACAATCATGTTCAATTCAGTTTTAACGTTTTGAAGAATTTCAATAAATGAGGTATTTCAGGATATGAATCTCTTTACCGGGCATTATGTTCTAAATGTTGGTAATATCTCTATCCTACGGGAAGGGGTGTTACACTTTGTCTTCAGCCACTAGGAATAATGAGGAAACCTCTTTTTTAGGGCGATGCCCCCACACCACAAATCATGCCAAAATTGAGCTTCTATTATCCACTACACAAACTAACAAACCATTAAATGCTACCATTCTTTTTCAGACTTTGTTGCTCTTGCATGTTCAGTGGTAACCTCTTGCAATGACATAGTGTATGACCCGTGTACTTATTCTTCTTTATTTAGCCAAGTTTTTAGTAATTATGGAAAAAATATTATATATTAATTTACAATGACTGCTCTATGTAATTTAGAAAGCACTAAAGGTTCAAACAGAAGTTCATTAAACAGAGACAAGATAAATCAAGTGTGTTGAATAGAAGGATACAAGGATAGCATTATATATTGAAAAATCAAATAAAAGTTACTTCTTGGTAGAAAGATTTTAGCGTATCTAAGGGTAAGTATGAAAAGCTTCAATCCAAACACGAAAGGAAATATCTAAAAACGAAATGTATTATAAGAGTGTACATGTAAAATACAGTGCAAAGGCCCAATGAAATATAGAAATATAATTACAGAAAGAATACGGCAGTTGTGGCAGGTGACACCCCCAAAGTAAAAACTTTTACATCTCTCATCTCGAAGAAAAAGGTTATAAAAAATGTTGCTCAAGGAGTAATGGCAAAATCATTATAGTTATGTTGGGCACCAAGTGCAATTGGGTGTTTTCTCTCGTACACATCCAGTGTATTTGGCTATGTTACTAATATTGATAAATTTTACTTATAAAAAGAACTTAACATGATTTTTTTTATGAAAAAAAAAAGAACATAACATGATAGAGTGATAAGAAGAGCAGACTCTCTTCATAGCGCGTGCACACACACACACACACACACTCAATGCAAGTAGCAGACACATGCACACAAACTGAATTGACAGCTTTATAAGCTCCCTACCACAGTGATGATGTTCTGAAATAGTAGAGAAAAATTAGAGAGAAGGATGTCTACTTGTGATCAAATGCTATTCACTGACCTGGTAAGATGCCTATGGACATCAAAAATAACAATGAGCACATCATAGAGATTAACAGAACTCCAAGCACATTCCACACGAACTTTCATATCCTTGTGAAGATATCCACTTTTATTCAACATAAGTCCTGGCGTATCAAAAAAGCACTGCAGAGGACATGCAGGAAATTATTGAAGTTATAACCAAACAGGACAAAATAACAATTACCTTAGAGAAAATTGTAAAGTTACAATAACGAGGATGTGTAGTCTTTAAGTTTTGCAATAACGAAAATTTTGCAGTCACATAATGAAAATGCGTAGTCCTAAAGTTCTCCTTCACTAGAAAACATAAAGATGGTGTCAAAATACAATTTTAAGTGATGTTCCAACACTCCATTTTATCTGCAGTTTTTTTATACAAAAGAAATGCTTCAGCCTTTGGTAAAGAAACACATAAGAAAATCTATAATATTTCATTTAGACTGCAACGCATTCCAAAAAGTATAATTAGATGTAGAATTAAAAATTACAGAAAGATGGAAGAAAAATCCTCTTTACAAGCATAAGCCTGCCATGATTTTATGTAAAGAAATTCCTGAAGTGTTGGCCTGCAGCATCAACCTAACTGAAAGAGTCTTTGAGCACTGAAATTTTTCATGTGCATTTTTATTAGTTTGATTAGCTTGTTACTTTGTTAAGCATTTAATTAGTTAGACTGCCAGCTCTATTTTACATGTGCTCTTCTTCATCTTGTATATAAGTAGAGCACTCAATGTAAATCAATCACAGTTCCTTAATAAACTTTTTCATTCTTCCTTTCACTTTGTTTCCCATGAGATATTTTTTTTTTATAAGTAATCAGAGAAATTATTAGAACACACGAGAGATATAACATTTTTTTTTTTTTGATAAGTAAGAAATAATATTATTGATATGAATGAAATAGGCATAGGCTATGTATACAGGAAGTATACAAAAGAACACCTAAAAACATTCTAAGTACGATAAATTAAAGACAAGAAATCATGGACATTGTCCCCGTTTAATACAATAGCTGAAAACCAAAGCATTAAGGTGTCGAGAAAGACACGAGAGATATAACATATGAAAGGACAATGACTTCTTTTAATTATATGCCTAGGAAAAAAGACTAATCTGATTTCAGATGTAATAACTAAAGATTTAAGGGGGCAAGACATTTATTTCTAGCATATTACCTTTTATTTATTTTGGGAGAATGTATACTGCGCCCTCAAATTGAAGCTCAATTTACAATATGGTACCCAAACTACCACAGTTAAGCCATTGTGCCCTCCAACTCACACTATTTGTCATCTTACGTCCAATTTCGACCATGAGATTTTAAAGGATGGACCACATTGTAGCCTTTTTATAGTTTGAGGGTGCAATGTTTCAACTTTGGACATTTAGATACCACTCTGCAAATTGAGTATCAGTTTGGAGGTGTAAAATGTATTTTTGCCATATGTTTTTTACTCTTTATAATGGTATGTTACAAGAATTAAAAAAGTTTTGGAATTGTTGCATCAAGAGTTGTAACAAAGCAGAAGATCTGAACAAATTAAATTTCACCAATTTATCCAGTCACACAACAAACTACAAATGAGTAAGATTATTCCTTGAGCACAAATATTTGCAATGTATCTAAAGACCAATCCAGGACAAAAAGCACGTCATGTAGAAAAATTAGAATATTTATTGAGTTGCATATATTACGTATTAAAGTGATTTAGAAATTATATGCATGTGCTAACTATTTAGTTTTGAAAGTAGATGCACACTGACTCGTGTTTACACACATATAAGTGAATAGGTTATATATCAAAACAAGATACGCACAATTTGGGTGTTTTCTTTTGTCATCACTCCTAACACTTCATGAGTAGTGGTGTTTGTCTTCCGAGAAACGGCAGCAACCTTTGTCCCAACCTGTAACAAATGCACTGCAGATATAACATATGTGTGCATGTGGTTAACCTCTAAAAAAACTTATGTGCATGTGGTTATAAGCTAAATACTGCTAGTACTTGACCGATACTGGAAAATCTTGATCAGATCAGATTATTTGTCACCCTTCTATCTATAAGAGGCCAGATAAAACACCATCAATTGGCTGGATGGAAGTGAATCTGTCTTAAGGCGACCGGATAACTTTGATTAAGCATTTTATCTACATATTATTTGTCACTCTTTCCCAACCAACCAGAGGAAATCGACTGCAAATCTTAAACCAATTAACTAGATGGATTTTGGACTCATCACCAACTCTGCCCCACAAAAAATCCTGCTGGGGATGAGTCAGTGAGGAGTTCAAAGTCCATCTAGTTAATTGGTTTAAGATTTTTGAGGAGTTCAAATTCCATCTAGTTAATTGGTTTAAGATTTTCACTCCAATTTTGTTATGATCCTGAGGGTTAAAGGTTTAACCAAATTAGTATCCAACAGTCTTACGACTTTTGGATAATGGTTGGGTCTTTAACAATTCGAATCAGAGTTACTTATAAAAAAAAACAATTGGAATCAGAGTAGGGACTATGTCACGAGTTTCAAGTTACGGAGGGGGCCACCTATAAGCTGGATTAAAATGCCTTGGTACTATGTATGGGCATGGTGTTAAGTCATTGAATACTCATAGATGAGTGAAGCCGTTAAAAGGGAAAGGGCTACCACCAGGTCAATGTCGATAGAGTGGACCGCCATGGATGTCGGATTTGGAAGTGTGATGAAATGTTATGATCCTAAGGGTTAAAGGTTTAACCAAATTAGTATCCAACAGTCCTAAGACTTTTAGATCAATGGTTGGGTCTTTAACAAATTTCCTCAAGCTAGTTGGGAAGCAGAAATCTGTTGGTGTTCAATCAAGCTCTATTGGGAAATGGATAGGATGTTTATTCAGGATTAAAATCCCTTTCCTAAGATTTTTTTGAAAAGTAAATTCCATTCTTAGACTCACAAAATTTCTATATCCCGTAGCCGCCCTTGGTACACAACAACAACAACTAAACAGAAAGGGACCTAATTTATTGGAGAAAAAGCTCTAGCTCCTAACCAGGTGTATTCTCTCGTATACTTCCTGTGTACTTAGGCTATGCCTATTTCAATATTAATAATATATCTTCTCACTTATAAAAAAATAATTACAGGAGAAATAGCAATGCACTGCCTTCATAAAACTTGGTTATGCTGACCAGTCCATTTATGCTGAACTGTTGCTTCTCTTCCCCTTCAATGTGAAATTGTTTTTTAGGATACTCCTCATTTAATAAACATCTCCATACCAAAGCATCGATTTGTGTAGCAACTCCTACCTCACCGTTAATATTTTTGTAAAAACTCCCCAAATCTCCCACATGCCAAAATTAACGAATTTGGCTTGACATTGTATTAATAGCACTCCAAGTTCAGCAGTAGAGTACACAGGGCGGAAAAATAAAAAAATATATTAGAAAGAAAAAGAAAAATCATCACGCACCATGGAGAAGCAATAGAAGACATCATCCAGGCACCACAACTTTGATACACAAGGCACAAGCTATCTCTTAATTCATTGATGACACTATGCGTGTCATGCATAGTGCTCCAAGATGAAAAGTAAAAATTAATTCTAAAAAGTTAAATGTTTTCACAAGTTTTTATTACTTAGATTCACAATATTATTTACATAATGATTTAACTTCTAACATTTTCAAGCAACCGTGTTACTAAACTATGAGTTTCAGAAAATAACATTACAAGCACCTACTATGCAACTAAAATCTTGGAAATGAGCTACATATCAAGGTAGACTTGTTTAGACATTTTCGGAAAGACAACCTACAATTCACTCGGCACAGGCTGAATTTACTCCTGAAGAACTTCTGAAAGTTCAAGCTTACATATGAAATGATGGTGCAGAACATGTATTAATAGCCAACAAACCCAACCATGTAGTTTGTAAGTGCAGACTTCCCAGCATTTGGAGCACCAATTATCCCGACCGACAATGACTTCTGGTCTTCCTCCTTCACCACAAGATTCTCATCCTGCTCCTCCACCTCGTCGTCCGCTGCCTCCAACGCCGCCTCGAGCAGCACCTTGGCAAGCACTCTCCTCCTCCTCTCCTCCTCTTTCTGCAGAGTCCTCAATTTTCCTTTCTGGGTTTCCTTCGCAAAGATTAACTCATCAGCTTTCGCCCTATATTTCTCATCCCAAGTGGGCTGCTGAGCGGGTTGAGCGTTGGGCTCCGAAGAAACGGTTGGTATTGTGTAATGGGTACTGTCAAAGACAGAGTCTGAGTCATTTTCAGAGTCCGAGAATGTGGTTGTATGTGTGTGATCTTGTTCTTGAGGCTGGGCTGAGAAAAATTGATAAAGAAAGGTCGGGTAGAGAGGGTCTCTGTAGGGTTTTGGAGGGAGGGTCGGGAGTGTTCTCAGTACTCTCAAAACTTTCATCTCTCAGCTTCTATAGACTCAACATAGAAAGAAAGCGAGAGAGAGAGAGAGAGAGAGAGAGAGAGAGAGAGAGAGGTTTGCTTGGAACTGTTGAAGGTCCTAATGGTTTTGCGGTGGTTATGTGTTGCAGAGCGCTGGACTTTGAGGTTTTAGGGGTTTTCATGGCTGGCTTGTTTTTTGTTTTTAACACTGGGCCTTTTTTCTCGTTAACTTGTTTTGAACACAGATCGAAGAATTGAGGAATTCTCTTTAAAAAAAAAAAAATGGAAATTCTCTTAAAAAAAAATTTAACTTCAACCAAAAAATATATTGTCTCAACTTATGTAGTGCCACACGTGTAAAAACGGTAAACTGGAAAAATCGACCGGATTAGACCGAAATCGAAAAAATCTAAAGTTTCGATTTCGGTTTATTTCGGTGATGAATTAGTCAAATCGATTATTAAATTTTTAAAACTAGTGTATATCTGTCAATTTCAAAATTTGTCCAAAATTGGTCCGGACCAGACCGGTTACACTAATTCCCACCTCCGACTTTGACTTGGGCCAGAGGTTAGTTTGAGCTTCGACTCTAATCACACGGGATTATGGTTGCGATCGAAGTTGCTGGAGGCGTAGCCAGAATTAGAGCTTCTGATCAGAGTTGAACCGTTCACTTAGTCGAGCTTGGTCGAAAAAAGTTAATAAAATGAAATATTCTTCTATTACTACATACATATTACATACCAAAGGCCTAACTCCATAATGCAAATTAAAAGACGTTATTATCAATAAAATTTTAAATTATATTATTATAATCCATCTATAATAAATAAGCAAATATAGATAATGGAATCATAAGTATTAAAACACAATCATGCAACAACACAATCATGCAACACAATATCTTAATGCACATCCCTGCAAACATCACCCAAGAACATACTAATGAGTATTTGTAATTGTATGTATATTACAAGCTACAAAGTTACAAAGTATATCAAATTAATCTTGGAATCTTCTGCTTAGTGCTTTCTACCATCTCCAACTCCAAGTACCAAGAGTCAAGACTCCACTCTCCATTGCTAATTTGCTCCAATAACAATACAACTTCGGGATTCCCTCCGGCTCCCATAATCCCATCAATTTAACCACCACATACAGACATATGCTATAATCTAGTATTCCACACCACAACCTAAGTTACAAACCACAAGCAAGAAAAGTTACGGAGTATCATAATTAGATTAAACAATAAACAATAAAAATCCATGAACTTTCCAAGTATCATGCATCCCAAATGCATATAGTTCCTAACTTTCCAAATATCCTCTGTTGTTTTGAAAGTTAAACAAAGTTAAGACATCACACCACTTAACTAAAGGATTATAGTAAAGTTAACATGAAAGGTCTAAATACCATTCATCGATTGGGACTCCCTCCCATAATATCAGTGTCTTAGTCCTTCACAAGTATTGTAAGGTTTACAGATATATAGGTCTACAAAATAATAAAAATTATAAGTTAAGGAATTAAAATAATAAAATATCTAATAAGTCATTTAAGGCTAAAAGCTTAAAGTTGTCACGGAGATATGATTTGAGTATCATTATTGTAATTTTAGTAACATTTTCCTTTATAGTTAGATACTTTCCATTCTAGCTAGATATATACATAACTGTGTAAATACTTACCTTGTATAGATATTAGACGCTGGAAATCTGGCATCTATTGTGTAAAATCCATTCTATATAATGAAAGCAATCCCTATGGAAAGGGTACTCAGACCAATTTGACATGGTACCAGAGCCCTACTCTATTTTTAGTCTTTGTGGTCTTAATCTCTGGTGTGTGATTTCCATCGTTGTTCGTGAGTGTTTGTGAGTTGTCGGCGGGAAGAATTTTTTTTTCCTATTTTCGCTAGTTTTTCTGGTTTCTGGTTGAGAGTCGTAGCTCTCTGTGGTGTTCATACTTCTGAGTTTGCCATTTCGTTGGTTGTCGGAGCTCTGTCGGCGTTGTGAGTCTTGTTTCTTGTTGCAGGCTCCCTATTTGTGGTTGTCGGTGCTCTTTGTGGGTGGCTATGTGTCGGTCGGCATCCTCTGTGGCAGTCGACGACTCTGTGGGTGGCTGGGCTCCTTCTGGTGTGGTTGATGTAGGTGGTGGCTTCTCCTTTTGTTGCGTCGTTTTCAAACAGGGCAGGTATTTCGAATTGGGTCTTTCGGTTTGGGCCTTCCATGTTTGATCTGGGTCTTATTTTTGCTTGTGCATTTTTTTGCATTCTAGTTGTGTGTTCGGGCCTCTGATTATTTGGATTTGGACCTACTTTGCATTAGGCTTGTCATTTATTTGGTTGATTGCTTGGCATTTTTTTTTGTGCCTTTCATCATATCTCTTGAGAATACTATTGTTCGATTTACTGGAAATAATTTTTCTACGTGGAAATTTCAATTTAAAATATTCTTAAAAGGGAAAGAATTATCAAATCATATTGATAATTCTGTTCGATTTCCCACTGATGAAAAGGAATTTGCCCAATGGGAGGTCAAGGATGCTAAGGTGATCTCCTATCTATTGGGGATGATTGCCCATCTTGTCACCAATCTTCGATGTTTTACTACAGCTCATGTTATGTGGAATTACCTGCATCGTATTTATCACCAAGATCATAATGCTCGGAAATTCCAATTGGAGTTGGAAATTAGTAATTACAATCAAGGTAATTTGACCATTGAGTAATTTTATTTTGGTTTTATTAATCTTTGGAGCGAGTATTCTGCTATTGTTCATTCTAAGGTTTCCACTGCGGCACTCGTGGCTCTTCAAGGGGTTCATGCTGAGAGTCCATGCAATCAGTTTTTTTATGAAACTTCAACCTGAATTTGATCCTGTTCGAGCCGGTTTATTGAACCGCAATCCGTTCCTTCTTTGGATATTTGCTTGGGAGATTTATTGTGTAAAGAACAGCGATTATCCACTCAGATGGGTATGACTTCTGAGAAGGTCTTTTATGAGGCTATGAATGTAGCCTATGCAACACAAGGGAGATGGAGGAACAAGTTGCAGTATTTCAATTGCAAGGAGTTCGGCCATATTTCTCGCAATTGTTCTAAGAAAGTTTGTAACTATTGCAAGAAAGAGGGTCATATCATCAAAGACTATCGAGTGCGGCCTCAGAATCGCCAATCCCAAGCCTTTCAAGCTACTGTTCAGTCCTCGTCTTCTTATGCGCCCCCCACTGTAAGCTCTGACTCATCAGTTCTCACACTTGCCATGGTCTAACAAATGATTGTGTCTGTTTTTACGACTTTAGGCCTGCAAGGTACGGGTCATAACTCCACTTCTTCTTCGTTTGTTGATTTGGGTGCTTCTAATCATAGGACTGGTTGTAAGACAAGTCTCCATGGTGTTTGTAAGTATGGAGGTACGTTTCCTATTACTATTGGCAGTACACTTTCTATTACTGTTGTTGATAATTTGGTCTATTCATTTCGAAATGTTTTTGTCTCTCCTGGATTATCTACCAATTTGATTTCTGTTGGACAATTTGTGAATAATAACTGTGATGTTTATTTCTCTCATGGTGGTTGTCTTGTGCAGGATTAGGTGTCGGGGACGATGATCGCGAAGAGGCCTAAAGTGAGACGTATATTTCCTTTACAGTTTTTTATTCCTAATGTCGTTTCTCTTGCTTGTACGGCTACTGCCAATAATAATAAAGTCTGGCATAAGAAATTGGGTCATCCTAATTCTGTTGTCTTAACTCATTTTTTGAAACATAGTTTTGTGGGCAATAAAGATTCATTTTTATCTTCTTCTGTATTTTTTTTATTGTGCTACTTGTCGTCTTACTAGAAGTAAAACTTTACCTTTTCCTGCGCATGGTAGTCGTGCTTCTAATTGCTTTGAAATTGTGCATACTAATGTTTGGGGTGTTAGTCCTGTTATTTCTCATAGTCAGTATTGTTATTTTGTGACGTTTATCAATGATTATAGTCGATTTACTTAAATCTATTTTCTCTGTTCTAAAGTTGACGTGTTTTCGGTGTTTCAAAAATTTGTTGCGCTTGTCGAGACACAATTCAGTACTTGTATCAAAATCTTATGCTTCGACTCGGGGGGAGTACATGTCTCATTCCTTTCAGACTTATCTTCAGCAAAAGGAGATAATTTCCCAGCATTCTTGTCCTTATACCCCTCAACAAAATGGAGTCGTTGAGCGTAAGAATCGTCATTTCTTAGATGTTGTTTGTACTTTGTTGATTGATTCTTCTGTACCTTTTAAGTTCTAAGTAGAAGCTTTATTTACTGCTATTTATTTGATCAATCGTTTACCTACTGCCACTCTAAAGTATGATTCTTCCTATTTTCAATTATTTGGTATATCTCTTGAGTATTAATCTTTTCATACTTTTGGGTGTGTTTGTTTTGTTGCCACCTGTTGATCATCACAAGCTTGTTGCCCAGTCTGTCACATGTGCTTTTATGGGATATAGCCCTACTCAGAAACTGAAAGGATTTGTTTGTTATGATGCTCATGCAAACAAATTTCGGATCTCCTAGAATGTGATTTTATTTGAGAATCAATATTTCTTTCAGTCTCAACTTATTTTTGATCCTCCTGTTGTTCTTCTTCCTGCCTGTGATGATATGTCTTCTTCTATAGAGCGATTTAAACTAGGTGTGGTGTATTATCGACGTCTTCCCCCTTCTTCAGCGCCCTTTCCAGACACTGATCCGTCATCTGATTTTGCGATACCTCGGTGCTCCACTCAGGTTACACATCTTCTGGATAGGTATAGTTTTCCTCATACCTTATTTACTGCCACTCTTGACACTAATTCTGTTTCTCGTTCTTATACCCAGGCAGCCACCCAAGCATGTTGGCAGCAGGCCATGCAAGAAGAAATCTAAACTCTTCAAGACAATCACACATATTGTGACCTGTCCATCTGGTGTCAAACCTATTGGTTGTAAATGAGTGTATTCAGTCAAGTTTCGGTCGGATGGTTACTGGGCAGATATAAGGCCCGTCTCATGGCTCTTGGGAATCGACAGGAGTATGGTATTGATTATGAAGAGACATTTGCACTTGTTACCAAAATGACTAATATGAGGACTATCTTAGCACTTGCTGCATCGCAAGGGTGGTCTCTCCGGCAGATGGATGTGAAGAATGTTTTTCTGGATGAGGATCTGAAGGAAGAAATTTATATGTCTCCACCTCCCAGCATGTTTGCTACACCTTCCTCAGAGGTTTGTCGGCTATGCTGATTCTTGTATGGACTGAAACAGGTTCTGCGTGCATGGTTTAATAAATTTCGCTCTACCTTGCTTTCTTTTCATTTTACCCAGAGTCAGTTTGATTCTTTTCTTTTTCTTCGCAAGACTTTTGCAGGAATTGTATTGCTTCTGGTATATGTTGATGACATTGTGATTACTCGCTCTGATATTGAATTAATTTAGCAATTACAACAACATCTCAAGGCCTCTTTTCACATGAAAGATCTTGGTCTCCTGCAGTACTTTCTTGGCCTTGAGGTGCAGCTTACTCTAACTGGTACATTGTTACACCAACACAAATATACTCAGGAAGTGAATTTCATTGGCTGGTCTCCAATCGGGTAACTTTGTTCTTACACCTTTAGAGGTAAATCTCAAACTTCATCAGGAGGAAGGCGAGCTTCTCTTAGATCCATCCTTGTATCGGCAGCTTGTTGGGAGTTTGAACTACTTGACGATTACTCGTCTTGACATTTCTTTTGCTGTGCAGCAGGTCAGTCAATTTATGCAGCCCATCGACATCTTCATTTAGCCGTTGTCCGTTGCATTATTCAATATCTGAAGGGCACCTCTACACGTGGGTTGTTCTTTCCTAAGGAATCTTCATTATAGTTGGTGGGGGTATAGTGATACTGATTGGGCCGGATGTGTGGATACTCGTCGCTCTGTTACTGGCTGGTACATGTTCTTAGGCAATGCACTCATTTCTTGGAAGAGTAAGAAGTAAGACAGTTTCCAAGTCCTCCACTGAGTCTGAGTATCGTGCTATATCTTCTACATGCTCTGAGATTACATGGCTTCGTGGGTTATTGGATGAAATTGGTTTTCCTCAGCTTCATTCCACTCCTCTTCATGCTGATAATACAAGTGCTATTCAGATTGTCGCTAATCCTGTTTTCCATGAGCGTACGAAACATATCGAAGTTGATTGTCATTCCATACATGAAGCCTTTGACAAACATGTGATTACTCTTCCTCACATTTCCACCTAATATCAAATTGCATACGTATTCACTAAAACTCTTTCTCGGCACGACATTAGTTCTTGGCTGAAAAATTGTTACTTCTTGATCTCCCAGCATCAGTTTGAGGGGGGATGTCATGGAGATATGATTTGATATGATTTGAGTATCATTATTGTAATTTTAGTAACATTTTCGTTTATAGTTAGATACTTTCTTTTCTAGTTAGATATATACATAATTGTGTAAAAACATACCTTGTATAAATATTAGGTGCTGGAAATCTGGCATATCTTATGTAAAATCCCTTCTATATAATGAAAGCAATCCCTATGGAAAGGGTATTCAGACCAATTTGACAAAAGTTACCCGACTCAAACTTATAGCTCTTGGCATAATCAACACTATCTAGTTTAATAGGTGTAGATCTTACCCAATTCTGTGAGCAGATAAGGGCCTCCACAGTTCTCGGAGCCAATGAATTCCGATAAGCATCCAACACATGATCTCAGATGTTAAACGCCAACTCAAAGGCAACCATAGTGATAGGAATGAACAACACATCCCAGACTACTCGGTAAAGGACTGGAAACTTAGTGGAATGAACCTTCCAGTAAGTTAAGATATTAAATATATCACTAGGTGCCTCGACATTTTCCATAAAATATCATTCAATCTCAGATTTACACTCTATAATATCCATTGATGCATGAATTTGATGATAAACTCACATAAAAACCGTTGAACTCGGAGCATATGTGTCATCTAAGGAAGAAGTTGAACTAGTTGGTCTTGAGGAGCTCTCACCTGTGCTTGAAGACTGACCACTTTTTGTAATAGCGATATAAGGCTTCAATATGATTCTTCAAGGTTTTAATGAAATGGTCATCCTTATCATTATCGAGGAAGCCCCTAATTTAAAACACTACAATAACCAACTTATATTGATGATCAAGACTCGCAGCCACAAGTGATAACCTGTTTATTTTCCCAACATCCCATCAATATTTATCATATTTAGATTTTATCCTCATAGCTATATCATTAACAACCCAACACTACTCTCGCAACTCCTTTGCAAGTGCTCGTAAAGCCATGAAAGCTTCTTAAAATATAAGTTCGTTTTACAATATAAGCTACTAGAAATGTGAATAGTGATATCATAAAATAATTTCAAAAACTTAACAAAGTACCTCACATTATCCCAATCACGAGAGTTTGGCAGTCTAACACTTTTTCTTCCGAGTGTGTCATCGAACAATGTATGATACAAACCTCGATCTTCCTTTTGCAATATCCTCTTGAAGGCTCTTTGATATTTTTTTGCTACATCCAATATTATGTATGTCGAGTTCTAGTGAGAACGTCCAAGCATAACATACTAGCACATGAGATTTTTAGTTGTTCGACATCGGACTTAAACTTGTCAAGCCTTTAGGAAGACTTAATGTACTTGACAATATTGCGGGCCTTGACAATGAACTCATCAACTTCATTCAGTCCCTCATTGACTATGAGATTGATAATTTGAGCACAACATCTAACATGTATAAACTCGTTGTCACAAATTGTATTTTTTTAGGCCACTCCATTTCACCTCAACCAGCCAATTGCTCTATCATTGGTATTGGCATTGTCAACTATGATGGTAAAAAGTTTTGTAATTCCTTACTCGATCATACAATCATCCAACTCCCTTCCAATAATTGTGCCTTTGTAATCTTGAATCCATCTAAACCCCAAATTCTTTTATGCAACGCTGTGAAGAAATGACAAATTGAGGCTCAAGACTTGCTACAAAATTACGAAACCATTTTCCCTCAACGGCAAGAAAAGGCATCTTCCGTTATAATCATGGTTGGAAGCAAATTCGTCACTCTCTTCTCACTGTAATGAGGAATTGACACTTTTTTACTGCTCATCCCATCTTTCGTAGTTGTTGTTTCATAACTTAGTTTCTTTTGATCTTTAGCCACCAACCCCATGAGAATATTATACCACACACAACCGTTCGAATGTGCTATCAAAATTGACGTACCTTGCTTCTTAGGGTGACAATCAAAACAATCTCCACAATGATGGCACCTTGTGGGTTTTCACGATTAGTGTCAATTTTCGTGAAATGGTCCCATGTCCACAACCTTAGGTTGTGGTGGTCGACTGTCACCATGCTCCACTTATGATTCAATAGGTTCGGGTACTCGATTACTTGCACAAGAAGTAGATATAGATGTAGGCCTAAGAGTGGATGTCCTTGTCATTAGGGTAGGTGTGGTCATTGAAGCATCCATATTAGGACGATTGTCTAGAGTAGGTGTAGCATCCATATCCAAATCTACTTGAAAAATAAAAGGCACAAGAATAAATACCAAAACAACAAGCCAAATACAATGCACCAAAACACCAAACCAAAATAATGAGTATTATCAATGATTCATCAATAACTTTGAATATACATAAGAGAAATGATATTTGCAGTCATGGAGTGCGTAAACACCAAACAATTCCTTTAAAAAAAGTGAGTAAATAGAGATCCACATGAAAAAACTAATTTTTAAATGGTGGAGCCACTCTTTTCAATTTTTCAAACCCTAGGCTATTTTAATTAACATCAAATCAATAAATAAATTTAATTCAGTAAGTTTAGGAATGGAGAATCTACCAATTAGAATTGATTGATGATGAAAGTCGGGCTTGAAATCGGAGTCTTGAGGTCTTGACGTCACGACCTCAAGGGGAGTGCAATGCTCAAGCCTCAAGGGTGTCACAATTAATAGTTGTATGATTAACGGTGTCACAGCGTAATGACGGAGAGTACTGTTTCACAGTGGGGTTGGGAGGGCGGCAAGACAGCAACAGGAGCTGGCCGCGCGGAGTCTGGGACTCGGGACTAAGCAATGAGAACAAATTGATAAGGGAAAGTGGGGGGGAGAATAGGGTCCGTCATTTTGGACCCCTTTTACACTTAAAATGGAACAACATTATTTCATTCAATTACACTCATTGTGCGGCACATATGATGCAAAATGACATCGTTTTACAATTAAGAAAAACAACCGGAGTCTGAGTTTCAAAGCCAACCTCGGCTCTGAACGACTAATTTTGTACACCAACTCCAATCCCCAATCCATTGGAGCTAGATTGGGTGTCGAACAGAGTCTTTAGTTTTTTTGCCTAACCCTAAAGTGGATCTCCCATTCACCTTAGTAAAGGAATAATGGTTGCAAGGATGGTTGTATTGAACTTCCTAGAGAGAAGCAAAAGACGGATGATACCAATTGATATGTTGTATCTTAAAAGATTTTATATTTAAATAATATCATAATAAAGCCACTTACATATATTTCAACATTTCATAGCTTTGTTTTGCAAGTGTGCTTCCATGTTCAATGGACATGAAATGAACTTGAGAAAATAAATAAAAGTGAAATGAGGATCAAAATTTTCATCTTTTATGATCTTTTTAATCTGATCTCAAGAGCTGCTCCTCAATCGATTAGTTAAGATATACTATTAACTCTACATGGGATTAAATATAAATTTTTGTCTAAAACGTGCTTCGAATAATTGCTATTTCGTGGTACAGGGATAAAAGATATACCCACCACTAGATCATATTCGTAATTATATGAAACGCGCAAACATGAATGTCTAATAGAAGAAGCTTTCGTAGTTCATCACGAGAGATCGAGAGAGAGATGAGGAGAAAAGGCAGAAGTTGATCTCTTCTAAGAACCAGAAGACGATGAACTTAATAAGATGCTTCCAATGCTTGAAAAGATTTTTCAGAGGAACTTAATAAGATGTTAGAAAGAGTTGTAGATCTGATCCTAGAAAGTTCAACCAAAAATATTACTAAAACAAAATAGATAGAAAAGAATATGCAACTTCTCTGAAGAGCCCTCATTTCAATACAGCAAAATTTACTCCTTTCAGACTCTCTTGCAAAGAATAAAACACAAAATAAATGTAAGAGAGTCCAAATTACAAGACACCTAGATAAACCAGTGAGGATGAAGTCCAGTACATCACCTCATGGTCTGAACGACATCCCCAATGTTTTCAGCATGATGCCTGGATTTAAGCATTCCAACAATTCACCATGGCCTCTCCATTTGATCTAGAAGGCCATTCGACCAGCAAGCCTGCTTTCCAATATTCTTCTGTCTATGGCTGCGTCAATTGAGCTCATCTGAAACAAAATCAGAATAATGCTGTGATCAGAAAGGCACTGTGATTATCAACTACTTTGACAAACCAGATATGTCATAAGGCTTGAGATCTTCTGTCTAAGCAAGAGATACCAAACTTGCAAAAGAAGCTGACCTGGTCAAGTCTGAATTCACTGATCGATCATAAAACAAATTGAAGGAATAGGCAAAAATCCGATGGGTAAGATCTTGTTCCACCCAAAACCCCACACTTCGAAATCAAGCATAGGGAGAATGAATAACAACAGGTGAATCCAAATTTTAAAAAGAGAAGATACATACGCATTGTTCTTAACTGACTACAATGCGAGGTCAAAGAATCCTGAAGTTGAATGCATCAAGCTTGACAAAATGATTGCTAAAATTGCCAGAAAAACAATGAAAATACCTACTTACATTTGATGCCCACAAGAGTGGTGGCATTGCGTGCAAACCGAAGAATGGCAGTTTACATGGCCATCAACCGAGTGGGTTGGAGGAAGTTAAAAGGAATGATTACAAGGTTTAGCATATTATTAACCAAGTGTCTAGTTATTTTTTAAGAGGAAAAAATTGAATTTCATGCAAAAAATACCTCTCTAAACAAGAAAGAATGCGTAGAATCGAATCTGAAAACACGAAAAATAAAGCCTACCATCTGGTTAGATGTGAAACCAACTCCATAGTTTAAAGAGATAGTATAACTTACCTGGCTAGTTTCATCATGCACCTGATACTTTGTTAAGGACATTCTTCTTTCCTCCTGAAATAACCACATGTACCAAGTAAGCAATCCAATAGTCAAAAGTATCCTTTACAGGAAAAATAAATACAAGCAAACTAACCATGGACATCGCTTCATCATCCCAAACTAGATAGACCTCATTAGTGGCTGGCTGTATAGCAGGAGCTTTGTTTGCAATTACTGGGGGTGGTCCAATTGAAGGACCACCGGTATTTGGACCAGATGCATAAGAATGTGAATTGATCAATGGCCCACCTAGAGTAAGTGTAAAAAAGATATTGAATTACTAAGATTCACAAAGTCAACATAATTAACTCCAAATACACCACTTTGGAGCAATAGATGTATTTTTGGGCGAGTCCAAAGCAGAACAGTGTAACACATAGGTATCAAAGTACAACTTCCAGAAATGGTCTCCACTGAAGATAGGGTTACCAGACACCTTTAAATGGGAAAAAAAAAATATCCAATTGGAGTATCACTGATACCAATAAGCAGTCCCAACCAATGCAAAGTTGCTCATAAAACAAAAAAATCAACGAACATTTTAATAGGTGATGGTTTTATGGGGAGAGAGAGAGAGAAAGAGGCAAATCAATAATGAGAAAGGAAAAAGTACAATTCCTAATCTGATTGTAAACTCTTGTATACCACCTGTGTAGTTGGACTATGCCTATTCTTATTAATAAATTCTTTTTTACCTATAAAAAAAAAATTGCAGTCTGATAGCTATCTATACAGTTTAAGGGGTCGTTTGCATTCAAAACCCACCTCAACTCAACTCATCTCAACTCATTTCATCTCATCATTACAACTTTCCCAAATTTCTATACAAAATATAATTAACAATTCAACTTTTTCAAATCCCAAAATAACTTACCCAAATTCCCACACAAAATATAATAAATAATTCAACTTCTATTCTACTATTCATAAACCATCTCAACCCATCTCAACTCATCTCTGAATCCAAACCACTCCTAAGAGAGAGTACAGAAATTCAAACAAAACTAATTGCAGAATATACATGTAAATATATTTGATCAAACAGTATTCACTCCACACTCGTTTCCAGCAATGTATGGTAACATCTAGCACTACCAATACTGAATAATATTAAGAATATCAAATATGAAAGAATTTCATGATTATGATTTGTTTACATTCTAATTTAATTATTTGAGCCTTCTAAAAATTCCCTAAAGAGATATTTTTCAAAATAGCCACAAACAAGAATCAATAGAAAGAAAATTTCAAAATGCAATGTTACATAAATCAATTAAAAAGCATATCCAACCTGGAATGCTTGCTGCTTGGTAATTACTTGTCACAGGAGCATTTGCAATGGAATGCACCTCAATTGAGCCTTTAACTTCTGCCGGAGTGCTTGATGTAATACTTGCTGAGAGCATAGGAGCAGAAAAGGGCGAACTCTGAGTAGGTATATTGTTGTTCCCAACAACAGGGAACAATGGCTGTGCTACAGAGACAGAAGTGGACACGGACAGTCCAGGTGGAGTAACCTGTGAAGGCTGTAATGCAGGTGATGTGGATGGCAACGGAGGCCTCATATTCTGCACAGGAAACAGTGGCTGTTGTGCATAACCCAATGGGGGAGGAGGAACTGAAACTGCCGAATGCTGTGGATACCAAGGCGGGGGACGAGGAGGAACTTGCCAAGCAGCAGGAGGCCCCGGTACTGCAGAGTTGTAACTGTAGCCAAAGCCGACCCCAAAAAAATAAAAAAGAAGAACAAAAAGGGATATCAACACAAAGAAAGTGTTCAGTGCCACAAGATGTGCTAACCACAATGCAAGGTGAAAATTTTGAGAAAGCAAACGTTAGTTTTATAACAGACCAAACGGCGCAGGAAAATCTCAGGAGAAAATCCTATATGAGTACATACATTGGCTGCATTACGCCCAAAGCAGGACGAGGAGGATATCCAACGCCCAATGATCCTGGCACAAGACTGCCAACGAGTGGAGTGGATGGGATATCCACTTTCGCTACTTTTGATGGGGTCTCTTCTTCTGCAAAAGAAAAAAAAAATCACTAATATGCCAAAAAACTAAAAAAGAATAACAAAAATCTTCCCAATGCAACATCTTCAAACTCTACACTAACATGCAAAAACAACCTCCCTGTCTGCAAATTTTTTCTATTGGACGTAAACGGATTTAAGGGAAAGATACACATGGGAATGCTTATTTTATTAGTTGCTAATTTTTTTTTTTGATAAGTAATCGATAATATTATAAATAGAGATAGGCAAAAACCCAAGTACACAAGGTGGATACAGGAGATAAAACCTATCTAGGTCAACGAAAGGGAAGCTAAAAAGTCATGTACATTCAGGCCATTAAAATCTAATTTTATTAGTTTCTAATTCACACAGAAAGAAATATGCAAGTGAACTTCAAGGGACTGGATAAACCACACATATTAGGACACCCAAGGCCAATGCTGTTTGGGACATGTGGGCGCATACATTTACTTGCAGTTGCATTAGCCCATGTTGCTTCAAGTCAGCATCAAGCCAGGTTCTAATTAAGGCTGGTTCTGACTAGATGAAGGGACAACCACAAAGTTTGAGACTTAAGTTATTATATTACATAACAACCGCTTGCCTGTGCCATTGATTGAACTTCATGAGTTTAAAAGCCCCAAGTATTTCATCAAAAAAGCTTAACTGATCATAGGCTTTATCAGCCAATTCCTAAACTCGAAATTTAAGAGTTGTAAGGGCAAAAAATAGGAGAATAATAATTGTATCATTTACTAGAATTATGAGAATGCAAAGTAAACTCAACAATGTAGAAAGTAACAAGATAATAACATCTTTGTCCACCCTTTTGAAGTATTCTCACCTTCCTCTCCGTAGTGAGCAGCCAAGACATCAGGAGGGATTCCTTGCATTCCATATATTTCAATATCTGTGGACTCTCTACCAGGTTTTGCATTGGGGACTCTGCAACATCATATCAGCATAACCGTTTAAAGATGACTCAGATGAACGAGAAAAAACAAAGGGAACAGCCCACCTCAGCCCATGCACACCACATTATTCCTCAAAAAAGAAAAGTTCCTACTTTCCCATTTAATTCATTTTTTTTTTTACTGTAAATAAACCCCAACAAATTGAAATCTGCTTTCATTTTAATGACTTAAAACACATAGGTCGAGTTATTAAATTAGCTTACTAATTGGCTTAACGAGCTTTGATTTCAGTTCATGAAGAATACACCTTGATCAATTTCTTCCATTAATTTCCACCAACTATTTCAATTTTTCCCCCCGTCTTCACTGCATAATGCTTATTTGTTTTTTTTTTAAAAAAAGTGCTTTAATTGAAAAAAAATTCAGCTTAGGGAGTCTATCACGCTTTAAAAAGACCCAAAATCAATCAACAGGTACGCTCACAGCTTCAGAATCGTAACAACTTCCCTACGAACGCCCGCAATAGTTCGAACCATTAAAAGAGAATTAATAATGATAATAATACCAAAAGCAAATCAAGTATAAACTAGAAGACATTAAAAACCATTGAAGACAAATAAATCAGATCATAGGGACGTGAGATTTAGGGTTTTGGGAAAAAATACTTGGTGACGGACTCCTTGTGGACCTGGAGGACGTGAATGGCCATACCACCGGCGGTAGAGAGCTTTTTGTGGCAGACGTGGCACTTGAAGTGCTTGGCCTTCTGGTGCTGTACCAGTATCTTTTCGTCCTCAAACTCCCTGTCGCAGTAGTAGCACCAAACCTTTGACGACGCCCTCTTCTTCTTCTTACCCATTGTTCCCCCCTCTTACTCGTATCTATTCTCTTTTCTCACTGTACAGTACTCTTCCGTTTTCTATCCTCCTGCTAATTTGATGATGGCTGCCTCCGAGTAGGGAATTAGGGCTCCGGCTTCTTCTGCAAGGTTTATTTATTTTTACTATCGTCTATTCCACCTTTGACTCGGAGAGGGATTTCTCGCCGGGGTTGCAAATGTTTCGTATCGTCTAACCGGTGAATATTCAATGTATTTACCGTGAATGTTTTAAAAAAATGTATAAAATATGATATTTATATAAAAAAATTAATTTTTTAATAGTAAATTTTATTCTTTTTTAAATTAATTAAACGGTATTTACGCATTTGACGTTTGTATGTAGAATTACTCTTCAATTATATATGTAAATTCGAATCCAATCCGTTAAGTTAAACGTGTCAAATGTCTAAACTCTAATCAACTCATTTAAATAATAGATCATTTCGTGTCATTCATTTTGACCTGTTTAATAATAAATTAGAAATATATTAACACGACACGACTTATTTAAATTTATTTGTTTTATGTAAATAGATCAAACTAAAACACATAATTCATTTGACTTAATTAATATAATTTCATATAAAAATTAAAATTTATATTTATTAATAATCATAATATTTTAAAAAATAATTTTTCAAATTTTAATATATAATACAATTAATATTATAAACTATTCCATAACAAATACGAGTATATATCTAAAATTATAAGCATAGGTATGCTAAAAATACCAATATTACAACATCCAAACGTAAGAAAATTCAATCAGAGTCAAATGAAGAGAATAAAGACAAGTTTAAGACTTGAATAAAGACAAAATCATTTGAACATGCCTCGGAACTCGGAAGAGAAAGATCATTGATCCGATTTTTTTTTTTTTTTTTTATTATTATTTTTATGCACTCTTATAAAGATCATTACTTGAATAAAGGCAAGTTATATGGATGACATACTGGCTATTTTTGGTTCTAGGACACTGAAAAATATATGCCTAATCACAATAGAGAGTTAATCAGGAATACATTAATCGTGGGTCTAGATTATTGCCAAGTTTTTCTCTTGGTCTAAAACATATGTTCAGATTTACAACATTGTTTCAAAATTGCATTTAGATTCCTCCAATATCCAGTAGCAAGCTCATTAATTAATGAATCACTTGTATAATTACCCACGGTTAACGTGGTCGTTGTTACTTGTTTATAGATAAATCTTCCAACTTTAGAGGCGTCGAAAAGAATGCATATGCTTGGGGCTGATCTTGGAAGGCAGTTTTCACATTAGTTTTATAGGAAAGCTTACAATATGAATGAGTATTATATTTTTCATGTATCTTGTTTAGTGTATATAGTTTTTAAAAAACCTAGTTAAGGGACCTTTTCCGACGAGCAAACCTCGCCGGAAATAGTTTTTTCAATATGAGCCCATTTCCGGCCACCAAAATAGAGGCAATTTCTCGCTACAAAAACCTGCCAGAAGAAGTCCTCCCGAAATGGTTTAACTCATATTTACGACACAATTTGAGCTATTTTTTACGACAAATAATCGCCCAAAAAACTCAATACTTTGCGACCACTGCAAAAAATGCTGAAAATTCATTTACTTGGCTCAGCAATTGCAACAACGCTCCGGCCTAGTCAAAATTGACAGAAATAAGTTTTTGCGGCGAAAATATGGCTTTTTCCGATGAATATAGTACACAACATTAATTAGTCTCCTATGTACAAATAGAGATCTTTTCCATTTGATGATCTAACTTGGATTGTGATAAACACAACATTAACTAATTTCTATACTAACACTATTAAATGTTGTAGCGATGTTCATAAGATGATCTTATACACTTCCATTCATTGTGAATTTAAAATCCATTTTTCGATCAAATAAATGACCCTATAAAAGATACTAGACAACTTCCATCTCTCTAAAGAGAGCACTAGCATTGGTTTCTCTATATGCATCTTCAAAATCACATCTTTTGAAAATTGATTTTGCATTTAAAATAAAAACTTTCACATTGAATTATGCATCTTTGAATCAAATAATAATAATTTTTTTTATTTTTTTTCTTAAAATTATTTTTTTAATATATTTTACTATTAGCACCATGAGCTCAAAAATACCAATTCCATATATCTAAATATTATTAATTTCATATATCAAAATGATCAATTTTATCAATAAATATTAATATGTACTAAAAAACACTTTACATCATCAACTTAATACAAGTTTTATATATCAAAATATTCTTAATGCACATTTACAAAGTTGATTTTAATGGGTAGGAGAGAGAAAAACAGTAAAATAATGTTTGGAGAGTGAATAATGTTTCTTCAAATTTGAAGAAAAACTATTCATAGCCGTGCAAAATTTTGAAGATACATAATCCATTGTAGACCAATTTAGAGAGATATTATACAAATATGAAGATGCATAAGTCATTGCCAATGCTCGATGAGTTCTCTCCATCTCTCTCCCAGTGAGATCCTCTCCTCTTAGTAGCCTTGCTTTTATTCCACATCTTCTGCCCTTCAGCCACACTCCATCTTAACACTTCATACCTTTCCTTTATTCCCAATCCTCAAATCCTCATCATGTCAACACAACCAATAGATCTTGAAAAGCTAATCACCCAAGCTGAAGCCTTAACATGGAATGATCTATAGCTAGAACCAGAACTAGAAGCAGCAAAGCACTTCTCAAATTTAGAGCTTTGTTATTGGCCTTACCATAGAAGATATTGATATCAATACATTTCTTTTCACCTTCCCAACGATCCAAGAGAAAGACCGTGTCCTGAAAAATTGATAGTGGAATTTCAAAGGCTTCCACATGGTATTTCGACAATGGCCTCCTGGTCTCAGTATTCAAGAAATTCCTTTAAATTTCTCAATTTTCTGGATACAAATTCATGGCTTACCACTGGAAATGCTGACAAAAATGAATGAAGTCAAAATAGGGCAAGTGATAGGTAATCTTATAGAGGTTGATTTTGCATGTATATTAGGGGTAGCACTGAGAAGATTCCTTAAAGTGGAGATCAATGTCACTAAGCCTCTTCCTGAAGGTTTTGATCCTTCCCGTCCAAATAGATCAACAACAAAGATATTCTTCAAATATGAGCGTCAGTCAGAATTTTGCAAGACATGCGAGAAGCTGGGTCATATACAACAAGCATGTCCGGAATTAACCAATTCTTAAGATAATTTGTTATATGGTCCATGGATGAGAGTTTCCAACATCAACAGTCGAAGAGGAAATCCGTTTGGAATCTAGCACCAAGAACATGCAGCGCCACCACCATTAAGAAGGCACAACTTACCTCCAGTAAGAATCGGTACTCCCTTGGGAAGACAAGAAGAACAAGGAATGGAAGAACATGAATCATCCGAGAAGGACTCGAACAAATCCTCAAATCGCAAAGGGAAGGAAAAAATGTATCTGGAGCAAAACATTCAAATGTAAATCACAATGGAAAAATCTCTGCAAATTTTCTCTACCAACTTTGGAGGAAATCTCTCAACAAGTCCAAGTTTGCTCAACCAAGAAAGTCAGAGTTCACAGAAAAGTCAACTTTTCAAGGACCAGTTGACATGTGGAGAGTTTTTTTCCCTTTCCTTGTACAACAAAACAGAAGTATTAAAGGATAGTAGCGGGGATATTTTACCATCCATCCTTTCTCCACCCTTGAGCCCATCAATTCCAAACCTGTCTCTAGGTCTCCAAAACATCACAAAAATCCTATTCCCACTTAATACAGACCACTCCCGATTCCCTATACAAAAAATCGTCAACTTCAGATGGGGAAAATAGCAGACCCATTTCAAGCTCATCCATATTTAAGAGAATAATAATCCAGTTCGAAAGTTTGACCCGTCCTTTCTCTACTGGTAAGCCCTTCTGAAAAAGCGTGCCTAGCACTTCAACCCACTGAAATAGATCGATCTATCTCTATAGTGGATCCAGACCCAATTAAGCCCATTCCCACAAGGGTAAATTCAAAGACCAATCCATTCCTATTTCCGATGAGTCGGCTATACATCAGCCGGCATTCTCCACACACCCTTAGGTAGATTTTTTTTTTTTTTAACTCACTCAGTGGGTTGAAGATGTAGGCTGATATAAATAATTTTTGATTTTGGAAAGAAACCTCACCCTTCCCTATTGACAACTATATACCCTTAGTACTACTTCCCACCATCGTAGAAAAACCCCATCACCAATCCCGCTTCCAGCATCTATCTCCAACCCAAATATACCAGTCAATCCTCCAAAAACACCAACGGTTACAAAGAAGAGGGTTTTAGATCTCCCTGAGCGAGAAATCCCACTAAAGAAAAGATGAGCACTTACCAACATCTAGTCTAATGTTCAAGATATCCAAGTGAAAGCAAAGGAGCAAAAACTAGTTGAAGCTCGTCAGGAACCCAGCGATAAAGCAGACCAAACTCTAGTAGTGTATTTGCATAAAAAAAAAAAAGGATCAGCTGGAAAGAATAAGAAGTACAACCGAAAATATTCTCCTTACCAGAAGCTCAAAGAAAAGGATCCAATGGGTACAAAGTCTCAGAAACCTTCTGTTTACTTATCTAAGTTTGTTATTATGGCTGAGGAGGCAGGACCAAACCTGCCCCAAAGCCAGAAAAGAGGCCTCTATCTTGGAATAGTAGAGGTCTAGCCCGACCCCCTGCTAGACAGAGTCTTATGGCTCACATTAGGAGTCACTAACCTGATGTGATCTTCATTTCAGAGACAATTTTGAATGATGTAAAAGCGCCTAGTGTTTGTTAATAGTTTGGGGTTTTCCTTGTATATACATATACCATATCAAGGAAAAAAGGTGGGCTTTTGTTGATGTGGCACCCAGGGGTTGATGTAGAACCAATGTATATTTATAGTAATATAATAGCTTTGTTAATGTATTCTGGACTTGTTTACATGTCGTGGTTACTTTTGATGGTTTGTTGTCCCGCTCAATACAATCCCAAGCCAATCTTTTGGGACAACCTAAATGTCATAACCACCACCTATCCTGGTCTTATACTAGGGTTAGGAGACTTTAATTCCCTTTTAAATCAATCAGAAAAAATTGGAGGAAGACTCTCTGCATCCTCTTCTTTTTAAAAGGTCTTAAAAAAATACATGGAAGACAATGGGCTAGCGGATCTTGGATATTCTGATCCTAAATTTACCGAGTCTAACAATCGTCATGGTACTGGTACTATCAAAGAAAGATTGGACAGAACAATAGCCAACCCTCAGTGGACTCTTCTGGATCCTGATGCAAAATTATTCCATCTTCTAATTCATGCCTCTGATCATTCCCCCTTATTTTATACACTCAAGGAAGGGCTACCATTTGCAAAACCTTCAAGTTTGAAGAATTTTGGGTGAGAAATGATACTTGCCATTCTATGATTAAATCAGTTGGGATCTCCACTTCAGTGGCTCCCCATTCTTTATATCCACCAAAAAACCTACATCTGTGAAAAAAGCTCTTAAAAACTAGAATGTCAACCACTTTGGACACATCCAAACTTGCATAAAATATCTGTCCAATCAGTTGTCTCTTATCCAATGCCAAACCTCTTCAAACAAATTTTCTCATCAAGAGGAATCAATTAGAGAGTGTCTCAATGAACAATTAAAAAGAGAGGAAATCTTCTAGTGTCAAAAATCTAGAATCCAATGGTTGGCCACAACTGACCTTAATACAAAATTTTTCCATGCCTTCCACCATGAGAATAAGAAGAAATGAGATCAATTGTCTAAAAAATTCTCCTAATCAATGGATTCCAATCTCCTGAACATCCAATCAATGTTCCTGGATAATTTCAAAACCATCTTCCAATCTTCCTCATCTCACATCCAAGAGGACCTAGAAAATTTGCTCCCTGATAAGATAACAAAATCTGACAACAAATTTCTCTGTGACGTTCCTTCTGATGATGAAATACTTTCCACCATCAAACAAATCCCCTTCTCAAAATCCCCGGATCCAGATGGCTTTACAGGCCTTTTTTATAAACAGTACTGGGACATAGTGAAAGATGATCTAAAAGAAGCCATAAAAAGCTTCTTCACTTCTGGACATTTTTTAAAAGAGGTGAATCATACCCATATTGTATTAATCCCAAAGACTGATTCCCCTAGCATTGTCCATCAATTCAGACCCATTAGTCTTTCAAATGTCTATTATAAAATCATTGCAAAACTCCTCTCCAATAGACTATAACAGATCATGGATAAATTCATCTCCTTACCAAACAACCTTTCTCCCAGGAAAAGTCATTCAAGAAAATACTATCTTAGCTCAGGAAGTCTTCCATGTTTTGAAAAACAAAAAAGGGAGATAAGAACTTATGGCTATTAAGATAGACATGAAATAAACTTTTGACTTTATGGAGTGGGATCTTTTGTTATCATATTCACTTGCCTCAGATTTCATCACACTTGGATCAATTGGATTAAGGAATGCATCACCACAGTTTTCTATTCAGTAGTCATCAATGGACCATCTTATGGTTTAGATCATCCATCTAGAGGATTAAGGCAAGGAGACCCCTTATCTCATTTTCTCTTCATATTAGGGAGTGAAGTTTTCTCAAGGCTCATTAGTAGGCGGGAAAATTTAGGAATCATCAAGCGGATCATAATTAGCAAAAATGGATCATACTTATCTTATTTGCTCTTTGTGGATGACCTCATCCTCTTTGGTTCAGCTCCAGCCCAAAATGCATAAGCATTCTCTGATTGCCTTGAAACATACTCCTTATGGTCAGGTAAAAAAATCAACACTGCAAAATCCTCCATTCAATTTAGTAGAAATAGTAGACCAACCATCACTAGAGGAGTAAGAGAAATTCTCAATTTCAAAATATCTCCCTCTAAGATCAAATATATGGGCCTTCCCTTTAATTTTGGATTCTCATCACAACATCACTTCAAGGAGATCTTGGTTAGAATTTAAGACAAATTAGTTGGCTGGAAAGCTAAGCTTTTTATCTCAAGTTGGTAGAACTACACTCATCAAATCAATGGCTACTATTCTACCCTCCTATACTATGTCCACCATTTGGCTTACAAAAAATATTTCTAGTCATATTGATAGAGCTTTAATCAGATTTTGGTGGAGTTTTGAGCCTAACAAAATCCATAATTTTACCCCAAAATCCTAGAAATCAATTTATAAACCTAAATCATTAGGTGGTCTAGGCATTAGATTAGCGGCTAATTTTAACAAAGCTTTGCTTAGCAAACTAGGTTGGCACCTAATCAGTGGGAAAAACAACATTTGGAAAAGACTCTGTCTCATAAATATATGACAAACCTTTCATGGCAATCAACCACTCCCAAATCCAGAGATTTGAGATTCTGGAAAGGCTTGATTAAACAAAAAGATTTCATAGCTTCTAGTGTAACACCCCGTACCTGAAAGGGATGGAAAATTACTACCTGTCACTTATAATCATGTCTCCCAACACACCTAAGATCTCCAAAGATTTCATAAACAGTAAACAATCTAATATTTTCCAAATGAACACATTATAAACACCACAAAGACATCACTGCAATAAAAATAATAAACCAAGGGGTCCATAATCTCCTAATAGTCACAACATAATAAATTGAAAAATCGTTAAGTCCTACTAAACCAAATAAATAATTAAATTTAAAAGACACAAGCAATCCTTCTTTTAACAGTAGTACTGTACGGTATTTGACACCCTCTCCTCAACTTAGCCATGCTCACATTTCCTATTCTTGGTCCTTAGTTGGATTTTCCACATCATCTGTAAATATTATGAAGATAAAGAATGAGTTATCAACAACTCAGTAAGCAGATGATATATACTAGCGTGCAAACATGAGCATTTACAAAGTACAGTATGCAGAACAAAATATTTTCCAGAGTTATCATGAAGAACAAAATATGTTTTCAAATGTAACATAGTGATGGTTTTAAGACACATAAAACCCAGAGTACTTTGGCATAACATAACCTGAGTATCATCATCACATCAAAACAGAGCATCTTACAGAGTAGAGACTATGTTTCACCCCCGTGGTAGGGTTGTGCTATCCCCAGTTGTAACACCCCGTATTTTTAGTGCATGTTTAATTGAAGGATTATTTGTTATTAATTTAAAAATTGATTCTCTTGCTTTAAATTTTCAAATTTTAGTGTGTTTATTTTTATGATTTTTAATTTGTGAAAATTAAATTTGACATGTTTCCTTAATATTAATTATTGTTATGCATTTAAATTTCTTTTTATATTAAATTAACTTGTTGTTGGATTTAATTATTTATTTTCATTTTAATCACTACGTTTGAATTATTTTATTTTACTTGCTATTTTGAAATTGTTTCCGTTGGATCATTTTTGTGACCCAAGATGTGAGGTTGGACCTCATTTCTTTCTCTCACTTTTTCTTTTCCTCTTTTTCTTTTCTTTCTCTTTTTCTTTTCTCATCATTTTTTTCTTCTCCCCTGCTTTCCCGCGCGACGCCAGCCTCCCTCTCTCTCACGTGCGTTGCTTCTCCTCCACCCAGCCCACCATCGTGCGCCACCGTCCGGCGACACCGCCCAACCCACGACCTTCCACTCCCACCGGTGACCTCCCCCTCCGGTTTTCAGCTCCTCACTTGCTGCCATTCTCCTTCACGCACAGCTTGAAGCCGCGATGTTCTCTTCACTCCAGCGCCGTCGTCGCGCCACCTTCGGCCACCATTTCTTCACCACTTCATCCTCGACCTCCTAGCAACCCAATGCACCCAACCCGAGCTCCGATCTGCCTCCGGTAAAGCACATCCAACTCCATTTCCTTTTTGGGTATTTTTGCACTTCAACCACCCTCTACGCCGCCACCCACGGCCAACCATCACCACCACTAGCTTCACCAACATCCCTAAGCCCTACCTATCAATCTCGGGTCTTCGTTTGTCCCCTTTCAAAAGTGGGTTTTTGAGACCCACGGCCACAGTGCATTTGGCACTGTTTTGTTGCTGCATTGCCGCTTCTTGCAGCTCCGAGATATTTAAAAAATTATATTATGGCATTGTAAGTATTTTTCCAAAGAAATTTTGAGATTTAAATGTATTTTCGCGCTAACTTATATTTACTGTGAATTGGTTGGTTGTGCCGGACTAAGTCCGAGGAATAAGGGGGTCGGTTGGATTGGATGATGGAGTTGTTGGTGTGATTGGTTTATGCTATGAGATTAGTTGGCTGTTTCGAGTTTAAATATTGGTGTTTTGTGTTTGACGTGGGTTATGGTGGATATTGGTGATTTTAGGAAGTGATGATATATTTTGGGATTATGAAAGTTTTAAGTTTTGAAGAATTAAAATAGGTTATTTAAGAAGTTTTGGCTTAAATATCGAAATCCTTGATTGACTAAAAACTTACGGAAATTATGAGGTTATTTTTATAGGTGACGATTTATAGTCGACTCAACATTTTTGAGAAAAATTCTGAAAAGCTAAGTCGTCTATGTAAGCGGGGTCCCCATGCTAGATTTGCATAAAAATAAAATGGACTGATGTTGATTTTTGAAAATATGCATGTTTTGTTATGAAAAGAGATTTGAACTACCTCAGTTATTTGTTCTACATTACTCATGAGATTCTGTTTAAGAATAAAGTATTTTCTGGCATGACTGGTGTAGACATGAGCTATTTTGCATTTTGTTTATGAACTGTGCAAAAGAGAGCGAATATGAAAGTTTGTGCATAAAATTATGTTTTGTGATTTCTGAAAACTCTGTTTTGTACTCTGATATGATGTGATTTCTGAAAACTCTGTTCTGTTCTGAAGATGTTCTGTATTCTGATATGATATGATTTATGAAAACTCTGTTATGTTTTGAAAATGTTCTGTACTCTGATATGATGAAATTTCTAAAATCTTTTGGCATGACATTCTGAATCGGGATGTGGTTTGTGGATGGTGACCTATTTGACCTACCACGGGTGCTAATAGTGGCTTCTGTTTGGGTTGGTACCAACTGTTCTGTTTCTGGTGCACCCACTTTGGAAACAAAGTGATTTTTTGGTGGTCTTTCCTGTATGCACACTCGGGGCTCCGAGAATAAATAAGGGGAAGATTCACATTCTGTTTCTGCTCGGTTAGCTACCGGGGTTTGCACAACCCTACCACGGGGGTTAAACATGACCTCAGTTGCGATATGATGCTCTAGTACGATGGTAGTCAGTTATGCTATGCCAAAAGAATTTGAATAAGAATATTTTTGAACTTTCGCTCTAATATTTTTGATAACATGTTCTGACTCTGCATTCGGAAAATAAAGTGTTTTGTTCTGCATTCTGAAATCTATAAATGCTCATGTTTGCATATATGTTCTCTGCTTACTGAGTTGTTGATAACTCACCCCCCTCTTATCTCCAATACCTTCAGATGATTTTTGGATATTTCAGCTGAGGATCAGGACTATGAGGAATTGGGTTAGATGACTTAAGAATAGTTGATTAAGAACAGAAAGCTTTCGATGAGTATTGGTGATTTTTGATAATTATATTGTTGAAATGTGAGTTTAAGTGGCATGTAGAGAAGTTGGCAATTTTTGAGGTTACTGTATTGAAGATTTTATATACGAGTATATGTAGTTAATTAAATTTGAAGTGTTTACGTTTGATTTGAAGCTTTTGAAAGAGTATTAGCAATGTTGGAGTTGATTATCAGGTGATATGAGTTAACTCTCTAGACCCTCGGGGACGGGCACCGGTGGCCAAACCGGACAGAGATAAAGGTAAAATCTTTCCCTTATTTTTCTCGAAGCCCCTAGTGTGCACACAAGAATGACCACATAAAACCACTTTGTTTCCAAAGTGGATGCACTCAAAGATAGAGAAATTGGTACCAATCCAAACAGAGCAGAGCAGAGCAAAGCATACAGAGTAGAGCAGAGCAAAGACAGAGTCATATACAAGATCAATACACTATGCCGAAGGTTTTCAGATGCCATATCAAAAAATAGAGTATCGAAACATATTCAGATCATTCTCACATATTGAAAGCAAAAGTCAGAGTATCTTTTGAACTCAATGCACAATTATTCAGATTTTTAATATCACTATTTTTCAGATTTCAGAGACATCATGACAAAATATAGCTCATGTCTACATAATGCATATCATAAACATTTTCTCCTTTTCATACAGATTTTATGAGTAATGCTAATGAACGACCGATGTTGTTTTTCCCAAGTTCTCATTTCATAACAAAACATGCATAGTTTTTAGAAAGTCAACCTCAATCTAAACAATTTGTATAAAACCTAGCATAGGAACCCCGCTTACCTGACTCTTGCAGTGTATTCTCTAAATTCTGAGACTATATTCTAGCTGCGTCATGATAACCTATATTATAATAATTATGCACATGTTAATAACTATACCAAGCTAGTATACAAACTTAACTAACCAAAGTTTACAACCCTTAAGAAAAAAAACTGGATAAGCCAAATGATAACTAAGTTTATGATAGCCCAACGTTAGCCATAGCATAATTTGAACATCCAGTTACTCCAACCCTGAGTTGGGAAAGTGAGGAAACTGAAAGATGATTAAGCAATGGAATAGAAGGGAGTTGGGAAAGTGAGATTTCGTGGGAGAGAAAAATGTGTGAGGAAGAAAAATTGATGAGAGGAAAATGGAAGGAAAAATTGATGGAATGGATGCTTACCAAACGATGCCGTATTTGATTCAGGAGGGCTAGGCTTCGTTTACAGGCTACGGGCTATGGGCTTGGGTCTCACATCCTCCCCCCTTACAAAAATTTCATTCTCGGAATTTGCTACAAGCTATCAAAATTCTAGTCGAACAAGTGGGGTACTTAACTCGCATCTCTTCCTCAAATTCCCAAGATGCTTCGTTAATATCATGATTATTCCAAAACACTTTAACCAAAGGGATAGTTTGAGTCCATAGCACTTGCGCTTTGCTATCCCAAATCCGTACTGGTTCCTTGGTGTAGGTCATATTCTCTTGAATCTGAAGTGGTTCATGATCTATAACGTGGGTGGGGTCATGGATGTACTTTCTCAACATAGACACATGAAACACGTTGTGCACTCCTGAGAATGCCGGTGGTAATGCCACCCTGTAAGCCACTGGTCCAATATGATGAAGAATCTTAAACGGTCCAATATATCTTGGGCTCAACTTGCCCTTCTTTTCGAATCTCATAACACCTTTTATCGGTGCTATCCTAAAAAATACTTTATCTCCAACCTCAAACTCTAACTGGCGGCGACGTTTATCAGCATAACTCTTTTGTCGGCTCTGAGCTACTTTCATTCTAGCTCGAATGATATCTATCTTCTCGTGGCCTGCTGAATAATCTCTGGCCCCAAAAGTTTCCTTTCACCTACTTCATCCCAATACAATGGAGATTTACACCTTCTGCCATACAAAACCCCGTAGGGTGCCATTCCAATGCTAGCCTGGAAACTATTATGATAAGCAAACTCGACCAATGGTAAATGTTGAATCCAAGTTCCCTTAAAATCCATCACACATGCCCTCAACATGTCTTCTAAGATCTGAATAGTCCTTTCTAGCTGCCCATCTGTCTGAGGGTGAAAAACAGTACTGAAACTTAACTTAGTACCCATTGCCTCTTGTAAGCTTCGTTAGAACTTGGAAGTGAAATGAGGGTCTCTATCCGACACAATGGATACCGGTACTTCATGCAACCTCACTATCTCCAGCACAAACAGCTCAGCTAGTTTCTCCAGTTTATAAGAAACTTTAATGGGCACAAAAAGAGCAGTCTTCGTTAAGCGATCCACGATCACCCATATAGCATCTTGTCTGCTCAACGTCCTTGGTAGGCCTATCACAAAGTCCATAGAGATATGCTCCCACTTCCACTTTGGAATTTGGATTGGCTGTAACAATCCTGCTGGTCTCTGATGCTTCGCCTTCACTTGTTGGCAAGTCAGGCACTGCTCCACAAATTTAGCAATTTCTCTTTTCATACCATTCCACCAAAATGACTCTCTCAAGTCCCGATACATCTTGGTACTCCCCGGGTGAACTGTGTACAAAGAATGGTGTGCTTCTTCAAGAATTATCCTTTTCAATTCATCATTACCTGGCACGCACAATCTTCCTCTAAACCTCAAACTCCATCCTCAAAAATGCTAAAGTCAGATCTGTCCCTGTTCCCGACTTCTTCCACTAGCTTGACCAACCCTGAATCCACTTTTTGAGCAGTTTTGATTCTATCTATAAAGCTGGTCAAACTAGCCATGAAAGTACTTGTATCACTAGTGATGACCTCAATACCATCTCTTTCTAAGTCCATTAACAACCTATGTTGAGTGGTAAGGGCTGCAACTGCCGGTCCCATTGACTTCCTACTTAAGGCATCGACTACAACATTAGCTTTGCCTGGGTGATAATTGATGGTGCAATCATAATCCTTGATCAACTCAAGCCATCTCCTCTGCCTCATATTTAATTCATTTTAGGTAAAGAAATATTTCAAACTCTTGTGATCCGTAAAAATTTTGCACTTTTCCCCATACAAATAGTCTCCAAATTTTAAGTGCAAAAATGACTGCTACGAGTTCCAGATCATGCGTGGGATAATTCTGTTCATACACTTTTAGTTAGCATGAGGCGTATGCAATAACCTTCCCATGTTGCATCAATACGCACCCCAATCCAAGCCTTGATGCATCGCTATAAATTACAAATCCTCCTCTAATAGTGGAGACTGTTAACACCGGAGCTATCACTAATCTCTGTTTCAACTCCTGGAAGCTTTCTTCACACTTTGTTGTCTATTCAAACTTATTATTCTTTCTGGTGAGTGCAGTGAGAGGAACTACTATCCTAGAGAAACCATCAATGAATCGACTGTAATAACCTTCCAATCCCAAGAAACTTCTAACCTCATGAACATTCTTTGTTGCCAACAATTAACCACTGCTTCCACTTTCCTTGGGTCCACTGAAATGCCATCTTTTGAAACTACATACCCCATAAAAGTGATTTAGCCAAAATTCACACTTCTTCAATTTAGCAAACAACTTTTTATCTCTAAGTGTCCCAAGTACCAGCTTCAAATGTTCTTCATGCTCAGTCTTGCTTTTGGAGTATATCGGTATATCATCAATAAAAACAACCACAAACTTATCCAAAAATTCATGGAACACCTTGTTCATGAAATCCATGAATACAACTGGGGCGTTAGTCAAGCCAAAAGGCATGATAAAAAACTCATAATGGCCATAATAGGTCTTGAAAGCCATCTTAGCCACGTTATCTTCCCTAATCTTCAATTGATGATACCCGAATCAAAGATTAATCTTAGAAAATACTTGAGCACCTTGGAGCTGATCAAACAAATCTTCTATATGGGGTAGCGGATACTTATTCTTTATGGTCACCCAATTAAGTTCCCTGTAATCAATACACATCCTCATCGATCCATCCTTCTTTTTCACAAAAAGAACCGGAGCTCTCCAAGGTGATACACTGGGCCTGATGAAACCTTTGTCCAACAAATCTTGCAACTGCTCCTTGAGTTCCACTAATTCAGACGATGCCATCCGGTAAGGTGCTTTTGAAAGGGGTGTCGTGCCTAGGACTAATTCAATAGCAACTCTACCTCTTGCTCCATTGGTAGTCCAAATAAATCTTCTGGAAAAACCTCTGGATAGTCACTCACAATAGGTATTTGCTCTAACTTCAATTCCTCTTTTGGTGCTTCTACCATGCAAGCTAATAACCCCTGGCAATCATCATGTAAGTTTCCCAACCTGAACGACAGATATGATGGGTGGATGCAACCTCACTTTCGACCCTGCAAACCTGAATTCACTTTCTTTTGCGGCTCTAAAAACCACTTCTCTTTTAAAACAATCAATACTGGCATGATAGGAAGCCAGCCAACTCATACCCAAAATCACATCAAACTCAATCATGTGAAACATTATTAAATCTGCTGGCATTAGTCTTCCCTTAATAGATAAAGGACACCTCGGTAGAATCTCATCACAGACTATCGAATTTCATGTTGGGGTTGCAACCACTAACTTGTGCTTCAACTTTTCAGTTTCTAAAGTGCAAAATCTAGAGTAAGCCATGGAAACAAATGAATGTGTCGCTCCCGGGTCAAATAACACAGTAGCGTTATTGGAAAACAAAGAAAAGGTAGTTGTGATCATGTTTAGCATTATCCATGAACTAAAGTATCCAAAGTCTTAACAACAACCAACAAATTAATATCTTAAAGTGAAACAAAAAAGTCATACCAGTGATCACATCGTTCCTATCCTCAGCCTCACCAGGTGTCAGTGAAAAAACTCGTGCAGGCGCAGTAGGACGTTGGTTGCTACCTTATGCTGTAACTACGTTTCTTTGAGGTGGCAATATGGTCGCCTTGTTGCTATCCTTGTTGCTATCCATTTGGCAATCCCTAATGTAATGTCCTAGTTTGCCACAATGGAAACATAATCCTGCCCCTTTTCTGCACTCCCTGGAGTGCATTTGGTTGTATGTCCTACACTGGTAGGGTTGTTGGTTACCTTGAACTGGCCTCTTACCCAAGCTACTACTTTCGATCCTCTTTTTCCATGGTCCTTGATCCACAACAGGATGATACCCAGAAGCAGTAGTCCTCTTCCTCTACTCATGCAGTGCAGTGCTTCTTTGAAGGATTTGTTCAAAAACGATGGCCTTATTCACCAACTCTGAGAAGTTTCGAATTTGAAAGCCCACCACTCGTTCATAAAGCTTTTCGTTAAGCCCCTGCTCGAACTTGCGCGCCTTCTTCTTCTCATCAGGGATCAAGTACACAGCAAAATGTGACAACTCCATAAATCTGGCTACATACTGGTGTACCGTCATAGCCCCTTGCACCAATGTGGAGAATTCCATAGCCTTGTCATCTCGGACCGAGCTTAGGTAGAAGCGCTCAAGAAAAATCTGCTTGAAATGCAGCCAATTGACTATTTTTGTCCCTTCAGCTTCTCTAATAGTTCTTTAAGAAATCCACCATCGATTCACCTCCCTAGTCAGCTTGAATGTGGCGTACGCCACCTTCTATTCATCTGTTCAGGTTAGGACCAGTAGTATGTCTTCAATATCCTGAACCCAATCATCCGCTAGGGTTGGTTCGCCTCTCCCATCAAATGAAAGGGGTGCATCTGGTTGAATTGTTATACGGTACAACCTCCTTTATTATAGTTGCTTTGGCGACCTGAAGGATTTTGCGCGAGATCATCTATTAATTGATGCGCTACTGCTCGTAGTACTTTGGAAGCACTTGGATTTGCTTCCCTTTTGTTCTCGGCTACGTTCAGATCTGACATACTTTGTTCCCAACGACAAGGTGGCATCCTGAAAAACTTGGGTATTTAATAATCGTTTCAAAATTAAAAAAAAAAATATAGAGTTCATATAAACATAAATAAGTAGTGGTACCCGTAAAACAAACATATATATATATATATAATACTTCAGAGTTATAAAGATTCCTATAATAAAGAGAAAAGAAGTACGCGCAACAGTAGTAATGATCAATCTCCAAAGTATAAAATTTTAACACCATCAAATCTATATATAAAAAAAAGTCTCCAGAATCAAAACAAACCTCAATCAACATGAGTTCAGCTGATAAACACGTATAATCTTAAACAACAAAATCATTCCTAAAGTTTTCCAATTCTAAAACCTCCAATACTAACAATATTCTAACTTATAGTTTGCTCCACTATCACATCAAATCTGAAAATGATTTCTTAAAGTCTATCTGTAATCCGAGATCTCACTTACTATAGTTTGCAGAACCTCAAACCTGGCTTTGATACCAACTGTAACGCCCTGTACCAGTCACTTATAATCATGTCTCCCAACACACCTAAGATCTCCGAAGATTTCATAAACAGTAAACAATTTCATATTTTCCAAATGAACACATTATAAACTCCACAAAGTTATCACTGCAATAAAAATAATAAACCAATGGGTCCACAATCTCCAGTAGTCACAATATAATAAACTGAAAAATATTTAAGTCCTACTAAACCAAATACATAATTAAATCTAAAAGACACAAGTAATCCTTCTTTTAACAGTAGTACTCTAGGGTATTCGACACCCTCTCCTCAGCTTAGCCTTGCTCACATTTCCTATTCCTGGTCCTTAGTTGGACCTTCCACATCATCTGTAAATATTATGAAGATAAGTGGTGAGTCATCAACAACTCAGTAAGTAGATGACATATACTAGCGTGCAAACATGAACATTTAAAAAGTACAGTAAGCAAAACAAAATATTTTCCAGAGTTATCATGAAGAACAAAACATGTTTTCAAACGTAACAGAGCGATGGTTTTAAGACACATAAAACCTAGAGTACTTTGGCATAACATAACCTGAGCATCATCATCACATCAAAACAGAGCATTTCATAGAGCAGAGACCATGTTTCACTCCCATGGTAGGGATGTGCTATCCCCGGTGGCTAAACCGAGCAGCGACAGAGGTGAAATGTTTCCTTTATTCTTCTCGGAGCCTATAGTGTGCACACAGGAAAGACCACATAAAACCACTTTATTTCCAAAGTGGGTGCACTCAGAGACAGAGAAGTTAGTACCAACCCAAGCAGAGCAGAGCAGAGACAGAGTCAGATACAAGATCAGTACACTATGCCAAAGGTTTTCAGATGCCATATCAAAACAAAACAGAGTATCGAAACATATTCAGATCATTCTCACATAAAGAAAATAAAAGTCAGAGCATCTTTTGAAATCAATGCACAATTTTTCAGATTTTCAAAATCGCTCTTTTTCAGATTTCAGAGGCAACATGACAAAATATAGTTCATGTCTACACAATGCATGTCAGAAACATTTTCTCCTTGTCATACATATTTTATGAGTAATGCTAATAAAAGATTGAGGTTGTTTTTCCCAAGTTCTCATTTCATAACAAAATATGCATAGTTTTCAAAAAGCCAACCTCAGTCTAAACAATTCTTGTAAAGCTTAGCATAGGAACCCCACTTACCTGAAGTTTGCAATGTTTTCTCTAAATTTTGAGACTGTACTCTGGCCGCGTCACGATAACCTATATTATAATAATTATGCACACGCTAATAACTATAGCAAGCTAGTATACAAACTTAACTAACCAAAGTTTACAACTCTTAAGAAATAAAACTGGATAAGCCAAACGATAACTAGGTTTATAATAGCCTAACATCACTCATAGCATAATCTGTACAACCACTTATTCCAACCCCGAGTAATGTTATAGCACATGACACGCTTACATAATCAAACCCACACAACTGGTCACACAAGACACTCATACAAACCATCCCAAAAGTCGGCACCAACTCAAAAGTAACACCCAAAATAGTCCATATTTTTCCCCGGACAGCCCCATAATTTTATCCATATCGTTACTACAACTCTATAATTTCCACATATTCCAATATAGCCAATAAATAATTTACCACAACCACATAATAAGACGCTGACAACTTGCACAACAAATCAAAAACAGATAATATGGATTAAAAAACCGTCACATCAACCCCAACCAGCCACAACAATTCTCACCACCCAACACTTCCATCCACACTTCGAGTACAAAAATCATAACAATTCCCAAGGTTTGCTTTCATGATTACCTTGAAGCACTTCGAATGGGGTCGTGAAGAAAATGCATTTCTTCACCATGCACGATGGTGATACTAAGTGAGGTGATAAATATGAAATTTCCAAAATGTGTGAATGATTAAAAGACCAAACAAAAGAGAAAAGAGAATTTAAAAACAAAAGTTTAAAGAAAAAATTACCTAAGACCCGATTGTGAGAAAAACACCCAACAAAACTGGTCTAATTTGTGCCATGATGTAGTGATCTGTGAAAAAATAAACCTTGTAAGTGTAAAAACAGAGTGGTGGGGGCATGCGTGTGTGAGTGAAACAGAGAGTGAGTGGAAGAGAGTGGTCTGAAACTCGGAGGAAGATGAGAGAAAAAATTACTATCGTCAACCGAGTTCGGCAAGAGGTTGGTGGTAACACTCAAAGAAGACAATGCAGTCCAATTGTTACGGCTGGGAAGGAAACCCTAGTCTTTAGGGTCTTGTCTTAAGCATGTGGGTTGGGTCAGAGTATAGGGCCGTTAAGTTTTCTATTTTACTTGTTGCAGTTCGTCCGTTTGAGTCTGTTATGTTTACTGGGCCACATTGGCTTAGTGCGTCAGTTTATGTCCATTTCTATTTTCATGGTCAGTTATTTAGTCATGGGTCAATTGTGAAGTTGAGTCCGTTACGTCTGTTGGTCATCACTTGACCAAGTCAACCTGTAATTGCTTTAAATACTTTAAATACTGTAGGGCAGTTCCTATCCAACTACAAAATTTAAGGGTTAAAGCTAATCTTTATTTATTGACTTTGGGAGGTTGTGATGTGGTGTTAGGGGTTGATTGGCTAAGAGGTCTCGGGTCCATCTTGTGGAATTTTACTGACTTAACTATGCATTTTAATTTCATGGGAAATGAATGTAAATTACAGAGGCTGCAACCACCCTGAAAATCTTTAGAGGAAGGGGAACACATTCCTAAATTAAAAAAGGGGGCTGTTAAAGGAGTTTGGCTACATTTAATTGGAAGGGAAGTGAGGACAACAAAAGAAGCCAGCATACCAGCAGTGACGAATTTTGAAGCTGTTTTTTCATAACCCCATGGTCTACCTCCACCTCGGAGTCATGACCATAAAATTGTTTTGCAGGAGGACTCAAAACCGACATGTGTTCGGCCTTACAAGTATCCATATTACCAAAAAGCAGAAATTGAAAGACTGGTGACGGAGATGTCAAGAAGTGGAATTATAAGAGGAAGTCAAAGTCCCTATTCATCCCCGGTGCTGCTGGTTAGGAAGGTGGATGGGAGTTGGCGAATGTGTGTGGACTACTGTGCCCTCAATAAAGATACGGTAAAAGATAAGTACCCTATCCCTAACAATGATGAGCTACTGGATGAACTTTATAGGGCTGAAATTTTTTCTAAATTGGACTTGCGTTCTGGTTACCATCAAATCAGAATGCATGAAGGGGGACATACCCAAGACAACCTTTAGGACCCATGAGGGTCATTATGAGTTTTTGGTAATGCCATTCGGGCTTACCAATGCCCCTTCCACATTCCAATGATTGATGAATGAGATATTCAGACCCTATTTAAGAAAGCTTGTTTTGGTTTTTTTTTAATGACATCTTAGTTTATAGCAAGTCATTGGAAGACCATTTACAACATTTGCAGATTGTACTGGATACATTAAGATCTCATCAGTTGTTTGCAAAACAGTCAAAGTATGTATTTGGGTGTAGTGAGGTGGAATATCTTGGTCATTTAATCTCTAAAGATGGTGTTAAAGCCGACCCCCACAAGATTACAGCAATGCAGAGTTGGCCGCTGCCTAGAAATTTGAAGGCTTTAAGGGGATTTTTGGGTCTCACAGAGTATTACAGGAAGTTTGTGCAGGGTTATGGTGCCATAGTAGCACCCCTAACAACTCTACTCAAGAAGAACTCCTTTGGGTGGTCTGACAAGGCACAAGCAGCCTTTGACAAATTGAAAGAAGCCATGATTAGTCCTCTAGTTTTAAAATTACCTGATTTTACTAAGAATTTTGTGGTGGAATGTGATGCCTCAGGTGAAGGGTTGGGAGCTGCGTTAATGCAAGAAGGTAGGCCGATTGCTTATCTAAGTTAGGGTTTAAAGGGGTGAAGTCTTATGCTATATACTTACGAAAAGGAGCTATTGGCCTTGGTGATGGCCATAAGAAAATGGAGACATTACTTGGTTGGGCAACATTTCATGATCCGTACTGATCGACAGGCCTTGAAATACCTTTTGGAGCAAAGAGTGGGCACTCGTTCCCAACAGAAATGGATATCCAAGTTGTTGGGCTATGGTTTTTCGGTGGAATACAAAAGTGGGAAAACCAATACGGTGGCAGATGCCCTATCTAGGCTACCTTGTACAGAAAAACCAGAACCAACAACCAACCAAAATACCATACCAGAATCCAATCCATCCTCCCAAACAGAACACAAACAACCTTTCCTCCACAACACACAAACCAATCACCCATATGCATAAGCCATAAGCCTCATGCAAACCCAATGGACAGGAGAGTTAAAGAAAACTTACCACTAAGATTCCCAGTTGCAGGAACTGTTGAGCAACTACCATCAGGGAATCTTGGACCAAACTCAGTACCAAGTCCGCAATGACTTACTCTTTTACAAGGGTAGGTTACATTTGGGGAACTTGGTGCCATTCCAGCAAAAGATCCTGCAACAGTTCCATTGCAGTCCATTAGGGGGCCACACAGGAGTATGTAAAACATATGCTCGATTAAAGAAAGAATTTTACTGGCCTGGTATGAGGAGGGATGTTCGAGCCTTCATACGAGCTTGTGATACATGCCAAAGAAACAAGGTGGAAACAATTCAACCTGCAGGCCTGCTCCAGCCTTTGCCAATACCCACCAGGAACTAGCAAGATATAAGCATGGATTTCATTGAAGGGTTGCCACCTTCAAGAGGATGCACAATGATCATGGTGGTGATAGACAGATTGAGCAAATATGCTCACTTCATATCTCTTTCACATCCATATACATCAGTGATAGTAGCACGTATTTTTCTGGACAATGTATTTAAATTGCATGGTTTTCCACTAACCATTGTCAGTGACAGGGACCCAATCTTTACAAGCCAGTTTTGGAGAGAACTTTTCAAATTGAGTGGCACTGAACTTCTACTAAGTTCAGCTTACCACTCCCAAACTGACGGCCAAATAGAGGTGATGAACAAATACTAGAGGGTCATCTGAGGTGCTTTTCTGGAGACAAACCATGAGATTGGTCACGATGGTTAACTCTGGTTGAGTATGCTTACAATACATCAGAGCATACCTCAACTATGGTTTCACTATACAAAGCAGTCTAGGGTCCACGAGGGTTCAAGCCGTGGATGAGGAACTCAGAAACAGAGAGCTTATCAACAAACTAGTCCAAGAAAATCTAAAGGAAGCACAAGCCAAGATGAAGTTATATTCAGATCGAAAAAGAATTGAAAGGGAGTTTCAAGTAGGAGACAGAGTGTATCTAAGGTTACGACCTTACTGACAATTGTCTGTGGTGCTGCGAAGGAACCTCAAGTTATCACCACGATATTATGGGCCATACACGGTGGTTCAAAAAATAGGGAAAGTTGCATACAAGTTAGATCTACCATGAAACTCACAGATCTACCCTATTTTTCACGTTTCTTGCCTAAAGAAAAGGGTTGGAGAACACATAGAACCACTTACTGAGCTACCAAGAGTAACAATGGAAGGAACCTTAGAGCCTGAGCCCGAACTGATTTTAGATCGAAGGTTGCTAAAAAAAGGAAGGAAGGCAGGTGTGGAGATGTTGGTACAATGGAAGGGGATGGCCAAAGAAGATGCTACATGGGTGGACCATGATGAGCTCAAACGACGCTTTCCCAACCTTGAGGACAAGGCTTGCTGAAAAGAAGGGATATGTTATGGCTATGAGTGTCAAATCGTGTTAACGGGTCGTGTTCGTGTCGTGTTAGGATGTGTACATTACACTTAATGGGTCAACACGAACACGACCCGTTAAGGATTTCGTATCAAAATTCCAAACATGAACACGACACGGTAAGATAACGGGTTGACATGACACGACCCGTTATGACATGTTAATGAATAAAAACTAAATTGACACGAAACGATACAACATGACCCGTTCCAACCCGCTTACGTTAATGGGTTGAACATACACGATATGACACGACACGACCCGTTTGACCTAATTATAAATATTTAAATATAAATAATATCTATAAAAAAAATTAACTACAAGTCTAAAATTACAATCCAAACAAATATGATCCACACACATTGTAATAATATATTAAAATTACATCATAAATATAATAAACAAAACACACATAGTAAATATATTAATGTTACAATCCCAAATATAATAAAAACACAAATCTAAACAAATTTAGAGCTTGAAGAATGAGGTGAAGCATCCTCCAAGTCCTTGCCCTTGTTGTAATTCCACACCATTGCATTTTCGGTTAACTCGTCTAAATTAACTTCTTCTTGTGTTTCTATTAAAAAAAAAACATAAGTAAAGTTTTATATTATTGAAAAATTACAGTCATTTATTCAATAAAATAAAAACAATATTAGCTTGCCATGTAAGTAATTCCACATATCTTGCACTTGGCTCATGGCTTGCCATCATTGATCTCAGAATTAGGAACCATTTCACAAAAAGCTCACATGTTTGATCGTTTCCTCCGTTTTGCTTTAAATTCCTCATTTTGAAAACTTTCTGAGTCAAACGAGTCCAAATAAATCAAATCGTCATTTTTACTTGCTGTCGAACTCATCTGACAACAAACAACATGAACAAATGTAAGCAGTACAATATTTATGAAATGAAAGAAAAACTTCAATTAATGCAGGTAAAATGATGCAAGTAAACTAATATTTCTAATGGCCAACACCAGGATAGCAGGAGATTCATTATAATTTTAAAAAAGTCAAAATATCAATAATTTTTTAATATAGTTGAGATAAACGATTTTTAAATCAACAGTTTATTGAGTGTATAAGAACTGAGACTTGCAAAGCAGTAACTCCAAAAAGGGATTGAAAGATTTGGGGGACGGGTTACCGCTCCCATGAAGAGCACAACATTGGGATGCCTGAGTCTCTTCATTAACAAGACCTTGCAATTCAAACAGCAAGTAGAACAAATGATTTCAACACAAACCTTTACCTAGTTGGAGATAAAAAAAAAAATGACAGCTAGCAAACGTTTAATAGGAAAGGAATAGTTTTAGGCATGTCCATGAGGGAGGAAAGAGCTGGGCATTAAACAAACAAAGGTACATTTCCAAATTCCACTTGAGGATCCTGACAAATATGCCATCCCTTAGATTCTGATGAGTCAAGCATATGATAAGTTCAAACAAGGTAATTAGGGCCAAGGAAAATTTTGACAGCAGATGCAAGCTCATAGCAGAACTGACCAGAGAAATAACTCACTATTTATCGTACTTTAAAATGATCTTCTGAGTCAATCATTAATAATGGATTCACCACAGTTAATGTGAGTGTTCAAGAAGAGCAAATACAACGAAAGAAAGATTAATTCCTGGGAAGCACAGATATCACAAAAAAAGAATAAACAAATAAATAAAGACCCATATGTATTATGCATACAGCAGATGGAAAAAAATAAAAAACTGCATTCACGAACCCAGACATAAATTACCCAGCTAGAAAATCTAGGCAAGAGCAAGCCATAAATCTCCATAAAAGAAAACAAAATTCCAGATAAAATCCTTGGTGCCCAAACCCCCCAATCCCTCCGGTGGGATTTCATATGTTGAAATTAACAACCTAACCAATTACATTCATGCAATCATCGAGCTAATCTTGACTTACAGTGGGCGGCGCGGCGTGGGCGACGAGGCACTAGCAGCGGGTAGTGTGAATCTGTGGCTTGAAGTCTGCGTGGGCAACTTGGCATCACCGTGAAGAGAACTAGAGGGGGAGGTGACGCGGCGTCACTGTGAAGAGAGCTAGAGGAGTGGAGGGGGGGGGGGGCGGTGTGGTCGCGACTCAGAGTCTTAGTTTCTGAAGAATGAAAGTGTGAAATGGGGAGGGGGGGGCGGCGTGGTTAGAAACTTAGAACTTAGAGACAAAGTTAGGGTTTTTTTAATTTTAGGTCATAAGGGTATACGGGTAATTTTTATTTTCTTAGCGGGTCATAACGGGTTAACCTGTTAGTGATTCGTTAAGCAATCGTGTCTTAATGGGTTAACCCGTTTTGACCCGAACTCATTAACACTCAACCCTAACTCGTTTTTATCATGTCGTGTTTATGTTGGATTAACATGTCGTGTCACATATTGCTACCCCTAGTTACAGTTGGAAAGGAAACCCTAATCTTTAGGGTCTTGTCTTAAGCACGTGGGCTGGGTCAAAGTGGAGGGCTCATTAAATTATCTATTTTACTTGTTGCAGTTCGTCTGTTTGAGTCTGTTATGTTTACTGGGCCACGTTGGCTTAGTGTGTCAGTTTACGTCCATTTCTATTTTCATGGTCAGTTATTTAGTCATGGGTTAGTTGTGAAGTTGAGTCCGTTGCGTCTGTTGGTCATCACTTGACCAAGTCAACCTGTAATTGCTTTAAATACTTTTCAATGCTTCAGTAATCAATTATCCAGTTTTTTACAATAATTTGTGTTACAAATTGGAGGTCCAGGCCCCTCGAAGTGCCTACAGAAATTACGTAGTGAATTTTAGAGATCCTAACACCAACGTCCAAATTCTCTGAAATTTGTGGAAGAGGGAAAAATTCAATGTGATGTGTTCTTATGGGGGAGAAACAGAGCGATAGAGAGAGGGAGAAGAGACTGAACTTACCAGCACAGGAAGTGATTGGCGTCACCAAACTGAAAAATTCTAGGAAAAATCAGCCACACTAAAATCGTAGAAGAGCGAGAGAGAAGATGCAGATTTTTTTTTTTTTGTGTGAGGAAATTGAAAAATGATTAAGCAACGGAATAGAAGGAGTTGGAAAAGTGAGATTTCGTGGTAGAGAACAATGTGAGGAAGAAAAACTGATGAGAGGAAAAATCGGGAAGGAAAAACTGATGGAAGGGATGCTTACCAAACGATGCCTTATTTGGTTTAGGAGGGCTGGGCTTCGTTCACGGGCTACAGGCTTGGGTCTCACATCTAGTGTGTGCTTCCAGATTAACAATGGGGCTTATATCAAAGTCTGGTATGATCCTTGGATTCTCACACTAAACTCATCAATTCTTGCACCTCAGTCTCCCAATATAGTGAAATATCCTCAGTTAAGAGTCTCAGAACTTACATTAGAGAACCTAGGAGATGAAACACTATTCTCCTCCAAGCTTTGTTCACACAAGAATCAGTAGCTAAAATCCAAAAAATCCATCTCACTCAAATATCATTTTCATAATCAACTAGACATCCTTAAATGGATTCATCATTCATCAAGCAAATTCTCTGTTAAATTAGCCTATGCTGCAATTATTCTCCAATCCAATGAACAAAATGAGTCTCATCCTACCACTGATTGGAAAAAACTTTGGTCCTTAAAAATGCAAGATCGTTTAAAACTACTTCTCTGGAAAATTTCAAATAACATCTTGCCCACTAAGTTTTTACTTAGTAACTGTATTTCTTTAACAGAAGACCATAAACTATGCCAATTTGCCAATTAGAAGTAGAAACCATTGATCATCTTTTCCTGAATTGTTCTTATACAAGAATCTTGTGGAGACAGTCTCCATAGCGATTGGACATCTCATCTTTTCTGCACCTAGGTATTAATGTTTGGATAAATTAGATTTTGAATCCCACAAACCAGTTAAACCTCTCGGTCAGTGAATCCCATCATTTTCAAATTTTTGCTATTTTAGCAATGGATAATCTTTGGTTCACTACAAATCAAATTGCTCATGATGTCACAATCCTAACAATAGATCATTTTGTCAAAAAGAGTTTAGAAATCTATATGGAGCACTGTAAAGCTTGGACATGGAAAAATGTTGAAACCACTCCCAAATGGATTCCACCCTTTTTAGAAGATATCTTTTCAATCATATTTGATGTAGCAGTTAGAAAATAAGGCAGCATAAGAATTGAAGTTTGCAGATCACACAATGGATCCATGAGATTTGTGGTAACCAAATTCACAAGCAACACTAATCCAAACCAAGGGGAGGCCATGGCAGCCTTCATAGGAGTGAAGAAGCACACATAAGTAGATAAAAAAAATCATCATAGAAGGTGACTCCTCAAATGCCATCTCTTGCATCAACCACCCTCAGAAAGCTAACAATTGCATGGGAAACAGAAGGCATAGCAAGAGATACAAGGTATCTCTTAAGAGATTTTGAAATCTGGGCAGTAGTCAAAATACAACGATCTCAAAATTGATACGCGCATTCCATTGAGCAATGGGCACATTCCGACAACGTGTTTTGGAAAAATCCCCCTAATAAGAATTCCACAATATTTGCCAGACTTTCATAGTGGAAAATATCCCCCCCTCCAACTTTTCTTGTTGATTTGTATTATAAGTTTGACACTCAGTTGTATTTGTAACAAACAGTCTGTTATTAATGAAGTACTTGTAGTTCTTTTAATTTGCCGAGGAAAAAAAGACCCTATTAAAGGTGAAAAAAATCCTCATCAAGACCAATTAACCCATCAATTTTCTTAAAAGCTATATAATATTTTCCCATCATTATTTTCTTCTAAAATATTTTTCAAGAAATATATATGTTTGGTCATGAGAAGGCAGGAAGGACTTGGGCAAGAGAGTCATCATGTAATACTATCTAATTAGAAGATTTTCAATTACATGCATGCAATCCCCTGCAAGTGTTTTATACTATAGATTCTTGCTTTGTTGTTTTTCGAATTCTTGGCATGAAAATTATGTAATGAGATTGGATAATAAGGTGAAATTATCTATCAACGCCTTTAATTAGTTTTTTTTTCTTAATTTAAAAATAAATAACGATCAAAGGGACATAAAATAATCATTGATCCAAATTATAAACTCATCACCAAACTAAACGCGTAGCATTTTATTTCATTTCGAGATAGACACGAGGAGGCCGTTTGAACAAAGGCTATATATTACAACCATTTACGTGATGGGAGGACATAAATTTTCATTGGAAGTCCGAAGAATAGGGAAGGGGCCGGGCGTTCCGGCGTTGTGAGGAAGCTAGCTAGGATTAATCCAAGGAAACAACACAGGACACGGTCTCATTACATAGGATGATGCTACAGCTCCCGCTGTAGCACGTGTTTACATGTGGTTTTTTTTTTTTAAGTTGTTTTTTATATAATTTTTTTAATATTTTTAAAAAATAAAATAAATTTAGAACATTATTAAAAACACTTTCTTAATCAAAAAATATAAAAAAAATTATTAAAAAATACTTCCTTAATCACGAAATAAAATAAAAAATCATAAAAAAAATATTTTTTATTTTACTTCATAATTAAGAAAGTATTGTTTAATAATATTATGAATTTTTTTTATTTTTTAAAAATATTTAAAATTATTAAAAAAGTCTATATATAAAAAAGAACTAAAAAATGGGAGCTCTAGCATTTTCCCATTACATATATGCAATCTTAGGATGGGTACATTATTAATCAGTATTATTTTTGGGTTTTGACACTCTTATGATGCATAATTTTATTGTGCTTGATGATCAACATCTATGTCAAGATTTTTTAGTAATCCAAATGGCAAAACCAAACACACACACCATGATCAAAGCTTTTATTGTGCCACTATCAATGACAATGGATGATTGGCGGCTGATATGATTTCCAGTGGGACTTTTCTGATTACTCGGGGTGTTATTCATGTGCACTCGCCCCTCAACTTCTCGGCTCTTCCACCCGGAATTTGTCTGGTGACTCTGATTGAGTATGAGATTTTCCTGGTTCCTCGAGATGTGATTGTTAATATGCCCTACTTGCCGGCCGTCATCGTCTCGGCTCTTCTGCCTGGAATTTGGTTGGTGCCTCTGATTGCCTATGGGATTTTTCTGATTCCTCGAGTTGTGATTGTTATGCAGTACTACTTGCTGGCCCTCATCAACGCCTCGACTCCAAGGAGCCACTTGCCCCTTATCCTTCAAGCTTATGATCTGATCAGTACTTGATTTACTTGACTGTGACTGGGGAGGGTAAATATCCTGTACCGGATAACACTGGCTCTGTTTACTTGATTTTTGAGGCATTAGTTTCTCTTCCTGAATCAACCAGCCAAGCCAGTTAGTCTTGCAGAAACGCTCTGCATAAAGAGTGACGCACAATGAGGGAGCGATAAGTTAGGATTAGAGTTCTTCGGACATAAGATTTTGATCTTTGAAGTTTCTGAAAACTTTTTGAGAAATTTTTCAAAGGTTGAATTTCTCTTAACAAAACTTGTGAAGATTCAGAACCTCCAAATTAACAAATCCATTATTGAACACGTTATTCTTCCATATATATATAATTAGTTCCTGGCGTGTTTGTTGTGAAATCATCACTTGTCCCAAAAGTTTAAGCTGATGGGAAGAGGTGAATTTTATTATTTATTTTATATTTTAACACTTCTCCTCACGTGTGGGCCAAACTCTTCCTAAATGGGTGACCTAACACGTGAAATATTTAATTAAATGAGATATAATGTAGAGTCAGGATTTGAATTCAGGACCTCTAGCTACACTGATACTATGTGAAATCACCACTTGTCTCAAAAGCTTAAGCTGATATGATCAAGATATATATTTTATTATTTATTTTATATCTTAACATTCACAAATAAAGTTATGACAGTAATGCGAAAATTCACATGTTTTTTGTCTGAATATTTCACCGTTTCATCAAGAAAAAAAAAATTGAATAGAAATGATATTGATTGAAATGGAGGAAACTATGATTAAATACAACGAGATTTCATGATACGCATGCATCCATGGGATATATCATTATATATGTAGCAAAGTTACAATATTGAAATAATTAAGAAAATCGTAATCTAATTTGAGAAATTATATGCATTTTGCAAACTATATATAATCATTGGAGATTCATTAGAAAGATGACTTGCATGCGGAGAGAAAAATACATACCAGTAAACAGAGAGATTTATAATATATATAGAGGGTAGTGGCCGACTGAAAAAAGAGTACTGATTGAAGACGTACCTCCCTGCAGCTACCTAAAGGATTAGATGAGTTTGTATCAGCTGGTTTTCGTGGGTTTATATGAACCAGAATTTTTCCATATTAAATACAAAGTTGCAAGTAGACCACAAAAAACTAGTAATTATTAAGACCAAGTCGACGCGGGCTTGGCTACAATAATGCATGCATGATGTATATATGCCGCCGCCCAAAATTGACCAAAATAAAATAAAAACATGCAATAATGCGCGTTGCGCATTATAGCGGAAACTTCCAATGCATGCCTAGTCAGCTACGCGCATACGGAAACCCATTACAAGAAAAACGGTTTTGGTAATTAATTTATTGTAACTAAAAGATTATTTATAATTAATTTTAATTACAAATAGTCATTTTGTTGAAATTAACTGGTCGCAAATAAGTAGTTTTCTCGAAATTGAGAAAGAGTCTTCTAATCTATTTGGAATTAAAAACTTGATTGTTCTTTTTTCTTTTTTGGTTTTACTGAATTTTAAAAATTTAAAATAAAAAAGAAAAAATAGACTAGGGATGATCAATTGCGATATCATGATGCGTGAGGTTTAGCCGAATACCTAAACCTCACGGAAAAAAGCGATATTTGTTGTAGTGTGCGTTGCTTTCGATTTCAATTTTGCTTTTTATATATATTGGCTAATTCTGTCGTTTTTTATTAAATATGTTGGACTAATTACAATTCGTGTTCCAGTATTTGGTCCGAGTCATGTTAATTCAGATTCCAATCGTAAATGATATATGACTCATTCATAACTAGATTTATTTAATTAAAAAGTTAGTATCCTCTCTGGCTCATGAGCAGAGGTGGAGTTTTTGTGAGGGAAAGTTTGTTACGAGGCAGTTATGGAACTGCCTGAAAAGGATATTTCCTGGCGGAGGATGGCTGCGATGGGTGGAGATATGGAAGGGATAGAAGATTTATGGGAGAACCTTCATCTGACGGAGGAGGAAAGCTCTCCGATAGAGCTTGGGGAGATGGAGGAAAGAATGTGTGAGAAAGGGGAGAAAAGCTTGGTGGGGAAAATCTGGATTGATAGGCGAATCGGGAAGGTGTTGATACAAAGCACGATGGCCAAGGTTTGGAGGGTGAGTAATCCGGCAGAGTTTCAGGAGATTGGAAGTAACACTTTCATAATCTCTTTTTCAACTCTCGCGGATAAGGTACGGGTAATGGAGGGTCGTCCATGGTTATTTGATAACCATCTTTTCACACTGAAGTTATTCGATGGATTAGCTCAGACACAGTCCCTTGGGTTTGAGACAGAGGTCTTTTGGATACAAATGCTGAATCTGCCTTTAGGGAGTATGAGTGAAGAATGTGGGAAAAAGATTGGAAGCTCGGTGGGAAGGGTATTAGAGGTTGATGCTCCTGAGGATGGGATTGGATGGGGAAGCTCTTTGAGGGTAAGGGTTGAGGTCCCACTCAATCGAGTTGTTACAAGGGGCAGGATGATTGCTATGGAAGGAAAGAAAATGTGGATTAGTTTCAAATATGAAAAACTGCCCCGTTTGTGTTTTGAATGTGGTTGTATGGTTCATGGTGAGGCTGGGAGGTGTATAAAAAATGGGGGATCAGAGAAGGGACCTCAATATGGGGCTTGGTTGCGTGCTGAGAAGAATAATAAGGGAAGTTTCTGGAATAGTGCTAATCCCAGAGGTTTTAGTTCGGGGCAACAACATAACAGATATGAAGATATAGGGGCTAAGAGTAGTTGGGGAAAGGGGGAGTTTGAAACAAGGGAGGTGGAGGTGGAAACACATCTACCAAGTGTAGGGGGAGAGATCGAGAAGGGGGGGGGGGGAGAAATATGTGGAAAACTGTTTTGCAAAAGCCAGTGTAGAAGGGAGGGCAAGGGAGGCTTTGACCTCTGCACCAGAAAAAAAGAGGAGAGGGAGTAGGAGAGGAAAAGTCTCTACTGAATGAAGAAGAAGAATGTGAGTGTGTCACGGTTAGAGAGGATAGGAGGGTGGAAGTATTTCTGCAGAGTGATGGAGGTGAGGGGGTGAGGGAGGGGGAGAAGGTGAAGGAGAGGGAAGGGAGGGTAGCGGTTGAGATGAACCCCATTCATATTAGTGAGCTTGAAAAAGATAAGGAGAAGAGTGGGGGTGGGGGTAGATGGAAGATGAGGGCTAGGGAAAAAGGAGAAGCTATTACCTCGGATATGGAAAAAACTATCAAGAGAAAGCTGGTAGCTGATGTTCCAAAGGGGATGGTGAAAAAATTAAAAGTTGAGAAAGGAGGGATTAAGGAGGTAGTACCCAATGGATTGGCGGAGGCTGTGAGACAGCCCCGCCATCAGCCATGAAAATCTTAAGCTGGAACTGTCGGGGGCTTGGCAACCCCCGAACAGTTCAATCCCTTTATGTAACAGTAAGGGAGACTAAGCCAGACATTATTTTCTTAATAGAGACTAGAATGAAAGTTAGTAGAGGGGAAATAGTGTTGAAGAGATTGGGGTGAGGGGTGTGTTGGGGTGGACCCGAGGGGTCATAGTGGGGGTCTTCTTCTTCTATGGAGGACAAGGGAGATGGTTGAACTTATTAATTTCTCCAATAGGCATATAAATGGTTGGGTAGAGGATGGGGATGGGGATAACAAGTGGCTGTTAACAGCTTTCTATGGGCATCCAGAGGCTTACAAAAGACAAGGCTCTTGGGATCTTTTATCTTCTTTTGACCCGGGAAGGTATAAGGGGTGGTTGGTGGTGGGAGATTTCAATGAAATTGTTAAACAAAGTGAAAAACAGGGAGGGAGGGATAGAAGAGAGGATCAAATGGATGCGTTTAGAAGGGTTCTCGAGGATGGTTGCTTAACTGACCTGGGTTGGAGGGGTAGTAAATTCACATGGTGTAATGGTCATGACAATGAATCTGTTATTAGAGAAAGGCTAGACCGTGCTGTAGCTAATCATGCTTGGAGGAATAAATATGGTGAGACTAGAGTGGATACCTTGGCAGCTGTTTGCTCAGATCACTGTCCTTTGCTGTTGTCTTGTATTAGAGCAGAAAGCAGAAGAGTGAGTCAAAGGGGTCATTCCTTTAAGTATGAAATAAGCTGGGATTTGGGGGAGGGATGCAGGGAAGTGATAAAAGAAGTTTGGGAAAGGGAGAGAAGACAAATGAGTCCACAAGAAAAAATAAAAAATAAGTTGTCAGGATGTAGGGGGCTTTGAGCTTCTGGAACAAAAGGAGGTCGAGAGATGGAGATCAAGTACTAAAGGAGAAGATGGGAGAACTAAAGAAGCTGCAGGAGGATGAAAGTAATGCACAGATGCCTCTTATTAAAGTTAAAAGCAAGGAAGTTGAGGAATTGTTGGAGAAAGAAAACTTGAAATGGAAAGTTAGAGCTAAGAAACACTGGTTACAATATGGTGATAGAAATACCAGGTATTTTCATACCTGTGCTTCTCAAAGAAGGAGAAAAAACACAATTGTGCAGATCAGAGATGAGGAAGGGAGGAGTGTAGGGGGTGAGGAGCAGATTGAGAAGGTTTTCAGTGAATATTTTAAGGGGATTTACACATCCTCAAACCCTTCTCTAGAGCAAGTTGAATACTGCTTGAATGGATTAGAGCAGAAACTGGATGGTGAAAAAAGGCGAAAGATGGAAAGAAGTTTTTCAATAGAGGAAGTTGAGAGGGCCTTAAAGCAGATGTCAGCTCTTAAATCCCCGGGACCTGATGGTTTTGGGGTGGGATTTTATAAAAATCATTGGGAGGTTGTGGGAAGGGAGACTAGTGAAGCTGTCTTAGATTTCCTGAATGGTGGAGAGATGAGTGAGGGCATTAACCATACCCTTGTTGCTTTAATCCCAAAGGTGAAGAGTCCAGTTTCAGTAAGGGATTTTAGACCAATTAGCCTCTGCAACGTTTTCTATAAACTTATCTCAAAGGTGATTGCAAATAGAATGAAAGAGGTGCTGCATGAGTGTATTTCCTATAACCAAAGTGCCTTTATCCCGGGTAGTTTAATCTCAGATAATATAATGATAGCCTATGAGTTACTGCATTCAATGAAGACAAGGAAGAAAGGGAGAGTTGGGTGCATGGCAGTGAAACTAGATATGGCTAAGGCCTATGACAGAGTTGAATGGGTCTTTCTTAAAGGCATGTTATTAAAGTTGGGGTTTGGAGAGAAGGTGACTAAGCTGATAATGAGTTGTGTAAGTACTGTGACCTACTCTGTCCTTGTGAATGGAAAACATGGTAAACTGATTAAGCCTTCTCGGGGCCTGAGACAAGGGGACCCTTTGTCCCCTTTTTTATTTCTGATCTGTGCAGAGGGTTTAAGCCATTTATTGAATAAAGCTGCTCTTGAAAGGCAAATCAGAGGGATCTCGGTGGCTAGAGGGGGAACAAAGGTTAACCATCTAATGTTTGCAGATGATTGTGTTGTATTCTGTAGGGCCTTAACAGAAGAATGGGGAAGAGTGGTCAATATTTTGGGCAATTATGAATTGGCTTCAGGACAGACTCTCAATAAACAAAAAACAACTATTATGTTCAGCTCTAATACTAAGAAGTCAGTGCAGAAAGAGGTAGCATATGGGATAGATGCGAAAGGTTGTAACAATTATGAAAGTTACCTTGGACTTCTAGCAATGGTGGGGAGGGCAAAGTACAAAACATTCCAAGGTATTAAGGAAAGAACTTGGCAGAAGATTCAGAACTGGAAAAATACTTTCTTATCAAAAGCTGGGAAGGAGATAATGATCAAAGCAGTGCTTCAAGCTGTCCCAACTTACTCAATGAGTGTATTCAGATTGCCCAAGAAATTGTGTAATGACCTGGAGGCTATTATGGCAAGATTCTGGTGGAAACAAGGCAAGAATGAATCTGGTATCCATTGGAAGAGATGGGAGTTTTTGGGGGAGTCAAAAGCTGTGGGAGGTCTTGGTTTTAGGGTAATGGAAAATTTTAACAAAGCCATGTTGGCAAAACAGGGATGGAGACTTATGAAAATGGAGGATTCCCTAGTTGCAAAAATCTATAAAGAGAAATACTTCAAGAATGACACTTTCACTGAAGCTAAACTAGGAATGATGCCATCTTTTATATGGAGAAGCTTGTGGTCAGTACGAGAGGTTGTGAAATATGGAGAGAGATGGAGAGTAGGTGATGGGAAGGAAATTAGAATTTGGAAACAGAAATGGTTGCCAGTGGAAACCTCTTTCTCAGTTCAATCCCCAGTCAAGATCCTATGTCCCGATGCAAGAGTAAGTGAATTGATCGATGAGGAAAAAAAGGAGTGGAAAACTGACTTGATCAAAGACATCTTCAGTAAAGAAGAAGCAGCTATAATATGTAGTATCCCTCTGAGTCAAAGAGGAGGAGCTGATAAACAAATATGGGGTTTGACAAAAGATGGGAAATACTCTGTCAGGAGTGCCTACTATGCTGAAAACAAAAGGTGCAGAGAAATGGAAGGGCAATCCTCAACCACAGAAATGGTGAAGGAGCTTTGGAAGAACTTATGGAAGATGCAGATACCAGGGGGCTGGAAACATTTGATATGGAAAGCATTACACAATATTCTACCTACTAAGTTGAGTCTGTTCAAAAAAAAGGTTTTAGGTGAGCCTAGATGCCCAGTATGTTTTCAAAGCGAGGAGACAGTAGTGCATGTATTGTGGTCCTGCCCTGCCTCTACAGATGTGTGGTTAGAAAGGGGTAGTCCAGTGCAGAAATGGAACTCAGATGGAGGGGGTTTTGAGGTGCTGTGGTTGGAAATGGTGAAAAAGCTGTCTCAAACAGACTTAGAAAGAGTGGTGGCCATAATGCACTCGATATGGTCAAGAAGAAATGCATGGGTATTTGAAAGTAGGTTCTCTAGTCCAAAAAGTGTCATTAAAACAGCACTGGTAAGACTAGAGGAATATCAGGAAGCTTTGAATGATGGTAGAACTGAAGTAGGGAAGATTGAGCAGGTAAAGCAGAGAAGAAGTTGGCAGAAACCAGTGGAACCGAGTGTCAAAGTTAATTTTGATGCAGCTGTGAACCAGAAAGAAAAAAGAATGGGTGCAGGGGTGGTAGTAAGAGACTCTAGGGGGGATGTGTTAGTGTCTTTGAGTACTCAACTCCAATGGGTTAATTCTCCATTCATGGCAGAATGCAAAGCTCTGAGTAAGGCAATGGAATTATGCAAAGAGCTGGGGTTCTACAGAGTATGGTTTGAAGGAGATGCAAAAGGGGTAGTGGATAGAGTGAATAAGGAGGAGGATGATGACTCGTGGGAGGGACTTGTGGTGGGAGATTTGCAGAAGGAGCTCCGAAGCTGCAGAGGCTGGAAACTGAGCTTTGTTCACAGAGAATGTAATGCGGTAGCTCACAGTCTTGCTAAGTTAGGAGTGTCAATAGATACAGAAAGGGTGTGGATGGAATGTGTCCCACCTGATAGTGTTCAACTTGTTATTTTTGATAAGCATTGTAATTTCACAATTTCTTGAATGAAAATGATACATACAGAGGTTATTTCAAAAAAAAAAAAAAAAGATTTATTTAATTAAACATGTCAGCCTATATAGCGTTTCGTTGTAGTGAGAATAACCGTCCTTTAAATGCCATGTTGTGCCAAAGTTGAAATTGTGTCAAGTCGAGTAGTACTTTTGGTAGTATATGAAGGAAAAATAAGAATCAAATACGGTGAATTTCTGTTAGGGTATTGGTCTTACGGGATGTTAATCAAAGGGATGTAAAAATGTTAATTTAAACATTTGCACAAGGATTCTTATTTATAAACTCAATGACATTGGTTAACGAGACACATGATGACTTGTCGGTTGTATCCAAACAAATGTGTCTCTCCATACATATATCCCTAAGCATCACTCCTGGGGAAAATCGTCACCATGAGAGAGTTTTGAGTATACTATATAGTGGGGGGGTGCATATTGTTATTGTGTGGTCTTGCACCCCATACATTTTTATCTTCCACTTGAATACATAAGCATAACAAATATAGTTGAACATGTTTATCTTGGTGCTAATTGTTAGGCCACGACGTTCAGAGAGGGGCTATAAGCCAAATCCCAAATACTTGGGATAAGCTAGGACATGAAGAACCATTGCATGCATGCAAACGGGATCATTAAACACGTGAAGAGCAGGAATGGACTGGGTCATGGCAGTCGAGAGTTTCACGTGCGAATGGGTCCTCAGTGGTCGTGCGAATGGGTCCTTAGTGGTTACGAGTTTTACGTCATTTTATTTCCGTTAGTTATGCTCTATTTTTTACGTATTCTCATGCTCTGTTTTACGTGCGTTGTAGTCCAGTTATTAAGAGAAAGAACAACAATGGAGGCTCACAGACAGACCAGCCGAAAATGGAGGAATGAGTGGTGGCATTTGCTGACTTGCAGAGGGGAAGAACCGAAAATAAAATGGAGAGGAAGAAGGAACGCAGTAGACGACAACCCAATAAAAAATAGAAGAAAGAAACGAAATAAAATGAAGAAGGAGAAGAAGAGATGTAGCAGCTGCACGGATTGAAGAAGGGGATGAAAACTGAAACAGAAAAGGGGGTGGAGAAGCAACGGCGCGCTGGAGAAAGTAGGAAAAGAAAAGAAGAGATGAAGAAGCCCTAAGGGCTGGACCAAACGACGCCGTTTGGGGGGATTTAGTGGGCTGGGTTGAAGGCTCACGGTTGGGCTGGGGACTGAATGGGTTGGGCCCAAAAGAAAAAAAATAAAACACACTCAAACAGGCCCAATCTGAAAAATAGAAGAGTCCAACAAAAGAAAAAGGCACAATAGAAATAAATAATAGCCAAATAAAAACACTACAACTCAATATTAATAAATTAAAATAATTAAAGTCCAACAATACAATAAATTAAAGCAAATAGAAATTTAAATGCAAACAATAATTAATATCAACAAAGCACATCAAAATAAATTTCACAACTTAAAACTCAAAAATTAAACCAACGATAAACACAATAAATTTAAAACAAGGGAACTAACATTTAAATTAAATTAAATAATCCTTCAATTAAAATACACTAAAATACGGGGTATCACAATTTGAGTCCATCTAGAGATCTTTTTAATTTGTAGACTACTTTATTTGTGGTCCCTCGTTCTTCGATAAAATACCTGGCGAGGATCCGTGGTGCTAAGGGTGCCAGCCAAACGACAACACCCAAGGTTCTAATCGGGTCAAGCATGCAATGTCACGTATAATAAGGATATAGATATTGAATTGCAGCGGTAAAGAAATAGAGGCTTAGTTAGGAGGCTAAACATTGTAATACCAGAAGTTTAATCCATTTATAAATTCACATAATATTCACAAGGTATTCCATTTCTTCCAATAAATACACATGTTTCCAAATACTTAGTTCATATACCCAAAACGAGGCAAACCGAACACATATGGTCGCTTGACTAGTACATATGTACAACTCCCCAAAAGGGTAAATAGATTCTACAACTGAAGTAGGCTAGCTTCCGCCCCTATTCCTCTGGTGGGGTCGGCTCTTCCTCATCGGGCATCATTCCTGAACTATCTCTGTATCAAAGCCTTTGGTTCCATTATTGAAATCATAGGTAGGTTAGACAACTATGACAAAACTACTAATGGATAATAATCGTGCAATGCGTGGTTTCATGTAACAAAATAGGTGAACACATATATTAGTGTATGACGAGGAATTACTCTCTCAGGCAAAACATATATATTCGTAAACATGGTGAGGAATCACCATCTTAGTAAAACACGACTATATAAGCATGGTAAGGAATCACTCTTTGAGGAATTACCCTTTGTGCAAAACTCAATATATGTATATGTATAGGTCACCGAGGCGAGGAATCACTATCTTCTCAAGTATGTAAAACTCATCATATTCATCACATAAATGTTCACATTTATCACATGGATATTCTTCATATAGACATTTTTTTCTTGAGATGGCGATAGGGGAAGCCACTTTACAGTTCAAAATCAGGAAATCACTCCCACCTGATCAATGTGTAAGCTGACTCACTTGTCTCATACAGGTTGACACTCACACAGAGATATACATGTTGCACCAAGGAACTTTTACTCGGCCAACTAAGCCGAAGATACTCACGTGATATACCTGAGTATTCTCCTTCCAGTCTATCAAGTGAGGCTGATATGATATTGTTCCACCTCGACCATCACTAGGACTCTCTCTACCAGTATGAAGCTCATGACAATGCATTGCTGGAATGGTCAGGAGAATCTCTCTACCCGTCCATGATGATTGGCACACAATAATAGGAACAACCGGCGAGGCAGCAGGCAAACTCGATGTTCCATGACAGCCTGAGTTACTATATGCCGCTCCTCATGAAGAAGTTCTCTCAAACAAGCATCCAGAGATGGTACATGATGATGATTCATCATATTAGAACGTGCATTTTCAAAATCGGAACGACGCTTCATCAAGAATTGACCTCTCTTGCTTGTTTCATGCATTGCTTGAACAACAAATAGAGTTGCAGTGGGAACATTAGCATAAACAATATCTGAATAATCAGCCCAAAGATTTTGAAAACCAGAAAAATATTCCTCAATGGAGAGACTTCCCAGTGTGAAATTAGCCATCTCACACTCTAATTGAAAATGTCGAGTTGTGTTGTCATGATTGTAAACCTTGTTTAGATAATTCCACATGTGAGCGACAGTTTTATAAGGCCTCAGATTGAGAACAAGGTGAGGCTCAACCGAGCTAAGGATCGATGCCATAACCAGAGCATCCTTGATTCCCATTTAGGCAAAGCCTTGACATCTCTAGGTGCGGGATCACTCCCATCAATATGACCCCACAATTCTTTCCCTTTGACAAACAGTTGAAACTGAAACTCCCAAGCAGAATAATTTTTGCCAGTAAAACGAATATGAAACGAGTCTAATTTATCTGATGACATAATGGAACCGAGAATAAATTATCCCACCAAAAGTTTGCAGAAATATGTGTCCAAACCAGAGCAAAATAGATGGTGTAAGCAAAACAGAGAGGATCGAAAAATATGTCCAAACCAGGAAACTAGCGTAACGAAATACTAGAGTAGACCCAAGAACTCACACAAACAGTGCTGAGAGCCAAAACAGAAACAAGAAAGGTGCACAGACAGCACCGAAATCCAGAGTAGAACTGGGAAAGACGCAAGAGAAGATGCCAAAATCAAGAATAGAACAAAAACTCACCAACCGAGGTGCCGAAATCCACAAACTCAACAACAGATAGCGCCGATAATCTCCAAGAAGCACGAAATTCACTCAGATGGCTCCAAAAGCCACAAGAAACCCAAGAGGAAAACTCAGACAGCGCCGATAATGCAAGAAAGGTAAAAACAAATTCATGGAAGACAGGAAAACTTTGAATCTGCTCTTGATACTATGTCAAAACACTCAGAAACCAAGAATACAAAGAGAATATTTTGGAAAAACTGGTCCGCCATGTGCACAGCTTCCTTCTCATTAACAAGGCAATCGGCCATTCTTTACATGGTAAGAAATATACAAGGTAACAACTAGCGTATAAGTTCCTAATTATTAGCATCTATACATGGTAAGAATGACTATCTAGTATATACAGTAGTAGTTTCCTCTTTGTCCAATAGTTTCAACCTCATTTCCCTCAAATCATACACCCTTAGCCACTAATCAAAGGAAGAAAATGCTTTATACAAAGTAGGTTGAGGAATGAAGAATGCATGAATAAAATCCTATGTTGGTATATGTTTACAGTATGAAGTAATGCTTATTGAGTATTCGATTTATTTTATTTTTATTGTATGCTTATTCTAGGAATGAAATGAGTACGAAGCATTAGGACGAACATGGCTCAAGGAAAATGTGACAGAAGCCTAGGTATATTTTATGTAATGTATGAATCCATATTTTGTAGATAAAAAAGGTCTTTTTGATTTAATTCAATGAATTTTGCTGTAAACTCTCTTTTAAATTTCAAAGCAAATTTAAATTTTTGATTATAAAATATTTTATATCCTAGGGAGGAAAGAAGAAGTTTTAAAAAGTTTAGTAATTCTCATCTTATTTTTTAAAACTATTCTTAAATAAAATCCCATCACAAGAACGAGCTTTACAGTAGCATCGACCCAAATTTTCACAACTCAAACTCAAGTGTACTTTAGTATGATATTCCCAGTAAAATGTTAAATATCTGAAATTTAAAAGTACGTGTGAAAATACTACCAATCTAATTGGTTGAACATGATCTTAAAAATTCTTTAGGACTTTGGTCATGACTTGGTCCCAAAAACAAAATTTCAATGCAACCTGCATATATAAATTGAACATAAATGACGTCTTACTCCCGCGAGAATTTTCATTGGGTATTTTTTTTTAAACTGACTTCAACTAGTTTTATAGTAAGCGGAATGAGGCAACTCATCAGCTTGCTCGTCATTCATGGAGAGTTGACAATATTGAGATGTGGTAAGATTGTATTCCAGACTTTCTTTCTGATCAAGTCAATTTGGTTTAATAAATGTCTGTAATTGTTTTCTTGAATGAAATTATTTGTTGATTTCCTATAAAAAAAAAAAAAAACTTCAACTAGTTTTATATATTCAACTATTGTTAAAAAACAATATCTCTGCTAATAAAATGTAGTACTAGTACTTCAAAAAAACATTAAATACCACGCTCTAAGATTCGAATATTATTTTATACGTCTGTGGACTTGGCTATGCCTAGAATAAAATTTTGATTCAAGCAAACGTCAAGGTTTTAAAAAAGTATATTTAATTTAAGAGTAATGCTAGAGAGAAACCATTATAGTAATGCACACTTTACACTCACTGCGTGACTGCTTCTAGTTGATTGTTCCTAACACTCACTTTGGGAGATGTGTGGTCTAGATGATACCACATCATGTGTGCAAAATGGATGCTCTCAATAGTGGCTTCTATCTATATTTATTCTTAATAATTTAATAAGTGAATATGGTCTCATCCATAGGTGTGTTTTTGTCCATGTTATGGTGAACCTGATCTTCTAGATGACGTGTTTGACTTTGCCGTCAAACGCTCCTGCAAGGACTTTGATAATCCAAAACCTCAGTTCATTTGGCCGCCTGGGAGGCTCTGAAGCTCAATTTGCAACCGCAGAAGTAAGCATTCACAATCTCCTTCAACAGATCTACACTGCATATTATAGTTGCATGTTGTGATCTTGCATTTAGCACTTTTTCTCTTTCAGCAAATAGCGAAACTTTTCCCCCGCCGCCCTTTTCAGCAATCCATAAATTCATCAATCTGCATCGAAGTTTATACTGATCATGTACTGATCATACTTCACAAATCATGTGCAAGTAGATGAAAAATTCATCTGTGCTTCATGATATTCAGCATATTTTAGTATTCATTTCTATCTGTTTGTATTTCTTACGAGCGAACAAAAGAAATATTCCATATTTGAAGATCAATTATATATGCATCATCAGAGATTTGCTTTTTGGAAGGAGTACGTGAGCTAGCTAGCTAGGCTTTTGCACGATGAGTGATGGAAACGTTATGGATCAACAAGGATTCTTTCCTGTTCCATCATCTCCTCAAACGGAAGATTACTGGGACGCAGCTACATCATTAGATCAGGAGTTGACCCCAATTGATGATGCTGAAAATGAGGCTAATATTGAGAGTAAGTTCTTTAATTCTCTCTCTCTCTCTCTAGCTCACCCATATTGGCATTTGGCATGAAACTAGAGAACAAGCTTTGGGACAATTGATGATTAAACATGATATTAGAGAAAGATTATAACTTTAACCATTGATTTCACAGTACTTTATGATTTATCCTCCATTTCAAAATTAAATATATAAAAAAAATTTGGAATAATTTGTGATTTTAACACCATTTGTTCGTAAGTTTTTCTGTCAAGGGAAAATGCCAACAGTACTGTCGGATGACCCTCTCATTTCTCATACTGATTTGAACTCTTGTAAAACAAGAAAATTGTCATCGGACTCTGCTGGCCTGGTCTTGAAGGACTGGGACACTCCGATGATTAAATTAGTCATTTAGTCATTTTGTGCATCATATTCACCATTCCCTTTCCATCTTATGAAATGGCATTTTATTCGGCCACCACATTATCCATTCATCCATTTTGATCTTCCCACCTAAAAAACTCGACCAACCCTAGTGTTTGCCCTAATTTCCATAAATAGATCACTTCCCATAATTGCCCTTCATCCATCGCAAACATTGACCTAGCCGAAATCCTAATTGCCTCCCATCTTTCCATACTTACACTTACAAGTCAAATATTAACTTGCCATCTTAGTTCAAATTCAAATTCCCCTATTCTCTCAAAGATTCTCTCCATCTTACAAAATTTCCATATCAATTCCTAAACTAACCAAATCTAGCCAATCTTCCAAAGATCAAGTCAACTCCAATCTGTCCACCGTAGACAATACCAAATCTAATACTTACCTAAAGAGATTCCTACCACTTAGGAATCTTTCCTTAATTTTCTCCAAGCCAACCAACTGTAAATATGTAAAATGCCCACACCTCTAGGCTTGTGTATTGACATATATATATCTTTACAGATTACAAAATACAATAAAAGATAGGAATAAACATCTAAGGAAATATACAATTGTAATGGAAACTAACAACTGAAATGGAAACTAACGTAAACTAATATAAATACAATTGAGGGAATACGGGAGGGAATAATGGAAACAAGAATCAAGCTATTCTCGTGATGCTTGGCGTGAATATGGGATGTTCTCCCTATCATTCCCCCTCAAGTTCAAGTCGGTATTGGACCGATGCAGAGCTTGTCACAATTGAGTATGAACTGTGGGCTGCACAGTGGCTTTGTGAAGACATCTGCTACTTGTTCTTTACCAGGAATATGGACAAGATGAATGAGACCGTTTGCTACCTTCTCTCGAACAAAATGTATGTCAATCTCAATATGCTTTGTTCTTTGATGAAAAACTGGATTTCGAGCCATGCTGATTGCACTAATATTGTCGGAGTATAGTGTAGGTGCCGAGAGTTGGTATCCCAAGTTCGTTAATAAATTCATAAACCAGAGTACTTCTGCTGTTGTTGAAGCTAAACTTCGATACTCTGCTTCTGCAGTCGAGCGAGCAACCGTGGTTTGCTTCTTGGCTCCCCATGACAGCAAATTGGATCCCATGTAAATAGCAAAACCAGATGTCGAGCGTCTGTCATCTCTTGACCCTGCCCAGTCCGCATCACAGTAGCCTTGGAAAGCAGATAGTGGTGATTTAGTGAAGTGAAGACCAAGATGAATGGTGCCCTTTAGATATCTAAATATCCTTTTAACAGCTTGTAAATGTGGTTCACGCGGTGCCTGCATAAACTGACAAACAAAGTTAACAGCAAAGGCCACATCAGGCCTTGTTAAGGTGAGGTACTGAAGGGTTCCCACCATCTGTCGATAAGAAGTAGGATTTTCTAAAAGAATTCCTTCTTGAGCCGAAAGCTTCTGTCCAGAAGCAAGTGGTGTTGAGACTGGTTTTACACCATCTAGTCCGAACCTCTGTAGTAATGATAGAAGATATCTAGACTGATGTAAAAATAAATCCTCACGGGTGCGATGTACCTGAACCCCAAGAAAATAATGTAAATGGCCGAGATCCTTCATATGGAAACCAACTGATAAAGTTTGAACTAATGCAGCCATGGAAGAGGGAGAACTGTCGGTGAGGATTATGTCATCCACATAAATCAGGAGCATGAGTACTTCAGTTTTATCATGCCGAAAAAATAAGGAATTATCATATGGACATCTTTGAAAACCCAATTGCATAAGAGAATTGCTAAATTTGAGGTACCATGCGCGAGGGGCTTGTTTAAGCCCATACAAAGCCTTGTGCAATCTACAAACATATTCTGGATGTTGAGGATCTACAAATCCTTGTGGCTGAGTTAAGTACACTGTTTCTTGCAACTCGCCATGTAGAAAAGCATTACTAACGTCGAGTTGTTTGAGAGGCCACCCTTGAGATAAAGCCAAGTGAAGAATGAGTCGAATGGTGGCAGGTCGAACAACAGGACTAAAAGTTTCATCATAGTCCAAACCGTGAAGCTGTGTAAAACCACGAGCTACAAGTCGTGCTTTGTAGCGTTCTACAGAACCATCAGCTTTTGTTTTAACCTTAAAGACCCATTTGCTTGTGACTAAATTCATGTCGGGAGAAGGGGGTACTAGACTCCAAGTTTTATTCTCATGGAGAGCATCAATCTCGGACTGCATTGCCTGATGCCATTTGGGATCATGCTCGGCTTGTCTAAAGGTTTTGGGTTCCAAAGGTGTTGTTGCTAAATCAACTACAAAGCAAACTGGAACTGGATGCCGAGTAGAGAAAAATATTTTTGGCCTTCTCGTACCATCTTGGGTACGTGTTATCATTGGATGGGTCCTTGTAGGTGCAGTTGCACCAGCAGATGGTATATTAGATGCAAGAACATCTGGAGATGGTTCGTCTGTAGGCAATGAAGCAGAGTCAAGAATTTGACTTGTGGTTTCAATAGGTGGTGCCGAGGATTCAATTTGTGGCTCTCGTATGATGGCGTTAGGTAAAGATCTATTAGTAAACCACGTTGGTTTCAAAGGAATAGGAACCTGCTCAGAAAAAGGAAAATTTTCCTCATTGAAAACTACATGTCTAGAAACATAGATGCGTCCCGTGACTAAGTCCATGCACTTATACCCCTTATATTGAGACATGTATCCGAGAAAAACACAAGGGGTGGACTTATGTTGCAGTTTGGTCCGGCCAAAAGGAGAGAGAAGAGGATAACACATGCAACCAAAAACTCGAAGTGACTCATACGATGGAGGAGATTTAAAAACTAATTGATAAGGAGTAGTTCCCTTAAGGACTGAAGTTGGCAACCTATAAATAAGAAAAACGGCTGTGTTAAAAGCTGCAGACCAAAACTTTGTAGGAGTGGAAGAGTGATCCATGAGGGCAAGAGCAGTCTCAACTATATGGCGATGGCGCCTTTCAGCTAGACCATTTTGCTCGGGAGTGCCAGGACAAGAAAATTTTTGAACAATACCACGAGATGCAAAATAATTCTTTAAGGTATGGTTGACAAATTCTCCACCACCATCACTTTGAATGCATTTGATTATAGTATTAAACTGGTTTTCAACCATCTTAATGAAGTTTGGAAATATGGTAAGAACGTCGGATTTACGTGCTAAAGGAAATAACCATATATATCGAGAAAATTCATCAATTATCACTAGATAATAACGATAGCCATCAAATGACGTTATAGGAGCCGGCCCCCATACATCAGTGTGAAGAGTGTGAAGAAATATGGGAACATGGGAACTACAATTTTGAAAAGGTAATTTGGAAGACTTTCCCATAACACAACTTTCACAAAAATCCACTTGTTTATTTGTAAGAGAAAGACATGGAAACAAAGCATGAAGAGTTCTAATGTTGGGATGTCCAAGGCAAGTATGCCATGTATTTCCTGAAGCTTTATTGGTGAGGAGAGCCATTGGATTTATACTCTTAATGGATGAAGACAAGGGGTATAAGCCATCATGCACAAGTCCTTTAAGCATCACTTGGTTCGTCCGCAGGTCCTTGATAAAAAAATCCCAAGGATAAAACATGAAACAACAATGATTGTCAGTGGTAAACTTTGAAACCGAAAGAAGCTTTTTCCGTAAAGTTGGCACAATCAAAGTATTTTTCAACTGCATTGAGGAATTAGGAAGAGTAAAGTTTGCAGTTTCAGATATAGGTAAAATAGACCCATTTCCAACCATTACCATATCAGTTCCTATATATGGTGTAATACCTTGAGCTTCATTTGTTGTCGGGGCCATATGATGATTTGCACCAGTATCTGGAAGCCATGAGTCATCAACCTGATCACCAGTTTGAACAGCAAGGAAGGCGTGGTACTGATCGGCCTCTTCATCTGAGGCACAACATGCATCAGCTTTGTGATTTGGGCCACCACAACGAAAACAGGTAATGCGCGAACTTCGACCACCTCGGACTGCATGTCGATCATTGTTTCCTCGGTGTGAAGGTTGTGAAACACGACTGCCATTCGAGCGTGCATTTGAACGTTGACCCCCACGATAACCTTGTCCACGATTGTTGGAAGTTCTGCCACGATTATATGTATTCCCAGTGGACTTGGGAACAGAGGATCTATTTGTATACAAAGCAACAGGGGAGGAAGTTGTGTGAAAAACAGAGGAAATGCGCAACTCAAAGTCTCGGAGCTTACCGATGACATTTTCTAGAGAGGGAAAATTATCTCTAGCATTTATAGCTGCCACAATAGGATCAAATTCGGATCCAAGGCCACGAAGAAGACAGTTGATGAATTCATCATCATCCATTGGTTTGCCAGCACCACGGAGAGAAAGCGCCAATGACTTGGCCTTGTGTAGGTAGCGCCAATGACTTGGCCTTGTGTAGGTACTCCTCCATAGACGAGGAACCTTTGGTGAGAACTTGCAGCTCTCCACGCATCTGTTGAACACGATCACGAGTATGTCGACCATACAATGTTTCAAGAACTTCCCAAGCTTCATGCGACGTCTCACAATTAATCACTTGTGAGAGAGGTGCTTCGGACAGGGAGCTGTTGATCCAACCGAGGATCAATTGATCCAAACGTAACCATTTCGTTGCTGCTGGATTGGATACTAACTGATTAGTATCATCAGAAACCATGGTGGGTGGGCAAGGCAATTCATTTATGAGATAGCCTAAGAGACCATGGCCTTTTAAAACAGGAAGGACCTGGGCTTTCCATAATAAGTAATTTGTGGATGCAAGCTTGGTTGGTATATCGGATAGGTGTGTTTTGGTGAAAAAGAAGTCAAGGGAGGAAGAGTCCGAGGATGGAGCTTGTGAGGTAGAAGACGACGACATTATTCAGGAATTTTCTCTAGGCTCTCTGATACCATGTAAATATGTAAAATGCCCACACCTCTAGGCTTGTGTATTGACATATATATATCTTTATAGATTACAAAATACAATAAAAGATAGGAATAAACATCTAAGGAAATATACAATTGTAATGGAAACTAACAATTGAAATGGAAACTAACGTAAACTAATATAAATACAATTGAGGGAATACGGGAGGGAATAATGGAAACAAGAATCAAGCTATTCTCGTGATGCTTGGCGTGAATATGGGATGTTCTCCCTATCACAAACCACATCCAAATCCTCCATTTTGGCAACCCTAGCCATCCAACATCCAAAACCCTAATTCCTCATCCTTAGCCACCAAACCCTAACCTCACTCCTCCACCTCATTCCCAAACCTTAGCATCATCCTAAACTCCAACCCTAAGCCAACTCTTCCAAATCTCAAAATCCACCATAGCCACCTCACAAAACTCTAGTTACACTTCACCATACCAACCCTGATCACCATCCAAGTGGCCCAAACATCAAGGACACCCTTCAAGCCGCCCACATTGCATCAAAGACTCATAATCAACACTTAGCCTAGCCGAGTTCATCATCATCTCCATTATTTTATCACTCAAACACCATCCTTTTGTTGAAGGCCAAACAAGTTGGCAAGGTCACTCGATCATCATCCTCACCAAGACAAACTCGTGGTCTTTAGTGTTAAGAATAAAACTGGGATCTCTAACAGATAGGCCTTGCTCGATGTTCTAGAGCAAGGGCTTAGTTTTTCCTGCTCCTCGATCGCAAGCTAGGAATTGACCTTGCTCGGTGAACTCTAGCAAAAGCTTATTTTCTTTCTTCGATAATCGCAAGGAGGTCTTGTGCTATGATTCTGACCTACGTCATTTGCTCGGTAAATGTGAGCATCTTTCCAAGAGACTTTGCTCAATGATTTGGAGGCTGCTGATTGCGACCTTCTTGATTTGCCATTTAGTAATGGCCTTTTTCTATTTTTTTTTTTGAAGTCAAATTCTCATCTTCATTTCATTAAACATAGGAAGAAATACACGATGGGATCTCCTCCAATGTTACAATTGGGTCAGAAAATGAAAAAGAGTTTTTTGCTAACAAGTGAGCTATAGAGTTGCCATTTCTCCTAACATGAGAAACCTCCCACTTAGCAAACTTTTGAAGTAACATTTTAGTTTCATTCATGATCATACTGGCAGTGCTCCAGCCTTCTTTGTCGTTCTTAATGGCCATTACAACTTGGAGAGAGTCCCCTTCGAGTATGACCTGTGAAAAGCCAAGCTCCAATCCAAACTTCACTGCTTGCAGCGCTCCATAAGCCTCAGCCAGTAGAGGGTCAGGGAAGAGGGGTTTGCTAGTTCTCAGTGTAGAGATAATTTGGCCTGCACTGTCCCTGGCCACCACTCCTACACCAATGAGACCTTGTATCTTATATGTTGCTCCATCCCAATTCAGCTTGATCCAATTCAAAGGGGGAGCCTGCCATGAGTTCGTAGATGTGTTTACTTGACATGTTCTGAAATCTCTTTGTGGAACTTCCTCATTAAGTAGTTCGAGAGTATGTCTAGTATCCCTGATTATGGTTGAGGGATGTATAAATGTTTCCTTAAAAATGAAAGAGTTCCTCCTCCACCAAATCTGCCTAGCCACAACTACAAATTCTTGAACCACCTGTGGCGACATGCTTTTGGTAATAATTTCTAAAAGTTGTAGCATTGATTCCTGAGGTAGATAGCATTTCTGTAACCTTTTTGAACAAGCACTCCAAACATCCTTAGCAGATTCACATCTCCAAACTGCATGCACTGTGTCTTCCACTTCTAACTTGCATATAGGACATAATGGATGCTGCACAATCTTTCTCTTGAAAAGGTTTAGTTGTGTAGGGAGGGATTCTAGACATGCTCTCCATAAAAAGACCTTATCTGCAGGTGTGACTTTAAGCTTCCATAGCATCCTCCAGACTTCTATGAATGAATTACTGCTCGATGCTTGGGACTTTTCTGATAAGGTCCTCTCATTTTCCAAATAGTAAGCACTTCTAACAGAAAAAGATCCATCCTTAGAGCCTTGCCAAATGATTCTGTCACTAGTATTCAAGCTACTAATAGGGGTTCTTAAAATGATGTCAGCTTCTCTTGGAACAAAGATTTCCTTTACTATCTCTGCATTCCACTGCTTTGACTCAGGATTAATCAGATTGGAGACAGTGGCTTTGCTATCCAGCACTTTGACAGGGCTAATGCTCTTGCTAGGTGTATCGTGTGCAATCCATTTATCCCCCCATATTTGTGTTACCTTGCCAGTCCCAATCCTCCAGTATGCCCCTGCTTCAATAAGAGGTCTAGCAGAAATGAAGCTCCTCCAAATGAATGATGGTTTGGAACCTAGTTTTGCTTGCTGAAAACTAGTGTTTGGGTAGTATTTGGCTTTCACCACTTTGGCTACCAGACTCTCGGGTTGCTGGATTAACCTCCAATATTGTTTAGCAAGTAAGGCTTTATTAAAAACTTCCAAATCCCTAAAACCCATCCCCCCTTCTAACTTGGATTGTCCCATTCTCTTCCATGAAACCCAATGAGTCCTTTTTTCTTTAGCTTGTTGTCCCCACCAGAAATTATGGATTACACCATTTATATCCTTTAGAAGTGAGACAGGTAGCTTGAATACACTCATAGTATAGGTGGGAAGGGCTTGTAAGACAGCTTTGATGTAGATTTCTTTACCTGCCTGAGAGAGAGTCTTGACTCTGTGAGAGCTGGTTCTTTATCTAACACTGTCTAAGATGCTCTTGAAAGAGTTATAACGACCCTTTCCTACCACAGAAGGCAGTCCAAGATATTTTTCATAGGAAGTTGCAGACCTCATACCCGCCATTGAAATAATATACCTTTGAGCTGCCTGATTGGTGTTCTTACTAAACATGATTGAGGTTTTCTCAAGATTAAGCCTTTGTCTCGAAGCTAACTCATACATTTTTAGTAGACTGAGCACCCTACTCCATTCAAAAGCATTGGCCTTGCAAAATAGTAGGCTATCATCAGCAAAAAATAAGTGAGAAACACTGATTTTCCCTTTAGCTATTGGAACACCATGAATCAGACCCTTTGCTTCTGCTTGATTAATCAAGTTGCTAAGTGCCTCAGCACACAAGATGAAGAGGTATGGTGAGATGGGGTCACCTTGTCTTATGCCTCTTGTTGGATGGATGGGTTCTTGGGGTATGCCATTGACCAAGAGTTCATAGGAAACTGTTTCAATACACTGCATGACAAGATCCACCCATTTGTTGCAAAAACCCAGCTTGAGCAGGACAGCTCTAAGAAAACTCCATTCAATTCTGTCGTAGGCCTTACTCATATCAAGTTTCAATGCCATGTAACCCTCCTTCCCTTTCATTTTACACTTCATTGTATGGAGGGCCTCAAAAGCCACTATAATATTGTCAGAAATAAGCCTGTTAGGCACAAAAGCAGACTGGGAATTGGAAATAATGAGTGGCAGCAGTTTTTTAAGCCTATTGGCAATCACCTTTGAAACCAGTTTATAGAGAACATTACACAATGAGATTGGTCTAAATTCAGTCACCTTGGTAGGGGCCCTTTTTTTTGGAATTAGAGTAATGAAAGTCTTGTTTATCTCAGCAATATTACCCTTGGAGTTTAGTACCAATAAGATTGCCTCACATACCTGAGTTCCAATGATTGACCAGTGTTTTTGGTAGAAAACTGCTGGGAAACCATCTGGTCCTGGTGAACTGAGTCCCCCCCATCTGGAAAAGAGCATCCTCCACTTCTTGTTGAGTATAAGGCCTTGTGAGAGACTCATTTTGCTCAGCTGTGACTCGTGGGATCAGGGATGCTAAGCGATCTGTTATGTTCTCTGGATTTGATGTAGAGAAAAGGTCCTTGTAGTAGCTTTGGAAAAGAGCACTAATCCCTGCTTTAGAGATAATTTCCTGGCCAGAATCATCCACCAATTTGTTAATGGCATTAGTTTTTCTTCTTTGGGAAGCACATTGATGAAAGAACTTGGTGTTCCTATCCCCCTCCTTTAGCCATTTTTGTTTTGCCCTTTGCTTCCACCTGAGATGATCTTCCTCAAGTAGTCTGTTGATTCCTCTTTGTACTTCCTTAATAGTACCAGTGAGATGTCCTCTATTCTGATTCTGTAGATCATTTGATAGAGCTAACGGAGCCTTCAACTCTCCCTACTGCTGGCCTACCTCCACCTTCCTCCAATTCAACAGTTTCTGTTTGCATTCAGTGAGTCCTTCATTTGCCTTCTCCACTGGATTTGCCATCTGTCTGACCTGATTCCAGGCTTCCTGCACCACCTTATAACAATTTTCTCTGAGTGCCCAACTAGCCTCAAAGCGAAAAGGCTTTTTGGATCTTGATATGAAAGCCTGACTCCCATCTAGGCAGATAAGAAGTGGACAATGATCTGAACTTAAAGCTGGTAAAGTAAACACCTTTGAGTTAGGGTAGCATTCATTCCATGTGGAATTACAGAAAGCTCTATCCAACATCTCTTTAATGAAGGCCCCTCCAAATCTTCCATTAGACCAAGTGAATTTATTACCAATGAAGCCCATGTCATATAATCCACATGCATCAACAGTTTGCCTAAAGGACTCAATCTGGTTTCGGGGTCTGATAGTGCCCCCACATTTTTCTCCAAAGCTGAGCACCTCATTAAAATCCCCAATGCATAACCACCCTTCATTACTCAGTGGTGTTAGGTGGCATAGTAACTGCCAGCTATCATTCCTTAGTGCAGTATTGGGTGAACCATAGAATCCTGTAAGAATCCAATCCCTACCCCCTCCCCCATCTCCCTTGACTATTAGGGAAATATGGCTTTGAGAGTATGAATGGACAGTGGCCTCGAATTCCTCCTTCCATAAAAAGGCAATCCCTCCACTTAAGCCTCTGCAATCTACCACAAAACTGTTCTCAAATCTCAAAGTCCTTTTTATACTTTCAACTTTGAGCCTTTTACACTTTGTTTCCATCAAGAAAACAAAGGATGGGATCTTTTTATGCACCATCTGATGCAAAGCTTGAACTGTCTGGGGGTTCCCAAGCCCCCGACAATTCCAACTTATACCATTCATTTTGATTGGTGGGGCTGTTTAACAGCCTCCACCATATCAACATTGTGCAAATTATGGCTACCTCTTTTCTCAGGTTTAAACCTTTTGACCTTCTCCTGTTCATCACAGGCTGGGAGAGGGCTAGAATTTCGCTTTGAAATGCTTGGAAAGTCTAAGGAAGGACTTTCAAAACATGAATTCCTTGCACGTCTCTTCCATGAAGCTCTGGCTTTGGACTGGTTCAGGGCTTTGACTTGATCAGTAAGAAAGTTATCCAGGGAGTTAATCTGTGTAACCAGATCATTTGTCACCACATGTTCCTTTTCAGAGTTGGTAATCTTGCAGTATTCGAGGTGTGTCTGCTTTTCCACTGGATCTGTCTTTCTAAAGGTATTAGGTTCCACTCCTAGCATAGCACTGGGCCCCTTTGGAGGGTATAGAGAGACCATTGCTTTATTACATTGCTTTTCACCACATTCTGTTTCAAGTAACTGACTTGGCTCTGAAAAGTCCTCTGATGCCTGCCCATTGTTCTGAGCAATGCTTTTCCCATTTTCATTAAAAAGGTCCCTGGTAGAAGCCTGACATTCCTCTTTGACTTTCTGTTTTTCCACTTTGCTTTTCTTCCCTGACCTCCCTTCCTTCCACCCATGGATGAGACTGAGTTTGACCCTCCTGGTATGTTCCTTCACCATATTTTTTGTATTGCAGGTCAGCCTCCTTAGTGACTGGAGCTCTGAGCCATGAGCCATGCCCCATATTGTTGCTTACCATCACTTGGTGCATTGGTGCAGACTTGCTGAGAATGCTTGATGACACCACACTTGAAATAGACTGAGGGTAGCCTCTCATATTTAAAATGAATCCATGACTTCTTCCCCTCCACAGTAAGAAAAGTGCCTCTTGGTAATGCTTTAGTGATATTAACTTCCACTCTTATTCTCAGGAACCTGCCCCAACTTATTCCTCTTTCATCTGCATGGACCTTGATGACCCTCCCCACACTGCTACCTAGCTGGAAACCAGTTTCTTGGTTCATGTAATCGACTGGTATATTATAGGCCTGGAGCCAAAACTCCTCCCTAGTAAAGTCAATCTCATTGATGGACATGGATCCCTCATAGGGGTGAATGCATAATAGCCAGCGATCAAAGGACCATGGTCTGCCCTTTATTACTCGAGCCTTATCCTGCTCAGTGTTGAATTCAATGAGGTATTTGTTCAAACCAATTTCAGTGAACTGAATCCAGCTCTCGCACTTCCACACTTTGGCCATAGTACTCTTAAAAGCTTTTTTGTTGACAGACTTCCCTGCCACTATCATTAGCAAAATACAAAAAGGACTTTGATTCCCCGTTTTTGACTTCGAGTTAGATGGTAGCAGCACTCCCTCCTTCTCCTTCTCAGTGAGACTCAGCCTTTCCCATTGTCTAGATAGTTCTTCATCCATAGCCATCTCTTCAGCCTTGTGAGAACCCGTGGACGGGACAAACTCTATTCTAGAGAGAAAACCTCACTAAAGTGTGAGGACCCAATCCTAATGGCCTTTTTCTAAAGTTGCTAAAAAAGAGACCTTAACTTTGCTCGGATCTATGGTATGTTCAAAAACCTAGGGGAAGCTTCTCGGTAATCGTTTCCACGCAACTATATATAGTGCTCATATCGAGAATATTTGTAATCTCTAATCTTGAAATTTTATATAGCTCGATATTATCGGGCTTTCTCAAACTTGGTATGGAGCTCATTACATGTGCATCTTAAAAACTGGTGCACTATTATGGAAAACTTAGGTGCTGTGTGGATAATGAGTTGAAATGAGATTAATTAAGATAAAAGTTGAATAAATTATTGTTAGAATATTATATTTTAATATTATTATTATTTTAAAATTTAAAAAAATTGAATTGTATATTATATTTTATTGAAAAAACCTCCCCGAGCTTTTTGCCTGAGTAAACTTCCACTTCTGTGCAAAGACATATCTTGTATCCAAGCTTCACGTGTTATGAGTCTCACATCCAGCTCGGTTTCATCTCTACAAACTGATAACTTAGCGTATTTTGCCAAGGTAGTTCACCCCTACACATGGCCCCATGCATGAAACTAATGGTTAGGAGACACATTCCTAGGGGCTACCCATTTTATTGAATCTAGGAAAAATATATTAACTCTCCACGTGTATATGTAATTACACTCCCAACCACGCCGGCCTAGTACGTCTTACGTACGAAAGATGCCGACCATACAGCTCGGCAATAACACTCCTAGCACGAAACCAAGAAAACCAACCCACCTAACTTGCTTAACGTCCTCGGCATAATCATGTGTTCTCGGACAGCAAAAGAACCATGGATCGGTTAGATAGTTGGGAGTGGGGGTTATTTCCTAAAAATGGTGCTCATGGCCATTATGTAAAAAGTGGCTTTATACCGTTATCATCATGTAGTGGATTTTGTGAGTAGGGACGGAAGAAATTTATGGGTCTAATTCATTTCATAAAATCGATTCAATAAGAGATGATTGCTTATTTCTTATAAACATGTTCAAAATCTTGTCTAGAGGCAATGTGAGATTAAATATTCCTCAATACCTTTCCTCACATGCATGTTATTATTTTTCCCGTTGGTCCTTGTTACGGAGTAAGTAGTGTGGACCCGTATTCGTCCTGTGTCAGATTCTGATACTATGACAAAAATTCATGGACTTAACTCATCTCATAAAACCGGTTCAACAAGAGAGCATTGCTTATTTCTTATAAACATGCCTAATAACAGACAATATGAGATTATTTCTCAAGAGAACGACTACCTATTTTTATCACCAATAGTTATTCTCAATTCCCATGGTAAATATGCTTGGAAAATCGAGCTTAGGAATCTTATACGTACTTTTAGGGTAGGTTTGGGGGGTGAGATGAAAATTTTGTGTTTTATTCTAGTGTTTAAAATATTATGTTTTAGTATTATTATTGTATTATTATTGTATTGGGATTTGAAAAAGTTGAATTGAGATTTGAAAAAGTTAAATTGTTTATTATATTTTGTATGGGGATTTGAAAAATGTGTAATGATGAGATGAGATGAGATGAGAATTTTGTGTTTTGTTTTGGTTATCAAATCTGCCCTTAATCGTGGTAATTTCTACCGTTCAATATTGTGGCTAATAGTCACTTAGTCGGAGTGTCCAGTTGAGACCCACGGGCTAAACACCATCCAACTTGCAAAAACTGCATTTGAAATGCGCCAAACTCTTACGTACGTTAAGAAATATACAGAAAAAGAGAGAGAACAGTCTTATAATGTGGCCTGATGCTATATTTTTTAATCTTCCAGCTTCTCACTTAGAAACTAAAAGGCATCATTTACCAACAAAGTACTGCGATTACTTATGCCAGTCCAAAAAAATTTTCCAGGGACAAGAAGATTTCATTTTCTTGACACTTCCGTCCGTCTCTATAAAGCCGCCCTAAAAGGTGATTGGCCAGCTGCTAAGGATGTACTTGATAAATATCCAGATGCCGTTACATATTCCATAACAAGACGTAAGGATAAAGTTCTTCACATCGCAGCTGCAACAGAGCACACAGGTTTTGTAAAAGAACTGGTAAAACGGATGAATCCGAACGAATTAGCACTGAAAAACTTACATGAAAATACCGCCATTTGCTTCGCTGCTGCATCAGGAATCGTGTCAATTGCTGAGGAGATGGTAAAGAAGAACATAGAATTGCCAATGATCCGTGGCAGGAAAAGAATGACACCGCTTTACATGGCAGTTTTGCAAGGACGTAGAAACATGGTGGCTTATCTTTACTCTGTCACTGCTTTCGAACGTTTGACTCCTCTTGAACGCATTGATATCCTGGTTGCTTGTATTTCGAGTGATTTGTATGGTACGCACATCCTTCATCTCGCTTATTTTTAGTCTGAAAGAAAATTTATATTTTGTCCAAGCAGTCCCTCGCGTGTGGGCTACAATCTTCTTCAATGAGTAGCCCAATTATATGTTGAATATTTAATTAAATAGATAAAGTATAGAGTCAGAGTTTGAATTTAAGACCTCTGTTCCGATATCACGTGAAATTAACACTATTCCTAAAAATTTAAGCATATGAATAGAGTTAGATTTAATCATTTATATTATGTCCTAATAACGCCATTACGTTTGTTTTGATGTCTATTAGAATATAAATTAAATAATTAATTTGTCTCTTTTGATCCGTTTAAGTTTTAAAGATAAGTTTTAAAGATTACCACATGATCTATTGCAATAATGTTATTGGCCATATGGGGATTCCTTTTAATAACTGACCTTTGACTATGATCAAATCAACTGTGCTGCATGCTTTTATGGACAGAGATAGCATTGATAATTCTGAAAGATTATCCAGAATTATCAACTATGAAGGATACATATGGGAAGATAGCATTGCAAGAGTTGGCTAAAAAGTCTTATGCAATCGGCAGCAAAAGTCAGCTATCAGTCTGGGACAGATGCTTAAACTCCTGTCAGTTTGCCTCCAACCCAATCTTTCTTCACTGGCATGCATGCGTGTGCGAATATATTATATGTGTGTGCATGTCTATAAATAATTAAATAAATAAATATATTTATATATTGCAAATACCGTATTTTAATTGATTTTTCTTTTGATATTCTGGCCAAGTGTTAATCGATTTCTGTATGCTAATTAATAATTTTATGATATATTTACTAAAAATTCCTTGGGATGAGAAAAAAGTCTCATCTCATCTCGTTATTACAACTTTCAACTCATCTCACCTTAAAATATATTTCCATCAAACCCGAAGTCTACCTCACCTTAAAATTTCAGAAATCGAATTAAAAGTACTCTATTTTTTTCTTGTTTCAATATTACGTAGTTGTAAAAGTTGATTTTTCTTTTCACTAATATATCATATGATCAGGGACGTTCAGAGGGGTCTATAACAAAGCTTTGATGGGTACAATAGCACATCAATTAGTTGATCTTCTCTGGAAAAATGTTCTACTATTGCCAGAGAAAGACTTCATAAAGCTGGTTCGCGGCCATTCCTCTTTCCTTTTTGATGCTGCAAGATCAGGGAATGTTGAATTTCTTATTGTACTTATACGCTCTTATCCCGATCTCATATGGAGAGTAGATGAGAAAAACCGAAGTATATTTCACCTCGCTATTAAATATAGGCAAGAGAGTGTATTCAATCTAATATATGAGTTAGGCTCTATCAAGGGTATCATGGCACTCTATACTGACCAAGACAACAACAATATGCTGCACTTGGCTGCTGAAATAGCTCCTCCAGACCGACTAAATACCATATCAGGAGCAGCACTCCAAGTGCAACGAGAGTTATTGTGGTTTAAGGTTGTCTACATTAATATTGAAGTTTTCTTTTCTTCTAGCAATATATACACATACACACATGCTTACATACATATATATATGTATATATCCATTGCACTTTCACTTACCAACTACGTACTAGCTAACACCTTGATCATTACAGGAGATAGAAAAGATTGTTCAGCATTCATACACGGAGATGATGAATTTAGATGAAAACAAGAAACCCGCAGATACTCCCTGGGAATTATTTACACAGACACATGAAAATTTACAAAAAGAAGGTGAAAAATGGATGAAGGACACAGCAAACTATAGCATGCTTGTGGCGACATTGATTGCCACTGTAGTTTTCACTGCAGCCTTCACTGTACCGGGTGGCAACAATCAAGACCTAGGCACTCCTATTTTCTTGAGAAATAAATGGTTTATGGCATTCTTCATATCAGATGCAATTACATTGCTCTCTTCCTCGACTGCGATATTGATATTCTTGTCAATTCTCACGTCACGTTATGCAAAAGAGGATTTCCTTCGGTCATTACCTGCAAGGTTGTTCTTTGGACTTACAGCACTTTTCATCTCTATAGCAGGCATGGTGCTAACGTTCAGTGCAACCTGCTTTCTGGTATATGACAGTGAAATCGCAAGTATTCCGATTGTTATAATAAGTTTGGCTGGTATCCCAGTAACTTTGTTTTTTATTTTACATTTTAGACTTTGGGCTGATATATTCCGCTCAACGTATGGGTCTAGGTTTCTTTTCCGACCACATGAACGTAGACTTTTCTAGAAGAATATGTTCGACTAGGCAATTGACTGGTAGAAAATCCAAAATGCAAGACAAAAGAAAAGGAAGGGGGATTGTTAAAGGTAGTCAAGTGATTCTGAACAAGGATGGACGAAAATAGAATTATTTCCGTGATCAAGACTTCAATTCGATCTCCATAATTGACTAGATTTAGTGATATCCTTTTTGTTGTATATACTGATTCTAATTTGTACTTTGCATTTTCAAATCCACAGTTAGTACCGCGCACTCTTTTTAAAAATGAGTGGGATACATAATTAATAAATTAATTTTTTTCATGTATATCTCATACTTATTTTTTTAAAAATTTGTGTACGGCACTTGCATACTCTTTAGTTACAAATATAATTTCTATTTTATCAACCATGCTCTATATACATCTTTTTTGACATCTTCAGTGTATATATTTTATTAGTTGTAACCAACGTATTTGGTACACTCCATAAACACAAATCAGAGTCTACCTGATCAACATATATAGGTGAGACAAATATTCAGACTTCATTTATTCTTTATATGGCATCATAGTAGAGATCCTAAATTCAAATCATAACTTTACATCTCGCCTGATAATCTCTATCTTAACAATAATGCATGCATGTAGGACTTGTTGGAGCTCATGAAAATTATAGATGCAAAGAAAATTAAATCATATATACCGTGTTATAGGTTTCCGAGCAACATTCTAAAAATCCATGTAAAGACTTACTGGGCAACAATGCTCAAAACACACAAGACATCAACCGTTCGCTTGGGGGCCCCAAGCCTTCAAAGCAACTTGAGAACAAACTCAGAAATCCAGTTTTAAAACGTCCAGTTTACTAATGTGTGCACCACGGTCTTCCGACTATCCACACACCCTCACTCCCCTTACCACACAACGGGTAACTTCATCTATATACGCGCAGTTGGAAACCTTGAAGAAAGAAAAGGAAGAAAACAACGTGCATGGAGTTATGCACGGGTCTCACGCAGTGCTTTTGGGCTTTAGCTCGTGAGTTTTGAATTTTTGGGTCCATTTCCAAAATATTAGGGGGCCCACATCTTGGGTAATGAATGGTCTTAACAAATATGTTAGGTCGGTTAGAGTAGTCTAAATAATCTTTCAGGTTTGTTCGTATTTTCATGTGTCGAGAATTAAATAAATACTAATGGGCTAGTATTCCATAAATTTATATGGGCCTTGTCTCAAATTTTAAAAGTAATATAACTTGTCTTATAAATTCTTCGAGCCAATTCTCACTGGACCCATTCAAGCCCAAATAAATTCATACCCGGTCAATATAATTTTGGGCCCGTAGCTTATTTCAAAATTACTTGTTAAATCTCAAATGGACATTTCATGCATATTAACCAAAACAAACATATTAACCAAAAAATATTTGAACACGAGTTTCGTGCTCGGCCCGAGTGTTATATCCTCCCCTCCTTAAAAATATTTTGTCCTTGAAATTTGTTGCTCGCAAAGTATACAATACTTATACCTCATAATGCATGCATATTTTAATTCTCGATAATTATGTCAATCCTAATATTCCAAAATCCTAACTTTCCGTTATTTAGTGCCTGGTGCCATAAATATCCCCTAATCCTATAGGCATACACATTTACACACCTAGTGGTTGTCATACACCTCGGCAATGGAATTACAAATCTAATAATAAATCCTTTTTTTTTTTTTTTTTTACTAAACCTCATGTATTATTGCAAAAATAGATACGTAACTTAAATCCTAATTAAATACGTATTTTGATATTTAAGTCTAAAATATTAAAATAATTTATTTTCTTAAAAATCTAAAATTCTTGTAATCCTAAAATATTACCACTTCTCAAATTAATCAATACCCACTTAATTTTTCCGACTATTAAACTCTAAATTATTTCTGTAAAATAAAGTGCATGACTAACATATGTACTCAATTAAGACTAAGCCCGTGTAAAATACACATCCAATTTGTTATTCACTTAACATAAGTATAACAAAATCCATTAAAATAACTAGTAGAATTTTGTTTGATAAAAATAGACTTGATCAGATTTAGAGCGTCCAAATTGAAGTTAAACCCTTACTTTTTTTTTTACCCATAGAATTTCATTGAAAACAAAAAATTTAATACAAACTAATATAATTTAACTATTCCATGACAAACAAATTTTTTGGGCTAATATAAAGTGAGGCGCAGCTAATTTGATGTAATCAAACTGAGGCAAATAGTAAAAAAATAGGCCCAACCTAAATTTCCAATTTAAAACACATCTACCTTGGCTTGCGACTAAAATGGGCATAAATGCAAATAAATCTTAAAAAGTTTACTCTACTTTGCATAAAAGCATTATGGGAAAGGTTAAACAAATCCCTTTCATTTTACTTGAGAACAACCCAGCTGTTCATTGTGGGTAGCGGTGGCAGAGACTTACTGAGAGAAGCACGAGAGGCAATACGTGGCTAGGCGCGGTGGCAGAGCACTAGGAGAGGGAGAGAGAGTGATGAGTGAACGAGAGATAACGTGAGGAAAGAGAGATAGAGGGACACAGTGTGAAGGATCGGGCTGTTGCTAATGCTACTACTACTAAGATTGTAACACTCAGGTCCAGCAACAAGTCATTTTCAAAAACTTTTGTTTTTGGATATATACGTATAAAGAGCCCAGTTAATTTTCAAGTATTACTTTTCTTATATACACTGGTTGTGGTCCAAATTGTATTTTGGTGGATAACAAATTTTTTTAAATAGGCTTGTTGTTTTAATAACTTCCTTACATATTTTTGGGTCGGATGAAAAATATTTTTGTGGGCTGATGACTTTATAGAACAAGTATTTTTTTTAGATGAGTCGAGGCCCAAAAATTCAAAAAGGGGTCCATTTATTAATAGTTCATTTTTTTCACTATGAAACATGGGCCAAATTTTTGAAATGGCCCAGTATTTTTCAGCAATCCCAAGCTTGTGAGAACCAAGAATAGAACCCACGTCATGCACGGTTCCTTCTACTAGGGTTTTCAGCAGCTACTATATATACCCACACGTTAGAATATTACACAACTGTCTCTTCTCGATCCCAAGTGTAGCCACTACCCAGCTTCGTGCAATTCCTCCCAAGCTACCCAACCGTTCACGTCGCCACAATCCTGCATCGAGAACCACCTAGCACTGAAACTCAGTCATGCTCAACCAACTTCATCCGACACCAAATGGAAACCACCACACACGGCACCAAGCCGCCCAGCCTACAACTTAAACCTCCGCCCCACACCATGACGCTGCCATCGTGAGACTCCCCTTGCAAACCACAGCCGAACGCCTTCCCGTGGCCTCCTTTGTAAGCCACATATTACCTCCCCCCTTGGCGCCGCAGCTTTGCTGTTTTTCTCGATGAGTTTTTTGCTCGGTTTCCCCCCCCCTCTCTCTCTCTCTCTCTCACAGCTTACTTTTTTTTTTCTTCTCCCCGCCCTCTCTCTCGCTCATCTATCTCTCTCATCACTCTTTCTCTCTCTCTCTCTCTCTCTGCTTAGCCTCCCATTTGTTGGGGTACAGACCTCAACCATCCAAATTTCCGTCGCAGCCTCTTCATGGTGCTGCTGTCTCTTAGTTTTTCTTGGGTGAGTGCTATCACCACACCATCTTAGTCTTTCTTGTGTTTTTGTTTCTCTTGTAGTTTTAGGAAATATATATTTATGCATTTGTTAACCTAGTAGAAGAGGGATTATTTGCGTTATGCCCCTTTGACCATGAAAGCTTTAATCGACTATTGGTTTTGGAGTGGTTTCTTGTGGGCTGCAGTTTTTATTTATTTGGATTTAGACGCATGTGGATTTGTATTGTTAAGTTGGTATTTTTTTAGAGGCCAATATCTTGTTACGGAATATTTATTAAGTGGATAATAATGGTATTTTAGAATTAAGATATATTATAGGGTTATAAGAATTTTAGGACTTGAGGAATTAAAATAGGTTATTCTAGCATCTTAGGCTTAAATATTGAAATTCGTGCTCAAATGAAAATTTACGGGAATTACCTAATTATTTTATAGGTGACTATTTATAGTTGTTTAGCATTATTGGAGGAAAATTTCTGAAAAGCTAAGAAGTGCAGGTAAGAGGGGTTCCTATACTAGATTTTGCATAAAAAGAAATGAAATGAAGTTGACTTTGAAAATAAGCATGTTTGTTTTGAAAAGAAATCTAAAAGCGACCTTAGATGTTTGTTCTGCACATGCATAAATTTTGTATAAGAATAAAGTATTTTCTGTTATGACTGGTGTAGACATGAGTAAAGTTTTGGCATACTGTTTCTGAAAAGAGCGAATATGAAAAATTGTGCATAAATTATATTTTTGTAATCAGATTTTGTTATGAAATTGTTCTGTACTCTGATATGATATGATGCAATTTCTGAAACCTCTGGCATAACATTCTGTTTTTGTTTTGTTCTTACCTTACCACGAGTGTAAAACTGTGGTATCTGTTTGGGTTGATACCAACTTTCTATTTCTGGTTCACCCACTTTGGAAACAAAGTAATTTTTTGCGTGGTCTTTTCTGATGTGCACACTCGGGGCTTCGAGAATAATAAGGGAAAAATTCACATTCTATTTTTGCCCAGTTGGCCTCCGGGGTTTGCACAACCCTACCATGGGAGGTTAAACATGGAATTCTGTTCTAATATGATGTTTCAGTTATGCTGTGACAAAGAAATTTTGAATAAAAATATTTTTGAACTTTCGCTCTGATATTTTAATAACATGTTCTGACTCTACATTTTGAAAATAAAAAGTACTTTTATTCTGCATTCTGAACTCTGTAAATGCTCATGTTTACGTACTAGTATATGTTCTCTACTTACTGAGTTGTTGATAACTCACCCCCTTTATCTTCACAATATTTTCAGATGATTTTGGATATTTCAGCTGATGATCAAGATTATGAAGTATTGTGTGAGATGACTTAAGAATAATGGATTAAGAATAGAAAGCTTTCGATGAGTATTGGCGATTTTTGTTAAGAAATTTCATTATGTTATGATGACTTGGCATTTTGAAGAATTGATTATATTGAGGAAATTAGTTTGAATCTAAATTTCTTTATAATATTGAGAATTTGGAGTCTATAATTATATTGTTGAAATGTTAGTTTAAGTGACATGTTGAGAAGTTGATATTTTTTTGGGTTACTATATTTAGGATTTGATATATGAGTATGTGTGGTTAATTAATTTGAAGTGTTTACGTTTGATTTGGAGCTTTTGCAAGTATATTAGCAGTGTTAGAGTTGATTTATCAGGTAACATGAGTTAACTCTCCTGACCCACGGCGACGGGGTGTTTCAAAGATCCTCTGGCTTACTTCTCTCCTTGGTGAACTTCAAATTCCCATTACTGGGTGTCCGACGTTATGGAATGATAATATTGGTGCGACTTATATGACAACCACCCTATATTTCACGCCAGGAAAAAACTTGGGGGGATTGACTATGACTTTGTCGTGAGCATATTAGACGTAAATCTCTTCAACTTCGTTTCTTATCGACTACGGATCAAATTGCTAATGTACTTACTAGGCCACTTGTGTCCAACAAATTCTTCTCATTTCGGAACAAGCTCAATGTGATCTCCAACCTGTTGAACTTGTGGGAGGGTGATAAGGATAAAGCTAAAGAAAATCAAGATATAGATAAACTCTAGTTATCTCAATCTCATTGTATTTATCTAATGTAACCGATATAGTCTATAAATATAACAGTGCCTATCACAAATATGTTATGGGAGATTTCCTTAACTTTTTGTAAAACTTATCTTTTATCTTGGGCGAACATATTTTGTACCGGATTCATGTGCTCCTGCATGCTCATTGACCCATAATTGTATGATTGGATGCAAAAACTTGTTTGGTGATCAGCTGTCTTTGAGTTTCCACTTGTAGGAATGAGATCTGTTTGGTGGCTATTATATATGATCTCCTATTAATTTTTTGTTTATCATTGGGGTGTCATTCTTTTGTAGTTGCAATTGATCCTTATCATCCTTGCTCTTCGAGATGGTGTCTCACTGCTCGATATTCTTTTGTTTTAGTTTTTTGCTTTCCCTTGTGGCATCAATCTTTTGCACTTGTTCCAAATTATTACCGTTCTCATGGTTGCTATCTAACGGGGGAGGGAACATATTTTCCATTGGATGATCTAACTTGGATTGTGATAAACATAACATTAATTAAATACTTGTAATAGAAATTATGTTCTCTATTATTTCATATTTATGAAATTACGGAGTAACATAATTTCTATACTGACACTTTTAAATGTTGTAGCAACGCTCACATGGTGATCTTATACACTTCTATTCATTGTTGATAGTGCACAATCTATTCCCATGCATCAAGCCACCATATCCTCTGCATTAAATGGTTCGTTCAAAGCTTCACCAACGCATGAGCAGGCACTAACCCCTACAAATCAAGCACCTAGCTAACTCCACAAATCATGCACCTAGCTTGTGCTATCTTACCCTTTTTATTGATGTATTCTCTCTTAGATTTATGGTATTACACTTGTATATATTTGTGCTCATGCGTATCAGTTATTATCAACAAAACAATATTTTTCACATACTATTTTATGGTATCTAGAGCCATTCACGACTAACGTCATAGTTCCTCTTGTTTTTGCATGGCATCTCCTTCAACCACAGTTTCCTCTCTTGCTTCCTCTACATCACCTCTCCCTCTCATCAATGTCAATCACCTTATTACCACAAAGCTTATTAGAGAAAACTACCTCCTCTAGAAAGCCTAACTGGTTCCCTATCCCAAGGGGTAGCACTTGTATGGTTTTGTTGATGGCTCCATATTGGCACCTCACTACAAGGAATGAGCCTTTTACTAGCGATTATTTATCGCTGGCTATACCATATAAATCGCTGGCGTATATCTACCCCAGCGATTTATAAGTCGCTGCTAATTCGCCGGTATTAAAGCCCCACTTTAGATCTAGTCCAACGGAACCCAAAACTCGCCGCCATATATTCGTTATTATCGGCGATATTATATTCGCTGCTTCATGTTATTAATCGCCGCAAACTCAATATAGGATTGAGTTGATAAACGCTGCGAAAGATATATAGCAGCGACTAATTTTTGACGCTAGAAGTGAAAATATCGCTGCCAATTCTATTTGCCAGCGACCAATACAAATCGCCGTAATATAACTACAACAGTGTTGTTGTATTTGGCGGCGATTATTAATCGCCGCTTTTCATTTCTACCCGCGAGTTTTTAATCGCGGCTATTGGAGATGGCCCTTTTGGCAGCGACCATAAGATCGCTGCGAAATGCTAGCTTACGGCGAGTTTGTAATCGCTGCTAAATGTAGATGTTCCTATAACGGCGATTATTAATCGCCGCTTTTCATTACTACCCGCGAGTTTTTAATCGCGGCTATTGGAGATGGCCCTTTTGGCAGCGACCATAAGATCGCTGCGAAATGCTAACTTACGGCGAGTTTGTAATCGCTGCTAAATGTAGATGTTCCTATAACGGCGATCTCAATATGCCGCTATTTCCTTATAGACAGCGATTTCGAGTTTCGCCGTCAATAATTTTCCGTGCTTAAATTCCCTGGGCTTAATTTTCTTTCTAAGCCTGGTTTTTTTATCTGTTCATAAAAGCAACATTCATAATCAATGGCGCCCAAGAAATGAAGGTTGAACATCAATATAACATGCAAAATAAAATCCCATCAACAAACATCCAAGCCCATCAACAAATCCAAACTCATATGTATTACAATGGGGTGGCGTATTGTATTCTCATATACAAACTGAGCTAAATCCATTCATATTAAATAGCCATCACAGTCATTTCTCATTTTGTATTCAACTCTACTATCCACTGAGAATAAATACAACCAATATCAAACAAAGCCCTAAGCGTCATGCCCCCATGTACAGCTCCTGCGACTTTAACCCAACAACGGCCAGGTTCAGTACTGGATTGGGCTGGCTTGGACCAAGTGTTGCAGCACGGGGCACCTTGGAAAAAGTAGAAACAATGAAAGGCATCAGTCCCATGTCATGTACTAACCCATCCAACTAATACATAGGTGGTAGCTTATGAAGACAAATCGAACTAATACATAGCCTGGTTTTCCCAATGAGCATGCAAGACAAGAATAAATAGTAAACCAAGCTTACAACTAAGACCAGTTTTTGCACTCCAAATGGGGCGGCTTTTTGTGTTCTTTACTTATGTTTTATGGAAGCAAATTTGAACCCAAATATCACAATATTTCACAAGATTAGTTAGGGACATAAGGTGGGGGAGCACTTAGAGGCAAGCTATAGGGGCAAATCAAAGCAAACTTGGAAGTAGGAGCCATGAATTATGAACTGAGAACTGTAAGGCCAGAAAAACCAGACAAGTCAAGTTGAAGAAGACTTATAGGCTTAGTGTATGGGCAGACCTTCATATCCTAGCTATTTGCAACAATTCAGCTGAAATCAACATTCTGATTAATCATTGATTCACCAATTGGGCCCAAGTTGCTAAGAAGCACAAGAAAGGTAAAAAGAATGTGCTTGGGTCTTCTATTCATGCCTTCTACTATTCATGTTACAAAATAACTGAAGACCAGATAACATCACCAACAAGTTCAAATCATGAAAATTTTTTAAATGGACCTTAACTTGAACAAATTTCAGTCATATTGTTGCAGGGTTTGTTGAGTTCATTAATGCAAATAAAGGGCGACAACTACCTATTTTAAGACATTCCTACAATATTGCTTTGTTTTCTTTAAAGTTCAGCTTAGAAATTCCCATGTACATTCCGATTCAATCTTGACATAGTTAGCTCCTAAACTGGTTCTTTTTTGTAACTCCTGCTCTAGTAATAACAGCATAAAAATCCAAATCTCAATTGCATGTATTGTAAAATTGATTAAATGTATACTTTTCCGCAAAACCTCACATCCCTAATGGTACCCTGAGATACTTAAAATGAGGGATAAGTAAATGAAATGGGCTCAACTTTCAAATCATACCTTGTACTCAGAGTATGAGCCTGCAGTACTATCACCTCCCTCAGTTCCGGTCTTCTATTCTGGTTTCCTGCAAGGGGGAAAAGAATGTGCAGAAAACTGGGATACAATAAACAAAGATAAGACATTTAAACAGATGGAGGCATCAAATCTAGTAGTCTACCTTTCATCAAAATCATTAGGTTGATGATGTGAAGATGTGCTCAAGTCAAATGCAACATAACTGGATATTCCTGCTTCTGAGGATCCAGGTTTAATGTCCCCCTGTACAAAGAATGATATCCAATTAACTTGAGCAAAAGATTCTCCATGGGAGAATTATTGAGAAATTCATAAAGACAAAGTGACCAACCGCAAAAGACTTACGGCAAATTTGCCTTCCATCCAGCCAGGAACTCTATCTGAGAGAAGTTTGATATACTGTTCCATTGCCACCTCTCGACTCATTTGCCCCAGCCTTTGCCAAGAATTCCTTGCACAACGTAACCAGTGCCCCCGATCACTCACACATAGCAGCTTTCAACCCTATTATTATTACTAGCAATCAAGCTATACGGTGCAATTTGGTTTATGGCAATCCCTAGAGTGTGCTCCCCATTCAGGTTTTTGTTTAAGTTTTAAAAAGTTTTCTAGTAAAAGATTGTACATAAACCAACTAAACCAACTTGTGAAAGGTGGTATGCGAGACAAGTTCTAACTAAACCAACTTGATCCTTACGTAGGTTTTTTGCCTAGCTTTTCATTGTCACTGCACCAATCATCTTAGTAAACACTTGGACTCTATCATCGGCTCAAACCATAGATGTCCAAGAACATACTTTAATCGCCCCAACTTACAAACTACTTATATGGCAACCCCATATGGGACCAATGAGAAAAATGGTCCCTATTTGGCAAGTGTGTGGTATTTTAAGGGAAATTAATTATAGACATTTGAATGGAGTTAAGTACAAGCGACACTGGAGACTTGCAAAATAAGAACTACTATAGTTATGCACATGGGCTGAGTGTTCATGATAGAGTCATCTCTTTTCCTGTCCCTAACCAAGAGTTCATCTTGTATACTACTCATGTGCTTGGGCTATGCCTTATGGGATTTTAATAGAATCTTTGTTTGGTTATTTATTTAATTCTTGGAAATAAATAACCATAAAATCACCCATATCGAACTAGTACACTTAAAAGATACAAGCAAACAATCAGCAAGAGGCTCACCATAGAATACACTTGAGAAAAGCTTCTTAGGTAGCTGTCACATCCCACTAGTTGCCAATCCCAAGATATTCTAGTCGACAGAGGGGGGCAGGAGCAACTGTGGCAAACACAAAAAATAGCATTAATATTCAACTCTGTTTGGGAAACCAAGTTGCTAGAAATATATTTGAGAACTTCACTTGTACAAGTACATTTTATGGTGGATAACTCCAAATGATACTAACCCCATTTTCAGACCCATCAAAGATCCAAGAGATCCCCGGTGTAGACATAGATCCAAGATTTATATAAATATATATATATATATATATATATATATATATAGCCTAGTGTCATATAGACTAAGTCCAAAAACCACCCAAAAGCACAACACGTCGACACCCTAACTTCATATCTCCCCGGTGTCACAAAAAACCACCCAAAAAACTTGTGCCCTTTTATGAGAAGCCCCTTATGGGCCGGGGGAATCGTTACACTGAGTCTGTCGAACTGACTCAGGAACGATGGGAAAGCCCTAAAGAATTGATGCATCAGATTGTCATTTTGTATCTGATGCTCCCTCAGCTCCCGCAACTCTATCCTCATTTCATCCAGCTGACTCTTGTAAGCTTCAACATCCTTCTTATATTGTTCAGCATCCTTCTTGTATTGTTCAGAATCTTTCTTGTGCTTTTCAGCCTCAGACATGTATTGTTGCATTTGAACTTTGTCACGTTGTCTACTTGACTCGGGGATGACCATTTCCCCAAGTCCCCGTGCATATCCAGGTCGATGGCCAAGAACCTCCCTAAAGACAGTCGCTGCTGCCTCATCACTACGTTGCTCTAGTCCTAGGCCATCCAACCTACCTTGCATCTCCTTCTGCACATTGACAAAGCAATGATTAGAACTAGCATAAATTAGCATAAATCAGCATCAATGCTATGTTAATAAAATTATCACGTATAGAAAGAAACATAGACCCCAACAGCTGTTCCTGTGCTACTCACATAAGTACTTTCTGTAGCATCTGTGACAAATGCATTCTTTTTCTTCGACCAACGCGTCTCTTTGTAGAAGTCGACCAAATTCCCATTCTCATTGCGCTGTCATGTGACATTTGAACAACAAAAGCTATGAGTAAATGGACAGCTTTAGTGATAGTAATGTAATATTGTCCAAAAAATCTCCAACTATATATTTCACTATTCTATTGAAATCAAAAGATTGTTTTCCCTTAGACATACCTTTTGCTCAAGTAATCGGACGAATGATTTACATCCTGATGTGTGGTTAATGGCCTGCTTCTTTCGGTTCTCCCGATTTTGAGCTGAAATTTTCTATCATGTGGCATTAGGGAACAATTACTTATAATAGACAAACATATTTGCCACAACAATATTTAGACATATTAAATTGATGCATATTATATGGTTGTATATGAGAAAGATCATCTATACCTTGAAGGCATCGCTGCCCCACCTTTCACACAACTTCACCCATACGATGGGGTCCACTAGGTTAGTTCCATTAGCCAACGCTTCTACGTGGCTTCCATAGGATTCATAAATCTTGTGCAAGTCGTGGTGGAAGGAGTTGAAGCGCTTACGTAAGGCCTTTGTCACCGTCAATCGGTGGTTTTCGCGATCCCAGTCCAACACAAAGTCACTCTACATGCAAACAATCAATGTGTCATCTCGTTATTTAGGCGATGATTATACTACATAAACAACTTCCAAATGCTATGACAAGAACAAATTTGTATATACCCGAACACAGTCAATGAGCTCCTCTTTAATCGCTGGTGGGACATCCGACCAACGCTTGTAACTCATGTCACAGTATTGTTTAACAATCCACGATACTCGTGTTGTGAACATAGAAGCGTGTTCACAACATGGGGCTGTCTCACCATCATTTATCTTCAACTGCACTTTCCCGTTCTTCCTTAACTTGTCAAAGAAAATGCATCTAGATGGCCCACGAGTTCGTCTCCTCTGTTCTTGCGTTCCTTCGGTCTCCATTGGGGCAGCTGCAGCTGTATTTTAAGATATGGTTTATATTAGTATGTAGAAGTGTAATGCCGAATATTCACACTTAATAACACATACAAACATGATTTTGCTTTCAAATTCAAAGTATTGGAAAAAAATGCACCAGTTTGTTCTCGTGTAGGTGATTGTTCCACTGTATTTGGTGGGGGTTCTTGAATAGGTTCTGGCGCGTGACTTGGCACAACGCATGGTGGGGGACTTGGGGGCTGTGTCGAATCATCCGAGGAGGATTGATTACACTCCTCCGTGTTGTGATATGAAGATAATCGTGCACCATGGGGTCGCATGTGACGACCTGAGTATGGTATATAACGCCTTCCACCTCGAAGGCCGCGAAGTCTACCTCCGCCTCTTGAACTGGGTCCCGGCTGGGTACCTGCACGAGTACAAGTTAATAACATAGTGGGATCAAATTCATAACATAATTGATACAAAATAAATTATGTATATATACCTAATAATTGATACAAAATAATTGATACAGTCGGCCGTATATATACCTTGATATGGCATAGCGCTCCTCACACAGCCTCCCGGTATTGAACGTAACCTGAAGCAAAAAACATCACATGTTAGATACCATTTAATTTAGGTATGGATGTTGTAAATCTTGAATACTGCTCTCAAGGTTGTTTGCTACTTGCATAACAAATAGTTCGAGATAGGAAAAATGAAATTCTCTTTTTAATGGTAAGAAATAAATCAGAACATATATTTCACCCAATCATGTTTGAACTGTCTATATACACATACCATAAAAATAGAATCTCATATTGTCAGATGTCTATATACAAATGGGAATTTCATCAATGCTACCTAATATCTCAACCTTAAATGAATGAAGTTCCTGGGTTGTACTTATAGGTCGCCAGACTCATTAGATGAGGATGTTGAGTGGACATCCTCATCTGAATGTTCCCCTTCAGATGTTGATAGGTCCTCTTCATCTGAATATTCTCCCTCACTGGCCGCATTTCCAGAATCAGAAGTGATCATGTCATCATTAATAAAGCCTGTTGAATCTATGCATTGACCAACCGAATCCAGGATTTCTCGTGCATCTACATGGCTAGGTAGTATATCAGGCCTATTCAGTTGAGTTGCCACTTGATCTGTGTTATCACACTGCACTGGTTCATAATAATATGATGGCTCGTTTTCTTGATCGGCATCAGGAGTACTTGATTCCCCATCAATATCTTCAAGAACTCTCGGCAGTGGCGGAATGTTGTATACATTCCTATTTGCATAGTTCTGCACAACACCCCAATTCCCTTTCGCCCTTAAATCTCTTATGTAGAAGCATTGATCAGCCTGACTCGCCAACACGAATGGTTCATCCTTGTACCAAGTTCTGTTCATGTTGACACTAATCATATGGTCATCCACCCGCACCCCTCGTTTTCGATCACCAACGTCAAACCAATCACATTCAAACAGGTACACCTGACGCCACGCCATGTAGCATAACTCTACAATATTATTAATAACTCCATAGAAGTCCAAGTTATTTGTGGCCTCATCACTAGTTACCACCACTCCAAAATTTTGTGTACGCCGGCGAAGTTCACGCTGTTTCGTATGAAACCTTTTTCCATTTATTATGCAAGCAGCATATGTTGCAACCCAACGGTCAGGCCCGCAAGCTAGCGCATACAGATCAGCGGACACATCAAGTGTATGCGAGGTACGATGTTCTTGGATTTATATATTTAAAAAAATAAATTTCATAACGTGAACACTACGATTAGATCCAAATCATATAAAATGAAACCTATAGGCAGCGCATCTTAGATAGGAATGGATAAGAACTTACACGTTGCTTAAACCAAGTTGGAAACTCAGTTTGGTGCGTTCGATCGGTGCAATCTAGGTGTTGTACCTTACATTTCTCGTAGTGTTCCCTGCATTTGGTGCATCGAGGCGAAGCAACATATTGAAATTAGATGGTATTGGATTCATAAAGCATTAATATAGAATGATAGATGATTTTTAAGTAGACTCGTTAATGCTTACTCTATATAAGGTCCAATCTCCGCACAATTATTGAGCACGTACCAGATGGCTGCCCTAAATAGTTTATCTTCCAATTGCATGTTAGAAGGCATGCCCAATGGACGGACTTTCTGGTTGAAAATTTTGAACCCATCTAACGTTTCCTCTTCGTCAGCATCAATGTTGCGGTCCGGTCGACTAAACCTCGTCTCAATATCTTTGAGGTATATGGAGCAAAATGTCAAGCATTCGGTGTGAATGTAGGCCTCGGCTATTGAACCTTCTGGGCGGGCTTTATTCTTAACGTACCGCTTGAATTTGCCGAGATACCTCTCAAATGGGTACATCCACCTATATTGTACTGGACCCCCAAGTCTGGCCTCACGGGGTAAATGGACAGCTAGGTGGACCATAACATCGAAAAAGGAAGGAGGAAATATCATCTCCAATTTGCATAGAATAGTGACAACATCAGTTTGGAGTTGGGCCAGGCGGTTGACATCAAGTGTTCGAGCGCACAACTCTTTGAAGAAAGTACCAAGTTCAGTCAAAGCCAAGCCAATGTCACTTCTTAAATACCCCCCAGCAGCAATGGGGAGTAGCCTTTGAAGGAAAACATGATAGTCATGGCTTTTCAACCCTGAGATTTTGCACTCACGTCGAGAGACAGTTTGAGATATTGGAAGCGAACCCATCTGGAAACTTGATATCAGACAACCACTCACAAAACTTTTTCCTTTGCTCGACGTTTAATTTGTACTGTGCGTGTGGCATTGTTACACGATCACCATCACGCCTCAAGTGTAATTCTTTTCTATAGCCCAAAAGCTCTAAGTCACGCCTTGAATTGATGTTATCCTTACTTTTCCCTGGACTGTTCATTAAAGTAAATAAGATGTTGTCGGCAATATTCTTCTCAATATGCATAACATCTAAATTATGCCGAAGCCGAACTGTTGACCAATAAGGTAACACGAAGAATATGCTACACTTTGTCCAGTTCAGCTCTTCAGCAGTGCGTTTTTTCTTCGTATGAGATTTGCCAAACTGAACATCCCCAATCATCTGCAATTGATTTTGAATCTCTTCAGCTTCTACATCCCTTGGTGGCATGCGATGATCTTCTCTACCGTTGAACAACCCTTTCCTCCTTCTCCATATGTGATCTGGGGGTAAGAAACGTTGATGTCCCATGTAACAATGTTTTCGGCCATATTTCAACCAATTAGAGTCTGTGCCTGCATTGCAAGACGGACAAGCCAATTTTCCCTTTGTTGACCAGCCAGACAGATTCCCATAGGCAGGAAAATCATTGATTGTCCACAATAAGGTAGCATGCAACATAAACGTCTCCTTAGTTGAGGCATCATATGTAGGTACCCCATCTTCCCAAAATTCAAGCAGTTCATCGATTAACGGCTGCAAGTATACATCAATCTCATTCCCTAGTGACCTTGGGCCAGGAATAATCAGAGATGTCATGAAGAATTGGTCTTTCATGCATGACCATGGCAGCAAGTTATAGGGGACAAGGATCACTAGCCAAATGCTATGAGGTTTAGCCAAGTTGTTGAATGGAGTGAAGCCATCACTTGCCAGACCGAGCCTAACATTGCGAGGATCCGAAGCGAACCAACCATGATCTTCATCAAATTTCTTCCAGCACTCAGAGTCGGCGGGATGTCTCATACAAGTATCTTCTTTCGTCTGTTGCTCTTTGTGCCATCGCATATCACCTGCTATCTTGGCAGACATGAAGAGACACTGCAATCTCGGTTTCAAAGGAAAGTGACGCAACACTTTTTGAGGTACTGCGCGTGATCCGTTTGTATTTGGTATCCACCTCGAAGCCTTACATACAGGGCATTCATTAAGAGCAACATTTTCCTTCCAATATAAGATACAGTCATTGGGGCACGCATGGATTTTGTTATACTTGAAGCCCAAACCGCGCTCCAAGGACCTTGACTCCTCATATGATTGTGGCAATAGGGCATTAGGAAAGGCAGACCCCCAACAAATCAAGGAGCATGTCAAACGACTTAATTGACCATCCACCGATTGATTTGATGTGTAACAACTTCACAACGAATGATAACTTTGAAAATTCTGTACACCCATCGTAAAGAGGACGTCGGGCATCCTCTAGTAGCTGGTCAAAAGATGGGGCTGGTCCATCTACATGTATTGATGGCCTGTTTGGCAAATGAGTGCTATCTTGAGGCACATCAACAAAGGTGCCTGCCCGGATGTCATCCAACATATGTTGCATGTCATCTATGTAATCGTGTTCTTGGATGATATCGTCATCAAGATCATCATCACTGACATACAATGTTGTCTCCTCCTCCCCATGAAAGATCCACTGGGTGTAATTTGGGTTGATCCCTTTAATAAACAAATGGGTTTCCACCTCAGGTATAGGCAGCCACAGATTGTTAAGGCATGCACGACATGGACACCTAATGCGAGCCCTTCCACTTGCATGGTTTCGTGCTTGTGTGAGGAAATATTTGACGCCTTCCGCGTATGTAGGTGATACAAGCCTATCGGGGTCATTCATCCAACTTTTGTCCATCTAAACAAAGACATGGTGGGGAAGAAAGTTAGGTCAGCTTAGCTTTAATTATATAAGTTTGATGAAAAACTCACCATAGGCCAAATGTTGGGATAGGAAAATAAATGTTTAACTTGAAGAAGAATTATGAGTTTGGCTAGCTAGGCATCTCAGAAGGTTTAAACTCCAACAAATTTTCAAGGATAATTGGCTAACAAAACTTTATTGGGAGCTACATATGTTTATGACATCATATGATGCCATATGTCCCAGAACAATTTTAAACCGGGGGGATTCATCAAATGAATTAACGTGAGCGCAGTATCGATGAGGACGCTAGCTACGTAGTCCCTAGTTGTCCCCACACAAGGTTGCAATGTGTATTGATATATATATTATATATATGTATTTATCAATCATGGACCAATCATGTTTGATTGTGATAGTAATAACCGTCGATGGCCAACTACATGTCTAAGCCCCTTCACTCTCATGTGTATATATATATATATATATATATCTTTATGGATTGTGTGTGTGTGGGTATGCATGAGATATACACATGATATATATAGACTTGAAAATGAACAACATCACCCAAAACAAAAAACCAATTCCAAGAGAGTTTGGTAAGTAGAATACACTTGACTTAGAGTGATTATCTAAACATAATCCATAAAAATATGCAAACTCAGAAGGTCTAGCATATATAATAACACTCACAAAAAAAAAAACATGCAGCATATGTTTTGAGAATGAGCAAAATAGATAAAATATCGTCTTGAAGCTGTGTATGGGTATTTCTTACCTTCAATCCCCAACTATCCAGCAATAAGAGCTAGGCTTTGCCAATTGAACACTCAACCATCCAACCATCCATTCTTTTCCTAATAAGGGACTTTGATCTGATCCAGCATTTATAGATAGAGTCTAAAAAATTAGGTAATTTTAGAACTGTTTTTTCATTGTAGGTAGTAGTACTCGGTTCAATTGCATGGCTTGAGAAAGAAGAACAAAAAATTAGCTGAGAATAAAATGGATCAATATAAATATATATATATATATATATATACCCAACAATACTTTTATCCCATTTCATGTTATATTGATCCACACCCATCAACTTTTATCCCATTTCCTTTCAGCCGAGGCCTCGAAAGGGTCTTATCTACACTTCCATCACTTAATCTAGCACAAAACAGTACCTTAACATATCATTGGGAAGGATTCAACTTGCCAATGATATTTATATACATCATACATTCCTATTGAATCCAGGGACCACTGTTTTTTTATGAAGTTTCCTATATATATATGTATATATATATATAATATATTTAATTATAGCTGTTAATATTCACACATGATATATGTCACGCCTTAATATTCATGTAAGGCTATAAATGCTGAGTGTGTAACAATATAATCCGGCATGCATGCAGCAGACCTTTCAATAATTTGCATAAAAACCTTTCAACTCCATACCTCCATGTATATATATAATCTATATGGATCTTTATATAGTCAAGACAAGATCAACATACTGATCAATAAACCATCACAATCAGAGTTAATGAAAGATACATGGCCAGAACAGCGAACATGAAATTTTCACATCCAAACAAGCATTTCATTTAATTATATTTTAGTAAATTCATTATTTAAACAATAATGTGTGTTAGTAGTACACAAGGAAACAAAAAATGGAGTTGGTTGGGTATGTAAATTAACGTTAATTTCCGCTAAAACTACGTTGCCTCCTGATTTTCTTCATTGTTATATTTATCACACAGAAAAATATTATTATACGTGCATTACAAGTTCCAACAACCATATATTTCCTTGTTCGTGTCTATTTTTGTTGAAGACCCAAATAAATTAATGTTATGCCCAAGCTTACATTAACCAAATCCACTTAATTGCTTGAGTCGATGCTCATGTACATATATGCAATATCTTAAGGCTTACGCAACCCAAATCGTTCAGAATTTTATTGAGCTGTATTTGTCTATTCTAGTAGGTAGGTGCATCTGTAAATAAGCCATTTGGGTCAGGATTTTAATAAATTTCTGACCCACAAAAGCCTCCCTTTGGGTGTTGGAGTAGCTTTCAAGGAAAACATGATGGCAAACTACTGATTCAGATTAAACTAAACAGGCTTCCTTTCCTGTTTTGTTTCTTCTCTTTTTACATGAAATGGAAGCCCGGGCCAAGGATTGGAAGGCAAGCAAATTCAGAATCTAGATAAAGAGACTCTGATCAATGGTAAGGGATGGTGGAATGTTAGGATCGTATCCATCATCATCATCATTTATTAATCACAGATGCTGCTGCATGCTGTTGCTGATGATGATGGAATATCTACTGCAACAAGCTAGCATGCAATGCAGCAACAGAATTCCTGATATGGCACTTTTGCAATGGCTCTCATAGATGTAGAGCCTCGTCATTATAAGAACATTATGCAGGTTTCAACCTCATAATGATGCATCAGTTCCCATATCCATCAGTATTTTGACGGGCCAGCACATCGTTAGGCGGCAGAATCACCAAATTGGCAATATTAATTCAAACCAGTTTGCATTAATGTCATCCCACAGACAAAATACAAGTCATCGTTAACTCCTCTCCACCATAAACCAAAAAGTAATGCAAACACTTTTGCCATTCAAACAGTAATTATATTTTAGTAAATGCAGAAATTAGAAACAAGTATTTTATTTCTGGGATGTTGGTATTATATTTTAGTTGAAAAATTTAACTCTTTGTGCGAATAGTTAATGAGTCCTTCATTTAATTGGTAATTATGAGCATGGCCGGGTGGTGGCTTTATAGACTAAATATTAGAAGTAATAACACAAGTGATGTTGGTATAACCGATTCATATACTTTAGCTTCATTCTTAAAAGTAATAACACAAAAAGCCTAGTACCATGTTATTCTGAAAAGTATATGTTTATAGATCATATACAAAGATAAATGTTTGGTTGATCACAAACAGAAATTAGAAATAGTAATCAAACAAACTGAAATACATACCTACTTATATATACACCCCTACTCGCATTTGTATATAGTTTGCTGTGATAAATTAATTAATTGATATGTATATTATATTGGAACCCAAAATTAATCTCTATATGCAGAAAGAACTTGAGTTCCCCAATGTATAGACTAATGTTTGCCTAAATATTTAGTACAGAAAACTTGTCAATGGCTTAAGGTATTGACAAGTATTATAGCACTTGAAACCAGTAGAGGTTACAGCTTATCGGGATGATCAGCTGTTTAATTGACCAATAATAGAAAGAACTTCAGTTCCCCCAACTAGCATAATTGAGATATATGAATATTAACTACAAGCAAATTGATCATATTCGAAATACCCTATAAATAACTTTAAACTAAATGGGTTTTTAATTTCAGTCATGATCTGAAGTATTTTGTATTCAATTGAGGATAGTACTGCGCTAATAGATGCAACTTATAAGTTTTCTTCATGTTTGCATGCATGCTAACACGCAAACAATGGATTGCTTGCCTTAAGCCAAGTTTGCATGAATGCTAACATGCATAGTTCTCCTCCAAGGGATTGCTATTATAAGAAGTTTGTTAATTTTTAATAATGAATGTGATGGTTTTGCAATGACACTATGCAAGACTTATAAACTCTAATATAGTTAAGATATATTTAAACTTGCTCCTAACTAAAATAACTAGAAATTAACTTTTATGTTCTTATAAAAATAGAAAAATATGAAGTTAGTAGTATAAATAAATTTGAAACAGCTATTTATAACTAACTCAATGTGTCAGTTATAAATAGCTAGCCTCACCTGAAGTTGGCCTATTTTTTCCTTTTAGGGGTTTAATATATGAAGTATATTAAGGCATAGCTTAGCTTGAGTTGGTTTTGCCCCTTTACCAAATTATGATTTGTTCTTATAGTTTGGTACATTTTCCTATAGGATTTTAACTGTGAACTATATTACCGAAACAATTTTGTCAGTATTGCCTTGCAACAGTTCGATCTTAAGCTTACTCCTGATCTAAATCTATATATAAACACTAAAAACATCAGTATTACACAAAGAAAACCAGGCATCGAAAAGAAAATCAATATTTAGACCGTAAGATTGGGCAGATACAGAAAATCCTGAAGCAAACAGAGGAAAAATAAAATCAAGTTACATAGGAACATGCACATTTGTTTCGCAAGTTAAAGAAAAGGATTGACAAAAAAAACAAATCAAAACATGGTATTTTGCATGTCTAGTGTTCATGAGAAATAACCATTTCCAACCAAATACATAGTCAAGAGTAAACTAATTACATGATCAGAGTGCATTTGGCAAATGACGAATTTTGGAATAAGCACAAAAACGAATTTTAGATTTCATTGAAGGGAGGAAAACAACTAAATTGGCAGCTTTGTATACCTATACGGTAGTTCCCTTCCCTGGAGCCGCCAACGATTATGTTGATCTCTTGGCAAATCTTCAACTTGGGAAACGAAATGGAGGCAGAGAACTCATATTGTAAGGGAAGGAAACGTAGGGATTCGGCTTGTTACTAGTGGAAATGAAGGGGAGTGGATTTATTGATTTTACTAGCTGAAAATCAAGAACCAACAACGGAAGGGAGAAAATTGCCGGAAAATGGGACAGTGAAAACCCGCATTCGGTGAACACGGAGGAGGTGATGCCGTGGGCAAACACTGGTTAGGGTTGCGCAAAGCAGGTGCAATAGTCGCCGGGTTCGTCGAAGTGCAGAGGTTCGTCGAAGTGTTGGGGGGAAATGTGTTTGGGGGGAAAATAATTAAGACTGTAAGCGGGTTTGGCGCCCAGACAATGTATTGCGGCGAAGTTTACCGCGTTGCAAATTTAATTATTTCTAGCAGCGACTTTAATCGTCCATATAGACCATAAAGTCGTTGCAATAGCCATCTTCTATGGACCCACTATATGATTGGTCGTATTTCATTTAAAAACAACTGGCGGTTTTTAACTCGCCGCTAAATAATACTTTTCCCAACGAATTATTATGCGGCGACTAATAACTCGCCGGTAAAGACCAACTTTCTTGTAGTGCCTCCACTGTTGCTTCCAACATCCATCAATGACAACAATGGTTAATAATTTATTCCTAACCTAAACATCATTGTATGGAATTTCAATAGAACTGTAATAGCCTGCTAGAAGTTCAATGGTGAAATTTCTTTAGGTTTTAGGAATCTTGTGAAAATTCCATAAGTTTTCACGAACTGACCAATCATGTAGATTTTAGTCTGTTAGCATAGTCAGTGTTGCCAGAAGCAGGATTTTATTTATTTAATATAGTTATAAGTGTTAGAATGTCATATGGTTTGCGCCATTAGACTCAGTTGATTATTTAGAATATTATGGCATAATAATCTCATTTTTAATTTTTGGAGGAAACACTTGTTTAAAAACACATTTTATTTATTTCAAGGTACTTTGGAGTTGAATTTTGATAAACGAATTGCACAGTTAGTTTAGTATGTATGTTTAGGATTTTTAGTACAAAGTTTATTTTTCACTTTCCCGAAGTGAATAGTAACCACAATAGTAGTACCTAGTGTAATGTTTTCAAAATCACAATGTGGAATATCCAAATTAGGTTTGATAAGTTTTATCTGGACACTTGGCAAGATCTTAGCCATACTTGGTGAATAATATTGGACACTTGGCGCCAAGAGGAACCATGAGATGGTTTGTGAAGGAAATCAAGGTGTGAGATCATGCCACCTACCTAAGCAAAACTCTATTCTATCCAACCATCCAAATTGTGCCAAACCAAACAGGATTTCAACCCTAGTAAAACACTAAAGGTTGGAATCCAATTGAAACCCCAAAATTTTGGTTGGAACCGAAACTCTAAAGGGTTTCTCCAAACCCTAAAGTTGGACTCCAAATGCTATTTGATCCAATTTCAAGCATTATGTTTAATAACTTGATTAAATCACTTTTACATGCTATTAATTCCTCAAATTCATGTTATGACATTATTACCCACCCCTTTAAACCTTGAAAATTTTATTGGGTCAAGAAAAATTGGATTTGGGTTTGATAGCATCTCAAACCCTAGCCAAACCCTTTTTAAACCCCAAATAAAGCCCACTTGTTTAAAGCTCATTAAAGCCCGCGAATTTTGTCCACCTCGGCAAAGCTTCTAGAGGAAGTTTCCACCCACCCATGGAAGACCAACCTTTGCCCTCAATAGCACCAAATATTCCCTTGATGTGAGGGAAAATGCCACCTCATCACACCCCTTCTAGAAGGTAGCAGAAGCAGCCACTCCCCCTCCACTATTCTTGCTTTTTTGCGACCGAGCACTCTCAATAGATTAGCCAAAACCAAACCCCATTTTAGTTAATATGAGATGAATTTGACTTTGGCTATTTCATTCACATCAAGTCGCCACATTGAAATAGCCATCTTTTTTATTATATAACAATAACATAATATGGGATGAATTTGACTTTGACTATTTCATTCACATCAAATCCCCACATTAGATTATCCATTTATTTATTATATATTAATATTTCTTTAATTTTATCATATTTTACCATTCTTTCTATTATATATTAAATAGTAATCATATTCTAATTAAATTACTTAACAATAAAATCATGTCTCTGAATTGCACAATTATATATATATAAATTGATTAAAGCTCAATGCTCAACATCCACAACTACAACTTCAGAGTGTATTCGTTTTTGTGAATTAATTGTTCGAATAACTGGAACGAATTGTGGAATGTTCACTAAAAATATATTTGTCCAATACCTAGAACGAATGCAACCAATCTGGAGAGAAGAGAGAGAGTGCTATAAAAGAAATAATAAAATAAACATTTGATGTGTCTACAATGTCTACCAAATTTGGTTTTAGTTTCCGAATTACTGTAGTTAAAGTTAACTGTAGCTAGGATTTGGCTAATCCAATGTGATAGTTTTTTTTATGTCCTATTAGCTATTTGAAGATGTATTTTGATGTTTAGCTAATCCATTGAGGATGATCTAAGCACCATCCCTCAAGCGTCATTCAAGCTCGTACCTCACCCTCCAAAATTCTAGAGGCATGTAAGGCACCATTCTTTTCATTTCATCACTTCTCATCCTCGTTCTTAGAGAGAAACACTTGGTAGCTCTCTTGGGAAGTTTTCTTCGACGTTTTGCATGGTGATGTTAGACCCCTTGTATGTATTTTCTCACAATGATTACTTCATGAAAGTTGTTCATCTTTGATTCTAGTTTCTATGGATAACTTGTTTGTTTGATTTCATAGTGGTTTGATTGGTCAAAAGTTATTTTAACTGTGGAAAGTTCATTCTAGGCGATAATCTGGAGAATGTGTTATATTTTGGAGTTTTTGACCAAGCTAATGGACAAGTCTTGGTCCGAAACTTTTATGGAGTGTTGTTAGCATGTATATATGAATGTTTGTTAGAGATTAGTTTCATGATTCAAGCTTTTGATAAAATATTTTCTTGGATCTAAAAACTTAGAAACTGGAAGAGGAAAAATAGTTTATGTTTTAAGAAAGTTTAAGTCTTTTGTGGTTTAATCTTACTCCAATGTCTTTGATATTTTTATTTGATGATCCTAAGCCTTTTATCTATATGTTAGGATGTTAGTTTGAAGAGTTTTTAGGTTAGTTTCCAAGATACGATTTTTTATGCAAGAGATTACTCGGTTGGGTCAAAAGTTTGATGCTTTTAGTAGATCCACGGTTTGAATTATTTTTAGCCATGTGATTCTAATTCTAATTCTTGGATCTACTTTAGGACTCATTTTTAAACCATATGATGTTTTGGTTTGAAGATATCAATATAGAATACCTTGGATCAAGTGTTTGATCAAAACTAGTTAAGAGAAAGTTTTTGTTTTTGGACTAAGTACGGAATCAAGTACTCCAAGTGGTGTTTTGTGATTCTTGATGACGTTATAAATATGTTAGAAGTATGATTTGGAGTTTTTGGAGTTCTCGGAGATTCTTTGAAATAGGTCAAACCTTTTGATTCAAGGGTTTGCTTTTTAGTTAAAAAGTTTTGATATTTTTACTAAAAGGTTTTGTGTTGATGATTAGTATATTTTTGTTGGATGTTTTAAGCATGTTTCTAAACTTATGATAGGAGGATCGTTGTTGTAAAATTTTGATTTGATCAAGAGTTTTGGCCTTGGAAGTTTCGGCCCTATGTCATTTTCCATAGTTGTGTTTGGTTTTAAATTTTTCTAAGTTGATATTTGAGTTTAGGACAAAATATATATGAGAAATATAAATTTTGTTGATTTTTAGAATTATAATGTGAAATCCTTAAGTTAGGAGTAAAATAGTCATTTTTCCCATGCAGAGGGTAAAATGATAATTTTACTCTAAGTTAGAATCCCTACTTACAGTTTCTCGTATTTCGTGCATAATCCCTGTAACGCAACGATCACTTAGTTTGCTCTTAACTTACTATCAAATTACTCTGTGTGTGTGATTGGTATGGAAACCACAGTTTATCTACTTATGTTATCAAATATATCTTGTCATACCATGTCACTACATGTTTATCTGTTCCACATATTATATTCTATTATGAAATACTTATCTGTTACATAATTTATTCTGTCATATATTGCTATTTGTTAGAAATGTATGATGTTATGTAATGCTATCTGTTACACGTATGTCATGTCATGTAATATTGTCTGTTACATGTTATGCCATGTTACGTAATATTGTCTGTTACATGTTATGCCATGTTACGTAATATTTTTATTACGTGTTATGCCATGTTACAAATATTGTTTGTTACATGTTATACCATGCTACGAATTGTTTATCTGTTTCATGTTACGTCAGTCATGCATCTCATGTATATGTCATGTTATGTATGTCATATCATCTATCATTTTGCTTCATGTAACGTCATGTCTCAAGTACAGATTGTGTTTCTAAAATAATATGTTCTCAGTTAGTTATGCCTGGGATACTCGTGATGTAAACACTATGATTGTCCGAGCATCTCTATTTATAATCCACGCAAGCTACTTCTGGCATAATTATTTTGATTGTTAAAATACCTCTACTCAAATGCTCCTGGCGTAATCGTTCTGATTGTCAGAGTATTACTAGTTACTCCTGGCATAATTACTCTAATTGTTAGGGTATCTCATTTAAAATACTCATGGTGTAATTATTATGATTATTTGAGTATCTCTAACAGAATATGTTGGGCGGAATCATTCTGATTGTTCACTATTCTTGAGGAAACAACTAGTGAAATCATTTTGATTGTCAGAGTTCATATTAATGTTCACGTTTAAGTTCATGCTCAAGTTTAGTTTATTGAACAAGATTCCAAATCATGCATTTCTTGTTCAAACTCATGTTATTTAAGTTCAAGTTCAAGTTCAAGTTCATGTTATTCAAGCTCAAGTACACATTCATTTCATGTTTTAAGTTCACATTCAGTCATGTTTCATGTTCACGTTCAGTAAATGTTTGAATTTATGTTCAGTTCATATTTAGTTTCAGTTCAAATTCAATTTATGTTCACGTTCATGTTTAAATTCATGTCCAAGTCAGTTCACGTTCACGTTCAAGTTCATGTCATGTTAAGTTTAGTTTCAGTTCAGTCTATACTTAATTTAAAGTTATGTCAGTTCATGGTATGTTAAATGCCAAGTCATATCAAACTTATTTATGATGTATGGCCCAGACGATGACATATTCAACTACTTACCCTAGTATGCCATGTTGATGGACATCGATGCACCACCACGACACTAACTAGCGACGATATATCCAGTGATGGACAATAGGCTTGATTAGCAGCATCTTCTCCTTAGTATTATTAATGTTAGTACTTACGTCGATTTCGAGGATAAAATCTTTTTCTTAGGAGGGGAGGATGTAACAGCCCACTAGAAATTCAATAGTAGAATTTTTTTAGGCTTAAGGAATCTCCTGAAAACTCCATAAGTTTTCACAAATTGACCAATCGCATAGGTTTTAATCTGTGAGCATAGTCAGTGTTGCCACTCACTATGGTGCCAGAAGTGTATTTTATTTATTTGTGATGGTTAGAAGTGTTAGAATGCCATACGGTTTGCGCTACTAGACTTGGTTCATTTTTAGTTTTCGGACGAAACATTTTTTTGAAACGTATTTTATTTATTTTTAGGCACCTCGGAATTGAATTTCGATAAACGAATTGCACAGTTAGTTTGGTATATATATTTAGGATTTTTCAGTGTAAAGTTTATTTTTCACTTTTCCGAAGTGAATAGTAACCTCAATAGTAGCACCAAGTGCAGTGTTTTCAAAATCACAGTGTGGAATGCCCAAATTAGGTTTGAGAAGATTTATTTGAACACTTGGCAAGATCTTAGCCATACTTGGTGAATAGTATTGGACACTTGGTACTAAGAGAAACCATGAGATGGTTTGTGATGAAAATCAATGCGTGAGATCATGCCACCTAACCAAAACCCTATTCCATCCAACCATCCAAATTGTGCCAAACCAAAGAGGGTTTCAACTCTAGAAAAATCCTAAATGGTTGGAATCCAATTGAAATCCAGAAAGCTTGGTTGGAACCGAAACCCTAAATGGTTTCCCCAAACCCTAAAGTTGGCCTCAAAACCCTATTAGATCCGATTGCTAGCATTGTGCTTAATCACTTGATTAAATAACTTCCACATGCTATTAATTCCTCGAATGTATGTTATGAAATCATTATCCATCCTTTTAAATTTTGTAAATTTTATTGGACCAAGAAAAATTGAATTTGAGCTTGATAGCAATTCAAACACTAGCCAAACCCTCTTTAAACCCCAAATGAAGCCCACTTATTTAAGGCCTATAAATTTTGGCCACCTTAGCAAAGCTTCTAGAGGAAGTTTTCACCCACTCATGGAAGATCAATCTCTACCCTCAACAGTCCCAGATAGTCCCTTGATGTGAGGGAAAAAGCCACCTCGTCGCACCCCTTCTAGAAGGCAGTAGCAGCCCACTCCCCCTCCACTATTCTTGCCTTTTTGTGACCTAAGAACCATCCCTCAAGGGTCATTCAAACACGAATATGTCATGCATCTCACATTACGTAATAAGTCATACATCTCACGTATATGCTTCACGTAACATTATATCTCAAGTATAGAGTTTGACTCTAAAACAATATTTTCTCAGTCAGGCATGCCTAGGATACTCGTGGTGTACTCATTATGATTGTTCGAGCATCTCTATTTATAATCCACACAAGGTACTTCAGGCGTAATTATTTTGATTGGTAGAATACCTCTACTCAAATGCTCCTGGCATAATCATTCTAATTGTCAAAGTATTTCTGGGCGCTTCTGGCATAATCATTCTGATTGTTAGGATATCTTATTTAAAATACTCATGGTGTAATAATTCTGATTGTCTGAGTATCTCTGACAGAATATGTTGAACGGAATCATTCTGATTGTTCACTATTCCTGAGGAAACAACTGGCGAAATCATTTTGATTGTCGGAGTTCACGAGGATGGGGTCATGGATGCAATTAGACTTCCAATGGGTCACAACCAGTTTGTCAAGTTTGTAATTGGCCATATTCCACTCAAGTGCTACCACTGCATTGACTTTGCTTATTAAGCTCAACAAAACAACAGCCCACAGGCTCACATGTCAATCATACCATCCTCAACTAATTGAAGTTGGTACCCCTATACTGTAGCAACACACCATCTTACCTCTAATCTCAACAAATTAACACACCAAGCTGATGACTATGCTGGCACAGATCAAATAAGAGTAGGAAATGGTGCAGATTTTCCTTTCATCACATTTGTACCTCTCAATTTTTATCCCTTTCAAAAAAACTATTCCTCAAACAACTCGTGCATGTTCCTTCAACTAAAAACAATTGGTGTCAATTTGCAAATTAACTCGTGAGAATCGTGTATTCTTTGAATTTTATCCATTATTTTTTTGTGTGAAGGACCTCAATACAAGGAACCTCCTCCTCCACGAACCAACTAAAGATGGGTGTTACATATTTCTACCAATTTCATCCACCAGTCCTTTCAAATCTGCCTTTCATGGAGAACGAGCCTCTCTTGATACTTGGCACAGTCGGCTTGGACATCCAACTCTTCGTCTCATCAAGCATATTTTATTTTCAAATAAGCTTCCTATATCCAGCAATAAGACTTTTGCTCTTTGCAATTATTGTAAACAAGCTAAAAGTCATAATTTACCTTTTTATTTGTCACCATCTCATTCAGAAAAAACCTTTGGATTTAATTTTTTTCGATGTTTGGGGCCCTTCTCCTGAACCCTCAATTGAAGGTTATCGCTATTGTGTTATTTTTCTAGATGACTTCAACAAACTTACATGGTTCTATCCATTTACAAAAAAATATGAAGTGGAACCTACCTTCTACATTTTTCAAAAGCTTGTTGAACGACAATTTGATTGCAAAATCAAATCAGTTCAAACTGATTGGGGTGGGGAATATAGATTATTACATCATTTCTTCCAATCTCTTAGTATTCATCATAGCAAAATTTGTCCTCACACTCATGAGCAAAATGGCTCCTCCGTTGAACGCAAACATCGTCATCTTGTTAAAACCGGATTCTCTCTTATGGCTCATGTTCATGTGCCAAAAAATATTGGTCCTATGCCTTCGGACGGGCTATGTTCTTATAAATCAACTCCCCTCTCCAATTCTTAAAAATCAATTTCCTGTTGAATGTCTTTTTAAGACCAAACCTTATTATAAATTTTTGAAGACCTTTGGATCTGCTTGTTGGCCCAACCTCCAGTCCTATAATACTCTCAAGCTTGACTATTGATCTAAATTGTGTGTTTTCCTTGGGTATAGTCCTTCTCATAAAGGCTATAATTGTCTTCATATACCTACTAGTCGTGTATAAATATCTCGCCATGTTTGATTTGATGAAAGTCGATTTCCCTTCCAAGAGTGTAATTCTATTTCATCAGTCCTTGCTAACACGACACACTCCTAGCAGGCCACTCTTCCTCTTTGTTTGCAGGTTCCTGTCCTTGGCCATTCACCACTACTAGGCTCATCACCAGCATAAGGCCAGAATATCTCATTAATTTCTGCACAAGTCTCACGTGCCACTACAGTGTCATCTTCCTTAACATATGCTCCCCACGCCATGGTTGTCTCTACACTAGCTAACAACTCTATTTCAGACCAACTTGTTGCCCCCGTACACATCCCATGTGTACAAGGCTCCAAAATCAAATTTGGTGTCCCAAAAATCGCATCGATGGTACCGTATCGTATCCATCGCATGCTCTCCTCCCATAGCAAACTCTGTTTCTCAAGAACCCACATGTTTTTCCACTGCTTCCAAGCACCAAGAATGGAGACAAACCATGAATGATGAGTTCAATGCTCTTTTAAGCAATGGCACTTGGAAACTTGTTCTAGCCAATCCTTAGATGAATATTATCATATGCAAATGGGTGTATCGGTTGAAACGTAACATCGACGTTAGCATTCAGTGGCACAAGGCTCAGTTGGTGGCAAAAGGATTTCATTAACAACCTGGCATGGACTATGGCCAATCAGTCCGGTTATTAAGCCATAGACGATTCGACTTATCCTATCTCTTGCAATCACACGAAAATGGCAAATTCAGCAACTCGACGTTAACAATGTGTTTCTACACAGTGATCTTACTGAATCTATATTTATGGCCCAACCGCTTGGTTTTATTCACCCACAATATCCTCACCATGTTTGTCAGCTCAAAAAGGCCATTTATGGCCATAAGCAAGCTCCCCAATTGTGGTTCACTAAGCTCAAATCTCAACTACTTGAATTTGGTTTTCTCTCAAATATATCTTGGATCTTCTTCACCACACAAATATGACTAATGCAAAACTCGTAGCCACACCAATGTCTTCGTCTCACACCCTCACACTATTTGACAGTGATGCTTTCCATGATCTTACACTCTATTGTAGCACAATGGGTGCTTTCCAATATGTCTTGCTCACTCGGCCTGATCTCTCGGCCTTATCTCTCCTTTGCAGTCAACCGTGTGTGCCAATATATGCACCGTCCCACTATCAACCATTGGACAACTGTCAAATGCATCCTGCGCTATCTTAAGGCCACTTGCACGCTTGATCTTCGTATAAAACCAAATTCTTCTCATCTTCTACTGGCATTATCATATGTGAATTAGGCCGGTTGCCCCGATGATCATCGTTCTACAAGTAGCTGTCTTTTCTATGGCAATGATTTAATTTCATGGAGCTCTTGCAAGCAACAAACAGTTGCTTGGTCCAGCACTGAGGTTGAGTACAAAGCCTTAGCCAACTCAACTGCTAAATTAATATGGCTACAAGATCTCATTCAAGAACTTGGTGTTTATTTGCCTCAACCTCCCACCTTATTGTGTGATAATATTGGTGCCACTTATCTTTCAGTCAACCCCATTTTCCATGCTTGTACCAAGCACGTGGCCATTGATTTCCACTTTGTAAGAGAACGAGTTAGCCTCTGATAGCTTCAAGTTCAGTTTATTTCTGGCAAGGATCAACTTGTGGACGTCCTCACCAAACCCCTGGTCGCACCAAAGTTTTCCACACTCTGTTCAAAGCTCACCGTCGCTTCCTCCCCGTTGAACTTGCAGGGGTGTGATAGTGCACAATCTGTTCCCATGCATCAAGCCACCATATCCTCTACATTAAATGGTTTGGTCAAAGCTTCACCAATGCCTGAGCAGGCAATAACCTTCTCAAATCAAGCACCCAGCTAGCTCCACAAAATATGCATCCAGCATGTGCTATCTTACCTTTTTTTACTGATGTATTCTCTGATAGAATTATGGTATTGCACTTGTATATATCTGTACTCATGTGTATCAGTTATTATCAACAAAACAATATTTTTCACATACTATTTTAATTATGAATTTAAAATCCATTTTCCGATCAAATAAATGGCCCTATAAAAGGTGAAAGAAATCATCTTCCAGACCAATTAACCCATCAATTTTCTTAAAAGCTATATATTTTCCCATCATTATTTTCTTCTAAAATATTTTTCAAGAAATATATATGTTTGGTCATGAGAAGGCAGGAAGGACTTGGGCAAAAGGGTCATCATGTATTATTGAGTTTGATGGTTTCGTATCACCTTCATTCATAAGCATTTACTCCATATCCTCTTCGGGATTATCACCAACATCCTCAAGATGTACATCTTCATCTCGAAGTTCGAATAACGTTGGATACGATTCTCCGTATAAGACCCAATCGGTATAATCTTGGTCAATACCTTTGACAAACATATACTCTCTCACCAACTCTATCTCATGAGAACGCAAATTCTTGCAATTTCGGCATGAGCATCTAATATGACCGCTACTATCAATTGTACAGGATGCGAACTCTAAAAAATTCTTAACACTTTCAGCATATACATTGTAATCCTCACCCAACTGATCTCTAACTCGTGTCCAACTCTTATCCATGTCTAATATACTATTGCAAATAGTCACGTGCATCAACAAATAATCAATTGTCTAACATATTGTACAATTTCTTCCTTTTATCGGGTAGGTGGTCCTATCCCGGAAGTGTTCGAACGGGTAAAATGGCATTCGAACAATTGTATACATTTCATACACTTTTGCAAGAGACAATCTGCCACTATTTCGTGGCGCGAAACATTCTACAAGTTGTTCGAATGCTTTTCTTTATGTAAATTATTGTTTGATCTTGTTACATGGGGTCGAATGGTGTTACTACCCATTCAAACTTATTACAAATTGAAAGATTAATAATTTTATCTCTTCCAATGGAACTATATTATTATAATTATTTAATTCAACTATAGTATCCATAATTAGTTTATTAATTCACTATATATTGTGATAAATAAATATAGTATTAGTATAAGTATATTAGTACATACTATAACTATAATAACTATGAATATTACTATTAGTATAAGTATATAACATAAGTATAATAACTATGAGTATTACTACTAGTTACTATACCATATTAGTTATATATACTTATAGTTACTATTAGAAGTTTTTTTTTTTGAAAAAAACTTGATCTCATTAAAAATCAAACTTATAACATCTCAATAGCTACAATTGATTGAATGCACATTGGGCATTCTTCAATATCATATAGATCTACAAAGAAATTGAGAGCTGATTTAGCTAGGTAGTGTGCAGCCATATTAGCTTCTCTGCACGCATGTGATCCTATCCATTGGCTAAAAGTGTTCAATATTTGTCTTGCATCCTCAATGATCTTCCCCCTTTGCTCCAGTTGGATCCCTCCTTTTGTAGGAGATCAATGACTTGTTTAGAATTCCCTTCCAGTATTAACTGTTTCAAGCCAATTTCCTTGCAAAAAACTGCTGCTAAAAGGAGACCTTGAGCCTCAGCATCAAAGGGATTTTCTGTGATTACTCGAGATGCCCTGAGTGCACCTATAACCTGACCATTGTGATCTCTAATGATTACTCTCATCCCTAATCTCCATGTATTAACACTCAACGTTGCATCCCAATTTGCTTTAAAGAGGCCTACTGCTGGTTTTTGCCACTTGAGTTCTTTCTGATTACTCGGTATTAGGTTGGGTTGGTGGGACTAGTTTGCCTCATGGAAAGAAACCACCTCAATTCTTGCTGTTTGGGATATGCTGGTGGGATGCCTAAAACCTTTACCATGTATTAATTCGTTCCTTCTGGTCTATATCCCATTTAATGTTATAGCCACCTTTTCCAATTCATTTTGATCTAGTTGCTGCACTAGAGACATCCATGTATTGAAGAACAAATCATTTTGGTATGACATCTTCTGGACTTTGATGCATCCTTTACTCCACACATCCCTTGCAGTTGAACATCCCCTAGGGCATGGCCTGATGTTTCAAGTTCTATTCTACATATTGGATAGAGGGGATCTTCAATGACTTTCCTCCTCTTCAAGTTGGCACAAGTGGGGAGGGCTTCACTACATGCTCTCCAAACAAAGAATTTTACAGCAGGGGCAACCTTCATCTTCCATAGCCTCTTCCACACATCTTTGTCACTATGCTTTCTCAATGCTTCCCCCTCCATTCCTGACTCCACACTCCTTTGGTAGTGGTAACCACTTTTAACTGTATACTGTCCATTATTGGAGAATTTCCATGTCATTCTATCTTCTCTTCTTCCTAAGCTAATGGGGATGGTTCTGATGGCTTCAATTTCTTGGGTTGAGAACATCTCCTGCATGAGGTCTTCTCTCCATAATTTCAGGTTGGGGTCTATTATGTCACTCATTGAATTACACCATACATCAGTCTCTCGGTGATGAGATCTAGAAAGAGAGTGTTGGAATCCACCTATCCCTCCAAATGTTGATGCTAGTACCATTTCCCACCCTCCATATTAAACCTGTTTTTAACAACGATAGGCCTGCATGGATGCTTTTCCAAGCATAAGAAGGTCCCGAACCCAATTTTGACTCCAACAGACCCACTTAGAGAAATACTTCTGCTTGAAAACTCTTGTGACTAATGAGGATGGATCTTGTAGCATTCTCTAGCTTTGCTTTGAAAGCATGGCTAGATTGAAGCTTTGAAAGTCCCTAAACCCAAGGCCCCCTAACTCCTTAGCCTAGCTTAGTTGTTCCCAACCTATCCAATGGATCTTTGAGGTGTCTTCATTATACCCCCACCAGAATTTTTTAAGGATTTGATTCAATTTCCTGGAGATGGATGCTGGCATGAGGAAAATTCCCATTGCATAGGTTGGGAAAACTTGGAGTACAACTTCAAGTAGTATTTCTTTACTTGCATTTGAGAGGTGCTTTGTCTTCTAATTAACAACCCAAGCCCATGTTCTATCTATGAGGGAATGAAAAGCTGCAATCTTCACCCACCACCTCCCAATGTTTCTGATAAAACTAAGCATGAAAGCCATCGGGTCCAGGAGAGCCCAATGGATTCATTTGGAAGACAACTTCTTTAACCTCTTCAACTATAAATTGCTTCATGATTCTTGTGGACATCTCAGTGGTCACTTTTGGATGTAAAGTATATAAGCAATCTTCTAGGCAAAGAAGTAGAGAAAAGGGAGGTGAAGAAACTTGTAAACAAAGCTCCAATGTTATTCTATTCGTGAGCTACATTCCCATCATTTTCTGCAATGGATTTGACGGAGTTAATTTTCGTTCTTTGGTTGGCCTGCATGTGGAAGTATTGTGTATTCTTATCTCCATTTCTAAGCCAGTGTTGTTTTGCACGCTGCCTCCATTTCTTCTCAGTTTCAGCTAGTGAGACTTCAAGTTTTCTTTGTAATATCTACAATCGATCTATGTGGGATCCATCACCATTGTCTTGTAGTTGGCTTATGGTAGTCAAGATGCAAGAAGGTTCTCTTTCTGCTTGCTGTGTTGCCTTTTCTTTCCAGTTCAAAAGGTCCCTCTTGCAGAGGTTAAGCTTGGATCTCAGCATGTCTGCCTGTTGTCCCCCCTTTGGTCTTTGGTCTTTGTTCCATACTTCTTTAACAACACCTCCACAATCCTCCTTTAGTTCCCATGCTGCTTCATATCTAAAAACCTTGTTTCTCCTCCCCCTTCCATACTCAATATGCTACAAACTCACATGTAAAGGGGAGTGATCAGATTTGACAGCTGCCATAATATTGCAGTAAGCTTGGTTAGAAAGTTCATTCCATTCCTTATTGGCCATTGCCCTATCAATTCTCTCCTTTGTGAATTCCCTACCCCTCCTATTATTTGACCAGGTGAATTTCTACCCTTGTGAATGGATGTCACAGATTCCACATAGTTCAAGGGCCTGCCTGAAATTTTCTATCTGATTATAAGGCCTCCTAGCTCCCCCCATCTTCTCCCTTTGGTGTAAGATTTCATTGAAATCACCTGCACACAGCCAAGGTATTGGTGGGCATGGTTTAAGGATCTTAAGCAATTCCTAGCTACTGTTTCTTTTCATTGTATCTGAATGGCCATAGAAGCTAGTAAATTGCCAACTAGTGCTGCCTCCCTCATCCTTTATTCGAGCATCAATGTGCCATCGAGTGAAACTTGTAACTTCGACCTTCCAACCTTCTTTCCATAACAGAGCAATGCCACCACTTGATCCCACACTATCCACGGCAAAACAACTATCACATCTCAGGGATCTTCTTACCTCCTCCATTTGGTTTTTGTTGCACTTAGTTTCCACAAGGAACACTAAATCTGGGCACTTATCCTTAGTCAATATCCTAAGGATTCGAATTGTCCGAAGGTTCCTAAGCCCTCGACAATTCCATGTTAGGAGACTCATCTATTTTGGTAAGGCTGGAGACCAGCCACTACCTTACCAAGTTGGTTCTCTAATTCACCCTCGCAGATCTTGAACTTCTTTGGGCTAGAGCCATACTCTGTGTTACTTCTCATCCCTCTCCTTTTGATCCCCACCATTTGGTTAGAATTTGTTACATCCATTGAGATCCTGCTTGACATTGCCCTTCCTCTAGCCTTCCTTTTCCATTTGCCAGTTTTAGTGTCCCCATCAATAGTTTCAAGGTTATTGCTAGGTAATGTGGTCATAGGACTAACCTTAGGTTCCATGCTCCTCTTGGTGCTTTCTGGGCTTCCCTCAGTAGGAGGTAACTTGACATTTGCATTGGTTTGGGCAATAACTGTTTTGTGGCTTGTTCCTTGTAATACAGAGATGGTTGGGTCTAATTCCATTTGCTTGATGGTTTCTTCAAACACATTTTGTACGAGTTCATTCTGTAGGTGGACTGGTTCATTGTTGAGTAAACTAGGGTTGGGGGGTCCCTTTTTGGTTGGGCACCAGGTTGTTGGTATTTAATTTGTTGAAATTAAACTAGCCATATTGTTAAGCTCATTGTTTTTCCCCTCCCTTGAAAGTTCCTCCTCCTTAGTAACTGATTTTGTTTCCTTCATCACCTTCTCACCATAAGTTCCTCCATCCTTCTTGGTCTTCTCCTCCTCAGCCTACTGTCCTTTCTGGTTGTTGTATTTAGGTGTGCCACCATACTTTCGATGGTCAGGGTCCAAATTGCAATGGTTGTTGTTCATCTTGTTGTTGGTCAAGCCTTGGTCTCGAGCAAGTCCTTCCTTCGTGGGATAAAATGCCACAATGGAAACAAAAATTTTGGAGACGCTCATACTTAAACTATAGCCAATATTTTTTTCTCCTCAAACTCCAACCACCTTCCCCTCAGTAAAGGCTTATTGAGGTCCACTGCAACCCTCACTCATAGGCACCTACCCCAAGTTGAGCCATCAAAGTCTGCATCCACCCTTATCACATGTCCTAGAGTTGATCCAAACTGCTCTCCGATTCCTTTAGTCATAGCAGCCAGTGGTAGGTTGTGGCATTGAACCCAAAATGGTTCATATTGGAAACTCAGTGCTTTCACAGATACATTCTCATCCACTTCGTGTAGTGTTATTAGATATCTATCAAAAAACCAGGGTCTACCACTTAAAACCTTTTCTTTGTCCTGTATTTGTTGAAATTCTATCAAAAAGCATTGGTCATTAAGGTCTTTGAACCGCACCCACCCCTGTAATCTCCAAATTTGAGACATTGTCATCCTAAATGCTTCGTTATTAACCCCCCTTTCAGAAAGCACCTTGCCTATGATGCCGAGCTTCCCTCTTAGACTCCTATCCTTCACTCCTTGCATTTTGATTTGAAAAACTGAGTTTTCTTACTTCAACTGATGAAGCCTTTCCCACCTCTTGGTCAAGTCTTCTTCCACCATGTTACCGGGAAAAAACACTGTCGCGCCCTCACTGCCAGTGAGACCAAACCCCGTGTCGTAAGACTAGGGGCACTAAAACCTACTCGGTCTCAAGAGAGAAGAGAGAGAGAGGGACCTTCAGACTACCTTTTGTATTGGCTACACAACTTAGACTATAGTCTCCTAATAGTTACTATTAGAAGTTATACTATAGTTACTATAATTACTATTATAGGTTATACTATAGTTATAAATACTATAGTATAATTGAGTATTAATTATAAATACTATAATTGATCCTTAATAATCTGATTTTCGTTGGTATAAAGATATATTTCTAACTAAAGTTATGATCAGAAATGACTGTCAACAACCATACTAAAAGGAAAAATTCGTAGCCGGACTTTCATATTACTTCGCCCAAAAGGTACGACAATCATTAATAAAATCAGATGGTATTATTGATTTTATAAATCTCACATATGGTGATATAATAACTACTATAAATAGAACCGGTTTGATTATGTGTAATGATTTAATATTTTAAGAAAATAATTTCTCTTGTTAATTAAACTTCTTTTAAGGAGTTAATTTCTTTTGATACAGGAAGAAATAAGAAATTAAATTAAATTTCTTGTCTAAGTATTTTAGTAGAAATTATTTCTTCCGTTACAAAGAAAGGGTAAAGTATTTCAATGAATAGATTTCTTAATATTACTTTGGTGTTAATAAATGTTATTTTAAAACAAATTCCATTATTACAAATATTGATAAATGATATAAAAGATCTTAAGGAAAAACTTGAATTAATGAAACAAGACAGAGTTAATGATAACTAACTATCTTTTATATCAAAGAAGAAAATGGTTATTAGAACAGTGGGAAAATCATCGCAAATTCTTAATGAACGAAATTAAAAGTATAAGATATCATTTAAGTATTCTTGCATTGTAAAAAAAAAAATCATTTATACAGATTTTTACAAAGATAACCCAAAGAAAAAGAAAATGAAGTATATTGGGAGGCTTATGTTAGTTAGCCATGAAAAATCTGTTGGTCAGCTCATTCATGCTAGAAGGCTTTAAGGCTGGTCTTGGTGGTGTTCATTCAAATCCTTAATCTACTTATTTCTCTTTGGACATAGGAAATCTTTGTTTCAAAACCAGTCTCAATGAATTCTCTATTTAAAACTAATGAATCCATTACTAGTATCCTCATAGAACCTGATAACATCAACCAAGAAGATTACAGTATAATAGATATAGAAAAAAATTTACAAGATTGGACAATTCCTATTGTTCCAAAAAATATAAAATATATAAATATTCTACTTTTTTTTGTAAATTATCATTTCTTACTAACTATGCTATTAAAACAGTAGAGAAAACTATTAGTTTAAATAATGATTATAAATCATTACAACAATTAACAAAGGAAGCTACCAAACATCACAAAGAATAAAAATATTCTTTCATCTACATTGGATTAGTACAAGTAGATATAAAATCACTCACTAGAAATGGGTTAAACACCTCAGTATTACTCTGTTTAAGAGATAAAAGGTACTATAATTTTCGTGATTCATTACTTGGAATGGTAGAATCAAGCTTGTTCCAAGGTCCAGTGTATTTTAATCGTTATCCCAAATATTCTCTTTCATTATTCAATACTAATATCTTACATGTTTTAACATTAAATATTAAAACAAACGGTTATCCTATGATAAAATGATCACATTCTTTAACAGTAGTATATATGATATATTATAAACCAATGAAAACAACATTAGAATCACAAACTCTTATTACCAGTCCAAAAATATATACATTATTATTACAATCTAGTACACAAAACTCTAGTGTACAAATTCATAAATAAATTAATTGGAATCAAATTACTTTCCCCAATGAATGACGATTAGAAAATATTATTCCATTACCTAAGATAGAAAATAATTCTAAAGACGATCTTGAATATACAAATAAAAAAACAGACGGAACATTCCAAATTGTCTTTCCACCCTTTAGAAGATCTTTATCACATTGTTCTTTTCCAGCACCTTCTAGTTATCATACACCTAGATTTGTTCTTACATCAATTTCTCGAAATAAATCTCAAAATTTTGACGACAGATCCTAGAATCAAGATACAGAGATTCAGGGAATTATTCTTATAAATATTATTGATACACCAGTGTATACTGTTAATCATCCAAATAAGGCATTCACATCTCATAATCTTGAAAAAGAATCTTATTCTCCAACATATTCACAAGTAGTTGGAGATGATGCCCAAATATACACCCTATGTAAAGAAGAATTTAAAATTAATAAAAAATATCTCAAACAAGAGTATATGAAGGAAGAAAATAATCATAAAATAGTAGCATTTTTCTTGACTTTTACAAAAACAGAAAGATATTATTTTCAAGAAAAATATTATGAATATTTAGAAGGAATACAAACCAATTAAACCAATTCTTTCTTTACATGGTTTGAAATTTATCAATCAAACCAATTATCAACTATAAACAAGACTACTCATCAATGGATTAAAGAAAAAAAATAATCAAATTGTTTATGAAGAATACCCTCCTTTTGAAGCCATTAAATTCAATCAAAGAAATACTCAAATATTGGCATCACCAATAAAAAATATAATAATTCAGTAGAAGTTAAAAACATTGATAATATAATCCAACAAAACAATTATACAAATTTATATCTAAAAACCATGAGTAAAAATTAGAAAGAATTGAAGCCCAGATATCACATATTAATCCTACTATTAAAGAAGCAAAAGAAACTCTTTTATTTATTCCCCAAGAAATCTCATCTCATCTAAAACCTATTTTTTCTAAAAACAAAAATGATTTATTAGAAAAAATCTCTAATAAATTAGAAAAATTAAGCATTTCCAATATAACATCTACCTCAAAATAACCACATATTAATGTATTAAGTAAAACAAATTCGACTGCATTATCTAATTCTTAAATTAGTAATATTGAAAACCAATTTAAAAATTTAGATTTGCTAGTAAATAAGATTAGAGGAGATCATGTTAATAGTTTTTCAGCTAGAGATTCTGAACATTATGTCTCTATTACTCGTAATTGGTATCCGAGACCTACTCCACCAGATATGCAATTCGAAGAAATGGAACATATAGTAAGATTTGTCTTTGCACTAGATATATTATATGAATGAAATATAGATGAATTATGTGAGTATGAAATATTAAATCATTTCCAAGAAATGATTATCGTTGCTAACGTTTATAAAAGTAATAAAAAAACTAATCACCAAGTAGCCCATATTATATTTACAAGTTTTACTGGCCAATTAAAAGGCTGGTGGGATCATTATCTTTCACATAAACAAAGAATAAAAATATTAACTGCATAAAAATATGATCAAAATATACAAATAATTAAAATAGAAGATGGTCTACCATTAGAAGATGCTGTAAATACTTTAATATATGTATTAACCAAACACTTTGCAATTGTTTAGATAAAAGTAATTATATCTGTAATAAAACTATAAATGTACTTTCAAAATAAGAATATATTATATTAGAATTAATAGACAAAATTAAAGATCCACAAGAAAGAAAAGATTATTTAGAAAAACTAAAAGATTCTTTTAATAATCAAATGACTTCAGTAACCTCTTAAGCTCCTTATAATTTTTCAGAAATAGTACGAAGATTTAAAACAGTAAAATAGAGAATTACAATACAAGATTTCTAACAAGAAATTAATGAGATAAAACAAGAGTTTAGAAATTTGAAAACATTAAATGAAACAGACAACTTCATTAATATCCCTGATAGGATAAATTTTCAGAAATGGTATACTGAAATAACAATCTCTATTAATCAAGATTTTTCTTGTACTATAATTGCCCAATTAGACACAGGAGCAGATTGAAATTGTATACTAGAAGGATTAATACTTTCTAAATATTTTGAAAAATAAAAGAGACATTATCCCAAGCTAATGAAACAAAATTTAACATAAATTATAAATTATCTAATGCACATATTTGTAATAATGGAATTTGTTTTAAAACAAATTTTATTTTAGTTAAAAATATTAACACAAAAGTAATATTAGGAAATTCATTCCTTGCACTACTTTACCTTTTCTCTGTAACAGAAGAAAGAATTTCTTCTAAAATACTTGGACAAGAAATTCTATTTAATTTCTTGTTTCTTCCCGTATCAAAAGAAATTAACTCATTGAAAGAAGTTTCATTAACAAGAGAACTTATTTTTTTAACAAAAAACAGGATTAAGAGAAAAGAAAAACATATATAAGTTTCTTAAAACAAGAATTAAAATAAAAAAATATTGAAGAACAATTAAAAGATCTGTTACTGACTCAGAATTTAAAACTATAATTGAAAAAGAAATATGCTCTAACTTGCCTAATGCTTTTTGGATAGAAAACAACATATAATTGAATTACCTTATGAAAAAGAATTTTCTGAAAAGAATATTCCGACTGAGGCCAGACCAATCCAAATGAATAATGAATTATTAGAATTCTACAAAAAAAGAATTATTAACAAAAGGATTGATTAGGAAAAGCAAGTCACCATGGAATTGTGCTGCCTTTTATGTTCAAAAACAGGCAGAATTAGAAAGATGAGTCTCTCAGCTAGTTATCAATTATAAACCATTAAATAAAGTATTACGATGGATTAGATACCTAATCCCCAATAAGAAAGATTTTTTATCTCGTCTTTATAATGCTATAGTATTTTCAAAATTTGACATGAAAAGTAGGTTTTGGCAAATCTAAATTGCTGAAAAATACCAATATAAAATGACATTTACAATCCCATTCAGACATTATGAATGAAATGTTATGTCATTTGAATTAAAAAATACCCCTAGTGAATTTCAAAATTTTATGAACTAAATATTCACCCCTTTTACACAATTTTTAATAGTTTATATAGATGATGTATTAATATTCTCTTCATCTAATGAACAACACTAGAAACACTTAAATATTTTTGTTCAAATTATTAAACAAAATGGATGGGTTGTTTCATCACCAAAAATAAAATTATTTCAGAACAAAGTTAGAATCCTTGGACATGATATTTATCAAGGAACCCTTATACCAATTAGTAGAGCAATAGAATTTGCTAATAAACTTTTGGATGAAATAAAAAATAACCAAAAATTGCAAAGACTTATGGGAAGCCTCAACTATATTGCAAATTTTTATTAATCTCTCAGGCCATTATGCAAACCATTATTTAAAATATTAAAAAAGAATCCACCTCCATGGACAGAAAAATATATAAATATTATAAAATAGATTAAGTCTCACGTTAAGAAATTACCCTGTTTAGGACTCTCATCACCTCATACTTTTAAAATTGTTGAAACAGATGCCTTTGATCTTTGTTATGGAGGAATTATGAAATAAAAATTATCAACCAATTCTGAACAGATTGTTCGATTCCATTCAAGATATTGGAATCCTGCCCAAAAGAATTATGGTACTATTAGAAAATAAATTTTAGCTATTATATTATGTATTGCTAAATTTCAAGATGATTTAATAAATAAAATTTTTTTACTTAGAATAGATTGTAAATCAGCCAAGGAAGCCTTGATTAAAGATGAAAAAAACCTTGCTGCTAAACAAATATTTGCTAGATATTAAGCTATATTAAGTATTTTTTATTTTGATATTGAACATATTAAAGGAGAATCTAATTCTCTTCCTCATTTTCTATCTCGAGAATTCTTACAGGCAAAATCATGTTATCCTCAATGTCAAAAGTAAAGTTTAAATCCACTTATGCTCGGCGACAATCTTCTCCCTATCCTTCACCTTATCATTCTGTAACTCCAAAGCCATATACGGTACTGGGGATATTACCACAAAATATTAGACCACCTTACAATCCATTATGACCCTTAACATCTCCTAAATTACTAACATATTTCAAACTTGTTTCTCCTTCTTCTTCTTCTCATTCTCAAATTATTAATCCTCTATTATTATCTTAGCTTTCTACATCTCCTATTAACAATAAATCTCACAGGCACTAAGTCTTCCCCATCGAATATGAAATTCAACACATGTCTAACCCTCAAAAATTACTTGATGCTTTTCTTTTACCAGATTGGCATTATATCCCACAAAATATTAAGAAAACCCAACATTTTTATGAACTCATATTAGTAGTCACCGATTCAATTATTCTCTCTGAGATCCCTTGTTCCCTTCACACTCAACCTTCTTTACCTGCATATCCAATTATTGTCTTTCATAAAGTTACTATTAAATAAGTTCTTACTTTGGAATAGTGGGGAAAAAATCCCTATTTAACAAAGTTTTCTCATCTTTGTAATCCTCCATATTATGATTATTATGATTATTAACAGATGTGGACAAAGCTATTTTTGAAACAAAACAAAAATTTTCGTCATTTGTGGTTCCTTCACTTTGACAAATTACAAGAAATCAGGACACTCCCAAAATGGTTTTTGCTATGGTGGGACTATTATGGACCCGAACCTTTTCTCCTTCCTCTCTCTCTCTAGGAGAGTCTTCGGATTTTTCTTCACAAGATGATTGTCCACCCGCGTTAAACCATTGTTCACCACTTATTCTTTTATTCCTCAAAATAAAATTAAATTGGATTATGAAATGAGAATATATTCTCAAACCTCATCCATCTCTCTAGAACATCATGTTTTTACCCCGCCATGTCTCTGTCAAATGGTTGGAAAAATACAATTATGATCTTATATTAAAAATGTTTTCTAAAATCACCAAAGCCACTGAAGTCTTAGTCTAGATGAGTAGATTTCAAGCACAATTAGCATTCATTACCAGCGAAAAAGACTTGAAACAATTAGCTGAGGTAATGTCACAACTCTCAGACAGTGATGAAGCAGATGCATAGGACGCACAGAATCAAGTTAGATTACCTCCATTGCAACAATTCGCATTATCACCAGTTCAACAAGCTTCTCCTTCTCAACAGACCTCCACTTCTCAAGGCAATTTGGTCTCTCCTTCTCAAGGCTACTCCCCTTACCATCTCGTACATCTAATGGATTCTCAAGATCCGTTTGATCTGAAATTAGCAAATTACGACCCTCAAATTATGTGATTCCAGAAGATTACTACTTTCTTAATTAGTCATCATAACAGATGAAAGTTGTCAGAAATATTATCTTCTTAGAAGAATAAAAACAAAAGCCTTTGTCTATACTATTCACCTCAGATTATTATCTACTTTGTTCATTTCAGATTATTGTCGCTGCTAGAGACTATTGTCTAAGAAAAATGACAAATAACTTTGTATATATTGCTCACATTCACGTGTTGATACTGGTCATGTATTATTTGAATTACTGTTCTATATTGTTCTAGTGTCTATATAAAGGAGTCTGTAGAGAAATAATGACATTCAGAAACTCTCATCTGACACCTCTTCTTTTCTCATCCAGATCTCTCTAGTCTTCCTCACTCTCCAAAAATCTATCTTTTGTAAACCAACATTCCTTTCTACATGTCTTCTGCTTCCAACTCTTATGAGAATTAATCTCCTTGTAAGTATTATGTCTTTAATCAACTTCTCTATCTTATTTACTTTCTATCTTAAAAGACGTAAATCTCAGGCTCTGATACCAAATACGTAAATCCCAAGTAATAAATAGCTAGTAATAATAACTTAATAATAATAATAGGCAGTATAGCAATGCATATGCATGAGAGCAGGTAAAACAGGTGGTATAACCGACCATATGCCTTAGAAAGTAAATAACATAGAAAAGATATACAAAATCAACTTCATTAAAGACATAATACTTACAAGGAGATTAATTTTCAGAATAGTTGGAAGCAGAAGACATGAAGAAAGGAAGGTTGATTCACAACAGATAGATTTTTGGAGAGTGAGGAAGACTAGAGAGATATGGACGAGAGAAGAAGAGGCTTTAGGTGAGAGTTTCTGAATGCCCTTCCATCTTTACAGACTCCTTTATATAGACACTAGAACAGTACAGAACAGTAATTCTAATAAAACATGAACAATATCAACACATGAAGGTGATCAGTAGATACAAAGTTATTTTTCATTTTTCTTGGACAATAATCTCTAGCAGTGACAATAATCTGACATGAACATTGTAGACAATAATCTGAGGTGAATAGTATAGATGAAGTCTTTTGTTTTTATCCTTCTGAGGAAATAATATTTCTGACAACTTCTATCTGTCATGCTGATTAATTGAGAAACTAGTAATCTTCTAGAATCACATAATCTAAGGGTCGTGATTTGCTAATTTCAGATCAAATGGATCTTGAGAATCCATTAGATATACTGGATGGTAAGGGGAGTAGCCTTGAGAAGGAGAGGCCAAATTGCCATGAGAAGGGGAGACTTGTTAATAAGGAGAGGCCTGTTGAACTGGTGATAATGAGGATTGTTGCAATGGAGATAATCTGACTTGATTCTGTGCGTCCTGTGCATCTTCTTCATTACTGTCTGAGACTAGTGACATTGCCTCAGTTAATTTTTTTGAATCTTTTTTTCTGGTAATGAATGCTAATTGTGCTTGAAATCTACTCCTCTAGACTAAGACTTTAGGGGCTTTGGTGATTTTAGAAAACGTTTTTAATACATAATCATAATTGTATTTTTTCCACCATTTGACAAAGACTTGGCGGGCTAAAAATGTGATGTTCTTGAGAGAGGAATGGGATTTGAGAACATATTCTCATTTCATAATCCAATTTAATTTTGTTTTAAGGAAGAAAAGAAGAAGTGGTGAACAATGGTTTAATACAGGTGGACAATCTTGTGAAGAAAAAATCTGAAAACTCTTTTAGAGAGGGAGAGGAAGGAGAAGAGGTTCAGGTCCATAATAGTCTCACCATAGCAAAAACCATTTTGTGAGTGTCTTGATTTCTTATAAAATGACGCAAATTTTTATTTTGTTTCGAAAACATTTTTGTCCATGCCTACTGATAATCATAATAACCATAATATGACGGATCATAAGGATGATAAAACTTTCTTGTTAAATAGGGATTTTTTCTCCATTATTCCAAAGTGAGAACTTGTTTAATGGTAACTTTATGAAAGACAATAATTGAAGATACAGGTGGAGAAGGTTGAGTTTGAAGGGAACAAAGGATCTCAGAGAGAATAATTGAATCGGTGTCTACTAATATGAATTCATAAAAATGTTAGGTTTTCTTAATGTTTTGTGGGATATAATGCCAATCTGGTAAAAGAAAGGCATCAAGTAATTTTTTGGGGTTAAACATGTGTTGAATTTCAGATTCGATGGGAAATATTGGGTGCCAGTGAGATTTAATGATAATAGGAGATATAGAAGGCTGAGATAATAATGGAGCATTAACAATTTGAGAATGAGAAGAAGAAAAAGGAGAAACAACTTTGGAATATGTTGGTAATTTTGGAGAAGTTAATGGTGAGAATGGATTGCAAGATGTTCTAATATTTTGTGGTAACATCTCCAATACCGAATATGGCTTTGGAGTTGCAGCAGGACAAGGTGAAGGATAGGGAGGAGATGGTGGCCGAGTATAAGAGGATGTAGACATTACTTTTGACTTTGAGAATGACATGATTTTCTTTGTAAGAATTCTAGGGATAAAAAATAGGAAGAAAATTAGCTTCTCCTTTAATATATTCAATATCAAAATAAAAAATACTTCACATAGCTTGACATCTAGAAAATATCTATTTAGCAGCCAGGTTTTTTACATCTTTAATCAAGACTTCCTTGGCTGATTTACAATCTTTTCTAAGTAAAAACTTATGATTTAACAAATCATCTTGAAATTTAGAAATACATAATAGAATAGCTAAATTGTTTTTTTAATAGTACTATAATTCTTTTGGACAGGATTCCAATTCCTGAATGGAATTGAATAATCTATTCAAAATCAGTTGATAATTTTTGTTTCATAAGTTTTCAATTACCAAGATCAGAGGCATCTGTTTCAATAATTTTAAAAGTATGAGGTGATGAGAGTCTTAAACATGGTAATTTCTTAACGTGAGACTTAATCTGTTTTATAATATTTGTATGTTTTCTGTCCATGAAGGTGGATTCTTTTTTAATCTTTTAAATAATGGTTTGCACAATGGCTTGAGAGATTGATAAAAATCTACAAAATAGTTTAGGCTTCCCAGAAATATTTGTAATTGTTGGTTATCTTTTATTTCATCCAGAAATTTATCAGCAAATTCTATTGCTCTACTAATTGGTGTAAGGATAAATATCATGTCCATGGAATCTAATTTTGTTTTGAAATACTTTTATTTTTTGTGATGAAACAACTAATCCATTTGTTTAATAATTTGAACAAAAATATTTAAGTGTTTCCAGTGTTGTTAAATAGATGAAGAGAATATTAATATATCATCTATATAAACTTTTGAAAAATGAATAAAATGGGTGAATATTTCGTTCATAATATTTTGAAATTCACAAGGGATATTTTTTAATCAAAATGGCATAACATTCCATTCATAATGTCTGAAAGGGACTGTAAATTCCATTTTATACCAGTCTTTTTCAGCATTTTAGATTTGCCAAAATCCACTTTTCATGTCAAATTTCGAAAATACTGTAACATTATAAAGACGAGATAACAAATCTTTCTTATTGGGATTGTGTATCTAATCCATTGTAATACTTTATTTAATGGTAATTGATAATTAGCTGAGTGACTCATCTTTCTAATTCTGTCTGTTTTTTAACATTAATTTATTTAATGATTCTGTCTCTTTCTAATCCACTTTTTTAACTTCATTGTGACTTGCTTTTCCTAATCAATCATTTTGTTAATAAATCATTAATTTATTTTTTTGCAGAATTCTAATAATTCATTATTCATTGGATTGGTCTGGCCTTAGTTGAAATATTCATTTCAGAAAATTCTTTTTCATAAGGTTATTCAACTATATGTTGTTTTCTATTCGAAAAAGGATTAGACAGGTTAGAGTATACTTCTTTTTCAATTATAGTTTTAAAATTATCAATTCTTTGAGTCAGTAACGGATCTTTTAATTGTTCATCAATCTTTTTATATTTTAATTCTTGTTTTAAGAAACTTATATGTTTTTCTTTTCTCTTAATCCTTTTTTTGTTAAAAAATTATTTTCTCTTGTTAATGAAACTTCTTTTAAAGATTTAATTTCTTTTGATACCGGAGGAAATAAGAAATTAAATTGAATTTATTGTTCAAGTATTTTAGTAGAAATTCATTCTTCTATTACAGAGAAATGGTAAAATAATGCAAGGAATGGATTTCCTAATATTACTTTGGTGTTAGTATTTTTTACTAAAATAAAAGTTATTTTAAAACAAATTCCATTATTACAAATATGTGCATTAGATAATTTATAATTTATGTTTAATTTTGTTCCATTAGATTAGAAGGTTTTAATCATTCTTGTATACAACTTAAATCTGCTCCTGTGTTTAATAGGGGGATTGTAGTAAAAGAAAATTCTTGATTAATAGAGTCTGTTACTTCAATATACCATTTCTAAAAATTTATCCTGATATTAGTGAAGTTGTCTATTTCATCTTTAATGACTATTGTTGAACAATCTCCCTGTTATTTATTATGAGAATTGTTTACGTTTTTATCTATTTTTAATAATATAATTTCTTGTAGTAGTTGTTTATTTGAAGCTTTTAGTTTAAGATTAGATGTTTTCAAATTTCTAACCTTTTTTATCTCATTAATTTCTTGTTGTAAATCTTGTATTATAATTCTATGTTTTTTCTGTCTTTAATCTTCCTACTATCTTTGAAAAATTATAAGGTGCTTAAGAGGTTACTGAAATGGTTTGATTATTAAAGTATCTTTTAGTTTTTCTAAATAATTTTTTCTTTCTTGTGGGTCTTTAATTTTTTTTCTATTAATTCTAATATAATATCTTCTTATTTTGAAAGTACATTTATGATTTTGTTATAGATACAATTATTTTTATATAAACAATTGCAAATCTGTACCTGATCTTCTTAAGATTCACTATTAGAAGATTGCTCTTAAAAACTTGATTCTCTTAATTGATAGATTTTTTCTTCTTCCGAAGAGTTTTCCTCTTCTTCACTTGAATTTATTATAAAAATATTAATATTTTTTTTAATGTTTCAAATATATCTAATTCATTAATCTGTTGTTTAACCTTACAATTTGATTTATAATGTCTAACTTTTCCACATTTATAATAAACAATTTGTTTTTTCTCTTTATTGGTCTATTTTGGATTTTTTATTGGTTTATTATATATCTATTTATCTTTCGTCTTTCTATAAGGTTTTTTATATTTTCATTTTTTATTAGAATAATTCTTATAAATTCTTTTTGTCTTTTTGTGTCTTATTGAGAGAGCTACTAATGGAGAATAATTTATAATTCTTATAAATTATTTTTGCATTTTCTCTATCCATTTGCTTTTTTAACCTTAAATCAATATACATAATCAAACCAATTCTATTAATATTAGTTATTTTATCACCATATGTGAGATTTATAAAATCAATAGTACCATATGATTTTGCAAATGATTCTTCTACCTTTTGGGCGAAGTAATATGGAAGTCTAGTTATGAACTTTTCCTTCTAGTATAGCTTTTGATAGTCATTTCTGATCATAACTTTAGTTAGAAATATATTTTTATACTAACGGAAATTAGATAATTGAGGATATCTTAAATTAATTAACAAATTACTGGTTCTTTCTTTAAATTGAACAAGATCACCAACGAAGTGTTTGGTTAATGCATATATTAAAGTATTTATAGCATATTCTAATAGTAGACCGTCTTTTGTTTTAATTATTTACATATTTTCATAATATTTATATGTAGTTAATATTTCTATTCTTTGTTCATGTGAAAGATAATGATTCCACCAGCTTTTTAATTGTCCAGTGAAACTTGTAATTATAATATGGGCTACTTGGTGATAAGTTTTTCTATTACTTTTATAAACATTAGCAACCATAATCATTTTTTCTAAATGATTTAATATTTCATACTCAGATAATCCATTTATATTTCATTCATATAATACATCTGGTGTAAAGGCAGATCTTACTATATGTTCCCTTTCTTTGAATTGCATATCTGGTGGAGTAGGTCTCGGATACCAATTTCAAGTAATAGAGACATAATGTTTCAAATCTCTAGTTGAAAAACTATTAACATGATCTCCTCTAATCTTATTTACTTGCAAATCTAAATTTTTAAATTAGTTTTTAATATTACTAATTTAAGAATCAAATAATGCTGGCGAATCTCTTTTACTTAATACATTAATATGAGGTTATTTTGAGGTAGATGTTGTATTGGAAATTCTTAATTTTTCTAATTTATTAGAGATTTGTTCTAATAAATCATTTTTATTTTTAGAAAAAAATAGTTTTTAGATAAGATGAGATTTCTTGGGAAATAAATAAAGGAGTTTCTTTTGCTTCTTTAATCATAGGATTAATTGGAGTTATTTGGACTTCATTCTTTCTAATTTTTACTCATGGTTTTTAGATATAAATTAATATAATTGTTTTGTTGGATTATATTATCAGTGTTTTTAACTTCTACTGAATTATTATATTTTTTTATTGGTGAGGCCAATATTTGAGTATTCCTTTGATTGAATTTAATGACTTCAAAGGAGAGTATTCTTCATAAACAATTTGATTATTTTCTTCTTTAATCCATTGATTAGTAGTCTTGTTTATAGTTGATAATTGGTTTGATTTATAAATTTCAAACCATGTAAAGAAAGGTATATTAATTTTATTCCTTCTAAATACTCGTAATATTTTTCTTGAATATAATCTCTTTCTATTTTTGTAAAAGTCGAGAAAAATGCTACTCTTTTCTGATTATTTTCTTCCTTCATATACTCTTGTTTTAGATATTTTGTATTAGTTTTAAATTCTTTTTTACTTAGAGTATATATTTGGGCATCATCTTCAACTACTTGTGAATATGTTGGAGAATAAGGTTCTTTTTCAAGATTATGAGATGTGGATGACTTATCTAGATGATTAACAGTATACACTGGTGTATCAATAATATTTTCAAAAATAATTTTTCGAATCTGTGTATCTAGATTCTGGGATCTGTCATCAAAATTTTGAGATTTATTTTGAGAAATTGATGTAAGAACATATCTGGGTGTATGATAACTAGAAGATGCTGGAGAAGAATAATGTGATAAAGATCTTCTAAAGGGTTGAAATGCAATTTAGACTATTCCGTCTTTTTTTTATCTATATATTCAAGATCATCTTTAGAATTATTTTCTATCTTAAGTAATGGAGTAATATTTTCTAATTGTCATTCATTAGAGAGAGTAATTTGATTCCAATTAATTTGTTTAAGAATTTGTACATTAGAGTTTTGTGTACTAGATTGTAATAATAATATATATCATTTTGGACTGGTAATAATAACTTGTGGTTCTAATGTTGTTTCCCTCATTTTTTAATGTATCCTATATACTATTGTTAAAAGATGTGATCATTTCATCATATGATAACCATTTGTTTTAATATTTAATGTTAAAGCATGTAAGATATTAGTATCGAATAATAAAAGAGAATAGTTTTGATAACAATTAAAATAAATTGGACCTTGGAACAAGCTTGATTCTACCATTTCAAATAATGAATCATTAAAATTATAGTGTCTTCCATCTCTTAAACAGAGTAATACTGACGTGTTTGACACATTTCAAGTGAGTGGATTTATAGCTACTTGTACTAATCCAATGTGTATGAAAGAAAATTTATGTTCTTTGTGATGTTTGATAGATTCCTTTGTTAATAGTTGTAATGATTCATAATCATTATCTAAACTAATAGTTTTTTCTACTGTTTTAATAGCATAGTTAGTAAGAAATGATAATTTAGAAAAGAAAGTAGAATATTTATATATTTGATTTTTTTAATAGTTGTAATGATTCATAATCATTATTTAAACTAATAGTTTTTTCTACTGTTTTAATAGCATATTTAGTAAGAAATTATAATTTAGAAAAGAAAGTAGAATATTTATATATTTGATTTTTTAGAATATTAGAAATTGTTCAATCTTGTAAATTTCTTTCTATATTTGTTATTGTGTAATTTTCTTGGTTGATGTTATCAGGTTCTATGGGGATACAAGTAGTGGATTCGTTAGTTTTAAATAGATAATTTATTGAGATAGGTTTTAAAACAAAGATTTCCTATATCCAAAGAGAAATAAATAGATTAAGGATTTGAGGGAACACCACCGAGCCACCCTTAAAGCTTCCAGCATGAATGGGCTGACCAACGGATTTGTTATGACTTACCAACACAAGCCTCCCAATATACTTCATTTTCTTTTTCTATGGGTTATCTTTGTAAAAATCTATATCAATGATTTTTATTTTTTTAACAATGCAAGGATACTTAAATGATATCGTCTACTTTTAATTTCGTTCATTAAGAATTCACGATGATTTTCCCACTTATAATTACTATATATTAATAAGTACTATATATAGTCAACATGATTATATAGCTACTATAGTATAAGTATTATATATAGTTGCTATATAGTAATTTGTAATAATATAGTGCATAAACATTTGAATGGTACAATTGAGCGTTCGACCACGTATTCGAAAGGACAAATGTTTGAACAGAATGAAACACACATTTGAACGGTACTGCACTATAAAAGGACTCAGCAACGCAAACAACTCATTTCCGTTCAAACCTTAAAAACATTCGAAGGATAGTCATATCGACGCCATTTCACCGCCGTATTACTGTCACCGTCGACCAACGGTATCACTATCCAAGAGGTACCTTTTTTATTTTGTATTTTTGTGTTTTTATTGTTATTTTCCATTATTGTTTAGAATTTATATAAAACTCATTCTAAGTTTAGATTTAGTACTCTAGGGCTGCAAAACATAAGACTGAAATGGTTCTATGGACATTTCGGCCTTATGTGTGTTATTTTGTTGAAGAAACGAAATAAATCGGTGAATTACTTTCATTTCAATGGCCATTGAGTCGACTCAGCCATTGTTGAGCTCAATCCAGTTACCGTAACTTGTTTATACCATTCGAAAGATTAGAACCCAAACGTCATTCTTGGGAATGGTGTCTACCATTCGACTGCCTATATACATAACTATTCGAATGTTCTTGGTAGTGTTCGAACGCGTTCGAATGATTACACACAGAAAACTGATTTACATTATTTCATTAATTATATAATTTTTATGATTGTTTTGTATATTGTATTTTATAACTAATCTTTTCACTTTTATTTTTTAAATTTTAGGTTGAAATGTCTGTTAGGGGAAGGTCAAAGCGTGCCAAACCAGGGGAACTAGGTTCTTCCAGTAGTACGATTGATACATTGTTAGACTGTAAAGTTTTATTGGAGCGTCAAGTGAAGATCTACAATTTTCAGGATCTTCTCTTTGAGGATTGCTCCTTGACATCGATGTTCGTGGAGCGTAGTTGGTCACCAATTCTGGACCACAGGGACGAGGCATTCCAGTTCGTGGCATATATTGATCTCGTCACCAACTTTTATAGAGATCTTGGTGCCTCCAATCTGGATGCTGATGGTAAATATATTATCGGCATACGTGGTATTTCATTCCCGTTCTCAGCAAACATACTTGTTGATTTTATCGGTATCACATGTTTGGAGACTGCATATTCAAACGTGGTGCCCAGGGAGTCTGCAGATGATGAGGAGACAACTGACGATGAGGTCATTGATCCTGATGGACTGGATGGCCTCTCGAATGTTGAGGTGAGGCAATTGGTTGTCGGTCCAGATGCTCCTCCTTATGATGGGATGAAGAGCATCAAATAGGTTCGTTTATCAGATTTCTTCAAGATTATGAACTTAATCATTGCCCATAACATTGACCGTCGGCAACACAAGACGAAGGTTGGCATGAATAGGGAGAGATTTATGATACGTGTCGCTCGTATGATGCCTATGAACCTAGTGGGTTATATATTCACCAAGAGCGATCAGAGGTTTCATACATTTTGATAGATATTTTGCCGTTTAGCCTCCTATTCATAAGATTCCTATTGTCGGTTGGGGTCTTACCTGATGTTGCTGAGCGTATTCGGGAGCCGATTGGACCGATCAATGCCTCCACCCTATCACGGAGCATTGGGCACTAGAGACTTTGTCTTCGTGCTCTTACTACAGAGCCGGTCGATACTTAGACTAGGGATGCAAAACTAACTGATTATGGAGTATCGGCCAGTCAAGCACCCACGCAGCTTGAGGCATCAAGCACTGTTATTGCTAATCAGATGGCTGATATAGTGCATACAGAGATCTAGATTGCCTTCTCTGGCTTACGATCAGAGTTCACGTGTAACACCCGGACCCAATCAAGCTCAATTTTTTTTTGTTTTAGTTTATTCTATTTTATTTTATTTTATTATCTTTTTCACACGTTAACTTCAACACGTTTTATTCTTTCCGTTTATTTTCTTTTTCCCCCAAAGTCTTCCTCTTGTCCACGACATGCATACACACACACAAATCAGTTTCTGCAAGCACGTCTCTCATGCACCCCATCCTTTATGGTTCATCTCTAGGCTTTTTGCATCATATTTATACATACGCAATAGCCATGCGTAGAGAACGCCTCCCCACACAAACAACAATCATTGCTTCTCCGCAGCACAACCCACTTCCACAGTAAACGACCATCACCCAGGGCCCAAAGCCTCACCATAGCCACTCCTTTTCCTCACTATAAGACCTTTCCCTTAGTGCAGTCGTGCAACACCTAATCACTGGCCAAGCCCGTAGCGCAACACGGGTTAATTCTCCATGACGTCGCAGCCCTGCCACCCGAACTCATAAATAGCAACTCCTCTATGCAACAGCGAACCACCCTCCAGCAGTCCTCACCACCCCACCATCAACGAGCCGTTGAAGGAGGAACACACGTCATACTCTGTTTTAGCTCCTGAAAATAGAGCATCAACAACTCAGTGTTATTCTCGTCCAGAGCCACCACGCGTCACCACCGTACAGCCCCTCTTCTTCTTGGTATTATCTTCTTCCTCATGCCATGATCACTTTATCTCTGTTCCCCCATCACTTTCTCTTTAGCTTATCATTCTCTCTTTCTCCCTCAGCACTCTCTCTGTAACACCCCGTATTTTAGTGTATTTTTACTGAAGGATTATTTTTAGTTATTCAAAAACTTATCCTTTTATTTTTAAAATTGGTCGGATTTTTTAGTGAGTTTATTTCTATGATTTTAATTTGGTGAAAATTATTTTTATGTGCTTTCTTAATATTTATTTATTGTTGTGCATTTAATTATTTCAATTTGACTTTACCATTACGTTTAAATTATTTTATTTAACTTGTGGTTTTAAAATCATTTCCGTTGGATCATTTTCGTGACCCAAGTTATGAGGATTGGACCTCATTTCTTTTCCCCTCTTTTTCTTTCCTCTCCTTTTCTTTTCCTTCCTTTTTCTTTTTCTCTTTTTTTCCTTCTTCTCCCGCGCGACCAGCTCTCTCTCTCTCTCCCCTCTCCTCCGCCCGAACCTTCGTCCCCTCCCAGCGCCGCCGTCCGTCGGCGGTGGTCGACACCGCCCGGTCCCTTGCACTCCCCTGCCGCCGATCGTCCTACCCCACCAACCTCACCGCCGTTCGTGCCGCCGGTAGCCCCCACGAAGCCCACGAAGCCGCGGCACTCTTTCCGCCGTTGCGCCGCCGTCGCACCGCCATTGGCCACCATCTTCCTACCACTTCATCCCCGACCTCTTGGCAACCTTTTGGACCCAACCCCGGCCCCGATCCGTCACCGGTGAAGCCACACTAAGTACATTTCCGATTTGCACTTTTTTGGCCTAAAACCGCCCCTTGCGCCGCCACCCACGGCAAACCACCACCACCATTGGCTTCACCGACCTCTCTAGGCCCTACCCTACCATTTTGGGGTCTTCGTTTGTATTCTTGGAAAAGTGGGCATCTGTGACCCACGGCCACAGTGTATTTTACACTGTGGTGTTGCTCAGACGTCGCCATTTTCAGCTTCGTGATCCTCCGGAAATTATTATATAGCGCTGTAAGTATTTCTCCAAAGAATTCTTGTGAATTTAATGTATTTTTGCACTAACACATTTCACTGTATTTTATCTGATGACTGGTTTTGCCGGACTGAGTCCGAGGAGTTTGGGAGTGGATTGGTGATTGTTGTTTGGTTGGATTTGTTGGGATTGGTTATTGATGGTTGTGGATTTCTGTTGGTACATGTACATCTCATTATTTCATGCATGATCATGTTTGTAAAGAAAACTGGGTTTTCGTGTTGTGCATTCATGCTCATGTGTGATTTGGAAATTGTGATTTTATGTGAGAGTATTTTTGGGTGCGTGTGTATCACGACCCCAAGCCGAGATGGGGTATTATCTCGGTGGAGCTCCTCTGGTTACTCGGGAGCGTAATAAACTGAGTAACGTCCCCTGGATTGTCGCTTGGCGATGATGGGATCGGACGAGAGATTCGTGCCGACTCCGTGATCCTTCTGCTGGCGGGGATCAGAGGATGCTTGGCTACGCACGCGCTGGGCGCGGAACTGGGCATCGCTCGTTGCGTAGTGGGTGCTTGGCTACGCACGCGCTGGGCGCGGAACCAAGCATCACTACGAAGTCAGGACGTGCGGATGGCCCCTAGGGGAGGCCATGGTGCATAGGTTAATAAATGATTAAATTGGCTATTTTCTGGGAAAATAGTGTGCGTGGATTTTGTGTAAACCATTTTCTGGGAAAAATGTTTTACGGATTATTTTTGGGCCAATGAGACTTTGGCGTGTGTTGGAAATTGTCATTTTCGGGAAAAATGATGTTTTGAGAAAATTGCACATTACATCATATGCATGCATGTTGGTTGCATTTAATGCATTTCTTTCTTGAGGATTATTTTGGGTTATACTTACCTGCGGTACCCTTCTGTGGTAACGCAGATTTTGATGCAGTTGAGGAGGAGGGCGAGCCTGAGGAGATGGCTCCGCCCGAGGAGTGATCTGGGATCACTGGCTTTATTATGCTATTTTACTTATTTGTATTTTCGGTCATGTGTTTATTTTATTTTGGGATGACTGTATAACTGCTTTTAAACCTCTTCTGATGTTTAGTTGTATTTAAATTCTGGTACTTAGTTGACTATCCGCTGCGTTATTTTATTTGTACACCGTTGCATGTACACACACTGGCACTTCGTTGGGATGTGTGACCGTGTTGTCACCATCCTGGTGTCTCGATCCCCGTGTATTATTTTATAAGGGGGATTGGGGGCGCCACAGGTGGTATCAGAGCCAGGTTGGCTCTGGGTAAAACCACATGTCCCTTAGGATAGTACCAGAAAATTATTTTTATTATTTATTATTTTTTTGTGTGGTAAGTTAAGCTATTTATTTTATTTTTTGGGTTTAACGATATTTTATTTTTTTATGTTATTTGATGTTATTTAAATATATTTTATTTTATTGTATTTTATGTTGCTTTTAGTTGAGTTTGGTTTTGTCTGAATTTAAGCGGGGTTGGAGATTGCTCTATGACAGGAATATGGTGAGACCAAGAAGACAAGCTGATGTGCCTGAGGATGAGCTACCTAGGGGTGATGGAAATTATGCCATGGCGAGGGCGTTGAATAGGATGACGGAGTTTCTACAACAGAATTTCCGACCGCCTCAAGTAGATCCAAATAGAGTGGTCCAAGTTGGGTGCACTTATGAGCGCTTCCTGGCGCATAGGACTCCTGCCTTTACTGGGGAGGAGGACCCAATGCGAGCTAGGAGGTGGATTCAAGACTTGGAAAGAACATTTGAAGTATGTGGATGCACTGAGACCCAGATGGTGTTATATGGAAGCTATATGTTGCAAGGTGAAGCGGCAAATTGGTGGGAGACCAAGCGGCCACTTTTGGAGATGGAGTTGGGGTCCTTGGCTGCTGTGTCTTGGCAGCGGTTTAAGAAGGAATTTGATGATCGATTCTTTCCTATTTCGGTGAGGCGGCAAAAGGCTAGAGAGTTTAATAATTTGGTTCAAGGAGGCACGACTGTTGAGCAGTATGCAAGGAAGTTTATGGAGCTTGGACGGTTCGCTCCTCATCTTATTGCTACCGAAGAATTGCGGGTTGAGCGTTTCATGGAGGGACTGCGCCCCGAGATACGCAGACATGTGGCCTGCCTTCAGATTACGGAATTTCAGAAGTTAGTGGATTTGGCTAGCATTGCAGAGCGGGAAAATAGTTTTGGAGTAGGTTCCCCTCCTGGGCAGAAGAGGCGGAGTTATTTTGGTGAAGGAAGTAGTTCTGGATCGCCACAGAAATTTGTTCAGAGGACCGGGGCTCGTTCACAGACAACCTCTGGTGTTCGTGCAGGAGGCCGGACTCCAGTATGCCCTAGATGTAGCAGAGCCCATGAGGGCGATTGTGGTCAAAGGGGAATTCAGTGTTATAAATGTGGCCAGCCGGGTCACTTTGCTCGGGAGTGTCCTAGTCGAGTTCAAGGGGAACAAGGAGCGAGAGGAGGTCGACGAGGTGGAAGGGGCGGCCAGAGACAATTGGTACAAGCCCGGGTTTATGCAGTGACTCCTGGTGATGTGGACTATGAGGCTCCTGAGACCCACGACGCTGGGGTGATTACTAGTACGTATTTAGCTGTTTTATTTTGATTTAATGTTTGGTGTGGTTGGATTTTTTTGAATTTGTTTGGTGGTTGTGTTTGCCTCAGGAAGAGTTCGTCTATATGATTTTTATGCTTGTACTTTGTTTGATTCTGGGGCATCCCAATCGTTTGTGTCTGCCACGTTTGCACGGATGTGCAATTTGGTTACAGAACCTCTACCTCAATCTTTAGTTGTGGCTCTTCCCAATAGCGAGATTGTGTGTTGTTCCAAGGTTGCTTTGGGTTGTCCTTTGGATTTTGGTGGAAGGACACTAGATGCAGATTTGATTGTATTCAAGTTGCTTGGCTTTGATATAATTTTGGGAATGGATTGGCTGTATCGCTATTCTGCGAATATTGATTGTAGAAGACGAGTGATTGGTTTTCAACTTTCGGATGAAGATTATTTAGAATTCGTGGGAAGTAAGTTAAAGGCAAGACCATCAATTATATCAGCAATTCAAGCTAAGAGAGATATAGCTTGTGGAGCGGATGCTTTTTTGGTTCAAGTCATGTCTACATCATCTGAGAAGAAATCTTTAGTGGAGATTCCCGTGGTGGAAGAATTTCCCGATGTGTTTGTGGATGAGTTACCTGGATTGCCTCCCGTTCGTGATATGGAATTTGTTATTGATCTGGAACCTGGGGCGACTCCTGTGCATAAGGCTCCTTACCGCATGGCACCGGCGGAGTTAAAAGAGTTGAAGATTCAATTGCAAGAATTGGTCGACAAGGGATTTATTCAGCCGAGTACTTCACCGTGGGGAGCGCCCGTATTGTTTGTCAAGAAGAAAGATGGTACGCTCAGAATGTGCATAGATTATCGGGAGCTTAACAAGGTGACTATTAAGAACAAGTATCCTCTACCTAGGATTGATGATTTGTTTGATCAGCTTCAGGGAGCAGCTGTCTTTTCGAAAATTGACTTGAGATCAGGATACCATTAGCTGAGAATAAGGGATAAGGATGTGCCCAAGACTGCTTTCAGAACGAGGTATGGGCATTATGAATTTAAAGTGATGTCTTTTGGGTTGGCGAATGCTCCTGCCGCTTTTATGGATTTAATGAATCGGGTGTTTCGACCATTCTTGGATTCTTTTGTGGTGGTATTTCTCGATGACATTTTGATTTATTCTCGAGACTTGGAAGAGCATGCTTGTCATCTTCGTCTAGCACTTGGGAAACTAAGGGAACATCAGTTGTATGCTAAGCTAAGCAAGTGTGAATTCTGGTTAGAAGAAGTTAAGTTTCTTGGGCATGTGATTTCCCAAGAAGGGGTGGCTGTGGATCCTAGTAAAGTGGAAGCTGTTTTGTCATGGCCTCGTCCTTCAACAGTTCGTGAGATACGAAGTTTCTTGGGACTAGCTGGATACTATCGAAGGTTTGTGGAAGGTTTTTCTCGGCTATCCGGACCTCTCACTGCTTTGACAAGGAAGAATGTTGAGTTTGTATGGTCTGACAAATGTGAGAGAACTTTTCAGGAGTTGAAGAGAAGATTGACAACGGCACCAGTTTTGGCACTTCCGGAGCCACACAAGCCATTCGTGGTTTTTAGTGATGCATCCAAAATTGGGTTGGGATGCGTTCTTATGCAAGAGGGACGGGTTGTAGCTTATGCATCTCGTCAGCTGAAAGTTCATGAAAGGAACTATCCCACTCATGATTTGGAGTTGGCGGCAATAGTTTTTGCACTTAAGATTTGGCGGCATTATTTGTATGGCGAAGCTTGTGAAGTTTTTACTGACCACAAGAGCTTGAAGCATCTGTTTACTCAGAAGAATCTCAATATGAGGCAGAGACGGTGGTTAGAGCTGATTAGCGACTACCAATGTGAGATCAAGTATCATCCCGGAAAGGCAAATCTAGTCGCTGATGCTTTGAGTAGAAAGTCTCAACAAGTGGATGAAGCAGAGTCATCGGATTTGGGCTCTCTCCTTTATGGAATGAGGAGACTTCTTATCGAGAGTTCTCAACAAGATGGATTATTATCTTCAGTTTTGGATGTCCGAGTAGTGGATTTTGAAGAATTGAAGACTCTTCAGAGAAGGGATCCTAAATTGTTAGCTATCAGGAAAAGAGTCAGGAAGTCTAGAGGACCCTTGCACTACAGCTTGGATAAGGATGGTATTCTTCGATTTCGGGATCGTAGAGTAATTCCCCGAGATTCTGAATTTAAAGAGCGGATTTTGGCAGAAGCTCATGCGGCTCCTTATTCAGTTCATCCAGGAAGCACAAAGATGTATAGAGATTTAAAGAGAAATTTCTGGTGGGAAGGAATGAGACTGGACATCGCTTTGTTTATTGAAAAATGTGACACATGCCGTCAGGTGAAGGCTGAGCACCAAAGACCTGCTGGTAGACTCCAACCTCTCCCAATTCCTGAGTGGAAGTGGGATGATATTTCCATGGATTTTGTTGTGGGTTTACCGAGGACTCCTAGTGGAAAGAATTCAATTTGGGTGATTGTGGATCGGTTGACCAAGAGTGCCCATTTCTTACCAATTAATAATACTGACTCTTTGGGTAAGTTAACTCGGATTTATGTTAAGGAGATAGTGCGCTTGCATGGGATACCCAAGAGTATTGTGTCGGATCGGGACCCGCGGTTCACGTCCCGTTTCTGGAAGAGTTTGCAGGCAGCATTGGGCACTAAGTTGCAGTTTAGTTCTGCGTATCACCCCCAAACAGACGGCCAATCAGAGCGTACTATTCAGACTCTAGAGGATATGCTGCGGTCTTGCGTCACGGAGTTTCAAGGAAGTTGGGAGAATCACCTACCGCTCATTGAATTCTCTTACAACAACAGTTTTCATTCCTCCATTCAGATGGCCCCGTATGAGGCTTTATATGGGCGGAAGTGCAGATCGCCTTTGTGTTGGGATGAAGTCGGCGAGAGTAAGGTAATTGGGCCTGAGATAATCCAAGAAATGAAGGACCAAGTTCAGCTTATCAGGAAGAAGATGGCTGAAGCGCAAAGTCGCCAGAAGAGCTACGCAGATACAAGAAGAAGAGACTTATCATTTGAAGAAGGTGATTGGGTTTATCTTAAAGTCTCTCCTATGAAAGGTGTCAAGCGTTTTGGTAAGAAGGGAAAGCTTAGTCCTAGATATGTTGGCCCTTTTCAGATCATAGAGAAGGTTGGGCTTGTTGCTTATAGAGTGGCCTTGCCAGATTACTTTGGGCATGTTCATAATGTGTTTCATGTGTCCTCATTGAAGAAGAGTTTTGGACAGCAAGAGCCACGTTTTGTAGACCCTGGACGTATCCAACTACAGCCTAACCTTACTTATGAAGTTGCTCCAACTCAGATTGTGGATTGGAAAGAGCAAAGATTAAGGTCCAAGGCAATACCTTTGGTGAAGGTGTCATGGGGTGATCCGTTGGCTCAAGATTTCTCATGGGAAAGAGAAGCTGATATGAGAGAACAATATCCCTACTTGTTCGGTTAATCTGGACGGTATGTTCTAAGTCTGCTCTTAGTTGAATCTTAATCCTGTCTTAGTTTGATATTTGACATTGCTAATTTCGAGGACGAAATTTTATTTAAGGGGGGGAGGATGTAACACCCCGTATTTTAGTGTATTTTTACTGAAGGATTATTTTTAGTTATTCAAAAACTTATCCTTTTATTTTTAAAATTGGTCGGATTTTTTAGTGAGTTTATTTCTATGATTTTAATTTGGTGAAAATTATTTTTATGTGCTTTCTTAATATTTATTTATTGTTGTGCATTTAATTATTTCAATTTGACTTTACCATTACGTTTAAATTATTTTATTTAACTTGTGGTTTTAAAATCATTTCCGTTGGATCATTTTCGTGACCCAAGTTATGAGGATTGGATCTCATTTCTTTTCCCCTCTTTTTCTTTCCTCTCCTTTTCTTTTCCTTCCTTTTTCTTTTTCTCTTTTTTTCCTTCTTCTCCCGCGCGACCAGCTCTCTCTCTCTCTCCCCTCTCCTCCGCCCGAACCTTCGTCCCCTCCCAGCGCCGCCGTCCGTCGGCGGTGGTCGACACCGCCCGGTCCCTTGCACTCCCCTGCCGCCGATCGTCCTACCCCACCAACCTCACCGCCGTTCGTGCCGCCGGTAGCCCCCACGAAGCCCACGAAGCCGCGGCACTCTTTCCGCCGTTGCGCCGCCGTCGCACCGCCATTGGCCACCATCTTCCTACCACTTCATCCCCGACCTCTTGGCAACCTTTTGGACCCAACCCCGGCCCCGATCCGTCACCGGTGAAGCCACACTAAGTACATTTCCGATTTGCACTTTTTTGGCCTAAAACCGCCCCTTGCGCCGCCACCCACGGCAAACCACCACCACCATTGGCTTCACCGACCTCTCTAGGCCCTACCCTACCATTTTGGGGTCTTCGTTTGTATTCTTGGAAAAGTGGGCATCTGTGACCCACGGCCACAGTGTATTTTACACTGTGGTGTTGCTCAGACGTCGCCATTTTCAGCTTCGTGATCCTCCGGAAATTATTATATAGCGCTGTAAGTATTTCTCCAAAGAATTCTTGTGAATTTAATGTATTTTTGCACTAACACATTTCACTGTATTTTATCTGATGACTGGTTTTGCCGGACTGAGTCCGAGGAGTTTGGGAGTGGATTGGTGATTGTTGTTTGGTTGGATTTGTTGGGATTGGTTATTGATGGTTGTGGATTTCTGTTGGTACATGTACATCTCATTATTTCATGCATGATCATGTTTGTAAAGAAAACTGGGTTTTCGTGTTGTGCATTCATGCTCATGTGTGATTTGGAAATTGTGATTTTATGTGAGAGTATTTTTGGGTGCGTGTGTATCACGACCCCAAGCCGAGATGGGGTATTATCTCGGTGGAGCTCCTCTGGTTACTCGGGAGCGTAATAAACTGAGTAACGTCCCCTGGATTGTCGCTTGGCGATGATGGGATCGGACGAGAGATTCGTGCCGACTCCGTGATCCTTCTGCTGGCGGGGATCAGAGGATGCTTGGCTACGCACGCGCTGGGCGCGGAACTGGGCATCGCTCGTTGCGTAGTGGGTGCTTGGCTACGCACGCGCTGGGCGCGGAACCAAGCATCACTACGAAGTCAGGACGTGCGGATGGCCCCTAGGGGAGGCCATGGTGCATAGGTTAATAAATGATTAAATTGGCTATTTTCTGGGAAAATAGTGTGCGTGGATTTTGTGTAAACCATTTTCTGGGAAAAATGTTTTACGGATTATTTTTGGGCCAATGAGACTTTGGCGTGTGTTGGAAATTGTCATTTTCGGGGAAAATGATGTTTTGAGAAAATTGCACATTACATCATATGCATGCATGTTGGTTGCATTTAATGCATTTCTTTCTTGAGGATTATTTTGGGTTATACTTACCTGCGGTACCCTTCTGTGGTAACGCAGATTTTGATGCAGTTGAGGAGGAGGGCGAGCCTGAGGAGACGGCTCCGCCCGAGGAGTGATCTGGGATCACTGGCTTTATTATGCTATTTTACTTATTTGTATTTTCGGTCATGTGTTTATTTTATTTTGGGGTGACTGTATAACTGCTTTTAAACCTCTTCTGATGTTTAGTTGTATTTAAATTCTGGTACTTAGTTGACTATCCGCTGCGTTATTTTATTTGTACACCGTTGCATGTACACACACTGGCACTTCGTTGGGATGTGTGACCGTGTTGTCACCATCCTGGTGTCTCGATCCCCGTGTATTATTTTATAAGGGGGATTGGGGGCGCCACACTCTCACTCCCTCTCGGTTGCTCTCTCTCTTTCTTTCTCTTGTGCTCAGGCTAACTTGACGGCATCTCCTCCTCATTCCTGCTCCTCAGCCGCACCACACAGTCCCTTCAGACAGCCCCATCGCACATTATCTTCTCGGTGAGTCCCTGTCGCCGCTGCATTTCTAATATTCATGTGTTTATGTTTATCGCTAGTTTTATTTCATAAGGTGTAATTATATATATATGTATAAATATATATGTATATTTATATGTAAAGTTTTAACCTAATATATATATATGGAAAGTTTCTAGTTTTAGCCTACTGTTTTCGGGTGAGAAGTTTTTTTTGTTTAGCTTATATTTAAATAGGATTTTGCTTTACGTTTCAATAAATATTATATTGTATTTTGATAATATTGTTTGTTAAAGGAAGTAAATCTATTTTTCTTAAGAGATGAGTTTATTCATGACTAATTTTAGGGAAATTTTAGTAACCAATGTATTCTTTTTATTTATAAATACTATAGGTATTTTAGATATTTTGAATATTAATTTTTATTGAGTTATATAATTATCATAATATTTATTCAATTACTTTCTTCGGTATGGACTCGTTTAAGTGGATATTGATGAAATTAAAAAGGGATGATATTTAGAGTTAAGAGAATTTTAAGTATTGAGGAATTAAAATATGTACTTCAGGTGTAATATGAGATTTATTTGTTCACTGGAGATTTATTTAAGTTACATGAATTTTTTATAGCTGACGAGTGACAATTGTTCAGTACTGTTGTGGAGAATTTTTGAATAAGTTAAGAAGTCCAAGTTAGCGGAGTTCCTATGCTAGACTTTGCATTAAAATAAAATGAGCCGAGGTTGACTTCTTTGGAAAATATACATATTTGGTTATGAAAAAAAATTTGAACTACCTCAATTATTTGCTCTGCATTATTCATGAGATTCTGTTTAAGAAGAAAGTATTTTCTATCATGACTAGTGTAGACATGAGCTTATTTTTTACATTCTGTTATTGAACTCAGAAAAATATGAGCGAATATGAAAATTGATAATTTTTGCATGTGAAGTGAATATATTTTGAATCTGTTTTGGAAAATGTGAAATAATCCGAATTTCAGTACTCTTCTTTGATATGATGTGGCACCTAAAAAACCTTTGGCATGACTTTTTGATTCTGTTATGACTCTGATTCTGGTTCTAATATGGTGATTCTGATTCTGTTTTGCTTTGATATGGGCCCTGCCACGAGATATAATAGTGACCTCTGGCCCTATCACGGGATATAATAATGATCTCTGGCCTTGTCACGAGATATAATAGTGACCTCTGGCCTTGTCACGTGATATAATAGTAACCTACGGCTCTACCACGTGATATAATTCTGTTCTAAGTGTAATCGCTTTGATATTCTTGGTGATTTATTTCTGCTTGGCTTTCCGCATGATGCACAACCCTACCACGGGGGTTAAATTTAACAAAATTTAATTAGCTTGCATTTTTCGCTTATTCATTTCCCTCCAGCTGCTCCCCCCCTCTATCTCCCCAATCCATCTTCCTCTCTCGCACGGTGCTCATCCAGGTATTTCTCTCCATCTCTCTCTCTCTCTCTCTCTCTCTCTCTCTCTCTCTCTCTCTCCACTATTGATTTCTTGTGGGTTTAGTGCTGCGCGTTTGTGTTCGTTGTTGGAGTTCTGAGTTTCCGATCGGTGATAAGGCCCTTCTCCTTCTCTACTTCTCACGAATACACCCACATTCACTTCAAGTTAATTATAGCTATGAAATTGTTGTGAAATGAATTTCATTTGTGCAGTCTGTGGGTTTTGGGGATTTCTCCTACGTTTTGTGCGGGAAGCTCCCTCCCATTTCTCCTCTGCTCACGCAACACTTCCAAGTTTTCTAACACCTGATTTGACCATTTGGGAGGCTTATCTTCAGTTCGATCCAGGAAGGGACATACCCATTTTTTTCTTGGAAAAAGAAAAATTGGATCCTGAATGACTATCTTTATGTTCAAATTTTAAAATTATTTGTAGCTTGTCTTGATGTGTACATGTTTAAGGTCACGACTAAATTATTCCAATTTTAAAGCCAAGTTTTGTAGAAAGTATTGATTCTATTGCATGGGAATAGAGTATTTGCTTGTTTTCTGCACTTATTTTCTACTTAATTATTTACAGTATGATCTGCCAATAAAAAAAATATATTTACAGTATGATCTAATTTTATATGCAGGTAAAGAGAATGGAGGTTCATGCAAATGAGGGTGGGGTAACACAAACTCGTGGTGGGGTTTACTGGTTGATCTTGCCTGCTGGATGTATTTTGTTGCCCTTGAAAACCTCATTTCTAATTGCAATCATTTTTAGGTTGATCTTGTTCCACGTCATTTAGCAAGAAGAGTTGCAGGGTGTAACAGTAAAGTATCATAGCAGAAACTTCAAACTTAACAACCCTCCACTGACATAAACATCTAAAATGGAATATGGCTAATTTGCATCAAGCCTTTATGGAAGTGCTTTTATTGTTGAGTTTTCATGCATGCAAAGACTCGTAATCCAATGGATATCAACTACAGCAGCACTATTCTTCAATGGTTTGATATAGGTGTCAAAATGTGTTACTGGTTTGTGAATTAGTTATTGGGTAAAGCAACGTAATTTGCACCGAAATGGAGGACGCCTTTTATCCGTTAGTTTCTGTTTCTCATGGGTTTGAGAGCTGTAAATGGAGGAGCATGGAATGCCCATTTAAACATGCCTATGGACAGGGTGTTTCTTTCTTTTTTCAGCTTCTTTCTCTACTTTTTTTTTTTTTTTCTCTGGATGTGCATGTATTTATGTGGTGATTGTTGTCTTTTTTGTTTATCCATAATCTCTTTTGCTTTTTGGTGTACTCATGTTGTTTCTACCTTAAGCTATTAAAATGGGTTGTGGTCTTGATAACTCCTTATCAGTGTCTCCATCACCTTTTTATCGCTTTATACTCTGTGTGTATGTGTTTTTCTTACTTGCAAATTAAGTTTATATAGAAATTGGATACAATATTTGTCGTGACTCTTTTCTTGATCTAATTTCTTCATCGCTTTATACCGTAATTTCTTCATCTAAATCTCAATGATTGCTTTGAGACATTGATTAAGCTATCCCATTATATTTTAGTGGCATCAAGCTAAGGAGTATTTATTTATTTATTTATTTTTGTAACAGATTATTTTTAGATCTAATGTACAAATTGAAGAAGATTGGTGCTTGGAAAGTACTTGTATTATGGAATATTGGTTTAACCAAATAAATAGCTCGATAGTATTTGATATATATTTGGTTACCTATTGTTTTGGTTCTAACCTTTATTGGTTTGTGGAGTTGACCATGGCACATAGGGGAGAAGTGAAAGCTGTAGTGACGACTGTTATTTTAAGTTCCTCGATCCCCTTGATTGTAAAATTGCTATTGCTATGAGAATAACATACTATTTTATTACTTGCATAATTCTTGCAAATTTGGTTTACGGACGTTGTTTTTTACATCCATATGTGTGTGCTATATATATATATAAATATATATATATATATATATATATATATATATATATTTAGGTCTATCCATACACATACTTCCGGTCAGTTCTGGATATATCAAGCTATATAAGAGTTCTAAAAATCTTAATATAAGAACTCTCATCTCCAAACTTATTATCTCCTAAGGTGCTTGGTTTATTAAGGGGTAGAACAGAGCAAGTTTTAGTTTTATGAACTTATTTAGAAAAGTGCAATTATAATAGAAAGGATGATAATAACTAATAATAACTAAAAATTCTGAGTCAAATTCTTTTTTAACTTAACCAGCAAATGCTAGCCAAGGCTTTAGCACATGGATTTCGAGTCAATGTTGTTGTTTCTTGATGTCAGTGCTTTTCTCTAAAGGTAACATTTATAGCTTCCAAGAATGTTGTAAGAATGTTACTTTTTTCTATAGAGTTGTAAGAAGTTGCCTTACTCTAATTGAGAGTATTACTACAGGCACATTGCAGGCTTGCAGTGGCAAAGTAGCGCTATAGATATTAAATAAAGGTACATTTTATTCTCCATTACACTCTCTTTCTTGTTTGGGTGTTTTTTTTTATTTATTAGTTCTTAATTATTGTTTGATATAAATGTTAAATTGCAATTAGCTTGAGCTTTGTGTGGCCATCCAGAAATTTCATAGTAAATATAATTTGGATGTGTATTATATTTTTTATGTATTCTGTTTTGTGCATTTTTTTTTTAATTTTTGAATTAGTATTTCCAGCGAGTACACTTCACCGCATAAACTTTTTCTGTGACAATTACCCAGCTAGAAATACATAGTTGCGACGATAATTGAAAATTATTGTAAAAACTAAGGACTATTTTCGGCATTTTAACATTTTTTGCGACGATATATCGCCGCAATTAACTTTTCTCAACGATTTAATGGTAAACACAATGGTCATTTCCATCGATATTTGGAACAATTGTGACGAAAAACAATTGCCGCAAAAGTTAATATTTTCGACAATTTTTGCTTATCACTGAAATTGATCAAACGTGGTGCTTTTATGGCGGCGAACATGCAGCGATTGAAAAACCGTCGGAAATAATCAATTGCAGCAATTTTAGGAGGTTTTTGCGATGATTTTGAGCACTAAAAAATACCTTATTTCTTGTAATTATAGCTAGGATTAATCCAAGGAAACAACACAGGACACGGTCTCATTACATGCAATCTTAGGATGGGTACTACATTATTAATCAATATTGTTTTTGGGTTTTGACACTCTTGATGCATTTTATTGTACGTACATATGCCTATTTGCTGCGGCAACATATTGCAGCAAAAAGTCAATTTCTTGCCATAAAAGGATTTTTGTGGCAAGAACCTAACGTCGCATTGTCGCAAGCTTGTCGATAGTAAAATGCCAATTTAAGCTTTTTTCCTGCAAAACAGAGATTAGTCACAAAAGCTTACTTTTGTGGCGAAAATATTTCACAGCGAAAGTTAAAATTTTTGCCGCAAAATCGCATCTCACGTGATGCTTAAGTGGTCACAGAATACATATTTGCGATAAAAACTAACTATCGCAAATAACCATTTGCGGTGCAAGAGGTCACATACAGGTACTTCGACGATATATGTATGCTGGAAATAACTTATTGTGGTAAAAAGAAATATATTGCGACCAGAACGTGTTGCCGCAAATTAATAACAAAGTTTCAAAAAAAAAATTATAAGCTATAAAACCGATTAAATGAGAATGAGTCTAAAAGTAGAAAAAGAATGGTGTAATATAAGCCTAAAAAACATAAATATGAATGCAATGGAGATCCAGATTCAGAAAAATATTATATAACAATGTCAAACAAATACGTACAAACTGTGCTACCCATTTCACCAACTCAATCTTATCAAAAGAACTCTGATCCATCCAAAAAAAGAACTAAAATAAATCATCAATTACATAGATTAAAGACCATGATAGGAGAATGATCTTAAAAAAAGTCTATAGCTGCCAATAATCTTGTGATGTTCGCTTGGTTTATTGCTCCTGCCTCAACGATTCAACCTGTGTTTGAGGCAGTGTTAGCATCTTCTCAATATAAATATAAACTCACTTTGCATGGCAAAACAGGACCTCCAAAATTCAGCAAACAAAGAGAGCAATTACTAAATCGAGACATGCTTTTTTACATGAAGTCGTTAAAGAAGCATTTGGAGTAAATACAGAGGTAGTATGCATAGTTTATAGTCATTAGTCTTGATCAACATATATGTCTTGTGCAAACAAAGCCAAAATCAAGTTTCCCACAAATGCTCCAAAGTCTCGTTAATAACAATTAAATATAAGTTTCAACACTGTTTGCTGCAACTTGCATTTATGCTCTTTCCCATGTTGTACTAGATTTAACATTAAAAATTCATTGAAGAGGTCCCAGCTAATATAGTAAAACCCCCCCACCGCCAAAATAAGCTACTCATATCACAAAAATGTCAGCCAAAGTACTGGTCATTGCTAAATGCAAAATCTAAATCTCACAAGAGTCATTGACTTCTAAATGTTACCAGCTTTAACCAATAAATCAAAACTGCATGTTACATCTCTACAACAGAGTTCCTTACAGAACTAAATCATCCAACTGAGAAAAATAGACTCTACCAGCACGAATGTGCACAATTGGTCCATTCTCAAGCTCAAAAACAGAAATAGCTTCTTTTTGAAAGGTTAGAAAATAACTACAAAGTAAAGAGTCCAGTGGGATGTACCTTTACTCGATTAAGGGGACTTTTCCAAGAAATATGGTACCCTTCAAATGATATTAGAAAGTAGGTAACATAAGTATCCCCTGCATAAGAATAGAAAATTACACAACTTATGGCACAAAATAAAGATATGAAAACCAATTCAATTAATAAGATGAGAAGCTTAGATATCAAAAGTTTCTGACATGGTGGGTACTCAAAAATCTTGGCAGCATACAAGTTTCTGACACTAACAACTACAACTAACAAAAATGGAACATTAGATTGTTAAAATTATTAAAATATGATAAAAGATAAAGCCGGTGACATCATTTAAGAGCAAATATGATTAAAGATACGCTTCCTATGAGACTAATGTGAAGACTACCTCCCTATAGGTAAAGCATAGATCCACCTCTCTATCATGAAACCAAGACAAACAATAGAGGGAATTATTACCCAATAACTATAAAAAAAATGATCCCATAAAATGATTCAGAAACAACGATTAGAACTAAAAGTAAAAAGAACTTGTTATGCATTATGAACACATGCTACATAAAGCAAAATGAAATCTTAAGGAATAAACTAATTCACTGTTAAACTAATAAACATAAAAGACATTAATTTGAGAGCAACTAAATGTAAAGCTAGATTTCCCTCTTCATGGAAATTACTATGAATATTTCACCTCAGGTGAACAAGGGATGGGGATGAATTCCAACATCAAGCTAAAGAAAAATGGGTTTTTTATTATTTCGAGAAACAATTATTTCATGAGTATGGATATCTGAGTCATAAAACCATGTAATGCAATTGCAACTGAATTGTTAATGAACATAGAAAGTCAATGAATGCAAACCTCAGTAGAAATCCATTACCTATCCAACATCAAGAAATTATAACGAGTTATATAACAGAATTAGTTCAAAAAACCATAGACAAGCGAGACTATGTATTTATAAACATGACTTCCGATAGATAATATTCACATATGTATTTATAAGCATGAAAGCCCATTTACAGGTGCACACATGCCAAATACATAACATACAAAAAAAAAAAAAAACACAAACTTGTTGAGCCTAAACCGAAAGCCTTAAGCTATCTAATTTTGAAGTGGTTGCATTCAGACTCTCCCCTTACCCAGGAATTAATGCTTCTAAAACAAGGAAACAAAGGCATAGGAGGTTTGAAAGCTATCCACTGTGTGTCAAAAATCTGTGAATCAACCAAGTAAAAAAGCATAGTCAACTTCAATGAAAGTTAAGAAAGAAACATGGTCGAACTGCACAAATAACCAATTATCCTGCCAAGATCTTCAATAGATAAAGCGAGACCAAGTTGACCCAGTTTCCCATTTACTACACACAAGATAATTAAATGAAGTCTAATATTTTTACATGGCATAAAGTTTACAACAGATAAATACATGCACTTACTTATTGAAAAAAATATATGCATTTCAATATATTAATCGAACAACATATGTGAGTGATAAAAACTACACCTTTTACAACATTTTAACTCATGAAGTCAGGTACTTTATGCATGCACTTTATGGATGCAACTTAACTCATTTTGAGCTCAAGTGAAAATCACCAATAAAGAATCTGTCTAATTGCATTCTTTTCAAACTTTGAACAAACAAGTAGAGTGCATCATAATTTAGAGCAGCACGTCCAATTCATAACAGGTGTAAACATGAAAAACACCAAAGTAGTGAGGTTCATGTGAATAAAAGCATTTATTTCAACGGTACCAAACAGAACGTACAAGTTTATAAGGCTTGGAAATAGAAAAGAAACACCTTTTAAAAAGAGAGGGAGACGAACAGTGTAGAAAATACAGAAGATCTCTTACCTTCGAGTTGAGAGAGAAGAGACCGAGGGGGAGAGATAGAGAGAGCTAATAATTGGAGACCTAGCTGGAGTAGGCGACGGAATACTTTGGGCTGCGGCGGCGCGATGGTGAGGAAACCTAATCATGGAAGGGGGGGGGGAAGAGAGAGAGAGAGAGAGAGAGAGAGCAAGGGAGAGACAAGCGGATGGAGAGCAAGAAAGAGAGATACGAAGGAGAGAGACTCACTGGCTAGACAAGGCGGCAACAGTACCTTAGCGGGCTGACGACGCGGGGACGAGATGCGAAAAACTCAAGAATAAAAAGAGGGCATCGGGCTGGAGAGAGAGAGAGACTATTGGGGGAGGGGAGAAAAATAGAGGAAAGCAGATTTATTTTAAATTTTCAACTTTTGCGGCGGTTTAAATCATCGCAAATAACTAAATTTAACTCAATAACATTAGCGGCAATTGAATGTTGTTGACTTGGCAAACCCCAAAATCACCGACTAAGCGGAGGGGGGATAACACCCTTTGAACCTAAGTCTGAAGGGACAAGCAATTTTGGGTTTTTTTTTTGTTTTCTTGAAAATAAAGACAAGGCATAAATAAATTATATTGAGAAAATACTGTAAAAAGGGAAAAATAGTGCACAAAAACGCCTCAGAAGGGAAAACCGACAGTCGATCTTGGAAGATCCAGAGTCGCCGGTTTGAGAGCAGCCATGCGTTGCAACGGCGAAGAGCTCCTTGGTGGCGTGTGAGGGACACGCGCCGACGAGCTTGGAAATTTTCGTCCCGTGCGGGCAGGCTACGCTCCATTCCGGTTGGGGCCGTGTTCGGTGGACGTGTAGATCGGCAGCTGGGCAATCTCCTGGTGAGGCGCATGTTGACTATAGGGACTCGAAAGATCACAAACGGCGATTCTCCCTTTGTTTGGCCTGAAAAACAAAAAAAACAAAAACAAATATACAAAAAAACCAAAAGGGGGAGGGAAGAGTGAGGGGGGAAGGAGCCGAAACTCTGACCCCCTTGAGCCGTTTAGAAAGTAGTGGGAGTTTGTATCCTTGCGAGAGAGAGAGCTGTTCGAGAGAGTTTGTATCCTTGTGCAGTATGGGTATGGAGTTTTATGTTTGGTTACTGCGAACTCTGTTGGGAACAGAGTTGTGCTATCTCTTAGACTTCGGTCTTTAGAGATAAGCCGTCTGGACTAAACCATGTCAGTCACAATAGTGTACTGGGATTCTACTAACGTTTGTAATTGACTTGTTGTTTGAAGTCAAATTTGTATGCCCTCTTTAAATGAATGGAATGAGATCCGTTGTTAAAAAAAAAAAAAAAAAAAGTGTCGAAATTAACTTTTTTTGTCAAGAATATTTGCGGTGACATGCTTTTGCTGAAAAAAATGGCTTTTAGTGACGATTACATCAATTTTTTTTCGAGGCATTAATATTGTGGGTAAAAGCAAGTATTTGTGGCAAGTTATGAGCCGTTGGAAAAACATTGGCCGCAAAAGGCCAAATATGTTGTAGTATGTGCTTGATCAACATCTATATCAAGATTTTTTAGTAATCCAAATGGCAAAACCAAACACAAACACGCCAATGGATGATTGGCGGCCGATCTGATTTCCAGTGGGATTTTTCTGATTACTCGAGGTGTTATTCATGTGCACTCGCCCCTCAACTTCTCGGCTCTTCCACCCGGAATTTGTTGGTGGCTCTGAATGCCTATGAGATTTTTCTGATTCCTCGAGTTGTGATTAATGTTAATATGCCCTACTTGCCGGCCCCCAACGTCTCGGCTCTTCTGCTCGGAATTTGGGTGGTGCATCTGGTTGCCTTTGGGTTTTTTCTGATTTTTCGAGTTGTGATTGTAATGCACTACTTGCTGGCCCTCAACGCCTTAACTCCAAGGAGCCACTTGCCCCACATCCTTCAAGCTTACCTCATGAGTACTTGACTGTGATTGGGTGTGGGGAGGGTAAATATCCTGTACCAGATAACATTGGCGTTGTTTACTTGATTTTTGAGGCATTATTTTCTCTTCTTGAATCAACCAGCCAAGCTAGTTAGGATTAGAGTTCTTCGAACATAAGATTTTGATCTTTGAAGTTTTTGAAAACTTTTTGAGAAATTTTTCAAAGGTTGAATTTCTCTTGACAAAACTTGTGGAGATTCAGAACGTCCAAATTAATAAATCCATTATTGAACACAATATTTTTCCATATATAATTAGTTCCTGGCCTGTTCATAGATAAAGTTATGACAGTAATGTGAAAACTCACATGTTTTTTGTCTGAATATTTCACCGTTTCATCAAGAAAAAAAATTGAATAGAAAAGATATTCTTTGAAATGTAGGAAACTATGATTAAATACAATGAGATTTCATACGCATGCATTCATGGGATATATCATTATGTATGTAGCAAATAAAGTTATAATATTGAAATAATTAAGAAAATCATAATCTAATTTGAAAAATTATATGCATTTTGCAAACTATATATAATCATTGGAGATTCATTAGAAAGATAACTTGCATGCGGAGAGAAAAATACATACCAGTTAACAGAGAGATTTATAATATAAATAGAGGGTAGTGGCCAACTGAAAAAAAGAGTAGTGATTGATGGGTTTTTTTTTTTATTATTAAAAAGTTGAGAATTGCCTGTCCACGAGTGGCCCCGTCCCAATATTATTAATAAATCCCCACTTATGGCGAAGGAAAACCTTGGTGACAGACCAATAACTGGGGATACAATATAAAGTTCCGAAACCAGGTAGCAAAATAGCATAGTTTTTGCTATCCAAAAAACAAAAAGATAGAGAAAAAAACAAGCAACAAAACCCCACCTGGGAAAAAAATGTTAGCACAACAAAAATAGACAATAAAATCTTACCAAACCAACACAACGACCAAACATCACATGAGGGTTGACTCTAACAGCAACGCAAAGATGGTAAACCAAGTTTATCCAATCGAATTAATCCTTAAATGATCCTAGGCAAATCTCCAATAATATTCCATTCTATATTAAGACCAGCCGTCTAGCTCCGAACCAACCACTTAGCAACTTTATTTCCTTCTTTATAAACGTGCCAAACTATGCAAACCATCGAGTCCATATGGACAAGTATATCCTTCCAAAAATCCTCCAAATACCATATTCCATATCTCCGCCTATTCCACCACGAGATTACCATTTGAAAATCTAATTCTATTTCCACAAAATTAATCCCTAGATTTTTATAAGCTTTGAGACCCTGTATTAGAGCTAACAACTCAGTTCCATCATTTGAACCGAAGCCAATATGAGAATTAAAAGCATAAACCAAGTGTCATTGATCATTTCTAATAATATCACCCACCCCTGAAGAACTTGGGTTTCCTAGACTACTACCATCTGTATTCAATTTAAACCACCTTTGAGCAGATTTTTGCTAAGCTGCCACGAGCTTTAAATACTGCCTCATTGGGACTTTAGGCATAATTTGCAAAGCATTTAAAATCTGCAATTCGTACATAGAACATTTCTTAACCTTTTTCATGTCTTGATGGCATGGGTTATCCAGGCCTCGACTACTGCATTGAAGACATACCTCCAGCACATAGGAATAGATGAGTTTGTGTCAGCTGATTTTCATGGGTTTATGTGAACCAGAATTTTTCCATATTAAATACAAAGTCAAGTAGAGCACAAAAAACTAGTAATTATTAAGACCAAGTCGACGCGGGCTTGGCTAAAATAAAGCAATGCATGATGCATAAATGCCGCCGCCCAAAATTAGCTAAAATAAAATAAAAACACGCAATGCGCAATGCATTGTAGCGGAAACTTCCAATGCATGGTCCGAGTCATGTTAATTCAGATTCCAATCGTAAATGATATATGACTCAATCATAACTAGATTTATTTAATTAAACATGTTAGCCTATTAGCACTAATTATCCTTTAATCTCTTGTTGGGGTCATAGCGTTTCGTTATAGTGAGAATAACCGTCCTTTAGATGCCATGTTGTGCCAAAGTTGAAATTGTGTCAAGTCGAGTAGTACTTTAGGTTGTATATGAAGGAAAAATAAGAATCAAAGACTCTGAATTTCTGTTGGGGTATTGGTCTCACGGGATGTTAATCAAAGGGATGTAAAAGTTTTTATTTAAACATTTGCACAAGGATTCTTATTTATAAACTCAATGACATTGGTTAACGAGACACGCTTGTCGGTTGTAACCAAACATGTGTCCCTGATCCATACATCCCTAAGCATCACTCCTGGGGAAAATCGTCACCATGAGAGAGTTTGAGTATACTATATAGTGGGGGGTGCATATGTTATTTTGTGGTCTTGCACCCCATACATTTTCATCTTCCACTTGAATACAGAAGCATAACGAATATAGTTGAACATGTTTATCTTGGTACTAATGAGAAGTTTGTCACATGTCAACTCTCACTTGTCTCACCTGCAGATCAGGGTCAGATATGACAAGGCCCTACGTTGGCACGCATTTGTCATTTCATTATCTAACCGTACCCTTTATCATGTCCTCCGTTGAAAACAAATCAGAGCGACTTCATTTCACTACGTATTAGGGAAAGACATCAATTATCGGTGGCTAGCAAAATGACTAGCTACAATTAATGACTTGAGCAAAATACCTAAACCGTAAATTGACATGCATCGGACTTTTATCAATTACTTAAGACTATTCTTGACGTTTTTATCGATTATCTTATCAGTTACTTTATAATACGCGATCATATATGTTACTAAAAAAATATGGTGCATAAAATGCAATATTTGCATCACGTTAGTGTCTCCTACCTTACAAATGACAAATTTTATTCTTAGGTAGGATTACACAATCTTATTTATCTAGGCGTCCCTAGATTCTTTTGAGTTATGTCTTTTAACCACGTGGCCACCTGATCACCTAGGTGTATCTCGACCATATATTAACTACATGCTCTCTGAATTTTTCTAGAGACAATCCTTTGATTATAGGATGTACTACCGTCTCAATTGAGGGAATAAAGTTGACGTCAAGTTCCCCTCTTTATTTTAGATAACGCACATGAGTGTGCTCTCCTATAGAGTTTTATGCTCCACTTTCAATAAAGTGTTTTATCCATAATAGTTGTGAAATGTACTCACGTTCCACTATGGACTTTGCAACACAACCTTATTTCTTACTTAACCAAGAAACAACCATTCCACCAAATAATAAAAAATATATCCATTTGTAGACTTTCTATTATTTACATCATTTCCAAAACCAGCATCACTATAGCTAATTAATTTTAAATTACATATTCCAAAACATAATGTTATATATTTTGTTGCATTGTATGTATCTCAGTATTTGTTTTACTGCTTGCCAATGTTATTTGCCCGGCTTAGATTGATATCTATTTACCAATCCGACAACATGAAAAATATTAGGTCTTTTACTTGTCATTCATTGTTTACATGAGGCTGCCCAAAGCTTGAGAATAAGGAACATAAATCATTTCACTTATTTCTTCCTCATTTCTTGAGTACATATTTTTATTTAAAATATGTCCTTTCCAAATAGGTGTGCTCAAAGCTTTACAATTTTTTATACCAAATCTTTTCAGCACCTTTTGTCTTGAAACTTTTCTTGGTCAAAATATAGTATTTTTGAATCTCAATCTCTCAAAATTTATATAGCAAGAGCATAAGCGGCCTTACCCATATCCTTCATAATATTAATCATATCTAGACAATTGCATGCAATAGTATATTATCTACATACAATGATAGTCTTGCTATTTTATTATCACACTTCCACGTATATACATAATAATTTAGTAGACTCATTTCATATCCTATTTCTGATATTGCTTGATGGAATCTCAAGTATCACTATCTTAAAGACTATTTGAGTCCATCAAGAGATCTTTTTAATTTGTAGACTACTTTATCTGTGGTCTCTCGTTCTTCGATAAAAGACATGGCGAGGATCCGTGATGCCAAGGGTACCAGCGAAATGACATGTAATATCCCGTATTGTTTTTAGTGTATTTTTTTAGTGAAGGATTATTTTAATTAATTTAAATATTGTTTTTCTTGTTTTAAATTATCGGATTTTTTTTTGTTGGATTTATTTTATCATTTTTAAGTTGTGAAATTTACTTTGATGTGCTTTGGTGATATTAATTAGTGTTTGCTTTTAAATTTATTTTTTTGTTTGATGAATAATTTTATTGTTGGACTTTAATTATTATTGTTTTAATTATTTTATTTTTTTCCCACGCACCGCACTACCCATGCACGTCTTTCTCTTTTCAAACTTTAGGGTTTTGTTATCCCCGATTCACCATATAGATGCACATTTTTTCATCTTAGACTTGGAAAAACTACCCTGTGCCGTCGCTGCACCAGCCTCCAGAGACCACCATCGTGCAGCCCCTCCTAGTTCGTCGCCAACCTCCACGCACGTAAAACCGATGCCCATTTCCCTCGCCCAGTAAACGCCCTTCACCAAGGCTCAACGCCTCACTGTGCGCCATCACCTCCGTCTTGGCCTCAGCCGCAGCAGCATGCCATTACCGTGAGAATGCCCCGCTCATACGTGGAGGTCAGCAACCACGGGCAACCATTGCACCACGTGAGACGCTGAGCACGCGGATCGCACGGCAAGAGACCCTTCCACTGAGAGCCACTCCATGAAAGCCAATCACGCGTAGGTCCACCGCACGGAGCCACCATGCCCAAACCTCACCACCACCACTGCAGCTCTTCCTCGCCGCAACCCACACGGCAAGCCCACTGCACGACGGAAGATGCTGTTTCACTACCACCGAACGACCCCTGTTTTCAATACCCGAAACAGAGCATTTGACATACCGCAACTCCTCCATGCCAGTTGCCTCAGCCTCAAGCATCATCACTGCCCAGCCATCGAGCTCACCACTGTCGACCTCCGCCTAGCCTTTTTTTTTGTCTGCCGCGCGCCACCTCAGGCTCACGGTGAGCTTCTCTCTCTGTCTCTCTCTCTTTTCTACGTAAGGTTCCTCTCTATCTCTCTCTAACCAGTGTGCCGCCGACGCCCCCACCTCCGTAAGCAACCGCCCAGCTCACTGCCTTCGTGCCCTCCATCGCGTACGTAGCTGCTGTGTTATTCAAAGAAATTAGGTTTTATGTAAGTTTCATGCTTCTATGCTATTTTAGTTAATTACTCTTTTACCCTCTGAACTGCAACTTATGCCAAGTGTTTTAAAATTTGTATCATGTGTTAATAAACTTTTTATTATTATTATGATTATAGAAAATCATTTATGTATTTTAACATATTATTAAGTAAATCTATTTTTCTTAAGAGGTGAGTTTTCATGAATTATTTTAGGAAAACTTTAGCAACCAATGTATTCTTTTTATTTATAAAATATTGTTGGTATTTTAGATATTTTGAATATTAATTTTTATTGAATTCTATAATTATCATAATACTTATTCGATAAATTTTCTTCTTCAGTACGAATTCGTTTAAGTGGATATTAATGGTCTTAGAAAATGTTGGTATTTTAGGTATTATGATAATTTTAGGTTTTGAGGTTCTTAAAATAGGTTCTTTTAGCATTTTAAAGTTTAAATATCGAAATACGTGGTTGGTTGGAAATTTATGGAAGTTACATGATTATTTTTATAGGTGACGATTAATATTTGTTCGGCATTTTTGAGGAAAATTCTGAAAAGCTAAGAAGTCTAGGTAAGCGGGGTTCCTATGCTAGACTTTGTATAAAATAAAATGAACTGAGGTCCTTTTTGGAAAATTTGCATGTTTTGTTATGAAAAGAAATCTGAAAGCAACCTCAGATATTTGTTCTGCATTACTCATGAGATTTTGTTTAAGAAGAAAGTATTTTCTATCATGACTGGTGTAGACATGAGCTTATTTTTTACTTTCTGTTATTGAACTAAGACAAATGAGTGAATATGAAAATTTGATAAATTTCACATGTGACGTGAATATGTTTTGAATCTGTTTTGGAAAATGTGAAATTATCTTAATATCAGTATTCTATTTTGATATTATGTGGCATCTGAAAAACTTTTGGCATGACTTTCTGATTCTGTTCTGACTCTGATTCTGACTCTGATATGGAGATTATGATTCTGTTTTGCTTTGATATGTGGCCCTATCACGGGATATAATAGTGACCTCTGGCCCTGTCACGGGAGATAATAGTGACCTCTGGCCCTGTCACGGGATATAATAGTGACCTCTGGCCCTGTCATGGGAGATAATAGTGACCTCTGGCCCACCACGGGATATAATAGTAGTTTTCTGTTCTGAGTGCAATCGCTTTGGTAACATGATGATTTATGTTCTGCTTGGCTTTCCGCAGGATGCACAACCCTACCACGGGGGTTAAACATGGTCTATGTTATGATATGATGCTCTGATATGATATGATAAGACAAAGATGTTCAGTCATGTTGTGCCAAAGAAATCTTTGAATATGAAAAGATGGTTTCTGAATATGAAATGTTTGAAAAGTCGCTCTGATTTTCTGATAATATGTATTTTTGAGATTTGCGTATTAATACTAAAATGTTTTGTTTCTGCATTCTGAAACTCTGTGAAAATGCTCATGTTTATACACTAGTATATGTTCTCTGCTTACTGAATTGTTGATAACTCACCCCTTATCTCTAATTATTTTTCAGATGATTTTTGAATAGTCCAGCTAAGGATCAGGATTTTGGGAGCATCGGTGAGATGATTATTTAAGCATAGTGGATTACTCATAGAAGATTTCTGAGAAGTTGAGGATTTTATTAAGAGATTTTGTAGTATTATGATCATATAGGACAGATCTTGAGCTCCAACTTCTTGATTTCCTGTATGAAAATTCAACTAAAAGTGACTGAAGACAATTGGTCTCAGCCTAGTCTTTTGTTTCAACTTTTTAATGCGCCACTCAACACAAAAAAAGATTCCAGCATACCTCTTTTCCCCATTCTTTTTTATCTTCATAACCACAGCTGATGACATGGATTGCTTCTTTCAACAGAGATGCAGAACTTGCTCCATTTGGAATCCCTCCATCTTCCATTAGTGTAGAAGCTATGAAGACAGGCGATTGTCCAAACTTTTTCTCAAATTTCATTAGGGGCATTAGGGAGGATTTTTCATTATCTATTCTTGCAGTGTAAGGTACAGTAGAAGCATATGTGATATTAGTTTACTGCAATCTACAATGAGTGAACAGGGGACCAAACCCCATACTGAAAGATTTGGGACTAATTGGATTAGTAGAAAAGATTTGCAACTCATTGCGAATCTGAAGTCACTTCTTACCTTCAATTCCCTCCTCAATATTCTCTAGTGCATGTATATGACTTGAAGCCTCCCTGTTTTTCAACAGCTTTTTGTCATTGGACTTCTTTTTCTTGTTCTTCTTTCTAGATCCACAGCAGAAGCAACACCATTTTGGCCAAAAATTACATGTCTTCCCAAGAGGTTTCTTCTTGATTGGGGCATCATATCCATAGAGTGCCAACCTACTAAAGACACCCAGTTCCATAACTTTTTAATGTTCTAGAATGGATCCAGGGAAGAGATAGCCGCTAGTATGTTTTCATTAGCCAAGAAAGTACCAAATTATTGGCTCGTAGCCAAGCAGTGTGAAGAACGTGTTGAACTGCAAGAGGAGCAAGAATGGATCCATCGATGAATGCGACTTTGTTCTTGACTGTTAACGCAATGGTAATCGAACGACTCCACGCGATGTAATTATCACCAGCAAATATTTCCGAAACAAGCAACGCACCTGGATTATCACTTGGATGCAAATAATACGGACTAGAAGAATCGTCAGAAGGATTTCGTTGATAAGTAGAGGAGTGAACAGAGAGATCATCATCAGAAGAACTCATTTCTGGAAAATTCCAAGAAATGTAAGAAAAGGTTTCTGGAGATTACAAAGATTTCAGAGCAAAGAACTTTGTAAGCAAGAATGTGAAGTTTGCGGAAGCAGAAAATATTCTCAATCTGATACCATGTTAATTTTCAGATGAAGAAATGCTTTAAGCTTGTAAATGAAACACGAGATGGAGTAGAGAGACTTGGAACTGAGGAGAAAATTCCTTTATGAAACTTTTTACTTGAGATTGATTACAAAAGAGGACTCTGTATTTATATACAAGAAAAAGATAAATTTAACTAACTGACTAACTAACTCTTAACTAACTGACTAACTAACTCTTTTCTTCTTTTATTTTATCACGTGCTTTTTTGGACTTCAATTCCATTTGTTCAATCTTGGATGCGATGCTCCAACACTCCTCCGCCAATGATCTCTACCACTTCCAGTAATCCTAGTTTTCCAGTTCTCTCTCCGAACCCTGATTATCTTCTTTGGCAACAAGAAGATCAATTGCTATTCTATGCCATTATTTCTTCATTATCTGAAGACATCCTTGCTCACATTATTGGCCTCCACACTTCAAGAGAGGCTTGGAAAGCATTGGAGAGTATATTCCTTCAATCACAAGCAAGGATTACTGTCAACCTGACCCACACAAATTCATCTTGCAAGCACAAAGACTCAGTTGGTGACTTGGAAAGCTCCACCACAGCAATAGAAGATTCGAGAATACCACATTCTGTTAGTGACAACTACTGCTTTCTGTTATCAACAGATTGTGTAATAAACATTTTTTTATTCTCTGCATTTCCTTCTCGAGTGTATATACACCTCTGCGTGTGCCTATAAAAGCAAAGCCAATACAATGTAATTATACACACCGGAGAAATACAATAGAATTCATAATGTCTTCTTCTTCCTATTCATTTATTCTAGCATGGTATCAGAGCTGCTGACTAGCAGTCTCTTGATCCATCACGTGTTTTTTTTTTTTAAATGGCCAAAGAGTCTGAACAATCCATTGCCCCAGCCCTTGCCCTTGCGCCTCCTACCTCCATCTCCTCCTTCTCTCATGTAGTTGCCATAAAACTCAATCCAGATAATTATTTATCATGGCGAGTTCAAATTTCAGCCTATCTTCAAGGTCAAGACCTCTTTTCCTTTGTTGATGGTACACAACCTCCACCTCCCGCCACCCTTCCTGGAATAGGACTAACCAGTTAATACTTAGCGTCTTATTCTCCTCCCTCACCGATCCCACCATCAACCATGTCGTCACTTCCAAAACATCCCGTGAACTATGGCTCACTCTTGAGTCCATGTTCAGTTCCCTTTCATAAGCAAAAGAATTCCAAATACGCTTCCAACTCACAAATCTATCCCAAGGTGACCAACCCATATACGATTTCTACAGTAAAGTCTGCATGCTTGCAGACACTCTAGCCTCCACTGGAAACCCAATCTTTGACAAAGAATTTGTCACTTACCTTCTCAATGGCCTTGGCCCCTCATATGAATCATTCATCACGTCTATAACAACCAGAGCTGACCCCATCACTTCACACGAATTATACCATCTCCTTCTCATTCACGAGAATCACATGTCCCACCTCTCCCGTTGCAGCTCCAGCCTTTCCAATAACCCATTCGAACCTTCTGCCAATCTTACCTCTGGCACTCCTCGAGGCCAAAAAGGAAGGCCTCCATATCGTGGAGGTCGCTTCAACCGAGGAAGAGGTTGTTTTCCATCAAACAGAGGTTGATTCCCCACCCATCCAAACCCACAAAATTACAACTCAAATCGACCCACATGCCAAGTATGCAACAAACCTGGTCACGTTGCCCTTCAATGTCACTACCGTTTTGATCATGCCTACCAATTTAAGCCTCCACGTTCCTTCTCTGTGAACCACACCACTCCCTTAACCTTCTCCAACTCCTCATGGTACCCCGACTTCGTAGCCACTCATCATATTACACATGACCTGTCCAACCTCAACATCTCATCGAAACCTTATGGTGGATCTGAACAAATTCGAGTAGGGAATGGAAATGGGCTACCCATCAGTAATATTGGTGATTCCTCCTTCCAAAGCTCTGTCTCTTATTTTCATCTTCATAACTTACTGCATGTCCCTTCTATTATAAAAAATTTGATTTCTGTTTCTCAATTCTGCACTGATAACTCCTGTTTCTTTGAATTTCACTCTGATGTTTTTCTGGTGAAGGACAAAGTGACCAAAATGCTCCTCATCAGCGGTCCTCTTCGTGATGGACTTTATCAATTTCCTTTAGCATCATCGTCTTCCACTCCTTCCACTCACATCGGCGAAAAAGTCTCTCTTAGTCAATGACACAAACGCATGGGACATCCTTCACTCAACCTCGTCTCACGCATTGTGCACAACAACTGCTTACCTTTTTTCCCAAGTGACTCCACCTTCTCTTGCCCAGACTATCCCTTGGCCAAAGCTTGACAACTCCCATTTCCCACAAGCACAATTCGGACAAGTGGGCCTTTACAATTACTATGGGCTGATGTATGGGGTCCATCCCTTTACTTTCAAGAAATGGCTTTTCATATTACTTATCCATTGTAGATCATTTCACCAGATTTACTTGGTGCTTTCCTATTAAACTCAAGTCTGATGTGTTGCATACTTTCTCTAATTTCATTAAATTTGTCGAGAGATTTTTTAACTCTAAAATTATCTCTATTCAAACCGATGATGGGGGGAATTTCGCCCCCTCACCAAACTGTGCAAAACGCTTGGCATTTCTCTCCTCTTCTCGTGTCCTCACACCCATCAACAAAATGGACTCGTAGAACGCAAACACAGGCATATTGTTGAAACCGGTCTCACACTTATCACTCAAGCATCACTTCCATTATCCTTTTGGAGTGACGCTTTTGAAACTGCAACCTATCTCATTAACCTTCTCCCTACACCCATCCTAAAAAATAAATCTCCATATTTTATGGTATATCACAAACCACCTAACTATAAATTTATGAAAATCTTTGGATGCTTGTGTTGGCCAAACCTTTGACCCTACAATTGTCATAAACTAAGTTTTCGCTCCACTCCTTGTCTATTCCTTGGTTATAGCCCATCTAACAAAGGATACAAATGCCCTGACCTAAAAAACCATCAGTTATACATCCCACGCGATGCCACTTTTTCAGAAAAAAATTTTCCATTTTCACCTTCACCTCCAGTCACTCTGCCCACTCCATCTACTACATCTCTTCCACTGTTTTCACAATCAATCCTTGGCCCAGGCCCAACTCTAAATCCATCGGTCACTAACTATAATTCCAATCCCTCCATTCTGGGTCAAAACCCAACTCATTCCCTTAGCCCAACTCACACACTCAGCCCAACTCACTCCCAGCGCCCAACCCAAATTCTCAGCCCTCCTCAAGAAATCTCCCCTAAACCAAAGGTGTCGTCTTCCCCAAACCATACCCTTACTCAAATCTCGAATCCTCCCCTCGTTCTCAAATCATAACAAGATCCCACACAAATTCCTCTAAACCTTGTCAATTCACTGATGGAACAGTTGCTTATCCTACTCGGCAATGCCTCATCTCCACCACCACCATACCCGATGAACCTTCCACCTTCTCTTCAGCCTCAAAATTTGCTGAACGGCATGAAGCCATGTCCCGTGAATTCCAGGCTCTCATTCAGACCCATACACGGACTCCAGTTCCATCATCTAGTGCTACTAACGTTGTTGGATGCAAGTGGGTCTACAGAACAAAGTTGCGTGCCAACGGCTCAATCGAAAGGAGAAAAGGTTCCACCAACAACCCGAAATCGACTACACCGAAACATTCAGTCCTGTTGTCAAGCCGTTAACAATCCAACTTGTGCTTTCCATCGCAATCTCACAACCATGGCCTCTTCGGCAAATCGATATCCAAAACGCCTTTCTCCACGGCGATCTGACCGAAATAGTGTTCATGCAACAACCTCCCGGATTCATTGATTCTTAGAGACCTGATTACATTTGCAAGCTCAACAAAGCACTCTATGGGCTAAAGTAGTCACCCCGTGCCTGGTTCGCCAGATTGAGTTCATGGCTCCTCCATTATGGCTTCTTTGCTTCACACGTTGATCCCTCTTTGTTCATCCTCAACAGAAATGGTCTTTGCATTTTCGTCCTCGTCTATGTAGACCACATGGTAATCACCTCTTCCTCACTCTCTGCCATTGATAATCATATAACTGCACTTCAAATTGTTTTTCCAGTTTCTGACTTAGGCCGATTAGCATATTTTTTGGGTCTGGAACTCAACTACTTGTCAAATGGAATTTGTCTCTCTCAAAAGAAATACATCATTGATATTTTAAAAAAACTCACATGCTTGAAGCAAATCCCATTTCGTCCCTTATGTCAGCATCTTCAAAATTGTCCAAATTTGATTCTCCCTCCTTTGATGATGTTACCTTATTCCGAAGTGTAGTAGGAAGTTTACAATACCTTTCCTTAACCAGACCAGACATATCTTACTATGTAAATAGAGTCTGTCAATTCATACATGATCCTAAACTCAGCCACTGGACAACAGTAAAACTCATCCTTCAGTACCTCAAACAGTCTCTAAACCATGGTCTATTCTTCCCTTACAAATCAAATTTCTCCCTTCTTGCCTACTCTGATGCAGACTGGGCTGGGTGCCCAGATGATATAAGATCTACGGGAGGGTTTTGCATTTTCCTAGGAACTCACTTCATCTCATGGAGCTCAAAGAAACAACAACCAGTGGCTCGGTCAAGCGCTGAGGCAGAGTATAAAGCCTTGGCCAATACTGTCGCTGAATCAATCTGGTTACAAACTCTTATAAAAGAACTTGGTTTTTCTCTTTCTCAAACTCCTATTTTATGGTGTGATAACTTGGGAGCCACATACTGTGAATCCAGTCTACCATTCTTGGACCAAACATATGAATATTGACTTCCATTTTGTAAGGGATAGAGTTGCAGCCAAATCACTTCAGGTTTCTTTTTGTAGCAATAAGGACCAATTGGCAGACATATTTACCAAGCCATTAGTTGCAGACAGGTTCAATACATTGCGAACGAGTCTCACTGGGTTGCACCCCCAATAGACTCGCGGGGGCATATCAACCTGACCCACACAAATTCACCTCACAAGCACAAAGGCTCAGTTGGTGACCTGGAAAGCTCCACTATAGTAATAGAAGATTCAAGAATACTACATTTTGTTAGTGACAACTAGTGCTTTATGTTATCAACAGATTGTGTAATAAACATTTTTTTTTTATTCTCTGCATTTCCTTCTCGAGTGTATATACACCTTTGTGTGTCTATAAAAGCAAAGCTAATACAATGTAATTATACACACTGGAGAAATACAATGGAATTCATAATGTCTTCTTCTTCCAATTCATTTATTATAGCAATTACCACCTTGCATCACAATCTTGCCTCCTTTAAAAAAAGGTAGCAGTTCCATTGCTGAATATTACCAAAACATGAAGTTGTATCGTGACACGCTTGCGGCAATTGGGCAAACTCTTACTAACTGTGAATTAGTCAGTTACATTTTGGCTGACCTTGGGTCTGAATGTGACCCTGTCATCAATTCTCTCACCACTTGGGTGGAGCCTATGAATCTGTAGGAGATTTATAACCATTTACTCCATTATGAGCTTCGTCTTGAGCAGCAACATGCTTCCCTAGACCTCACAAATGCCACTGTCAATACTTTTTCTTGCATCTCATCAAACCATGGCCACTCTCGTGGATCTTCTAGCTTGCAATACTCTGGCAACAATAATGGTGCCAACACTCAGCAACATTCACACTCACGAGGCCGAGGACGTGGATGTGGACGTGCACAATTTCAATGGTCCAGGCCCTGTCTGTCAAGTGTGCAACAAATCGAGCCACATTACATTGAAGTGTTATCACCGTTATGACTCTTCTTATCAAGCAGACCAACCCTTTAATTTTCAAGCCCATGTGTCCGTCATTATGAACCAAGCTTATCCTAGTTGGTACCTAGATGCAGCTGCAACACATCATCTTGAGGAATATTCCGAGTTAGACCAAATTCGAGTGTGTAATGGTGCAAGTTTCCCTATTCAACAATATATTGGTTCCTCTCATATATTATCTCATTCCAAACCACTCATGTTACATCAACTTTTACACGTTCCTTCAATGGAAAAGAATTTCGTCTCTACCAGTAAATTCACTCAAGATAAGAATGTTTTCTTTGAATTTCATCCTCGCTTTTTTGTGCAAAGGATCTCAATTTGGGGAAGCTCTTCCTCCACAGGCCAACTAAAGATGGACTTTACACTTTCTTCTCCTTATCTTCCACTCCTTCGGTCAAAATTGCATTTGTTGGAGAATGAGCCTCGCTTGACACCCAGACTTGGTCACCCATCACTACATCTCGTCAAAAGTATTTTATTTTCTAATAAACTTCCTGTCAATGAGAATAAAACTTTTCCTATTTGTAACTCTTGCCAACAGGGAAAAAGTCACAATTACCATTGTACCTATCTCCCTCTTGTTCTCAACACCCTTTGGACTTAATATTTTTAGATGTTTGGGGACCCTCATCAGTGCCTTTTGTTGAAGGGTATCAATACTATGTAATATTTTTGGATGATTATAGTAAACCTACATGGTTCCACCCTTTAATTTGCAAATTTGATGTTGAAACCATTTTTCATCATTTTCAATCTCTTGTTGAATGTCAATTTGGCTCCAAAATTAGATCAAATCAAACCGACTAGGGAAGGGAATAAAGGCGTCTAAATACCTTTTTTCATTCTGTGGGTATTATTCATTCTTTGAAGTGTCCACATACTCATGAACAAAATAGCTCTGTGGAACGTAAACATAGACATCTAGTTGAAATCGGTCACTCTCATGGCTCATGCGTCTATTTCTAAAAAATATTGGTTTCATGCTTCTTAAATAGCTTGTTTTCCCATAAATTAGCTTCAGTCCTCTATAATACACAATACATCCCTCTTGAACGTCTCTTTCACAAAAAGCCCGATTACTCATTTCTCAAAACCTTTGGATCAACTTGTTACCCACCACATGCCCTTATAACTCTCACAAAATGGTCTATAAGTCCAAAATGTGTGTTTTTCTAGGCTATAGCCCATCCCCCAAAAGGTACAAGTGTCTAGATCCTCAATCAGGCTGCCTGTACATTTTTTGTAGCATCCAATTTGATGAAAATAGGTTTCCTTTTAGCAACTCACCAAGTGGTCCATTTAGGGATGTTTCGAAATTATTTTCATCCCATCACATCTCATTCCCAAATATAATACAAACACAAACACTTTCAAACTAATTATTACAACATTTTCAAACTAATCATTAAAACTTTTCTAAACTTTCAAACAAAAAATAAAAAAATAATTCAACTTTTTCAAATACTAAAACAAAAATAATATTTTAAATTTATAATTTTTTATTCAATTTTTTTCTCTCTTTTTCCAAAATCCAAGAAATACTTAACTTAAACTATCTCACTACTATTCATAAACCATCTTATTACTATTTATAAAATTTTAATTTTATTTCATTCGTCAAGCATCCCCTCACCCATGGACCCATCTATCCACGCCCATTTACCTTTGTCTTTGTTGGTGTCCCATGTACATGAGAGCCCACCAACTTATCCACGTCAGCTTGCCACCACATCATCTTCTTCCTCTCTTCCACATGCAACAGATATTGTGCCTTCGCTCCTTGCAACTACTCCAGTTGAACCACCACCTACAACGCCTACACCACTTGTTCATGCCATTTCTCATGCTGAATCTATCTCCAACGCATATCCCATGTGTACGAGGTTGCAAAATAACATTCGCTGCTCTAAAGTTTTCCATTACAGCATTGTCACCTATCCTGCCCGTGCCCTTGTTGTCATTTCTAGCTCCTTTGATTTTGAACCCACTTGCTTCAAAACAACCTCTAAACACTTTGCTTGGCGTCAGGCTATGAATGATGAATTGGATGCACTCTAAACAGTTTCCTGCCCAGCCACACAAGAATATTTTCGACTGTATAGGAAGTTTTTTGTCACCTATCTTGCCATTGCCACCACTACCATACCATCGCTAGCAGTTCGACACAGCCATTTCGTCGTCCTAAGCAGCCAATCGGTGTATTTTATGTCCCATTTTGAACTTTTATGCCATCCTCTAGTGGGTTCCAGCAACAACATCAAATCTCTCAAAAATCATTTATGTCCTTTGATTCCTTTGATGTAGAACATAACCATCACAACACCTTAAACACATCTTGCATACTTCAACAATGTATTCATTGCAATTTATTTTACAAAAATCATCAATAAACTTGTAATGATCCCCCTAGTAGCCTAACTATTTCAAGGTAGTCAACCTCCAAGAACCAAGAATTAGAGAGAGAAAGAAGAGAAAAGATCAAGAAGAAGAGAGAGAATTGGAGGGAAATTGATAAACTAATCCAGAGTTGGCCTCTGCCCTAACTCGTGGTCCTTCTCATATGAATTTTATGAAAACGCACCGTACAACTGTTTACAACAACTAACACTTCTATCACAAAACAACACCGTCCCTCTTACAATTACTAACTCAAACAACATTGTATTTCATATACAATCTACTAGCTAATACAACAAAAACCCAAAACAACTACGTATCAGAGAAATCTTAACTAACAAAACTGTCGCATCTTCCTTCATCTTTCCATTTTTGCTTCTTCTTTCCATTCATTTCAGCTCCTGCATGATGATGACATACTCCACCCCTTCAGAGCACGTTGCCCACAAGATGAAGAAATTTCTCCCTTAACTGCCAATATAACTCCCACATAGCATCTTCCATTTCAGCTCCTTGCCATTACACCAGTACTTCCACCACTGCTCTATTATTAACCTTCTTACTTCTGCGCTGCAAAATAGCAGGTTCAGGTGACAAGTCTCCCTACAAATCGGCTAAAGGTAATGTAGAGAGAGGTGAAATATTCTGTCCCGACTTCCTTTTTAAACAAGACACATGAAACACATGATGGATTGAAGTGTGTTAAGGCAAAGCAAGCCTATAAGCAACCTATCCAACCTTTTGAGTAATCTAAAATGGCCTGAAAAACCTGGGAGAGAGTTTGAGATTATGTCTAGTTGTGTTTTCTATAGGGCTGAAGCCTTAAATACCCAATCACCCACTACAAATTCCCTTTTAGTTATGCCTTTATCCACTGCTTTATTAGCTGTCAAAACCTGGAATATACTGTTGTAACTTTACAAGAGGTCTGCCATACATTGCCTCATATGGAGTCAACTTCGTTGAGGCATGAAATGTGGTATTATACCACCACTTAGAGAATGTTAACCAATCTTACCACTCCCTCAGTTTATCAACAGTAAACTCCTCAAAAAATGCTCCACACATTTGTTAACAGCTTCAGTCTGCCCATCACTTTGGGGATGATAAGCAGATGAATAAGAGAGAGTAACCCCTTGCAACTTAAAGAGCTCCTTCCAAAATGAACTTGTGAAGGTGGAGCTTCTATCCAAAATTATGGTTTGAGGCCTTCCATGTAACTTGAATACATTGTCAAAGAATAGAGAAGCTACCTTCGCAGCTGTAAATGCTTCAATGCCATAAGATGAGAGTCTTTTGACGCCTATCTTCAACCACCATAATAAAATAATACCACTTCAAATCAGCTACCCTTCTACAAAGTCCATGGACAAGTCAGTCCAAACTTGCTGAGGCACAAGCAAGGGTTGTAACAACCCTACAGGGTGTACATTCTCCACCTTGTTTCTCTGGCAAGTATCACACTCCCTGATGTATTGCTTCACTTCTTTCTTCAAGCCTTGCCAGTAAAAATCATCCCTAGCACGGTTTAGTGACTTCTGAAAGCTTGAGTGACCTGCATTGAGACTAGCATGAACAAAATAAAAAATCTTAAATTTCAAGTTAGGACAATTTGGCACATAAATTCTTAATTTTTTAAATAGAAGGCCATGTTTCAAAGAGAAGGAAGAAGTGGAAGGTAGTCCACTTTGTAACAAACTCAGCTGTTGTTGTGCCAACAGAACAATCACAAAAGCTTGCTTCAATTCCTCCAACCAGGTTGGAGTAGGGAAAGAAATAGTAGCAAGGATATTAGAATCATCTAAAGACTCCACTCTAGACAATGCATTAGCCACCTTATTCTCAACCCCTTGCTTATACTCAATCGAAAATGCATAATCTAATAACTTTGAAATCCACCTCTGCTGGGCTGCTGTTCCAACCTTCTGTTCTAACAAATATTTCAAACTATGATGATCTATTTAAATAAGAAATACATTCCCAAAGCCAATAGTTCTTTTTCGTACGTTATTTTAGAAGCTTAGGATTAAATATCGAATTACGTGATTAATTGAAAATTTACGAGAATTACGTGGTTATTTTATAGGTGACGATTAATTATTGTTTGACATTTGTGAGGAAAATTCCGAAAAAGCTAAGAAATCTAGGTAAGCGGGGTTTCTATGCTAGACTTTGCATTAAAATAAAATGAGCTGAGGTTGACTCTTTTGGAAAATAGACATATTTGGTTATGAAAAGATATTGGAACTACCTCAGTTATTTGTTCTGCATTATTCACGAGATTCTGTTTAAGGAGAAATCATTTTTGTCATGACTGGTGTATACATGAGCTTATTTTTGACATTATATTTCTGACTTTTGAAATCTGAATTTTGAAAAAGAGAGCGAATATGAAAATTGATAATTTTTGCATGTGAAGTGAAGATGTTGTGAATCTGTTTTGGAAAATGTGAAATGATCTGAATTTCAGTACTCGGTTTGATATGATGTGGCACTTGAAAAAAACATTTGGCATGAATTTCTGATTCTATTCTGACTCTGATTCTAGTTCTGATATGGTAATTCTGATTCTGTTTTGCTCTGATATGTGGTCCTGTCACGGGATATAATAGTGACCTCTAGTCCTGTCACGGGATATAATAGTGACCTCTGGCCCTGTCACGGGGTGCAGTAGTGACCTCTGACCCTATCACGGGATATAATAGTGGCCTCTGGCCCTACCACCGGATATAATTGTGGATTTATATTCTGAGTGCAATCGCTTTGATATTCTTGGTGATTTATGTTCTGCTTGACTTTCCGCAGGATGCACAACCCTACCACAGGGGTTAAACCTGGTCTCTCATTTTCTGATATGTTATGATAAGATGAAGATGTTCAGTCATTTTGTACCAAATGAGTCTTTGAATATGAAAAGTTGTTTTCTAAATATGAAATGTTTGAAAAGTTACTCTGATTTTCTGATAATATGTACTTTTTAGATTTGCATATTGATACTGAAATGTTTTGTTTATGCATTTTGAACTCTGTGAAAATGCTCATGTTTACATACTAGTATATGTCCTTTGCTTACTGAGTTGTTGATAACTCACCCCTTATCTCCAATTATTTTTCAGATGATATTTTGAATAGTCTAGTTAAGGATCAGGATTATGGAGCATCGGTGAGGTGATTATTTAAGCATAGTGGTTTACTCATAGAAGATTTCTAAGAAGTGGCGGATTTTATTAAGAAATTTTGTAGTATTCTGTTGACTTTATATTTTGGAGTCTATAAATATATTGATGAATTGTGAGTTTTAAGTTATAGGGAGTAACTCTTCGATCCCTGCAAGACCGGGTCGCTACATGTATAATTTCGTTGCCTCTTGGAAAGGTTCCATACAACCAAAACTGAAACATTATATTTTCTCACCAACTTTTGTATTCTTCTTTTCGATGTGCCCAACACCCTTATATTCCACGCCATAATTTTTTCAATCATAGATTTAGTCTTTCTGGTTGGGCTTTCGCCCTTCTAGACTTCCTCACAAGCATATCTTCTGAATCTTGAGTTCCCGGATCACATTGAGGGATTGTCCTTGGGTCTGAACAGTAATCCTTTTGGGTTTCCTTAACAATTTCAATTTCGCCTTCCGATAATACCGAAAAACTATTTCTGTAAATCAAAGTCCCCTCTTCCTTACCACTGTCATACACCTCTTCCACATTACAGATGTTATTCTTAGAAACAGAGTTGAGCCCCTCTTTTTGTAACTTCCCCTCCTCCACTTGTTCCAATAGTTTCAAATATTCTTCCATTGAACTTTCCTCTCCCTCCCCACCTTCAATTCTCAACGGGCTGTTTTTTTCCTGCTCGAGATTCTTGTTTCAGTTTGCAAAAACCCTTTCTTCTCAAAAGTAACCCACTGCCATACTTGTTACCAATGGAAACCCAACAATACGTTCTTGCAAGTCCACTTCTACAGACATTCTTGCCCGTGTCGCCCTCGTTCTATACAAGGTCGCATTGTTCGTGCCTAGGAATCTGCCAAAACGAGAGGCTAGAATCTGCAAAACATCTACTCTATATAAATGCAATGGTAAACCTGGCACTGACATTGGCACTGCCAGGTTCTTTGTTTACATCAAAATCCACCGACCTATTAAACAGCTTGAATTGGCATCCTGCCATTGCCCTTCCCTCTTACCATTGGAACTTCACTGAAACCCCATGTCTTTATGATCTGCAATCTTAATGCATCAGTAGACGACCTTTTCAAAAAAAAAAAAAATCAAACCAAAGCAAATTTCAGTTCCTCTACAACCCTCTGGTTTCCTCAAAGGAAGTTTAAACTTCGCAGTCGGCACTGGTCTTTGCATGGCTTGGGCAAAAGAACGCCCACTCCCTCCAAAACCCGATCCTTTTCCAGCCATTTCCTCACAAGCCCCTCATAATGATACTGATCCATCATTTTGGGGATCCCCAGCGCCTCCCATCCCGTTCTCGAAAGCTGCCCTATGGCCATCCACCACAACCATAGGTAGCAGACCATGCCGCACGAACCAAACCCTAGCAGAGGATTAGAAAACTGGCTTGCCATGTCAGATAAATAATGAAGATGATAAATAGTTTCTTTTAAGCCTTATTATCATATAGTTGGATTATAGATCAACTTACCAAAGCATGAGATTTCGAAGTCGTCCATTTGAATACTGCATGCAGGGCATATTATAATAATATTTCATCCACCCATTAAAGAATTCATGATATATAGACGTCACCTCCATTTTTAACTGTGTGGATCAAAGAGCTATCAAAAGGATTAAATTTTAATAAATGACTAAAAGATCAGAAAGAAAAAGTAAATGGATGACTAATTTAAATATCATGCATGGGGACATGAGTTACTACGTACGTTGTATTTTGTTGATATTTTTCAGAGAATTTAAATGTGGTGCCCTTGACTACCCCACATGTGATTTGGCAGGAGTCGCGATGTTGGGTGTTGGCCGCTCGGGTCTAACATCCCTAGTGCAATGTAGAAGCAACTGTGTGCAAGCATGCAATGTAAAAATGTGCAGTTAAATTACAGCAGTAAATAAAAAGGCAGTCAGAAATGCTAACAGTACCAGAAGTTAAGACTACATCACCCAACAAAATCACCAAACTCCCAAACACCAATATAAAAATAATACAGCCATCTACTTAAGTTAAGGAAACATCTAATCATCACTACACAAGGGGAAAGTTTCTCCAAGCCTTCAGTCCTCAAGCAAAGCTGATCCTCTAAGCACATAACTGTCCTATCACTACAACAAATAAGGTCTTTTGGGATGAAAAGTCCCGTCCCAAATGACTAAATTTTCATCCCAAAATATATTTTAGGATGAAAAAGAATCATCTCAAGGTCGTCCCAATATCATTTTTCCAAAAGGTATTTTGGGACGAAAATCATAATTCGTCCCAAAAAATATCTTTTGGGATGACATTTTGCTCGACCGTTCGAACACGATTGAACATAATTTTTTTTCTAGGACGATTGAGATTCGTCTCAGTAAGTCATTTGAACAGCCAAAAAATTGTTCAAACAACATGTCTATTCGAATGGGTACTTTAGGACCAGTCGATCGATAGCAGTCTGTTCGACCAAATAGAAATGAAGAAACGTTCGAACAAACAAATTGATGATTGAATGTAAATTATATTAATTTTTATAATTGAATAAGTCGTTCGAACATGTATGGGAAGGAGAGAGTGAGTTGCCTATTTGAACGTGTTCGAACGGGATGCAACTTTTTTTACTGTTCGAACTTAACTTGTGATGTTTGAACGGTTGTGTCCAATGTATATATGTTTGAACGCTTGATAATCGTTCAAACGGTTAGCATTTTCATGTAGAATACTAATTTAAAACCATATAGATATTAATATTTCAAAACTACATTACAAATTGTTCAATATAAATAAAACTAATCTAATAAGTCAAAACTAAATAAATAAAATAGTAATAATACTAATAATGTTATCATTAAATAATTTTATAAATCCTAAAATTTATGCAAAACACGTTGCTTGGAGACCTGAATTGTTGCATAATTATCTGCATTTAGAGTTACATCTCTCTTTGTTGATCTTTTTGTTGTTTTACGTGCATCTCCATGTCTGTTTGTTTCCTCAATTGAGCCTCTAACTCATGCTATTTTGCAATCAATTCTTCGATCCTAGAATTTGCATTCTCTAACGTAATGACAATAGTACTTGACGTTGATAAATTGCCTGAAGGCTTTACACAGTTACCCAAACCCCTCAAATATCCTAAACGTTGGCCCAGAACTTGTGTAAAAATTTTAACATCACTTGTTGATGAATTATGATCTAATGCAGGTTCAACACAGAGGACAACCATTTTATCCTACACAACATATAAAATTAATATTGACACAATAATTTAAATATGTTTAATTAAAACAAATTATAATTCTTACATAATTCTCACAAGCATCAGGATGAGTCCACTCTCCATTACTATTAATATGTGATGCTGCATATAATTTTGTCATATCATAATTATTGTTTGACTCTTTCTACAAGAGACATTGTTAAGATATTAAGTCAATATTAAAAGAAAACTATATAGAATAAAAAAAAAGAGTACATTACCAATTTCAAAGAGAGGCAACGGAAAGATCTTGAGCTTATATGATGATAAATCTTCAACTTCGAACTATTTGTTTTGTTTATAGAACGTCACTCCTACATAGAAGTTGTAAAAATTAGTAAGTAAAAATTACAAATAAGACGTGTAAAGAATTCATTTAATTTCACTTATATGATAGATTCTCAAACATGTAGCAAAATTTTTCCCAATGTTCAAGTCGGACATCCTGAAAAGAATGCTGGCGTGCATCTTCCTTGTTTTCATACTTCTTGTAATACTCGTGACACCCCGACTTATACTTGTGGAATGCATTACACACTTATTGACAGTTTTACGCTCTTCTCTCTGACCAAAATTTAATTCAAAGTCATCCTTGGAAAAGTATATACACATTTGGAATATTAATTAATATCAATATAAATTTTTTATCTAAATATTACGTGCCAAACAACGATTTTTTATAAGTTCTTTCACATCTTGCGGGCAGAAGTCCATGTTTTATCATAGCTAAAGGTGCATAAGTCCATGTAAGAGCATCCACATGCGATGCAAACCAAGCTGCTTGTTATCCCTCACCTCTAGTATGTTCGTCAGGAATGTTAACCTTAATCTTACCCACTTTTCGATATTTTTCCAACTCATGCCACTAGTAGTGCCTCGTCTGTGACGAGATTATACTATTATCTCTATAAATTAATATTTAGTTATTTACCTCATATCAATTATCAATTATCTTAATTGAAAAAATGAGTATTAGCTATTTACCTTGTTTCTTAAAGTCAATTTCTAATGGTAAGTCAGACAGAGAGTTAGGAACAGGTGGAGATGGGATGCGAACTTCCTTCCTCTTTGGTGGCATAATTGCGAGATACTGTATAATGTGAACACAAAACTGGTCAATCATCTGTATCAATTTCATCTATAGATTCGCACTCATCATCATCATCTGTAGATACTTCAGATGACTCAACACTTTGATCAACTATCGCATCAACTATTTCAGCCTCAATATCTTCCCTATGTAATGGGATCATCTAATACTAGCTCAAATCCAGAAATAAGTTAAAGGCAGGTTGACTCTCTTGCTATGCTTCTTGAGTAAAAGGATCATCTTCTTATTCATCTTATCCCTCCGCCTTAGAGATAATGTCATAAATATTTCTAGGAGAAAACCTATGTACTACTTGTCATTGATTTCCTAACTTAGGATCTTCTAAATAGAATACTTGAGATACTTGGGAAGCCAAAATAAAATGATCATCTTCATACTATTTTTTTGATGTATTAATACTCAAAAATATTCATCGTGGCATTTTCTCCATCGAGGATTGTTTATATCCCACCAGTCATACTTAAATATTAAACCACAATCTCCCTCACATATCTCATTCCAATTATATATACGATAACTCCATAGAAATCAACGTTGTCTCCATCATGACTCCCTTCGACAAGGGCACCACTATTTTGTATTTTCCTATAAAATTCTCGATCAATTGTGTGATACCTACTTCCTCGATAAATACATGCAGAATATCGAGAAGAGCGTCTCGAGGGGCCACGTGCTAGTGCATATAGTTCATCTGATATATCATTCGGATTACTCGCATGCATTTGTGCAACCTACATATTAAATAAAGCATAAACATTTAACCACTAACAATCCAATCTATTTTTTAAATTAGTGCAAAATCGCATCTGTATTAAGTCATTACCCGTTATTCGAACCATTTCGGGAATGATTTACTCCCAGTTCTTTGAGCACGTTAATATGATCACTAAAATTAAACATTACCAACAATAAGTATATTCGTATTTTAATTGTTTAATAAGTAAATTCAATGATTAATTAACAATTAATTTGAACTTACCTCAAGTATCTCTCTATCTCAGGGTAATTGTTTGGCACCTACCACTGAGCTTTGTTAAACTCTCTTCCACATAAATCATAACCACGTTGAGCACCAAGTAGACGTACTTATTAGGAAAATATAGAAAACTCGTTCCGTTTTCTTGCTTCGTCAACATCAAAGTTTATTTCCAGCCAATCAAACTTTCTCTCAACGCCGTGGAAGAATTTGGAACAGAATATATGCCACTCATCATCAATATAGGTTTCTGCAATTGATCCTTCTAGGCTGGTCTTGTTACCTACTTTGCATTTCAAAATTTCAAGAAATCATTCAATGGGATACATCCATCTATACTGGACTAGTCCTGCAAATTGAGCCTCACGTGACAAATGAACAGCTAAGTGAACCATGAGGTCGAAGAATAATGGTGGGTAAATACTCTCTAACTTACACAATATTATAGCAATTTCTCAAAAAATGATGTCGAAATGGTTCTATGGACATTTCGGCCTCGTGTGTGTGTTATATTTTGTAGAAGAAATGAAAGGAATCAGTGAGCTCGATCCAATTGTTGTGCGAACGTGTACATCATGTTCGAACAGTAAGAACTGAAAAGAATTTATTGAGAACAGAGTCTCAACCGTTCGATTGCTTATATAAAATACCGTTTGAATGGTTAGATACCGTTCGAATGATTAGATCCCAAAAAGCTTTCTTGAGAATGGTGTCTCAACCGTTCGACTGCCTATGTATGACACCGTTCGAATGGGTTTATGACGGTCAAATGGGCAGAACCTAAAAGACTTTATTGAGAACGGTGTCTCAACCATTCGACTGTCTATATACAATATTGTTTGAACTGTTTGTCAGAGTTCGAAGGGTTTTGGCTATAACCCAAAAGCAAAACCCTTTGAACTCTATTTTCAGCGTTCGAACGAGTACACACAGAAAACAAATTTACATTGTTTCATTAAATATTTAATTTTATGATTGTTTTGTATATTATATTTTGTAACTAATCTTAATAGTTTTATTATTTAAATTTCAAGTTGAAATGTTTGCTAGGGGATCAAGGTCAAAGTGTGTCAAACTAGGGGTAGTACAGTCAATACATTGTTAGGGTGTAAAGTTTTCTTGGAGCATCAAGTGAAGATCAGGGCCGCTCATTGACACGATATTCGTGGAGCGTGGTTGGTCATCGATTTTGGACCATAGGGACGAGGTGTTCTAGTTCGTGTCATATATTGATCTCATCACCAACTTTTATAAAGGGCTTGATGCCTCCAGTCTGGATGATGATGGTAAATATATTATCGACATACGAGGTATTTCATTACCGTTCTCGTAATACATACATGCCTATTTTATCAGTATCTCACGTTTGGAGACTGCATATCCAAATGTGATGCCTATGGAGTTTACAGCTGGTGAGGAGACAGCTGAGGACGAGGGCATTGGCCCTGATAGACTGGATGGCCTCTCGAATGCAGAGGTGAGGCAATTGGTTGTTGGTCTAGATGCTCCTCCTTATGATGGGATGAAAAGTATCAGACAAGTTCATTTATCAGATTTTTTCAAGATTCTGAACTTAATCATTGCCCACAACATTGACCCTCGGCAGCACAAGATAGAGGTTGGGATGGATAGGGTGAGATTTATGATACATGTCACTCGTATGATGCCTATTGACCTAGTGGGTTATATATTCACTAGGATGTGGTTAAAGGTTTCATATGTTATGATAGGTATTTTGCCATTTGGCCTTCTAATCACGTGATTCCTACTGTCGGTTGGGGTCTTACCTGATGTTGCTGAGCGTATTCGGGAGCTGATTGGACCAATCAACACCTCCACCCTGTCACGGAGCATGGCGCACTCGAGACTTCATCTTCATGCTCCTACTACAATTCCAGTCGATACTCAGACCGGAGATGCACACTCGGCTGATCATGGAGTACAGGCCAATCAGACATCCACGCAGCCTGAGGCATCATGCACTGTTACTGCTGATCAAATGACTGATATAATACATACAGAGATTCATATTGCCTTTGGAGGCTTACGTACAGAGTTCATAGGTGCCATTGTTCGCATGTCTCAGACTTAGGAGACGATATCTACTCAATTGACACAGATAGAGGCGAAAATAGATTCTATCGAGGATGTCCTCAAAGTGTTGAGGACATAGTATTTTATTATATGTTTTAAAAATCATTTTGTTTTATTTTTGGTATGGACAATATTTGATGTTTTCTAAGCTTAATTAATTATGCATTATACTTTCTTTTATAAATTAATTGTTGATTACTATTATTAACTCTTTAATTGATTAAATGTTTTATTAAATTAGTGTCACCGTTCGAACATTAACTTACTGTTAGAAAATGGTGATTTACACGTTCGAACAGTTTCAATGGAAGTTCGAACGGTACATTAGTTCCCCACGAACCACCGGCCAAATTTTCCACAAAGCACGAATGCTGCTTTCACTTGGGACAAAATTTATTGTACCTAATTGTACAGTTCGAATGCGCTCAAACGGGAAGCATGTATCGGAAGTGTTTTTGGGATGAAATCAGAATTTCGTCCTTAAAACCTACATTTTGGGATGATTTTCATTTCGTTCCAAAGAAAAATCGTCCCAAAAACTCAAAATTGTTGCAGTGTATGCATCAAAGTCTACAGTTCTGTGGAGCGGAACTGCAGGTGGGGACACTATAGTGAGATTTCGCAAAATCTCAGTAAGTAAAACCATAGATTAACACCCAAAAACACAAGCATGGGAAAATATGGAAATTTCACAACAATGGAAAATTAGAGATTTTTAGCATTTACCAAAAACATACAAAACATCAATTTCCTTCCAATCTTTTTACAGAAAAGGCCACACAACTCAAAAACAAGTTTTTTGTTTTGAAAGCATTCATTTTATTAAGGTATGCACTAGGGTCTTCCCTAGGGACAACTCGCACACTTTGGCTCCGCACCTGATACCCTTTAACCTCCATCAGCAGAGAGGTCACAGAGTCAGCATGAGAGCATTACCGTCTCATTTGAGCTTGTTGTCGCCCAACAACAACTTAGGGGACATCACTCAGTTTTATACGCTCCCAATTGACCAGAGGAACTCTACCCAGATAATGCCCCATCTCGGCTTGGGGTCATGATACACACACACTTCACCCTCCCTCCCTCTCATGCAGCAGCTTCTGACAAAAAACTATGGGCTAGTTTTGCCCCTAGTTTTGGTTGATACCCCATCACTCAAAGTGTCTTTTAGACACCTCCTATCACTCATTCTTTTTCTTGGAGAGAAAACCAGAGGACCTCTTGAACAATTTTTCTGGCTTACGTTGCCCCTTTTTTTTGAAGTTATTGTGTTTTCTCATGAAGTTCACATAATTTGTTCCTCTTCGAGTCTAGTTCATGTTTGAATATTTTGTGTTAAATTTTATGGTCATTGGATTGGTGAAAAGTTGGTTTAATCCTGAAGAGTTTATTCTGGCCGATAGTCTAGGCAGTGTGTGATATTTTGACCAAGTTGTTGGCAAGATCTTGGTCTGATTTGTTTATTGATTATAGTTAAAATGCTGATATATAGGGTTGATGAAGATTTTTTGCATGTTATAAGTTTCTTATGAGACTTTTACTAAGATCTAAAAAGTTGAAAACTGGGAAGTTAAAAACAAATTATGTTTTGATTAGCTTGAATCTTTTGTAGTGATAGTGTGCTCCAATGGCTTTAATATTTACATATGATGTTCCAAAAAATTTGATTTACATGTAATGATATGAAGATGATGTCTCAGTTTATGATATGCCGAATGATTTTTGTATATGAAAGTTTTCTGAAAGTTTCGCTCTGATGTTTTGTAACAAGTTTTGTTTCTGCATTCTGAAAACAAATATTCTGATTCTGCATTCTAAAAATAAATAAATGTTTTGTTCTGCATTTTGAACATTGTAAATGTTCATCTTTACATTCTAGTATATGCTCTCTACTTACTGAGTTGTTGATAACTTAGCCCTTATCTCCACAATATTTTTCAGATGATTTGGATATGTCAGCTGATGATCAAGATTATGGAGCATAGGTGAAATGATTTTTAATCATAGTAGATTAAGTACAGAAGGTTTCTTTGAGTATTGGCCTTTTTGTTAAGAAATCTTGTCGTGTTCTGATGACTTGATATTTTTTGGGAGGTTGATTATATTTAGGAAACTAGTCTGAAACAAAATGTTTTATGTGATATTGAGATTTTGGATTCTATGAATATGTTGTTAGAATGTGAGTTTAAGTTACAATGAGTAACTCTCCGACTCCTATGGGACTGGGGCATTACATGTAATATTTAGGAATTCGGCTAAAGTCGTAAATTGTAGCCAGTCATTTTGCTAGCCACATATAATTGATGTTGTTCATTAAATATATAGTGAAATGAAGTCGCTCTAATTTGTCATTAATGGGAGGGCATAATAAAGGGTATGGTTAGATAATGACATGACAAAAGTAAATCCATGTAGTGCCTTGTTATAATCTGACGCCAATCTGCAAGTGATACAAGTGAGAGTTGACATGCGGCAAACTTCTCATTGGTACCAAGGTAAACATGTTCAACTATATTCGTTATTGTTTATGTGTATTCAAGTGGAAGATAAAAGTGTATGGGGTGACTGCACAATAACAATGTGCTCCCCACTGTACAATATACTCAAACTCTCCAATGGCGACGATTTTCCCTAGGGGTGATGCTTTGGGATTTGACACCAGGTCTGTCTTCGGTGTGTCTCTTGTTAACTGTAACGCCCCGATCCCGCAGGGATCGAAGAGTTACTCCCTATAACTTAAAACTCACAATTTATCAATATATTTATAGACTCCAAAATAAAACATCATCAGAATACTACAAAATCTCTTAATAAAATCTGTCACTTCTCAGAAATCTTCTATGAGTAATCCACTATGCTTAAAATTCATCTCACCGATGCTCCATAATCTTGATCCTTAGCTGGACTAATCAAAATCATCTGAAAAATGTATGGAGATAAGGGGTGAGTTATCAACAACTCAGTATGCAGATGACATATACTAGTATGTAAACATGAGCATTTTTATAGAGTTCAGAATGCAGAAAACAACCATTTCAGTATCAATATGCAAATTTCAACAATACATATTATCAGAAAATTAGAGTGACTTTTCAAACATTTCATATTCAGAAAACCAATTTTCATATTCAAAGACTCCTTTGGCACAACATGACTGAACATCTTCGTCTTATCAAATTATATCAGAGCATCATATCAAAACAAAGACCATGTTTAACCCCCGTGGTAGGGTTGTGTATCTAGCAGAAAGCCAAGCAGAACATAAATCGCTATGTTACCAAAGCTATTGCACTCAGAACAGAAAACCATTGTTATATCCCGTGGCGGGCCAGAGATCACTATTGTATCCCGTGACAGGGCCAGAGGTCACTACTGTATCCTGTGACAGGGCCAGAGGTCACTATTGTATCCCGTGACAAGGCTAGAGGTCACTATTCTATCCCGTGACAGGGCCAGAGGTCACTATTATATCCCGTGACAGGGCCACATATTAGAGCAAAAACAGAATCAGAATCACCATATCAGAGTCAGAACATAATCATAAAATCATGCCAAAGGTTTTTCAGATGCCACATCATATCAAAACAGAGTACTGATATTCAGATCATTTCACATTTTCCAAAACAGATTCAGAACCTCTTCACGTCACATGCGAAATTTATCAAATTTTCATAGTCACTCATTTGTCTTAGTTCAATAACAGAATGCCAAAAATAAACTCATGTCTACACCAGTCATGACAGAAAATACTTTCTTCTTAAACATAATCTCATGAGTAATGCAGAACAAATATCTGAGGTTGTTTTCAAATTTCTTTTCATAACAAAACATGCACCTTTTCCAAAAAGGACCTCAGTTCATTTTATTTTAATGCAAAGTCTAGCATAGGAACCCTGCTTACCTGGACTTCTTAGCTTTTCAGAATTTTTCTCAAAAATGCCAAACAAATATTAATCGTCACCTATAAAATAATCACGTAACTTCCATAAATTTCCAACCAACCACTTATTTCGATATTTAAACTTAAAAATGCTAAAAGAACCTATTTTAAGAACCTCAAAACCTAAAATTCTCATAATACCTAAAATACCAACTTTTTCTAAGACCATCAATATCCACTTAATCGAATTCGTACTAAAGAAGAAAATTTATCAAATAAGTATTATAATAATTATAGAACTCCATAAAAATTAATATTCAAAATATCTAAAATACCAACAATATTTTATAAATAAAAAGAATACATTGGTTACTAAAATTTTCCTAAAATAAGTCATGAAAGACTCATCTCTTAAGAAAAATAGATTTACTTCCTTTAACTAACAATATTATCAAAATACAATATAATATTTATTGAAACTTAAAACAAAATCCTATTTGAATATAAACTCAACAAAAAACTTCTCACCCGAAAACCAAAACCGGGAGCTTTCCATATATATATATATATATATATAAATTAGGTTAAAACTAGTAAGTGCCCAAGTTAAGACTTTACTTATAAATATACATACATACATATATACATAAATACACCTTATACATAAAAGAAACGATAAACATACAAAAGAATAAAAGAAAAAATGCAGCGGCGACAAGGACTCACCGAGATGGTAAAGTGCGATGGGAGGTGGTGCACTCGGTGGCTATGCACTGGACGATAAAGAGAGAGAGAGATGCACGGTGAGAGAGATAAAAAAGAGAGCGCTTATGGGATGAGCAAGCGGAATGTGAGAGAGAAAACAAAGAGGGAGATTACCATGCGGCGAAGGTGGCATGAGGCGGACTTGGGGTGACGGAAAACTTCGCCGGCGGTTTCTGGAGCCGCAATGTGAAGGAGCTCTCGGTGGTTAGTGATTGTAATGGCTTAAGGTAGGAGGAAAAACATCCTCTGTTTCGGGCGTGAAGAACAGAGGCTTGTGGGATGGCTATCGGAGGTTAAACTGGTGGGTTCACAGCTGCGTCACGGTGGTGGCGTATGGCAGCGTTGAGGAGCATGCGGCGACTTGACCTCCTTGGGAGGCTGCGTTTTCCATGAGACGGTTGGGTAAAACCATGAAGATGCAGGTTGGCTTTTGGCCGTGCTCCGGTGAGTCACTTGTCGTGCGATCCACGTGCTCAACGTCTCACGTGGTGCTACCCGTGGTGATGATCCTCCTCTGCTGGCCATGAGTGGTGCACTACAGAAGTGCACGGTGGTGTTTTGAGCCTAGGTGATGGCCGTTTACGGGGCGTCAGTTTTACATGCATGGAGATGTAGGTTGACGTCGAACTAGGAGGGGCTACATGATGGTGATCTTTGGAGGCTGGTTGCAGCGACGATACAAGGCAATTTTCAAAATACAAGATGAAAACGTGTATCTATATGGGTGATAAGAAAACCCTAAAGTTTGAAAAGAGAAAGACGTGCATGGGGCAGTGCCGTGCATGGGAAAATAAAATAATAAAAATTAAAATCCAACAATAAAATTATTCATTAAAGTAAAGAGTAATTTAAAAGTAAACACTAATTAATATCGAGAAAGCTCAAAGAAAATTTCACAACTTAAGAATTATAAAATAAAATATCCAACGAAAAAAAAAATCCGATAAATTTTAAAACCAGAAAAATAATATTTAAATTAATTAAAATAATCCTTCACAAAAATTAATACGTTAAAATGAGGGGTATTACATTAACTGTTGCCATTGAGTCTCTACAAATGTTTAAACACTTTTACATTCTTTTGATTAGCATCTCGTGAGACCAATACCTTAACAGAAATTCACCATATTTGATTCTTATTTTTCTTTCGTATACAACGTCCTAACTCGACTTGACACAATTTCAACTTTGGCACAACATGGCATTTAGAGGACGGTTATTCTCACCATAACTAAACGCTGTGATCCCAACAAGAGATTAAAAGGATAATTAGTGCTAACAGGCTGACATGTTTAATTAAATAAATCTAGTTATGCTTGAGTCATTTACGATTGGAATCTGAATAAACATGACTCGGACCAAACACTGGAACACGAATTGTTAGGCCTAGTAATGCATCCAACACATTTAAGAAAAAGAAAAATCAAGTTTTTAATTCCAAATTGTTTAGAAGACTCTTCTCAGTTCCGAGAAAACTCGGGTTTCAGTATGCGTGTGCCATTGGAAGTTTCCGCTACAATGCATTGGGCATTGCGCGTCGATCGTAATTTTGTTTTTCATTTTATTTTAGTCAATTTTGGGAGGCGGAGACTTTAGTCATGTTGTTCTCATTTGATGGAAGCTACGGGGCTATGCATGCATTCAGCATTTGCAATTGATTTCATTAAATTTATCTTTAAAATTTAATAAAAAGTATATATTTTTTATAAATTCAAATATCTCTAGTCATAACTCTACATTGAATTCATCATTAAATTAGTCAAAATAATAATATAATATTTTTTTTTTAATAATAATATTTTTTTCATATTTTACAATCATACTAACTATATGTTAATTATTAATTTAATTTAATACTTAAATTATTGTTTCCCAACTTAAATATATTGCGGTTCAAAATTAAAAAATAATAATTTAAATAAATAAAATAATGGTTATATAGTGTGAATAGTTAGTCTTCAAATTTGTAGATGAACTTAAATGTACTATAGCTCAAAGTTGAAGATTTTATTATATGTTGAATCCAATGCAGTGATTTTAAACAAAAAATTTATTAAATTTTGAAGGTGACACTCATTTGATAAGTTCATTGTCAATTCTCTAACACTGGCATTGGCCTAGGCTAGGCCAAGTCAAAATTTGGCTTGCTAGTTTAAAAATGGACTGCATTGGACTAGGCAAACATCCAAAGCTCCACTTTTGAGCTACAGTAAATATGTATATTTCTCCAAAATTGATTAGTCATTTTATATCTTCAAACTATTATTTTACTCTATAATTATTTTCAACAAACCCGTAAGCACCATAATCCTCCATAGTTGAGAAATAATAATTTTAAGTAAAGATTAAATTATTAATTAATGTATGAAATGTATTTACAAAATATAAAAAAAAATATTATTAAAATATAATATTATATTATTATTTTGATTTTAAATTAACTAATCTAACGTCAATTACTCTCTCTAAAAATTTTGGCTTTAGTCAAAATCTCAAATTTTAGTCCAAATTTAGACTTGGCTATTGCCAATGCTCAGCCCGCGTCGACTTGGTCTTAAAAATGTCTAGTTTTATGTGCTCTACTTGACTTCGTTTTTTCTATGGAAAAATCCTGGTTCATATAAACCCACTAAAACCAGATACAAACTCATCTATTCCATTAGGTTGGATTACTTTGGTAGCTGGAGGTACCTCTTCAACGCAGTCGAGGCCCTGATAACACATCAATCAGTTCTTTTTTTCAGTCGGCCACTACCCTCTATATATATTATAAATCTCTCTGTATTTTTCACTCCGCATGCAAGTTATCTTTCTAATGAATCTCCAATGAATATCATTTCTATTCAATTTTTGTTAAGAGAAATTCAGCCTTTGAAAAATTTCTCGAAATTTTCGAAAACCTTCAAAGACCAAAATCTTGTCCAAAGAACGTCCCTAGCTAGCTAATCCGTGCATCACTCTTAATGCAGAGCATTTCGAGACTAACTGGTCTGGCTGGTTGATTCAGGAAGAACAAATAATGCGTCGATCAAGAAGACAGGGCCAGCCTTATCCGTTTCAGGATATGTACCCTTCCCATTCACAGCGTGGCAGTCAGAAAAGTGGGAAGGATGAGGAGCAAGTGGCCCCTAGGTCCGTAGTGCATGACAATCACAACTCGAGGAATCAGAAAAATCCCATAGGCAATCAGAAAAAGCCACCGCGGAAGAGAAGAGACGTTGAGGGGCGAGTGCAAAAGAATAACACCCCTAGTAATCAGAAAAATCCCAGTACTGGAAATCAGATCAGCCGCCAATCATCCATTGTCACTTATAGTGGCACAATAAAAGCTTTTATCTTGGTTTGTGTGTTTGGTTTCGCCATTTGGTTTTATAGATGCAAGAGTTTGGTTAAGATAATTAAGTGATTAAGATGATAGACTTCATCTTATGTTGAGATTTATATTTTGGGTGCATTTAAAATAATTTGACTTTATCTATAACTATTTTGAGTTTATCTAGAAATTATTAGGAAGTGTTTTAGATAAGTCAAGAGTGTGAAAATCAAGTTCCAGGGGTTTTGTAATTATCTAGAGAAGAATTTGAATGGAAAATTGCCAATGTTGAGAAGATAAGTGTTAACGTCGTGTTTCGCACGTCGTATTTCGTACGTCTTTGGGCCAAGTTCTAGCAAATCAGGCCTTTTGGGCTTGGATTTGCACACATGAAGAAGACAATGAGAGGGGGGCCTTGGTGAGGCCGAGGAGTCTCCATTGCCTAAGTTAGTGTCTTCTTTTGGAAGTTTGTAAATAAAGTGAGAGAGTCCAGAGATAGTTCCTTCGTACTTGGGGGTTACTATTTATACTAGAAGCCTGGGGGGACAGACCATGCCTGTCCCTGTGGGGCCCATGTCCTTTCAACTATTCCTTTTGTCAGTGTCATTTAATGGCAGCGTGGCCTCTACGATTGTGCCATTAATGCGGCATAATTTCCTAATTTGCTTTACTATGTATGCGTCCTTAGTAGCCTGTTGATGTCCCCACTGTCAGAAGATCAAGGGTGGTTCATTAGTAAATCCACCTCCCAAGTGTAGAAGGTATCAAGTTGATTCAAGGGAGAGTCCCAAGGTCGATTTCACAAGGATTATGGTGGTCAAAAAATCACTCCAGTATAAAATTAATCAAGGATGCTTTCTAATTCCAGGAAATATTGTAAGTGTGATGTGAAACAATTAAATGTGTGAAACTAATCTAAATTCTAAAAGGGAACTCATCTAGATTTATATATGTTCAAAGAAATGTCATGTACCAAATGAAAGACATGCCAAATTCATGTATCAATTCAAATTCCTTGAGATATTTGTAGAATGCATCAAAAACAAAAACAATGAATGAAAATCACTTGTATGCAATTTTTTTGGTGTCTAAGAAGCAAAGGGTCGAACAACTAAGCTGAGGATTCGATTTTCATGGGTTTTTTCAAATAATTACCGATTTCCCAATCCCTTCAAACACCTTCTCTGTCGAGAGAAAGTTGCTCAAAAAATCTGACAATAACATACAATTTCAATTAACACTAAAGCCTCTAGTAAATTGTTGAACAATCTTTTCGAAATGAACATCACCAACATGTGTTTTCATTGCAATCCAAGTATCCATCGTGCCATTTGTCAACAATGAATCAAGGGTTGATGCCTAATTATACATTCTTATCTCCTCATCAAAGGGCTCTCCTTACTTTCTATCCGCCCAGTGTCACAAGTCCCCGTGAGTGGGGCACCGTAGAGAGGCGTACGTCGGCATGTCCCATCAACCATTGTTGCTTGTCTACCTTGCATGTAGATTGCTTCATGGGTAAGTTTGGACCCTGGGCCGAGTATTTTCGTGAAGGCCCACTAACCCCATTCGGGGATACCTCCTGGGTTCAATTGGGCCTAGTCGAGGAGTCTCATGGCCCATTAGCCTTTTGTGGGACCTTGTGGGCTTATGGGGGAAAGGGAAAATCCCCTTAGAGTTACCCTACCAATTCCTATCGATCTAGTCTGATGGGAATTCTTTCCATTATCCTTGGTTTGCCGTTTCTTCACAATTTCGGCTAGGAGGTCGTGAGTTCCCTCAATGTCCACGTGTCATGTCTTCAACCTTCAACCACGCTCGAATAGCCTTTTCATCATTCCACGGCATCTAACAATGGTTCACCTTCAATGTTTATGGCCACATTTTTTGACGGTTTGACTCAGTATTCAATGGCGTCCTTTCAGTTCTCTCGTCATTAATAGTGTCAGGCGACTCCCCCGATCCATGTCACATCATCCGATACGTGCTGTGGGAACCGTGCAATTTTGTCGGCTTCGTGGGGTACGTGTGCTTCTGCTGCTCGAGATACCAACCATTGCGCTGGTCTATATAAGGCATTCCCCCCACTCAGTTGGGGTTTTACATTGCCCATTCCCTTATCTTCAAAATATCCTGCGTTCTTCCCCTTTTTCTCCGAAACTTTCCTCTATGTGCTGGTCTTTTCGTGCCCTTATTCTTCCTCATCCGCCATCAAAGGGCCCCCGAGAGTTCCTCCCGCCCTTCCAAGCCTGCAAGATCTTCCAAATCCTCGTGTTCCTGAGGAACAGGGTGGCTCCGAACTAGAGGTGTACGCTAATTTTTTGTGGCTATCGGTGGTGACTCCTGGCAAGTTGGAGTCGATGAAGGAGGCTTACAACATCCCTCGGGTAGTGGAGCTCAAGGTGCCTCCCCCTACCAAAGGTGCTATAGATTTTGAGAGCTTTGCCTCCAAGGTGGCGGCGTACCCCACCATGTTCTCTAGTGACCTCAAGTTGCCTTTCTGCCACCCAGTGCGTGAAGTGCTAGATCATCTTCATCTGGTGCCTGCCCAACTCCATCCAAACGGGTGGAGGATTCTTGTGTCCTGCTGCATCCTCTGGCGTTGAGCATTGGAGGAGATGGGGGCTGATTATCCGGACCTTACGGCATATGAGTTCTTCCTCACTCACAATCTCTTGAGGTAGTGCGGCAACACCTGCAGCTTTAAGCCGATCCAAGCATTGGTTCGGCTAGAGCCACGGTATAACAGAGTGAAAGGGTGGAGTCGCCGCTTCTCCTTTCTGTCGGGCAAGGGATGGGAATTTCCCATCTATCAGCGGTCTGGTGCGCTTTCCCCGTTCACTCCATATGGGGTGTTGTAGGTGACCACAAGAGCCCTCTTCCTACTCCCACCCCCCGAGGAGGCGTTCAGGGTCGAATTCATTTGCACATGGGCAAGTGCCCATTAGGACGACTTCTTTTCAGAGGCTCTGTTGGGTAAGGACAGCCTTCACCGATACTTGGCTCCTTTGGCCAACTTACGTTCTGACATGGCCTTCTCGATAAAGGAGGTCACTCCTCAGGTTTACAGGCGTCCCCCTAGCCCGTGGGTGGAGGGGAAAGGGAAGAGACCACAGATTTTGTCCCCTCCCTAGGTCGATTTTCATGATGTCCCCAATCCTCAGGGGTGTCCCTCTGCGGCAGTGCTTGTCATTCAGCTGGAGCCATCACCACCGAACAAGGTGATAGTGATCGTGAACCTTCCTCACATTGTGCCTTTGTAGCAAGCTCAGGCCATTGTTTCGAGCGCTCAGTTCGCACAGCCAGCCCCCAAGACTAATCTGGAGGCTCTTTCCACAACCCCGCCGAGCCATGTAGGAGCCACGGGCTCTTAGACCAGGGAGGAGGCTCGAGTCACACCCTCGTCTGTCGTCATCGACCTCAAGCAGGTCCCTTTGTCCCCGCCCAAGGAGGATCCTGCAGGGGAGGAGGGATTCCTTGAAGCTATCTCAGCTTGTGGTGAGGTAGTGGGGACCGTTGCTTAGGTTGATGGAGTCTTTGCGGATGTACCATAGGAAGAGGTGGCAACGGTGTCCGTGAAGGTCACCGAAGCTTTGGCAGTCGCTACTATCTTTGGGGCTCCATTGCTTTACTGACACCATCCTCCCCTGTCTTCAAAGGCTAGAGCCAAGGCTAGGACTGGAGTGGGTTGCGAGATGCCAGCGATGATGGTAGCTCTTGCTGAGATGGCTGCAACAATGGGGGCTAAGGGTGGTCCTCATGTCCTTGGTGCAGATGTGCGAGCTATCGACATGATCCTGGTAGACTTTAGATCAATGGCCTCAAAGGGTCGTTCTAATGGCATCTGTGAGGTGGACAACAGGCTTAAGAGGTTCTTTTCTGAGGTTAGTTACTTACTTGCAACCTCTCTGTGCACTTTGTTGGTGTGCTTTCATTTTGACACTGACTTGAAATTTTTATGATAGGGTATGGATCGTCTGGCGGCCTTCTTCTCCTTGAGGCGACACTAGCCTTTGAGGCAAGGGATGGCGTACAAGAGTCACTCGACCACTGCCAACAAGAGCTTGAGTAGCTGCAAGCTGACAACTCAAAGTTACTCAAGTAGCAAGACTCTGATGCCTGGTCGTACAGATAATTGATAGAGAAGCCTAAGAATGTCTCCAAGTCTCTGGAGGACAAGAAAGCAGGTGAGGAACTTGGGGACCAATTAGGCTGAAGCCAGGCGCATGATGGTAGCTCATGATGCTACCATCCTAGGCTTGCAAGAGCAATTATCATATGTTCGCGCTATCCGCGATGACGCCTGGCACTTTGGTTACCAGGTGGGCCTGGATAGGATCAAGACTCACATTCTTTTGAACCCTTGAGGCAATTTGAGGGGTCTAAGTACATGAGAGTCCCCCCAGACTTGATGACTGTGAGACATGGTGCTGCCATCAGGAGGGAACTAATCCCAAGTGCCCTTACGGATAGTCTTGCCGGAGGCATCTCTGCCCGTTGACTGTCCACTTTTCTCGACTGTTGTCGACTGACTTCATCAATTGGTCTTGCTCTTTTCTACTATTGTTGTCAGGGCCCCGTCAGCCAATCCTTAGTCTGGTAAGCAGTTCTCAACATAGAAATCAACTCCGAGATGTTTTGATTCTTGGCATTATCTTCATTGTCACTGCAGCACCCAGGCTCTTCCTGCCAGTAGAAGCGGGCCTTCACCTTCCCCAATGTGACTCGTCATACGACTCAATTAATTGCCTCATTACATCCCTATTGATTTTCTTTAGAGGTAACTTCAAGCATTATCGTCATGTTGTAATGATAGAGATCTTAGTTTGCCACTTCCACCAGAAAAACATCTGCTCAAGCTGCGGTTTCTTGTATCGACAGTACTGCATCCCTATTTGCCACTTCCACCATGTGCATCGCCTTATGGCTTTCTGCTCTTTGTAAGCTTATAAGCTTGTGGCTTGCCTTTTCCTTGTAAGGTCGATACTCGTGCCACCTGCATGTGCTTTGTATATATTTAATTATCAATAAAATTTGACTTTGACCTTGTCGCTTTCTGTTGTCTTCTATGGTCGTTCGCTTTTGGGGTTCCTTTTCCTTCCTCATCTCCCTGGTTAGCTTAGGGGGCTTGGCATACCTGTTAAGGGACTTGCGCTTCGTTAGGGAACGGGCCGGGTCCCTGTGCTTTCGCCCCACCGCGCTTGCGCCAAGTCCGCCTATGATAACCCCGCCATTTGATAATTCTTTGCTCATGCCATTGTGTTTAGTTTTGCTGAAAAGGAGAGAATAGTAATTGTTAGGGTTTGTTGGCCTTTACCCGCTGTCGTTGGCATAGGGGGAGGTCGGGAAGCCTTAGGCTATCCCTTCTTGGTGGCCGTTTCAATTTATAGTGCAACCGCATTGTTTGGTATTTAGCTGGAAAATAAACGAGTTAGCACAGTTTTCATTTTTAGCATCACGAGTGTGAGACTTTGCAAACCTAGGTCGTCTGGCCAGCGATGCAATGTACTTGTTGCTTTGTGCCATGCTATTGGTGCCCATATCCTTGGTGCAATGTTGGGTGGTTGAAGGACCCAACCCACATTCCATCGAAAGGAAGGTCAAGATGCCTCAAGCCAAACCAGCCCCTTTACCCGCTCTTCTTTGTAGGAGGGACGAGGTGGCCTTTGGCGGAACTCGCCCTTGTAGCCCCTTGGGGAAGTAGGTTGTTCGGGTAGTTTGGGACTAGACCCACTCACACACGTTGACATCGCAGGGAAGGTAAGATTTGGGTTAGGCTGGTGTTGAACCCACTCTTCGTCGTAGTGGTGGTAGGGGTAAGTTATTTGGGCAATCGAGGGGTTGGACCTGCACTCCCTGGCAGGAGGGACGAGGTGGCCTTTGGAGCAATTCGCCCTTTGGGCCATGCAAGGAGGTAGGTTGTTCGGACAGTCTGTAACTGGACCCACTCTTGCCTGTTGACGCTCATGAAGAAGGTAAGTGTGTCGGGTAGCTAAGGACTACCCGCGCTCCACCAGGGAAGGGTCAAGATGCCTCAAACCAAACCCACACCTTTAGTTCCCCGAGGAGGTAAGTTCAGACAGCGAGGTGGATGGTCTGCTCTTTCGCTATGATGGGAGTTGGGGTAATCTTTTAGGCTGCCGAGGGGGTTGGTCCCGCTCTCCCGAGTGAGGAGGTTGAGCCTCCTGCTCACCTATTGTCCTTCAGAGGGAGGTAGATTGTTTGGGCAATTTGGGACTGGACACGCTCCCGCCCATTGACATCGTAAGGAAATGTAAGATTTGGGTCAGGTTGGCATTGGACCCACACTCCATCGCGGGAATGGTAGAGCAACCTTTGGTGTACTTATCCTTTTGGTCCCGCAGGAGGTACATTGTTCGGGCAATTTGTCACTGGACCCACTCCCCCCCTGTTGATCCTTAGGAGGAAGGTAAGCCTTCATCTTCGAGCAGCTAAGGACTGGCCCGCACTCCACTGCAGGAGGGATAAAGCAGCCTTTGGTGTACTCATCCCTTTGGTATCCCGCAGAGGAGGTAAGCTTGGACAGCAAGGTGCATGGTTTGCTCCTTCACCTTGATGGGGTTGGGGTAAGCTTTAGGGTAGCCGCCGCCGAGGGGGGGGGGGGGTGTGTTGCGCTATGTGTATATATTGCTAGAAGAAAAGAAAACTTCCATAATGTAGAGAACCTTAAACTACAATAACTCTCGTTGCACTTGGAGTGCTGCTCCTGATATGGTATTTATTCGGTCTGGAGGAGCTATTTCAGTAGCCAAGTGCAGCATATTGTTATTGTCTTGGTCAGTATAGAGTGCTATGACACCCTTGATAGAGCCTAACTCATATATTAGATTGAATACACTCTCTTGCCTATATTTAATAGCGAGGTGAAATATACTTCGGTTTTTCTCATCTACTCTCCATATGAGATCGGGATAAGAGCATATAGGTACAATAAGAATGCAACATTCCCTGATCTTACAGCATCAAAAAGGAAAGAGGAATGGCCGCGAACCAGCTTTATGAAGACAATTTGGGCCCGTAATCCTTTCAAAAAAGAAAAAATTTCCTCCTTTGTCTCAAATGTGCTCTTCATACGCATAAGCCCAAAAATATTTAAAAAACATACTCGAGTTAGGTCCGGGTGTTACATTTATAGTTGAGCTGCCATGGACTCCAAGTGGAAATTAAGAATTAGTGTGGGTGATAGTGGACTGGCTAACCAAAAGTGCCATTTCCTTCCAGTTAACCCTATGGAAGTTGACCCGATTACTTGTGGATGGGCACATTACTTGACAAATGAAACTTCTTACTAAATGGTACCCATTGACCAAAACCACACTAACTTTGGATTTGGAAATGCAAAGTACAATTTATAATCAGTATATATAACAAAAGGGATATTACTAAATCTAGTCAATTATGAAGTTCAAACTGAATTCTATTTTCGTCCATCCTAGTGCAAAATCACTTGACTACCTTTAACAATCCCCCTTCCTTTTCTTTTGTCTTGCATTTTGGATTTTCTACCAGTCAATTGCCTAGTCGAATTCTTCTAGAAAAGTCTACGTTCATGTGGTCGGAAAAGAAACCTAGACCCATACGTTGAGCGGAATATATCAGCCCAAAGTCTAAGATGTAAAATAAAAAACAAAACTGGGATACCAGCCAAACTTATTATAACAATCGGAATACTTGCGATTTCACTGTCATATACCAGAAAGCAGGTTGCACTGAACGTTAGCACCATGCCTGCTATAGAGATGAAAAGTGCTGTAAGTCCAAAGAACAACCTTGCAGGTAATGACCAAAGGAAATCCTCTTTTGCATAACGTGACGTGAGAATTGACAAGAATATCAATATCGCAGTCGAGGAAGAGAGCAATGTAACTGCATCTGATATGAAGAATGCCATAAACCATTTATTTCTCAAGAAAATAGGAGTGCCTAGGTCTTGATTGTTGCCACCCGGTACAGTGAAGGCTGCAGTGAAAACTACGGTGGCAATCAATGTCGCCACAAGCATGCTATAGTTTGCTGTGTCCTTCATCCACTTTTCACCTTCTTTTTGTAAATTTTCACGTGTCTGTGTAAATAATTCCCAGGGAGTATCTGCAGGTTTCTGGTTTTCATCTAAATTCATCATCTCCGTGTATGAATGCTGAACAATCTTTTCTATCTCCTGTAATGATCAAGGTGTTAGCTAGTACGTAGTTGGTAAGTGAAAGTGCGATGGACATATATATATATATATATATATATATATGTATATATGTATGTAAGCATGTGTGTATGTGTATATATTGCTAGAAGAAAAGAACTTCAATAATGTAGAGAACCTTAAACCACAATAACTCTCGTTGCACTTGGAGTGCTGCTCCTGATATGGTATTTAGTCGGTCTGGAAGAGCTATTTCAGCAGCCAAGTGCAGCATATTGTTCTTGTCTTGGTCAGTATAGAGTGCTATGATACCCTTGATAGAGCCTAACTCATATATTAGATTGAATACACTCTCTTGCCTATATTTAATAGCGAGGTGAAACATACTTCGGTTTTTCTCATCTACTCTCCATATGAGATCGGGATAAGAGCGTATAAGTACAATAAGAAATTCAACATTCCCTGATCTTGCAGCATCAAAAAGGAAAGAGGAATGGCCGCGAACCAGATTTTTGAAGTCTTTCTCTGGCAATAGTAGAACGTTTTTCCAGAGAAGATCAACTAATCAATGTGCTATTGTACCCATCAAAGCTTTGTTATAGATCCCTCTGAACCCTGATATATATGATATATTAGTGATCAAAAGAAAAATCAACTTTTACGACTATGTATTGAGACAAGAAAAAAATAGAGTACTTTTAATTCAATTTCTGATATTTTAAGGTGAGGTAGACTTTTAATATGATTGTTTATGTTCTAAGCTAATAGTGCTGGACTATCTCCTTAGGCAAGAAGCCTTTCGCAAATTTGAACGAGCAACATAATTTTTTAAAATTTAATGTGGGAGGCAAAAGTATAAATAGACTAATTTAGGCAAAATTAGTTTTTATAGACATGTACTGCTATTTTGACGAAAGTTTTTATTTTCCCCCTAAACAAAACCACCGAGGAAGGAATTGTGACATATAGAATAGAGAATGATTTATCTCATAACAAGTAGATGTGATCGTGTAAGGTTAGGTTTAGATATTGAGTTAAGATGAGAAGAAACTTGAAAGTTGAATAAAATATTATTTTTTAATACTATTATTATTTTGAGATTTAAAAAAATTCAATTGTTTATTGTATTTTATGTGAGAATTTGTGAAAGTTGTAATAATGAGATGGGTTGAGTGTTTCTCATCCCAATGAGTTTTTAGTAAATATATGTGATACCCCATATGTTATGGATAAGGGTAGGTGGTGTATGGGATCTCACATTGCTTGGGAATGAGAAGTTCTCGCTTTTTATAAGGTTTCAATGGGGTTCCAATTGTATTATTGACTAGTCTTTTTGGAATATAGGTCATGTGGTTTGGACCTTCCATTGGGGCGTTACAATATATCGACTTCTAAAGAAAAAGTTTGAGGTGGGAGAGGTTAGAGTTTTTTCTCAGCCGAGAGGAGGCCCTTTGGTTTCGCATCTTTTGTATGCGGATGATATGGTCATTTTTGCGAATGGAGGGCAAAGGTCGGTAAAGGCAATCAAAGACACACTTTCTTTATATGCAAGTTGATCGGGACTGACTATAAATGAGGATAAATTGTCCATTTTTTTTCTCTTCTAAAATTTCAACTTCTAGAAGAAGATTGCTTCTTCGGCTGACAGGTTTTGTAGAAGGGAAATTTCCGGTAAAATATCTGGGGGTCCCGATTATTTCTGGCCGGATGAAGGGTGTGTATTTGGAAGATTTGGTGCAGAGAATTAGACAAAAAATAGAAGGCTGGAAAATGAAGTTCTTGTCCTCGGGGGCAAGGCTGATTTTGTTACAGTACTGTCCAACATGCCTATACACTTGTTAGCAGTTATAAATGTCCCAAAATCTGTATTAAGCACGATAAGTAAGCTGTTTAGTAATTTTTTCTGGGGCTTCTATGAAGGCAAGCCTAAGCGCAGTTGGGTGGCTTGGGATTTGATTTGTAGGCCAACGGATGAGGGAGGGATTGGTCTCAGGAATTTGTTTGATGTCCAAAGATCGATGCATATTAAATTTGCCTGGAAACTTTTGTCTGGTAACTCATTGTGGACATTTTTTCAAAGCAAAATATGTGAGAGATCAGCACATTTCACTCGTGAATCCAAAGAAAGGAACCAGGTTTTGGAAGATGGTAATGGACTCAATTCCATTTGTTCTCAATAATTCCAAGTGGCTTGTCAAGGAGGGGAGCATATCTTTCTGGAGGGATAAGTGGATGGATTTAGGTCCTCTTTGTAATCAGCAGCAAAATTTTGAGTATTAGGCAATGTATGGTGGAGGATAGTTGGGATAATGACTTACTAGTTGAGCTGGTTGGTCGTGAGTTAGCTGATCAAATTTTGTCAAAGGTTGGAGGAACCAAAGAGGGTTCGGATACTTCGATCCAGTTAAAAAACTCTGATGGCAAGTTTTCAACTCATAGTGCCTGGGATTTGGTGCGAGTGGTAGCTCCAAAAAGACAATGGGCGGAGTGGGTTTGGCATGCTGCATTGCCAAGAAAGTTGTCAATTACCATGTGGCGAGCTTTATCTCAATGTCTGGGGGTAGATGATCGCATTAGACGCATTGGCATTCCTTTGGTGTCGAAGTGTGAGTGTTGTGAAAAAGGTAACATTGAAGACTTAAGGCATGTGCTAAATGGAGGAAGGGTATCTGCGGCTATATGGAGGTTGGCTTCTAATGTTTTGGGCTTAAGTTATGTCGCTCATAGGACATGGAGGGAGGTGGTTCAGACGTGGTTTAGGCGTGCAAAAAGCTCTTCACAAATGGGAAATTTAATTGGTTTAATACCAGTAATTATTACGTGGAAGCTATGGTGTTGGAGATGTGCATCAAGAATGGAAGGGAAGAGGGAGTCTGTTGCTAGTTTATGGAGGTCGGTGAAATATTGGATAAGTTGGGTGGGGATTAGGCTTAAGGCTACATCTAAACTGTTGAAAAGAGATGAATCAATCTTGAACTTGCTGCAGGTACCAGCTATGAGGCCCAAGCCGAGAAGAGTCATTGCAGTCTCATGGAAGAAGCCATGTAGTGGATGGTTAAAATTAAATGTTGATGGTAGTAGTAAGGGGAACCCAGGAGAATCGGGTGCAGGTGGAGTATTGAGAAATGAGGATGGAATGTTGAAATATGCTTTTGCAAATAATACTGGTATCGGCACTAATAATAGGGCTGAACTGTTGGCTTTGTTGATTGGATTTGGAAATGCAAGGAGCTGGGTTGTGGTAATATAATTGTTGAGATGGATTCTAGTCTTGTGATTAAGTGGCTGAGAGAAGAAAGATGTAGTTTATGGTATATGGAGGATTATTGGGAGGAAATAATGTGTCTTCTGCAGGGTGTAACCTTTCGGTTTCAGCATGTATTCAGGGAGGCAAACGCTGCAGCAGATTTCTTGGCTCGTTTAGGAGGAAACAGAAGAAATGATGAATGGTTTTCAGCTGAACATGCCTTTACAGCTCAAAGGTATTCTTAGAACAGATAAACTAGGCCTGCCTTACTTAAGGATTATCTGAAGTATAGCTCTAAAGTGGACTGGATTTTATTACCCTGTACATACGAGTTTTTTTTTACTCGGTTTGAGTATTGTTTTTACTGGTTTTGCTGTCATGTCATAGGCATGTTTAGATGGGGATTGGGAATTGGATTGATTGGTTTCAATAAGTTGGTTCAAATTGTAGCCAAGGTTTTCCTCCGCCAAAAATAAGGTTTATTTAATAAAGTGCCAGAGGTGCCATCCTCTTTTTGGAGGAAAAAAAAAAATCATTAGCCTATAGAAATCGATTAATACTTAGCCCCAATATCAAAAGAAAATTAATCAATTAAAATACGGTAATTGCAATATATAAATATATTTAGTTATTTATTTATAGACATGCACACATGTATATTCGCACACGCCTGCATGCAAGTAAAGAAAGATTGGGTTGGAGGCATACTGACAGGAGTTTAAGCATCTTTCCCAGACGGATAGCTGACTTTTGCTGCCGATTGCATAAGGCTTTTTAGCTAACTCTTGCAATGCTATCTTCCCATATGTATCCTTCATAGTTGATAATTCAGGACAATCTTTCAGAATTATCAATGCTATCTCTGTCCATAAAAGCAAGCAGCACAATTGATTTGATCATAGTCAAAGCTGGTCAGTTAAAAAGAATCCCCATGCATATGGCCAATAACAATATTTTTGCAATGGATCATATGGTAATTCTATCTGACAATTGAACAGAATCAGTGCTAAGAAACTCGATCCTATGATATATATATAATACCCACCAAGTCCAAGTTCAATTACAGAAATTATTAGAATATAATTAGTTAAATATTTGGATCACTTTGAGCTCAAGAGCTCTACTCTAATACCATATTAAATCACCATTTGTTTTAAAAATTTAAACCAATTAAAAGAGACAAATTTAATTATTTAATTTATATTCTAACAGACATCAAAACAAAGGTAATGGTGGTGTTAATTAGACATAATATAAATGATTAAATCTAACTCTTCTCTTTGCTTAAATTTTTAGGAAAAGTGTCAACTTCACGTAGTATCGGAATAGAGATTTTGAATTCAAGCTCTAACTCTATACTTTATCTTATTTAATTAAATATTCAACGTGTTGGACCAACTCATTAAACAAAATTGTAGCCCACACGTGAGGGACTGCTTGGACATATAAATTTTGTTTAGACAAAATAAGCGAGATGAAGGATGTGCGTACCATACAAATCATTGGAAATACAAGCAACCAGGATATCAATGCGTTCAAGAGGAGTCAAACGTATAAGAGCAGTGACAGAGTATAGATAAGCCACCATGTTTCTACGTCCTTGCAAAACTGCCATGTAAAGCGGTGTCATTCTTTTACTGCCGCGGATCATTGGCAGTTCTTTGTTCTTCTTTACCATCTCCTCAGCAATTGGCACGATTCCTGATGCAGCAGCAAAGCAAATGGCCGTATTTTCATGAAAATTTTTCAGTGCTAATTCGTTCCGATTCATTCGTTTTACCAGTTCTTTTACAAAACCTATGTGCTCTGCTGCAGCTGCGATGTGAAGAACTTTATCCCCATGTCTTGTTATGGAATATGTAACGGCATCTGGATATTTATCAAGTACTTCCTTTGCAGCTGGCCAGTCACCTTTTAGGGAGGCTTTATAGAGACGGACGGAAGTGTCAAGAAAATGAAATCTTCTTGTCCCTGGAAAATTTTTTTGGACTCGCATAAGTAATCGCAGTATTTTGTTGATAAATGATGCCTTTTAGTTTCTAAGTGAGAAGCTGGAAGATTAAAAAATATACCATCAGGCCACATTATAAGATTTTTCTCTCTTTTTCTGTATATTTCTTCACGTAAGAGTTTGGCGCATTTCAAATGCAGTCTTTGCAAGTTGGATGGCGTTTAGCCCGTGGGTCTCAACTGGACACTCCGACCAAGTGACGAACACGTACATTAGCCTCAATATTGAACGTTAGAAATTACTGCGATTAAAAGCATGTCGACATTATGAAGACTACCAAATTAGAATTTAGACTTTTAGAGAGAACCTCCAACTTCTCTCTAAAAACTCCCCCAATCCGAAACTAGCTTGAGGGCAAAGCTCCCACCCCCTCACTTCCCTCCTGCTCATATTCAGTCTGTGTTTTGCTTTTGTTTTTGTGTTCTTTTCAAGTCTAATAAAGGAGGAACATTTTCCAGTGATCCCAATCTCAACATAATTTTCATCTTTGTTCTTCTATATTTCAGCGGGATGATGACCTTTTCCTTCATCCTCTCTCTTTGACCCTCAAATAGTGAGGTGATGAGCTGCCTGTGCAGTGGGCCAAGAAGCACGCACACCGGTCTGGAATGGGTGTGCCGCATGCGCAGTGGTGGATGACAGAGCTTTAGTGTGCCATCTAGGGCAAGAGCTGGGCAAGAGCTGGGCGAAGTCGATGCTCGTGCGAAACTCGAAGCCGGTGCTCATGCAAAGGAGGTGGGCAGCAGATGCAGAAGAGATAAGTCATGCAGAAGAGCTTAGGGCAAAGGAGGAAAACGCATAGGAGGGGGGGGGGGGGGGGGGGGGGGGGCGGCGAATACAGGAAGGAAGCAAGAAAAAAAGAAAGAAAGAGGAAGGAGGGGGGGCCCTAAGCTCCCACTTGCAAACAGGTTAAGCCCATGTGTTTCTTATTGTTTTTTATGTATTTGTAGTTTTTGTTGTTTTCTTTTAGGTAAAAAATAAAAAGAAATAGACTATTGGACTTGGTGTCCATAACAGCAGAATCTCGTTCCTCCTTTGAGAGGAGGCAAAGAGATAGTACTCCTCCTTGGAAGGACGAAGGGTGATAGTACTTCTCTGATTTTGGAAGAAGGATCTTTTAGTTCTGTTTTTAAAGAGCGTTTCTCTCAGACAAACTGGAAGGTTTGTTAAGAGAGTTTATAGAAGTTACGGCAACGTCCGTCACAAAGAAATTTGTGTGCAGGGTGTCCCAGAGTAGATGCGTAATTTGGCTTGTAGTCCAAGTTTCCCTATATTTATAAGTCACAGCTGTAACTTCGGTTTTATTGAATGAAATGAAGTCTATTTCTATCAAATAAAAAAGCTTGTCGACCATGGGAAATTGGGAATCGGGAATAACTATTGGGGGATAAAAATAGGTAGTGGTCCCCGCTCACAAAATCCGCTACATGATGATATCGGTATAAAGCCACTTTTTATATAATGGCCATGAGCCCCATTTTTAGGAAATAACCCCCACTCTCAACTATCTAAACCGATCCAAGGTTAACACATGGCAAGCATCTATTATCTCTTAAAGTTCTATAAAAGGCCACTCGGTAAGATGGAAATGGAAATGTGCACATAATATAGCGCAATGGGCGGCTTCACAATGTCTATTTGGAAGCATACCCATTATTAGTATACCCCGTCTTTTGGATTTTCATAGTGGAAAACACCCACCTGTTATATGTCTGTAACTAAGGTAGCTTTGTCTACCAAGAATTCTCTTTGTTTAGTTTAATACAATATAAAAATATATATATATATATATATATATCTCTCTTAAATACTCTCGTTCTCTTAAATGAAGGGCCATTGCTGTCAAAGCCCAATTAAATAGGATGGTGGCCCAAATGGTTCGGAGCATTGGCACAACTCGGAAGTTCTTCAATTGTGCTCGGAAATGTCGATGACTTGACAAGGTTGAACTGGTGCTGAGCTATGCGATGAGATTCCTCGGCATGGGTGTTACTCTGTATTGGTCATTTTCTTTGTGTCTAAAAGTTGCTCAGTTGTTATATAAAAAAAATAAATAAATGAGGCTCAGTTGCCCGACCCATGGTTCTTTTGCTGTCCGAGAACACATGATTATGCCGAGGACGTTATCAAGCAAGTTAGGTGGGCTGGTTTTCTTGGTTTCGTGCTAGTAGTGTTATTGCCGAGCTGTATGGTCGGCATCTTTCGTACGTAAGACGTACTAGGCCGGCGTGGTTAGGAGTGTAATTACATATACACGTGGAGAGTTGATATATTTTTCCTAGATTCAATAAAATGGGTAGCCCCTAGGAATGTGTCTCCTAACCATTAGTTTCATACTTCCACAGCTTGAATCAAGTGGATCAAAACTGGTTCTCCTTCTTTCAAGCTCATCTGAAGTGTTGGACTCTTGCTAGCTTCATCCTAAGTGAATTGCACCAATCCTTAATTTACTTCATTGATCTTCTTGGCTCTTGATCTTGTAATTGGTCCATCTAGAACTTGCAAAATATCTTTAAGAGTAGGCTCACCTTAGTTCTAACCTAATTAAAACCCTAACCAAAATAAAACTCTTTTTATCCAAAATGGCCCTAGATGAATAGTGTCGCGAGTACAGTAACACGGCTATAGTAACGCTAAAATAACTTCTTAAAACCCTAGTTCCTAAAAAGTAACTTTCAAAATAAGTCATTGGCCAAAATGCAAGTTCTCCTCAAAAACTCTAATTCATCATAAATAAGACATATGTGGGCCAAGCATCCTCTAGCCCACTTATTCTAAACTAATAAAATAAATCTTTTAACTAAATTGGAAGCCTCCAATAACAATAGGCTCTATCTCTAATTCATGTCTCCCACAGCTTGAATCAAGTGTATCAAAACTGGTTCTCCTTCTTTCAAGACGATCTCGAGTGTTGGACTCTTGCTAGCTAGCTTCATCCCAAATGGATTGTACAAATCCTTGCATTGCTTCCTTGATCTTCTTGGCTTTTGATCTTGTAATTGGTCTATCTGGAACTTGCAAAAAAATCTTTTAAGAGTAGGCCCACCTTGGTTCCCATCATTCAAGTAAATCACAACATTTGTGGTGTTCCTCCTTGTAATTTGGGTTCTTGAGACAGGGTTTTCAACGAGTCTAAATTTTAATATAATCTAGGTTCTTGAAACGAGTTCTTAACAGGTCTAGATTCTCCATCCATTGACTTGATTTTAGCTTTCTTGGGTGAGTTTTCAAATGGATTGTGAGTTCAAGAGATTCCATTCATGCGAGTTCATATCATTTGGTATTCAGAGTAAAGTTTTCAATTAGGTATGATTCTATCTTTTATTTCTTACATATTTAATTTTAGGGCTTCATTGTTCTAGGATTACAAAAATCCAGAAAAAAAAAAAAAGAGGTGGCTGCCGAATTTCTTCACTATTGTTAGGGCTGCTGAATTTCATTGTTCTAGGGTTTGTGTTGGCCAAAATCTCTTGTTCTTGGGGCTGCCATATATCACTTATCCTAAGGTTTTTGAATTATTGTTAGGATTTTGTCAATTGCTTATTCTTTTGATTGTGATCAAATCAGTTGGTGAAAAGAAGAAAAAAAATTCAAAATTTTTTTTTTCTTGAGCCTTATCATCAAAGAGACTGATACATCATTCTAGTTGGTATCTTATCTTATAGTTACTCTTTCATTCGTATAATTTTCTTGATTCTCGTGTCTTTATATTCCTTCAGTGTTTATATTGTTCTTGTTTCTTAGAATTAATTACTAGTTAGGATAAAACAAAGTTGCATTATCTTGATTAAGTTCAATTAGTTCTTAAAGAACTTGAGTGGAAAAACTCTTGAGGTAAAAGGCAAGAGAGTGTGAGACTATCATCGGATAAAAAGTCAATTAAGAGTGAAACAAGAGTAGAGTGCCATTACTTGAGTGTAAACATGAAATGGAGTGAGTGAGATTTTTTTTTACCACTAACATTCTTTTGTGCAGCAGCACATTACAATGTCTCATCGGAGTAGCTCATCACTGAGGAGGAGGGCAGATAACTCATCCTTTGTGTTGCAAGCCATGCAACAACAGTTTGAGCAGTTAAACTTTGTGTTGGGTGAAGTGAAGGATAGGATGGATCGTCAAGAAGCAGCGATTAAAAATCTGTAAGGTGAGAGAGATAGGAGGCGACGTGAGCCTAGGATTGAAAATGAGTATGAGAATAAAGGAGATGGTGAGGATGAGGAAGACTTAACATCTGAAATTGAGTCGAGTAGACATATAAGAGTTAGGCATGAAAAATGATTTGAGGGGAACCTAGGGGGTCGGGATGGTATAGATAGAGACATTGGGAGCATTAAAATGAAAATATTATCTTTCCAAGGTAGAACTTACCCTGAGGTTTATCTAGAGTGAGAGAAAAAAATAAATTTGGTGTTTAATTGCCATAATTACTCTGAGGAGAAGAAAGTGAAGTTGGCGGTAATTGAGTTTACTGATTATGCTATTATTTGGTGGGATCAATTAGTGACCAATAGGAGGAGGAATTATGAGAGGCCTGTAGAGACATGGGGAGAGTTGAAAGCTCTCATGAGGCGAATATTTGTACCTAGCCATTACTATAGAGACCTTTACTAGAAATTACAAAATCTTACACAAAAGTCTAGAAGTGTGGAGGATTACCATAAGGAGATGTAGGTAGCTATTATTCGGACTAATGCAGAGGAGGATTAGGAGGCCACCATGGCTAGATTTTTTAGTGGTTTGAATAGGGACATAGCCAATGTAATTGAATTGCAGCATTATGTAGAGATATAGGATATGGTGCACATGGCTATGAAGGTGGAGAGACAGTTAAAGAGGAAAGGGACAGCAAGGTATACTTTGGTTTCTAGCATTGCTTGGAAATCAAAGTGGGATAGGAATGATCCAGCTGAAACAAAGAGAAAGACCGAACCACCTAAGGGAAAATATGAGGGAACTAGCAACAAACCCAAGGTAGAATCTCAACATTCACGAAATAAAGATATTAAATGTTTTAAGTGTTTGGGTTCAGGGCACATCGCTTCTCAATGTCCAAACAGGAGGGTGAAGATTATGCGTGACAATGTGGAGGTGATGACTGAGTGAGGATGATAGTAATGAGGTGCTCGAATTGGTTGATGTTAGTGATGATGATAGAGTGGTATATCCCATGACAGGTGAGTCTCTTGTTGCAAGGCGTGCTCTCAATACACACATTAAGGTGGATGATGCAGAGCAACAGAGAGAACATTTTCTTAAAACGAGTTCTCAACAGGTCTACATTCTCCATCCATTTACTTGATTTTGACTTTCTTAGGTGAGTTTTCAAATTTATTGTAGGTTCAAAGAATTCCATTCATGCGGGTTCATATCACTACCCTTAGGTTTTCAAACATAACATAGATTTGAGCAAAGTTAAGGTCTATTTTTGAGCAACTTTCAAAAAAGGACATTTCTAAATGGCAAATCAAGAAGGTCGCAATCAGCAGCCTCCAAATCATTGAGCAAAGTCTCTTGGAAAGATGCTCACATTTACCAGGCAAATGACGTAGGTCGGAATCATAGCAGAAGACCTCGCAATTACCGAAGAAAGAAAATAAGCTTTTGCTAGAGTTCACCGAGCAAGGTCAATTCCTAGCTTGCGATCAAGGAGAAGGAAAAACTAAGCCCCTGCTCTGGAACACTGAGCAAGGCTGATCTCTACAAGCCTCCTAACAATTACCGAAGGCAAAAGAAAATTTAGCCTTTGATCGGGACCATTGAACAAGTCCACTTCCTAGCTCGCAACCAATGAGCAAGAAAGAAATATGTCATTGCTCAGGAACACCAAGCAAGGCCAATCTCTTCAAGAGTCCACGCAATTGCCAAGATAAAAAGAGAATTAAAAGCCCTTGATCGAGACCACTAAGCAAGGTCACTTCCTAGCTTGCAATCAACAAGTAGAGAAGAAGTTAAGCCATTGTTGGGGACCACCGAGCAAGGCCCCTTCCTAGCTCGCAATCAACATACAAGAAAAATTAAGCTCTTTCTAGGGACCACTAGGCAAGACCAATTCCTAGCTCGCGATGAACAAGCAGGAAAAGTTAAGCTCTTGCTCAGGACCACCGAGCAACTCTAATTTCTAACTTGCAATTACAGAGGAAGAAAGAAAATAAGTCTTACTTGGGATCATTGAGTAAGGATAATCTCTTCATACCATTGCTCAAAATCGAGCATGAAGAAAACAAACCCTTGCTCAGGACCACTGAGCAAGGCCCATCTCTTAAACCCGCCGCTCAAGATCACAGAGTAAGGTAAATTTCTACAAGATGATGCACGTGATTGCCAAGCAGGAAGAAAAACAATTCTTGCTCAGAATCATTGATCAAGGTCAATCTCTACAAGACTTTTTTGCGATTACCAATGAGCAAAAAAGATAACCTACATCAAGACCTCATCGAAGGGAACACCAATACGTTCTTAAAGGCATCAGACAAGACCTCATTCGAGATCAACAAGTGACGTCAAAAAATAAGGTAAAATTGTTCGTTAAAGATTAGATTTGTTTGATATATATATATATACATAATGATTTGAAAAATTTTTTTTTTGATAAGTATACATAATGATTTGAAAAATTATCATGGCTCAAGGTGTTGAGCCCTTGGATATACACTAGACACTCCGACTAAGTGACTAACACATTACCCACTACGTTGAGTGCTATAAATTACTGCAATTAAAAGCACGTATAAGATTCCCAAGCTCAATCTGCTAAGCAAGTCAACCATGGGAATCATGGGTAACTGTTGGGGATAAAGATAGGTACTAGTCCCACTCACAACCCACTTCATGCCACATTGTGATAACCGTATAAAGCCACTTCTTAGATAATGGCCATGAGTCCTATTTTTAGGGAATAACTACTCACTCCCAACTATCTAACCAATCCAAAGTTGACACATGACAAGTATCTATGGACTCTAAAAATCCTAAAGAAGGCCACTCCATAAGATGGAAAGGGAATGGTGAATATGATGCACAAAATGACTAAATGACTAATTTAATCATCAAAGCGTCCCAGTCCTTCAGGACCCGGCCAGCAAAGTCCGGTGACAATTTTCTTGTTTTCCAAGAGTTCAAATTATCAGTATGAGAAATGAGAGGGTCATCCGACAATATGGTTGACATTTTCCCTTGACAGACAAACTTACGAACAAATGGTGTTAAAATTGTTATTCTAAGAGGTGTGATCACCAAACGGTGTATCCCTTGGAATGACACCCTCTAACATGGTGATGGTTCCCATGAGGGGTGATGTTAAAGGAAGTGTCAAGAGACACAACCTTTTGATTTAGTCAAAAGGTTGTGTCACTCCTTAAGGTTGTGATCTTTGGGTTACCATTGGTTTACCAATGGTTGTGCCCTTTTCAATAAGTTGTGTCACTTCTTAAGGATGTGACCTTTGGGTTACCATTAGTTAACCAATGGATGTGCCTTTTGCCAATCGGTGCATGATGGCCTATAAATAGGAGTCATTGGTGCACAAATGAAATCACTCAATTCCCTTTATTCATCACCAACTTGTGGGACAAACACCCTCACGGGAGTGTCACCATATTGTCATAATTCCGCTTCCATTTGTTGTTTATTTCTCTTCAATGGTATCAAGAGCAAATATGGATGATATTTGTTAAATTTAAAGATGAAAAGGCATTTGGCTAATCCAATGCCAATGCTTTTATGGCATTTAAGTTTAAGTCATATAAATAAAAATAAAATGATCAGAATGTATAAAAGTGGATTAATACCACAAATAAACTCAAATGATTTTGATATATGTGAACCATGTATCAAAGGAAAAATGAATAGTAAATCTTTTTCAAAAAGTTGGAAATCCACGGATTTATTAGAAATTATACATTCTGATGTTTGTGAACCTTTTAAAACAAAAACTCAGAGAGGAATGGAATACTTTATTACTTTCACTGATGATTATTCAAGATATGGGCATATCTACTTACTCAAGCATAAATCTGAAGCAATTGAGAAATTTAAAGAATTTAAATTAGAAGTAGAAACCTAGTTGGGTAGATCCATTAAAAGTTTGAATAGTGATAGAGGAGGAGAATTTGAAATTTTAGATAATTTCTGCAAATTGAATGGTATAAGACATATTTATATTATGCCATATAAACCTCAACAAAATGGCATTGTAGAAAGGAGAAATAGAACTCTATTGGATATGGTACGATTGATGATGGCATATGCTGATCTACCAATACATTTTTGAGGTGAAGCATTATCGACTGCTATATATATATTAAATAGAATTGAAACTAAAGCGAAACCTCTTACACCTTACGAGTTATGGACGGGACATAAACCAGACTTAAGTAAGCTCAAAGGGTGGGGTTGTAAGGCACAAGTGCTTATCCCAAGGCCACTGAAGGATAAATTAAAAAGTAAAACCTGGGAATGCAGGTTTATTGGGTATGTAGAAAACGGAAGTGGTTACAGATTTTATCATTCTGAAAAATGATTGATAAAAAGTAGGGATGTCGTTTTCTTGAAAAATACAAATCTTATTACTCATGTTGATCAAATAGATTTATTAAATGATTTAGAGAATCAACAGATCTCCACAGAATCTGACAATGAAAATTCTGATATTATTCAAATCCAGAATAATAAAAGAAAGTCAAATGAAAATCAATCTTCAAGTATTGATGTTGGAGACAGTGGGAGTAAAAGATCCAGAAAACCATCAATATTATTTCAAGATCATTATGCACTAAATACCAGTTTGGAAAATTTAGATAATGATCTTGAAAACTTTTCTAAGGCAGTCAATATTATTTTTTTTTTGATAAGTTTTTCTAAGGCAGTCAATATTATTGATTCTCAGATAAATGGCTAAAGCCATGAAAGATGAAATAGAATCAATAAACAAAAATAATGTTTGGGAGTTAACAAATCTTCCAAAAGACAGAAAAGCTATTGGCTTTAAATGGGTTCTCAGAAGAAAATTTAAAGTTGATGGCAGTTTTGAAAGGTACAAAGCAAAGTTAGTGGCCAAGGGATATACTCAACAACCAGGTGTAGACTTTGTGGATACATATTCGCCTGTGGCGAAGTTCACATCAGTAAGGATCATCATGTACATTGTTGCCAGGATGAATTTGGAATCATATCAGTTAGATGTAAAAACAGTTTTTCTCAATGGTGAATTAAAAGATGATATCTTTATGATTCAACCAGAAGGATTCCAAATTAAAGGACATGAAGAGAAAGTCTACAGGTTGAGGAAGTCACTGTATGGACTTAAACAATCTTCAAGACAGTGGTACTTGAAATTTCACCAAGCCATTTTGGAAATGGGATATGAAATGAATCCACTAGATCACTGTGTATACATATGAAAAAATGATAATAAATTAATATTATTATCATTGTATGTTGATGATATATTACTAGCAGGTAATTGTCTAGATATGATGCATGAAACAAATGAATTCTTGAAATCTAAATTTGAAATGAAAGACATGGGTAAAGTCGCTTATGTTCTTGATATAAGAATTTCTAGGGATAGAAATTCAAATCTATTGTATTTAGCTCAAGAAAAATATCTAGAAAAAGTGCTTAAAAGATTTAGTATGAAAAATTGTAAATCTTTAAGTACGCCTGTTTGCAAAACTCATATTTTAAATAAAAGTATATGCCCAAAAGATGATAAGGAAATAAGTAAAATGCTTAAAGTTCTCTATGCTCAAGCTGTGGGAAGCCTCATGTATGCAATGACAAGTACCAGACCAAATATATGTCATGTAATTGGATTGGTAAGTAGATTTCAATCCAATTCAGGTAAAAAACATTGGCAAGCACTAAAGCGTATATTAAGATATTTACAAGGTACCAAAAATTTGAAATTGTGCATTGGAAACGGTGATCTAGATTTAATCGGCTATAATGATGCTGATTTTGGAAGTGATATAGATGATAGAAAATCTATAACTGGATATATATTTCTATTTGGTGGAACAACAATTTTTTGGTTAAGTAAGAAACAGGGTTGTGTTGCTAAATCTATTATGGAAGCAGAGTATATTGCTTGTAGTACTGCAGTGTGAATAAAACGCTTTGTTGAAAACTTAAATTTGGGTACATCCACAGAACCAATCAATGTGTTTTGTGATAATCAGTCTGCCATTTCTTTGATAAAAAGTGAAACACAAAGTTCCAAGGGAAAACACATTGATGTGCATTACCACTATATTTTAGATATAGTGGAAAGAGGTGAGGTCAAGGTTAATTTTATTTCCTCGATCGAGATGGTAGCAAATCCAATAACCAAAGGTTTATCTCTGGAGAAATTCAAAGAACATGTGACTAGAATGGGCTTGAGAGAAACCTAGGTGAATAAATCTCATGATCAATATGCATAACTCAACAAATTCTGGGGACGCCTAGAAAATTGGAGTTATGGAGATACCCAAATAAAAATTTTGGTCATTTGTAAAATCACTGATAAGGTGATCAAGAAAAACCTCAGGAATGGCCTTAGGGTGAGTACTTGATGAAATTTCAGTACAAGTTGATTAACCAAGTAAAAGGTTGATCATGGTAAAGTCGCTGATAAGGTGATTAAAGAAAGACTCGGGTTAGTAAGTACTTAACGAAAATTCAGTGTCATTCACTAAAATTTTAGTGAAATATGATTTGATTACCCAAGTAAATGGTTAATCATTTGCAAAGTCGTTGATAAGGTGATTAGGAAAAACCTCAGAAATAGCCTCTAGAGAAAGTACTTTACGAAAATTCAGCGCAGGTCGATACATGTGTTATATATTCGGCTGAAGTCGTCAAATTGTGACAGGGGTATAGATTGTTGATCCAGTCATGGAAAATTGATGCCGTTAACTAAAATTTTTTTTTAGTGAAATGAAGTCACCCCTAATATGTGATCAGTGGGAGCACATATGGTAAAGAGTGCGGTCAGATAAGGTAATGACAAAAAATGTGTGCACGTATAGGCTTGTCATGCTTTGACTCCGATGTACAAGAGTAGCAGATAAGAGTTGAGTAGTGGAAAGCTTATATTGGTACCAAGGTAAAATACTCAACTGAATCATCACCGTTTTGTGTGATCAAGTGAGAGATGTTATTCTAAGGAGTGTGATCACCAAACGGTGTATCCCTTGGAATTACACCCTCTAACATGGTGATGGTTCCCATGAGGGGTGATGTTAAAGGAAGTGTCAAGAGACACAACCTTTGATTTAGTCAAAAGGTTGTGTCACTCTTTAAGGTTGTGATCTTTGAGTTACCATTGGTTTACCAATAGTTGTGCCATTTTCAATAGGTTGTATCACTTCATAAGGATGTGACATTTGGGTTACCATTAGTTAACCAATGGATGTGTCTTTTGCCAACCGGTGCATGATGGCCTATAAATAGGGGTCATTTGTGCACAAATAAAATCACTCAATTCCCTTTGTTCATCACCAACTTGTGGGACAAATACCCTCACGGGAGTGTCACCATATTGTCGTAATTCCGCTTCCATTTGTTGTTTATTTCTCTTCAAAAATCACAAATTATTCCAAAACAAATAGATATATTTAATATTGAAATGGAGGATAAATCATAAAGTACTGTAAAAATCAAAGTTTAAAGTTATAATCTCTCTCTAATACCATATTTAATCATCAATTGTCCCAAAGCTTGTTCTCTAGTTTCATGCCAAATGCCAATATGGATGAGCTAGAGAGAAAGAGAAAGAACTTACTCTCATTAGCCTCATTTTCAGCATCATCGATTGGGGTCAACTCCTCTAATGATGTAGCTGCGTCCCAGTAAACTTCCGTTTGAGGAGATGATGCAGGAAAGAATCCTTGTTGATCCATAACGTTTCCATCACTCATCGTGGAAACGCTTAGCTAGCTAGCTCACGTACTCCTTCCAAAAAGCAAACCTCTGAATACTAAATTTGATCTTCAAATATGGAATATTTCTTTTGTTAGCTCGTAAGAAATACAAACAGATAGAAATGAATACTAAAATATGCTGAATATCATGAGGCACAGATGAATTTTTCCTGTGAGCCAAATATTTGTGAAGTATGATCAGTACGTACATGATCAGAATAAACTTCGATGCAGATTGATGAATTTTTGGATTGCTGACAAGGGCGGGGGAAAAGTGTCGACGCTATTTGCTGAAAGAGAAAAAGTGCTAAATGCATGATCACAACATGCAACTATATATAATATACACTGTAGATCTGTTAAAGGAGATTGTGAATGCTTACTTCTGCGGTTGCAAATTGAGCTTCAGAGCCTCGAACCCAGGCAGCCAAATGAACTAAGGTTTTGGATTATCAACCTTGCAGGAGCGTTTGACGACAAAGTTAAACATATGATCTAGAAGACCAGGTACTTCACCATAATATGGACAAAAACACACCAATGGATGGGACGATATTCACTTACTAAATAATAAATATACTTTTTTAAAACCTCGACGTTTGTTTAAATCAAAATTTTGTACAGTTGTAAGTATTATTATTCTATCAAGGAGCGATTCGTTACCAGTACTACTTTCCCGGCATTGCAATCTATCTAGTCCATTGGTACCATCATTCATTCATTCAATCAATCATGGTCGTTACGTAGCTTTATACATAATTAAAACATTCATTTCATTTTCTTTCTTTTTCATTCATTCATTTCAATCCTTTCCTTTTCATCCTTTTCATTCATCAGTTCATTTCATTCCACAAAATATCATTTCATAACATAGGACATAAAATATCATCATTTCATTTCATGGAACATAGAGACAATAAGTACCACATGATATAACATACATTTCATCATACATACAATTATTCTTGATGTGCATAAAAAGAGGTTGCCAAACAAAGGCCATTACATACATATATCTCAAAACATTAATATTTTAGCATATATTTATAAAACATCACTTCATTTCTAAAAAAACAAATTTCATTTCCTTTCATTGTATAAAAGACATTTTTATAAAGAGAAATGTTTCATTTTCATATCATTTAGAAAACTCTAAAAAAGATTGAACATAATATGTACTGGACTCCCTGTCATTTTCATTTCATGCAGTCCATTCATGTGCGTGTCAGATAACAACCTACATTCATGCATAGCTTTACCTCAATTTCCTTCTAACTTACATTAGAACATTAAACATAAAACTTGCATTATTAAAACTACTCCTAACTCTAAGTGCTTCTTTTCCACATGGTCTTAATTTTCAGTTGATTCTTTACTTAAACCTCCTTCACTTAGACTCATCATTATCCAATTAACCTCCTTCACCTATTTACTTGTATACTTCCTCATAATATTCCTAATTGTACAAACTTACACCTCTAAGTATTCATAGCATCCCATTCATTTCACTTATACAAGTCATCATTCTATTCTTGAAGCATAGCCATTTTCATTAATCTTTAAACCTAAACTATGAACGTAAAAGCCCAACTTCATTTCTAACTAATGATCTCATCATCTTCTAGTTCTAACTCTACCTCACGTTCCTTAGCTTTATTTTCGCTAACTTCAAGACCATGACTTAGCTAGAACCTCATTGAGGTCATACCTTTCTAAATCCATGGCCTTATACTTTAAAATGAACCTCCATGCTTCACTTTAAAGTCCAAGGCACAAATCCTATCAACTCCATTATTCCCTTCCTCCATTCATGCATAATTCAATCCAACACTTCAACATAATCCAAACCAAGCTACATATACAACCAACCAAATACACACGTAGACAAGGTTTCCCAAGTTTCATCCATACACAATACATTCAATATGCATAAAATCTGTCCACATTATAAATCCAACTAAATATACCCATATTCCTTGCTCATTTATCACCTAAGGTCAACATACAATCCATCCAAATACCCATTTCAGCTACATTCATCAAACAATCCTTCTACCAAATAGAATATGAGAGTAAATATGCGAGGGATGAGAGATTTACCAAAAAGTGTGAGCTGAGAAATTACAGCTCAAAGGTAGGGGCTAAGCTGGTGGTTCCAAGTACACATGGCAGCTACTGCAGGTGCCGTTGCTGCACTAATGCTTATGCTGCTTTCCACTGTTCTTTTGGCTCCCAAAACTTCACGTCCTCAATTATGCACTCACTAGACCATAAATAGAAACTAGAGGTGAATGGAAACAATGATAAAATACCATATAACAAATTGGTTTTAACCGAAATTATAGGGAACTAAAGTCTGGAGAAAAAACGTTGAGACCAGAATTGAACCAGGGAAAGGGAACTATTCAGACTGCTGTAGTGGCCATTAAGGAGGCTGAGTCTCTTCTTAAGGTAGCTTAAAACAAGGTAGATTAGTGGCTAAGGGTGTATGAGGTTGAAACTATCAGAAAAAGAGGAAACTAGGATTTTTGAACTACTGTGAATTTGCTGAACTGCTATTGCTTATGATTTTTGCAGCTGTCCGAAACTCAAAGTCCTTCTGCTTGCTGCTCTAGATCACGATTGATCAGGAAGAGATTATCATACACTAAAACTAAGAAGGAAAGGAAGAAGGGATGCCAAAAGAAAAGATTGTGGACTACTGGCTTGACACTACCCGAAAACTGAAATTTTGGTGTTAATGCTGACATAATTTTCGGTTGTTGCTGTTGCAGTCCTTTGTAGCTGCTGTTTCTCAAATTTTGGATGACTAAATTGGCTAGTTTGGTTTCCATTATGTTGTAATAAGATGTCTTAATGTTGAAATCACAACAGAGGAGGAGAAGAGAGGGTAAGTAGCTGTTCTAAGTTTGAAAATAGAAGCTTGATATGGTATGAAATTCTACTGCTGTTGCTCTTTTGCTTTTGCTTTTTGTACGAGTTTCTGCAACACTTGGGTGTTTTCATCTGGTCTATGATCCCTGTGGTGACAGCTACAAAAACAAGGAAACTGAATTTAGTGTTGTTGGTTGAAGGTGCCGTGTACTTGAGGTAGGAAGGCCCAAATGTGTTATTGCTGCTCCAACCTCTCTTTGCTACTACATTGCTGAATTTCATAGGTTGCTGTTTGCTGTTTGAGGCATCTAAATTCTGCTGTAGTGGCTGAGATACTTTTTGAGGAACAAGGTAAATCAGTGACTAAGGTGATGAGAGTTGAGAGGAAGGAAGGTTGAAGCTATCGGGTTGAATATTTTTCTTGCTACTGCAACATGATTTTCTGCTGCTATTGTCCATGATATTGCTGCCTTATTTCTACTAAAGGTCGAAATGGTCACTGATTCCACTTCTCATGGTGGCCTGAGACATAGATCTAAAAGTGACAAGTGACTAGAATAGAGGACAAGTAAAGATCATAGAAGATCAAGCTGAAATGAAAGGTATGCATGTGACAAGTATGCAGCTGAGTTTTCTGTTTTCCTTTGATGTTTCCCACTGCCATTTGGTGAAATTATAAGCTTCGAATGTCCCTTGTTCTACCGTGGCTAACAAATAAAGTGATGATGATGAAAACTTAAGGAAATTAGCGAGGTTGAAGTATAAAAAGTAGATCTGAAATGTATAAAATGCTTGCTGCAGCAAGCATTGATTCCCTCTGCTTTCACTTGCTTCTACTGTTAAAACCTCTTAAATCTGCAGCTATAACTAGAGATTTATCATATAATAGTCACACTTCACTTAAGAAGAAAGAAAGAGGATTTGTTTAAGAGAGAAGACCTTAAACCATCGGTTTGGAGCTTACAAGGTGTAGGTATGAAAGCTGAAAAATTCCTGCTGCAGCTGTTGCATATTTCTGCTATTGTTGCTGGCCTAAGTTTATGGTGATGAAAACTACTCTTAAGGCTTCTGTTTGACATACCAACAAGCTTCTATTGTTGCTTCACCTACAAGTTTTCTGGTGTGATGGAGTTTCTGTTTTGTTGTTGATTGAGTGTAGTGAGTGTTGACCGTGAATGAGTTTCCTAACAGTGCTAGGAAACAGAATCTTGGTTGTCTCGTGGTTGAGTTGCTTTACAGAAAAAGAGAAAATAAAAGAACCAGACATGGAAGAGGGAAGGAAAGCTTGCTGTTATAGTTCGGTTTGCAGTTTCTTTTTGCGGTTCCTGCAGCTGTTTTCTTCAATTTCTTTTGAACTACTATCAACCAACCTTATACGGAAGATAAAAATGAGGATGGAAAAGGCTTAAGACCTCATAGAAGCTGAAAGGCATAAAACTGGATAGATCCAAGAGGGTTACAAAATTTTCTGCTGCCATAGCTGCTGTTGCAGAAATTATGCTGCACAGCAGCTTGTGGTGGCTATTTGAGGCCTAAATTCCTTGCTCTGATGGTTGAGGATGCTGAGAATGGTGTTGTTGTGAAGGGGCTTAAGCAGAGGAGTTGAGGAGAGGGAGTTGAAGCTGCTGTCAGGTGGAAGGAAAATCTGAAATTCCTGGAATGTAGAAACCGACTATTTGCTTCTGTTTGTGCTTCTTTTGGTTTCAATTTTCAACTGCTAGTGCCTTGTTTCCTTCCAGAATTTATTTGTAGTGTGGTTGTGGTAGAAAGGAAGAGTAATAGAGAGTTGCAGCTGGAGAGATTAGACAAGAGAGACATACTTTTGCTGCTGTCTAACTCCGCCCCTGCTGCTGCCACTTTGTATTGTAGTCTGTGATGTTTCAGCCGCTTCAAGGGCCTGAGTTGCTCATCACTTGTTGCTGTTTCAGGTTTCTAACACCAGCTGTGGTGGTTCTTGCTTATGGTGGCCGGAAGTGGAGCTTGAGATGGCTGAGGAGAAGAGAAACCGTGAGGGTGAAAGAGAGCTGTCATGGACATCCCACTGCTGTGTTGCTGCTAGTGCAGCTGGTTTTTGTTGCTGTCATTGTGGCTCTTGAGTGGCGTGTGTTCTGTGAAGAAATAAGAGGAGAGATCAAGACAGTGAAGAAGAGTTGGGCGTTGGTTTGCTGAGGAGAACGGAGATTGACAGAGGAAAGCTGGTGTTGACCGATTGTGTGTGAGGCAAATATGTGGTCTGAAATTGAGAGAGAAAACGGAGAGGAGATGAAGGTTGGAATAAAAAGACATCCTAGCCATAGACGTGTTCTAACTTTAATCAAAGGGTAAACATAAAACATAGAGAAATAGAAAGGAAGTAATAGAAATGGGAGAGAAATAGAATAAATGTAAAAAGTATTTTTTTTTTTTATCCAAATTATTAGAATTTGATATTATTTTTGAGACTTTAAATTAAAGAGGCTTACTTTAAAAGTTAGGTTTGATTCAATAACCTAACTTTTAAAAATCATCTACTAAACTTAAAAATAAGAATTCGAGTTTAGACTTTTAGGCGAGGCTTGGGACCAACCCAAGAGGAAATCAAAACGGTTGGTCACAGCTACCCGCCCTATATGGCTCGGTAGTAGCCTCATCAAGTCCCCAATCCTGCCTAGGCGAGGTGGACATCTTCAACCCTGGCCCAAGCCCCACTCTTCCACCATATTCATCCGTCCCGCCCAAACAAAGGGGTGGATCTCTCAAGCCACAGTTCGGTCGTTGCAATCCAAACTTCAAATAAATTTTAACCCCTAAACCAACAGATCAAAAGTTCATAGATCTACAAATAAATATAGAAATCCATAGATCTAAAGAAGATCTAGAACCAAGAGAACAAAAAAAAAAAAGTAGCAGACAAGGGTCTGCCCATCACTATAGTGCAAGTGCCATAGGTCTGTGCACACTCACGATATGACTTGAATGTGGGTCTACATGGCTTGGCCATGGGTATGTGCACACACGACACAACTTGGCCATGGGGTGTAAAAATACTTGAATGAGAAGGAAAAAAATAAAACGAGAATAAGAGAAGAAATGAAGGTGGAAAAGAAGAACACCAAGAAGAGGAGGTGGGGAAAAAGAAGAAAAGAAAAAGGGGGCAATGAGAAAGGGTTGTGCAGCGCTGGAATGAGAAAAAATGTTAGAATTCTTTAGTTTATATATCTAATCAGGCATTTGGGTTCCATACCCGAAATCCACTCACTTAGATATATATATATATATATATATATATATATACATTTAATCTATCCACCTACACTCGTGCTCGGGCAGGGCAGGTGCTAGCACTATTCATCTAGGCCAGGTTTTTTCCTAACCTGGTCCAAAACCCGGTTATCCAACCTGAAACAAACCCTAGTCGATACTCGTCCTTCAAAACCCAGGTACACCCGGGCCGGGTACTGGGTTTAAAACCCAGGAACATCTGGGTATACCTGGGCCAAGTACCAGATTTTTTAAAAAACAACTCCATTATCAAAATAGCGTCGTTTTAGCACTAGGTTTAAAATCCCCGTCTACCCCCCATCTCTCGATTCTCTCTCTCTCGTTACTCAAATTCAATACTCGAAATCTCAGATTGCAGAAACCCTAGCGGCTACCCTAGCCTCCCTCGTGACTCCATCATCGTCGTCGCCGACCCTTCGTTGCCTACTCGCTGTCATTCTCGTGACCCCATCATCATCACCTACTCAAATTGCAGAAACACTATACCTCTGCCGATCAAAGCTCAGTTCCTCATGGCCGCCGTCTTCCACTTTTTTGCTCTGTCGTCGACTTCTACAACCGAATGTTAATTTTTCTCTATTTCACACACACATTATCTCTATATTGATGCTATTATTTCAATTCGGGTTGTAAGAAAACATTTTGTTATAATCTATAGCTAGGTCTAGTATCTATGTTGTCGTGGTTCTGTGTTTCTGGTTGCAGGGATCCTGTGCTTTGCTTTCCCTTGTGGTTCTATACTAGGGTTTTCTCATAGTTTAATTTTGTCAGCTGTTATGTTGTAGTACCAGTGATTTGTAATTAAAAAAAAAAAAAGTTTTCATTTTTCTTCATCTTAGCAACAATAAGTGGATCTCATCACTTTCAAAAATAAGTGGATCGGATCACATGGCTTTAACAACAATAAACCAAAAAAAGTCATTAAAAAAAAAAACTTGGCAAAATTTTTATATTTTAAATGGATCTCATCACTTTCACAAAAACAAAAAACACACGTCTAAATTATATATATATATTCCATTTCGAAGGGTTACGATGCTCTATTTTCAATGAATAACTCGTTATTGTCAGTCACCCAAAAGAAAAAAAAAATTATTAAGACAAGTATTTTTCAAAAAAAAAAAGAAAAACAAAACCATCAGATTATTTCTGCTATATATATTTCATAAGGAAAGAAACGTTTTTGTTTTTTTTTTTTTAGAGGGGGTCCTATATATCATTTAAGCGCATTAGGTAAAAGTAAAACTTTCATAAGAAAAGTAACGTTTTTTTTTTTTTTTTTTTTTTTTTTTTGGTCAGATGGCCGGGGGTCCTATCATTTAAGAGCATTAGGTAAAACTTCTGTAGAAGATGGGCTAGCTGTCGGGTATCCCGTGTCAAGTCTATTCTTTCTCCTCGTGCAGCGAGCGGGAGAAATTTCATAAATTTATCTTTGTCCTTTTTGAATTATATGCGAACTTCATAGCTAGCATGAGTCAACCATAACCCTTTGATAATTGCTGGTGCGACATATGGGGCCCGGCCTATTCAACTTCAGGAATCAGGACCCCCATAATGAGGGGGTTGCCAATTGCCATCTCATCTTCCTATCTTTATTAAGTTGATCTAGTGGGGACCCTTCTGTAGCTTTGAAGCAGCCCAACCGCCCTGTCGATACTCCTTCCTTCGAATCCAATTAGGACCTTTCTACAAAAAAAAGCATTTGCCAAATTTTCTTAAACTGCGGGTAAGAAATCAGAGCATGGTATTATAAGCAGTCTTCCATGATGTCTTCCTTGCAACAGTCGCATATATGGGTTGAAACCCATTTTTAAAATAAAATACTTTTTGACTTTAACAAGCATGTGCTTAGGATGATTCATATGCACTCGGACAGGTGATTCATATGCTGGTTATACTTTTACCATTTGAGGTCTTGAGCGTGGCAACATGAACTTGGGTTTATATTATGTGTTAGCTCTTCTAATTTGAAATGCTTGCATGCTGGTTGCGTTCTTGAGCATCCTCCATGGCCATAATTCCAAAATATAGTTGCAACTAATATTACAAACGACGACATTGACAGATAACCTCTTCACAATTACCCACTTACCTACCTTTACTTCATCAAAAGAAAAAGGGATTAATTCCACTACTTCATATGCACCGGCCTTGTTTTATAGTGTACAAAGAGAACTATCATATATGTGTTTGGTTATGTATTTGATGTGTTTGACTATTTATTATATTACTCAATAAACAGATAGAAGAAGATTCTGTAAGTTGTAACGTTAGTACAATATAAGGGTTGGTGGTGACTCCTCGTCTATTCTAGTGGATGTGGAGAAGCACGAGAGTCTTCCAACCCCTTCATCCACATATACACAATAACCTATTCGTTCCATCTCACATTTATCCAAAAAATTCAAAAAAATACCTAGTAACCAATTGGTGGTTTGTGAGCACTTTACTAATGCGCAACCTATTGACCACAATAATCGAAAAGCTTAGTGTAATTATTGCGCTAAACTATACAATTGCCAATATAGGAATGACACTTCATCTATGATACACCACCTCCAGAATGCATACTTCCCCTCCTAGACTAAAAGGAGTTGGAAAAAGTCAATCCTCTAGTGTTAAGAGGGGCGTAGAGAGAAGAATGTGTAACCCACAAGGTCTAGTGAAGTATAATGAAGAAAAACTTAGGGTGTCAACCGCTAAGTTTTTTTATTAAGTGTGAATTGCCTTTTAGGGTAGTGGAGCACCAAGGGTTTGTTGAGTTCATGGCTGATTTAGAGTCTCAATTTACTTTGTCATCCCGAATCATTTTAAAAATGGATTGTATTAAGTTATATAATGAAGAGAAGATAAAGTTAAATAAATTGTTGGATGGTCAAGGAATTTGTCTTACTACTGATACCTGGACGTCGGTGCAAAATATGAACTACACGTGAATTACCACATATTTTATTGATTGCAAGTGGCGATTGCATAAAAAACTATTTAAGTTTTGCCAAATTCCTGACCATAGGGGCGAAATTATTGGAGGGTGCTAGACTTGGATTGCATGAATGGGGTATTGATAAAATTTTGACCATCACAATTTTCAATGCCTCATCAAATGATGTTGTTGTTGATTACATGAGGGAGAGAATAAAATACAATGATTGTTCTATATTGGGTGGTGAATTTCTTCACATGCGGTGTGCTATTCATATATTGAATCTGATTGTTATGGATGGTTTGAAGGATGTTTATGAATTTGTAACAAAGATTAGGGATGCCATCAGGTATGTGAAATCTTCGCCATCAAGATTTGTCAAGTTCAAGGCATGTGAGGCAATGGAAAAGATCAGTGGGAAGATGATTTGCTTGAATATTCCTACTAGATGGAACTCCACATATTTGATGTTAAGTACAATTGAAAAATATAAACAAACCTTTGAACAATACGTTTTTGTGGATGAGCAATTCGTGAACCCCACTAGTGATAATTGGAAAAATGCACGAATTTTTGTAGAGTTGCTAAAATGTTTTTATGATGTTATATTGAACATTTATGGTTCTTTGAATGTGATAGCTAATGTATATTTTGAGCAACTTTGCACAATTGAAGATGCATTAAATGATATGTGCTTGAGTAATGATATTATCACTAGTGCTATGAGCATAAATATGAGAAGTAAGTATGACAGGTGTTGGGATAGCTCAAATAGGTTCAATTTGATGATATATGTTGCTTTTATGCTTGATCTACGATATAAAATTATGGCAATGAAATTTTGGTTGCAAAAGTGCAAAGGGTATGAGTTGGTAGATAAGATAGAGGACAAGGTTAAACTACTTTTAGGCCGCTTGATCGAGCAGTATAACACATTTCGTATGGCTAGTGGGGAGAGTGCTAATGTGCCTTAAGGGAGGCCAAGCAATACTAATACAAATATTGGCAATGAGTTGGCACCACCCTCCGACTGAATTTCGGATCATGTTTACCAAATACCTTGAGGAGCAGGGTGTTATGGAGTTTAGATTGAACCTAGAGAGGTATTTGTTTGAGGCGTGTGTAAAATAGTTGCTTGGTTTTGATATCTTAGATTGGTGAAGAGTTAATGCTGCCAATTATCTTATACTTGCTGAGGTAGAACGTGATGTGTTAGCCATCCTCATTTCTACTGTTGCCTTGGAGTCTGCATTCAGTACTGAAGGACGCATCTTGGATCCTATTAGGAGTTCATTGTCTCCAGAGATTTTTGAAGCTCTCATTCGCATCCAAAATTGGTTAAGGATCATACATGTCGACATCCGGGAGTTAGAAGAATACGTAGAATCGATGGATTTTGAAGGTAAGTTTGAAACTTGAAATATTTTTTTTGATATCTATCTAACTCAATTTATTATATATCTAACTCAGTTTTTATTTATTTTTAGATGATTATCTAGTTTTATCTTCAATCGAGGCTATTGAGAGTCTCCATTCGCATTCATGCTAAAAAATTTAGAAGATAAGAGATTTATGCATTCTTTCTTATTCAAAAGCTGCATCTAGTAGAAGAAAATGAACCTACAGATCCCTATATGTGTACTAATTCTTACTCCTTTCTTCATTAATCATTTGCACGCATCAATATCTTTCTTTTACTTATCTCTAGTACTTTAATGTTTTTTGTTAAAATGAAATGACATGGCCAATCAATTTGACTTTATGGTAAATCACATGGATCGGTTTTAAATCGTGATGGAAATGAAACAACCATTAAAACTCTCAAATTCTTTGATGAAGTTGTCCTAGTGTACTACTTGCAATGGATATAGGTGTATTTTGGGGTTTCAACCTTACTTGATGCCACCTCTATTGATAGTCTAAAAGCATAAGATGAACAGAAGGAGGTAATTTCAAAGAAATGTTATTGGATCTTTTCATATTGTTCTTTTTATATGTGTTGCGTAGGGCTACAACCCGACTAACCCGGTTCATATTTTAGTTCGACCCGACCCGTATCCAGAAGGAAGCAAACCGATATGGACCGACCCGACCCGAGATTGGAAGAGGTAAAATTGCAAATCAGCTGCAAAACGAAACAAACCCAAATCAGATCAAAATGCTCTTGCCCTCGATGACGACGAATCTGGTAGACAACATCGTCCTCTCTATCTGCAACTTCTGGGTTAAATTTGTCTGTCCCATTCTTGAGCTCAAACCAGTAATGGCTTAGGTGGCGGTGCTGTCCTGAACAATATTTTGTCAAAAAATCTACAATGGGTTGCTGTGTAAGCACCACAAAGTCATCTGACTTACTAAAGCAGCAGCATTCTTTGGTGGGAACTCAACCACCAAAACCGAGATATGATGCAAATGAGAGTAGAGCACCCCCTCCTTCAGTTGAGGAAGAAACCATCAAGGAGGTATTCTCCAAAACCCCAAAGCCCAAGCCTCCTCAACCTCTAAGTTTCCAATCTACTGCTACTAAGCCTGTGTTCAACGAAGTCAAAGATAATGACGGAGACGGAGACGACGAAGACAACAAGAACAAGATTGACAAGTTTCCCTCACCGATAAATACCGCTACCAACAACGAGATCTCTAAGGATTAAATTTCGACCACTTATGATGGCATTTATTTAGCCGCATGCAATCCAGAGGCAAAAGATCACTTGAATTCAACTTTGTAATTGTGTAGTGGGTCTTGCACTGATCAGACGGTGTTTTTAGTTTTTTTTTTTTTATGATTTTCTGGGGGCTTACGTTGTTGGCAGGGAGTTCTTCTTTTCTTTTGCTCTGGTTTTTTAATGGGACATGCAGACTTACAGAGAAGTGAGAAGTGAGAAGTTAGAACGGTGTAGTCGGTTTCACGAGTTCGACCAGCAAGTTACTTCAACCCGTTTTTTCGAGTCGGGTGGAATCGGGTCTCACAGACAGATCGAATCTAAACATTTTATGCACAGCCCTAATGTTGTGATGCTTTGTGTCATTTATGTTGTGGTAGGAGTAAATTCTAATGAATGTCATGTTTGCGTTTGAACTAGGCAGAGTTATCAATTTCAAAATTTTCAGGAAATGGCACTGGGAATCTAGGATATTATCTTCTCTCAATACTATTGTTAGCACTTTCTTCTTGGTTTTTGTTGCAGAATGGGGTGATAAATCATTCTTTTCCACAATAGGTTAGTGGAAAGGCCAAACACCATTTGATGGAATTGTATTGAATTGGAAATTATCCTTTCTCTCATGCTGCCCATGAAACAATTTTATTTGCATGGATAAATTACCAGATTTAGAATATGCAAATTAAAGATGTTCTTCTTTTGATAGAAACAATAACGATGGCACTTTTGCACCTGTATGAAATTTCTATTTTTTTTTTTTTTGTACTTTTGTACTTTTGTACTTTTGATTTCTGATTTCATTATGTTTTTAATTAGGTAACATTTAAGGATCCTGATTCAGCCAAGAGAGCTTGTAAAAACTACTATCCTGTGATTGTTGAAAGAAGAGCTGATTGACGGAAAAGTTTCTAATTTTTTGCAAACAATTTTTTGTGTATTAGAGTTTGATTAAAGCAATGTATATGTTTTGTAATATTCTTAGCAAATTAGTTCAAACAATGTAATATATAATGGATTGCATCGTGTATGTCACATGCATTTTACATGATGAATATTGATTTTTTTTTTACATGCATTTAGTTAAAAAGTTAATTAGTTGTTTATAGGCTTATGTTGTATTCAAAGAGTTGAGTTTTCTCTGTTCCTTTAAAGGCCTTCATCTGATTTTAATTCTCAGCCACCGTTGTTCTATATAAGTTCTTTTTAGCATAAAATTTTCTGCTAATAAAAGAGATGTATATTGTTTTCTATTGAGAATATGATTTGAAATTTCAAATGGAGACAAAATCCTTGAAGTCCAATTAATAATAAATAATCATTTGTTAAAAAAAAAAGAAGGTACATTCCGGATTTCAAAAATCTAGATACATCCTGGTTCCAGCCTGAGTTTAAAACCCAGTTTCCGGCTGGGTATACCTGGGTATCCGGTCCGAAACATGGATGAACAGTCTTAGCGGTCGCAGGTGACGCACCCCTCAGCCCTTATGAAGCTGATAAATATTGATATATAAAAAATGCCTATTAAGGGATTGAGGTTTGAGTTTGTGAAATTCACTTGACAAAATACTCGTTGTGTTTGGTTTCAAGTAAATTTCAAAACTCTTTGAAAAAACTTTTCATTAAAAAAGTATTTGAAACATCGAAACTATTAAGTATATAAATTGTTAAATTTTATCTCTTCCTACCAGTTTAAACTTTTGAAGCAAGTAATAAATTCATATAATATCATAAGAGAGTTATTGAGTTTGAATCCAAACTTTCTATCTCTAAACATATTGAGCTCATTTCAAATATTTTCTCTATCATTCCATTGATATTCTAGTAGAAAAATCTTACATATAAACATGAATTCTACATCCATGTGACCTTTCGACTTTGTTCCCGATTAGAAAGCAAATGGTCTAAAAAATATCGGAAGTCGTGTCTCTCTCTAGAAAAAATCATCTTCCTTCTTTCTAAAGTCTCCTAAACTCCAGATCTAACAAACGAGGGTGGGAGCTTCGGCTCCTCCCCCCCCCCTCCTCTGTCCATTTTATTTCCATATAGTATTTTTTGTTTTTATTTTTGTGTTTTTCAAGCCAAATAAGGGAGAATCGTCATTCGAGTTTTTCCAGCCGTCGCACTTCTACACGAGCCCCACCGACATGACTCCCAGCCACCGATCTTCAAGACCACCAAATTCGGCGTCCATCGGAGGGAGCGTAGCCCGCACGTGCGGGATGAATTCTGGTTATCGTCTGGGCGTGGCCATCATGCGCCACTGAGGAGCCCTCTACTGACGCCACGCTAGGTTTCTATGGAACCTCTGACTCCGAGACTTCCAAGTCTGATCATCGGCTTTCCTCCCAGAGTGAACAATGCCCTACACACGCCACTGCTGACCCATTGTGCACTGTTCATCCTTTTTTGTTTTTTTTTTGTTTTTTGTTTTCTTTCTTGTTTTTGTTTCAGTGTTTTGTAGTTGTTTTGTTTTTCTATTTTTGTTGTTATTTTTTGTTAACCCAAGTGAGGTGTTGAACCTTTGGGTCTGACGTAATTCGAGGCAAGAGCCGTTTGAGAGTGGTGGGCAATGCTATTACCGGTGGCCGTACGGCCGAGCTGTTGTGGTCCGTGCATGAGCTGGGTGCTCGTTCCGTCAGGGCTCGAGATGCGGATGCTTGCGGTGGGCGTGACGTCCTGGGTCTCACCAATGCTTGTGGTCATGTAGTTGTTAATGTGTTTATTTGTAGGTTTTTGTTATTTTAGTTATTAATAAAATAGAAATAGGCTATTGGATTTGGTGTTCATAGCAGTAACCCGTACTCATCCTCCCTAGGAGGACAGAGGGGACCTTTAAGTTTTGTGTTACAGAGCGCTTTCTCTGTTAGGAGAGAGTTTATTTAGAAGTTAATACAATATCTGCCTCAAAGGAATTTGTGTGTGGGGAAGCCCCAGAGTTGATGCGTAGTTTGGCTTATAATCTGGATTTTTCATGTATTGATAAGTCACAATTGTAACTTTGGTTCATTAATGAAATGAGCCTGTTTCCATAAAAAAAGAAAAAAAAAAGGCAAACGGTCTACATTGAGAGACAAACCCAATTGTAAGCATTTAAAGCTTCTAGGTCAACACAAATTGAGCGAAATCCAGAGCTCAAATCCTAAAGACTAGTAAATCTTCGTATTTAAAAGTAAAATAAAAACAATCAAAAGCAATACTAGAAACTAAGGGTGTAACAAGTCCGGTTTGGTATAGTTTTGGACAAATTTTGGGATCGAACCTGTATATACCGATTCTGCATTTTCAAGAACCGATGTCACACCGATTACCCTCCAAAACCGATACTTCCGGTTTTATCGGTTTCGGTTCGGTTCGATCCAGTTTTTAATATATATTAAATCTCTAATCTCTTATACTTATATATATATATATATATAAATATTAGTAATACACTAATACTATTGGTATAGTACTATTACTATATGTTAGTGATAATATAATAATTAATATACTAATATATTAGTATTCCTAATATATTTATCAAAAGGAATATGTTGAGAATTTATTAAGTTATAAAATGTAATTAATATATATTTTATATATGTATATTTTTTTTTAAGAAACATCAGACCATAACATGAATACAACGAGGAATATCCTTCAGTTCAATACACTCCTCAGTAAGTAAAAGTGCATTCCTGGCTAAAACATGGGTAACACTATTAATGCCCCTAAGAACATGCCTAACAGGCCACTTATGAATTTTCTATAAAAGAAATTTAACATCTCTGATTATCATTCCATCTAAACTCCACTTCTCTACTGAACTGTTTATGACTTTTACAACTGAGAGAGCATCACCTTCAAAGACTACTTACTGCCACCCCAGTTCAATACATAAAATAGTAGCTTTAAGTACTACTATTGACTCTCCTAGCTGAGCATCTAGGAATATCCCTCTTGATGATCTAAGTGAAGCAACCACTCGATTTCCACAGTCTCTAACAATCACTCCTACTCTCATCTTGCGCTGAAGTTTATCAATGGCATCATCCCAATTGACCTTGAAGGTATTTGGAAGTAGGGCTTCCCATGTCTGAATCAATGTTAAAGTGTTATCTTCTCGGGCCTAAACCTCCTTAACTGCATTTCTATAATCCTCCATTGCTTGAAGGGACTGGGTACAAAGCTTATTAGAAGATATAAACTTCCCTTCAAAAACAAAATAATTCATTCTCCTCCACACATGATATGCAGTTACTGCAACTTCATCTAAGACCTCAATTGGCATTGAAGAGAAGAAATGGGTTAATAGATTCTAGAAAGAAGTCATTTCCACACTAGACTTTTGTAATCTCTTTGCACATGATCCCCATACATCCTGAGCAGAGCTACAACTCCATAATGCATGAATAACAGATTCAGGTTTAGCCAAGCAAATAGGACAGTTAGAGGATGCAACTACCTTTCTCTTATACAGATTGAGCTTTGATGGAATGGACTCAAGATTGGCTCTCCGTAGAAATTTTTTAACATCATTTGACACTTTTAGCTTCCATATCTTAGACCAGATTCCTGCATTCTGAATAGAGTTTGATGACTGTCCCCTTCTTCTTTCCAATAATTCACCTTGAAGATGATATGCACTTTTTATAGAGAATCTGCCATCAATGTACACCTCCATGCCAACCTATCTTGATTTTTGCAAACACTAATGGGGATTCTAGAGATAGTCTTATACTCAGGTTCTGAAAATATCTCCTTCAGTAGGGCCAAATTCCAGTGCTTTGTGTTAGGGTTAATTAAGTCTTTGACCCTTGCATCCTCATCTAATATTTTCACTAGAGATTGAACCCTGAATGAGGTTGGGGTAGGAACCTACTTGTCATGCCATATCTTCAATGAACATACATTCCCTATCTTCCATATTAGTCCTTCAGATAACAGATGTTTTGCTGCCATTATGCTCTTCCATATGAAGGATACATTGTTGCCCAGTTTTGCATTGAGAAAATCAGTTTGAGAGAAATACTTAGCCTTGAGAACCTTGGAAGCCAATGAAGCAGGCTTCTGGAGGATTCTCCATCCCTGCTTTTCTAGTAAGGCCAAGTTGAAATTTTCAAAATCTCGAAAACCCAAACCCCCAGCATTTTTAGCTTTCCCTAATAGCTGCCAACTCAGCCAGTGTATGTTAGATCTCTCTACCCCTTGCCCCAACCAAAACGTTTACAAAATTCCATTGATCTCTCTCAACAGGACTTCAGGAATTCTAAAAAGCCCCATGCTATAGGTAGGAATGGCCTGAATTACAGATTTGAGAAGATTCTCTTTGCCAACTTGAGATAAGAATTTGACCTTCTAGTTCCTCATCTTGCCTCTAATTTTGTCCAAGATTGGGTTGAGAGCTTTGGATTTGTTCCTACCCACATATGAAGGTAAGCCCAAAGATTTCTCATATGACTATGATGCTCTAACTCCTGCAGCAACCAATATCAGATCCTTCACTTCTACTCTAGTATTTCTGCTAAAACAAATTGAGGTTTTTTCTAAATCTAGCCTTTGACCATAAGCTTGTTGATAAGATTGAAGAAGATAGAAGAGCCTACTCCACTCTAGACCATTAGCTTTACAGAATAGTAAGCTATCATCTGCAAAAAAAAAAAAAAAAATAGATGGTTAATATGTAAAGAGCCTCTCGCAATTGGAATCCCTGAAATCCATCGTTTTTCCTCTGCACTGCTTAGTATTGAACTAAGCAGTTCAGAACAAAGTATACAAAGATAAGGGGACATAGGGTCTCCTTCTTTAATTCCTCTCAAAGGTTTGAAACTTCTCTGAGGAATCCCATTTATTAGAATGGAATAGCTAAGAGTGCTTACACACTCCATAATAAGTGCAATCCACCTTCTATCAAAACCCATTTTCTCCATAATTGCTGTAAAAAAAGACCATTCCACTCTATCATAGGTTTTGCTCATATCAAGATTAAGTGCCATAAAACCTTCCTTCATTCCTGACATTCAAGTTTGCATTGTGTGCAAGGCTTCATAGGCAACAATGACATTATTTGAGATGAGCCTGCCTGGAATATGTACACTTTGTGTTGGAGAAATCAGATCTGGGAGTATAACCTTCAGTCTATTGGCTAGCACCTTGGCAATTATTTTATAAAAGACATTGCATAGACTTATGGGACGATAATCTGAGACCAGCTTAGGACTTTGTTTTTTTGGGATCAAGGTTATAAAAGTCTCATTCATATCTTCAAAACCACAATTTGAGTTGAGAATAGCCTTAACTGCCTGAACCACATTACTGCCAATAATGTTCCAATGATCTTGATAAAACACAGCTAGAAAACCATCAGGTCCTGGGAAACTCAAAGAATTCATCTAAAAAATAGCAGTAGTAATCTCCTTAGTTGAGAAATCTCTAATCAATTGTTTGTTCATTCCATCAGTCACTGACTTGCTGAGATGCTCAAGACTATCTATCATCCCAGTAGGCATAGAAGTGGAAAATAAATCTTGATAATATTTCTGGAAAAAGTTACGAATTTCCTCTTGACTTCTAGCCCACAAACCTTCTCCATTAGAGATAGAATGAATGAAATTTAATAGTTTTCACTGATTAGCACATAAGTGGAAATACCTGGTATTTCTATCTCCGTATCTCAACCACTTCAATTTAGCTCTCTGGCACCATTTCAGATCTTCATCTTCAAGGTAATTATCTACTTCTTTCTGTAAGCCTCTAATTGTCTCATTAAGGTCACCTTAATTCAGACTGTGGATCTCTTTTATCATGTCTCTTATGTGTTATTGTCTTCCTTCTATCACCATGAAAACCTCTACTCCACCTAACTAGATGTTCTTTGCATTTGTTCAAACCTTTTTTTAATGAACTCCATTATGCTAGCATCATTAATTGTGGATCTCCAAGCATGCCTAACAATTTCTTAGCAATCCTCCTGTCTTGACCAATTAGCTTCATATCTGAAAATTATTTTCTCTCTACTAGATTCTCTTTGATCATTATAACAAGTAAAGAACAAAGGACAATGATCAAAATTGATTACAAGAAGTACTTGAACCTCATATATGCCAAAGAACATATTCCACTCTCTATTCCCCACTACTTTATCCAGCCTTTCTTTTGTAAACTCCCTACCTTCTCTATTGTTACACCAAGTAATTCTTGAACCCTTATAACCCAAATCACTCAAAACACAATCCTCCAAAGCTTCTTGAAACAATTCCATCTGTTTGTAAGGTCTAGTAGCAACTCCTGATTTTTCCTCCTGTGAGAGGGTTTCATTAAAGTTCCCTATACACAACCAAGGAAAAGGCAAAGAAGGTTTGAGCTGTCTCAACAGATTCCAACTTTCCACTCTCTTAGCCATTATAGGACTCCCATAGAATCCAATCAACATCCATTTCTAATTCAAGTCAACTTCAGTAATAGTCACTGAGATGTGACCTTGGAAGTATGACTGAAGTTCAGCCTATATCTCCTTTTCCACATCAAAGCAATTCCACCCTTGCTACCAATACAATCCACCACAAAACTATGCTGAAAATTCAGCTTATTATGAATAAGCTCTAACTTATCTCTTATACATTTGGTCTCCATAAGGAAAATCACTTTTAGGGACTTCTCCTTCACCAATAGGTGAAGCTCACAAACTGTTTGAGATTTCCCAAGCCCTCGGCAGTTCCAGCTTAAAAGATTCATTGATATTGGTAGGGCTGCTGAGCAGCCACTGCCAATTCATTATGATTACTCACATTAGTAAGCACCTGGTGTTTAGACTTCTTATTGTGATGGACCTTCACATCATTTTCCTCCTAACTCCTTTTCTTAGGACCACTATGATATTCTAGAAACATTGTTGCATCCAGCATGTCATTAAGTTTATCCAAAAACTCACTCCTAGTTTTTCTCTTTCAATTGGATAAAGATTTCTACTTACCAGACTTAACAACTTTTGTGAGAGAGAAATAGGTTGAGAACATATCTGCCTATCCCTCGCAGTAAAATCAGGAGTTTCATCTATATATTGGTCACCTGATATCTCGGAGAATAATACTCCAGTCTTCTCCTGACTATCTCTAGCCATAAATTCAAATAGATGTTCATGCTGCATACGGGTGCCAACTACCTTTTTGTTACCTGACTTCTCGAGATATAATCCTCCTCATTTATCCTACATGATCAACGTTGGGTAGTTTTCCTTATTAGCCTCAGAATCAAAATGTGGAAAGTCAGCACTCTTACTCCTTTCTACATTTGTCTCCTTTCCTAAACCAGCTTCTTCCAAAACAACATTTCCTAAAAGTAAGGGATCATGTGAAACAACAACCATTTTTTCAGCAATCAGAGAATCCTTTCCATTTACGTCAAATTCAAACTGCCTCTCTTTGGAGGTACCCTGCCATGTCTCGTCGGACGTGTTCCTCGGTTTTGTACCTTCCTGCTTCCTATGGACTCCAATTGGCTTGGACATAGAACTCGCCCATAACCAAGGACCATATTGATTCATCAGACTATCATCATATTTCTTTTGATCACCGATCTTGCCATACTTCTTGTTTGCATGCTTGATAATACCACAATAGAAACAAAAGTTTGGATATTTGAAAGTAATCCAGAACCTTTTATCACCAATGGTTAAGAATCTTCCTCTTGACAAAGGTTTCGTGATGTCCACCATAACTTTCACTCTTAAAAACTTGCCCCATCTTGATCCCCCTTCATCTATGTTAACCATCAAGACTTTCCCTATAGTGGCTCCCAAATTTTCACTCGTACGTTTGTTCATGCCAGCAAAAGGCATATCTTGAAATTGAATCCAACGAGGCTCATAAGAAATTTGGATATCTTTTGGTGCAGTAACTCCATCACATTCAATAAGGCTCACCAAGAATTTATCAAAAGACCATGGACGCCCCAACAAGATCTTTTTCTTCTCCTCTTCCCCTCGAAATTCAATCAGAAAACTATTCCATCCAACTTCCTTGAATACAACACAGCCCTCAGCTTGACAAAGTTTTGTCATCGTTGATTTAAAAGCCCCTATGTTAAACTCCTTGTCAGACACAATGACAGCCACCAAACATCTTATACACTTCTCGTAAGACATCTCAATATCTTCTTCTAGCTCTACCACCACTTGTTTGTCTTCATCAGTGAGTTTCAGTCGCTCACACAGCTTAGAGATCTCACTATCCATTCTCACACTCTCTTCAGACCTACAACCTAAGAGACTATACTCTACATGGCCTCCGTTCCAAATTAATGGTACAATTAGTTTTATATATATTCTTTTTTCTGGTCAATAGACTTCATTTCATTCAATGAAATTGAACTTACATATGTGACTGATAAATACAAGAGAAAAATTAATATTACAAGTCAAACTACTCATCTATTTGGGACTTCCCTGCACACAAATTTCTTTGTGGCAAATATTGTCTTAACTTCTATAAGCTCTCTAATGACAAAACCTTATGAGATATGAGACTCTGTAAGAACAGAGATTTTAATCTTAGTTCGTCTTAGAATATAACACTGTAAAAAAAAAAAGATAACCAGCATCCATCCTCCAAAGGATGAGAAGGAAAACCACCCCCATCCTCCAAAGGAGGAGTGGGAAAACCATCCCTCATCCTCCAAAGGAGGAGAGGGTTAACCTGCTATGGACAACAAGTTCAATAGCCTATTTTTTTTTATTTTACCTAACACAAGCAAACACAATAGAAAAACATAGGAAAAACTGAAAAATAGAAATACAACAAAACAGAAACTTGAAATACACTAAAAATCAAAAAACACTGAGCAAGGAGGCTATAATGGCGTGTGAAGAACACGCTCCACACTAGGAGTATGCCGGACCGTCGATCATGAAGCTACCGAGATGGCTGACCCCAGAAATGCCACGCGTGACGGCAGCAGAGCCCTCTGTGTGGTGACACGTGGAGGCCATGCGTGTGGATCACGTGCCGCTCCTTTTGGCGAAACCTTCGGCAATCCGAAAGATCGGCGGCTTAGGAACCCTGCGGTGGGGCGTGTGGTGGTCACTGGCCACTGGCCACTGAAAAACATCAAAACACCGCTTCTCCATACTTTGATCGGAAAAATAAAAAAATTAAACTAAAACATCAACTAGAAACTTAAACACTTGGAGAAAACTGCATCTGGGAGGAGGGAGGAGCTGAAGCTGAGGAGGAGGGAGGGAGGGAGGAGCTGAAGCTCCCACCCCCCCCTCTGAGGTGGTTTTCGGTTTGGGTTTCTAGAGAGAAGGTAGAGCTTCTCTCTCTAAAAAGCACACTACTGTACTCCCACTCTCCCAGTTTTCTATTTAAAACATATGATCAAATAAATATTCATGTTTAAGGTTAAAACTTTATGTTATAAATTATAATATAACATTATTTCATATATAATTATAATTTATAAAAATTATATATAATATTAAAAATTAATTAAAAATATTTAATATGCGAACCGGTCTGGTCCTAGAAAACATAAAACCAATACCCTACCGGTTATGTCCGGTTTTTAAAATGGAGAAACCGATCCGTACCGAACCAACTAGTCCGGGCCGATTTTTCAGTTTATTTTTACTGCTCTACTAGAAACGCCTCCAGCTTATAGATGAAGGTAGTAATTACACAATTCATTATTACATTAAATGATGGTTTGGATGGTAAGTTGAGATGAGATGAAATGAGATAAAAAATTAAAAGTTGAATAAAATATTGTTAGAATATAATTTTTTAATATAATTTTTATTTTGAAATTTAAAAAAGTTAAACTGTTTACTTTATTTTGTTTAAAAATTTATAAAAAAAATATAATAATTAAATGAGATAAGACGAGATAAAATAAAATAAAATAGTTTATTTATCCAAATAAAGAAAACGAAAAGGCCTCCATTTGACCCTTGAGGCTTTGACTTGATTAAAATCACTGGGCAAACAGTTTAGAGTAAGAGACATAATGACAAAAAGATAATTTAGAAAAGAAAAAAAGGGACAAATTAACCACGAATAAAGAATGGCGATTGGGCCTATAGAAGAATGCAAAGTCTATAAAAAGTAAACATGCATGAACTTTCCTAGTTCGAGGGGTAAAGACTAAAGAGACAAAAGTTAGTACTGTTAAACATGCATGAACTTTCCTAGTTCGAGGGGGTAAAGACTAAAGATGAAAGGTAAAGATCATTATGTTCGACACAACCCAAATCCACACAACTAGGGATGAACCAATCCGGTCCAGTTTTAAATAAAATTTAAGACCGAATATGTATATACCGATTTTATATTTTTTAAAACCAGTTACATACCGATTATCCTTATAAATCGGTACTTACGGTTTTACCGGTTTTCGATCCGGTCTGATTTTTCGATTTTTTTAAAATGTAAGTTTTCCAATTTGTCATTAAAAATGTTTATAAAAAAAAAACTAATTTAAAATATATCATTTAAGCTTTCCATTCCTTGCTACTTAATTATAATCTTCAGGTACCCAAAAGCAAAATTAAAAAACTACACTCATTAACTCAAAACGCAACAATAAAATAATGACATATAATATACGATAATTAAAACAACTAATCAACTATAAAGGATCAATAGATGAAATATGCTATAAAAAAAGAGAAGGGAGGTGGGACTTTATAAACATTCCTTACGCTGAGTTAGGGTGATTGTTGTGATCCATGCAGGACTTATTGGTATTAGGACTTTATAAACATTCCTTAAGCATTCTAAATTATATATGATCATGAATCATGATCTCACTAATCTGTATGCATGGAATGGAAACGGGCTGCTCTTACTTTCAAATAATTGATGATGGATGCAATGCAAAATAGATGAAATTCAAATAGAGAATACACACAATGCAAGAAAACATTATAATGATTTCGAATTCAAAAACCCTACCCTAATATCACAAAACTCAATCAACCCAATCGGCAATCACAGATTCACAAAAATTCCAATATAACAAAACCCAATCACAAATCCTAATATCATAAAACTCAATCACAAAAATCATAGTAGGCTAGTATGTAATTTCAAAAAAAAAAAAAAACTTACCATGGGGGCAGATCGGCAGAGAGACTGAGACAGGGATCGAGAGAGTTGAGAAAAGAGAGATTGAAAGCGATGAGAGAGTTGAGAGACGAGAGAGTGAGACACATGAGAGTTGAGAGTGAGAGACGAAAGAGTTGAGAGATGAGAGAGTGAGAGACGACTCGGACGAGAGAGTGAGAGACGGGAGAGTTGAGACTGAGAGCGAGAGATGAGAGCAGAGCCACGGGCACGAGAGACAGAGAGAGTGAGCCACTGAGTGCAGTGCGCACGACGGCATGAGAGACAAAGAGAGCAAGAGGCGAGAGCAGACTGCTGTAAGACGAGGCGAAAACTGGAAACTTGGAAAGAGACAGAGTTAAGACTCGGAGACGATTCACGAAAGAGATGAATCAGAGGAATCGATGATTTATGGTTTTCAAATTGAAAATGGCGCCGTTTGGCCTTTATTATTTAATTAAAATTTAATTCCTTCCAATGTGTTTTTTTGTTAAATGATAATTAAAATTAGGGGTGTAGACTCAAACCGGAAAATCGGAAAACCGGACCGGACCGGACCGAACCGGACCGGTTTTACCGGTTTTGAACCGGTCCGGTCCGGAACCGGTTTTTAAAACGTAAAAACCGGCCGGTTCCGGTCCGGTTCCGGTTCCGGAATTTTTTGGACCGGACCGAACCGGACCGGACCGGTTGATTAAAAAAAATAAAAAATAATATTTTTATATATAAGTTTTATACAAAATATTTTTTATATATTAAATATTAATATATATAAGTTTTATATATAATGTATAATTATAAATTTTTATATGAAATTTTATATATAACATATATATTCATATATGAAATAATTTCTTATTATAATTTATAAATTATTACATAAAATGTTAATACTAAATCACTAAAAGTTTATAACTAATACTAATATATAACTTATAACTATACCAATAGTCTAATATTAATACTATTATATAGTCTAATATATTAATAAAAGTATAAAACAATTTTTTTTAAATCAATTTTTTTTTTATAAACAAATTTTTAATGACAAATTGTGAAATTTATATTTTTAAAAAACCGGAAAACCGGACCGGACCGAACCGGAAACCGGTAAAACCGGAAGTACCGGTTTAGGAGGGTAACCGGTGCGTAATCGGTTTTGAAAAATACAAAACCAGTACATACCGGTTCGGTCCTAGATTTTATCCAAAACCGGACCGGACCGGACCGGTTACACCCCTAATTAAAATTTATATATATTTATAATACATTTAACAGACTATAGTGATTATAGTGATTTAATATAACTATATATATATATATCTGTAATACATTTAATATACTATAGTCAAATATTTTATATATTAGACTATATAATATATATTTGTAAATTTTAATACATTTAATATATATATTAAACTATTAATATTAGTTAAATAGTTATATATATATATATATATTAAACTAATATTATTAATATTAGCCTATTAGTATAGTTATATATTAGTATTAGTTATAGTGATTTGGTATAACTATATTAGTATAACTATAACTATAGTCTATGTTAAACTATTAGTATTAGTTAAATAGTTATAGACTTATATATTAGTATAACTGTATAATATATTAGACTAGTCCAATAGTATTAATATTAGCCTACTAGTATAGTACTATAGTTATATATTAGTATTAGTTATAAACTTTTAGTAAAAACTTGTATTATTAATTATAAGTATAATTATAGTCATTAGTCTATATTAAACTATTAATATTAGTTATAAACTTTTAGTGATTTAGTATTAACATTTTATGTAATAATTTATAAATTATAATAAGAAATTATTTCATATATGATATTTATATATTATATATAAAAATTTCACATAAAAATTTATAATTATACATAATATATAAAACTTATATATATTAATTATTAATATATATATAATATTTTGTATAAAATTTATATATACAATAATATAAATCTTATTTTTTATATATATATATTTTTAATTAACCGGTCCGGTCCGAACCAAAAAGTCTCAAAATCAGAATTAGATCGGAACCGGCCAACTTTTACATTTTAAGAACCGATTTCGGATTGGACTGATTCAAAACCAATAAAATCAATCCGATCCAAACCGATTTTTCGATTTAAAATTACATTCCTACACACAACAAAGGCAATCTAAAGAAAATGACTCGATCCCATCAACTGCTGCGCGCGTGCGTCTCCATCTTAGTTGCTGAAACCAATAGGTCCAGCTGCATGCACGCATTTGATCATCATGAACACGAAGAACAGATCATTTGAAATTAGTAGATTTGACAGGACGATATCAATCCTTTTCACTAATAATAGAGATTAAATATAAAGCCATTATAATTGGACGCCCAGCAACCTGCATCATCAAAATAAGTACCACTTCACACCCACTTGTAATTAATTAAAACTCGGAAAACGATCCATACCCAAACAATTTCCAAGGATGTAAATCGATATTTTTCCATGATTTACTTTTCAGTTGCTACTGATATTTTTTTTCTTATCATTTTATGATTTGATATTAAATAATTAATTTATAAATAAAATATAATAAATATTATCTAATCATCTAATATCCTATCATAAGATAAGGAGAGAATGATTAATAGATTTGTTATACAAGAATTTATTCCCATGTAGGATGGTAAGAGAAACATGAATCTTCTTAAAAAATAATGATATGTGCACAATAAATTTTACAGTACATATTTTAAAATATAATTATATAAAATACTATGAAAGTGACAACCAGGTCTCGATTTTTGCGAATCTGCAGGAGTCAGCTTCAAAGTCTTTGATCTTGATTTTTGAAGACCAGTCTCGATAATTTGGTAAAATGTGGACAGGAGTCTCAATAATATATATATATGCATCATGTAGGTGCACTCAAAATTAAATAAAATCATGAGACTGTATATATTTTCCTTATTTAAATATATTATATGGGAATGCAAATGGCCTGTTATAAAGTATTACAATAATATTATATATATATATGCTGGGAAGAATTTCTTCATCATGGCATTCGTCTACTGCAGGCCGTTGGGGCTGCATGACTCCCCTCATGCCAAGTAGGAAGGTTGCCAACACTCTTTACAAGCTTCTTAGAGCATTGGCAATGGTCTAGCCATTGTCAAGTCTAAAGTTTAGCTAGAATCTTAATTTTTGGCTATAATATCAATTTTTAACTAGTTGAGTCCACATTAGACTAGCCATTATAAAATTAAAATAATAATATTATATTATATTTTTTATTTTATTTTTATTTTTATTTTTTGCAAATACAATTTTTATATTTATTAGATCTTCATGCTTTGTAGAAATAATGTGTCTACTCTATCAATCAATAGAAATAATGTGCATGCCATGCATGTTTTACCATTCAAAGAGAGAAGGAAGTGATTAAATAATTAAATATTGCTTTCCATTGTGAATAGTAGCTAGCCATGTTTGGAGATGACTTAAGATTTACTATTCATCAAGTCTTAAGCTTTGGACTATTGGCTAGTCTAATGTGAAAGCTTTTTCTCACATCTAGCTAAAGTTTAGACTTACATTGATATTTAGCTAGTCCATTACCAATGCTCTTAGATGGCATTCAGGGAGCCAGGCAAGCATATATATCTACAACAGATAGGAGTGTTAAACCGGATCGATCTGGATCTGGATCCGGATCCGGATATCTAGCCATAACTGGATTTAGATCCGGATGCTAAAATCTGGACGGTTATCCGTCCGAATTAATCCGGATTTAATCCGGGCGGATAACCGGATTCATCCGGATTGAATCCGGATCCGGATTATAACCGGATTGAATCCAGATTTATTATTATTATTTTTTTTAAAAAGACTTTAAAATTTAAAAAAATATTTTTATAGCACTTTGTTTTTTTTTAATTCTGATAATAAATTAACAAAAAAAAACAAAAAAAAAATGCAAAATAAACAATCATGTTGTTACATCACAATGCAAGACATAAATTTACAAAAAAGAAAAAAAGAAAAAATAATACATCACAACTAATTAAACTAAAACATAAATTTACAAATAACGAAAGAAATAAATTTACAAATAGTCTTCACATCTTGTATTAATCCAATGCTATTTTGGACGTAAAACTGAAAGATGATTCTTAAATGCAACTCATATTCCCTTGCAAAGACAAATGGTACAATCCCTTGTGGAAGACCTGCCTGTGATTCAATAATAATATGATTATATATTCAACAGATGGAAAGTTTTATAATCATAATTAAAATCCATGAATCTCTCTCTAGGTAGTCTAGCATATATGTATATAAAAAAGAAATGCACCAACATTGATGATGATTATGTATGTACAACAGATTTCAATAATTAGATTAACAATCTTCTTGTTATTTCAAAATAAAATGGCACACAACAAAATTAAAGCCAATTCCAATATATATATATATATATATATAGTACTAACCAACTTGTTCTTGAAAGCAAATATGATTGCTCCTGCATGTTCCGTGGCATTTTCCACAATTGGTAGCAAGATTATGCTGAGAAAGCTAACAAACAAACCCCAAGAATCTGATGCATCCTGAAATGGATTAATGGAATAATAATGAGTACCATGGTAAACAAATGCCATGTATATAAATGGTGCTTCTCCAATTAAATGTACATATACCAGCTATAATTCTAGCATAATATAAACTTGCACACCTTGAATGGCCTAGGCACACAGATTGATCCAGTTTCATACATGGCACCTAAACCAAGAGCCTCTGCTTCAAACATAGATGATCCAATTCTCCCGACCAAGTGTTTCAATCAATAATCGAATTTCTCTCTCCATGTATAAAAAAATAAATAAATATGTAAAAAAATAAATTATTTCTTGACTGCTATTTTAATATGTAAATAAATTCAGACCAATAAATGATGGCAGTGTCAATAAATTCATATAGTAAAACCATTACAGCGCAAATTAGTGATGGACAACTAAATTCAGCACAAATAAATTAAAATGGAAAGCTAACAGACAAACCACAACTAAATTAATGGTTGTGATTCTGTTTGGTCGTGTGCAATTATTTTCTCAAAATATTCAATAATGCGGATGGGTAGTTTTTTGTCATTTGAGTGGAAGTTGGATGATAATGAAGTTAACTTTAGTAGTCATGGCCATGAATTCTGTATGAGCATATTAAGTTGATAATGAAAAGTTACCTCACCTCTTTGTAATAGGCATCCTTCTATGACTTCCAACATCACAAGCATATTAAGCTGAAGTTGGAGTTGCTTAAGTTGCTGAACTTGAAGGAAGAGGGTTACCTTAAGCAGAAAAAAATGTAGAGATTAAGTTAAAATGGATAAATTAATAATGAAAAATCAAATTTAACAAATAAATGTGTTTACCTTCGATATCAACACGTTCTACATGATCCTCGACCTCCCAAGAACTAAGTGGTTCACAAGTAAACCAATTTTGCATGCAAATTAGTGTTTGGATAGTCTCTGGAGCTAATGAGCTTCGATATGGGTCTATAACACGTCCACCAGTGCTGAATGCGGACTTGGATGTGACGGTGGAAATAGGGATGCACAATACATCACGTGCGATCTCCGCAAGGATAGGATATCTAAATGAGTTCTTCTTCCACCAATCCAAAATATCAAACTCGGGTATTTTTGGTTCAATCACATCCGACAAATACCTATCCATGTCCGAGCTAAGTACTGAACTGTTTTGCTTCTCAAGATATTGTTCTAGAGCTGTATCAAAATCTTCACAGTCCAGGTCATCACCAATAATACTTGAGGAACTTCTATGGACCATATTTGATCTTCCACTACCTAGCCCATAAAACTTGTGGTATTGCTCAATCAAACGATTCACGAGCAATCTTACTTTGGCTTCAATTCTATATCCGCATTCATCCCCTTTGCACCTTTTTAACCAATATGACAAGGCTGTAATCTTATATAGAGGATCAAGGACAAAAGCTACATAAACAATCATGTTTATCCTATCCGTATTCCCCCAATATTTATCAAAGTTAAGTTTCATAGTAGAAGCCATCTTCATCAACATATCATCCTCACTCTGACCCATGTTGTTCAAAGTATTCTCAATTGTACAAATTTGTTGAAATAACATATTAGAGGTCACATACAATGAGCCAGATATTTTCAAAGTAGCATCATAAAAAACTTTTAGAAACTTAATAAAAATACGTGTCATTTGCCAATTTTCAAACAGAGGCGCCAAAAGCTGTGACTCCTTCACTCCCATTAGCACGTACGGTCGTTTGTTTTCAGAGATGAGATGGGATGAGATGAGATGAGTTGAGATTAAAATTAAAAAGTTGAATAAAATATTGTTAAAATATATTTTTTAATATTATTGTTGTTTTGGGATTTGAAAAAGTTGAATTGTTTATTTTATTTTGTGTGGGAATTTGGAAAAGTTTTAATGATGAGGTGAGATGAGATAAGATGTTTTTGGAAAACAAACAAGAGTGTACAGTAGGAACATCTAGACACACCATTTTGCCACACACAATATTCAACTCATTTGCACATGTTTTAAACATATCAAGCATTGCCGGTGAGGACCTCACAAATCTTATTGCTTCTCTAATCTTATTTACAGCATCATGAATAATTTTTAAACCATCACATACAATGAAGTTTAAAATATGTGCAGCACATCGCACATGTATTAACTCGCCTCCCAAAATTGTGAACTCATTATCTCTTATATTCCTCCTCACATGATCAATAGCAACATCATTAGAGGAGGCATTATCCACAGTGATCGTACAAAGACGGTTAATCTCCCAATCCGCCAAGCAAGACTCTAACATCCAAGTAATGGTCTCACCCCTATGATTCGGAATCTTAAAAAACATAATAATTTTCTTGTGTAATACCCAACTTTGATCAATATAATGACATGTAACACAAATATAATTCTTGTTTTGCACCGATGTTCATATATCGGTGATCAAACAAACTCTTTGACTACTCAACAATGCCTTCAATTTTTGCTTCTCCTCCTTGTATAAACCAATACACTCTTTTTGGAAGGTGGTTCGAGATGACAAGGTGTGTCTAGGCTCTAAATAACCCAAAAGTTTAACAAATGCCGGATGCTCTATAACCTTAAATGGCAATTCACACTGGATAAACAAATTAGAAATCATCCCCTTTAATTTTTCACGATCATATTGTCCTAACACTTGAGGACTAGATCATTTACCATCTATTCTAACTCCAGTGTGTGATGGTGATTTATCCTTCCCAAGATTTTTATTCTCTCTAATCGGAGAGTTCAGACAAGAATATCTTAGGTAGTGTGACATTGATGAAGTACCATTTTTATAATGGCATCCATAAATCTTAAAGCAATAATTGCATCGAGCTTTAGGTGCAATGGGATCAACAGGTTCAACCCTTGTAAAATGATCTCATACAAGAGATTGGTTCGTAGCCTTCTTGGCTCTTTTTGACTTTAGGGGGAGAGATAGTGTGGGGTTTTGGGTATTCATAGAGGAAGGCATTAAAGGACTAGTGTTTTCCTCTATGTCCATTGAAATAGGAGCTGATCCACCAACACTACCACTAAAGCTATCTTCCAGTTGTTTTAAACATAAAATAATGTACATGCTTCAGCAAATATAATAAGAACCAACAATGACAACAAATATCAAACAAGCTTGACCAATTAAACAAATCTGTTGTTTAAGTGATTAACATAAGATTCCACTTAAAGAATGAAAACTGAAGTTTTAATTAGTTTTAACACAACCAATCCACTTATTGATTTATTATCCATTAACATAATTGTGCTTTCCTTATATAGTACTCTACTTAATTAATTAGCTAGATAGGAAACGCTACATTGGAGATTGGAGAATATTTATGTATGTTCTTGTTTGTTTGGAGGGTTTTACATTAAAGTTTCTGTTAACTAATTGGTGCACTTCTCTTAAATATGGATGCTAGAAAATAATGGTCAAAGTTTCTGTTAGCTAAAATTTACACTAGTGAACATGCCTAATGATCAAAACTAGACGGCACACTTGTAGCACTCATTATTTTTTATATTTTCATTTAAGTCTTACTTTAATCTTTGATGCAGGGGAATTGATTGCTTGGCCAAATATATTGATATAAAGGTGGGCAAGACCAAGTAAAGTCCTCTATGTTTATAAGGCCCATGTCTCGTTGAAATTAAACGAGAGACGTCTAATGGATTTGTTATATTCTGATTTCGTACTTCTAATGGATTTACATGGTAAAACACTATTTAAACACTATACAGGTTAAAGTACTCTACATTTCAACATCATAAACATTAAACAACAAGAGAAAAAGATAAGGGAAGAGAAAATCAATGTTTTCAGAATCATCTTTCATAAATGCAATATAAGCACTGTACATTTACTACTAATCCTATCCAGAAACTGATGAATTATGATCAAGAAAAATGAAATAGAGATCAGTAAAGCTGGGAATAAAAAATAATTTAGTCAAGGGATTCACACGTGAAGCTTCCTCTGATCTAAGTTTTAAATTGAGGGTAAAGTTCAAAGAAACTAGAAAGCACCACAGATAATCAACCATGCAACCCTCTTTTCGCCCCTTTTCTTTGGCTTGCAAGAAAGGGACATACTTAAAAGCAAGCTGTTTTGTTGTTACTTTCAAGCAAACTCGATCGTTGACAGATCAATTATTTTATAATTACTTAAGTGCTCGAACACCTATGACTTAAACCCCTCATGATCTGTCCGTTAGAGTATTAAACGAGGACTGTACATATATGCTACTTTACATTGCATGTGAGAGTTTTGAAATTGTTACTGTTTCTCACTAGCTGCTTCATCCTAGCTAGCCAGGGGGGGTATTCGTAAAATCATGCTAGCTCTTTAGTCTTTGTTTACATGATATATATATATATATATATATATAGAAATATATGTATATATGAAAGCTAGCCGTTGATCAGAATAGTCAATCTAGTTATACATTCAAATTAATGAGGAAAAAGATGGGAGAAATCAACACAACGTTAGTTGGGTTTTAGTTGGAATATATTTAAATGGGTTTTTGCTTATTTTTTTTAGATAGATAAAAAAAAAAAATAGCCTAGCTTGCAAAAGACAAAATTGCAATATATATCTATGTAAATAATATAACGGGAATTGGGAGGAGATCATGTTGATTTGTTCTTTTGAAAGGGAGTACTTGCAGTCGACGCATATGCTTAATTAATTGCCTGGATGTCTCCTAAACCGTGTCTCGGGAGGGAGAGAGTGAGAGGTATAACAATTAACAAATAGTAATATGATAATTTGTTTCTCTTTTTTATGTTTAAAAATCATGTATTATATTTCTCGATTAACACATATATTTCTTTTTATATTTCTCGATTGCATCATGCTGATCTTGATCATGTATACATACAATATATATATATATATATATATATATATATATATATATATGGTAGAAAAATGCTTGAATCTATTTAATTAAAGATACCTAAATGTCAATCATCAATATGTCATAGCTTGCCACTGTGCAAAATTTATGGGATTTCAAATAATTCTAATGCATAATCATCAATATCTAAACTGTCAAGCTTGCCACTGAAATTAAGACTAAATAATTGATGTAATTCAAGAATTACATCAATCTCATGTACACTAGCAATACCTAGCCCTTATAATAATGTATAAATTAATAAAAACAACCAAAACCAGAAATAAACCCACTTTGTCCCCCTAAAATAATATGCAAAAATCTTGATTAATTCCCTAAAACCAGAAACAAACCCTTCCCATCTGAAGCAACCACTCATATCATACATAAGAGGAAAAAAAAAACCCTCTTATTCTCTTTTTTAGAACTCAGTCGTTTACAATCAAACCCTAAAACAACTAAAAATACAATAAAACCCTAAAACACAAAAATCCCAAAACACAAATCGTTTACAAAAAAATCCCAACACTCATAAACTTTACAGAAACATACAAAAATACAAAAATCCCGAAACCCTTCATTTACAGAAACTAACAAAGTAGAGAAAGAGAGATGTGCAAACTGTTGAGAAGGGCTTGAGAAATATACCTTACGAGCTTAGACTTAAAAAATGTTGGATGGTAGCCTCCGCGTCTCTCTCCCAAATGTGCAAACTGCAAAGGACTTTGAAACGCTGCGTCGAAGAGAGTAGGAGAAGAGAAAGGAGAAGACACGCTGCGTCGAAGAGAGTAGGAGAAGACATGCTGCGTCGAAGAAGCGAAGGGATTCAGAGAGGGATTAGGGATTTTGAGCGTGGGCGGGTTTTTTCTTTTTAATGACCCGGTTACGGATAACCGGGTCACAGAACCGGATCCGTAACCGGATCTGAATTCTTCTCACCTGCCCGGGCGGTTATCCGTACACCCGGATTCCCGGGTTCCGGATCGGACCGGAAAAAAAACCGGTTCGGATGCACACTCCTAACAGCAGACAAATACATGATGCATAGCCCCAGTCTGTTTTGGTTTTTGAGCATCAACACCTACAAAATTGGAATTGAGGTGATTATAGAAATTGGAATTGTCATCGAAACTTTCCCTATGGATTCTTCAATCTATGGCTATGTTGGAACTAATTTTGCTTACCATCAAATCCTAATCAATACAACACCCCCACATCTATAGGATCTCGGTCACGGCCTGAAAAACCGAATCAGTCGGTTGGTTTTGACCAAAAACTAAAACCAAATCGATAGAATATATATATATATATATAGAAATGATACTTGCAGTCATGAGCGTGCAGTCACCGTGCAGTCGCTTTGAAAAAAGTGAATAAATATGGGACCCACATGAAAAGAAATTAATTTTTTAATAGTGGACCCAACTATTTTTCAAAGCGACTGCACGACGTTTGCGCATTCCACGACTGTATGTAGCATACACACACATATATATATATATATATATATATATATATATGTGTGTGTGTGTGAAACCGACAGTGGGAGAGAGAATCGGCCGTCCTGATTTTGATCAGTCTGTCAATTTGTGACTATTTTTAATATTAAAGTTTCATTTGAATTTTTTAACTCTATTTTTTATGTTAGGTTAACAAGAAACCAAACTAGAAATAGTAAATACATACTAGATAACTAAAAAATAACTCTACTATATGTCTAATACACATTTTAAAGGCAAACCAAATTGACCTTATAAGCACCAAAGCACCATACAAATATTACTAAATAAAAGTTTTACAACTTAAAAAGAAAAGATAAAGAAACATTCTTGATTCTTCACACTTGATACTTCACTCTTCAATGGTTGTGACATTTAATTGTGCGCTCAACTCAATAAAGAAACATACTTAAAAAGAAAAAAAATCAAATATTAGTGAATTTTGATGATAAAAAAGATTCAACTTAAATTATAAAAACAATGAATATTGAATGAATATAAAAACATTACCCAATTCCACCAAGAAGCTCTCCACATTATCCATGGATTCTCGAACATCAATTGGTTTCAACTAATGTTTCAATAATTTTGAGCACAAATAAGGACCCCAATGGTTCTCGGAGCTAATGAACTCTGAAAATGATTAAGTACACATAGAGACACGTACTGGCCATGAAAAATGTCTTAAGTTGATCAATTACAATAAAGACATCAAACAAATGTAACGGCCACATCGCAAATTATTTGTCACGTACAAAACTTACAACAACAACAAAAATAATAATAATTGTTAACGACGTGTTTCGCACCCCTCTAGACCAAGTTTCTGCAGGTCAGGTCTTTCGAAATGGGTCTCGATCGATGAGGTATAAAGCCCCCAATAGTAGTCTGGTGCAGTTGTACGGTGTTGGTGCGTACATTTATAGCGGTGAACAATATTTAAATGCAGACGAAATAATAAGAGATGAACACACAAATTTACGTGGTTCGACATGAGAGTTTGGGGAGGGGAGATTCCACTATAGTAAGCTTGTTTACAATCTCTCATTGTGTAACACCCCGCTCATTCATTCTGACGTAAAGTTCATTCTTTATGATGTAAGCAAATCTCGAGGGCGAAAATTATGCAACAGTCTGCCCTTCTCTCTAGCGACTTCGAGTCTCGTTATGCGTGTCAAAAAGATACTATGTGATTTCTAAAGTATGCCCAGTGTTTTAAATGCATTGAAAATATTTATATGAGGTATTTCTAGTATTATTGAACTAAATTTGATTTTAAATAAGACAATTATAATATTTTTGAAGAGCTTCAAAAATATTATAATTGTCGGAAATCATTTTAATATTATTTATTAAAATGATTTCAGTTATTTAAAATATCATGAGATTTAAATTATGTTGAAAAGTCTAATCAAATTAAATGGTTTTATTCTTTTAAAGATATTAAATAAGACTTCATCATTTTATTAATGATGAAGGAATATTCTTTTATAAACTAAAGTTTAGTTTAAATAATATTCTACCTTAATTCCTCTCAGTGCTTTTAAATAAGTTAATGTTTACGCATTTTCAAATCAGTGTTTTAATTTCCCACTGTTAGATCATTTTGTAGATCCCAATATGAAGGGACTAGATTAAATACCCAAGCCCCCTCTCTTTCTCCCTCACTTTTCCCTCCCCTCTCTCTCTCCTCCCTCTCCCTTATGTCGCACGCCTCCCTCTCCCTCCCAACCGATTCTTCCTCCTCCAGCCTAGCGCTGTCGCACGCTGCCTAGCCTCACCGCCACCACCACCGGCGTCCTCTCACGCCGGCAAGCTTCCACCACCGAAGCCAGCCCCCCACGCGCAACCTTCCCTCTCTTCTCACGGTAAGCAACCGAAATGGGTAAAACCCATTTCTCCTCCTTGCACCACCCCCATGGCCACCGAGCACCACCATGAACTCCCCCTTCTTCCTCCACTTGACTCGAGGCCCATAGCCTCTCTCACACGCACGGGCGTTTTCCCCCTCATGCACGGGTTTATCACCCTTACGCCGCCATGCGCGGCTACCCAGGCCTCCGCACCTCCACCCGAGATTTCTCTGGCCACCATCAGCCTACCCCAACCACCGATAGCCCCGATCTACCCCTCACGCATGCTCACTCTCTCTCACTCTCTCTCACTCTCCCATGACTCCTCTCCACCCGTTGGCTTAGATCCGCCGCCATAGGCCGCTGTGCCGCCTCCACCTCGCCACCATAGCCCCACCAGCAACACCCTAAGCCTCTCATGGCCAGCCCACGACTAGCCAAGCCCTCCCTCTGTTTTCCCATGTCAAGACCCACGGCCTTAGCTCCTCCACTAGCCGCCATGTCTCTGACGTGTAACACATCGGCACCACCACGAGACCACCACTCCAGAACCACGACCCGACCCTCCTATGCTTAGACTAGTACCTCTAGCCACCTCCAATGGCCAAGACAACCATTGTACGTGGCTAACCGCCACTGTACATGGCTAGATACGCTGTGTACCACCCCTCACCGCCACCATGAGGCCACCATGAGGCCACCATGAGTCCTTCCAAGACCACACTTAGATATCCAAATGCCCAAACAGCCACTGTACGTGGGTTAGCCGCCACGTACGACCCTTCCGACATCATCGAATGTGACGATCAGCGAGCAACGCACGGGTTATCTCGTCGATGGTATAACCCTCTATCCCTCGTTATTTATGTTAGATGTTGATTGGTTGATTAGGTTGTGGACTGTGCTGTTGGTATTGTGGAGTTCGCTGTATTGTGATGTGCTGTGTAGTGAAGTGTTGGGCGTAGTTGGGAAGTGTGATGAGTAGTGTTGTGGACTGTGCTGTAATGGTGGCGTGGCGTCGTGTGGATTGGGAAGAGAGTGTGTACTCTCGTGGCGTAGTGTGGGATAAGGAGAGTATATGTAAAATATACCCTCCTGGTGTATTGTGGAATGGGAAGAGTACACGCTGAGTATACTCTGTGTGGTGTTGCATGTATGAAGGGAGTGATGCACCATATGGCGTGTACACCATAGTGGTGATGTGGCGTGGCGTAGCGTGTGAGAAGGAGTACACGTGGAGTGTACTTCAGGAGGTGCCGCGATACACCTTGTGGCGTGTCTCAGAGATAAGGACGATTGTGTGGTTGATGGGCGTAGAGCGTGATGAGTAGTGTCGGAAACTATGGAACAATGTCCTGATGTAGCTGTGACGTGGCCTATAGTCTAAGGTGATGGGTGTCACCGTGAAGTTGACTCATGGTTAGGAGTATGGATGAAGTAGCAAAACAAGTGTAAGAGTGCGCAGCGGAAGCATGATTGGGGAATGTCACGAAGTGACATGGTTACTGGTAGTCTTGCTTGTGATGGGTGAGGAGTTAGTATAGAAATGGCATAGCAGAAACGTGACGAGATTCACAATGTGACATGATAGGAGTATGTGGGGGACCGTACTCATGATGAGTTAGGAGTTGATGTAGCAGGATGTCGGGTGACGTGACAAGGTCATGGTGTAGCTTGGGAGTAGTCTCGAGTTATATGACGTGAGGTAAGGCGTGGTTGTGAACGGAGTCTTGTCGTGTTAAGTGTTGGGATGAACTGTCAAAAGGGACGGGTAGCATGAAGAGTCATGCTAGCTGGGTTAAGAGAATGTTGGTATCAGAGTATGGCACTTGTCCCTACGAGCATGTGATCAACGTGTCATATATTGGTCTTAGGTGATAAGTGGTAAAGTACATGTGTAATCTAGTGAGACACATGTGCCGGACGGATTCACCGTATGTAATGGGTAATCTGTCCCTAGCATGGTTACACGGTGCTTAAGCCTCAGAGTTGGCTTAGAGCCGTGTGGCGTGTACGGATGAGAATGAGGATTTAGTGTGGGCTAAGATGCATAGAAGCAGTGACGGGTGTATTGTCTAGGATTGGGATGCGTGATTCCGTCGGTCGAAATCATGCGTCGAAATGTGGTTAGTAAGAGGAGTAAGATGAAGGTCTTAGTGTCTTAATCCATGGGTTCACCTTAGTGAATGAGCACTCGAAGTAGAACGTCGAGTTTGGAAGAGATAGTGACCCTAAGTAGATCTTGAAGATTTTAGCATAGTAAAGGGCACGTAAGAGTACGGGATAGAAGGAGAGTGTTCCAAATGAAGTGTAGTTTTATTCTAAGTTTAGTTGGTTGTGCATTAGATAAAGAATGACATCAAGGTTATGTGTATGCATGTAGGTTGCCATCTGACATGTACATGAATGGACTGCATGATATGAAAGTAGCATGGAGTCCAGGTAAGTATTGCGTTCATACTCTTCTAGAGTTTTCCTAAATATAAGAAACGAAAATGAAACGCTTTTTCTTTAATTACAAAATGAATGACACGAAAGATGTTTTACGAAAACGTGCTAAGTGTTCAAAGGTATAAGTATGTACGGCCCCTCCTTGGCAACTCATGTTTACGCACCCAAAATATAAATTGTACGCATGTGAATGGATGATTATACGTTGTATCTATTGTTTGTATTTTCTAAATCAATATTGAGGCTTATGCCTCAAGCTTTAACTGGCGTTTTAACGACACAAAGAAAGTATGTTGTTTAAAAGGTCCCTAAAAACTGACGCTTTTATGGATGCCATGAACTGATGTTTTATGATGTCATGAACTGATGTTTTACGGATGCCATGAAAAGAGGATGTTTAAGCTCATGCTTTTAAAAGACATTTTTCCATGAACGAACTGTTGAATGAAAATGACTGAACTGTAAGAAAGGACTGAAATGAATTGAACGTTTACTGTATGAAAATAAGTAATGGCACGAAAGATGTTTTACAAAAACGTGCTAAGTGTTCAAAGGTATAAGTATATACGGCCCCTCCTTGGCAGCCCCTGTTTACTCACCCAAAGTATTAATTGTACGCATGTGGATGGATGACTATACGTTGTATCTATTGTATGTATTTTCTAAAGAAAATCAATGTTGAGGCTTGTGCCTTGAGCTTTAACTGATGTTTTAACGACGCGAAGAAAGTACGTTGTTTTAAAAGGTCCCTATGAACTGATGCAAACTGATGCTTTTATGGATGCCATGAAGATGCTTATGGATGCCGTGAAAGAGGATGTTCAACCCCATGCTTTTAGACGATGCTTTTCCATGAATGAATTGTTAAATGAAAAGAACTGAACTGAAATAAAGGACTAACATGAAATGAACGTTTACTGTATGAAAATACGTAACGACCACATGAGTGAATGGAAATGGTACCAATGAATGGGCAGATTGCAATGCCGGGTAAGTAGTACTGGAAGTGCACCCAGTGCTACCCCCTGACTGAAAAGGGATTCCCATACCGTGGCGGAGTCCGGGTCCAAAGGAAGACCGCTAACCCCAACACACGAGGTGTAACAATGTGTACCTGCCAATGAAAGTGATAAGAAAGAATGTATGAATGCATCGAATTCTTTAAGAAGTGAAGGCACTGGCGGGAGGAACGTTTTAAGAATGTTTTAAGAAAAGAAAACCCATTTTTAAAGAAAAACTCGATCCAGTGATGTTTTCAAACGAACGCACGTATGCATGTACGTATATTATGTATGGTATGATGAATGCATGAATGAAAACCTATGTTATTATATTTTAACTGTATGAAGTAATGCTTACGAGTCATCGACTCATTTTAGTTTTTATGTATGCCCATTCCCCCACAGGAACTAAATGAGCAGTACACGTTAGGAAGGACACGGCCCATGGGGAAGAGCACGGAAGTCTAGGTATGCGTTTTAATTGTATGAGAGGCCTTTTATTTTGAAGATTAATGTTTTTCGCTGTAAACCTCTTTTATTCTCAAAGCACGTGTTATTTTATAACATAGAGTCTTGCACCCTAGGTATGGAAGTAAAAAGTTTTAAATCGAACGGTAATTCCCGTCGTCCTTTCTAAAATCATTTTATAAAAAGTCCCACCGAAAGGACGGGCGTTACACATAGCCTCTCATTTCTCATTGTACAATTAGAGCTATAGATCTACTTGCTGGATAAAATGTTCTCCCTGAAACTTTCAGGTTGAAGAAGAAGTCCCAAAAGTCGGAAGAAGTCTCAAAAGTCAGAATAAGTCCGAAGTCGGAAGAAGTCCCAAAGTCCTCCAAACCCGTAGGCACCCTACCCATTTTATCTGACCATCTTCATGCGTGCACCTCGGTTGTGGTGAGAGATATCTGCTTTGCGTGTTTGACCCCCTCTCCATTTTCTACTTTCTCCTGACACCTCCATGCCTCCTGACACCCTCACCCCCTTGTCCCTTCTTGTCCCCTTTCCTTTCCCCACTTTATTCTTCTCTCATATTTTGTCTTCTAGTTATGACCCTTTGATGGGCAGGACCTTGAAAACCATTATGGGCTTGGTGTATTTTACCCATTCACAATTGCCCGCGATTCTTAAGGGCAGTTTGTGACCTTTAGAATCTTTTAAAAGTAAAATATGTAATTGAACTGATCTGCTTCCATCTGTAGAGAAATAAAATCTAGGAGCTAGCCTTGGTCAGTCGTTCCTCTCTTGTTAAGCAGTAAAGATTTCCGAAAGTGAGATTAGGCTGGAGATGGGGTCGACTGCGTAAGATGTGTAAGGTGCGTACATGTCCTAGTGAGATAAGAGGGAGATAGGTTCAATTGCACGGAGCGCGAATGAAAGTTGGTCGGCTATGGCAGGGTAAGTGGGAGCTAGGCTCAACTGCACGGAGCGCGTAAGGTGCAAGCACATAGCTCAACTAGGTAAGCGGGAGGCAGGCTCGACTGTATAAGATGCGTATGAAAGTTGGCCGGGTAGTTAAGCAACTTGATCGCCTATTCGGACTCTTGAGAGACCAAGCGGTCCCTGACCTTTCCCATCTATTGAATTTTATAAAAATGATAGGAAAGGGTGAGCAGTTTGTAAGACTGGACCCGCTCTAAGTCATAACGTAAGGCGTACGTTCTTCTAGTTTTCGATGACGTTGGTGAATTTTCCTTTTCCGATGTGAATTGAGGTTAGTGTTAGAGTATGTTTGTTGTAACCTGTGTGAAGTGGTCAGGGAGCCCGTCGACCCACTGGATCCACTTCAGGCGGTTGTGGAGCTTGGAGGCATGTTAACTCCTAAGGTTCGTTCCCGAAGGTAACCCTATGGCAACGGTTATGACACGAGCGTGAACACCCGGTGTTTGCTGGTGAAGATGCCTTCTCAAAAGTAATGTTGAGCAGTCGGTAGACTGGACCTGCACTTTGTTGTGAGGCTGGTTGGGCCGCCTTAAGGCTGGACCCGCCTATTGACCACCATGGGAAGGTAAGCAAAAGATGTCTGACCATGCTATGCTGTCTCAAAAGTAATGTCGGGCAGTCGAAAGACTGGAGCCGCATTTCGTCGTGAGGCAGACCTGGCCGCCCTAAGGCTGGACCAGTCTGTTGATCCTCTCGTGAAGGTAAGTATAATCTGCTGCAAAAGTCAAACCTAGTAGTACAAATATTTCCCAATCACAAGTGCAAAATTTGCAAACCTAAGATGCATTGCCAGGGTGTGGTGAAGGTCTGACGTGCTATCTATTTGACGTTCTGTTGCTGAGATGACGTTCTATTTTTGGAGATTCTGTTGGTGGAGATTAAGTTGGTTGGTGGAGATTCTGTTGATGGAGATTTCGTTGTTGGTGATGTCCGTGTATTTCTCTTCATTATTTGGGCTGTCCATAGACTCGGCCCGCTCTCCGTCAGGATGAGGTCAAAATGCCTCATACTAAACCGCCTCTTTCTCCTCCGGGGAGGTAATTTGGACAATGATGTAGCTGGTCCACTCCTTCACCGTGGTGGGGGTTGGGATAAGTATTTGGGCAGCCTCTAGGCTGAACCCACTTTCCTTCGCAGGAGGTACAAGACGACCTTTGGCTCATCTCATCCCTTTGTTCCCCATGGGAGGTATGTCGTTCGGACAGTCTATTTTGGACTCGCTCCTGCCCGTTGACACCACATGAAAGGTTAAGTTTTGGTCAGGCTGGCACTGATGCCACACTTCTTCATAACAAGAGCCGAGATAAGTTATTCAGGTAGCCGCAAGGCTAATCCCGCTCTCTATTGTGGGAGGGATAAATAAACATTTAGGCCAACATTTCCCTATGATATCTCGCGGGGAGGTAAGTCGTTCGGGAAGTCTGTTCTCCATTCCTGCCCTTTGACGCTTACGACGAAGGTAAGGGCTATTTCATTCAGGTACTTGAGGACTGACCCGCACTCCGCCATAGGAAGGATAAAGCAACTTTTAGGCCTACCTTCCTCTATGTTGCCCCATAGGGAGGTAATTTGGACAACGATGTGGTTGATTCTCTCTTTTGCCATAATGGGGGTTGTGGTAAGCTATTCGAGCCATCGTGGAGGCTGGTCTCGCTCTCTCGGACGAGGAGGGTGAGCTACTCGCTCACCTATCATCCTTTGTGGGGAGGTAGGTTGTCCGGGCAGTTTGTTCTGGACCCGCTCCCATACTTTGTTGCAACGGAGGTCGGGGATTATTTATTTTGGTAGTCGTGGGGCCGGTCCTGGTCTTCGCTACTGGAGGGATAACGCAACTTTAGGCCTACATTTCCCTATGGTATCCCACAGAGAGATAAGTCGTTCGAGCAGTGTGTTACTGGACCTGCTCCCTCCTATTGACGTTTAACGAGGAAGATAAGTATTTGTCTTTGGGTGGCCAAGGACCGACCTACACTCCTCTGTGAGAGGGATAAGGCAACTTTTTAAGCCTACCTTTCACTTTTTGCCTCGCAGGGAGGTAAGGTATTGATGGCGATTTCGTTCATGTAGATTCCGTTTTCAGGTAGCCGAAGGCTGACCTGCATTTCGCCTCAAGAGGAATAAGGCAACTTTTAGGCCTACTTTTCCCTTTGTTATCCTGCGGGGAGGTGTGTTGCTACAAAGATCAATCATGTTAGTGAAAACAAAATCTATGTAAGTTTTGAAGGAGACAAACCGGGATATTTTGCTTTCCATGACTGATTTTTTTCCTACCTCTTTCTTTTTATTTTACTTTTTATTTTTTATATTTTTTTGTTGTTGTTGTTTGTCCGCTGCTTGACCGAAGTTTCCTGCTATTGTTTGCCCGCTACTGCTTCTCATTTTGTTTTCTTCTTCGCTCCTCATTTTTATTCCCCTTTCCATTTCTTCCTTCCTTTTTTTTTTGCTCTCTGTCTTTTCTTTCTCTTCTGGGTAGGTTTCCTTATGTTTCCTTCTCTTTTGTAGTTCCAAACAGAATTCACATAGGCCTAGGGTGCTCACCCATGGCCGATGTGCACATGGTCGTGGAGAATAGGTCACTGGCCGTGGATTGGAGGCCGTGGAGTCCTACCCTTTGCTGCATGGCTATGGAGTCCAATGTACGTGGCCACTGGCCATGATGCACATGGCCGTGGGGAGGACGCCGTGGAGTCCTGCCCGCTGCTACATAGCCATGGAGTCCAGTGTACATGGCCGCTGACCATGATGCACATGATTGTGGAGAGGAGGCCGTTGAGCTCTGCCCGCTGTGCATGATCGTGGGCGAGGAGGCTGTGTAGTGCATGGATGTAATGCATGGCTGACTAGTGGAGGTTGTGGAGCTCTGCCCGCTGTGCACGACCATGGGTGAGGAGACTGTGGAGTGCTTGGCTGTAGTGCATGACCGACGAGTACCTCCATTGGCCGTGGAGTTGGCTTTCAGGAGGGGATAAAAAATGCTGGTGGTCCACATGGTGGCTGCTGACACCCCCACCGTGCCACAGGGAGACTGGGCCTAGGAGAAAATTAGCCACATGTGGTCTCATGCATGGGGATTGTACAGTGAGGACCCCGTGCTGAGGGGAGGTTGCAGACCATCCCCATGGGGACACACGGCGCCAGTGGTTACCTAGGTGACTGCTGGTGTTGCTTCAGCACCACGCCATTGTGGCTCTGTGGCACTTCAAGCTTGTCCACTGTCGTGCGTGGTCGTGGAACCCATACATTAGCCGCCGGCATAAGGTTCCCCACCATCGAGGTTTGAGGGTGCTGATAGACCTAACTGTGGCCACTAGCAAATCCTGCAAGCTCATGGCGAGCTGCCATGAGCTTCACCTTGAGCTGGCTGCCGCACGTAACCTACACTGTGCATGGCATTGTGTATGCCATGCACAGTCGAGACATGATGCCCATGCAGGCAAGTGCACAGTTTCTGCCCGATGTGCATGCATATGCATGTAGTGTACAATTAAGTTAAAGTGGCCGGGGGGTTTGAGACCCCAGCCCAACATGCTGGGTGTATAAAAACTATTCAAGTGCAGTGCACTTTTGACGGCCTTACCGACAAAAGGTTCACTCGCACTTTTACTACAGTAATGATTTTCATAAAAACAAAGGTGGAAAGGTTGACGATACTTATCTAAAAAATTTTCATCTGCTCCTTCTGATATTATTTAGCACGTCGAGAAATCATCCTTCTTCCTTTTCTGGTGCAAAATCAATCTTGATCCCATGTTTTTACCCTGCTTTTCATATGCTCGCTACTGCTAGGCTGTGCTTCATTGTCCTGCACTCTTTGAGGCTTTCTGAGCTCCTCGTTTTCTTTGTGAAGCATTTGCACCTTGTCAGTCAAATTCGTCACCTACACGGTTTTCAGTCTTGCCTCCATATCTTCCTCTGTGTCTCTTCTGAGCTATCCGAAACGAGTTGTCGCAGGCATACGAAGTAAACGCAAGATCTATAACGATCCCACAGATTGCGTCACTGTTGACGTTGTGTTTCGCACGCCTTTGGATCAGGTTCCAGCAACTCAAGTATTTTGAACCGGGCCTCGATCGGTGAGGTACAGAGCCCTCGGTAGTGATCTGGCGCGGCTGTATGGTATAGGTGCGTATGCTCACTGCAGTGAACAATATTTAAATGCAGATAAAATAATAAAGATGAACACGCAGATTTACGTGGTTTGCCACTAGACCTACGTTCACGGGGGTTTGGGGATGGTAGATTCCACTATAATAAGCTTGTTTATAGTCTCTCATGGGCTCTCATTTCTCATTGTATAATAAGAGCTATAGATCTACTTGTTAGAGAAGATGTTCTCTCTGAGACTTTCATGTTGAAGAAGAAGTACCAGAAGTTGAAAGAAGTCCCAGAGTCCACCAAAACTGTAGGCACCCTACCCTTTTTATTTGACCATCTTCATGCGTGTGCATTGGTAGTGCTGTGGGATGTTTGCTTTGCGCATCTCACCTCCTCTCCCTTTCCCACTTTCTCCTGACACCTCCATGCCTCCTAAAACCCTCACCCCTTGTCCCTTCTTGTCCCCTCTCCTTTCCCCTCTTTCTCCTTCTCTAATATTTTGTCTTCTCGTTATGCCCCCTTGGTGGGCTGGACCTTGAAAACCATTCTGGCCTGGTGTATTTTACCTCTTCACACTAATAATAATAATAGAAATAATATAGTACGAGATAACGGGCGTAATATGTACATACCATACAAATCAGTGGAAATAGAAGCAACAAGGATATCAATCCATTCAGGAGTCAAACACTCACAAGGAGTGACAGAGAATAGATAAGACACCATGTTTCTACGTCCGTGCAAAGCTGCCACATAAAGAGGCATGACTAATTCTTTACTAACACGAATCAATGGCAGTTCATTGTTCTTATTCACCATCTCTGTAACACCTCGTTTGAGCACGAAATTCGCTTTCAATTTTTTAATTTTTTTTTGTTAATATGTATGAATATCCACTTGAGATTTAACAGGTGATTTTGGAATAGGCTATGGGCTCAAAATTATGTTGGCAGGATATGGATTTATTTGGGATTAAATGGGTCAAGTGAGAATTGGCCCAAAAAATTTATAGGACAAGTTGTATTTCTTTTAGAATTTGAGACAAGGCAAATAGAAATTTATGAAATACTAGGCCCATTAGTATTTATTTAATTCTCGACCCATCATAATACGGACAAATAGAAAGATTATTTAGACTGCTCCAACCGGCCTAACATATTTGTTAAGACCATTCATTACCCAAGATGTGGGCCCCTAACATTTTGGAAATGGACCAAAAAATTCAAAACTCACGAATTAAAGCCCCAAGGCACCGCGTGAGACCCATGCATAACTCTATGCTGCATGTTGTTTTCTTCCTTTTCTTTCGTTAATGTTTCCAACTGCACATATATAGACAAATATCACACTTCAAAGCAATTTTTCCACACAACCTTAGCCCCCTCCAATGAAGACGTAACTGCCCATTTCTCTATAACCCTAAGTCATACCCGCCTCTTTCCACTAGGATTAGTGTTAGAATGCACAGCGGAAAAGTACCTCAAGCTCAGCTTAAAGAATTGCTCCACAAGTTTTTCCAGATTGATAAACTCCAAGCGTTTCCTCCTAGTGGCGAAAGTGTACTACGTAGTATGGAACTAGAGTAACACTTAACAAATCCACAGCCTAAGTATTTTATCAAGAGAGAACAAAAAGAGAGAGAGTCTTTTTCTACTTTTCAGATGGTGCCAAAAACACAATTGAGGAGGACTATATATAGTCCTCCTCTGCACGGCTGGCCTTAAAGGCCAGCCTTCAATTGCCTTGTGTAACGGCAGTAACGCATGGCTTTAAGCCATGCGTTACAAGCAAATAACGCATGGCTTTAAGCCATGCGTTACATTGCAGGAGGGGGTCAGCCCCATGTGGGCGCCCCTCCATCTAATATCTCCCACTCGCACACAGTGGGCATGACCCCAGGTCAGCATTTCTCTAATGTTCTCAATCTTGTTCATACAAATAAATAGACAGTACGACCACCAAGCACATCTGTAGAAAGGAGGGAGTACATACACCAAATCTCTCCCAGAGAAGACCAACATAGTAACATCCCTAACGTGTCTGGTCATGTCCTAAACTTATTCGATCGCATCAAAATCAAGCATTTTCAAACCCTCTTGTGTTTAAAAAACTCAGAACAATGCTTGATTACCTCCAAATATTTCAATGTATTCACAACCTTTAGCCGCTACCAAGATGTAGCGTCATTTGTACGACGTCAGCAAACACTATCGAAGATACGATATTGAATAGCCTTTCATTTACACTCATATCACTCAATTTTGGTCGAACTGCTTTCCCAACAATGCCTCTTTAGACCGTATTAATCATGGCCATAGACAGCATGCCAAAGTAGCAAACATCACAACCTCCATCTCATGACATAGTTAAAAGTAAAGGACATTTTTTAAGAAATGAGACTCACACAATGAGAAAGAGGGAAACATTTTACTCACTTACTCATATTGTCGTATAAGGACATATAGTATGAAACACATGCTACGGTGGATTTCTCTTTCTCAAAGAGCATATGTCTAGCCGCTCCTTAAGCGTTTAACCCGAATTCCTCAATTTGCACGTCTCAAGCGTTTAACCTAGAGGAACTCGCATCTGGCTGACTACATGCTACATGGATGGTGGGGTAACCCACGCATAGTCCTATCAATGGACCTCATCTTAACTCCCACTAAGGCGACATAACTTTGTGTCAACCAACTTATCCCTTTGGACAAGTACCTAGGGACACAATGTCTCATCTCTACTCGCTACTTAAGCGCTAGAGGCGATCGCTTGTGTGAGTGAGCCGATCTAAGCCTGTTGACATATCTTGTGTGTGTGTATTAAAAACAATACGATAAAGATAAGAACTGAATCATATTGTATTAATATCCCAAAGGAAATATTACATCTTTATTTCATTTGAAACACAAATTACATTTATAGTCTACGCAGTCCTAGATTCCTAACATGAGCCTCAAAGACATCTCTTGCTATAGGCTTCGTTAAGGGATCAACAACCATGCGACTCGTAGAAAGATGTTTCAGAACCACTTCCTTTTGCGCTATCATGTCTCTGATGTAGTGATATCTGATATCTATGTGTTTGGTTCTTCCATGATACTTTGAGTCCTTAGCATATGCGAGAGCTGCCATGCTATCGCAGAATATTGTCACCGGATCTGATGTATGCGTGCCAATATTTAAATGCTTGAGGAACCTCCATAACCAAACAGCTTCTTGAACTGCTGCAGAACATGCTATGTATTCTGCCTCCATGGTGGATAACGCTATACAGGGTTGTTTCTTGCTGCTCCATGTAATGGCGCCTTGGTTGAGCAGAAAGACATACCCAGTGGTTGATTTGCGCTCATCTAGGTCGCTCCCCCAATCGGCATCACTGTAACCTCTTAGCTGCAAATCTGAACCCTGATAGCACAGTATATAGTCTGCAGTTCCCTTGAGATATCGCATAATCCTTTTGACCGCATTCCAGTGAGCTAGTCTGGGGTTTGATTGGAATCTACTCACTAAGCCAACTGCATAGCATATGTCAGGCTGAGTACACATCATTGCGTACATCAGACTACCCACAACATTAGCATAAGGGACACGGGCCATCTTTTCTTTTTCTTTTTGAGTCTTAGGACACATCACTTTAGACAAGTTCTCGCTCCTTGCAACAGAGGTGTCAATGGGTTTACATCCATTCATTAGGAAGCGCTCGAGGACTTTCTTTATGTAAGTCTGTTGAGACAAACACAAAAGTCTCTTTGAGCGATCTCTGTAGATCTTAACTCCCAGAATATATTCTGCCTCACCCATATCCTTCATCTCAAAATTGAAGGATAACCACTCTTTTGTGGCGACTATCAACCCTTTATTATTTCCAGCTAGTAGTATGTCGTCAACATATAATGACAACATAATGAAACTCTTCTTAGACCTTTTGACATAAACACAATGATCCTCTGTGATCATCATAAACCCATTTGAGAGAATGGCTCGATGGAATCTGAGTTACCATTGTCTAGATGATTGCTTTAGGCCATATATAGATCGTTTGAGCTTGCACACTTTGCGCTCTTGACCTTTGACCACAAAACCAGTTGGTTGATCCATATAGATCTCCTCATCTAGTTCTCCATTGAGAAATGTTGTCTTAACGTCCATCTGGTAATGTTCCAAATCCATGTTTGCTATTATAGCTAGAATCAGGCGAATTGAGGCAAACCTCACCACTGGTGAAAAAGTCTCCTCATAGTCTATACCTTCCTGTTGGGTATATCCTTTTGCCACTAAGCGAGCTTTGTACTTATCTATTGATCCATCCGACTTGAGTTTGACCTTAAGAACCCATTTGTTCCCAATAGTCTTACGTCCTATTGGTAGATCAACCAGATCCCAGACATGGTTAGTCTTCATAGACTCAATCTCATCATTAAGAGCTTTCATCCACTCATCTTTAGTAGAAGACGAGAAAGCCTCATAAATTGTTCTAGGCTCATCATCATCATGCTGAGCTACCATAAAAGCTTCCCCTTCAATCTCAAAACGACGATGGGGAATACTTTCACGTGTACTTCTACGCGGCTGAAGTTGTTGTGATTGATTGACAAGTGATGTGCTCCCACTCGGATTCAAATAATTTGTAGGAGCTTGAAGAATTTCTTCCTCATTCTCAACTAAATTCCTTGGAGCACTTTCCTCTTGTTCCACAATCTCATGAAATTCTAAACTCCTATCAACCTCACCTCTACTTGGAAACTCATCTTCAATGAAATCCACATCTCGTGACTCAATCTCAGTCACACTTCGATCAGATTGTTCACCTATTAATACATACCCTTTAGAGTGTTCTGAGTACCTTATAAAGATACACTTCTTCCCTCTAGGGCCTAACTTCCCATACTTATGAGAAAGATTGTGAACAAAATCCGTTGAACCCCATGGCCGCAAGTTACTCAAATTGGGTTTCTCGCCGGTTCATAGTTCATATGGGGTGGAAGTTACTGATTTGGTGGGCACTCGGTTAAGAATGTAGGCAGCAGTCAAAAGTGCATCCCCCCAAAAAGAAATTGGTAGGTTTGCTTGCGCCATCATTGACCTAACCATCTCAAGTAGTGTTCGATTTCTCCTTTCCGCCACGCCATTTTGCTGCGGTGTATTCAGCATCGTCAACTATCTTTTGATTCCTTTTTCATCACAGAGCCTTTTAAATTGCTCAGAGAGATATTCTCGTCCTCGGTCAGTTCTTAGAGCTTTTAAACTCTTGTCTAACTGATTCTCAACCATTCTTAGATATCGCCTAAAGCATTCCAATGCTTCAGACTTATGAGAGATTAAGTAGACATGACCGTAACGTGAAAAATCATCTATAAATGTGATGAAGTAGACACCTCCGTGTCTTGCCCTCACATTCATTGGACCACAGATGTCTGAGTGGACTAATTGCAGTGGAAAAGATGCCCTTGTGGCTTTTCCAAACGGTTTTCTCTTAGCTTTTCCCATTAGACAATGTTCACATATGGGCAGGATGACCTTAGCGAGATTGCCTATTAGGCCTTCTCTAGCTAACCTAGCCATTCTATCTTGCCCTATATGGCCAAGCCTAGCATGCCATTTATATGAATCCAAATTATCAGATGTAGAAAGAAAAGCAATAGACTCATTTATATTTAAATACTCCAAATTCAAAATCATAAAACCGTCTTGAAGAAAAGCATTGCCATAAAACACATGGCCCAAATGAAAAGAAACATAATTGTTTTCAAATACAATTTGAAAACCAAGTCTTAATAAAGTGACTACAGAAAGTAAGTTTCGTCGGATCTCGGGAACGTATAGCACATTGTAAAGGAAAAGAGTGCGGCCACTCCTCAAGTCCAGCTTGTAGGTACCAAGTCCCAGTACCTCCACGCTAGCTCCATTCCCCACCTTGATATCACGACTCCCAGCTGGAATCCGGCGATACTCAACAAATCCGACTCTGTCTCGCGCTATGTGTTCGGTCGCTCCTGAATCAACAGTCCACACAAGATAGGAGTGAGCAACCATCACATGGCTAGTTACAAAAACAATGCGAGAAAAGTCAAAGTGTACCTTCTTCGGCTCAGTGCAGTCACGAGCGAAGTGGCCATTCTTTCCACAGTTGAAGCACTCTAATTTCGACTTGTTCTTCCCGCGCTTGCCTCTCTTGCTGCGCTGAGAAGTTCCTGACACCTTCTTAATTTGTCCAGCAGCTACCTCATTCTTGGACTTCTTGCGCTTAGGCCTTGATGCCTTACGCGAACCAGAATCAGCCACATAGGCCGTGTGATTGGGCTTGGCAGCCTCTAGGCGCTCAGCCTCCAATTCCAAGTGACGCGAGACATCATCAAAGTCTTTGATATTCTCGTTATGCGTCAGGTTCTGGCTCATATTTTTCCAAGAGTTCGGTAGTGATCTTATCACTGCGTGGACTTGCTGTTCATCAGTCAGGTTGTTTCCTGCCGACTTAAGTTCGCGGATCATGGTTGACATAGCCCTAAGATGCTGCTTCATCGTGTGGTCAGAGCGCATCTTATAGGAGTCAAACCTCATGGTTAACCCACGCAACCTAGTGGCTGAAGTTCCACCAAACTTCAACTTCAAAGCTTCCCACATGCTTTGGGCAGTGTCATAGATCTCGAACTCACACATTAGATCATTGTGCATGCTGCTTAACATTATTATGCGCGTGCACCGAATTTTCTTAGCCCATTGAGTATAGGCTAGTTGATCTATTTTGTGTTGTTCCGAGGTCCCTTCCCCGGGCTCAGTAAGGGAGTGAGATAAGGCCTCCAAGACCTCTTGCTCATCTAAAACATATTGGATTTTGCGATGCCAAATGTCGTAGTTCTCCCCAACCAATTTCTCCCATTTGTTTAAATCGGAAACTATACTCTTGGATATCATTTCACTACAATACACAAAGAAAGGATATTACACACACACCTAAGAAATCTGCAGCGTCTATCCAAGTTAGAAAAAAAAATAATTTCGACATGTCACAAGATCGAAAAATCGCTAGGCTTCAGAATCATATCTTGCGCCACAATATCCAATTATTAAATTTCTAACCTAATTCCCACGCAAATTCAAAAAAAATATGGGAGAATTAATCATAAATCTCAACCATAATCCCACTATCTTAAGTAGTCATCTAGTCCTAGTCACATGTAAAGACATAACCTACTAAAATCGCAGTAATCTTTTGGGTCAGTCTACAAGGACAGGTACTCCAACCACAGTAACCTGTTGGGCCAGTCTACAAAGATGGTTCATATAAGACCATTACAGTCCATTTTTCTTGTTCCATCAGTGCATTTACAGTTCTTACTGGGGTCACTGTGGTCTTTTGGCTATACAATGCATTTACAGTTCTTACTGGGGTCACTGCAATTTTTTTTCAGTCTATCATCTACACTGACAATTCTAACTAAGACTACTTAGTGAGAATTTTTCTATTTTATCAATAAAGACTAATGTATAAACATTCAAGCCTAACATTCATAGATGATAAAATAATCACATATCTACATGTTCAATTCACATATACATGTAATCACATTTAATATAACAAATTAAATAAAAGATCACATGTAATATAACATAATGGAATAAAAAAAAATAGCATGAATATAATTATATATTCACATGTGATCACATTTAATCTAAAACATTAAATAAAAAATCACATGTAATATAACAATATATCTTAGCATATATTAAGTCATGCAAATTTCATCCCCTCATTTTGTTTTCTGTTTAAAAAAAAATTGGGCTCGAACAAAGTTGGGCTTTAAAAAATATGCCCAGTTTTTTTTTTTTTTTTTTTTTTTAACACTGAAAGGGCTGAATGGCCCAAAAAAAATGTTGGGCCAAGCCCAGCCCGAGACATAAAAAGAAAAAAAAAAGAGTGTGGGCCGGGCCATGAGGCCCAAGCCCATGGAAGTCAGATGACCTAATGGTCATCTTCTTCCTCCATTCGGCTACTGTTCACGTGAATAGTAGCCGTTCCACAGCAGCACACCCTGGAGCCTCCCACGCAGCACCGCCGGCGGCGAAAGCGACCGGCCCAAGCAGCAGGGTGCTGCGGACCACCTCGTTGGTGCGCGCTGCACCTCCGTGGTGCACGCAGCACCTCTTTGGTGCGCGCTGCACCACGGTGGTGCGCGCTGCATCGCAGTGGTGGGCGCTGCACCGCGGTGGTGGGCGCAGCGCCTCTGTGGTGCGCGCAGCACCTCGCGGTGGTGCGCCCTTTTTTTTTTTTTTTTTAAACAGATAAAAAAAAGAGGATAAAAAAAAGACACCATACAAATCTCAAGCATATGCGAGAAAAAAATTATAAACTGGAAGCAATTCAAAAAATAGCTCTGATACCAATGTTAGAATGCACAACGGAAAAGTACCTCAAGCTCAGCTTAAAGAATTGCTCCACAAGTTTTTCCAGATTGATAAATTCCAAGCGTTTCCTCTTAGTGGCGAAAGTGTACTACGTAGTATGGAACTAGAGTAACACTTAACAAATCCACAGCCTAAGTATTTTATCAAAAGAGAACAAAAAGAGAGAGAGTCTTTTTCTACTTTTCAGATGGTGCCAAAAACACAATTGAGGAGTCCTCTGCACGACTGTCCTTAAAGGCCAGCCTTCAATTGCCTTGTGTAATGGCAGTAACACATAGTTTTATGCCATACGTTACAAGCAAATAAAGCCATACATTACACTGGAGGGGGTCAGCCCCATCTAATAATTAGAATTTATAGTCCTCTTCCCATTTAAAATTCCTAACCTCTACCAGCTGCTATAACCACGTAGCATGCATGCCTTTTTTCTTTTCACTGCCCTAGGGTACTCAGTACTGCAAATATATATACATAACATATATGTGTAGTTGCATAAGCGGTTCCACCATGAGCTCCTTTATGCGAAGCCCGGCAACCTCCATGAAGACCCAGGCCGTTGCACAGTGAAACCAGCACCTAGCCTCCACATCTCAGCCATCAACCACCACGGAATAAGCCCCACGTCGCCCTATCCCTCTCCTCTAATTCCATGCATCGATTCCTCTTTCTCACAGGAACCTCTGTCACAACAACACCCAGCCCCATAGATGGGTTCCTTCTCGCCTCCATGCCCACAGCCCCACTGCCAAGCTCCACCACACCGCTGCCACCCTGAACCAAGAACCACCACCCAGCCCATTGGCAAACCATGAACTCAAACCCAGCCGTTGCCTCCACAAAGCTGTTACTCCACACCTTAGTCACATAAACACACCTAGCCTCCATCTCGCAGCACAGCCACCTGCCGTGAAACTACCCTACACCATCACGTAACCATGTGAGACTCTTGCTGCACACCACTACCCACCCCTGTAAAACCACCAAAAGTCCCTGTTTCCCCTACACCAAAACAGAGCACCCCAAAGCCATCCACAACCCTTTCGAACGGACATCTCAGCCACCGGCCACGACACGGTGAAGTCCAGCGACGTCGACAGCCCCTCCACGCCATCGTCACCTGCACAGAAAGTGCCGCCGGGCACTACACGCCATTCCAAATCTGCCGCTTTGCTCTCGGTAAGCCACACCCGATCTTTCCCACTGCCTCTCTCTTCGTCTCTCTTTCCCTCACGTTATCTCCCTCTCCTAGTGCTCTGCCACCGGGCCCGGCCACCTGCTGCCGCTCGTGCTTCTCTCAGTAAGTCTCTGCTGCCTCTACCCACAATGAGCAACTAGGTTGTTTTTAATTAAAATGAAAGGGATTTGTTTAAGCTTTCCCGTAAAGCTTTTATGCAAAGTAGAGTAAACATCCAAAACAAAGCAGATGTGTTTTAAATTGGTAATTCAGGTTGGGCCTATGTTTTTACGATTTGACTCAGTTTGATTAAGTGGGCTTCGTCTCACTTTATATCCCAAAAATTTTGTTTAACATGGAATAGTTAAGGATTTAAATTGTTTGTATTAAATTTTTTGTTTTCAATGAAATTCCAGAAGTAAAGAAAGAGTAAGGGTTTAACTTCATTTTGAACACTCTAAATCTATCAAGTCTATTTTTATTAAACAAAATTCTGCTAGTTATTTTAATGGATATTGATTAATTTGGGAAGTTGTGACAGTTTAGGATTACGAGAATTTCAGATTTTTATATAATTATATATAAAATAGTTTTGTATTATATGATAAATTACTAATTAATATAATATAAAATTTTAAAATCTTACATTATTATAGTCTACTGTATGTATTAATAGTTATACTAATACTATATTGTGTGTATTAATAGTTATTCTAATACTATATCACTATATATTATAATATACTATAATATATCAATATAGTCTATAATACAATTATAATATATATTATAATATACTACAATATATTATCACTATAGTATTATATATTATAATATACTATTATATATATTATATAATATATAATGTAGTATATTAAAACTGAAAAACCGGACCGAACCAGACCGGAACTGGTAAAATTAGAAGTATCAATTTAGGGGAATACCGGTGCGGAATCGGTTCTTGAAATGCATAACTGGTGCATACGGGGTCGGTCCCAAATTTTATCCAAAATTGGACCAAATCAGACCGATTACATCCCTAAGAATGGTTGGGCAAACAGTTGAGTAAGTGGCAGAAGGATAATTTTGAAAAAGAAGCAAGGGACAAATTAACCACCAAAAAGAATAGTGATTGGGTCTATAGAAGAATACAAAGTCTATAAAAAGTAAACATGCATGCATGAACTTTCCTAGTTCGAGCAATCCCATTACCATACATCATGTGTTGGATCAAGTTGGAGTTCCAAGGTGATTGGAAGACAATTATTGCACATGCGTGTTTCGGATTAATTGGAATTGTCATCGAAACTTTCCTTTGGGATTCTTCAATCTATGGCTACGTTGGAAAATACCATCAAATCCTAATCAGTACAACACCTCACATCTATGAGAGGGTGCATAGGATCCCAGTAGACCTCAAAAACCGAATCAGCCGGTCGGGTTTGGCCTAAAACTAAACCAAATCTAGGGCTGTATATATGTACAACCGACTGAACCAACCAACGGTGGGATAGAGAACCAGCCGGTCTGGTTTTGATCAGTTAGTCAATTTGCGCTATCGGTTTGACTTGTATTTTTGGGACTCTTTTTTTTATCTATGTCTAGACTATTTTGGGCACAATTGAAGTTATAATTTGTTGTAGTGATAATTAAAGAAGCCACACTAACTAAAAGTCTAACCAAGGAGTGCTATGGAGTTTCCTCTCTTTTCTCTCTAGAGAATAGAGGTGGTGAAAACAGTTGTAACTAACTGCGACTGTGAGTGAGTGCGAAGGAGGAAGCCATGGAAGAGTCTTCTGGTGGCGGGATGAGGAGTTTGGAGGATCAATGGGAGAAGTTGCGATTATCTGAGGGGGAAAGAATAGTGGTGGATGTTGGGGAGAAGTCTGAGGAGGGAGTTTGGGAGTATGGCGAACGAAGTGTGGTGGGAAAGGTATGCTCGGAGAGGAAAATTGGTAAGGAAATTCTATCATCCACGATGGGGAAGATCTGGAAAATCAGTAAGCCTGCTGAGTTTCGCGAGGTAGGTGATAATAAATTTGTTATTACCTTCTCTTCTATAGTGGATAAGCTACGGGTACTGGATGGAAGGCCATGGTTATTTGATAACCATCTGTTGGCCCTCAAGGTGTTTGAGGCATTTACCCAGCCGAATATGTGGAACTTTGACAGTGAGTTATTTTGGATTCAGATCCATAATCTACCAATGATTTGTATGACAAAAGAGAAAGGTCGATTGATTGGGGAGTCATTGGGGAAGGTGATTGAGGTTGATGTTGCTGGGAATGGTATAGGATGGGGTGAATTCTTGAGAGTTAGGGTGGAAATACCTTTAAGAAGGGCGATTGTTAGAGGTAGGTGGATTAAGATGAGTGGAAGGGAGGTATGGGTTAACCTTAAGTATGAAAAAATGCCTAAGTTGTGTTTCCAGTGTGGTTGGCTGATTCACGGGAAAAATGGATGTACGAGAGGTGAGGAGGGGCTTGATGGTGGACTGGATGCTCATGAGCAGTTTGGATCTTGGCTTAGAGCTTAGTGGGGTCCAAAAAGAAGACTATATAAGGAGAAAGGTGATGATAAGGGGAGGTGGTGGAAAACGGGCTTTGATAGGAGTAGTAGGGATTGAGAGAGTTCAACTTATGATGATGATAAGGGTAGGAAAGTTCCTGACGGTTCTAATATGGAGGTGGCAGAGTCATTTGGGGAGGAAGAAAGAGAGATGGATGGGAGGAGGGCTGAGGAAGATGGTGGAGGGCATAACATGCTGGTTAAGGTGCTGAAGGGGAAGGATGGGAGTGAAGGCAAGGTAGGAGAGGTGGAGGAGGTTCCTTTTTGCTGTAAAAGGGAAGGTGGGGCAGTAGGCAACTTAGAGCCTGTAGAGAAGGAGTGGGAGGGGGTGGAGGGGGTATCATTGTCTTGTAAAGGGGATGGGTTAAGTGGGGGGATAGTAGAGAGCAGGGGGCAAGGTAATGTCAGGAAAACATGGAAGAGGAGAGCAAGGGTTAAAGGAAAAAATGTAGATCAGGGACTGAGGGCAGCTAGGGGGAAAAGAGTCATGGTAAGAGAGGAAGATGAGGAGGGTAGAGAAGGTGAGGGGTTCAAGAGGACAAGGCAGGGAGTTAAAAATTCTGAGGAATCTAGGTTATTGGCAGGTGCTGCTGGGCAGCCCTGCCAGGACCAATGAGGATCTTAAGTTGGAACTGCCGAGGGCTTGGCAACCCTCGGACAGTTCAGGTCCTTTGCAAGCTTGCAAAGGAAAAGCTGCCAGATTTTGTTTTCCTCATGGAGACAAAATTAAGTTCTAATAAAGTTGAGTTGGTGAAGAAAAAACTAGGTTTTGATGGCTGTTTGGTGGTGGAACCGAGAGGAAGGAGTGGTGGTTTGGTGATGCTATGGAAGGATATTGAAGGGGCTGAGTTGTGGAACTACTCTCAGTGGCATATTAGTCTTTGGGATCTTTTACAAGCTTTAAAACCACCTTCTGAGGTGGGATGGTGTGTGCTAGGTGATTTTAACGAGATTGTATCTCAAGGGGAGAAATGGGGGGAAATGAAAGAAGAGAGAGCCAAATGGAGGACTTTCGAAATGCTTTAAATGCAGGGGGCTTGTTTGACCTTGGGTGGAGGGGGATCAAATATACATGGAGTAATGGCCATGGTGATGACTCCTTTGTGAAGGAAAGACTCGATCGAGCTGCAGCAAATTAGGCTTGGAGAATGACATTTAATCATGTTGAAGTGAAAACACTAATTGCTTGGTGTTCTGATCATCTTCCTATCTTTCTTTGTTGTTCAACAGATTGTTTTAAAAAGATGAGAAAGACTAAGCTATTTCGTTATGAAATGTGTTGGAATGATGATGGGGAATGTGGTGAAAAAGTTAAGGAGGTGTGGAAGAGGAATGAGGGGGAAAGGGGCAGACTCTCTAAGGTTCAGGAAAAACTAAAAATGTGTAGAAAGGCACTAAGGAAATGGTCCTCTGGTAGGGTCTTGAGTAGAGGGGCTGTGATTAAATCTCTTTCTTATAAGCTTAAAGAGCTTAAAGATGATGAAGGGCCTGTCCATGTTACAGAGATAAGAAAGGTAAGTAGGGAGCTGGAAGCATTGCTAGAACATGATAATATTTGGTGGAAGCAAAGAGCAAAGGCTCATTGGTTGCAGCAGGGTGACCGTAATACAAAATTCTTCCATGCCTGTGCAAGCCAAAGAAGAAGAAAGAATGCCATCTCTGAAATTTCTAATGTTCAAGGAATTATTCAAAAGGGACAGGTAGAAGTTGAAGGGGCTTTTGAAGAGTATTTCTCTGATGTCTATGCCTCTAGTAACCCTACAAAAAGTGAAATTATGAGATGTATTGCTGATATAGAACCTAAGGTCTCTAGTACTATGAGGAAAGGGTTGGAAGGGATTTTTAGAAGGGATAAGGTGGATGGGGCTTTAAAGCAGATGTCACCATGGAAATCCCCAGGGCCTGATGGTTTCGGGGCTGGTTTTTATCAAAAGCATTGGGATGTTCTTGGTAAAGATGTAGGTGAGGCTATCTTGGAATTTCTAAATGGAGGGGATTTGGTGGCAGATCTAAACCATACTCATATTGCACTGGTCCCTAAGGTGAAGGAGCCCAAGTCAGTGAAGGAATTCAGACCAATCAATTTATGTAATGTATTATATAAGCTGATTTCAAAGGTCTTAGCCAATCGAATCAAAAAGGTTTTACATGTGGCAATCTCTCAAAACCAGAGTGCTTTTATTTCAGACAGGCTTATCACAGACAACATCATGGTTGCCTTTGAGTTGCTCCATTCGATGCAGTCAAAGCAAGCAGGAAAAATAGGTAGTATGGTTGTGAAAATTGATATGTCAAAAGCATACGACAGAATTGAGTGGCCTTTTTTGAAACTCATGCTAATCCAACTGGGGTTTGGTGAGATATTTATTGGTTTGCTCATGAAATGTGTCCAATCAGTGAGTTACTCAGTTGTGATTAATGGCAAGGCTGGAAATAAAATTATCCCATCAAGAGGGCTAAGGCAGGGGGACCCTCTATCACCTTACTTGTTTCTGATATGTGCAGAAGGCTTGAGTCATATGCTTCAGAAGGCTGGTAGGGATGAGCTTATAAGACGTGTTGCTGCTGTGAGAGGAGGTGTAAGGATCAATCATCTGCTGTTTGCAGACGATTGTGTGATCTTTGGAAGGGCAACAACTGATGAATGGAAGAGAATGTATGAAGTGCTTGAGTGCTATGAAAGGGCCTCAGGGTAGAAAACTTAATAAGGACAAAACTTCTATCTTCTTTAGTAGAAATACAAAAGAAAAGGTGAGGGGTGAAATTTTTAGAGAGGCTGGCTCTTTTATTTGTGACAGATATGAGAAGTATCTTGGTCTTCCTTCCATAGTAGGGAGATCAAAGTACAATGCTCTGCGTGTTGTGAAGGAAAGGGTTTGGAGTAGGATGCAAAATTGAAAAAATGGATTTCTCTCAAAAGCTAGTAAGGAAGTGTTAATCAAGGCTGTCTTGCAAGTCATTCCTACATACACGATGAGTGTATTCAAGTTGCCTCAAAGGTTATGTACTGAAATTGAGCAGCTTTTTGCAAAATTCTAATGGTCTCAGCATAAAAAGGATAATGGGATTCATTGGTGGAAATGGGGTAGGTTGGGAATGGGAAAGTGTGAAGGTGGTTTGGGTTTCAGGCAACTTGAAGACTTTAACTTGGCAATGCTAGCCAAGCAAGGGTAGAGACTCTTAAAAGATCCTACTTCTCTTGTGGCTAGAGTTTTTAAGGAAAAATATTTCAGAAGTACTTCTTTACTGGAAGCCCCACTTGGAAAATCACCATCTTTTATTTGGAGAAGTGTTTGGTCTTCTTTGAGAATTATAAAGAGAGGAATGAGGTGGAGGATTGGTAATGGGAAAACTACTAAAATTTGGGGCCATAAATGGCTTCCAAAACTTGTGACTGGCTGTGTGCAGACTCAAGTGAATACTTTAAATGCTGAGGCCTATGTGTGTGAACTGTTTGATGATTCTGGTAAAGGCTGGAAGAGGGATCTGATAAAGCAGGTTTTTGATGAAGAGGAAGCTGAGTTGATTATTTCTTTGCCTATCAGTCCTATGGGTGCAGAGGATAGACTTATTTGGGACCTCACAAGAGATGGTAAGTACTCAGTTAGGAGTGCTTATCATATGCTGCAGATGGCAAGAAGGCAAGAGAAGGGGGAAACATCAGAAAGTGATAGGGATTCTCCTATGTGGAAGCAGATTTGGAAGCTTGGTGTCCCAGGGACAGTGAAACACTTTCTCTGGAAATTTGCAAACAACATTTTGCAACTAAAATGAATCTATACCAGAGAAGGGTGGTTAAGGATGCTAAGTGTCCTTTTTGTTTAAATGAAGATGAATCTACAATGCATGCTATCTAGAAATGCCCTGCTGCTACTGATGTTTGGGCAGAGAAGGGTAACCCAGTACATAAGTGGAGGGTGGGGATAGGGGATTTTTTTCAACTTTGGGAGGAAATGAACAGCAAGCTTTCAACTGAACATCTAGAGATAATGGTTATGATCATGAGGAATATTTGGAATAGAAGAAATAAGTATGTTTTTGAGAACAAATTCTTGGATCCTGCTAGTGTTTTGCAGGTGTCTTTGTCAGGATGGGAGGAGTTTAAGTTGGCAACAAGGAGGGAGGAAGGTGCAATAAACCAGTGTGTCAAGAGGGAGGTAGCTGGAGGTAAGGAATGGAAGAAGCCAGTTGGCTCTAATCTAAAAGCTAATTTTGATGCTGCAATTGATATCTCTTCAAAGAAGTTGGGTATTGGGGTGGTTATCAGAGATGATAGAGGGGAGCTTGTTGCTGCTTGTTCTGCTATAAGAGTGTTCAGTAGTGTTGCTTTTGTTGCTGAATGTTATGCTCTTTGGGAAGCTATGGTCCTCTGTGAAGAGTTGGGGCTAGGTGCTATCATCTTTGAAGGGGATGCCAAGGGTGTAATTGAGGTTGTGAGCAAAGAGGAGAAGAATGCTTCATGTTGGGGTCACCTGGTGGAATGATTGCAGCAGAAGTTGGGAATGTTTGACAAATGGGAAACTGGCTTTGTGCATCGAGAGGGCAATGAGGTTGCTCACCAATTGGCAAAACTGGCTTTACATGGGGAGTGTGACATGTATTGGGTAGAAGAGGGTCCTGACTTGATTACTAATCAATTACTCATAGATAAATTGTATATGGATACTGATACAAGTTGTTAATGAATACAAGGAGGTATTTTAAAAAAAAAAAAAATTTGTTGTAGTGATATTTTTAAAGTCTATTTTTAATATTTAAGTTTCATTTTAATTTTTTAACCTATTTTTTATGTTAGGTTAACAAAAACCCAAACTATAAATGGTAAATACATACTAGAAAACTAAAAAGATAACTCCATTATATGTCTAATACACATTATAAAGACAAGCCAAATTGTCCATATAAGCACCAACGCACCATACAAATATTACTGAATAAGAATTTTACAACTAAAAACGAAAAGATATAGAAATATTCTTGATTCTTCACTCTTGATGCTTCAATCTTCAATGGTTGTGACATTTGATTGTGCACTCAACTCAATAAAGAAACATAATTAAAAAGAAAAAAAATCAAATATTAGTGAATTTTGATGATAAAAAAGATTCAAATTAAATTATAAAAACGAATGAATATTGAATGAATATCAAAATATTATCCAATTCCACCAAGCTGCTCTCCACATTATCCATGGATTATCGAATATCAATTGGTGTCGACTGATGTTTCAACTGATTTTGAGTACAAATAAGGACTCCAATAGTTATCGGAAGTAATGAATTCTAAAAATGATCAAGTACAAGACCTCTCATACAAAATGATGACTCGAATGCAACTGTGGAAACAGGCATGACCAACACGTCTTATACAATCCTTACAAGTATAAGATAGTCTCATTAAGTTTGTGCCAAATCAACAAGTCAAAGAGGGCGTCCAGGCATCACAATCATCTGATAAATACTGATTTACCTATGTTTTGGCAATACTAGATCCCAAGGTGGATGATGATTGATTCCACTTATCGTGCAATCATGCCTTAGCATCACCATTACCATCATCTATGATTGTATATGTCGGATGGGGCTCATGTTCTCGGCCAGTCAAGGTAGAGCCAAATTTCACATTATATTCTTTATACAAATTTACTATTAACGATCTCACATTTGACACCAACTCTTCAACCCGAGTCTCATCATGAATTTTCTTTAAGCGAAAACTAAAAAGCTCTTAACTTGCTATGTGGATCAAGTACAGTTGCAATCAACATTAACAAATTTGGCTTTTCTAATGACTCTAATATTTATCATATTTCCTTCTCATGCTTGTGGTCATGCTTATCAAAAAATGATTATCACTCTTGCTTATCTAATCAACTCTTTTTAGAGTTGACAAATGTCTTAAAACCCGATATTGGCTATGACAAACAAAAACCCAGAAATTCTAATAGTCGCTTCATAAAATATTTCTAAAAATCTTATAAACACCTACACTATCTCCCACTCCTCAGCTCTAGGAGGCCCTATGTGTCCATCATCAAAGTAAGAGAGGAAATTGTAATCCTCGTTCTCCATCCGCCTGAAATCTTTCTCAAACTTCTCAATTGCCTCCAACATCATATATGTTGAGTCTCATTGAGTTGTACGTCAAGAGATGACAATTTCTTACAATCAATTTTATATTTCCTGCACATCTCTTAAACTTATCTAATCATTACACTCCCTCAAATTCACAATAAGATTCAAAATATGAGCACAACATCTAATGTGCATATATTTCTCCCCAACATATTCCCTATCAAAAGTTGTCTCAAATATTCAATTGCAAGATCATTTGAGTTTGCATTATCAATACTTACAGTAAATATCCTCTCAATGCCTAGTTCAAAGAGGAGCAATTCAACATACCTCCCAATAGTGTACCCAAAATGATTAGGAATTAAACAAAAATTAAAGATCTTTTGTGTAATTCTCAATCTTTATCAATGAAATGTGCAGTTAGACACATATAATTAAGATTTTGTATCAATTTCCATGTATCACTAGTCAATGAAATTCTCATGCCACCATCTTTAACAACTTTTTGAGCTTTTTATTTTTCTAAAAGCTCTTGCAACCGTGATTGTAACACCCTGCTCCTTTCTTCTTACGTATGTTTCTTCTTTTTGACGTACGTTCCTTCTTTCTGATGTAAGAAGATTCGACTGCGAGCCTCATCATGAGTGTCGAATCCCGTTGGCGTGCTTTCAAAGATAATATGTGACTTCTAAGGCATGCCTAGTGTTTTAAATGTGCTGGAAATATTTATATGGGGTATTTCCAGTATTATTGAACTAAGCTTGATTTTAAATAAGACAATTATAATATTTTTGAAGAGCTCCAAAAATATTATAATTGTCGAAAATCATTTTAATATTAGTTATTAAAATCATTCCAGTTATTTAAAATATTATGTGACTTAAATTATGTTTAAAACTCTAATTAAATTAAATGATTTTATTCTTTTAAAGCTATTAAATAAGATTTCATCATTTTATTAATGATGAAGTAATATTATTTTATAAACTAAAGTTAGTCTAAATAATATTCTATCTTAATTCTTCTAAGTGCTTTTAATTAAGTTAACGTTTATGCATTTTAAATCAGTGTTTGAGGTTCGTCGTTAGATCGTTACGTAGATCTCCAGACGTTGGGTTTTAGAATAAAACCCCAGCCCCTCTCTCTTTCTCCCTCACTTTTCCCCAGCCCTCTCTCTCTCCTCCCTCTCCCTTCCGCGTATGTTGCACTCTGCCTCTCCCTCTCGCCCGATGCTCCCTTGCTCAGCCCGGTGCCGCCGTGCGCCAGCAGGCCTCACCGCCGCTACCACTATCTCCACCTCCCTCCGGCGAGCTCCCCCATCTTGGTCTCTCTCTTCCAAGCTCTCTCTTCCTCTCTCTTGGTCGTGCATAGCCCGAATGGGCTTGGTGCTCACTGCACCGCCGTGCAACAGCGCCACCACCTCCACGGCAGCTTCCCCTCCCACCGGCCATCATCCTCTAACAAGCTCAGCCTCCACCTCACGACCACTTTCCTCCCATGCACGTACGTGGCCTCCTCCATGCACGGGTTCACTGTGCATGCCCCCAGCGCTGTTGTGCACGGCCACTGGACACCACCACGAGCACCTCCTAGCCTCCCCCTTCCTCCTCCACCTGACCCGAGGCCCATAGCCTCCCTCCACCACACGGGCTTCTCCTCTCCCTCACGCACGAGTTCTCCTCCCTCCACCACCGTATGCCGCCACCCATGGCGTGTGACCACCCTCTCCGACATCCTCAGGCCACCACCGACCCATCCCGACCACCCATAGCCCCGATCTGCCACCTATGCATGCTCACTCTCTCCCACTCTCCCACGGCTCCTCTCCACCTGTTGGCTAGATCCGCCGTCGTAGAGCCATCATGGCACCACCACGACACCACCACTCTAGGACCACGACCTGACCCTCCTATGCTTAGGCCCGCACCTCTAGCCACCTCTAATGGCCAAGGCAGCCCCTGTACGTGGCTAGCTACCATTGTACACAGCTAGATACGCCGTGTTACGCCCCTCACCACCACCACGAGCCCTTCCAAGATCACACCTAGCTATCCAAATGCCCAAACAGCCACTATAAGTGGGTTATCTGCCACGTACGACCCTTCCGGCATCATCGACCGTGACGGTCAGTGAGCGACGCACGGGTCGATCCCATCGATGGTATAAATCTCTATCCCTCGTTATTTATGTTAGATGTTAATTAGTTGATTAGGTTGTGGACTGTGCTGTTGGTATTTGTGGAGTTCGCTGTATTGTGATGTGCTATGTAGCAAAGTGTTGGGCATATCTGTGTAGTGCGCTGTGAAGTGTTGGGCGTAGTTGGGAAGTGCGTTGTGTAGTGTTGTGAATTGTGTTGTAATGGTGGCGTGGCGTGTGTGGAATGGGAAGAGCACACACTGAGTGTACTCTATGTGGCATAGAGTGTGTGAAGGGAGTACACGTGGAGTGTACTCCATATGGTGGAGTGATGCACCATATGGCGGGTATGCCATAATGGTGATGTGGCATGGTATGTATGAAGTGAGTACACATGGAGTGTACTCCATATGGTGAAGTGATGCACTATATGGCAGGTATGCCATAATGGTGATGTGGCGTGGTGTGTATGAGGGGAGTACATGCGGAATATACTCAATGTGGTGGAGTGATGCACTATATGGTGGGTACGCCATAGTGATGATGTGGCGTAGCATGTGAGAAGGGAGTATGCGTGGAGTGTACTCCATGAGGTGCAGCGATACATCGTGTGGCATGTCGCAGAGATAAGGATGGTTGAGTGGTTGATGGGCGTAGGGCATGGTGAGTAGTGTCGGGAACTGTGGAACAGTGTCCCGAAGTAGTTATGGTGTAGCCTATAGTCTAAGGCGACGGGTGTCACCATGAAGTTGACTCATGGCTAAGAGTATGGGTGAAGTAGAAGAACAAGTATAAGAGTACGCAACGGAAGCATGACTGGGGAATGTCAAGAAGTGACATGGTTACTGGCAGTCGTGCTGTGATAGGTGAAGAGTTAGTGTAGGAATGGCATAGCGAGAACGTGACGAGATGTCACGATGTGTCAGGAGTACGTGAGGAACTGTACTCACGATGAGTTAGGAGTTGACGTAGCAGGATGTTGGATGACGCGACAAGGTCACGGTGTAGCTTGGGATTAGTTTCGAGCTATATGACGTGACATAAGGCGTAGTTGTGAACGGAGTCTTGTCATGTTAAGTGTTGGGATAAACTGTCAAAAGGGACGGGTAGCATGAAGAGTCATGCTAGCCGGGTTAAGAGAAGGTTAGTATCGGAGTATGGTGCTTGTTTACACAAGCAGGTGATCAATGTGTTATATGTTGATCTTAGGTGGTAAAGGGGTAAGGTACATGTGTAAACTGGTGAGACACATGTACCGAATGGATTCACCATATGAAATGGATAATCTGTTCTAAGCATAGTTACACGGTGCTTAAGCCTCCGAGTTGGCTTAGAGCCGTGTGGCTTGTATGGATGGGAATGAGGATTAGGGTGAGCTAAGATACATGAAGGTGATGACAAGTGTACTGTCTAAGGATGGGATGCGTGACTTAGTCGGTTTGAGTCATGCGTTGGAACGTGATTAATGAGAAGAATGAGACAGAGGTCTTAGTGTCTTAATCCTAAGGTGAATCATGGCTTCACCCTAGCGAGTAAGCACTCGAAGTAGAACGTTAAGGTTGAAAGAGATAGTGACCGTAATGGGTCCCCGAAGGTCTTGTCATAGTAAGGGACATGAAAGAGCATGGTATAGAAGGAGAGTGTTCTAAGTAAAGCCTAGTTCTATTTTAGTTAAGTTGCTTATGTACTAGATAGAGAATGACGTTAAGGTTATGTGTATGCATGTAGGTTGCCATCTGACACGCACATGAATGGACTGCATGGTATGAAAGTAACATGGGATCCAGGTAAGTATTGCATTCATACTCTTCTAGAGTTTTCTTAGATACAAGAAAATGAAAACGAAACGCTTTTCCTTTAAGACCCTTTACGAAAAGACACGAAAGATGTTTTACGAAAGAAAATGCTAAGTGTTCAAAGGTATAAGTATGTACGGCCCCTCCTTGGCAGCCCCTCTTTACGCACCCAAAGTATTAATTGTACGCATGTGAATGGATGAGTATATGCTGTATCTATTGTATGTATTTTCCACGAAAATGCATGGCATGAAAGACGATTTTCGGGCTTACGCTCCAAACGATGCTTTTCTCATGAAATGATGCTTTTCTCATGAAAAGGAATGTTTTCTCACGAAATGAATGTTGAATGAAATAAAAGAAAAGAATGAAAGCTCCAGCTCTTTAGAGCTGACATGAATTAATGAATGAAATCATGAAATGTATGCAAATATGTAACGGCCACATGAATGAATGAAAAGGGGTACCCAATGAATGAATGGGCAGATTCAAATGCCGAACAGTAGTACTGGCAGTGCACCCAGTGCTGCGCCCTGACAGAATGGGATTCCAACCAGCAGCCACTGGCCAATCCATTGGCCATAGGGCCGCTAACCCTTAGCACGCGGGGCGTAACAGTGTGCACTGACCTATGAAAGTGATAAGAATGAATGTATGAATGCACGAATGCATGAACGCACGAATTCTTGAAGAAATGAAGGCACTGACGGGAGAAACGTTTTACAAAAAGAAAGCCTTTTAAAAGCAAAACCTCGTCTAGTGATGTTTTCAAATGAACGCACGTATGCATGTATGCATGTACATATAGTATGTATGAATGATGAATGCATGAATGAAAACCTATGTTATTATATTTTAACTGTATGAAGTAACGCTTACGAGTCATCGACTCATTTTAGTTTTTATGTATGCCCCTTTCCCCCACAGGAATTGAATGAAGTACGCGTCAGGACGGACATGGCCAAAGGGGAAGAGCACGGATGTATAGGCATGAGTTTTAAATGTATGAGAGGCCTTTTATTGTTAAAATTGATGTTTTCCGCTATAAACCTATTTTATTCTCAAAACACTTTTTATGTTATAAACGTAGAGTTTTGCACCCTGAGTATGCAAGTAAAAAGGTTTTAAATAGAACGGTAATTCCCATCGTCTTTTGTAAAATCTTTTATAAAAAGTCACACTATAAGGACGGGCGTTACAATGACGCAACATGGTACTTTAAACTATGGTTCAAGAGACCAACACGCTTACTTAAACCCTTGTCTTTCAATAATTATAAATAAAATTTCATCTATAATTATCATCTCTACAATCGCCAACCTCACAGACTTTTCACTATACTTGTAGGTTACAATGATCATCATCGTACTATCGACACTATCTTCAACCCCCTCCTCGGGTGTTACCTCACCCACCAATGTTTTTTGGTACATATCCAATGGCCACATTTATGAAGATTTTGGGACATGCAAGCAAATGATTTTGTATGGATGAAGTCTCATTCCTCTTTGACCAGTAAGCATACATCTTGCCACAATAGTTACACTTAACCTTAGACTCATCCACGCGATACCCCTCTACCTTCTTAAAATGGTCCTAGGCAAATGATGGATCATTCACATTTCGTTTCTTAGGAAGTGGAAAAGTACTTTGCATAGGGGAACTCGGGGTCTTAATATTTGGGCATCTCTCAAATCATCTCCTAAGTTTGTGGTTGGTTCGTTTGAGTCAACATCAATTGAAATTGATAAAAACATTCATCTCACATGTGAAAACAAATCTAATTACACAACACAAAAACAAAACAGATAACAAAAAAACACATCCCAAACACGAACATAAAAACCACAATTACACAGTAGCTAGTTTGCAAAATGGCAAACATCTCAAGTTTAGGACTCTAAAATCTAAATTCTAGTTCACTCATCTTTCCAAAATTCACAACATATTCAATGAAAAAAAAATCTAATTTTTAAATTTCTTTCATGTAAAAAAGTACACTAGACTTAGCATGTAGCACACTCATAGTAGGAAATAAGTCTCGATTACTATTCACAGATCAAAACATTTGCTCCAGAAATTTTGAAATACCTATACATACATAGATAAACAAGTTAGACATCAAATAATAGGAAAAACATAAATCAAAATTAAGGAAAATCGAGTTTGGCAATAACTAGTTATGGGGATACTGACAAGCGACATTAGGTCATTGACGATGGGACATGCGAGAGTGAGAAATAGCATCAGGGCGATGTGATCATAGGCTGATAGCCGAATTAAGAGAGAGAGAGAGAGAGAGAGAGAGAGAGAGAGAGAGCCTCGAGAGGAATGAAGAAAACGAAAGAGAGGGAGCTCGGGTTAGGCCTTCAACCATAACCAAAACGGTGTCATTTTGTTTATTTTTTTCAAACACATATACATAAATGACGTTTAACTAACTTAAGTTAAACAACATTATTTTATATAAAAATAAAATAAGAAATATATATAAATATATAAAATCGGTCGATTCATCAGTTTGAATAGGTTTCAACCGGAACCGAATCGATCGACGTAGGTTTCTTCCACTTTGGACCACTGACCAACCATTCTTAAATGGTTTCGGTCGGTGAGAACCGATTTCATTGGTTATTGTTCCCTTCTAGATCTCAGTCACATCAATTGAAATTATTCTAATGAAGTCTTGATCGCAACTTTTATTGATCCTTTTAGAATATAACTCTCATAAGAAATAATATCATTTATAATTATGACAGTTGTGTCTTGTTAACTGTTTGCATTGAGTCTATAAATAAGGCTCCTTGTGCAAATGTTTAAACACTTACATTTCTCTATTTATAACCAACCCATGAGACCAATACCTTAGTAAGAATTCGCCATTTTTTTATCCTTTTTTTTTCTTCAATAGTATTTACAATCTAGTCATGTTACAAGAGGAATTATTTCCATGTATAAAGAAGACCATTAATAGGCAAGTCCTTGCTTTGGAAACAACACTTCTATTGGCATATTATAACCATTTGAGGAGATTTTTGGATCCTACTAGAATGTTGTTTCAAGTCACTTTGGGTGACCTTGAATACGCTGGGAACTTGCAAAAATCTTGTCACCCAATACTAATTTGAAGAAAATTATTGGAGAATTTTTATCAATAGGGAGAAACAACTACTGTTCAAAACAAAGGTTAACCAAAATCAACCATAATATTTTCCAACGAGTCAGCAATCTCCCCACCGTCAAGGTTTGAGGAAGTCAGGACTCAAAGCCCACCACAATGATGTCTCTCAAAACACTAGAAAAGGGTGAAAATTCAAGAGTTTCATAATCGGGTTCGTGGAGTGTGGAGGTTAAAGATGACATTGTTGGTCAAAATAGTGTCATTTTAGCCAATGGTTATGAGAATCCAAATCATGCTTCCCTAAATGACATCGTCGTTCAACCCGTTATCAAAGATTCTGCCAAATACGACAACATCATTTTGCCCATGTCAGGACACCAATCTTGGTTTAAGACAACGCCATTTTGGATTTGTACATTGTGCAAAATGATGTCACTCCAATAAATCTTGAAGTTGCAAACAAGAAAATGCGTGATACCATCTTGAACAAAAATCTTCTAGACACAAACGACTCCTTCCAAATTGGGCCCAAATGCTACCAAACAGCTTGTAAGCGCACCATGCCTTCGACCCACTTTGCTAAAGCCCATCGGTTCATCCAGGAATCTATCCAAGCCTAGAAGAAAAGATATTCAATTTGACCAGCGAAACGCTATCCACAACTGACCCAAATTGTCAAGCCATTTACCAAGCTATCCAACTAATTGCATACCAAGTCGATCCATGAGCCGAGATCCAATCTGCCTCTCCTAACTGGAATTTGAACAGAGTTGAGTGTTTCATCATTGTAAGTCATTTCAAACTCGATTTAGTTCATTCAGAAAACCCATATAATTATGGTTATGTGCCGAAATCTAATAGAGCACATATTGCTTGAAGTTATTGCAAGAGGTTTTTAAAAATAGGAGAATCTTCAAAACGAGTTCTTGGCACTATTCTATCAAGGTATTATTCACCATATCCTTCTTATTTGAAATATAATAAGGTAAGGTTTGGCTTTGTACGGGAACAATAACTCCCAGCTTGAAATCCTTAATTACTCAAAACACCACATTCATGCTTTGGTCACCAACACGGAGGGGGATGACCGGGAAGGAGTCTCGTGGTACCTGACTGGAATCTATGGCCAACCGGAGGCTTCAAGGAGGCTGGAAACTTGGAATATGATTAAATCTTTGGAAGTTGCTAGTGACAGAGGGTGGTTAATGATGGGTGATTTTAATGAGATCCTAAGTAACTATGAGAAAAGTGGTGGCAGGATTCGACCAGAAAGACAAATGAGGGACTTTCGACAGCTTCTAGATGATTGTGAGATGATGGACTTGGGCTTCAATGGTAACCAATTCACTTGGTGGAATGGTAAGGGACAACAGCATAGCATTTGCGAGAGGTTAGATCGCTTCCTAGCTAATATGCAGTGGAAGTCTCAAAATCTGTTGGCTGAAGTTATCCATGGCTTTGCACCTTACTCTGATCACATTCCTATCATTCTCAAGACTCAGGATGACAGAAGACAAATGGCTAGGCAAAACATTTTCAAGTTTGAGGCCATTTGGGCTGAAGAACCAGATTGTAAAAAGGTCATTCAACTACATGGATAGGAGCTATGGGCCAAAGTGACTTGCCATCTATTATGGAAAAAATAAAGCGTTGTGGGGAAAACATTTATGAGTGGAACAAATTCTGTTTTGGCAATGTGAGAAGAAATATTGAGCAGGCATGATTGAATTTAAAGAAGCTGCAACAATCAAACCCTTGCTGCCAAAGAAGTGACTCTCTTCGAGCTACTAGAACCGAGCTTTAGAAGTGGTTAGAAATGGATGAACTATTGTGGAAACAAAGAGCAAAATTTATGTGGCTGCAAGCAGCTGATAAAAACACCCATTTTTTTCCATAGCAAAGCTTCCCAAAGAAGACAGAAAAATGTTATTAAGGGTGTGAAAGATGCAGCAGGTGAGTGGCAGACTGGAAGTTTAAGAGATTAGATTTTCACAGACTATTTCAATTAGTTGTTTAGATCCGTAGGCCAACAAGGCCAGACTGATTTCTTAGAGGTCCTTGCTGGGAGAGTTTCAGATGATATGAACTCTTCCCTTACCAAAATCTACATGGCAGCAAAGGTGTCACAGGCCTTGAAACAAATGAACCCTCTTTCAGCCCTAGGACCCGATGGGATGGCACCCATTTTCTACCAAAAATTTTGGAGTGTTATAGGTGGGGAGGTGACTGATGCAGTTTTGAAAGCACTCAATTTTGGGCTCTTTCCAGCAGGACTCAACCACGCATTCATCACCTTGATTCCAAAAAAGAAAAATTAGTTGAGGTGGTAGATTATAGACCTATCAGCCTATGCAATGTCCTTTACAAGATCATCTCAAAGGTCATTGCAAATAGGTTGAAAACCATTTTAGCTGACGTGATCTCCTAAACACAGGCTACTTTTGTCCCTGGTAGGTTAATCACAGACAATGTGTTGGTAGCATACGAAATGGTCCACTTCCTGAGGCAGAAAAGGAAAGAAAAACAAGGTTACATGTCCCTAAAGCTTGATGTGAACAAAGCATACGACCGTGTAGAGTGGAGTTTTCTTGAGAAGGTTATGCTTAAAATGGGGTTTAATGATAAATGGGTGAAGTTGGTGATGCTATGTACAACCTCAGTCTCCTTTTCTGTTTTAGTCAATGGGGAACCTAAAGGCCCAATCTTCCCATCTTGAGGCCTGTGGCAAGGAGATCCTATCTCCCCTTAATTCTTCTTGCTATGCATAGAGGGGCTGATTTCTCTCCTTGAGAAAGCTGAAAGATCAAAGCAAATCGAAGGTTTGTGTATTTGTAGAGGAGCTCCAAGACTAAACCATCTCCTTTTTGTGGACGATAGTGTACTGTCTTGTAAGGCCAATCTGGTTATTAATGTACAGATTCAAGTCCTGCTGGACACCTATGAAAAGGCTTCGGGTCAAAAAGTAAACAAAGATAAAACTTCTATGGTGTTTAGCAAATATGTTCTCTATCAACAACAACAAGAGATCCTTAGTTTTTGGGGGGTAAATCGTCATCAACAATATGAGAGGTACCTAGGCCTCCCTCCTGCGGTAGGTAGAGGAAAAAGAAAGATATTTTCAGACCTAAAACACAAGGTATGGTACAAACTCCAAGGGTGGAAGGAAAAGGTGTTGTCTCAAGGTGGTAAGGAAATCTTGATAAAAGCAGTGGCTTTGTCTATTCCCTCTTACACTATGAGCTGTTTTAAGCTCCCTTCTACTCTTTGCTCTGAACTTGAAAGTATGATGGCCAGCTTCTGGTGGGGTCAAAAGAAGAACGAGAAGAAAATTCGATGGATTAGCTGGAAGAAAATGTGTGAGACTAAATGGAATGGTGGGGTGGGTTTCAAGAATTTACAGATTTTTAATATGGCCCTTATTGCGAAGCAGGGCTGGAGAATCATGACTGAACAATAGTCTTTGCTACACAACATTTTTAAGCCAAATAATTCCCAAAGCCTAGGTTCCAAGAAGCCAAACTCAGAGCAAATCCCTCTTATGTTTGGAAAGGAATTTGGGAGGCAAAAGAAAACCTGATGAAAGGGTGTAGATGGAGAGTCAGTGATGGGAAATCTATCAATGTGTGGTCTGACTACTGGCTGCCACAGCACAAGCTCTTTCCTCAACCTGCCAGCTTCGAATTATTCACCAGAATGCTACTGTCGACACTCTAATTGACAGAGATACCAAGTGGTGGGATGTAACAAAGATCCAAAGCCATTTTCCAGCTCCTCAAGCAGCAGTTATTTTCAAGATTCTCTTAAGCTCTGAACCTTGTCCTGACCGTTTAATCTGTGAGCATGAAAAGAATGGGGATTATAGTGTAAAAAGTTGTTATAGATTATTCTCTTCACTCGGGACAAATCAACATAAAGAAGAATGCTCAAATGCTCAAATCCAAAGAAATTTTTGGCAAAAACTATGGAAAATGAATGTGCCAAACAGAGTTAGGATATTTGGCTGGAGGGCATGTAGAAATGGCTTACCCACCTTGTTGAATCTACAGTCTAGAAAAGTGCTAGTAGAACCTACTTGTAGATGGTGTAAGGAAGCCGAAGAGGATATCACTCATGCACTTTTAAGTTGTCCAACTATTAGAGATGTGTGGTCCTCTCTATTTCTTCAACTTCCAACAGAGGCTATGAATACTAGCTGGTTTCATTTTGCAATGTATGTGTAGCAAAGAGGCAACAATGGAGAATTAGAGAAGGTGTTCTTAATAGCTTGAAGAATGTGGCACAGGAGGAACCAGATGATCCATGAAGACGTGGTCATACCTTCTTTACAAGCTACAGAAACGGCTCTGTCCTCCCACAAGGCTCACCTGTAGGTTCTTGCTTCTCAAGGTCCTAGGAAAGCTTGCTATTGGGAGCCCCCTGAATTCTGAAGCTAAATGTGGATGGGGCTGTGTTTGCAAACCAAAGAAGCGCAGGAGTGGTCCTTATTCTCAGAAACACAAAGGCTGAAATCATCTTCTTGGCTAGTACAAAGGAAAACGAAGTAAACGACCCAATTGAAATAGAGATGCTAGCAACTTTGAGAGGCCTCCAGTTTTGCTTTCCCCTTGGAATCTCTCATTTGGTTATTGAAAGTGACTCCTTACTAATGATGAATGAAGTGCAAAGTGACACCACATCAAGATCCCTCCACGGCAATCTGGTGCAACAGATCAAGCAACTAATGTTAAGATTTCCTTGTTGCTCTATTCGACACAACAGCCGTTTAGGCAATGGTGCAGCCCATGGGTTGGCTAAAGTTGCATGGAATATAGATGATTTGATAACTTGGTGGGGCTCTTATCCCGAATGTATTGCACAAGTTATTTGATCAGATTCTATGTTGTAATCGTTTCTTATTAATGAAAGAAGTTTCTATTATAATATATATATATATATATATATATATATATATAATAAGGTTGGTAGGCAAGAACCTTGGATCAAGTATAAGGTTAGTTATAATTAGTATTATTAACTAAGTTGTATTTGTTTATTTTATACCGTTTTAGTGACTACATTTATAGTATTGTAAGAGTACCCATTTACTACTATCATTTGTATATTTCTTATTAGTATTAAGGTTTTATTCATCATCAAAGAAAATTATTGATCCATCAGAGATTGAAATATTAAATTGAATGAATTTTCGAGTCTTGAAAAGACACAACATTTCTCCTAACATGTGGAAAGACCTTATATATATTAAGAACCCCAACATTTCTCCTCACATCCCAGCACAAGGTGAAAAATGACTTTCCACCTAATGGTAAGCAAGCTAGAAAAGCCGCCTAACGCCAAAGGCAAGAATGAGGAGCTAAACAGGCTGGTCCCTCAGGCAAGAAAAAGAGTTACTTGTCCAAGGTGCATAATGGTTGAGGAAGGGCTGGGGCAAATATGGGTGCTTTTTGAAACAACACGGAAATGCTCAGAAGGTGGTAGTGTCATACGCAGATGTTCACACTCTATCTCTATCTAAAGAGTCACATCTGGAGTGAGTCTACAAAAAGGATTACGACTCGGCATATCACATCTTATAGCACAGAGGTATGGTCTAGCATCACGTGGGAGATCCTCACTTGAGCAAAGGCTGAGGACTGCAGGTAAGGCAGATTGTAAGGACATGCAAATCATGTCCTACCAATTCATCGCTATCACCCTGCAATGGGATGAATGAGACTAAATGACTCATTTTCAAGCATGCCTGGAAACTATAGGGTTTTGTTTTTCCTATAGTCTAAGTGTCCTTGGAGTCGAATTCTTCGGAGGAAGCAAGGGACTTCAAAGTAGACAGGGAGGAGCAAAGAAGCACCGCTGTATTAATTCCAAGCAGTGAGGTAGGTTAGCTTCTAAGACGGAGGTTGGGAATGTGGGGTCAATTTTGTGAGAATGTATGAAAGTTTCATATGCATACTATGTAATTTCTCTTTTTCTAATCATGAATAAATAAATTTTTTCACTATTATGTTTATGAATATTTTTATTTTGTGTTTTCTATGATCTTGAATATAACTATTTTCGGATTAATTTTGTGTGATATCCGTGTGTGTATGTGTAACCTTATCGTGTGCCAATCATCATAGATGGGTAGAGAGATTCTCCTGACCATTCCAGCAATGCATTGTCATGAGCTTCATACTGGTAGAGAGAGTCCCAGTGATGGTTGAGGTGGAACAATATCATATTGGCCTCACTTGATATGACGGGAAGGAGAATACTCAGGTATATCACGTGAGTATCTTCGACTTAGTTGGCCGAGTAAACATTCCTTGGTGCAACATGTATATCTCTGTGTGAGTGTCAACCTGTATGAGACAAGCAAGTCAGCACGCACATTGGTCGGGTGGGAGTGATTTCCCGATTACAAATTGTGAAGTGGCTTCCCATGTCGCCATTTGAAGCGAAAAATGTCTATATGAAGAATATCCATGTGATAAATGTGAACATTTATGTGATGAATATGATGAGTTTTACATACTTGAGAAGATAGTGATTCCTTGCCTCGGTAACCTATACATATACATATATGAGTTTTGCACAAAGGGTAATTCCTCAGAGGGGATTCCTTACCATGCTTATATAGTTGTGTTTTACTGAGAAGGTGATTCCTCACTATGTTTATGAATATATATGTTTTGCCTGAGTGAGTGATTCCTCACCATGCACTATTATATGCGTTCACCTATTTTGTTACATGAAACCGTACATTGCACTATTATTTTCCATTAGTAGTTTTGTCATAATTGTCTAACCTACCTATAGTTTCAATAATGAAACCATAGACTTTGATTCAGGAATGATGCCCGAGGAGGAAGAGCCGACCCCACCAGAGGAATAGGTGTGGAAGCAGGCCTACTTCGGTTGTAGAATCTATTTACCCTTTTGGGGAGTGTACATATGTACTAGTCAAGCAATCATATGTATTCGATCTGTCTCATTTTGGGTATATGAACTAAGTATTTGGAAACATGTGTATTTATTGGAAGAAATGGAATACCTTGTGAATATTTTGTGAATTTATAAATGGATTAAACTTCTGGTATTACAATGTTTAGCCTCCTAACTAAGCCTCTATTTCTTTTCCGTTGCAATTCAATATCTATATCCTTATTATACGTGACATTGCATATGTGATACCCTTATTTACGTGTATTTTGACTAAGTAAATTGTTGCATTTATTAAGATTATGAGCTTCCTTGTTTTAAATTTTAGATGATTTACGTTATATTATTTTAAGATTTTTAATTGTTAATTCAATATGTTTTCTTGTTATTAATTATTGTTCATTATTTAAATTGCTCTTTATTTTAAATTAGTTTATTGTTGGATTTAATTATTTTATTTTCATTTAAACACTAAGTTTAAATTATTTTATTTAACTTGCTATTTTGAAATCTTTTTCGTTGGATCATTTGTGTGACCCAAGATGTGAGGATTGGATCTCATTTCTTTCCCTCCATTTTTCTTTTTCCTCTTTTCTTTTTCTCTTTCCTCTTTTTCTTCTTTCTTTTTCTTCTTTTACTGTGATTTGGTTGGTTGTGCCGGACTGAGTCCGAGGAGTAAGGGGGTCGGTTGGATTGGACGATGGAGTTGTGTGATTGGATTATGTTGGGTTTTGTGGGCTGTTGAATATTTGTGTTATGTCATATTCAATGCATTTGCACGCATGTTCATGTTTGTAAATGAAAACTGGGTTTTCGTGTAATTGCATTCATGTTCATGTGTATATTTAAAAATTAGATTTTCATGTGAGAGAAAGGAAAGAGACTGTAGGGATGGTGGTAAGCAGGGATGGTGGTAGAGTCCTGCCTACGGCGCACGCGGTAGGGATGATGGTAAGCAGAGATGGTGGTATAGTCCCGCCTGTGATTCCCGCCTACAGTGCTCTGATAGGTACTCATTGTGTGGAAAGGAACTGTAGGGATGGTGGTAGAGTCCCGCCTGTGATTCCTGCCTACGGTGCACGCGGTAGGGATGGTGGTAAGCAGGGATGGTGATAGAGTCCCGCCTGTGATTCCCGCCTACGGTGCACGCGGTAGGGATTGTGGTAAGTAGGGATGGTGGTATAGTCCCGCTTGCGATTCCCGCCTACAGTGTCCGATAAATGGTTGGATTTTGTGTGAATCATTTTTTGGAAAAATGATGGATTATATTTTTGGGCCAAAATGAGATTTTGGCGTGTGTTGGAAAACATTCATTTTCGGGGAAGTTATATTTTGGGTCTGATGCATATTTTATCATATGCATGTTGGTTGCATTAATGCACTTTTATCTCGTGGGTTGTTTGGATTATTACTTACCTACGGTACCGTTTTATGTAGATTTTGATGCAGATGAGGACGAAGAGCCTGAGGGATCGGCTCCGTGAAGGGAATGACATGTGGTTGCTTTTGGATTATGGGATTTGTATCCCTTTTGTTTATGTATTTAGCTTTTTACTTTATTTTACGGATAACTGTATAACTTTTTAAAGGCAATTTATTTTGAATATTTGTATTAAGAAATTCTGGTAGTTAGTCGACGTATTTAAATTATCTGCTGCGTTTTTGTTGTATGCTTTCTACATGTACACACACTTGGCACTTATCGTTGGGTTGCTTGACTAGTGTTGTCATCATCCCAACGTCACGATTCCCGCATTGTCATACGAGGGGTCGGGGTGTCACAGCATGCTTGACCTGATTAGAACCTTGGGTGTTGTCATGTAACGCCCCGATCCCGGAGGTCCGGAGAGTTAGCTCTTAATACTTAAAACTCACAATTCATCAATATATTTATAGACTCCAAAATATAACGTCATCTCTCTGCATTAATTGCTGCTTCTTCTTGCTCATCCTAGAGAATCTACAAGACAATGGAATTTTGATACAGAAGGAAAAATAATATAAACCAAACAAACAGAGTAATACAATGAATTATTACAAAAATAAAGGGAACCTTAAGGAGAGGGTTAAGTTAAAGTTGAAGTTGCTCATCATAGAGGAAGGCACTAAAGGACTAATGTTTTCCTCCATGTCCAATGAAATAGGAGCCGATCCACCAATACTACCACTAAAACTATCTTCCATATGTTTTAAACATAAAAAATAATGTACATGCTTCAGCAGATATAATAAGAACCAACAATGACAGCAAATATCAAACAAGCTTGGCCAATTAATTACATCAATCTCACGTACACTAGACGTATTTTAACAAGAAGGCGTGAAACTATGATTTTGAATGAACTATGCATGAACAATACAATATTGAGATCCCGCATATCTGTGTTCTGAAGAAGGTGCAATATTTATACAGTTTTTGTTTCTTTTGCTGAATAAATGGTAAAAAGATATAGACGACGACGTCATTGCCATTTTCCCAATCTTCGGTTGTATTTGGTGAAAACCCCAAAAGTGATGGGCTTACGAATTACTAACATCATCTATCTTCTAAATCAAAGAAGAGAAATACTATTTACCTTCATTCGAACAAATATTACACACAAGGAATTTGAAAAACGTTCGACCTTTTAAAATCATAATTCCCAAAGATTACGCCCTCTAACATCATCTATCATTATCCAACAGCCAAAACGGGGGAGGGTGGGAAAGAGAAATTAAATGTGCTTAGAGAGAAGCCGCTATAATATTTGCAGACAGACGTGAAGTATTCCACGAAGTAGCCAACCTCATCAATCCAGGTCAAGGACTTCCATTCTTTTCCTCATGGAACCTTTAAGATCTGTAGCTTCACTTTCTGCTTTCTGTGCATGCAAAATTTTAACACTGAGTTTGTCTACCTTTTTTCTTCATACTCTCCTTTTTAATCAGTTAAGAAAGGTTCAACATATCAACGTTACTCTCTTGAAATTTCTTTGAACCTATCTCTCTTAAAAGAAGTCAATTAACAGAATGCACTGAAGATAAATACAGGACCAACACAAGCCAAGTTAACATATCATTATTAACTCCGCCCCTAAAGAACTAATGGCATAACATATATATATATATATATATATATATATATTCATATTCTCACATAGATAAATGCATAAAAAGAAACTGCATAAGCGAGGAGACTTTGTGAAAATAGAGCAATGATCATGTATATCTGTCGTCGTCTACATATACCTTATAAATTGTATCAATCCAAACTGATAATGATCTGGTCGAATTGGTGGACCTGGAACCATGCCACTTAAAACTGAGTGTCCAATTTACTTAAAAATCAACTACTAATTGCTATTGCCTTTTTTCTACCTCCATCAGGATCCTCCCATCTTTTTGATTAACTATAATAACTAAAGCAATCTCCAATGCTAAAATATCATACTATCTGAAACATCCAAAAATACAATAAAACCCTAAAACACAAAAATTCCAAAACACCCTAAAATACAATAAAACCCTAAAACACAAAAATTCCAAAACAGCCATCATTTATATAAAAAAAAAAAAAACCCAACACTCATAATCAAAAATCCCGAAAGACATCATTTACAAAAACTAACGAAGTAGTGAAAGAGAGATGACCATACTGTACAAAAACTAACAGAGTAGAGAAAGAGAGATGATAGAGTAGAGAAGGGCTTGAGAAAAATACCTTACGAGCTTAGACTTCAGAAATGTTGGATGGTAGCCTCCGCGTCTCTCTCCCAAATGCGCAAATTGCAAAAGACTTCGAAAGACAAAGGGATTTAGCAGAAGAGAAGTATGCGTCAAAGAGAGAAGACAGAATGGATTCAGAAAGGAGGAGACACCTGCATTGAAGAGAGCAGGCAGAAGTGATTCGGAAAGGGGAAAGGCAGAAGGGATTCGAAGAATCGAAAGTTAGGGATTTTGCGATTTTGCAGTACAGCGTGGTGCGGTTTTTGTTTTTTAAATGACCTGGTTACGAATAACCGGGTCACAGAACCGGATCCGGATTCTTCTCACCCGCCTGGGTGTAATTCGGGCTGATAACCGCCCGGATACACCCAGATTTCCGGGTTCCGGACCGGAGTGGAAAAAAACCCGGTCCGGATGCACAGCCTTACTTGACGATGGCACATTAATCAAACAAAGTGAACGATATAACTAGTATGGCATATAAGTAGCATTTCTCTTCTATATTGTAATCTCATTCTGTTGTACTAAGCTCTTCGTCGTAGGTAGTTTTTTTTCCACATATTTTTAATAGACTCATCAACATATATAGAGCTGGATCGAACATCTAAATAACCGAAAAATTTACTTAAGAAATTTCTCAACTAGGAGACTTAAAAGTGGCAAATGCATGTACAACGGTAGTGTTTATTTTAGTTTAATGTTGTGCATGCTAGATAATTAAGGATATACCTGTGATCATAAAATAATAACTGATTAATTATGCAATTTCCACATGTCTATCTTCTTATTAGTGTATGAGCTGACATTTAATGATGCAATCATACGTCTTTCCTTTTTGATGTTGCAAGATCGGGGAGTGTTGGGTTTCTAATTATACTTTTTTTTTTGGGCAAATAGTACTAAATTAATACAGAGGTATAATAAAGAGTTATTAAAAACCGAGATAAGAAAATAATGGGGGTCATTTCCAATATAGAAGTCTAGTAAATATTTGGGTAATTTGATAAGGGGTATGCAGCCAAGCACATTGTTTGTTGCAGCCCATTGCGCCAATTGATGTGCCCGTTGGTTTTTGTTTTGATGAATTTTTTGTGCACTCCAGCTCTGGAAGGACTTGAGTAGCATTGAGATGTTTGTGAGTATATTAGATATGGTCCAGTCTGGAGAAGTAATGGGGTTTAGAATTGCTTTGGTAATCACTTGACTATCTCCTTCAATGATTATATCAAGGAGGTGTAGATGGGTTGCTTCCTCAATTGCCAGCTTAACTGCCATGGCTTCTCCAAAAGTTGGATTTACTGAATCTACTTGTTGAGTTATTGCAAACGATGGGTGTTTTGGAATTTTTGTGTTTTAGAGTTTTATTGTATTTTTGGGTGTTTCAGATAGTATGATATTTTAGCATTGGGCATTGCTTTAGTTATTATAGTTGGTCAAAAAGAAGGGAGGATCTTGATGGAGGCAGAAAAAATGCAATAGCAATTAGTAGTTGATTTTTAAGTAAATTGGACACTCAGTTTTAAGTGGCATGGTTCCAGGTCCACCAATTCGACCAAATCATTATCAGTTTGGATTGATATAATTTATAAGGTATATGATCAACTAAACTCTTGATTTCCTTTATGAAAATTCAACTAAAAGTGACTGAAGACAATTGGTCTCAGCCTAGTCTTTTGTTTCAACTTTTTAATGCGCCACTCAACACAAAAAAAAATTCCAGCATACCTCTTTTACCCATTCTTTTTTTATCTTCATAACCACAGCTGATGACATGGATTGCTTCTTTCAACAAAGATGCAGAACTTGCTCCATTTGGAATCCCTCCATCTTCCATTAGTGTAGAAGCTATGAAGACAGGCGATTGTCCAAACTTTTTCTGAAATTTCGTTAGGGGCATTAGGGAGGATTTTTCATTATCTATTCTTGCAGTGTAATGTATAGTAGAAGCATATGTGATATTAGTTTACTGTAATCTACAATGAGTGAACAGGGGACCAAACCCCATACTAAAAGATTTGGGACTAATTGGATTAGTAGAAAAGATTTGCAACTCATTGCGAATCTGAAGTCACTTCTTACCTTCAATTCCCTCCTCAATATTCTCTAGTGTATGTATATTGTGATACCCCATATGATATGGATAAGGGTAGGTGATGTATGGGATCCCACATTGCTTGGGAAGGAGAAGTTCTTGCTCTTTATAAGGTTCTAATGAGGCTCCAATTGTATCATTAACTAGTCATTTTGGAGTATAGGCTATGTGGTTTGAGTCTTCCATTGGGGCATTACAAATGGTATCAGAGCCTATCCCAACCAGAAATGTGGGACTTGAGCCATGCCACCTACAATGGACAGGCACGACGAGGAAGTCGGGAATTTAAGGGGGGTAGATTGTGATACCCCATATGATATGGATAAGGGTAGGTGGTGTATGGGATCCCACATTACTTGGGAAGGAGAAGTTCTTGCTCTTTATAAGGTTCTAATGGGGCTCCAATTGTATCATTGACTAGTCATTTTGAAGTATAAGCTATGTGGTTTGAGTCTTCCATTGGGGCGTTACAGATAATACGAAGAAGTCAGGTAAGCGGGGTTCATATACTAGTTTTGCATAAAATAAATAAAAGAAGGTTGACTTTGAGAATAAATGTGTTTATTTTCTTTTGAAAGAGATGATTTGAAAACAACCTCAGATGTTTATTCTGCATATGTATAAATTCTATATAAGAGAAAGTGTTTTTCTGTCATGACTGGTGTAGACATGAGCTAGTTTTGTGTATTTTACTTCTGAACTTTGTAAAAGAGCGAATAAGGAATTCTAAAAGTTTTGTTATGAACAAATGAGAATACTTTGTTTATGTTTATCTCGAACATGTGAAATGATCTGAAGCTTTTAGTGATTTGTTTTGGTATGATGTGTCATCTGAAAATCTTGGCATGGAGTTCTGATTCTATATATGTGTGTAACCGGATTTTCGATGAAATCCGTTCTGTTTCTGTTAAGGCCTAGCCACGGGTATAATGGTGGTTTATAACCCTACCACGGGGGTGAAACATGGAATATGGCCCAGCCACGGGTATAATGGTGGTTTATAACCCTACCACGGGGGTTAAACATGGTATTGTCCCGATGTGATGCTAAAAGATGATTTAATTAAAATGTTTCAGTTTGGAAATGACAACGGAAGTTCTTTTTGGAATAAGTTTATTTTTCTGAAAATTTCGCTCTAAAGTTATAGTACAAGTTTTGTTTCTGCGTTCTGAAAATAAATGTTTTGTACGGCTTATCAAATATTATAAATGCTCATGTTTACATACTAGTATATGCTCTTTGCTTGCTGAGTTGTTGATAACTCATCCCGTAAATCTTCACAATATTTCAGATGACATCGATGGCTCAGCTGAAGATCAGTATTAGAGTTTATGGAGAAGATTTGCATTGATTTGTTGATGGGTATCTCATGTTATTAGTGTTGGTGTTGGAGGTTAATTATTTTCTTAAGGTTGCTTCAATGGATTTAGAAGGTTTATGGAGACTTATGTTAATGTTAAATTATTTCTAGTTGTTATTTGATACATGAAGAAGAGTTGATTTTAATTGGGTTGTTGGATTGAATATTGGATAAATGAGTTTATTTGATTTATTTAATTTAAGCATTTACATTCGATTTGAGGTATGAGAAATTGGATATATTCTTGAAGTTGGGAAATACTCTAGTCTTGTTAGAGTTGATTATCAGGTTTTATGAGTTAACACTCCGGACCCTCGGGGTCGGGGCGTTATATTATCAATACCTTGAGCCGGAACTCTAATAGTAACACCACCTAAACAAAAAGAACATATATCCAACATTTAGTAACCGATCTAGTAAGCTGCTATTTATTGAGTAATAAATTAAAACAGTCCCCTCACAGCTCCATCACTATCTAACAATTAAACCCGAACAATTCTCTCTTCTAATGAGAATATTTAAAACTCAAAACAGCCATCACTTTCTATTAACACCAACCAACCATAATTATTTCCAAAACCAACCACAGCAACTCCAATAATTAAAAACATAATCCAACCCAAACTTCATTTCCAACCTTCAAATAACACAATTTCAGTGCACACATCAATACTCTAATCATTCAACGATTCAAAACTTGCACGAAAATTCAATATAATTAGTTCCAAAACACCCATCATTTTACACCAAAAAGTCTCAAATAATCCTTCAAAAACCGACTCACAAAACACCCAAAATTATACTCCTCAACATCCATATTTTCAACACACTCCACTGTTTCAACAATCAAAACATCAACTCAAAAAAAAAAATCAAAATAGAGGCACACGGCGCCCAAACTTGATGCCCACGGTTTACTGCAAATTGCCAAGATCCAAAGAAGCAACTCATGATCAAATGGTGAAGCCCGAAAAGAATACATGGAACGAGAGAGAATGATGGCTCACCTTCAAGAACCAGAAAATTCAAGACCCACGGCAATGGATATAATGGCTAAGGATGAACTACCAGTCCGTGCAAGATAGAGAGTTTGAGTGGTTCAGAAATGTGGTGAGGAAGCCTCTTCATGTGCGGAACTGAAGGTAGAGATCGTGGGGCGTGGGCGTGGGAGCAGTAGCAGTGGGATGTAGGGATTCACGGAAATGCAGAATGAGGGACGCAGTGAGGAAGAAGAAAAACAGTACCTGGCTTGAAGGGTAATCCCCCAAAACGGCACAGTTCGACTAACCATGCTACTCGTGGGCTGGCTTCTCCATCGGGCTGGGCTTAAAGCCCGGTCGTTACATATATGACTTGAAGCCTCCCTGTTTTTCAACAGCTTTTTGTCATTGGACTTCTTTTTCTTGTTCTTCTTTCTAGATCCACAGCAGAAGCAACACCATTTTGGCCAAAAATTACATGTCTTCCCAGGAGGTTTCTTCTTGATTGGGGCATCATATCCATAGAGTGCCAACCTACTGAAGACACACCCAATTCCTTAACTTTTTAATGTTCTAGAATGGATCAAAGGAAGAGATAGCCGCTAGTATGTTTTTGATCTGAATTATTGCAAAACGTTTGAAATTCATTTATGAGTTTTTTTATTTGGCCACCTTGTGGTTTCCATTCCAGATTGCTATCAGCATTGATGCCATATTCAAGATGTGAAGATTAATGCATTTTGATCTTTGTAAATTTATGTCTTAGTTTAATTAGTTGTGATGTATTATTATTTCTTTTGTTCTTTCTAAATTTATGTTTTAGTTTAATTAGTTGTGATGTATTATTATTTATTTTGGTTTTTGTAAATTTATGTTTTGCATTGTGATGTAACAACAATATTTTTTATTTTGTATTTTTATTTATTTTGTTTGTTAATTGATTTTTTTTTATAAAAATCTTTTAAAAGTGTTTAAATTATTTTTTTAAAACAATCTGGGCAATTTAACCATTTAAGCATATCAGAATTTTTAAAAAAAAAACAAATGTTGTACAATCATTTTTTTAAGTTTTAAATTATTTTAAAATAAAATAAAAATCGAATTAAATCCGATTATAATCTAAATCCGGATTAAATCCGAAATCCGGTTATTGGCCCGGATTAAATTCCTTCGACAGGGACAAGGAATTTATTTGGATTATTCTTTGTAGGCTCGATATGGTATTTGGGGTGGGATAGAAGGGACAAATTGGCAGGAATTAAATGGGTATGTTTCTTCAGCAAAATCTAACGACCTTTGGCCACGTGGCATGGTATTGTTTTTCTGCATGCATTTTAAGAAAGAGAGGTGGGCTACAGTGCTCATGTAGTCATGTGGAGGCTTTCACTGTGCATTTCTGGGATAAGCTCCATTTTCTCCTTCCCCTCACGGGATTGGTTTTCAGTGATGATGTGGGGCAAGTTGATTTCTTCACTTGTAATGACCCGGTGTAGTGGGGGATGGTTGTCTATTGCAGGGTTTATGGGTAGATTCCTTTGAAGCTGGTTCTCGAGGGTGGGTGATGATCTCAAGGATAGATTTTTTTGACTTTGACTGGGTTTGGGATTAAACTCTCATCCAAGGGCCGAAGGAGAATATTTCTGATGGTTCTATGAAGGAGCTAGAATTGGTGGTGTGTATGACCTAGGCGTCCACAGAAGTAATAGAAATAACAGAGCCTTTCATATTTAAAATGATTTTGGCATGGGATTTACTCTGACGAGGGAGGTGGAAACCATCTTGGATGGGGGTTGAGGCTTTAAGCTGGACTTTTAATTTGAGAAATTTTTTTGGTGGACCTCCTAGGATTGAAGAATAGTCTACACAGGAAGTGTAGTCTATTTCGAGTAAGTTGCCTAGAACCCTACCTATTTTTATGGCATTTTCAGATGTCAGCTTAGCTGTAGAGAGAGACCATGGATTTGCAACTAGAAGGTAGAGTGCTCTAGGTCTATTTCAACTCATCATTACAACTTTTTCAAATTTCAACACAAAATATAATAAACAATTCAACTTTTTCAAATTTCAAAATAATAATAATATTAAAAAATAATATTCTAATAATATTTTATCATCTCAACTCAACTCAACTCAACTCACTTCAACATCCAAACACAACCTTAGACTTTGTCCTAGGAGCCGGTTTTGTAATATCAAGTGATAGCCTCGAAAGGTCCATGGACATTGGGACAGGATTCGGTCTGTCTTTTGATAGAGAGAAGGTGAAAAGGAAAGTGTTACCGTCTAGATCCTTTATGATTAGGCCCTCTACAAAGCTCTAGATGGCTTTGATAATGGAGTGGAACATGAATCTGTTGAGAGGGCGAGAAGAGATGAGTCTAGACTCTACCTACCAGAGTGTGATTTGAAGTGCGGGCTGCTGCTTCAGGTGCATCGTCTAGTTGTAGATCATTCCAGGAGGGGTCTAGTTGTAGATCATTCTAGGAGAGGGCCTCTATTAGAGAGACAAGCTTGTCCATGTTAGGGGAATCCATAGGAGAAGGGTGGTTGGTTGAGTTGATTGTGTGGGGTGGTTATGGAGAATAGTTGGACACGTTGGTTGACTGGAAGGTGGATGGCTTAGGTATATCTCAAAGGAGTTAGAGAGAACTCACTGGAGAGTTAGCGTCTTAGTTTCTAATTATACATGTACGCTCATATCCTGACCACATATAGTGTAGACGAGGAAAAAAGAAGTATATTTCACATTGCTATTATAAATCAGCAAGGGAGTGTATTCAATCTAATATATGAGTTAGGGGCCATCAAGGGTATCATCGCACTCTATATATACTGACAAAGACCACAACAATATGTTGCACATAGCCGCGGAAATAGCTTCTCCAGACCAACTAAATATCGTATTAGGGGCAGCACTTAAAATGCAACGAGAGCTATTGTGGTGGTTCTCTATTCGATTTGAGTAATGCTACTCATCATCCCAACTTCCATCATTCTCTTATCATCCTATGATGTGTCATTAGATGATTAGAGATTATTTATTATATTTCGCTTATAAACCTATCATCTAATGTCACATCATAGGATGATAAGAAGATGATAGAAATTAGGATGATGAATAGATTTTTTTCATTCAATTTAAGTTTTCTTTTAATCTGGCTATCTATGCATTTCAGTACTTTTAGTACTTGTCAACTACCTAATTAAGCATTGATTATTATAAAAGATAGAAAAGATTGTTCAGCCTTCGTACACAAAGATATTGAAGAATAAAGTTCGAAAAGAGAGAGCTTCACATACACCACGGGAATTATTTACGAAGAACATGCAAATTTGCACAAAGAAGGTGAAAGGTGGATAAAGGACACAGCAAACTATGGCACGCTTGTGGTGGCACTGATTGCCACTCTAGTTTTCACTGCGGCCTTCGTTGTACCGAGTGGCAACAATGTAACACCACACTTGAAAGGCCATTAAGACTTGACCTTAGCTCCTATAATCCTAGTTAGTGTAAGATGATGATTATATTTTTGGAAAAATTTTAGAGATTAATTTTTTTCAGCATAAGAATCACAATTTGGTTTTAACATAGAATTATTGGAAGAGTTCTAGTATTTTATTTTAAGATTAACTAGAAAAAAGCTAATAGTGGAATGACGCTTGACATTATTATTGGGCTAAGTATGAATGGTTTTAGGTGTGAGCCCAAGAATATTTAATTAAGGGTCATCATTCACTAAGGATGTGATCAGCTAGAAATAGGTGTCATAAGCCTAGATCCATTTGGATTTTTAAGGTCTTAGGCCCCTCTTGAAGAGCCTTAGAAATTAAGCTCAACATATACTAGGCTTAAAGCCTTTAGGCCTAATTTAGTGAGAGTGAAGGCCTTCGGCTCAACCTAAGAGAGACTTGTTATTTGGACCTAAACTTGGTAAGCCTTTGAGGCCCTAGATGAGCCCTCAAATCTGGACATAAGATCCATTCAATAACCCACACCAAAAGCCACCTCCAAGGCTTACACAAATGGCCCAACAAGCCAAATGCACAAGGCCCAACAAGCCTTGTCTTTCACTTTTATCCTTCTAATTGAAGCCCACATATATCATACCATTGGTTTCCCTCAAGCCCAAAATGTGCCACACGCCCCTAGGGTTCCCACCTAACCATGGTTAAACTTCTAACTTCAGTTGAAAAGCATTAATCATCTCACATATGATTAGTAACCTCTAAACCTTGTTTTTAAATTATTTTTTATTTAATTTATTTCTCACATTTATAATGTGAAACTTTTGGTTTTTGTTTTTGTTTTTTTTTTTTTTTTTGCATTTTTCTTAGACCAACTTAGAATTTTAGGCTTGACCCAACACATGTCAATTGGAACCATGCCATGTCAATGCCCAAATCACCATCAATCTGCACTTAGGTGCACCTCTTTGTGCACTTCATCAAACCAACCCTTAGCCCATGCCATTTCCACCATATTCTTAATTGTAATTGCATCACTCACACCTCACCACATCTCCCAAGATTCAGACCCAGCATCGGGCACAATGGCTCCTAGAAACCAAACCAAAATCCAACTATTTCCTTAGAAAATCTAGTTGGAACCAAACCGAAAGACCTTGGTGACTCCATGAATTTTCTGCTCATCCTTGAGCCCTCTCCACACACCACCATCCGCCCCCTCCAATACCTAGAGGATTCTCAAAGCACTCATGAGCTTGTTGACCATTTTTTTTCACCCCAAAGAAATGTCAAACTGATTGGCAATTGGAGAGGCTTTACTCATGTCACTCGGCTAACACCATCACTTTGCTTCCTTCCTTCACATGGCAGCCAATCCAGCCTTCTTTTCTTGCATGAAAGGGCTCCAACTAAAGGTCACCACACCTACAAAATAGATCACAAAGATGAGACAAACAAGTAAGTAAAAACTCGCCAACTTTGAAGAACCCTACCTGTCGGCTACTAGAAGAACCTCACTATGCAATCCTTTGCATTTTTGTTTTTATTTCTGCACCATGGCAGCACCTACACCCACATAACACAAGGCAGCACCTTAAAATGTAGAAATGATGAGAGTTTGAACACTATTCACCTGCAAAAGTAATGACACAAGCTGAAACTTGCATCACCACACTCCACCGCCCACTTCAACCAATCCCAAGCCCCTTCTTCATCCAAAGCCAACGTCCTACACCCTGCTTGAAGCCTATAAATACCTCCCTCACCTCCTCATTTCCCCACACCACTCCTCCAAGCCTTCTCTTTAGTTCTTGAAGAGCTTTTCTCCTCTTAGTGTGCAAAAGAGTGAAACCGGGTGAGTTGTGAGAGTGTTCTTGAAGTTAGTGTGTTTGGGAGCTCAAAAGGCCACGATTTTGTAAGTTTTCCTGTCTATCATTTTTTAAGTGCTAGAATGACATATTAGGTTTTAGATTATGGCATGAGAATGATATTTTGATTAAGTTTAATCAAGGTTTAGCATGCTGATATCAAATCGAGTCAGATAGGGTGTTTTGAAGAAATAAATTGCTTTTGGTTAAATTTTTTGTCATGGCATGTCTTGATATAATTTTATATGATTATCCCATTTCTTTGAATGAATATTGAAGGTTTAAATTTAAGGTTGAGAGCATGTCATGATAGGTTTTAAATTCATATATTGTATTGATCATCTAGCATGCATCACTTTTGCTTAGTTTATGTTTAACTTATGGAGTTTTGATTAATTATACCTAAGATTGAATAATGTGCATTTAGAAAAGTCTTGTGATTAAGATATGAATTAAAATGCATTATTTGATTAAGTTTTTAAACATATGTTCGTAAAGAAAGCTAGAAACATCATACATGTTTAATGGATGGTTTAGTGACAATTAGTAGGGGTGAAAGTTGGTCGGTTCGGATCGGAGAAACCAATCGAACCGACCCGGGACCAATACCGGTCGGTCTCAGTCCTTGAAATTGAGGACCAAGACTTTTCGGTCTGGTCCCAATCCAATGGTTTCCCACCCCAGACTGGACTGGATTGACCGTATAGAAAATATATATTATCTATTATTTATATAATAATTATATAATTAATTATGTAATTTTCATCTAATTATTGTCATTGACCATATAAAATAATTTTTTATTGAGTTAATTACATAATCCACATTAATAATTCACTTAATTTTAATTTAGTATTTTAAATAATATTTTTTAATTAATTTATTTTTTTTTAAAAGGAAAAAAAAAACTAATAGGGATAGACCGAACGTACTGACAGACCGGACTGATAGGTACCGGTCCAGTCTGGTCCTTAGAGATGTTCGGTCTGGTTAGGTCTAGGGAAAATGATGACATCACCCCCTAGGGACCGGACCGATTTACACTCCTAATAATTAGGTCTTGAGTCATATTTAAGTGTTTGGATGAATTTGTATGAACTGAGCCTAAGTTTTTAATTTGTCCCTAAGGTTATAATTATAGTTGGCACTTGATGAATTTGAATACACATGCATCCATAAAGGTTATGCAAATATGCAAATTTTGGGGCCCATATTCAAATAGTGAACATTTAGGGCCTTAGTGCAAATTTTGCTAAGTTTAGGGGCAATTTTGGAAATAAGTTTTTGAACCTTTGATTATTCTTCCTTAGTAGTTCAAATTCTAACTAAGTATAACTTTGATTACAACCGCTTCGATTCTCTAAACTCGGAAAGTTTATAAATTGGCCTCTAACTTACACTTTGATAATTTATTTATGATTTATTGATAAATGTCATATTCATGTTATAAATGTCATTTTGAGCATGAAACATCGATTTATATGATACATTAAGTATATGACTACTTGCTAACATGTGCAATTTTCATCATTTGAGCAAGTTATATAAAATTTTCATTCACATGAAGTATACTTATAAACGCATGTTATGAAAAAATATTTTTAAAAAATTGCATGAAAAAAGCTTTTGTCACGACCCTAAAGGCTAGGATGGGGAAGTATCCAAGAAAAACTCATTCGTCAACTTTGGACTGAGTACAAATAGAGTGGTAACCCCTGGGTTGATGAAGAACAGTCAATGAGCTTCAAATAGATTTTTTTTAAACGATACCGGAGCGAAGTCAAATTTTATGGCACTTAATGCTGGTGGGTGTATGTATACGTTATGATGAATGTTATGATGCTATGATGAAATATTATATTACCAATGTATTGAGAACGAGTATGCAATCAACGTAATTTCAATATGAGTTATACTATAGTCACCAGCAGGTACTCACAATGCATATGGGGAACTGTGATAATACCATACATTATGATATTAATGTTAAGATTAATGTTAATATGCCTTAATGATAATGAAATGTTGTCTTTTAAAGTTGAATTAAAAAATATTTTATGTAAGAAAATGTGCATCAAAGTTTTTCTGGGAATGTTGAGGAATCTAGATGGGAGGTAAATATTAATTTTCTGCATAGCATGCATTTCATATTTATCATTTATCATGCATAATTTATCTTTGTGCAAGTTGGTTGTTAACTTACCGATATTTCAAGGAATCTCATTATGGTAGTCCCACTATTATTTCCCCCTGAATGGTAGAACTTATATCATGACCGGAGCAGACCGACTAGGATGGTCTAATGGATATGATTGGTTGAGGAGGAGTTAGACTTGGAGAGGAGATTAGATCTGATTAAGATGTTCATAACACTAACTCTGCATACGATAGAGCGTATGAGAGAGTTGATTTAATTGTTGAAACTTGGCTTTAAGAATTCTACATTAAGGATATTTTATATTTAAGTTTGAACTTATGATGGTTATTGATTCTATTGGGATGTTTTAGTTCATTATGACATGAGTTATGTTTAGTCACCCTTATTCCATTGCGATTATTGCATACTGAGATGTATTACATATTAACTGTCAAGGACAGGGGTATATAATTATACGTTACATATCTCGACACTTCAAGTCTCCGTTAGATCCTAAGCGGGGGTTTGAGGTCGTCACAAACAATCAAGAACTAGGTACTCCTACTTTATTAAGAAGCAACTGGTTTTTGGCATTCTTCATCTCATATGCAATTGCATTGGTCTCCTCATCAACCTCAATATTAATATTTATGTCAATTCTCACATCACGCCATGTAGAAGAGGATTTCCTTCACTCATTATGATGCAAGAGGATCCGAGGCTAATGATGCTGAGCTGTCAGATTGCATGTTGATGGTGCTAAACTACCTTGGGACGGAAGATCCGCAAGTACCGTAGGAAACAGTGATCTATCCATGATTTGGGATAGTTTTGAGTATGTATCTATATTTTAGCCATAACTTTGACTATGGGTATCAGAATTGTGCATATAACCCTAATTCGGAAAGCTCTTTTTAGCGTGCACGGTGTGCATTGTTTTTAGATCAAAATTAGTTGTTTTCCCATTCAACTATCCATTTTTAGATATTTTTGCCTTTTATGATAATATTTCATTTCTCATTTAGAAAGTGACTTTTAAGTTATGTTGTGGGAATTTTTCCCTCATTCATATTGTTTTTAAGTCATAAAGGGTTGTTGGAATTTTTCACTTTCGCACTAGTTTGCAATTTGTCAATGTGTGCTAGAAATGCCCACCCTTACCCAGAATTACAGCTTGTAAGTACTTGCATAAAATTTTCCCATGTGCTCTATTTTTCATCGCATAATTGTTGTGCACTATTCTTCATCGTATATAACACGTAAAATAATTGCTAAAATCTTATCATTGGATTACCTTTTGACTTGTATCTACTTGTTGAAAATATTTCCATCGTAGTATGATTTATGTGAGTATATTGGATTTTTTAATATTGCTAGATTTTTTAATTACATGGCTTTACGTGGGTGGGTGTATCATGACTCGGTGTGTGTATCATGACTCTAAGTCGAGATAAGGTATGATTTTGGTATAGCACTTTTGATCACTCAAAAGCGCATAATATTAAGTGACATCCCCTAGATTTTCGTTAGGAAATAATGGGTTCTGGCGAGATTGTGACACTCTAATCTCATCGTGGTAGACCCAATATTGTTCCACTCCTCTGAACCATAGAATTTGATGCCGATGGAGAGTTGATAGTGGTTATGAATATGGAGACCCAACACCTCGAAATGATTGAGAATTGGGGCTTTTCCCTAATTGTTAAGTTGCTATATTTGATTTTATTGAAAGATTGGATTATTAGAATATTTGATTAGCTTAAGGATACTTGGGCTCTGTTGTATTAAATTTTTTGGAAGCCAATATTGTCTTATATATTGGATTAGGCAAAATAAAATCATGTTAACTTTTAACTACAAAAACCGAGAGAGGTTCAACAAATTTGATCTAAACGGTAGAAAGACCATCTTAATTTTTATTCTTATTTCACCCAAACGCTACAAGTTACAACTTACAAGAAATGTTTGTATAAAATTAAATTAACAACTTCATAAAATTCTAGATATTTACAGTTAGATTCTCACTTGCAAATAATAATCAATAAAAATATAAGTAAAAAAAGCTATAATTTAATTAGAATAAACTATATAACCGTTTCATTTTAAAAGAAAAAGTCATAAAAAAAATTACACATTATAAATTATAATAATTAAAATAAAATATATTTATTAAATTACAAAATAAATTAAAACAGGTAGATCTGTAAAATATGACAAAAAATATTCTACAGAAATAATAAAGTTAAAAATAAATAATATTTTATTTATTATATAGAGTTTAGATGGATTATCTAATATGGCATTAAGTTTTGAATGAGATAGACAAAAAGCAAAAAATGAAATATTATGTAAAGTATGCCTACTGAAATAGTTAATCCAATACTAGTACTCTTATATATGAGATGATCCGAGGTAACCGAGTCTTTATTTAACTCCATCGGATTCCCTATACAGGATTACACATTCAAGACCGGTGTAAATAAAAAGACAACAATTATAAGTATATTGTACTATTAAAAGGCATCATCCCACAGATCATCGAATACACCACCGTACGTACAGCTTAAAGAAAAAACACAAACACCGATCGATCACAATATATAGAATACTAATTAGAGCAATACCGAACGTACTGTCAACTTATTTTCCCAAACAGCTAGATCACTGATCATGTGTGGCTTTGCTGCTTATGGTTTTATATAATAGTGCTTTCGGGTTTCAGTACTCTTTTGCTCTTCCCTAGTACTGCTCTTAGTACTGGTCCTGGTTGTGTGGCAAGATCCTGAGTGCTGGTTACTACTCTTCCTTACTGGTCTTGTATTTTGACCTTGCCCCTTACTGGTCTCCTTCGATGGAAGCATTAGTTGGCGGCCTGCATGCCAACCACAATATTTAACAAGCCTATTTAATTATTCTATCAATTAATTATTCGCAATAAGTTGGTAATATATCTCCTTAAAAAAATATTTGCAATCATAAAGTGGGCAAACACTTGCACTTATTTTCAAAAAAATAAGTAAATATAAAATCTATATAAAACAATAACTCAAAGAATACGTGATACTTGCCCAACTCATAATTGTATTTAGTAGTACTCTTACCGACATTCCTGCTTGTGTGGCCGGAAGAATTTGAGGACTGGATCATTTCAATTTTCTCCTTTCTGATTTTGACTGATGACTGGAAATTAGTACTTGGCATTTGAACCTTAGTACTACTCCTGATCTCGATTGAATTCCTGACTTCTACTTTCATCTTAGAATTGGTCTGGAATGACTGATGCACTTTCGGTTTCACCTTACCGGTCTGGCTTAAATGGATCTGTTGCATGTTCTTCATAATGATATCCATTGACTGGTGGCTAGATATCCCGGAAGAGTATTTTTTTGATTGAATCATTATTTGCGCCGCTGCATGCATGGAACAAACAAGCCCAATTAAAAAATATAAAGTCTCGCACCACCGCTAGCTCGCTGCTCAACTCCAACATTGGCACCGATGATGGATGCGCAATAAGTCAATCATGCATATATATATATATGTCAATAAATTAAGTATAAATATGTCAGCCTAAATGGATTCTCTAGAGTTTGCCCAAATTTTAGGATTTATTGTAGAGGGAAATAGACATAATATCATCATGTGGATTTTATTATAAATTATTTAGTATTAAATATTGTAGGACATACATGTTAATTATATTTCTTTTTTTCATAATCTAAGCCCTAAAATTCAGATTACACATCTAAGCTTTGGATCAATGAAACTAAATAAAGATTAATGTCACGTAATAAGGAAATGTGTTTTTAGTATATATAGCAAATAAGAAAGCAAATATACAAATTTTACCATTTTCTTTTCTTTTCTTTTCCTGATTCAGGTTGCTTTATTATGTTTGCCTCGTTTCAGAAAAGTCAAAAAAAAAAAACAAAAACAAAAACAAAACAAAAACAAAACAAAACAAAAACAAAAACAAAAACCAGAGACATTTCTCATATTGGAAAATATTGCTTCGCCTGAATATTACAGGTAACCTATTATGTAGTAAACATAATACTTGAAGTTGGACAATTTTTAGTAGGCAATTTGAGCCATATTATAATCTCCCATAACTACCTCCCTGATAAAGTGGTGTTGTATAATCTCAACAGGGGGGAATTTAGGACGATAATGGTCCTATCCAATCTGTAAGCAATAAGCTATGAGTTCAATGGCACGGATACATATTCACTGCAGAATGCTGATCAACCATTACTATCGAGTCCAATTTCATGTTACCAAGTTGCAGAGACAATCCGAAATAGTACCGTAATGCAAAATCTCACATTTTTCCTAACTTCACAGTTTCATCAAAGCAGTAATGATATATATTCATTAAAAATGAAAGAAGCTGCACAATTAAGTACTCGTGAACTGAAGTGATATTTGATTCAATTTCATATGGATGCCATCATTTTGATGGTATAATCTAGACGAGCAAATTAATACCGAAATAAGGAACAAGTAATTAATATATGCTAAGAACTTCTTGAAATTGAAAAGTTCCATTCACTTCGCTAATAGTGGAAACAATGAAAAAGATATAAGATTAGATCTATCTAATATGAGACGGTAGAGGGAGGCCTTTTTTAGCAACAGCATATCCAACTGATCAAGCTAGGAATTTAATATGATAGACAGACAAATACCTGGATAGATCTACAGAGGTCTGTGATTGAGATAAGGTACTTTAGCTCCCTCGTTGATGAAGAACTTAAGCAGGGCAATCCAACTGATAAAGGAATGGGTTCAGCTGGTTTAGAGGGTTAATTAATACCAAGTAGAGCACAAATAATTTGTTTTTAAAGGTAAGTACTGCAACGCCCCCAACCCTGCTTAGGATACAACGGAGACTGAAGCGTCAAGACATACAACACAAGGTCACATATCCCCATACATGATAGATAATATGCAATGCATCTAGCATGCTTCTAGAAATATATAATAATCGCAATGGAAAACTTTGTTTAGTTTAAAATTTGTACCATAATAAACTAAAATCACAAACATCACTCATAATTATAAACAAAGAGCAGATTTTACGGACAGCTAGTCAGTACAATATTTACAGACCCAAAAGCAAAATAAAATGTCTTGGAGTAGCATACTCCTTAATTACAAACATCGAAACTCAATAAGTTAGACCAATAACATACAAACAGTTTATAAAAGCATGGTTAATAATAATAATGAAATGTGTGCATAAATGACATGAACTTGCATTACTCAAAAATTGTATTTTTCTCCCATCCATATTCTTTAGCAAAAGAGAGTAACATCATATCATCATCATCATCATCATCATCATCATAACATCATCTTTTAAACATGCTTATGGTACCTCACAGTTCCCCACAAAACTGTATGCACTTAGTAGTTATCTTCACCACACGACAGGTAACACCGCCTGTGGCTTCGTCTCAAGAGTACTCAAACTTCACATAAACTTCCTTCACTTATAGTACTCTCTAGCCTCCACCAACAAGAAGGCACATACTTACCCACGCTCCAAGACTAATCTCTTTCGAGGTCACTAACTGTTCTTTGTTCAACCAGGAGACTCCACTCTACATTTATGTACTCTAGAGTTGACAGAAGAGTTCCACTAAGATAATCTACCATCCTAGCTTGGGTCATGATAAAAATATTTTTAATGTGTAAGTTATGCTTCATGACATGTTCATATGCTTCATAAGGGATGACCGAATATCATGACATGAATAATTCAAATATCTAGAACTTTAGAACGTGAACATGAATTTTTAATATGGCATTTATAACTAAGCATACTAACATAAACCACAAGTTAGAAGTTAACTTACAAACTCCCTCACTTTAAAAAGTTAACTTCAAAGGCTGAAATAAATAAGTATATATACTATGGTTAAAAAAACTTCCAAAATTTAGCAAAAATTGCACTCTAACCCCTTTACTCTTGAAAATTGCATATTAATCCCAAAACTTTCAATAATTGCAATTTAACCCCAAATTTCACAAAACTTCATAAATCACATGTATTTTCTATTCTAAATACATTTCCAATCTTAGAATATGATTTATCACTCTGCAAACCCAAGAAAACACCAATTCTGAATTTCATGAACATAAACATATTACTAAGTGCATTTTGAAGCTTAGGCCCAGTTTGGATACACAAAACAATCTCATCTCATCTCATCATTAATTTTTTCAAACTCCCACACAAAATATAATAAACAATTCAAAATTTTCAAATCTCAAAATAAAAATTATATTAAAAAATTATATTCTAACAATATTTTATTCAACTTTCAACAAAACATATCATCTCATCTCATCTGAATTGCGTAACCAAACGAGGTCTTAATCTTATGCTTGTAAGCTTTAAACCAAAATTATCAATTAACCTCATCCCAGGACAGATTTTAATAAAAAATCAACTCATTAAACTTCCACCACAAATAACCAAATTTACCCAAAATACAAAGCAAAGCTCAATGTGGAGTTTCTTGCTTCTATGATGTATTTGTGTGCTTAAAACATCATAGTATCCTAAGTTCTTAAAATATTCATGATAAAGATCAATTCTAGACATTATCGTGCTCAAACAAACAATTAATCTAAGATAACTTTGAGGAAAACTCTAAATCACTAATAAGCTCAACCCGAGACATGTATATAACCATTTTGAACTTATAACTTCATCCACTTGTAATATGTTGATTTTCTTGGGCATCTTTTTTTTTTTTTTATAAGTGATTTTTTGGGCATCTAAACCATGCAAATCATCAATTCTAATATAAGTCCAAATACAACATCCAAGTCATAAAAATTCCAGATTTTATTACTTATAAAAAAAAAAAGTCATAAAAATTCCAGATTTGAAATAAAACATCAACTTATGCATAACTGAACATCAAGCCATCAAACCGACTCTTATCATTAGTATTGATGCATATGGCCTCTATTTACTTAAATCCTAAGCATTTATCTCATATATGAAGAACTCACACTCGCTATAAACCTAAAAAGTAATTATATTCATCATATAATTCGTAAAATTCAACATTTCTAACCAAGAACTCGAATCATCACTATCTTACAATTAAAGTGCTATATAACCATAACAAAGGGTTGTAATATTGTTGCATATTAACAACCATCATCATGTATCTTAAATAAAAGTCACATACGCCCAATACCAACTCACAAACCAACCATTTATTTCCAGAAAAAACACCCAACACAAGCTAACATGTTCTACATCTAAGTACTAAAAATAAGAATGGAGCTTTTGCACTTACCAAAGCTTGAAAGTTGGGATAAAGATAATGGACACTCACCACTCTCTCTCGGTTTGACTAAAAATTTCTGTGACTTGAGTTTTGGTTGTGCGCAAGCGCCTGTGTATTTACGTGAAGAAGAGGAAGAGCAGAGAAGTGTCGGTTTCGGTAATAATAAAAGGAATTGGGAGCAATGCTTATCGGTTAAGTCTTACTTTATTGAATCCTAGCAAAGACTTGATGAAAAGAAGGTGGGGCCTTCTCCATTATTTATCAAATGCATTACAGCTGTATTCGGGGCGTCCATGTAAGGCGTTCTAGTACCTGATTATAAGACTGGCACGTGGCACTCTTTTATTGGTCTAATTTACATTCGAAAATTATAAAAAAGATTTGTAGGACCATAAATTTTTAACAAATCTAATTAAATCAATGGTGCAAAATTAATAGATCTAGAATGAGATAGAATTTTATATTTTATTTAAAAGTTTAAAATATTATATTTTAATATTATTATTATTTTAAGATTTAAAAAAAATTAAATTAAAATTTAAAAAAATAAATTATTTATTATATTTTATATGAATATTTAAAATAAATATAATGATGAAATTAAATGAAAATTTTATATTTATAAAATGAGAAATACTTTAGTCACAAAGTGATTACATAAAAGTAATCCTACAAACTGACATGGTTTGATGTGATTCGTTAAATTGTAAAATTACTTTTATTATAAAGTAGATCTAATAATTCAGATGAAACCATATTATTTTATATGATTATTTTTATGTAATTCATTTGTCGATATAGAAGTCTTCTTATAAAATTTAAGAAGTTTCCAATTACTTTAAGAATAATAAATTGACTTTGCTTTTGAGATAAAAGTAATCTATAGAATTATGACCAAGTCAATTGTGGTGGGCTACCTGTTTTCTCATTTATTTTTTTCAAAATATACTTTAAGGTTCATGGGAACGTTTGACTTATTTCCAAACTCTATTTCCAAACTCAAGTTTAGAGAGAGGATGGTGCAACGTCTATCGCTCCCAATTTCTGCTTGGAGTTATCGTTAGTATTATTTTTTTATTATGTTTTTTTATATATTTTTTTTATAAAAAAATTATAATATTATTAAAATATATTTTCTTAATCACTAAGTAAAAAGAAAAATAAAAAAATAAAATAAAAAACTACAACAGTAAAAAGGAAAGGTAAAAACTAAAGGTGACACTGTCATTTTCCTTCCTTTTATGTATAGAGGGTTATGCTATAGCTTCCGCTGGGTTTAACATTCATGTATTTTTTTAATTTATTTTTTTATATATATTTTTTACACTTTTAAATATTTAAAAAAAATAAATTTTAAATATCATTAAAAAACACTTCCTTAATCAGAAAGTAAAAACAAAATCATTAAAAAATATTTTCTTAATCACGAAGTAGAATAAAAAATAATTTTTATTTTTTTAAAATATTTAAAATTATTAAAAATATCTATATAAAAAAAAATTAAAACAAACAGATATAAAAAAAACACTAGATGCTCCAGCGGGAGCCCTCAGCGGGGCATCTAGCAGTTTCCTTGAAGAGATGATTTTTGGCATGCATATTTACCAACCCTATTAGGCCAACTCAACTGCCTCCCTCAAGGGCCCGCCGAGGTTGTTCCGGTCTAAAGTCGGTTCCTTTAGTTTTAAAAAATTGATCGGTATTGGTATAGTTTCGAATCTACGTTTTTTAGGATCGGATGTATTTGTTATATTATATATTTTAAATTATTTTTTAATATTATATATAATATTTTTTTATTATATATATAAAATAATATAAATTATAATTATATATAAGACAATATTATAATAATTTATAACATAAAATTCTAATATTAAACATGAAAATTTATTTGATCATATACTTTAGACATAAAATATATATAAAAATAACATTTTATGACATAATAAATTCTCTATATATTCCTTTTGATAAGTATATATAAATTAGTAATATTAATATACATTAGTATATAATATATATTAATTATTATTTACATTTTGTAACCTAATACTAATAGTCTAGAGCAATGCTAGATACAGTCCCTATTTGTGGACTGCAATGCAAGTCTAGGTAATTTTATCTTTAAATTTTTTTTAAATTACGAAACTATCCTTCCTGAAATGATGATTTTTCTCATTTAATAAAGGGTCTGCACATGCAGTCCCCACTTGAGGACTGCAAATAGAATTTCTCAATAGTCTAATATTATTAATAATATACTCTAAGTTTATATATAAATCATTATATAAACTACTATACTAAATAATTATATATTAAATAAACACTGAAGGATGCGATTCCTCCGCATAGGAACTCACTCATTCTAAAAGAGCGACCCAGCTCAGATCTTGTTGAAGATTCTGTAGATAACCCACTTATTCATTCTAAAAGAGAAAGCAAATATGAAATGAAGAACACGATCAGAAAAAAAGAAAATTAAAGAATGGCAAATTAATCGACCACGTGACTTCTTATTCTAAAGCAAATTCAAGTAATAATGTTGTCTGTTAGGCCACATATTCATCCTCATCTCCAAGAAAGACTATTGTTTTTTTTTTTTAATACACCAATAAAGACTATTGAGTCATTGACTGCACTGATTGCTATTTAAAAAAAAAAAAAAAAAAAATGGTCGGAACACCATTATTTCGCATGTACTTCCAATTTTGAACTGGATCAGGTCGGGTGAACAGCCCTGTTACTGTGGGAATACTATTGCTATTTAATTTATGTGATAACATTAACTTAAATGACTATATAATATATATGTTGTATTTTTCACAAAAAATAGTAATACCATTCCCATATATATTTTCAATGTTTTGAAAATTACCGATAAAATAGCTATATAAAATGCAAAGGTGAGACACTACCAATCGAGAGAATTGAATAATTAGCGGTTGGTCACATTTTTTGTCTTGAGGTACGGAGAAATAGTGTGAAGTTTTTGAAAGAACAAAAATGTAATGTGTGTAGATCAGTATTTCTAGATAAAAGAGATGTGTTCTTTTAATAGAGTTTTGAGTTCAACCACTTGTGTAGAGTTGGTTCGAGTTATACGATGATCAGTTGGACTGTTATATTTTGGAGTAGTCAAGTCAATACGAGTTCTGCTGTATCAGTCCATTTGAAACTTTGTACATTACAAAAGGTTTTAATCTCTTTAAAGAGAACGGAATTTTCATGTCTCAATCAAAATTATTTTTATTTAAATGTTAATTTTATTATAATTTCTATTATATTTTTATGTATTTCACTAACACAATTTTCCCTCTTAGTTGACACATTCCCCACCGTAGGTAATATCTATCCCTACCTCTCAGCCAAGGATGTCCACAATCTTACTTATTCATAAAAGTGCCACTAAGCCCTTCTACCGTGTAGCCTTTCTGTGAAACCATGAAGTTGTTTTTACGTAATTATGGTTGTCATTGAGTATAATTCATGGTAGAGTAATACTCACTGGACTCAAATTTTAAGTTCAATCATGTTTTGAGTTGCGTTTGGGTTTGTCGATATCAGGGATTTAATCAGTATATTTCGGTGGCAGGATCATGTGTTTGCATGAACAATATTATAAGACCAATTTACGGAGTAATATGATCTTAGAATTTAATCGTGAAGTTGTTGGGAGAAATTATGTGACAATCTAAGTATTTTGGAGGTAATGATATTTTAGTGTTTGGGGATTTTAGACTTTAGGAGAATATAGATTTTTATTTATTTATATATTTCGTGTTTTAATTATGAAGTACGTGTTCAGTTAGAAATTTATACTAGTTATGTGACTATTATAGGTAACAATTGATACCCCATGGCATTATTGTGAAGAATTCAAAAAAAGTTAAAACGTTCAAATAAGCGGAAACCTATACTAGACTTTGCATAAAATGAATTAATTGAGCTTGATTTTATGGAAAATATGTATGTTTTGTTATGAAAAGAAAACTTGAAAACAACCTCGGTCAGTTATCTGCATTACTCTTGAAATCTGTACAAAAGGATAAAAATAGTTTTTGTTATGGTTGGTGTAAACATGAACTATTTTTAGCATTATGTTTCTGAATAGTGCAAAATATATATATATATATATATATATATATATATGAAATCTTAAAATTTATGCACAACTAAGGTTGCATTCAGATAATGGAGTGATCTCTAGTGATCAGTGACCACTCCACTACTATTAAATATTTTATCATTATTTTCTACCTACTTTTCACTACTTGTTACTACTATTCACTACAATTCAATATTTTATCCTTTCTTTTTTATCACTATTCACCTATCATCTGAGATCACCTCACTGCTCAAATGTAGCCTATGTGAATATGCTCTAAATTTATTTTTGATTATGTGAAGATGATATAAATATATTCAGTACTCTATTTTGATATAATGTGGCATTTGAAAAATCTTTGGCATGACATTTTGATTCTGTTTTTGGTTCTGATCCGATGATTCTGATTCTGAGATTGTGATGGCACCAATATTTCTATTTTGCTATGATATATGGCCTTGTTACGAGATACAACAGTGACCTCCAGCCTAGCCACGTGTAATAGTTAGGGGTGTAAATTTAAACCGGAAAACCGGTCGGGACAGGACCGAACCGGACCGGTTGGTCCGGTTTTGAACCGGTCCGGTCCGGAACAGGTTCCTATTTTATGAAAACCGGCCGGTTCCGGTTCGGTTCCGGTTCCGTAGTTTTCAGGACCGAACTGGACCGGTTGGAAAAAACAAATATAAAAATTAATTTTATATATTATACAAAATATATATATATAATATATAATTATATGTTAAATTTTTATATATAATATATATAATTATATATCATATATGAAAAAATTTCATATTATAATTTATAAATAATAACATAAAATGTTAATCTTAAATATGAACATTTGTAATTTATTTGATCATATGTTATTAATATAATTATATATAAGATAATGTTGTTATAATTTATAAAATAAAAATTTAATCTTAAAGATGAAAATTTAATTGATCATATGCTTTAAGCATAATATATATTAAATTTTTAATAACATTTTATAATAAGAATTAACACTTTATTATATATTTTTTACATTTAAAAAAAATCAGAAAACCGGACCGGACCAGACCGGAAACCGATAAAACCGGAGGTAACGGTTTAGGAGGGTAATCGGGACGTAATCGGTTTTGAAAAATATAAAACCGGTACATACCGGTTCGGTCTTAGATTTTGTCCAAAACCAGACCGGACCGGACCGGTTACACCTCTAGTAATAGTAGTGGCATCCGGCCCTGCCACTGGTTATAGTAGTAGCCTCTGTTTGAGTGCACACCGTTTTGGTGACAGAGTGATTCATTTTCTCCTTGGCTATCCTTAGATTGCACAATCCTACCACAGTGGTTAAACATGACCTATATTCTGATATGATATGATGATGATACTTAATTATGTTGTGCCAAAGAATTTTGGAATATGAATATTTTGAACTGTCGCTAAGATATTTTAATAACATGTGTTAATTAGGCGTTCAAAAACTAAAAATATTTTTTTCTGCATTTTGAACCTTGCAAATTTTCATGTATACATACTAATATACATTCTATAATTACTGAATTGTTGATAACTCACCCCTTATCTACACAATATTTTTCAAATGAGTTGAATATTTTGGCTAAAGATCAAAATTAGGGAGCATGAGCAAGATTATTGAAGTATGGTGAATTAAACACAAGAGGATGCTATAATTGTTTGAGGATTTCATTTAGTATATTTTGTCGTGTTCTCATGGCTTGGTATTTTGGAAGTTGATGTTTATATTAAGATATTATTGTATTCCTAATTAATTATTTGGAGTAGTTGATTTAAAACAGTGAGATTTATGTGTAATTGAGAAATTTGAGCCTATGTCTATACCATGAGATATGATTTTAAGTGAAAGGTAGTAACTCTCTGACCTATCCAGGTACAAGGTGTTACACTTATATTTTTATTTTTGGGGATGTAACTTTGAATCTATGCTCATAATTTTTATTTTTGGGTTTGTAATATTTGTTGTATTATAGGTTAAAATATAGATATTTTTTGTTATTAAGTAGTCTTAGTATTGTTTTAGAGATATTGTGGCTACTAATAAATAGAGATTTTAAATTTTATGTGAAATTATGTTAATCAGGTCAAATAGGTTATGCAGGCTAGTTCAATCCATTTATGTGAAATGGACCGACACGAACAATGTCGTGTTGACCTATTTCTAATTAATTATTAAGCAGGTGACACGATACGACCCATTATTTAAATGGTTTGTATTAGGATTTGAAAATCTTATCCAGTTTAACCGGTCGTGTTTGAACTGATCCATATAGATGCATATCCATGATTTGACAAAGCATGAACACAATCCATGACTTGACAAAACAGGATCTTCTCTTAAGAGAGACATCATCTTCAACCTCCTAAAACTCTAAATTTCTCCATTGTATTGGGTGATATGTGAGACCAAGAAAGATTGTAAAAACATCAATCATAAGTGAATTTTGCCTCAAACAACCAGATAAGTTCTCCTCAACTTAGATATTTCCAATTATTTACTCTCTTAACATTGCATCGAATGGTAAAAAAAAATAGAGAAAGAACATAAGACGCAGACTGCACTGCACACGTGCAGCATGCATAGCACATGCACGGTGTGCACCCATTTCCATTATCATGCAAAACCTACAGCCACCGGTGATACAACAACAACGGAGATACAAGGATGGAGAAGAATGGAGCACTGTGCACAGTGTGGACAGAGAGCAACAAGCTATCGAAGGCCCATGCACAAGCGTCCGTGAATTGATGGGGACACCACTGTCTACAACCAGAACTACTGACGATTTCTGTCATCAGTGGGGAAGTTCATTGACAACGTAAGCTGATCACCATGGGCATTGCATTATGGGTGGAGGATGCACGCTGTTGTGCACCCTGAAGGACAACCACCGGCCACAACTACTGTGACGTCCATAAAATTCTGGTGTTTTTAATTCCTTTTATTTAGTTGTGTTATTTTAATTATGTTATATTATTTGTGTTATTTTATTTTTGGGCTTGTTTATTGTAGTGTTTTATTTGTGGGCTGTGTGTGTGTGTTTTTTTTGGGCCATGTATTGTGTGAAGCCCGAAGCCCAACCTGTGTAGCATTAAGCCCAACCTTGTGTTTAAACCCAACCCGAGTATTTATGTTGAGCCAGCCCGTGCATCTTGAGCCCAGCCCATGTGGTCTCTCAACCCAGCCCCTCCTTTTACTCAAACGATGCCGTTTTAGTCAAGGAAAAGCTAGGGCTTCATCACTTTCCCTTTGGCGCCGCACAACACTTCTTCTTCCTTTTTCTTCCCTTCTTTTCCTTTCTTCTATTTTCTTCTTCTCCCTTCTTCTTTCAGTAGCTACTACCGTCGCCGTGCGGACTTAGTCACGCAATTCAGTCGCATGTCGCCACCTCCATCTTCCATTTTCTTTTCTGTGTCATTCGGCATGAACCCCGAAGGCTCGCTATCAAGTCGTGGCTTCACACGACCACCACCACCTTCCACCTCGAGCTCCCATGGCTGTCCCGTGTCTATCAGATGTCCATCCTTCATCTACTGTTGACCCAACACTTCACCACGCAACCTACACTGCCACGCACGGTTCACTGCTGTTTCTCTTCTTCTACCCTTGTGACACACGGGCACCTACCACCGCTGTGTTTGGTCTATAAATAGGCCACGACTTCTACAATAAAGCCTGCCGAGTTCCTCTTCCTTCCTCTCTTGTCTTAGTCATCTTCTTTCTTTGTTGATTTGTGTGTTGTTCTATAATTTTTGTGTTGAATCCGTGAGCTTGTGAAGCTTTGCCGAGCTCTATCTTGGTTCTAAAATTGTTTATTTCACTCAGTTTCCTTGGTGAATATACTGACTTGCCGTGGGTTGAGATTTTCCACCCTTTTATTCTAGATTGAATTCCTTTAAGAGAAAACCCACTAGAAAAGCCATTGTTTTATTGAAAATCACTGTTGCCGCCGTTGTGTCGCCGCCTTCTGCAACGCCCCTTTTGCTTGATCTTTCAGAATTTTCCATCTTCATTTGTATGTAATTTTCCAGTTTCAAAATAATATTGTTGTATTTGTCTTATGTAAACTGTAACTGTTGGCATGTTGGAAATTGGGCCTTGGGCAGTTAAAATGTTGGGTTATGATTATCGTTGGATTTGGTGTTGGGCATTGGGCCGGATTGGAGGACGGGATTACGCGCGCAGTTGTGAAACTGTATATTTCTAAATGATTGAGATTTTATGTATAAATGAATTATTTAATTGTACTCTAATAAACTGTTGAAATACATATTTATCGTTTTTAGTAAATTGTGCTGTGATGTCACATTGTCTGTTTCGAATTGTGACTGAAAATGTGGGTGTGTGTGTATCACGACCCCAAGCCGAAATGAAGCATTATCTCGGTGGAGCTCCTCTAGTGACTCTGGAGCGTAACAGACTGACGTGACGTCCCCTGAGTTGTTGCAGACTCTCGTACCGATTCCGTGACCTTTTGGCTAGCGAGGTTAGAGGATGCTTGCCCATGTACGCACTGGGCACGAAATTGGGCATTGCTCATTACGAAGTCTCATGCACGGACGTTACCTATAGTGTGACGATGAGAGCCAGGGCGTGCGGACGGTCCATAGGGGAGATCGTGGTGCATGCAGTTTTTAATAATGGTTATGATTGGACCAAAATGGGATTTTTGGCGTGAGTAGTTAAAAGGGGCATTTTTGGGAAAAAGAATGTGGTCTTGTTTTTCTGCAATATTTGTCCGTATGGGGATGCATGATTATATTAATATGTTTTAAATCTCTTGGATATTGTTTTGGTTAATTACTTGCTGAGATGTCATAATCTCATTGTGGTATTTCATCCTACGATTCCGTCTTATGGTATCGTAGAGTTTGCCGTAGAGTCTGATGCAGAGCCCAAGTATGAACCCGAGGGATTAGCTCCGTCGGAGGTTTGAGTTGCTGAGATATTGTTCAGGGCTATGGAATTTTGTTTCCCTTATGTTATTTTCTATCTTTAATTTATCTGTCGGATGACTGTAAAATCCTTGTAAAGTTACTTTACTCTTTTTGAATAAATTCTGGTACTTAATAAAGAAAGTCCTTATTATTTCTCCGCTAGGAATATTATTTTACACTTATTGCATGTTGAACACACTCTGAGCATTGGTCGTTGGGGTGCTTGATCCGTGTGGTCATCATCTTGGTGTCACGAACTCCACAAAAATAACACGTGGGGGTCGAGGGCACCACAGGTGGTATCAGAGCGGTTTGGCTCTAGGTAAAACCGTGAAAATACCTAGGTGCAATACCATAAAATTTTATTATATTTCAACTTGTTTATTAAATATCGAGTTTTAAATGATGCGTTTTATCAGAAAGATGGACCGATCGGGAATGCCACATCCGGAACCTGAGAACGACTTGTCTCGTATTGATGGGAATCTCGCTATGTCTAAAGCCTTAACCCGTATGACTTAATTTCTTCAACAAAATTTTCTGCCGCAAAGGGAACAACAAAACGGTTGTCCGTATGAGCGCTTTTTAGCTCATAGAACCCCTGCTTTTTCTGGGCAAGAGGATCCACTTCGTGCTGAGAGGTGGATTAGTGATCTCGAAAAGACATTCGAGATCTGTGGGTGTACTGAAGCTCATAAAGTGTTGTACGCAAGTTACCTGCTGCAAGGAGATGCAACTGCTTGGTGGGGGACCGAGCGGGAACTTTTGAAAATGGAGTTAGGATCTATTGCAACGGTATCTTGGGCGCGCTTTAAAAAGGAATTCAATGACTGTTTCTTCCCGAACACTATGAGGAAGTAGAAGGCCTGAGAGTTTAACAATTTAGTGCAAGGGGAGATGACGGTAGAGCAGTATGCTCGGTTATAGAACTCGGGAAGTTCGCTACCCATTTGATTACTACAGAAGAGATGTGAATTGAGCGATTTCAGGAGGGTCTATGGCGAAAGATCCGTAGACAGGTCGCTTGTCTGCAAATCCTGACCTTCCAGCAGTTGGTGGAGGTTGCTACGATTGCAGAGCAGAAGTTTATTGACCCTATTGCCACTCCGATTGGACAAAAGAGAAGAGATTTCGGGAAAGGTAGTAGTTCTGGGTCTACACCTAAGTTTACTACCAGGGCTGGAGCCCGACCGCAGATGGCCACCGGAGTACGAATGGGGGGACGAGCACCAGTATGAAAATGCAATAGGTCGCATGTAGGTGAGTGGCGTATGACTGGGATTCAGTGTTTCAGATGCGGACAGATGGGACATCTTGCCCGCAATTGCCCTTCCATGACTCAGGAGAACCAAGGCAGTTATCGTGGTGGGCGGACTACCTCAAGACCAACTGTTCAGGCTAGGGTGTACGCAGTGACCACTGGTGAGGTAGATGATGAAGCTCTGTAGATTCAGAATGCTGGAGTCATCACAGGTATAGATTTCTATCCAATCATTTGAAATTGCTATACCTTGTGATTTGATTGATAGATTTCATCTGTAGTTTTAATCTCTTTAGGTAGAGTTCGACTGTATGAATTTTATGCTTGCACCTTGTTTGATTTGGGAGCATCTCAGTCGTTCGTATCTACCACTTTTGCACGGATGTGCAACCTAGTCTTTAAACCTTTATCGCAGTCTTTGGTGGTGAAGTTACCAAATGGAGAGATTGTGTGGTGTTCAAAGGTTACCCTAGGTTGCCCTTTGGTTATTAGTGGAATGACTCTTAAGGCAGATTTGATAATGTTTAAATTACTTGAGTTTGATATTATTTTAGGAATGGACTGGTTATATCAGTATTTTGCCAGTATTAATTGTCGTAGTCGGATAGTTAGTTTCCAACTACCCGGTGGGAAGCATTTAGAGTTTGGTAAGATAAAGTCAAAACCCGTAGTTATATCTGCCATTCAAGCAAGCATGGACTTAGCAAATGGGGCGGATGCCTTCTTGGTTCAAGTGGTATCTGCACTTTCGGAGAAAAAATCTTTAGCAGATATTCCGATTGTGAATGAGTTCTCTGATGTGTTTGTGGATAATTTGCCTGGCTTGCCACCTGTTCATGATTTGGAGTTCGCCATCGATCTAGAATACGGTGCGGCACCAATTCATAAGGCTTAGTACCGAATGGCGCCAGCGGAGTTAAAAGAGCTGAAAAATCAACTGCAAGAACTAGTAGATAAGGGGTTTATCAAGCCTAGTTATTCACCTTGGGGGCACCAGTGCTATTTGTTAAGAAGAAGGATAGTACCCTTAGAATATGTATAGATTACCGAGAGCTTAATAAGGTAACCATCAAGAATAAGTACCCCTACCTCGAATTGATGATTTATTCTATCAACTCCAAGGTGCAACAACTTTTTCAAAGATTAACTTAAAATCGGGATACTATCAATTGAGGATAAAGGATCAGGATATACCTAAGACTGCCTTTAAGTCTAGGTATAGGCATTATGAGTTTAAAGTGATGCTTTTTGGATTAGCCAATACCCCTGCATCATTTATGGATATGATGAATAGAGTATTCCGACCCTATTTAGATTCCTTTGTGATAGTTTTTATTGATGATATATTAGTCTATTCTCGAGAATCGAAAGAGCACGCCAGTCACTTTCGTTTGGTTCTGGGTAAGTTGAGAGAACATCAACTCTATGCAAATTTGAATAAGTGTGAATCTTGTTTGGAGGAGATTAAGTTTCTTGGTCATGTTATGTCCCGAGATGGAGTGGCGGGATCCAAGTAAAGTCGAAGTTGTCTTGGCATGGCCACGCCCTTCAACTTTGCACAAAATTCGAAGTTTCTTGGGACTTGCCAGTTACTATCACAGGTTTGTGGAAGGCTTTGCTCGATTGTCTGGACCTCTCACTACTCTTACCAGGAAAAATGTGGAGTTTGTTTGGTCCGACAAATGTGAGAAAAGTTTTCAGGAGTTGAAGAAGAGGTTAACTACAACACCTTTTTTGGCCCTTCCGGAACCTCATAAGCCATTTGTGGTTTTTAGTGATGCTTTTAAATTTGGTTTGGGATGTGTTGTTATGCAGGAGGGAAGAGTTGTGGCGTTTGCATTTCGCCAATTAAAAGATCATGCAAAGAAATATCCCACGCATGATTTGGAGTTAGCAGCTGTGGTTTTCGCTCTTAAGATTTGGCAGTACTATTTATATGAGGAGACTTGTGAAATCTACACTATTCATAAGAGTCTTAAACATCTCTTCTCGCAGAAAAATCTTAATATGAGACAGAGGAGATGGTTAGAGTTAATCAGTGATTATTAGTGTGAGATTAAGTACCACCCAGGAAAAGCAAATCAGGTAGCAGATGCGCTTAGTCGGAAGTCTTATTCGGTTGATGAGACTGAGTCACCAGAGTTAGACTCTTCTATTTGCTATGAGGAGACTTCTTGCTGAGAGTTCACAGTAGGAAGAGAGGTTGACTTCAATACATGATATCTGAGTTCTTGATTTTGAGGAGTTAAAGACTCTACAGGAAAATGACTCTAAGTTGTTAGATATTAGAGAAAGAGTCAAGCAGTCACAAGGACCCGTGCATTTCAGTCTAAGTAAAGATGGGATTCTTTTATTCCAAACTTGTAGGGTGATTCCTACAGATTCAAAATTTAAAGAAAGAATCTTGGCTGAGGCCCATGCAGCTCCTTATTCAGTTCATCCTGGAAGTACAAAGATGTACCGAGACTTGAAGAAAAGTTTTTGGTGGGAAGGAATGAAGAGAGACATTGCTTTGTTTATTGCAAAATGTACAACTTGTCGGCAGGTTAAAGCTGAGCATCAGAGGCCTGTTGACTATCTTCAACCACTCCCCATTCCCGAGTGGAAATGGAACGACATTGCAATGGATTTTGTAATAGGACTACCAAGGATGCCTAGTGGGAAGAATTCAATCTGGGTAATTATTGATCGGTTGACCAAGAGTGCCCATTTCTTATCTATTTCTAACACTGATACTTTGGGAAGTTTAACTCGGTTGTATGTTAAGGAAATTGTACGTCTTTATGGAATACCCAAGAGTATAGTGTCAGATAGGGACCCACGATTCACGTCTTACTTTTGGAAGTGTTTGCAGACAGCTTTGGGCACCAAGTTGAAATTTAGTAGTGCTTATCATCCTCAAACCGACAATCAATCAAAACACACTATTTAGACCCTTGAGGATATGTTGCGAGCTTGTGTTTTAGATTTTAAGGGAAGTTGGAAAAATCATCTGTCGCTTATAGAGTTTGCTTATAATAATAGTTTTCAAGCAACTATTCAAATGACCCCTTATGAAGCTCTTTATGGAAGAACTGTAGATCTCCCTTGTTTTGGGATGAAGTTGGCGAAGGGAATCTACTTGGACCAGAAATTGTTCAAGAAATGAGGAATCAGGTTCAAGTTATAAGAAATAAAATGGCAGCTACACAGAATCGTCAAAAAAACTATTCGGACACGAGGAGAAGAGATCTATTATTTGAGGAAGGTGATTGGGTATACCTCAAAGTTTTTCCAATGAAAGGCGTTAAGCGTTTTGGTAAGAAAGGGAAACTTAGCCCGATGTATGCTGGTCCTTTTGAAATTCTGGAAAAGGTTGGACCTGTTGCTTACCGTATTGCCTTGCCAGAATATTTTGGAAAGATTCATGATGTTTTCCACGTGTCGTTATTGAAGAAGAGCTTTGGATAGCAAGAACCACGTTTCGTTGATCCAGGAAGCATTCAACTCCGGCTTGATCTCACGTATGAAGTTGTGCCAACTCAGATCTTGGACAGAAAGGAGCAACAATTGAGATCCAAGACGATACCTTTAGTTATGGTATCTTGGGAAGATCCTTTGGCTCAAGATTATTTATGGGAGAGAGAGACAGACATGAGAAAGTTCTACCCTTACTTGTTTGGGTAGTTTAGAATGTTTGTTTTCTTTCTCAAGCTTGTTTTGAGCTTTGTGTTGTATATTGTTTTGGAATCAATGAAGGAACTTGCCAATTTCAAGGATGAAATTTCTTTTAAGGGGGAGAGGTTGTAAGGTCCATAAAATTCTTGTGTTTTTAATTCCTTTTATTTAGCTGTGTTATTTTAATTATGTTATATTATTTGTGTTCTTTTATTTTTGGGCTTGTTTATTGTAGTGTTTTATTTGTGGGCTGTGTGTGTGTGTTTGGTTTTGGCTCGTGTGTTGTGTGAAGCCCAAAGGCCAACCAGTGTAGCATTAAGCCCAGCCTTGTGTTTAAACCCAACCTGAGTATTTATCTTGAGCCCAGCCCATGTGGTCTATCAACCCAACCCCTCATTTTACTCAAACGACGCCGTTTTGGTCAAGGAAAAGCTAGGGTTTCATCACTTTCCCTTCGGCGCTTCACAACACTTCTTCTTCCTTCTTCTTCTCTTCTTCTCCTTTCTTCTATTTTCTTCTTCTCCCTTCTTCTTCCAGCAGCTGTTGCCTTCACCATGCGGACTTAGTCACGCAATTCAGCCGCATGTCGCCACCTCCATCTTCCATTTTCTTCTCCGTGTCCTTCGGCATGAACCTCGAAGGCTCGCTGTCAAGCTGTGGCTTCACACGACCACCACCACCTTCCACCTCGAGCTCCTATGGCTACCCCGTGTCTATCAGATGTCCATCCTTCATTTGCTGTCGACCCAACACTTCACCACTCAACTCGCACTGCCAAGCACAGCTCACTGCCGTTTTCTCTTCTTCTACCCATGTGACACACGAGCACCTACCACTACTGTGTTTGGTCTATAAATAGGCCACGACTTCTACAATAAAGCCTGCCGAATTCCTCTTCCTTCCTCTCTTGTCTTAGTCATCTTCTTTCTTTGTTGATTTGTGTGTTGTTCTATAATTTTTGTGTTGAATCCGTGAGCTTGTGAAGCTTTGCCGAGCTCTATTTTGGTTCTAAAATTGTGTATTTTACTTGGTTTCCTTGGTGAAAATACTGACTTGCTGTGGGTTGAGATTTTCCAACCTTTTACTCTAGATCGAATTCCTTTGAGAGAAAACCCACTAGAAAAGCCAATGTTTTATTGAAAATCATTGTTGCCGCCGTTGTGCAACACCCCTTTCGTTTGATCTTTCAGAATTTTCCATCTTCTTTTGTATGTAATTTTCCAGTTTCAAAATAATATTGTTGTATTTGTCTTATGTAAACTGTAACTGTTGGCATGTTGGAAATTGGGCCTTGGGCCGTTAAAACGTTGGGTTGTGATTATGGTTGGATTTGGTGTTTGGGAAGGATTGGAGGACGGGATGACACGTATAGTTGTGAAACTGTATATTTGTAAATGATTGAGATTTATGTATAAATGAATTATTTAATTGTACTCCAATAAACTATTGAAATACATATTTATCGTTTTAAGTAAATTGTGTTGTGATGTCACGTTGTCTGTTTGGAATTGTGACTGAAAATGTGGGTGCGTGTGCATCACGACCCCAAGTAGAGATGGGGCATTATCTCGGTGGAGCTCTTCTGGTCACTCGGGAGCGTAACAGACTAACGTGACATCCCCTGAGTTGTCGCAGGGCGACGACAGGAACAGACGAGATGGTAACGCTCATGTACCGATTCCGTGACCTTTTGACTGGCGAGGTTAAAGGATGCTTGCCCATATATGCACTGGGCGCGGAATTGGACATCACTCATTACAAAGTCTCGCACGGACGTTACCCGTGGTGTGATGATGAGTGTCAGGGCGTGTGGACGGTCCATAAGGGAGACCATGGTGCATGCATTTTTTAATAATGGTTATGATTGGACCAAAATGGAATTTTTAGAATGAGTAGTTAAAAGGGGTATTTTTGGGAAAAAGAATGTGGTTTTGTTTTTCTGCAATATTTGTCCGTATGGGGACGCATGATTATATTAATATGTTTTAAATCTCTTGGAGGTTGTTTTGGTTAATTACTTACTGAGATGTCATAATCTCATTGTGGTATTTCACCCTACGGTTCCGTCTTGTGGTGCAGTAGAGTCTGACGTAGAGCCCGAGTATAAACCCGAGGGATCAGCTCCGTCGGAGGTTTGAGTTGTTGAGATATTGTTTAGCGTTATGGGAATTGTTTCCCTTATGTTATTTCTTGTCTTTAATTTATCTTTCAGATGACTGTATAATTCTTGTAAAGTTACTTTACTGTTTTTGAATAAATTCTGGTACTTAATAAAGAAAGTCCTTATTATTTCTCTGCTGCGAATATTATTTTACACTTATTGCATGTTGTACATACTCTGAGCACTGGTCGATGGGGTGCGTGATCCGTGCGGTCATCATCCCAGTGTCACAAACTCCAAAAAAATAATACGTGGGGGTCAAGGGCGCCACAACTATGCTCACCAGATTTTTCTATAACCAGCATGGTGACCCCCAACAATAAAAGCTCCATCAACCATAGAGCTCCTAGCCATGTTCAATACTTGGGAAAACACTTCTCCACGCCGGAAGTGGCCCCTTGCTGTGAAGCTCAGCCTGGTCGTATGCACCCCTAGGCCACTGGCATTTTCTGTCACCGTAGAGCTCCTAGCCACAACAAGCATGCACCACCTCCAACATGCAAAAACAAGTTGCCTCACCTGCTGCAACATCTTGCCGCACCACGGCGACCAAGGTTTCATGCCGTAGAAGTTCCTTGCCACCCTCACCAACCTTGTACATCCTGGATGCTTCCTTGCCCACAGAGAGAACCTCAAGTCACCCAGAAGGGTGGAGCAAACACGTACATAGATAGACCACTCCATGGGAAGAAACTAATTGCGACGAGCAACCGACCTTGTCAAGAAAGAGCTCGGAAGCGAGACTTATTGTCTGATGAAGAATGGTGAGCAACAACACACAGACAAACAACCATTCTATGGGAGGCAACATGACCAACGTCTCCTGGAGCTCAACGAAGGTGTCTTGCCGGTACCACACTAGACCAACATCTACGCTTCATGTCTAGCTCGCATACCTTGCCAAATTGGTTCGTAGCTGGAGCACCTCACACATCAAATAGCGGCATGACACTACCGGCTACCATAACTATAGACAGAGTTCACCAGCAAGAGACCCAGAAGGGTGGAGCAAAGCTGTAGGGAGTTCAATGCATATGAAGCACGTAAAGCCGGCAAGCATGAACATGAGAACAAAAACGTTGCACTTTGATCACCAGCTATAATCAACCGGGAGTCATCACTTAAACAAAAAGAAAGTGCAAAAAGATTATACTTAGGGGCGAACAATACCCATTACGCAAAAAATCACTCAGCAACAAACAACTTCAGTCAAGGAATAATTGAACCGCTCGAGCATCTTAATTTGTTATCATCAAAATAGACCATTTGGCATCACGGGCATCCTGTGTCCTCATTGTTGCCAAAGCATGGCTGCCTACAGGCATCACTCGTGTGTCACCAGCCTTCACCACACTCAAGCGAGATGTCTCATGTTTGCAAATCTCACATTTGTGATTTGGATTATCTAATCTAACCTGTTGGATTTTGTAGTACGATCGAGCTCCAGCTCTCGCCACAAAGTGCAGTCATGCTTCAACTCCCACTGCAACAAAGTACTCGAGCTCAACTCTAACATCTCTCGCCAAAGTCAATGCTTCGTACTAGCCCCCATAATTGAGTTCCTACACTCGCTCCCTTTTACGCTATCGAGGCATCTACTGCTAACACTTAAGCCTAGTTCCTACACTCGCCCATTTTACATGGTCGAGGAACACCTAAGTTGAGTTCCTACATTCACCCATTTTATGCGGTCGAAGCATCCTCCTGCTAGAACCTAAGTTGAGTTCCTATAGTCACCCATTTTACGCAGTCAAGGTATTATCTCCTAACATCTAAGGTGAGTTCCTACACTTGCCCATTTAATGTGGTCGAGTCATCCTTCAGCTACACTTAAAGGAGAATGACTCCACTTGCCCAATTTATGCGATCGAGACTTCCTCCCGCTACATTTAAAGCTGAGTGACTCCACTCGCCCAATTTACGCAATTGAGACGTCCTCCCGCTACACTTAATGCTGAGTGACTCCACTCGCACCATCAGCATGGCCAAGACATCCTCCCGCTAAACACAAGTCGAGTGTCTCCACTTGCCAGCATTGCCGCCAGCGAGTTACTTTTGGCAACGAGCCTCTGAGCTTTACAACTGCCTCACATGGGCTCAACAACTGCTTAAAATGGACCCACGGGGTCGAAGGGCTTCCTGACCACTTAAGCACAGGTTGCTACAAACAAACTTTTACATTTACATAAAAACAGATACATTAAACACCAGAAGAAAATCGCAGAACAAGGCAAAATCCACTAATGCTACCAAAAACAAAAAATGATCACAAAATTCAGAAATTTACGCACTTTACTAATTATAAATAGTCACATGCAATCGTTAGCACACTCAATTATCACGCAAACATTCTTTCAAACAAACCTCCCAGAGGCTCATCCTTGAAGGCCCTTACTACAAATTTCACAGATTCTTCTTACCACTCATGAATATATCCATTGTATTGCACAAGAGCAACAAAATATTGACCAGTTTCCAGAATTGATATTTTTGCAGTTTTCTACAGGTTACCTCCATCACTATTGACTTGAAGATTCTCAAGGCTTTCTTTATTGAGCAAGTTGACCTTAAGAATCGTGGGCATCTGTTAGTGATAAAATTGACTGGGTCCCGCCAATTGAAAACCCATCACTAATAATAAAGGAACAGATAAAGTCAAGAGATAAGACAAAGAAGGGATAAGGCAATGAAGAGATTGTAACTCCCGGGCCTAGCGCCAAGCCTATATTTTTTTTATGGACCATAAAGCCCAAGCCTGTATTATCTTATTTTCAGACTCCACGTAAAGGCCTCTGCCCTGCCCTCACTTGGATAGACAGTTTTATGTCGGTTTTATCCTTATACATGCACACCGCTTTCTCCCATATCTAGGGTTTTAATTTGGTCTTTCAATCACCTATATATACCACACGTTAGAATACACAATCGTCTCTTTTCAATCCAAAGAGTAGCTGTTGCCCAACTTCGCGCAGTTCCTCCCAAACCGCTTCAATCGTGCACCACTTACCCAGTCCTGCACCTCCACGTAGCTGCCTCTAGCCACCACCCAATTTTTTTCGCCTTCACGGTTTTACTCAACCATCACATAGGAACTGCAGCTTCCCAAGGAGGTCAAGCCGCTGTATACTCCTCCACAACGCTGCCATAAGCCACCACTGTGACCTAGACGTGAACCCACTAGTGTAGCCACCATTAGCCATCAAGCAAAACCTCTATTCCTCACTCCTGAAGTAGAGGATGTGTTCCTCCTACCTTGAGCCACTGCGACAACTTCCCACCGAGAGCTTTTTCACGTTGCGGCCCCAGAAACCGCCGACGAAGACTTCGGTCATCCCAGGTCCGCCTCATGCCACCTCCGCCTCACGGTAATCTCCCTGTATGTTTTCTCTCTCATGCTCGGCTTGCTCATCCCTGTCTCATTAATTGATCTCTCTCTCTCTCTCTAACCAGTGTTCTGCCGCCACTCCCACCACCATGCCCAGTTCGCCAGCATATCCCCCCAGCCGCTTTCCACCACTCGAAACTTCTCTCGGTAAGTCCTTTGTCACTCTCCAAGCACAACGACGCTGCCTAGTATAAGTGTTTAGTTTCCGTAAACTTCCATAGGTTTAGTAAATATTTGGAGTTATAATTACAGTTTTACCCTTTTAGCCAATTGTTTCATGAACAAGTGTTTTCGGTAGGACATGTTTTTTTCCATGAGGCTACGTCGTTTTCAATAAATATTTTAGTATTCTATACGGGTTTTTGTCTCATGTTATAGTACAAAATTATATTAGTTAATATTAATGTTTTGGTCGGAGTTATTAAGTGGAAAAGTGATGAATTTAGAAAGTGACAGTGTTTTAGAGTTAAGAGAAATTCTAGGTTTTAGAGTATTAAAATAGGTATTTCAGGTTTAGATATTGAAATTCGTTGATTGGAAATTTATGGAAGTTACATGATTATTTTATAGGTGACGATTGATTTTCGTTCAGTACTGTTGTGGAGAATTTCTGATAAGCTAAGAAGTTCAGTTAAGAGGGGTTCCTATGCTAGACTTTGCATAAAAATAAAATGGATTGAAGTCAATTTTAGAAAATATGCATGTATTATCTTATTTTCAGACTCCACGTAAAGGCCTCTGCCCTGCCCTCCCTTGGATAGACAGTTTTATGTCGGTTTTATCCCTATACATGCACACCGCTTTCTCCCATATCTAGGGTTTTAATTTGGTCTTTCAATCACCTATATATACCACACGTTAGAATACACAATCGTCTCTTTTCAATCCAAAGAGTAGCCGTTGCCCAACTTCGCGCAGTTCCTCCCAAACCGCTTCAATCGTGCACCACTTACCCAGTCCTGCACCTCCACGTAGCTGCCTCTAGCCACCACCCAATTTTTTTCACCTTCACGGTTTTACTCAACCATCACATAGGAACTGCAGCTTCCCAAGGAGGTCAAGCCGCTGTATACTCCTCCACAACGCTGCCATAAGCCACCACTGTGACCTAGACGTGAACCCACTAGTGTAGCCACCATTAGCCATCCCGCAAAACCTCTGTTCCTCACTCCCGAAGTAGAGGATGTGTTCCTCCTACCTTGAGCCACTGCGACAACTTCCCACCAAGAGCTCCTTCATGTTGCGGCCCCAGAAACTGCCGACGAAGACTTCGGTCATCCCAGGTCCGCCTCACGGTAATCTCCCTCTATGTTTTCTCTCTCATGCTCGGCTTGCTCATCCCATAACCTCTCTCTCTCCCTGTCTCATTAATTGATCTCTCTCTCTCTCTCTAACCAGTGTTCTGCCGCCGCTCCCACCACCATGCCCAGCTCGCCAGCATATCCACCCCAGCCGCTTTCCACCACTCGAAACTTCTGTCGGTAAGTCCTTTGTCACTCTCCAAGCACAACGACGCTGCCTAGTATAAGTGTTTAGTTTCCGTAAACTTCCATAGGTTTAGTAAATATTTTGAGTTATAATTACAGTTTTACCCTTTTAGCCAATTGTTTCATGAACAAGTGTTTTCGGTAGGACATGTTTTTTTCCATGAGGCTACGTCGTTTTCAATAAATATTTTAGTATTCTATACGGGTTTTTGTCTCATGGTATAGTACAAAATTATATTAGTTAATATTAATGTTTTGGTCGGAGTTATTAAGTGGAAAAGTGATGAATTTAGAAAGTGACAGTGTTTTAGAGTTAAGAGAAATTCTAGGTTTTAGAGTATTAAAATAGGTATTTCAGGTTTAGATATTGAAATTCGTTGATTGGAAATTTATGGAAGTTACATGATTATTTTATAGGTGACGATTGATTTTCGTTCAGTACTGTTGTGGAGAATTTCTGATAAGCTAAGAAGTCCAGTTAAGAGGGGTTCCTATGCTAGACTTTGCATAAAAATAAAATGGACTGAAGTCAATTTTAGAAAATATGCATGTTTTGTTTTGAAAAGAAATTTGAAACAATCTCAGTTATTTGTTCTGCATTACTCATGAAATTCTGTATAAGAATAAAGTATTTTCTGACATAACTGGTGCAGACATGAGCCTATTTTTGACATTTTGTTTCTGAATTGTGCAAAAGAGAGTGAATATGAAATTTTGTACATAAATTGTATTTTTGTGATCTAATAATGTTTTGTTCTGAAGATGTTCTGTACTCTGATATAATGTGATTTTTGAAAACTTTTGGCATGACATTCTGGAATCTAGATTTGGTTTGTGGATCGTGATCTGTTTGACCTACCACGGGTGCTAATAGTGGCTTCTGTTTGGGTTGGTACCAGCTGTTCTGTTTTTGGTGCACCCATTTTGGAAACAAAGTGGTTTTTCTGGTGGTCTTTCCGGTGTGCACACTCAGGGCTCTGAGAATAAATAAGGGGAAGATTCACATTCTATTTCTACTCGGTTAGCTACCGGAATTTGCACAATCCTACCACGAGGGTTAAACATGGTCTCTGATGTGATATGATGTTAAGGTATGATTGTGGTTAGTTATGCTATGCCAAAAGCCTTTGTATAAGAATATTGTCTGAAACTTTCGCTCTGATATTTTGATAATATGTTCTGATTTTGTATTCTGAAAGTAAAATTATTTTGTTTCAACATTCTGAACTCTATAAATGCTCATGTTTGCACACTAGTATATGTTCTCTGCTTACTGAGTTGTTGATAACTCACTTCTTATCTCCATATACTTTTCAGATAATTTTGATGGTTCAGCTGGAGAACAAAACTAAGAAGTTTTAGCAAGGTGTTATGATCGTAGTGGAATAAGTGTCTGAGTGTACAAGTGCATATTCAAGAGTTGTAGTTAGTAAGTTGATTTATTTTCGGTATTTTGATTGATGTATTAAGGATATTTTCGAGTCTTTGGAGAGTTTTTCATTTATGTTATTGAGAACTTCTTTGTTGTCCCTATGAAGGAACATAGATTTTTGGGTCGAGTAAATGAATTAATATTTTATGGAGTTTTCTGGATTTTATAGTTGTGTTATTTAAGTTGATATTAGGTATTAAGAGCTAACTCTTCAGACCTTTGGGAACAGGGCGTTACAGAGATAAACCAAAAGAAGTTGGTTCAGACTCCTAAAAGGAAAATGCTTCATAAGGCAAGTTGGACTCAATCACTTCAAGGAAGAAAATAGATCTCTATAAAAAGAGGAGATCTCTACATATGTAAGGGACTCACCACAACTTCTCTACACATACACTCCTCCAAATGTAGTAACTGCGTAGGATCTTCTCTAAAGAGAGACATCATCTTCAACCTCCTGAAACCCTAAATTTTTTCATTATATTGAGCAATATGTGAGGCCATTAGAGATTTTAAAATCATAATTCATAAGTGGATTTCGCCTCAAACAACCCGTGGATATAGATTTTATGCTGAATCACGTAAATCGTTGTCTCTCTATATTTATTTTTATTTACTTAATTATTATTTTTTTTATTGATAAATATGAAAAACACCATATCGATATTCAAATCATCATCGTGAGCTGAAAATAATTATTTCCTCAATTCGAGCCTGTTGCGCAAATTTAGGCAATAAAAAGTTGAATCAGAGAAATTAATCGACTGCTTTATGACTTGCTGGTCGTTGCGGATGTATTTGTTTTTGGGGTGGTAGATAATAGTACTAGATGCCACTGACTGACTAAAATACCCCGAAGGACTTGATTAATTTCTTGGTTTGTGAGGTTGATGATCTGTCTTCCATCCACAGGCGTGCAAAGGTTGAATGAAAATGTGACTTTTTCTCGTTAAAATATTAATTAATCTTCGGCATTTCTTATTCTAATGTGGAAAGTCCGAAACGCGCTTACCTCTATGTCAGATATAGTAGGAGTTTTATATGGCTAATTAATTATTAGTTGATCTTTAAAATATTGTTATATAATTACAATAGCACTACATGATGGATTCTTTTGGAAGATGGGGTTGTTAGATTTTTCCAATTAAAATCATTAGTTTTTAGCAACTGTTTGAATGTGTATATATATAAATCTATATATATATATATATATCCATGCATTTGTGTTTGTGTTAATGTCTATATATATCCATGCATATGTGAAACGACCCTGCAAGCTGGACGTTAATTAATCATCCAAAAGCCCAGTTCTTTGGCTGCCAGGGAGGCTCTGAAGCTCGATCAGTATATCTGTAACCACACAGGTACCTATTCCGATATTCGCAATCTTATGTAACAGATCTTCGGATTTAGCATTCTACTGCAATTTCTCAATTCTCACTACGTTTTCAAATAATAACCAAATGGCGATTTATGCTTTGGAAGGAGTGAGCTGCTAGCTAGGCATTTCCACGATGAGTCATGGAAACGGTATGAATCAACAACGACTCTCTTCTGTTCCATCATCAATTCAAACTGAAGATTTCTGGGACGCAACTACATCACTGGAGGGGTTGAGCTCAAGCGAGAATGCTGGAAATGAGGCTAATGAGAGTAAGTACTCTCTCTCTCTCTCACTCTCACTCTCTCTCTATCTAGCTTGCCCGGCCGCATTGGTCACGTAGCATGTAGATAAGCTTAATTAGACCATTGATGATTAAACATGATATTAGAATAGATTGAGATTATATGGTTGTTCAAAATTAACGTTGATTCTGGCCATACTTTGCCTGTTATTTTAATACTAATTATTTATTGTTTTTAAGATGAAAAATTCTATATAGATGCCGGTATGCAAAGCATACCCTAAATTTTATTGACGTGGCAAAATTTGACTTGTTAGAAAATTAAAATCTCTTATGCATTATTAAGTCTTGTTGGATGAGGTCAATAAAATAGAGGGTGTGCTTTATATACCCGGCTTCCAAGTAGAAGAACTCATTTGGTGAGGAATGATAGATACAGTTACATGTTATGTAAGTATCATGCATTCATTTTGAAAAAAAGTAGGGTCTATTATTAAAACATTAATTTTTCATATAATCATATATTTACACTTTTTTTAAAAAAAGTGCACGGTGCATGTGCTCTTTGTACGTAACTGTAAATATTATTTCTCTTATTACGAGTGTTATTTAACTAGCAAACACATGATTGTGAAATATTTTGATTACTTATGCTAGTCCAAAAAATCCCAGGGACGAGCAGATTTCATTTCCTTGACACTTGTGTTCGTCTCTATCAAGCCGCCCTAAAAGATGATTGGCTAGCTGCGAAGGCTGTAATTGATATGTATCCAGATGCTGTTAGTTATCCCATAACAAGAAAGAAGGATACGGTTCTTCACATCGCAGTTGCAGCAGAGCGCACAGCTTTTGTAAAAGAGCTGGTAAAACGGATGAATTCGGACGACTTAGCACTGAAAAATTCAAATGGAAATACGGCAATTTGCTTCTCTGCTGCATCAGGAATCGTCTCAATTGCTGAGGAGATGGTGAATAAGAATACAGAACTGCCACTGATCCGTGGAAGTAGAGGAAGGACACCGCTTTATATGGCAGCTTTGCAAGGACATAGAAACATGGCTTCTTATCTATACTCTGTCACTACTTTTGAACGTTTGACTGCTCCTGAACGCATTGATATCCTTGTTGCTTTTATTTCCAGTGATCTGTACGGTATGCACGTCCTTTATCTCAACAGTGCCATTACTATTGTTTGAGGTCTTTCCCATCAGTTCAAAATTTTAGAAAAAAGTGATGATTTAAGTACATGATGATAACAAAGTTGAGATTTAGGAAACTCGATACGTATTATAATGTTATAGGAATTTTTGTTTAACACATGGACCCTTGACAATGGTCAAATAAACTGTACTGCTGCTTCATGGACAGATGTAGCATTGGATATTCTGAAAAAGGATCCAGAATTATCGACTATGAAGAATACATATGGGAAGATAGCATTGCAAGAGTTAGCCAAAAAGCCTTCTGCAATCGGCAGCAAAAGTCAACTATCCATCTGGGAAACATGCTTAAACTCCTGTCAGTTAGTTTGCCTCCAACCCAATCTTTCTCTAATGGCACGCGTGCGTATCTAAAGTATTAACTATATGTGTGTGTGTGTGTATATTCATAGTTATTGAGTTTTACATGCCATGGTAGATGAGCAATTACCTACTATATTGTTTACAAAACATAATTTTTTTTGAAATTTGAAATTGTCTATATAGGGGGAACTAGGCACGTGCATTGCATGTGCACTCCTACTAGTCCTAATTTCCCTATCAAGAAATTCCAAGCAATTAGATCGGATTTTGAGAACTCAACATGATTTTACTACTATTTAATATTCTATTATTATTATTTTTTTTTTCATTACTATTTACAAAGATTTTCAAACACTTTAATTGCATGTAGCAGAGTAATGCATGTACCCGGGGTTTCCATTTTTATTGTTTATAGAGTCAGTATTTATTTCCTACCAGGTGAACTATAATGAGTTAATTTTGTTCATAATAATGTCAGGGTTCCGAGGGATGATCTATAACAAAGCTCTGATGGGTACAATAGCCTATCAATTGGTTGATCTCCTCTGGAAAAACGTTCTATTATTGCCAGAGAGAGACTTCATGGAGCTGGTTCAAGACCATTCCTCTTTCCTTTTTGATGCTGCAAGATCAGGGAATGCTGAATTTCTAATTATACTTATACGCTCCTATCCTGATCTCATATGGACTGTAGATCAGAATAAACGAAGTATATTTCACCTTGCTCTTAAATATCGGCAAGAGAGTGTATTCAGTCTGATATATGAGCTAGGTGCTATCAAGGGTATCATCGCACTCTATACTGACCATTACAATAACAATATGCTGCACTTAGCTGGACAAATAGCTCCTCCAGACAGGCTAAATATCATATCAGGAGCAGCACTTCAATTGCAGCGAGAGCTATTGTGGTTTAAGGTTCTGTATATGATTTAAATTTCTTTCTATTCAATTTACGCACACAAACATAGATATATAGATATCCTCACACTTTGACTTGTCAACTGCTAACACGGTGATCATTTCAGGAGATAGAAACCATTGTGCAACCTTCATACACGAAGATGGTGAATTTAGATCAAAACAAGAATCCTGCAAATACTCCTTGGGAGTTATTTACAGAGACACATGAACATCTGCAGAAAGAAGGTGAAAAGTGGATGAAGGACACGGCAAACTATAGCATGCTTGTGGCGACACTGATTGCCACCGTAGTTTTCACTGCGGCCTTCACTATACCGGGTGGCAACAATCAAGATTTAGGCACTCCTATTTTCTTAAGAAACAAATGGTTTATGGCGTTCTTCATATCAGATGCAGTTACATTCCTTTTCTCCTCGACTGCGATATTGATATTCCTGTCAATTCTCACGTCACGTTATGCAGAAGAGGATTTCCTAAAGTCATTACCTGCGAGGTTGTTGCTTGGACTCATAACACTCTTCATCTCTATAGCAGGCATGGTGGTAGCTTTCAGCGTAACATGCTTTTTAGTCTATCACAATGAAACCCCAAGTGTTCCACTTGCTATAATCGGCTCGGCTGGTATACCAGTTACTTTATTTTTGGTTTTACATTATAGACTTTGGGCTGATATATTCCACTCAACATATAGGTCTAGGTTTCTTTTTCGTCCCCGTGAGGCTCGACTTTTCTAGGAAGAATTGGACTGGGCAACATGCATGGTTAGTAGGAAGATCAAGATCTACAATGCTTGACAAATGAAAAGGAATTGAAATTTTTAAAGATGAACAAGTGATTCGGAACTTGGATGGAAGAACAAAGAATTGAGAACATCTAGTCAAACTTATCTTCATCTGAATTATTTCCATCAAGACTTTAATATCATCTTCATTGATTAGATCGAGGCACTTATCTTTTTAGTTATAATGTTGTAAATTATACTTGCATTACAAATTACACAATTAGTTTGTGTAACACCCAGGCCCAACGCCACGGATAAGCCCAGTCCACTCGAAGAAAATGGTGTGTTTTGGGCTCAAAAGCTTTCTTTTTCCTTCTCTTTTTTTCTTCCCGCCCCATCGGTTTCTCCCTCCTGAATCCTTCACCTCCCTAACACTCTCTTCTTCCTATTTTTCCACTCCCCGTCTCATCCCCATTCATGCCACTGCACAACAGTTCTTCTTCTCCACAACTGCCCCACTCCCTCAACATTCTCTCCCTCACAAATTCTCTCTTTATTCTCTATGAGTTCCACCGCCCAGCCCCCCCCCCCCTTCGCGATCACCGACCAACAAGCCGAACGTAACATCCCAACTTAGAGTAACCCCTCCACCGTGATGCATTGCGATTACACCACACCAACACACGTCAAACCAAGCTTTGGAAAGTCCCTCCATGTTTAGATCATCAAAAACTGCAAGTCAACACCGCCACAACCCTACACTGCGCCACCGCTCCATAACCCACGATTTTGCCACACCAAGTGCCTCTGTTTTATGCAACTAAAAATAGAGCATCCATTGTACCTCCTTACACCACCACCCATCCATAGAATCACCGCCCAAGCAAACCCTTCACATACGTGCCAACCACCATCATAGGACAAGCACCGAATGGCACAACCAAAGGCGACACACAACAAACCTTCCTTGTTACGGAAACCTCACCGCAACTCCACCACAGTGGGGTAACTCCACTACCAAAGCTACGTCACACCGTTGTCACCCAGCACCGTGAACCCCATGTCGTCATTGCAAGTTCAACGCATTCTAGTATGCAACTGGCAGTTTGCTATAATCTTAGCGGAAATAAGAAAGATAAAAATAATTTATGCTAGAATGAACTAAACATCCATTAACCATTAATAAGAACTTCCTCACTTAAAAGGTTTTCATAAGTTCAACATAACATGGGAGATAGAATCCCATAATACTAAAAGTACATAATTAGACTAGCTTTCTCATCCACTCTATGGTATATAGAGTCAAAGCTATGAACATCATAATCAAGGTCTAGCCACTTCTCAAAATCAGGCTCGTCCCCAACCATCTATAGCTAGTTGTTCATCCTGCTCGTCGTAGGTTGGCCCTGACACAATTTCTACCATTCCTCGAAATGGTAGTGAGTCAACAAGGATGAGATTTACTTGAAATCTCAATAAATTAAACAACCAACTTGCACGGAGATAAAATCTGCATGATTAATGATAAACATGAGATGTATGCTGTGTAGATAAAATATCCGTATTTGTCTCTTATCCAAATTCCTCAAAATCCTTTAAGAAAAAATTTAATGAACATCTTCTTACAAAGAATATTTTGCACTTCATCTTTTCAAAAAATCACTTTTCATTGTTATTAAAGCCATCATTAAAAATAACATAACGTATGATAATGTCACAGTTCCTCTATATGCACTGTGAGTACCTGCTAGTGATTGTAGTACAACTCATGTAGAAACGACATTGTCTGGAGACTCGTTCTCAATGCATTGATAACTTAATATTTCATCATAATATAACATCATAACATATAACGACCTATTCTTATATTTTTAGAGATAAATTATAGATAATTTTATTAGGCCCAACAAATAAGTTAAAGCCCATAAAAGAGTTATGGTATAAGTATACTTATTTGAACCTAGAGTTAAGGCTCCATTTTTTAAAAAAAAAAAACTCCAAACTCCTTAGTATTAGACTCCAAACACTATTAACATTCTAGATGTAACAGTTCGCTAGAAATTCACTGGTAGAATTTCTATTGACTTTAAGAATCTCGTGAAAACCCCATAAGTTTTTAAGAATCGACCAATTGCACAGGTTTTAGTCTGTCAACATAGTCAGTGTTATCACTCACTATGGTACTAGAAATATGAGTTTAATTATTTGAGGTAGTTAGAAGTGTCAGAATGTGTTTTGGTCTACGCCATTAGACTTAGTTGGTTATTTAGGATTTTATGGCGTAATAGCCCACTTTTATAATTCTGGCCGACACGTTTGTTCGAAATTGTGAAATTATTTTTTAGGGACACCTCGAGGTTGAATTTCAGTAAACGATTTCCACTATATGTTAATATGAATATTTAGGATTTTTCAATACTAAGTTAATTATGCATTTCTTCGGAGTAAATAGTAACCTCGATAAGCGCACCCAGTGCTGTGTTTTCAAAATCATAGTGTAGAATGTCCAAATTAGGTTAGAGAAGTTTTATTTGGACATTTGGCAAGATCTTAGCCACAAATAGTAAATAGTATTATACGGCACCATGAAACCATTAGATAGATTTGTGAAGGAAATCAAGGTGTGAGATCATGCCACCTAAGCAAAACTATGTTTTATCTGATCAACCAAATTCTGCCAGACCAAAGAGGGTTTCAATCCTAGCGAAACCCTAAATGGTTGGAATCCAATTGAAATCCCAAAAGCTTGGTTGAAACCGAAACCCTAAACGGTTTTCCAAACCCTAAAGTTGGCCTCCAAATCCTTTTTAATTCGATTTCTAGCATTGTGTTTAATCACTTGATCAAATCACTTCCACATGCTATTAATTAATCAAATCCTTGTTATGACATCATTATCCAACCTTTTAAACCTCATAAATTTGATTGGGCAATAAAAAATTAGTTTTGGGCTTGATAGCATCTCAAACCCTAACCAAACCCCTTTTAAACTCCAAATTGAAGCCCACTTGGTTGTGGCCCACCAAGGCCCATGAATTTGGCCACCTTGGCAAAACTTCTTGAAGAAGTTTCCTCCCCCACATGGCAGACCATCCACTACCATTGGCTGCACCCAATAGTGTCTTGATGTGAAGGAGAAATCCACTCCATCAACCTCCATCCCTCACAGCTGGTAGTCCTTGCCCCTCACTATTCTCCACTTTATCCTTGCCCCTCACTATTCACCACTTTATGTCACATAGCCAACTCCAATCAAGGGTCATTCAAGCCGATAACTTCCCCCTCCAGGAGTCTAAAGTCATGCAATACATATTTCACTCCATTTTATCACTTCTTCACCCTGTTCTTAGAGAGAAACTCAAAAGAGCTTTCTCGGGCAGATTTCTAAGTCTTTTTACGTGGCAAGGTTTGACCTTTCAAAAGTATTTTAGCACAATGACTCCTTCATAAAAGTTATTCGTCTTTGAGTGTTGTTTCCGTGTATATCTTATTATTCTCATTTCATGCTAATTTTGTCGATCAAAAGTATTTGTAACCATGGAAAGGTCATTTTGGGCGCGAAACTGGAGAGTATATTATGTTTTGAAATTTTTGACCAAGCTAATGAACATATCTTCGTCCAAAAATTTTATGGAGTGTTTTTGGCATGTGTTTATGAATTTTCATTGAGCGTTTGTTACATGAATAAAGCTTTTGATGATAGATTTCCTTAGATTTAGAGACTTGAAAATTGGAAGTGGAAAAACTATTTTAGTTTTGTGAAAGTTTGAATATTTCGTGGTCTAATCTTATTCCAAAGGCTTTGATATTTTTATATGATGATCCTAAGCCTCTTATATACATGTTAGGATGTTATTTTGAAGATATTTAGTATTAATTTTAAGGATATGATTTTTCTATGCAAGAGGATTTTGGTTAGGCCTAAGATTTGATGTTGTAGGGTTAAATCCATGTTTTATTAAGTTTTACCCATATGATTTTAAGATTGATGGTTGGATCTTCTTTAGGACACATTTTTAAACCATGTGATGTGGTAGTTTGAAGATCACATGTCTTTAAGCCATGTATAAAGAGTTTGATAAAAGTTAGTTGAGAGAAAAGTTTCTGTTTTTGGACTAAGTGTAAAACCAAAATTTTTAAGTGTTGTTTTGTGATTTTTGGTGGCTTTTGTTTGATGATTTAAAGCATGATTGATCTTAGGATGATGTTATGAATATGTTAGAAGTAAGATTTGATTTTTTTTAAAATTCTTGGAGATGTTTTTATTAAGGTCAAAACTTGTGATTTAAGGGTTTATTTTTGTTAAAAAGTTTGGGTCTTCTTAGAAAAAGTTTGGTATTAATGATTAGTTTTTTCTTAATGGATATTTTAAGTGTATTTTTAAACTTAGGATAAGAAGATCTTTGTTACAAAATTTTGGTTTAATCATGGGTTTTAAAGATGGAATAAATTGTAACCAAAATCAAAAGGAATGACCTATGAATGTTTAAGCCATAGTGAGTTTTCCATAGTTGTGAATGGTTTCAAATTTTTCTGAGTTGATATTTGAGTTTAGGACATAATTTACATGAAGAATGTACATTTTGGTAATTTTTGGATTTAGGATGTGAAATCCTTAAATTAAGAGTAAAATGGTTATTTTTTCACATGTAGATAGTAAAATAGTAATTTTACTCTAAGTTATTTCTTTTCACATTTCTAATTGTTAGTAATTAAATTTTTAACTTTTAGAATATCATCTTATAGTTCCTCGTGTTTTGTGCTTTATTTTCGTAGAACGCGATGATCGGGTAAGTTAGCTCTGAACTTACTATCAGTTTACTCTGTGTGTGTGATGGGTAAGAGAACTACAATTTATGTTCGTATGTTGTTATATATGTCATTCCATGCCATGCCATCACATGTTTATCTATTACACGGATTATTCTGTCATGAAAATCTTATCTGTTACATAATATATTCTGTTTAATGTTACTATCTATTGCAAGTATGTTACATTATGTATACCATCTGTTACATGTATGTCATGTCATGTAATATTAATTGTCACATGGTTTGCAATGTTACAAAATATTGTCTGTTATATGTATGCCATGTTATGGAATGTTGTCTGTTACATTTATGTCTCAAAGTATGTCATGTTTGTCATTTTTCAGCCATGTCATGTTACGCAACATGACTTCTGTATTTTTTGTCACATCAAGTTACGAAATGTCATGTATACCAGTTAAGTTATTCATATCAATCACGACCCTAAGTGCTAGGATATGGTAATATCCTAGTGGAACTCATTTGTTCATGCTGAAGTGTCTAAATAGGTGTGAAACAATTAGGGTCACAACAAGTGAGACATTACATTAACTGTGGAGCATACATTACATGAGACACAGCGATTGTGACACGTAGAATACGTGGGGCCACAACAATTGTGGAGTACGTATTAATGCACTCACAACTAGTATAGACACCTGTGTTAGGATGCGGTAATCGACAGGTACACACGACTCAAGGGGACTCGTGTAGCACCCGTATGATCACTTTTATTAAAGTCTATTGAATAAGATTCCAAATTCATGTATTTTATGTTCAAGTCATGTTTCACGCTATGTTATGCTCAAGTTCACGTTCATGTTATGTATGCTCACGTTCATACTATATTTCAAGTTCATGTCATGTTTCAAGTTCACGTTCATGTCAGGTTATATTCAAGTTCATATAATGTCATGTTCAGGTTCACGTTATGTTTCAAGTTCATGTTGATGTTATATTATGCTCAAGTTCTTGTTATGTTCAAGTTTATGTTCAAATTATGTATATTCACGTTCATGCTATGTTTCAAGTCCATGTTATGTTTCAAGTTCACGTTCATGCTATGTTGCTAGTCCATGTTATATTTTAAGTTCACGTACATGCCATGTCACGTCAAGCTAGGTTTCAATTTCAGTTCAAGTTATGTCATTTATATCATGCTATATATCAAGTTATGCTATGCTTACGTATGACTTTAATTATGCATATATGCTTTTACTGCCATGCATGCATCATTAACCCGTGTGGAAGTTTCCTGTTAACTTGTTGAGATTTGTAGTAAAATCTCAACGTGGTAGTCCCAACTACCATTCCCTCCGAATGGTAGGCAATGTGACAAGATCAAAGTAAGGAGAGGACACTGGCAGATTGGAGGAGGTTGACTAGACATTGTAGACGCAACACGGAGCTTACAGCCTCCATAGTTAGGTCTTTGGATAGTAGTCTGGCATCTTTAGTCGAGTTAAGCGAGTTACTCAATGAACTAGCCCAATAGTGTATTTTTTCAATGTAATTATGGAGCTAGGTCTTTGTTGTTTTGAGATTACAGTCTCTTGAGACCCGTGCTGTAATCGTAGATATTTATTTTGTTAAGTATGCATGGATTATATGTTAATTATTTGGAATATTGTAAGTTTGGTGCACAGTATTGCTCAAAAGAAAAAAAAATTATCCCCTACAAATATTGCATAGTGCTAGATGCATGTTAGGAATATTGCATCTTATATGTCATGAACAGTGGTAGGTAAGCTTGTATTGCATGTCTCGACACTTTGGATGTTCGTCCGATCCCAAGCAGAATCTGGGGGCATCATAGGGTGGTATCAGAGCAATACGTCTCTGGGTTTAAATCCACATGCCCTTAGAAAATGCACCAAATATTAGGCTTGAAATTTTAGTCTTCAATAGGCTTGAATTTTTTGACGTATGAGCGATAGTACATGGTTGTAATACGTCTACTTGTGTGTTTCTGGAAGTGACACATGACTCACAGTAGAATACCTCGAAACCCTGAGGGTGCCACAAACCAAGAGAATCAGAATTTCCTGATGGATGTAGGATTAGCTGAAGCTGTACGTCTGCTGACTGGCGTGCTTAGACAACAGAAACAACAAGCGCATGTGCCTGGACTCGAAGTCAGGGTTGTATGTATGAGAAGTTCTTGATCCATCGTTACCCGAACTTTTCTAGTAATGAAGAGCCACTGAAAGCCGATAATGGATTATGGATCTCGAAAGGACATACGAGATCTGTGGATGTACTGAGGACCAGAAGATTTTTATATGCTGGATACCTATACTAAGGAAAAGCTAGAATATGGTGGGATACGCGAAGGTAGCTTCTAGTTAGGGAACTTGGAAGTTTGGCTGCACTGTCTTGGGGGAATTTAAGAGGCTGACAACAAATTCTTCCCAGATTCTGTTAAACAGTTGAAGGCATAGGAGCTCTTGACTTTAACTTAAGCAAGTTTGACCGTAGAGCAGTACGCCACTAAGCTTCTGGCGTTAGGAAGGTTTTCACCACACTTGATTTCTACTCAAAGGAAGCAGGCACGAAAGTTTCAAATTGGACTTTAGCCAAGGATCCGTAGCCAAGTAGCTTGCCTAAGAATAGAGAATTACCAAGAGTTGGTAAATGTGGACGCGATGGCAGAGACAGAACATAAGGGTTCAACTGCCCTGATCACTTCGGAAAGAAAGAGGACTTCATCATATGCAGCTGAAGAAAGTTCGGATAGGAAGAAGATGTTTACTGGATCAGATAAATGAAAAGGCATTGAGACTGGGAGCTCAATGTTGATCATATTTCCACCTTGTGGAGAATGCGGTAAACACCATGGAGGCAAGTACAGAATCGAGTTGGGAACTTGTTTCAGGTGTGGCCAACTGGGTCATATGATCAAAGACTACCCTAGTGTTGCTTTGAGGAATGAAAGAAAGGAGGTTTCTCTCAACAACGGCTACAAAACAAAGTCGAGGCAGCACGTGCCCATGAGAGTGTATGTTGTCACTCAGGGAGACGTAGATACTGACGCCCTAGGAACTGAAGAAGCTGGCATCGTTATTGGTAGTTTTTTGTAAGACCTAGTTATTTTTAAGCTTAAGTAAAGTTGATTTGATTGCAATTGACTGTATTGTTGCAATATTATTATTTGGGTAATGTCAGGTCATTGAAGTTTGTAACTTGTACACTATTGATTCAAGTGAGTCCCTGTCTTTAGTGATTGTGGTATTACACGAGAGTTTAGTTCGGAAGCAGAATTGATACCCAGGTGGTAAGAGTAACAATTCTCATTAAGTGTATTATTGTTCATATCAGTGTAGATATAGAATACCCTGTAGCAGTTGGATGAAGGATATTGAAGGTTGATATATTAATATTCCGCATAATTGGAGTTGTATTGATGTTGAGAATCCAAAGGAATTTGTGTTCTGAAGAGTAAAGTGTTTAGGAGAGGCTTTGGCTGTAGTAGGATTTACTAATGATGGTAGTTTTATACAGCTGCCATTAAGTGTTTTTGGCAATGCATTGTGTTTGTGGAAAACGTAGATCGCCATTATATTGGAGACTTTTATATGGGTAGTAAATCTTGGTCTTGAGGATTTACATGAACAATAGGAACAAATCCTTTCGTTTAGAGTCAGAATAAGAGGCAGCTCATGATGGATAGAAGAGCTATGCCAATCATAAGAGAGAGTCTTGAGTTGAGGTTATTAGCTGATTGTTTATCGAGGTACCACCTAGGAGGAGGAACGATTCGTAGTGATTATGAAGGAGTAAGTAAGTCCTAGGCAGATAGAATTCCTTGAGGAAATAGAGAAAGTGAATTCACCTGTTTATGGATTAAATTCTTCCAAATTGAACTGCGTGAATACTTGAAGTTTTTTTTTTTAAGAGTATGCTAGCACGACTTGACCTATTTTGAGGAAGGATTCCAGTACAAATTGATATGATTTGAGAGAGAGAGAGTTAAGAATGGTAGATATATATATATATATATACATGTTGTTGATAATTCTTTGAATTGTAAGGAGAATAGTGATTTCATTTAAGAAATGATTAAGTATCTTAGAAGGTCACCTTAGAAGTCATTAAGTTTAGACAATAACCTTTGGGGGTGTTATACCCTTATATTATAGTGGTAGTTATTTTGTGTAACCATGTGATGGTTATAGGTAAGAATAATGTTGACAACGAGAGGAAGGCGTTACCTTAAGAAGAACGTTACCTGCCCCATGAGCGTGATGAGGCATTTGGTGATGGACAGTAGGTTGGAAAGCAACTTCTTCTTTTGAGTGTGTTTTATGTTTTTACTTGCGTCGATCTCGAGGACGAAATCTGTTTTTAGAAGGGGAGGATGTAACAGCCCGCTAGAAATTCACTGGTGGAATTTCTATTGATATTTGGAACCTCGTGAAAACCCCATAAGTTTTTACGAATCGAACAATCACACAAGTTTTAGTCTGTCAACATAGTCAATGTTATCACTCACTATAATGTTAGAAATATGAGTTTAATTATTTGAGGTAGTTAGAAGTGTTAGAATGTATTCGTCATTAGACTCAGTTGATTATTTAGAATTTTATGATGCAATAGCCCATTTTCATGATTCCGGACGAAATGCCTGTTCGAAATTGTGAAATTATTTTTTAGGGGCACTTCAAGGTTGAATTTCGGTAAACGATTTTCACTATATGTTAATCTGAATATTTAGGATTTTTCAATATTAAGTTAATTATACATTTCTTTGGAGTGAATAGTAATCTCAATAAGCGCACCCAGTGCTGTGTTTTCAAAATCAAAGTGTGGAATGTCCAAATTAGATTAGAGAAGTTCTATTTGGACATTTGGCAAGATCTTAGCCACACATAGTGAATGGTATTAGACACTTGGCACCATGGAACTATTAGATAGATTTGTGAAGGAAATCAAGGTGTGACATCATGCCACCTAAGCAAAACTTTGTTTCATTTGATCAACCAAATTGTGCCAAACCAAAGAGGGTTTTAATCCTAGCGAAACCATAAATGGTTGGAATCCAATTGAAACCCCAAAAGCTTGGTTGAAAGTGAAACCCTAAACGGTTTCCCAAACCCTAAAGTTGGCCTCCAAACCCTTTTGAATCCGATTTCTAGCATTGTGTTTAATCAATTGATTAAATCATTTTCACATGCTATTAATTAATCAAATCCTTGTTATGACATCATTATCCAACCGTTTAAACCTTAGAAATTTGATTGGGCCAAAAAAATTTGGTTTTGTACTTGATAGCATCTCAAACCCTAACCAAACCCCTTTAAACCCCAAATTGAAGCCCACTTGGTTGGAGCCCACCAAGGCCCACGAATTTGGCCACCTTGGCAAAGCTTCTTGAAGAAACTTCCCCCCTCACATGGCATACCATCCACTACCATTGGCTGCACCCAATAGTGCCTTGATATGAAGAAGAAATCCACTCCATCAACCTCCATCCCTCACAACTGTTGCAGGCAGTCCTTGCCCCTCACTATTCTCCATTTTATATCACATAGCCAACTCCAATCAAGTCTAAAGTGGTGCAAGGCATACTTCACTCCATTTTATCACTTCTTCACCCCGTTCTTAGAGAGAAACTCAAAAGAGCTCTCTTGGGCAGATTTCTGAGTCTTTTTGCGTGGCAAGTTTTGATCCTTTGTCTGTGTTTTGGCACAATGACTCCTGCATAAAAGTTGTTCATCTTTGAGTATAGATTCTGTGGATATCTTATTAGTGTCATTTCATGCTCATTTGTTTGGCCAAAAGTATTTTTACCGATGAAAAGGTCATTCTGGGCAGAAAACTGGAGAGTATGTTATGTTTTGAAATTTTTGACCAATCTAATGGACATATCTTGGTCCGAAAATTTTATGGAGTGTTTTTAGCATGTGTTTATGAATGGTCATTGAGGTTTTGTTGTATGAATGAAGCTTTTGATGATAGATTTCCTTAGATCTAGAAACTTGAAAACTGGAAGTGGAAAAATTGTTTTTGTTTTGTGAAAGTTTGAATATTTCATGATGTAATCTTATTCTAAAGGTTTTGATATTTTTATGTGATGATCCTAAGCCTTTTTATATATGTTAAGATGTTATTTCAAAGATATTCAGTATTTGTTTTAAAGATATGATTTTTCTATGCAAAAAGATGTCTGTTAGGCCTAAGCTTTGATGTTGTTGGGTTAAATCCATGTGTTATTGAGTTTTAGCCATGTGATTTTAAGATTGATAGCTGGATTTTCTTTAGGACACTTTTTTAAACCATGTGATGTGGTAAGTTGAAGATCACGTTCTTTAAGTCATGGATCAAGAGATTGATCAAAGTTAATTGAGAGAAAAATTTCTGTTTTTGGACTAAGTGTAAAACCAAAACCTTCAAGTGTTGTTTTGTGATTTTTGATGACTTTTTTTTTATGATTTAAAGCATGGTTGATCTTAGGATGATCTTATGAATATGTTAGAAGTAAGATTTCATTTTTTTGGAATTCTTGGAGATGTTTTTATTAAGGTTAAAACTTGTGATTTAAGGGTTTACTTTTTGTTAAAAAGTTTGGGTCTTCTTAGAAAACGTTTAGTGTTGATGATTATCTTTTTATTAATGGATATTTTAAGTGTGTTTTTAAACTTAGGATAGGAAGATCTTTATTACAAAATTTTGGTTTAATCATGGGTTTTAAAGATGGAAGAAATTGCAACTAAAATCAAGAGAAATGACTTACAAATGTTTCGGCCATAGTGACTTTTTTATAGTTGTGAATGGTTTTAAATTTTTCTGAGTTCATATTTGAGTTTAGGACAATATTTACATGTGGAACGTAAATTTTAGTAATTTTTGGAGTTATGATGTGAAATCCTTAAGTTATGAGTAAAATAATTATTTTCCTATATGTAGAAAGTAAAATGGTAATTTTACTCTCAATTATCTCTTTTCATATTTCTAATTGTTAGTAATTAAATTTCTAACTTTTAGAATATCCTCTTACAGTTCCTCATGTTTCGCACTTTATTTCGTAGAACGCGATGATCTAGGTAAGTTAGCTCTGAACTTCCTATCAGTTTTCAGTGTATGTGTGATGGGTAAGGGAACTACTGATGACTTGCATAATTTCTTATATTTTATCATTTCTTAACTTTAAAAAAAGACAAAAAAAAAAAAAGAAGAGAAAAAGGAATTTCTCTCGTTTTTGGAAAAAAAAGTTAATTGACTTTTAAAAGAAAGAAAAGGATGTAACTGGGAAGAAAAGAAAAAAAAGAAGGAGAAAAGAAGAAAGCAGGACGAACACTGCAGACTTTTTCAGCTTTTGGATTTTCTTTGGAGTGTTTCGTTTAAGATGACTTGGAAAGGCACACGCGGGCTGCAACTTGAAAGACGCTACGACTTGGAGAACGCTACTACGGACCGCAAGGAATATTTTCAATGTTCATTTTCTTCTATTATTCTCCCAGAAAAATTATGGTGAATTCGTTTATGTTGAATTTAATTTTTAGCATGAACGAAAGTTTCTTTATTCTAGGAAAACGATATAATCTAGTTCCAAACTTTGCTTGCTTTTCTATGTTAATTTGAAGTAATTTTCTTCTATATTTGTTTGATTTATTCTGAGCTTATTGTTTCTAATTAACTGGCCATTAATTTGATGATTTTAATCTTGTGATTTGCTGTCGAAAGAGGGAATTATAGGATAGATCTTGGATATTTTGGCGTAGATAAATATAGAGATCGAAAGACTTATATGAACCTATGTAGTATTAAAATCATTGGTCTTATTGATTTCTTGCTTTATTAATTTGCATACTCTTGTGTAAAATGATGAACAAGAATAATTTCCAATTAACTGTCGAAAGAGGCTTTTGGATGTTTGTGAAAATTTGCTAACAAACAGAGAGAATTAAATTCAATTAGTTATATGAGTAAAGCATAGTGAGGAATTAGGTGAAATTTTCACCGATCAAATTTTCTTTCTCAGTGATTTGATTTTTGAATAATATTTTTCTTTTCCATTGAGTATTTTCTTTGAATTAATTTTATTTTAATTTGCAATTATAAAAATCTTAGTGACTTTTCTAAGTAATGTCAAGATTAATATAATTTTGGTATTTGTCAAAAGTAAGTTACCAATCCCTGAGGACGATACTATTCTCATCACTTTACTATAAAACTACGATACTGTGCTCTTGTAGTTTTGCACCGATCAAATTTTTGGCGCCGTTGCCGGGTATTGATTTCTTCTTATTTTTGCCAATATTGATACAAAGTAATCTTGGTTTTAATTTAGAATTTTATTTTATTTTCTCTCTAGGTGTGTTTTTGACGTTGGATGCGCCGTGCTAGAACACGTGACATTACTCTTTTTGATCCAGAGATTGAAAGAACACTTAGATCACAAAGAAAGAAGAAAGTATTAGCTATGACTGACGAACAACGTGATGCACAGCCATGCACCTTGAAGGATTATGTACCCCAGTTGTGAATAACAACTACTCGGGTATAAGACGTCAGACCATTAATGCCAATAATTTTGAGCTCAAACCAGCCTTGATCAACATGGTGCAAGAAGCCCAATTTAGCGGATCGCCACTTGATGATCCCAATATTCATTTGGCGATGTTCTTGGAAATTTGTGACACTGTAAAGATCAATGGTGTTACTGAAGACACCATTAGACTGAGGTTATTTCCTTTCTTTGAGGGACAAGGCAAGAGGTTGGTTACAATCTCTACAACCAGGAAGCATTACTAGTTGGCAGGATATGACTGAAAAGTTTCTTGCTAAATTCTTCCCACCTGCAAAAACAATCCAACTCAGGAGTGAGATTGGTCAATTCAAGCAAAATGATTTTGAGTCACTTTATGAAGCATGGGAAAGATATAAAGATTTGATTCGACTCTGTCCTCAACATGGATTGTCGGATTGGTTGCAGGCTCAGATGTTCTATAATGGGTTATATGGGCAAACTTGGACCATAGTTGATGCCGCTTTTGGTGGAACTTTGATGTCAAAGACAGCCGAGAGTGCTACCTATCTTTTGGAAGAGATGGCCTCAAACAACTATCAATGGCCAACTGAAAGAACTGTGGCCAAGAAAGTTGATGAAATTCATGACTTGGAGCCGTTAGCAGCCCTTTCAGCTCAAGTTGCTACTCTATCCCATCAGATTTCAGCTTTAACAACCCAAACGATACCACAAAGTACATAATATGTTACAGCTACAAGTATGACAGTTCCAAGCAATGAAGCGAGTCAAGAACAAGTTCAATACATTAACAATCGAAACGACAATTATTGTGGTAATCCTATGCCAAATTACTACCATCCAAGGCTTTGAAATCATGAGAATTTGTCTTATGGAAATACAATGAATGTGTTGCAATCTCAACCTCCTCCAGGATTTGATAGTCAACAAAGCGAGAAGAAGATACCACTTGATTCAAGGTTGGACAACATTGAGACTCATTGTAGCAACATGAGAGCTGCTATAAAGAATATTGAAGTGCAAATTGGGCAACTAGCCACAACTATCAATGCCCAACAAAGAGGAACTTTTCCTAGCAACATAGAAGTGAATCCAAGGGAACAATGCAAGACCATCACACTTAGTAGTGGAAGAGAACTTGAGAGGTCACCATCAAAGAAACCAATTCCACCCCTATAGCGGCAAACAATGGTCAAAGCAAGATAAAAGAAAATGAGATTGTGGATGATGCACTAAGAGAGACTGACATGCTTCCAGCAATTTCATTTCCTGACAATCCTCCTATTCTCTCTACTCCACTTCCTTATCCTCAACGTTTTCAAAAACAAAAATTAGATAAGCAATTTTCTAACTTTATGGATATTTTAAAGAAAATTCACATAAATATTCATTTTGCAGATGCCTTGGAATAAATATCAAATTATGTTAAATTCCTGAAGGACATCATTTCCAAGAAGAGAAGGTTGGAGGAGTTTGAAACAGTGAAACTTTCTGAAGAATGCAATGATATTCTTCAAAAGAAATTGCCTCAAAAGTTAAAAGATCCAGGGAGTTTCACTCTGCCTTGCACTATTGGAAATTTATTTTTTAATAAAGTTTTATGTGATCTTGGTGCTAGCATTAATCTTATGCCACTTTCTATTTGCTGGAAATTGGGACCTGGAGAGATAAAACAAACAACCATTTCTTTACAACTAGCAGATCGATCCATCAAGTATCCATGTGGAATCATAGAAGACGTATTGGTAAAGGTGGATATATATATTTTTCTTGCTGATTTTGTGGTATTAGATGTGGAGGAAGATGAAGAAATCTCACTAATTCTTGGCCGACCATTCTTAGCTACGGGAATGGCTTTAATTGATGTTCAAAAGGGCGAGTTAACATTGAGAGTGAACAAGGAAGATGTTTTGTTCAACATCTACCAAGCCATAAGAATTCCAGAAGAGCCAAGCATTTGCTTTAGGGTAGATGTCATTAAACAATGTGTAGAAGAAGCCTTTCAAGAATATGCACCAGCTGATCACCTAGAACGAGCCTTGCAGCAGGATACATCACCTAGCAATGAAGTGGAGAGGAATTGTGCACTTATTCCTCTTGGAGATCCAGGTTGATGAAGATTGAAAAGTCTGGTTGTAGACTTTAAAACAAGTGCTTATGGGAGGCAGCCCATAGAAGTTTTTTCATTTATTCATTTATTTTTATTTATTTATTTATTTGAATAATTTGGATTTTGATGTAGATTTATTTAGCATGAATAAATAGTTAAAAATTACAAACTACGGCTGATTCACCATGAAACTAGGGAAGTTCCTTTCATTTCTTCAATCTGTCTCACTTTTGCATTACAATGAGGACATTGTTTAGTTTAAGTTTGGGGGTGTAAACTTCTATAGTCATTTGGTCTTCTTGTTTGATATTTATTTATTTTTGTTGATTTTATAATTCTTGAGTTGTTGGATTCTCTTACCAAGTATGCATTTGAGTATGATTGAATTCTCTATGACTTTGAAATTTGTGACTGAGGATAGGATTGAGAAAAATTTTCAAAAATTTCTTTTATGTTAGGCTAAGTTTTGTGGGTACTTTGATTTAAATCTTTGACCTTGAACATAATTGAGCACATAGTCATTTTTTTCTTTATTTCACTTTTCTTATGAAGAGAAAGAACTGAATTAACTGGGTCATGGATGTTCAATCTTGCTTTGCTCTATAATCCGTTGATGGATCATTAAGGTGAAATCCTAGTTGATACCAAATATTAGAAAAATGATCTAGGCAAATTTTTTTTGTCATAACCAAAAAGTTTTCCCAACCATCCTGGTTATCATGCCATCATTGCATGGTGTATTTCCACAGTCAACCCCCTTGAGCCTTATTTTACATAAGTCTTTATTTGTTCTTTTAACTACATAAATCATTCCCGTTCTAAGCTTGAAAAATCATGATTTACCTTTTACAGTTTGAGAAAATACTTTGGTGGAAATCTATATTTAAAGAGAAAGTTAGTTCAAAGGAAATTATGCTCTATAAGATCCAAGTGTAGGAAAAAATAAAAAAGTTGAAGTGGTTGAAGATTTGAAAAGGTTACAAGAATTGAGGTGGCTGAATGAAAAAGGTGGGAGGCTGAAAAAAAATGAAGGTATTGTTGCTGGGTTTGTCTTTTATTCAGAGGTGATTTATCCATAATGGTAGAAAAAAATAGAGAAAACTCAATAAGTGGAGTGTAAATCACTTCAGATTTTGTTGAAGGTGTAGTTGATATTGCTTCAATGATTACAACAACAATAATATCACAAGTATGAGCATATAATCGAGGAAGAGTTATGGTTTGAATCATGTAGATATCTCTTTTATTGTTCTTTCCACCAAGTATTTTCCCAGTTTGCTTTGATTTTCCATATCCATTTCTTTCTTAGCCCTCACCCTGTGGCCTATCATTACAATTTGATTAAAGACCTTTTGATCTCTGATTTTTGTTTGACTACATTAGTGGAGAGGATTTCTGAAAATTGGACTTATGGGGTTAAGTTTTGAGAGAATTCTTCTGATTTTAGTTGTTCTACTTTTATCTGAGTTTACAGGTAGTTTGGAGTTAAGTTGACTATATCACATACAGTCTCAAGGTCTTAGCTTTAGGTTGAAGTAAAAGTTTAACTCTTGCTTGACAAATTGCTAAATTTTTTATTGATTTTCCTTTTATCTTTGATGTTAAAAGAGTAAGAAACTAGTGATGATATCTAATTCAGATCATGGTTTGGTGAGTGATGAAGCTTCTATATGGGGTCTAGTTGATAGTCTATAGTGGTCTTTTATTTTCTTTTTGTTTGAGGACAAACAAAGTTGTAAGTTTGGGGGTGTTTGATGACTTGCATAATTTCTTATATTTTATCACTTCTTAACTTAAAAAAAAAACAAAAAAAGAAAAAGGAATTTCTCTCGTTTTTGGAAAAAGTTAGTTAATTGAATATTTGACATTTCAAAAGAAAGAAAAGAAAGTAACGGGGAAGAAAAGAAAAAAAAAAGGAGAAAAGAAGAAAGCAGGACAAACGCTGCAGACTTTTTTAGTTTTTGGATTTTCTTTGGAGTGTTTCGTTTAAGACGACTTGGAAAGGCACACACAGGCTGCAACTTGAAAGACGCTGCGACTTGGAGAATGCTACTGCAGACTGCGAGGAGCATTTTCAATGTTCATTTTCTTCTATTATTCTCTCAAAAAAAATATGGTGAATTCGTTTATGTTGAATTTAATTTTTAGCATGAACTAAATTTTTTTTATTCTAGGAAAACGATGTAATCTAGTTTCGAACTATGCTTGCTTTTTCTATGTTAATTTGAAGTAATTCTCTTCTATATTTGTCTGATTTATTCTGAGTTTGTTGCTTCTAATTAACTGGCCATTAATTAGATGATTTTAATCTTGTGATTTGCTGTCGAAAGAGGGAATTATAGGATAGATTTTGGATATTTTGGCCTAGCTAGATATAGAGATCGAAAGATTTATATGAACTTATGTAGTATTAAAATCATTGGTCTTATTGATTTCTTACTTTATTAATTTGCATACTCTTGTGTAAAATGATGAACAAGAATAATTTTTAATTGATTGTCGAAAGAGGCTTTTGGATGTTTGCGGAGATTTGCTAACAAACAGAGAAAATTAAATTTAATTAGTTAGATGAGTAAAACATAGTGAGGAATTAGGGTAAAATCGATTTCCTAGAAGTTTTCTTTCTCATTGATTTGTTTTTTGAACAATATCTTTATTTTTCTTTGATTATTTTCTTTGAATTAACTTTATTTTAATTTGCAATTACAAAAATCTTAGTGATTTTTCTAAATAAAGTCAAGATTAATATAATTTCAGTATTTGTCAAAAGTAAGTTACCAATCCTTGAGGATGATACTATTCTCATCACTTTACTATAAAACTATGACACTGTGCACTTGCAGTTTTGCACCGATCAACAGTTTATATTCGTATGTTGTTATATATGTTATGCCATGCCATGTCATAATTTGTTTATCTATTATATGGATTATTCTATTACAAAAATCTTATATATTATATAATATATTATGTCTCATATTACTATCTGTTGCAAGTATGTCACATTATATATGTCATCTGTTACATGTATGTCATGTCACGTAATATTCATTGTCACATGTTACGCCATGTTACGAAATATTGTCTATTACATGTATGCCATGTTATGCAATGCTATCTGTTACATTTATGTCTCAAAGTATGTCATGTTTGTCATCTTACATTCATGTCACGTTATGCTACGTCAAGACTTCTGTCTTTTATGTTACGTTCATGTCACGTCACGTTACGAAATGTCATGTATGCCAGTTATGTTATTCATGTCAATCACAATCCTAAGCGCTAGGATAGAATAATATTCTAGTGGAACTCCTTTGTTCATGTTGGAGTGTCTAAATAAGTGTGAAATTCCATGCGTTGACGAAGTATAGTCAACAGGTTGCGAATGGAGCCTAACTAACTGGTCACTGGAGCGCGCCAGACACTAATGCTGATGGAGCCACACTTTATGTTACTTGTCTCCACAACAAGTGTGGCACTAATAATTCATGGGGCCACAACAACTGTAGAGCATGAAGTATGAGGCCACAATCAGATACCGTATGTATCATATAACATGATATTTCGTACTCAAAATGACATTTATATCATGAAGTTGGCTTTTATACATAAATTATAAATAAATTATCTAAGAGTAAGTTAGAGACGAATTTACAAACTTTTCGGTCGTTTTAAGAAGTTAGTGTGGCTATAAATAGAGGTATTCTAATTTGGAATTGCATAACTAGGAAGATGTTTATAATCAAAGGGTTCAAAAATTTAATATTTTTCAAAATTGCCCCTATAGTTTCCTGAAATTGCCACTAAGGCTCCTATATTTTATATATTCCAAATCCATATATGACCTTATAATTGCAAGAATCAATTCACAACTATGTCAAAATCAACCAACCCGTGGCATGCATCAATGTGGGTCTATTTGTGATTTGAAGTCTATGACCTCTATGGATGCATGTGTACTCAAATTTTTGTCTAGTGGCAACCATGAATATCGATTTGGGGATAAGATTATAACTTGGATTCAGGTCTCATGAATTTTCCTTGTCAAAGAGAGGTTTAAAACCTAAATGAATCATGTATTATCCCAATCACAAGACTTTTCAAAATGCTCAATACTCAAGCTTTGGAAAATCTAAAAAGATTTCATAAAATAAACTTCAATCATGTGAAATCCGAAAACATGTTTGATGATCAACATAAGATATTGGTTTCTTAAACCTATCATGACATGAAATTTTCCACAGATGTAAACTTTCAATCAATCCCCCAAGATATTAACTACACTTAAGATAACACATCAAGACATGTCATGACCAAAAACTCATACCAAAATAATATATTCATGCAAAGCTTTAAATCTTGCCAAATTTTGTCACTTCCATTTAAACTTCCAGTAATTCAATCAAATCTTCATTCTCATGTGATAAATTAAAGTCTAACATGTTAATATAACACCCAACAAGAGGTAAGGAAAGAACACTTACAACAATCGTGGCCCTTGAGCTCCAAGAACAACTTACTTCAAGATAAAACTCTCAACCCACTTGGTTTCTCACCTTTCTCACACTTTGAATACTTTGCTCTCAGGAAAACTAAGGGAATGCTTGAGAGAGTTGTGTGAAGAAGTGAGGGGTGAAGAGGGGTATTTATAGGTCTCCATAGAGGGTGAGAGGCATTGGTTTGTCTAAAGGGTGAGGCTTGTGAATGGTGGAAATGGGAGGTGGAGGTGTTGAGTGGATTTTCTAGACTTTGTCATGCTTGGTCAGTTGAATAGTGTTTTAAATCTTGATGATTTCATCAAGGTCAGGTGCTAGAATGTGTCTATAGGTGTAGGGTGCTGCATTGGTGCAGAAAATAAAACCAAAAAAAAAAATCAAAAGGAAACCATAATGGTAGCTGACGGTTTTGCATCAAAACTATTCATACTTTTGCATCAATTCTTGTCCCTTTTCTATTGGACTGATTTGAGGTACTATTTTCTATCATTTTCAAGCTTTTTAAGGTGAGGAAGAGAGGAGGCGGGGATTGGCTGCCATGTGATCATCCATGAGATGAAAATGAAAGAGAGGTGGTTCAGCTGAGTGGTTCATGTGTGTGCCTCTCTTTGAGCCAATCAGCTGGGTTGCCTTGGGAAGGTAATTGGGTAAGCTTTCAATTGAGTGCTTTGAAGCACTTCCAAGGGATAAAATGACCAGGGTGGTGGCATGGGGAGGGTGGCTGTTTTGGTGCAGAAAAATTCCTGAAGAGCTAAGGGTTACTCAGTTTGAAATCAACTTACAAACTAGGTGAATAGTTGGGTTTTCGTTTGTTTCTTGGAACTATTTTGCACACTTGCTAGGTTTGAATCTAAGGTGGAATTATGAGGATCTAAGGGTTATAAATCCTCTTGAAAATCGGTTGAACTTTGGTTCATGTGATATGGGTTGGGTTAAATATATAACCTTCAAGAGTTGTCCAAAACTAATGAAAATAAGTCCATAAAACAAAAATTTCAGAAAAAACAAATGTTTAAGAAAAGGGTTTGAAGAAAACTATGAAAATTCATGATGCTTAGGTCACAATTCACATGTGAGATGAATAGTGATCCTTAACAAAGTTAAAATCATAACCAAGGTTAAATTGGGAACACTAGGGCCGTGTGGTTGAGTTGTGGAAGAAGGAAAACCAATAGTATGGTGTATGTGAGTCCCATTTTGAAGAATGAAATAAAATACAAGGTTTGGGCTTCATGCGTTGGGCTTTTATTGGGCCATATGAACAAGCCTTGGTTATGGGCCTAGGAGTTGGCTTATCCATGGGTCTTATGTCTAGATTTATTGGACCTAACCTTGGCCTCAATAACCCACCTGGTTGGGTTCTAATCTTTGGGTCTTTATTCAATTGGACCAAAGTCTTGAATATTACTAAGTTGGGTCCAAAGGCCTTATGTCCAATAAGTTAGGCCCATAGTCTTGTGTCCACAAAGTGGGACCTAAAGTTTTATATTTCGCAAGTTGGGCCTAAAGCTTTAATGTCTCTCCTATACCTTTATACTCAAAAAATTTAGGCCTTTAATAAACCAATCTCATGGGCCTTCCTAAAACCATTTAGTAATGAACCCAAATTACTTAGTCCATTAATTTGGCAAACTTCCACTATGCCATGTGTCACTTTTCCATTAGCCTCTTGGCATGTATCCACAAAATTAATAAAGCACTAAAAGGTCTTCTAATAATTCTACTAAACCCAAAGTTTATGGCCCTTTTTGCCAACTCAAGTCCCAAAAATGATTTTATTCACAAATATCCTAACTACTAATTAACTAGGATCATGGCTAATAAGGTCAAGGCCTAAGGGGGGTTTCTAGGTGGGGTGTTACATCCCTCATATTCACTCTAATTGACGTCGGCTTGATTTTTCTAACCATTCAGGCCTCTTTACATTCGTGCATCTTACATTTATGGAAAAAGATCATTCCATTAATTTATTTAAAAAAATGGTCCGTGTGGCATGATTTAATTTCTTTCAAAAGTTTCCAAGATGTCTTTCTTTAACTTCCTTTTTAGAATTGATATGAAGGAAATCCTACATTTTCTAAAACTTTTTAGAGAGTATTTCGTTTTTGGCGAGTTCATTTTATTTCCTTGTTTTGTGAAGTCATCTTTGTCCAACTTAATAAAATATTTTTGGCAACTCAGTTAGTGTCTCAACAAGAGTATTTTGGGGCTATTTTTGACGTAAGGTATGAACTTTATTTTTGGCACCCCTTTACTGCCTAAATATGACTTCATTATATCATTTTTCTCTCACCGATTAGATGCATACAAACAAAAAAGAAAATCTCAACTCTCACCGCTTCGTCTTTGAAATTCAGCCACTCTGTTTGGCTACTCAATCTTATTCACCCTATGAGCTTAACTTAGTGGATCGATTTCCGAATTCTCATATCACTTCATAGTAAAATGATGGCAAGGATACTGTGTGTAGCCACTTTTAGATCACTTCTTTTTAGCGACAAATTTTACTCCAAGAAGTTTATTGGTTATAAAAGTGTGGTAAGAATCATCTTGGTAGGTGCTAAAATGGATTAGATTCGGCATTTATGAATTATGGATCCTATTTATAGAAATTTTGGTGAAATTATCAGAGAGCGCAACAGAAGCATGGTTTTTGGTAATATGATGGCTTAAGAGTAAACTTAGTGACGATGGTGAAATTAGATGTGACTTGAGATCACTTAGGACTTACATCTCGTGGCTATGGATTTTCAATTTTTGAAGATTATGAGGAACGATAAATTCTTAGAGACCACAAGTTAGATACCTTTAGAATTGAGTATGAGATTAAGGACTTTAGAGAGTTATATTTTACCATCCATATGGGTTTATATTTTATGTTAAGGGTTTTATGTACTATTTCAGATGAAGTTAAGCTAAGAAGTTGGGTGAAAATTATTATTAGGCTTTTAATCGAGCCGTTGTTGAAGGTTTACATATTTATTTAATTTGGACATTGGAGTGTATGATAATCAATATAATGTGCGTGATCATGTATGTTTAGAGGGTGGAAGGTGAGGCACATGGCTAAAATATAGGATTAGAATCATGGAACATTAGGTTTGATATTATGGTTGATGATGAAAAAAGGCATAGAAAGGGTGTCACAGATAACTGTGTAGATTTGCTTGCGATACTAACAAAATAGGCATAGTATGGGTGTCACGGATAAGTATGTTGATTTTGCTTGAGATACTAGAATGGGGGGAGGGTAACACCTAGGCCCAAGCTAAGCCTAAACCCGTGGAAAAGCCCAGCCCAATCGAAGAAAATGACCTTGTTTTGGGCTTAGAAGGTTTCTTTTTCCATCTCTCTTTTTTTCTTGCCTCCCTGACGATTTCTCCCTCCCAAATCGTTCTCCTTCCCGTCACTCTCTTCGTCCTATTTTTCCTCTCCTTGTTTCATCCGCATTCATGCCACTCCACAACAGTTCTTCTTCTCCATAACTGCCCCACTCCCTCACAAATTCTGTCTCTTTATTCTCTGTGAGTTTCGCTGCCTAGCCCCCCTTTCGCGACCACCAACCAACAAGCTGAAAGTAACATCCCAACTTCGAGTAACCCCTCCACCGTGATGCACTGCAATTGCACAAGACTAACGCACAACAAAACAAGCTTTGGAAAGCCCCTCCATGTTTAGAGCATCAAAAAACGCAAGTCACCACCGCCATAGCCCTACACCGCGCCATCACTCTCCATAACCCATGTTTTTGCCACACCAAACACCTATGTTTTACACAACTCAAAATAGAGCATAAATTGTACCTCCTCACACCACCACCCAGCCATAGAATTGCCACCCAAGCAAGCCATTCACGTACGTGCCAACCACCATCCAAGACAAACACCTAATGACAAAACCAAAGCCCATGCACAACAGACCCTCCTTGTCACGGAAACCACACTGCAACTCCACCACTGTGGGGTAACTCTACTACCAAAGCTACTCCACACCACTGCCACCCTGCATCGTGAACCCCATGCCGCCATCACACATCCATAGAGGCCCCTATTTTCCCTCACCAAAAATACGGCATTGCCCAAACAACATCATCACCGCAAACCAAGCCTTTCATTGGGTGTTGCACTTCGTTGTTCACCTCCATGCTCCAACGTTGACCTTGAGCAGCCACTACCCACCGATAGTTATGTACTGGCCAACCCCTATAGCTCAGTCGTGCTCCTCCCACCGTACCCCATTTTCGCTCTCGGTTAACACATACCTCACCGTACATAATTATCTCTCTCTCTCTCTCTCTCTCTCTCTCTCTCTCTCTCGCTCAATCTCTCTCTTTCTGTCTCCCTCTCTACCTCTCGGTCAAGGATGTCCAGAATCTTACTTATTTACAAAAGTGCCACTAAGGATGTCCAGAATCTCTCTCTTAACTATGAAGTTTTTTTTATGTAATTATAGTTATGGCCTCGAGTATAACCCGTGGTAGAGTTCTCCTTCCACTAGGCTAAAATTTTAAGTTAAATCATGTTTTGAAATGGGTTTGGGAACATGGATATCAGGGATTTATTAAGCATACTTTGGTGGCAATATCATGTGTTTGCATGGACAATATTATAAAACCAATTTACGGAGTAATATGATCTTAGGATCTAATCGTGAAGTTGTTTGGAAAAATTATGTAAAAATCAAGTATTTGAGAGCTAATGATATTTTAGGGTTCAAGGATTTAGATTTTTGGTGAATATAGATTTTTTTTATTATATATATCTTGGGTTTTGATTACGAAGTACGTGACTATTTTATGGGTATCAATTGATACCCCTTGACACAATTGTGAGGAAATTTAGAGAAGATAAAACTCCAAGTAATCAGGGTTCATATGCTAGATTTTGCATAAAAAGATATAGACTCGGGTTGATTTAAGAAAAATATGCTTATTTTGTTATGAAAAGAAAATTGAAAAACAACCTCGGTTATTTTGTTCCGCATCACTCATTATATCTTAATAAGAAAAGAGAAATATATTTTTATCTTGACTGGTGAAGACATGGGCAAGATTTTGGTTTTTTCTTTCTGAACCGTGCAATAAGAGAGTGCAGCGCCCCGTCCCCAAGGGTCCGGAGAGTTAACTCATATTACCAGATAATCAACTCCAACATTGCTAATACTCTTCCAAAAACTTCAAATCAAACATAAACACTTCAAATTTAATTAACCACACATACTCGTATATAAAATCCTCAATACAGTAACCCCAAAAATTACCAACTTCTCTACATGTCACCTAAACTCACATTTCCACAATATAATTATGAAAAATCTCCAATACTCATCGAAAATTTTCTATTCTTAAGCCACTATTCTTAAGTCATCTCACCCAATTCTTTATAGTCCTAATCCACAGCTGAAATATCCAAAAATCATCTGAAAATATTAGAGATGGGGGGTGAGTTATCAACAACTCAGTAAGCATAGAACATATAGTATGCAAACATGAGCATTTACAGATTTCAGAATGCAGAACAAAACACTTTATTTTCTGAATGCAGAATCAGAACATGTTATCAAAAATATTAGAACGAAAGTTCAAAAATATTCTTATTCAAATTCTTTTGGCATAGCATAACTGACCACCATCGTACCAGCATCATATCACATTAGAGACCATGTTTAACTCTCGTGGTAGGGTTGTGCAAACCCCGGTAGCTAACCGAGCAGAAACAGAATGTGAATCTTCCCCTTATTTATTCTTGGAGCCCCAAGTGTGCACACAGGAAAGACTACCAGAAAACAACTTTATTTTCGAAGTGGGTGCACCAGAAAACAGAATAGTTGGTACCAACCCAAACAGAAGCCACTATTAGCACCCGTGGTAGGTCAAATAGATCACCATCCACAAACCACATCCCGATTCAAATTGTCATGCCAAAAGTTTTCAAAAATCACACCATATCAGAGTACGGAACACCTTCAGGACAAAACAGAGTTTTCAGAAATCATATCATATCAGAGCACAGAACATCTTCAGAACATAACAAAGTTTTCAGAAATCACATCATATCAGAGTATAGAACATCTTCAGAATATAACAGAGTTTTCAAAAATCACTAAACATAATTTTATGCACAAACTTTCATATTCATTCTCTTTTGCACAACTCAGAAGCAAAATGCAAAATAGCTCATGTCCACACCAATCATGCCAGAAAATACTTTATTCTTAAATAGAATCTCATGAGTAATGCAGAATAAATAACTGAGGTAGTTCAATATTTTTTCATAACAAAACATGCTTATTTTCAAAATTCAACCTCAGTCCATTTTATTTTTATGCAAATCTAGCATAGGAACTCCGCTTATCTGGACGACTTAGCTTTTCAAAATTTTACTAAAAAATGTCGAGTCGACTATAAATCGTCACCTATAAAAATAATCACGTAATTTTCGTAAGTTTTCAATCAATCACGGATTTCAATATTTAAGCCTAACCTTCTTTAATAACCTATTTTAATTCCTCAAAACTTAAAACCTTCATAATCCCAAAATATATCATCACTTCCTAAAATCACCAATATCCACCATAGCCCACGTCAAACACAAAACACCAATATTTAAACCCGAAACAGCCAACAAATCTCATAGCATAAACCAATCACACCAACAACTTCATCATCGAATTCAACCGACCCCCTTACTCCTCGAACTCAGTCCGGCACAACCAACCAATTCACAATAAATATGAGTTAGCACGAAAATACATTTAAATCTCAAAAGTTCTTTGGGAAAATACTTACAATGCTATAATATAATTTTTGAAAGATCACGGAGGTGCTAGAAGCGGCAACGCAGTAACAAAACAGTGTCAAATGCACTGTGGCCGTGGGTCTCAAAAACTCACTTTTGAACGGGGACTAACCAAGACCCGAGATTGTTAGGGTAGGGCTTAAGGATGTCGGTGAAGCTAGTGATGGTGGTGGTTGGTCGTGGGTGGCGGCGTAAAGGGTGGTTGAAGTGCAAAAAAATGTCCAAATCGGAAATGGAGTTGGATGTACTTCACCCGTAGCGAATCGGAGCTGGGGTTGGGTGCATTGGGTTGCTAGGAGGTCGAGGATGAAGTGGTGAAGAAATGGTGGCCGGAGGTGGAGCGACGGCGGCGCGCAAGCACAAGTAACGCCGCAGCTTCAAGCCGTGCGTGGAGGAGAACGCCGACGAGTGAGAAGCTGAAAACCGGAGGGGGAGGTCGCCTGTGGGTGGGGAAGGTCGTGGGTTGGGCGGTGTCGCCGGACGGTGGCGCACGGCGGCGGGCTGGGGAGGAGAAGAAATCGCACGGGGAAGGGGGTGCAGGGCGCAGGAGAGGAGAGAGAGAGAGGAGAAAAAGAAATGGAGGGAAAAAGAAAAAGAAGAAGAAAAGAAAAAGAGGTAAAAAAGAAAAAAATGAAGGGAAAGAAATGAGGTCTAATCCTCACATCTTGGGTCACAAAAATGATCCAACGGAAACGATTTCAAAATAACAAGTTAAATAAAATAATTCAAAGGTAGTGATTAAATGAAAATAAAATAATTAAACCCAACAATAAATTATTTTAAAATAAAGAGAAATTTAAATGCATAACAATTATTAATATTAAGAAAACATGTCAAATTTAATTTTTAAAAATTAAAAAATCATAAAAATAAACCCACTAAAATATGAAAATTTAAAACAAGTGAATCAATTTTTAAATTAATAACAAATAATCATTCAATTAAAAATATATTAAAATACGGGATGTTATAGAGAGAATATGAAATCTGACATTTTTTGGCAAGATTACGAAAAGATGCTCTGAGTCTGTTTTGTTTACAAAAAGATGCTCTAAATCTATTTTTGTTTAAGAAAAGATGCTCTAAATTTATTTTGATTATGTGAAGATGCTCTAAATCTATTTTGTAACGCCCCCGGTCTTGGATGGGTCGGAGAGTTACTACTTGTCACTCAAAATCATATATTCACCTTATAGTCATAGGCTCCAAAGTGTTCAATGACGCATACAACTTGTTGTTTCAAATCAACTACTCCAATATGAATAATCTAAAACACCACAAAAGTTCAAAATAACCTCAACCTTCCAAAATACCCAATCAACAAAGCAAAATAGAACTGTTGAATAAAATGCTCAGATAACCAAAGAACCACCATTGTACTTATTTCACTATGCTCACGTAGACTTATACATGATTTCTAGTCTTGATCCCCAGTTTTACTATCAAAATTATCTGAAAAATTTTATGACGATAAGGGGTGAATTATCAACAACTTAGCAACCATAGAACATATACTAGTATGTAAACATGAACATTTTCAGAAAATTCGATATGCAAAAGCAAAAAATTTCATTTTATTATGCACATCTCAAAACGTATTATAAGAGAATCAGAGCGACTTTTCAATCTTTCCCAAACTAAAAAAAACAATTGTTCATATTCAAAGATTCTTTTCATATTCAAAGACTATTTTCATAATCAAAAACCATTTTCATATTAAAAAATGCTTTGACATAACATAACTAAACATTTTCATCTTATTATATCATATTGTATCGTATCATGTCAAATCATATACCATGTTTAACCTCATGGTAGAACCCCCATGGTAGGGTTGTGCTATCCCCGGTGGCCAAACCAAGCAGTATCATATTGTAAAACTTTCTCTTTTTCAATCTTGGAGTCCCGAGTGTGCACACAGGAAATAACACATAAAAGACTATTTTGTTTCCAAAATGGGTGCACTCATATTATATCATATTATGTTGGTACCTATCATGTGAACCAGTATCATCATATCAGAACCATATGTAGAATCAGAATCAAAACAGATAAGTATGCCAAAGGTTTTTCATACCCATATCATAACAAACAACGTACTGAACATATTCATATCATTTCCATTTGATAAAAAACATATCCAAATCATTTTCATATCATATGTACAAAAATTCACTAATATGATATTCTCTCTTTTGCACATTTCAAAAATATGTCAAATATTGCTCATATATATTATTCATGTCAAAAGCATTTCTTTTCTCTTTCATACGTATCTCATGAGTGAATGCAAAAATATACTGAATTTGTTTTTCACATTTTCTTTTTAAAATAACATGCAAATTTTTTTACAAACCAACCTCAGTTTAATTCTTTTTATGCAAATATAGCATAGAAACCTCGCTTACCTGGACTTTTCATCTTTTCTTAATCTTTCAACAATTGTGCCGAATTAATACCAATCGTCACCTATACGAAATACTAAATGTTACTTCTAAAAGGATTGCTAAAACTCTCCATCTACGTATATTCATACTACGGAAATAGCTTTGATAACTATCTACTTATCAGAAATCTAATAAATATATTATCATTAAAAAAAATTAATCTTAACTTATTATAAAATAATTTTATCAAATATGGCAAAACAACTTAAATTCTTTTCGAAAATTAACATAATCATATTTAAACTCATATCTCTATAAACTATTATTAAAACGATAATTTAATACTTCCAACATATAATCTAGTAGGAAAACGTAAATTTTCTTAATCAATAATAATTCATAAAATATTCAAATTCAAATAATATAAACAATAAAACACTCATTTAGTAAAATATACTTAAAATTGATTTTAAAGCATTTAAAATAAAATAAAATCTTATTATTTACTACTGAAAATAGTTATAATAATTATTACTAAATAACTAAAATTTTAGATCTTTAAATACTATCTATATGAAATTATAATTTCACGCTAAACATGACCCACATGAAATATCTCAAATAAATCAAACTCAATATCAAAATAAATATCAAATAGTAAGAAAGCATACTGACTTATAAACTAGATGTAGTAATATAAATATATTTAAAACAATTTATTTACTATGCTTTACCAATGCTATACGACAAAGTATTAAAAGTGGCTTATATATACTATTCAACAAATATGTAGGTAGGGACCAAAAACTAGAAATGGAAATACTTATAAAAATGCAAATGAGAGAAATGGCCAGGGTTGACGGAAGTGGTGGCTGGCTAGGTCGACGATGTACGGCGTAGTGGCAAGGCATTGAGAGAGAGAGAGAGAGAGAGAATGTGTGTGTGTGTGAGAGAGAGAGAGAGAGCGATGGAACGTCTAGAGAGAGAGGAAGAGAGAGGTACGGACCGTGCAAACAGGGGCTGGGAATCTTGCTTCGTGATCTGCGATGGCTCCACTAGCTGGTTCACGGTTGGGCTACAGTGCACAGACGGCAAGTGACTGGGCGGCTTGCATGGAGGCAAAGTTCGAAGGAAAGCATGCCCTATTTTTGGCAGGTGAAAACAGAGGCCTCTTGGAGTGCGATGATGGCTTGGGTTTCACGGTGAAGGGTGGCAACAATGTGGAGCTCCCATCTTGAAGTGGTGGCTGGAACCGAGGGAACGTGGGAGGCTTGCATGGTGGTGGTGTGTACAAGGTAGTGGCTTAGTGGTGTAAGTCCGTGGGGTAGTTTTCGTTTGAGGACACGGAGGCACTGGGCTGTTGGGGCTATCCCATCGTGCTATAGCTAGGCATGACAGGTGGCTTCTAGCGGTGGTCTGGTGAGGTGTTGGGAGGCTACTGGTTGGTAGGAGGCTGGGCTTCAGTGCTTGGTGGATCATGGCAGTAGTGTTGTGGCTTAGTTGTTGGGTTAGCGAATGAGGTAGGAGCATGTGGCTCACAGTGATGTTAACCGTGGTGGTTAGTGGTCTGCAGGGGTGTCTCACGGTGACAGCGTGGTGGTTGTGGGGTTGAGGGGGTGAGCAGTGGCTCGTTGGTCTATCTGTGAAAGCCACAGTTTGGCATGATGGTGGTTGTGCAGGATGGTTGGCGATGTCGCAGCAGTGAGTGATGGCCCTGGGCTACGGTGACTGCATGGAGGTCTGCAGTGAAAGAGAGAGACTCTGTGAGAGAGAACTAAGAGTATGAGAGCCATGGATAGAGAAAGTTTGTCAGGTTGGAAATAGAAATGCACAACAAGTATAAGATAATAAAAAGTAGAGAGGGAGAGACCTGAGTGATGGACATAAATGAAATAAGGAAGAGAACTCAAAAACAGAAAGCAAGTTCAAACTGCCTAGACGTGGAGATAATGGAGATTTGGGTGGAGCAATTTTCGGGAGTGCAGAAACTGAAAGTGAAAAACCGTAGGAAGGCTGAAATGCATGCGGAAAGATGAAGCACACCTCAAACGATGTCGTGGCTGCGTGAAAAACAGGGAAGAAAAATTGGGTAAGTTTATTGGGGCTGGGGGAGGAGGGGAAATAAAGAGAAGGGGAAAAACAATCCAGATGGCTTGGTCGTTACATCCTCCCCTCCTTAAGAAAATTTCGTCCTCGAAATTTGCTAGTATCCCAAGCAAAACCTACACACTTGATCGTCACATCTAAAAGACTTGGTCGTTACATGGGGGAGCAGGAGGGAAAACAAAGAGAAGGGAAAAAAAAATCCAAACGACCTAGTCGTTACATGCTTTGATTATGTGAAAATGATATTATTCTGTTTAGGACTCTGCTTGATATGATGTGGCATCTGAAAACCTTTTGCATGACATTCTTATTTTGTATCTGGCTCTATTTTTGCTTTGCTTTTCTCTGACCTTACCATAGGTATAAAACAGTGGCCTTTATTTGGGTTTGTACCAACCTCTTTGTCTCTGAGGTTGCTTTTGAGTAGTGAGTTGATATCAGATATTCTATGAATAATAGTGAAAAAGTAGTAAACAATAATCCTAAAATATTGAATAGTTGTTAATAGTAGTAAAAAATAATGACAAATAGGTGAAAAATAATGAATGGTAGTGGAGTGTTCTCAAAACATTTCACTATCCAAACGGAGCCAGTGCAGCCACTTTGGAAACAATTTTATGTGTGGTATTTACTGTGTGCACACTTGGGGCTCCAAGAAGAATAAGGGGAAGGTTCACTTCTATCTTTATCCGTTTTGGTCACCGGGGATAGCACAACCCTACCACAGGGTTATATATGGCCTCTGTTAAAATATGATGCTCTAATACAATATGATATGAGATGATATGATGATGATGATGTTTAGTTATGATATGCCAAAGGATATTTTTGAATATGAATATTTCTGAACTGTCGCCTTGATATTTTGAGAACATATTTTGGTTCCGTATTCTAAAATTAAAAATGTTTTACTCTACATTATGAATCATGTGAAAAGGCTCATGTTTACATACTAGTATATGTTGTCTGCTAACTGAGTTGTTGATAACTCACTCCTTATCTCAACAATATTTTCAGATTTTTTAGATGTTTCAGCTGAGGATCAAAAATAGGAAGCATGGATAAGACTACATGAGCATGGTGGATTAAGTACAAAGAGGATACTTTGGTTATTGAAAAATTTTATTCAATAGTTTTGTTTTGCTATGTCGACTTGATATTCCAAGAGGTTGACGTTTATTTTAAGGCTTGGTGGTGTCTTGGTTTAATTATAATGAGGTAGTTGATTTGAAACAATGAGTTTTATGTTCTATAGAGATTGTGGAGTATATTATGCACTATTGAGAGGTGATTTTAGGTAATAGGAGCTAACTCCATAGACCTCCAGGACCATGGCGTTACAGTTTGGGACAAAAACAACCAGGAGTTAATTCACTACAATAGAAAACCTCTTTTGGGATGAGATTTTTCATCCCATGAGAGTGGGATTTCATCCTAGAAAACAATTAGGGACGAAAAAACTCATCCCAAAAGGTCTATCATTAAAGACATTCCAGGATGAGAAAAAAAATTCATCTCAGAAAATATCTTTTGGGACAAAATTTTCTCGACGTGCTCAAAGTTCGTTCAAATGAAAAAAAAATCAGGACAAAGGCATTTCATCCCTAAAAAGCATTTGAACAGCCAACTTTCATTTGAATATAGAATATCATTTGAACTGTTACGATATGAGGCTAGTATTCAAATAATTTAGACACATTTGAATAGGTTGAGAAATGTTCGAAGGGGATGCGAGGTAGTTAGAATTTTGAAGAGATGCCCATTTGGATAACATTGGCTTCCATTTGAATATCGAGACCGTTTATGGTTTGAAGGCGTGCAATTACAGTTTGAACGGTAACTCGAATATGTTCTTAATTTGAACGACGTTCGAATAAGGGTTATAATCGTTCAAACGATGTGACTATAAATGGTTCGGACGTATTGCCTTTTCGTTTGAACATAAAGTAATGTTATGTTGTTCAAATATGAGTGATTAGCATTTGAATGCTTTGTTATACCCGTTCGATTGAGTGTTCTAAGGTGGATGCGATCTGTTCGAATATTGAATCGTATGTCATTCGAACAATTTATGTTATGGTTCGAACTTTATTTTGGTCAAAATATTTATGTTTAAATAGAAGTGGGTTCGTCCAAATAAAAGAGGTACGCGTTTGAATGGGATGACAACTTGTAGTTCAAACTGTTATTGTAACTTTTCGAAGTTCCTTTGTTAACGCTATATCGTTCAAATAGTGATTAGCCTATTCCAAACATAGAATAGTGTAAACATTCGAACAATTGGCAGTAAACGTGAAATTCAAACATAATATGTAGTCCAACAATTGTTCATGAAAATGTTATGAGACTATAATCAACTCTAAGCTAGGGTCATAGTACAAAATATTTTAAAAAAATACAAAACAATATGTGAAATGGAATTGGTGGAACAAAATATTGGAACACAATCTGCATCTCTTAAAGCATTTCTTTGCGCTGAATGGCTAACTCCCTCTACAGCTTCTCTTGTTGTTGAATTTGTAATCACATCTCCATGGTGAATCTTCAAACTTTATCTGTTTACTTTGTTGACAAGACTCCTCAAATCAAAAGCAAAATTAGATTCACGGTATAACATATAAGAAAAATGAATGGAATTAATATAATGAAACAATGTATTATCAGGCATACATGCTCCTCAGTATTGCGAAGAAAGTTGTGTTCCGTACGATAGGATTTTACTTATTCTAAATGATGTTTCTATTTCCACTTGAGTAAAAGCCGATCTAAACATTCATATGCCAAAATTGTTTAGCCATCACTAATGGAAGTTTATATATTGTACACTCATAGTTACTACATTTGTCGAGGTCCAAGAGAATGTGTAATAAAGTAACAATTAAAACCACACATTTCTTCCGGATAATTCCTCGTTTGAACGTCTGCAAGATAGGAAGTTGGTATAGACTTATTATTAGCCATCTTGTAAAATTGTAAGATGGGTTATAATAAATTTATACAAGATTTTAGTCTTGTAGAGAATGAATGGAGATTTATCCTGAAGAAATGTGTGGTTTTCATTGTTACTTCACTTATTGAGATCAGAGAAACTGTGTAGACCTATTATTAGTCGTCTTGTAAAGTTGTAAGATGGATAGTAATAATTTTATATAAGATCCCAGTCTTGCAGAGAAAGAACGGATACTTATTCTGAAAAAATGAGTAGTTTTCATTATTACTTCACTTGTTGAGGTATGAGAGACTATGTAGTGAAGTAACAATGGAAGCCAGACATTTCATCAAAATCATCCTCCAATACAACCTCTGCAAGATAGAAAGCCAGTATAGACTTATTATTAGCCATCTTGTAACCTTGTAAGCTGGATAACAATAAGTTTATACAAGCTTCTAGTCTTACAGTGTAACGCCCGTCCTTGTAGTGAGACTATAGAAAATAACTCAAGAAAAAGGAGACGGGAATTACAGACCCTTTTAAAACATTTTCTCTTTCATTCCCAAGATATAAAATATTCTATGTTTTAAAATTAAAATATTCTCAATAAATTAAAAGTGTTTATAGCAGAATTCATTAAGTTAAATTAAAAAGTTATTTTACAAAAAAACTACTTTCATACGGTATGTAAAACGTGCCTAGACTTTTGACGCTCTTTCCTTGGGCCATGTCTGTCTTAACGCTTCTTACTCATTTTGTTCCTGAGAGGGGATGGGACATACATAAAAATAAAATGAGTCGAATACTTAGTAAGCATGACTTCATACCGTAAAAATATACTAACATAGTGTGATGACCAAGATTTTTGCTAAGCTTTCAACGTATTTTATTATACATTGTTAATTTTGGCCAAGAGGGGAGGAGTAACCCATTGAGAAATTAAGTTGGAATAAAATGCATATATATTGAGGAAGGCCCAAGCCCATGAGGAATTCGGCCATGTAGTGGAATTCAAGTTTTGGAGCCCAGTGGAATTAGGGTGCACGACTACCCTAGGGAATGGATTCCCTCTTTCCATGTGTCATTCGTGCAAGAAGGCTTCTTTGTGAGGTGATAGTAAGGTGACACTTGTCATTATGGGAGAGAGTTTCTAGAAGAAAGATGAAGAGACACGAAAAGTTGGAACTTAAGGGAAGCTCAAAGGGCATGCACGACAACCATAGAGAAAGGTGATTTGCTTTTTTCCATGTGTCATTCATGCAAAAGGGAAGGATAAGAAGTCTTATCTTGGAAAATGGCAAGATCTTGTTGGAAAAAGAAGGCTACACACCTACTAGGGTTTCTAGAATGAACTTTTGTAAGAAATCCCTTGAGATAGATGGCTAGGGCAAGGGAGTTTGTGCACTTTTGCCACTTTTGTGACCAATCACACAATGTCCAAAATATTGGTGAAAGAAAAATCTTCCTGGAAGGAGGTGGATATTTTGGCCACCAAGGCACCAAGCACACACACACTCCTCACATGCCACTTGGCACACATGCACACTTGTAGGAGATTAAGGAAGATACTAGCTAGATGAAAGACCAGTTTGCCATGAGGTTCATTGAACCAAGACACAAGATGAAAGGCAAATAAGGGATGGAGGTTTCGATTTTGAGAGGGAGGCGCCACTTGTCCAAAAAGTTCCCTTGTGTTCCTAACACAATCCAATGATGGAGAAAGGGAAGAGGCTCAAGGGTTAGGTGCCAAATTGTGTCCAGTTTAGCTTGTTCAAGAAGCCTCTTATGTCTATAAACAGGAGAGGAGCCGAAAACCCTCAAATTTTTAGTCACTTGGTTAATTTCTCTTGAAGCTTTCGGCCACAACATTTCTCTCTACTTTCCATCACTTTCTCTCCATTCAAACACCATCCACACTACACTCACTTCTGTCAAACACCATTTGATGTGCAAGCAAAGCTAGATGATACTTTCTAAGAAGGGAGTTAGGCAAGGTAAGAAGCAAGAACACTTTTTCCTTAGACTACACACGCGGCCAAATGAAGCATATTTCAGACTTGACTAAGTTCACCATGAACGCATGCTCAAACACACACTCCCATGATCAAGAAGTCACAATATATCTTTTGAAACACGCCATCGTGGTTTGGCACGCATGATGATTCTCGCAGTCGCTAGATAGAAGGGCAGACAATTCACATAATTTCTACCCTCGGGATTTGCTTACGTCAGAAAGAATGAGCCTTACGTAAGAAAGAAAGAACGTACGTCAGAAGGAATGAGCGGGGTGTTACAAGACGAACCTCTAAGATGTGTTCATCAATAGAGGTTGGGGAAATATCTCCACATTGAGGAGGAAGGTATACCCTTCAATGGTTCAGGATTCTATATGGGATGTGGTCTATGTCTCAGGACGTATCCTCTCACACCATGACTGTACATGGTGTTTCGTTTGAGATTTCATCGGATGTGATCATCGAGCTCATTGGGATTCATTGAGTAGTTGAGATATCGACTACAACTGACTCTCAGACTGGCGACACAGTTGTCTACATCTGTACACGGCACACTCGATGTAGATGTAGGTACTTTTGCATCATCTACTGGCCCAGTTGCCATAAATACAAACTGAACAGAGGCCGAGAGTACTGACCGTGAGACTTAGGATGATGATAGAGATGAGGATTTCTACATCCTCACCAGGAGAGACAGCACATAGATCGAGAGGAAGAACGCATTCAACCAAATACATCTGCTACCTTTCTTCTGCATTTGCAGCTTATTGTTGCAACAAACCTGGATTCTATGGCACATAAGACCACATTTAGTTGTACTCGGACACAATTTTTGATATGAGTGGCATGTGGAGATCCCATCGATTAGCCACTGGACATTTTTGGGAGGATCCGTTACAAGTTGAGCATTGTCTCCACAGACAACCTCCCATATGGTGTAATCATCATCCGGCTATTACTTGCTCGGAGAGTGTCACTCCAGCCGGAGGAGCGGGTCACAGATTAGATGTGCCCTCTTGACATGAGCACACATCGACGTAGCATTGGACAAGCAAGGGGGTATCCTCGACGTCGGCCATCCCCTGTAGCGGATCTAGTTCCTCCAACGCAGCTTGGGCCCGGTGTGGGGAGTAGTAGTCAGCAGCTAACGAGTACATCTACGGGCACGGCTACTTGGGTTGATTCGTCGAGTACATATGTCGCCGTGATAGCCCATCGTGTAGGTATTCTCAATGACAAGGTTGATAGCTTAACTTAGGAGATACATAGTACGAATTTTTGTGAACAACGTGTTCATTTGAGTGTTGTTTACGAAATTTTATCATATTTTGTATTTTGCTTTTAATATATGTAAGGAACAATATTATTTAATATATCTATTGTTTTTTAATTTTAATTCTCAATCTTTTTTAATGTTAGATTTTTAAACTTTAATACTAAATCACTACACGTCAAATATATATAAATATAAATATATATTTATATATGTACATATAAATATATATTATATAAATATATATTTTACAAATTGTGTGTATATATCGCACACCGACACACACTCGAACCACACACTCCTGGGCAAATTCCTCACGCAAGAAAACCTATATATAACAAAGACACCCTAAAGTACACAACAATCCAATCCATCTGAAAATTAATTTGCCTCAAACCTCAAAATTGAACATGACCTGCCTAAGAGCATTAGCATTGGCTTCATCAAAAGCCTAATCAAATGTAAAATTTGATGAATTTCATCAAAATAGGGCTGCATTGGATTAGTCAAATAGATAAATGTGAAACTTTGAGCTACAGTAAATCTATAGGTTTCTTCAAATTTGAAAGTCTACTATTCATTCATCAAATCTATTTTTTATTCACTTTTAATCTCCAAAGGTCTTTTTTATTCACGTTTAATCTTCAACCGTGTTGTAATAATAATGTAAGAATCAAATTAAATTATTAATCAACATATGATTAGTGTAATTGTAAAATATGAAAAAAATAAAAATATTTTTATTAAAAAAATAATATTATATTATTATTTTGATGAATTCAATGACTAATTTAATGTGGAGTTATGGTTAGAAAAGTTTTAAATTTATAAAAATTATGTATATTTTATTAAGTTTTAAAGATAATTTTGATGGACAATGCTCTAACACCTTTGATCTCTTCTCCTTCATCTACCGGCCAGACCATGTTCTCAAAATCATGAAAGGCAACCTGCTAGTCCTAAAAGAAACCAAAGTGTTCTTTCTTTTTACACGTGAGAGAGGATTATTGCACCGAATTTTGCCCAGATCTTTTCGCCCCCACACGTTGCGTAGTTTTAAATATGATCAAATCTCATATTTTATCAAAAATTGAAGCTGGAGCGTATTTTCGGTTTCATAACGCGGTTTGACTAATTTTCAGACACTCATTTCTCGATGATTAACATCACACTTACAATTGTGTTAAGATTATTTTACAACTCATTTTTAATTAATCAATACAATTATCTAATTCTATTAAAAATAAATTTTAATATTATCTTCATTTTATATAGAATTGTAAAGTATTTTAATATCCGGTTCTCTAAATAAAAATTTTATACATACAAGTTTACAAGTTATTTTTTGCAATCACTTTTACATATTTCTTACGTGTAAAAAATTTATGTGTAGTCACTATAATATAATTTGCAGTAAAAAACTGATCAAATTACCCTTCAAAGAATGTGAATGGTGTGCTCCATCATTTGAAGGAAACAGACTTTCCTTTTTCGTAAAAATTGCTCTGCTAGGGTTTACAGTTTTTTTCCATCCACCGCGTACGTTCCTCGCATGGCAACCGTTGATGGTCAGCCTCCGATAGCTGATCCTCCTCGGTCGTTCGCTGATCTTGTTTCATCAGTGCCCCAACCACTGCCGGCGGTAGTTGTTCCGTTCAGGCAACCGAAAACTATGGAAGGTGAGGTTTATTTCTCTTTTTCTTCTGAGGAGATTATGAAAACTGCTGCCCATTTAGATATTCGATGGTGGTGAAATTCCTACGTCAAAGGCCTTCCATCGACGGCATCCGTGCTTTCATCCGCAGCCGCTGGGGGCTGTGTTCCATGCCCGTGGTTTCAACCATGCAACATCCTAGAAATATCTTTATTCGCATGAATAATGAAACTGATCAAAAGGCTTTATCAAGGGAATCATGCGAAATTGAAGGTGTTCCATACCGTCCCTTTGCATGGTCACCAGAGTTTGATGAAGATTTTGAACCGCCCACTATTCCTGTTTGGGTTTTCCTACCGGGTCTGCCTCCGAATTTCTATCACTCCTCTCTTCTAGAAATACTCATGGCTCCGATAGGGAGATTTATCCGCCGTGATAACCCGACGACGTGTGCTACTCGCACAGATGGGGCTAGGGTTTGCCTTGAGATAGATGCATCACAAGAGCCCCTCACCCACTTCTGGATCGGTATCCCTGGGATGCAATGAAGCCATAGGCAGGAAATTATTTATGAGACTTTACCGGCGTATTGTTTAAAGTGCCGTTGCCAAGGTCATAATCTCAGAACCTGTCGATATGGAGGTGATCAGAAACAAAAGGAGAAAGGAGGGATGATCTGGGTGAAGAAATCTGTTCAACCTAATGCTAAGGGGGCAAATGTGGAAGGTGGTGGTCAGACTGAAGTTGTTAGGACTATTCCTGAAGCTGAAGCGGGTTTAGTGACTGTTGATGGTATGGTGATAGCTGAACAGGGAGAAAATAATAAAGATGAAACTCGGACTGTTTCTAATTCGGTGCAAATGGCTGCTGATAAGGAGTTGGTAATGGATGTCATCCCTGATTTGGTTGATGAGTCTATGGCTGGTACTATTCAAGAGGGTGGTTCGGAAGCAGTGACAGTGGTTGAACTTGCTCTGGAAAGAGTGGATGATGAAGCTCATGAAGGCGACGCGGGTCACGGGACCGTTGGGATGTTTTCGTCTGGGCTGTGTGAGAAAGCAGTTGACATTGAGGATTCTCGGGTTGGGCTTAACTATGAAGATAGTTGCAATCCGAGGCAAGGTGTAATTGGGCCCAGCACATTGGCTCCAATGGAACCGATTCATATTTTCGATCTTAATGAAGAAGGTGATGACATTATGGCCCATGATGGATGTGGTGGTGATCAGGTTGGCATTGACCCAATTTGTGCTAATGCGGACCGTGAAAATTGCTGTCAGGATGGAATGGTTTGTTCGGATTCTGATTCAGATGGTGCTTTGGAACACTTAGCTAAAAATTCTATTGTGGTATCGGATTCGGAAATTCAGTCAGAAAAGAATGGCTTGAGGACAGGTATTAAATTAAGGGGTTCATCCAGGGCTGTGAGCAAGCCCTCCCGTCTTAATTTATGACTATTTCATATTTGTATTGGAATGCTCGGGGGGTTGGAACGTCGAGAAAGCGTCTTAAGAAATTGGTATTGAAATTCCATCCTAAAATTCTTGTTATTGCTGAGCCTATGGTTAGTTTTTCTCAGTTAGATTTGTGGCGTGATCGTTTGCGTTTTGATTGTTGTTGTTCTAATGTTAATGAAGGCGGGAAAATTTGGATGTTTTGGGTTCAGGATGTTAATCTTGTTGTTGAGTGTATGGGAGATCAATTCTTGACTGCTCGTATTTCCAATTTGAATGATTTACGTCTTACCTTTGTTGATGCGAAATGCTCTTATTTGGAGCGTAGAAGATTGTGGGATTCGTTGAGTGGTGCTAACATTCATCAATTTCCTTGGATGGTGATGGGAGATTTTAATATTATCAGAAATGACTCGGAACGTAGAGGGGGCAGGCCTCGGTTGACCTTGGCGATGGAGGAGTTTAATGGTTGGGTGGGTTCTTGTGGTCTTCTTGATATGTCTTTCAGTGGGAATTCTCTATCTTGGTGTAATGGTCAAGCTGGAAGATCTAAGCAATGGGCGCGTCTTGATCGTTGTTTCTTAAATACAGCGGCTCTTGATATTTTTCCGGATGCTACTATGGATTATCTGGCTCGTACCTCTTCTGATCATGCGCCGATGACGATTTCGTTGGAAAATCAGAATATTCGGTATGGCTTTCCTTCTTTTAAATTTCAGCAAATGTGGGTGTCTCATGCTCAGTTTTTTGATTGTGTTTTGAATTCTTGGAATGGTGAGGTTGTTGGGGGGTCTAGCTTGCATATTCTTGTTACTAAACTTAAAAGACTAAAAATTGTTTTAAGAGCTTGGAACAAGCAGATTTTTGGTAGAACTGACACTCATATAGCGGCTCTTGAGGATCGGATTAAGGGATTGGAGACCAGCTTGCAATCCGAGTTTTCTGAAGAAGTGGAGGATGACCTCGTTGCCTCCCAATTGGAGCTATCAGTTTGGATTGATAGAGAAGAAAAACGTCTAGCCCAACAAGCTAAACAAGGTTGGATTAAGCAGGGAGAAGCGAACTCTAATTTCTTTCGGGCTATCAATCGCAGTAATCATAAAGAGGTGAAAGAGATGAAATTAGAGGATGGTACTATTCTCTCCTCTCCAGCGCAGATTCATGAAGGAGCGATTTCTTATTTTTCTCAATTCTTGGAGGCTGGCAATTACCGTGAGGTGCCACACTTGGGGGATCTTGTTCAACCAATTATTTCGCAGGATGACAATAATCTTATTTCCCGTGTTCCATCATCTCAGGATGTCTTTGATGCTCTTTGTTCCATACCGGAAGATAGTAGCCCGGGCCCTGATGGGTTTGGGTCGGGTTTCTATCGGTCTTGCTGGCACATTGTGGGTACTGATGTTGTTGAAGCTGTGGCTGAATTTTTTCGAGGTATGGCTCTTCCTCGGTATTTTATTGCTACTTTCCTGGTTTTAATTCCTAAAGTGAATAATCCGACGACGTTTGATAAGTTTAGACCGATCAGTCTTTGCAGTGTGTTTTACAAAATTTGCACTAAAATTATGGTTAATCGCCTCTCCCCCCTGCTTTCTAAAATTATCTCTCCTGAGCAAGGAGCCTTCCTTTCGGGTCGCAGTATCTTTGAAAATATCAGTGTGACGCAAGAGATGATTCACTCTATTAATAAACCTGCTCATGGTGGGAATGTTGTGTTGAAGATTGATATTGCGAAGGCTTATGATAGTGTTGATTGGTCTTTTCTTTTGTATGTTCTTAAAACTTTTGGGTTCTCGGATTTCTTTTGTATGCTGATTAGTAATTGCATTACTAGTCCGTGGTTTTCTGTGGTCATGAACGGTGTTCCTAAAGGTTTCTTTAAAGGTGGTCGTGGCTTGAGGCAAGGTGATCCTATTTCTCCTTATTTATTCATTCTTGTAGAGGAAATTTTTTCAAGAATGATTAAAAAGCAGATTTGCATTGGTAAGATTATTCCGTTCTTCCATCCTAGAGGTACCCCTACTATTTCTCATTTACTTTATGCTGATGATATGGTATTTTTTGTAATGGGGGAAAGGCTTCTTTGAAAGCTATCACTGATGTGTTGAAGATTTATGAAAAGTGGTCGGGGCAAGCTGTGAACAGGAACAAATCTGCCATTTTTTTCTCCTCTCAGATTTCTGGGTCTAGACGTCGGGCACTCCTTAGTTTCACTGGTTTTACGGAAGGAAGTTTTCCTTTCAAATATTTGGGTGTTCCTATTATTTCTGGTCGTCTTAAGATTACTCATTTTGATGATTTGATTGCTAAAGTTCAGTCTAGATTGGAGGGTTGGCAAGCCAGATTGTTATCTAGTGGTTCGCGTCTGATTCTCATTAAACATGTTCTTCAAAGTATTCTTGTTCATAGTCTCTCTATATTAAAGATTCCTAAATCTGTGCTTGAGAAACTTCAAAGAATCATTAGTACTTTTTTTGGGGGTGTTAAAGATGGTAAACCTAAGAAAAAATGGCGCTCTTGGGTGGATATTTGTAAGCCGGTTGCAGAAGGTGGGCTGGGAATTCGTAGCCTTCAAGATGTGCAGTCTTCTCTTCACATGAAGTTAGCTTGGAACCTTTTGCAAGGTAACTCTCTTTGGTCTTAGTTTTTCCATGCCAAATATATTGGTGAAAGACATATTTCTATGGTGAACCCTAAGAAAGGGTCTTTTTTATGGAAGATGATTTTGCAAAGTATTCCTTTAGTGCAAGCTAATTCTAAATGGAAAGCACGAGAGGGTAAACTTTTTTTTTGGCATGATAATTGGGCTGCGGATGGCCCTCTTCGCGATAATATTCAGATTTCTGATAAACCGAATCTTAAACTGGAAGATTGTAAAAATGGGTTGGGTTGGAATTTGGATCTTTTTACTCAGTTGGTTGGTGTTCATAAAGCTGAAGAGCTTATTTTGAATCTGGGTCGGATTAAAGACGGGAAGGATATATTGATTTGGCTTCCAAATGCTGACGGGCATTTCACTACAAAAAGTGCGTGGAACTGTATTCGTCTAAGGGGTCCAGATTTCCCTTGGGCTAAATGGGTCTGGCATTCTGCGCTCCCCAAAAAAATGTCAATTACTATGTGGAAGGCTATACATGATTGTCTTCCGGTGGATGACAGAATCCGCAAAATTGGTATCTCTATTGTCTCCCGTTGCGATTGTTGCTCCAATTCTAAGTATGAAGATCTTAATCATAGTCTTTCGAGAGGGGACTTTGCTGAAAAAATTTGGCGTATATGCTCGGTGGTTATTGGAGTTCCTTGGATGGAAGGTGGTTCTTGGAGACAGCGGGTGGAGTGCTGGTATAGGCGGGCAAAAAACTCTAATCGTCCTGGTCAATTGATGGGTATTCTTCCGGCTATCATTACTTGGAGATTATGGGGGCGTCATTGTAAGGCCAGGATGGAAGGTTTGATGGAATCGGTTCAACAGGTTTGGTGTTCCATAAAATATTGGGTTTCCTGGATTGCTTTAAAACTCAAGGATGTTAATTTGCTTACTTGGTGTGATGAAGGTATTCTTCAATGTTTTATTATGCCTTTAAATGTTATGAGGAAGGAGTTTATTTCTCCGATCACGTGGAAACCACCTAAGCCAGGTTGGGTTAAATTAAATTTTGATGGGTGTTCTCTTGGTAATCCGGGTCCTTCGGGTGCAGGAGGCATCATTCGGAATGATAAAGGTGATTTGATTTACGGGTTTGCTAAAGTCTCTGGGCATAATTCTAACAACTATGCCGAACTGATGGGTCTTCTTCATGGTCTTCGGTACATTGGTTTGTTGGGTTTCTTTTCTGTGGAGATTGAACTCGACTCCATGATAGTGCTTAACTGGTTGAGGAATCAGAGATGTGGCCTTTGGTACATGGAAGATTATTGGGATGAAATTCAGAATCGAATAGCTGGTCTTAATGTTTCTCTTGTTCATTGCTATAGAGAATGTAATTCGGTTGCTGATGGATTTGCTAAAATGGGTGCTAAGGGCCTAAATGGCTCTTGGTTTCTTTATCTGAGCTGTCTGCTCCTATCAGAGGTAAGATCCGGTTGGATAGAGGGGGTCTTCCCTATCTCCGGAAAACTCGAAGACGTTGCTAGTTGTTTCAGAGTGATGGCTCTCCAGGTATGTTTCTTCCTCTGCTATCAGTTTATTTTTCCTTACTCTATGATTGTGCAGGTTTTTTCTTGCAGGTTTTGGTCTTGTGTTTAGTTTTTTTGTTTGTTTGTTTGTTTTATTGGTTCCTTTTGTATTGTGGTTGAGTTTTGGTTTCTTTGGAGACCTGGTTTTGGTTTTCTTGTAGCCCCAGGTCTCGAGTTGTAACCACGGTATTCCTCCGCCACAAGTGAGAGTTTATTAATAAAATTGGGACGGGGCTGCTATGTGGGTGGCTTCCGGCTCTTCTTAAAAAAAAAAAAAGAATAAAAAGTAATTCTATATACAATCGTGAAGTGTACAACTGCCACATAATTATTTTAAAAAAGAGTGGGGTCTATTATTAAAAAATTATTATTTTTCATATAGGTCTCATGTTTTATTATTTTTTTCAAAACGATTATGCGACGGTTATACAATTTATAGTTGTAAATATATTTTTTCTTCAATAAATACAAGACTTTCTTTCTCTCTGGTAAATACTTTGAAGTAAGTCTTGTATTTATTCAACACGTACAATCTGGTAATAATCTGCTGCGAAATTCTCGCTGCCAGCCTGCCACCAATTAAGGGAAAGTGATTACTTCAACAATTCGCATTCCGTGTGCTTAGGTAAAGTGCTCATCTTGCAATAAAATAAAATTAGGGAAAAACCAAACCTACTGCTATGGACTTGACTTTTGATTCAGGTCGATAAAAAGGATCAACCTGAAGCAAACTCCTTGAGCTTGCATTGATTTGCTAAAGTTCTTCGAAGACGACGAGGGAGAACCCATTATACATCTCTGTGTTACAGGTATTTTGTCTGTCACATACAGGATCTTGTCATTTTCCATATTCTCTGCAATTCATCTGATTAAATTTAATGCATCTGCAATTCATCTGATTAATGCATCTGGAATTCATAAAACAGTAATATAATTGATGAAACGGTGGAATTGCTACTCTTGATGTTGAGCATTTCTGCAAGACTGGTTGGGCTTGTTGACCGATATCTATATAAAAACTTGGGTTCTTCTGTTGCATAACCGAGACCTAGTTATGGTAGATCGTCGTCAATTTCGCTTTTCTTGAATCATGTTTAATTGATAGACTATAGTTTCCCAACATATGTATTCAAGTTGAAACAACATACGTTATTTTCATAGGAAAGATTTTGGCTTAGGGGACATTTTGTTGCTAGGTGTTACGAAGCAGGTATGATGATTTGTAAAATTTGCAGGATGATTTAAATTATGCTCAGATTGAGATATTGTTTTGCAAATGCTTTTGTTTTGAACATGTGACATACTAATTGGGATATGATAGGGTTATTCATAGTGTGGTTCATTATGTTCAACATTTGTGATGGACTAACTGGGATCGTTCATTTAGGGAAACTTCATGAAGTCGACAAAGCAGCGGTCTTCCAATCCATTTAGCCATTTTATTGGTTCAATTACCTATGCTGCTGTAAGTTTTCATTTTTGCAGTATATTTGTTTCCGAAATATGTTTAATGGAGAATGTGAATCTGAATATATGAAACTAGCATTCTGCATAACGAAATAACTTTATCAATTTTGATTTTTTGGATCATGTTAAACAAATAGACTAGTTTCCTAACAAATAGAATAGTGTTTTGTATATACTACATTTGTTTCGAGATTTGTTTAATGGAAGACATGAACCAAAACATTAAAAACTAGAGTTTTGAACAAGTGACATAAATGTATCCGAGAGCTAGTTATGGAAGGTCTATTCAATTAGGGTTCTTGAATCATGTTTATTTAATAGACTAGTTCCCCAACAGATGTATTGAAGGTGAAATAACAAAAGTTGTTTTAATAGTAAAGTACTTTTTGACTTAGGGCACATTTTATTTCTAGGTCTTACAAATCACTCCAATGCTGTCTGATCATATATTGAAGTTTTGTAAAATTTGTAGGATGATTTAAATTATGTTCAGACTGAGATATTGTTTTGCAAATGCTTTTATTGAACATGTGACATTCTAATTGGGATATGATAGGGTTATTCATAGTGTGGGTCATTATGTTGAACATTTGTGATGGACTAACTGGGATCGTTCATTTAGGGAAACTTCATGAAGTCGACAAAGCAGCAGTCTTCCAAACAATTTGGCCATTTTACTGGTTCAATTAACTATGCTGCTGTAAGTTTTCATTTTTGTAGTATATTTATTTCTGAAATATGTTTAATGGAGAATGTGAATCTGAATATATGAAACTAGCATTCTGCATAACGAAAATAACTTTATCAATTTTGATTTTTTGGATCATGTTAAACAAATAGACTAGTTTCCTAACAAATAGAATAGTGTTTTGTATATACTACATTTGTTTCGAGATTTGTTTAATGGAAGACAGGAACCAAAACATTAAAAACTAGAGTTTTGAACAAGTGACATAAATGTATCCGAGAGCTAGTTATGGAAGGTCTATTCAATTAGGGTTCTTGAATCATGTTTATTTAATAGACTAGTTCCCCAACAGATGTATTGAAGGTAAATAACAAAAGTTGTTTTAATAGTAAAGTACTTTTTGACTTGGGGCACATTTTATTTCTAGGTCTTACAAATCACTCCAACGCTGTCTGATCATATATTGAAGTTTTGTAAAATTTGTAGGACGATTTAAATTATTTTCAGACTGAGATATTGTTTTGCAAATGCTTTTATTTTGAACATGACATACTAATTGGGATATGATAGGGTTATTCATAGTGTGGGTCATTATGTTCAACATTTGTGATGGACTACCTGGGATCGTTCATTTAGGGAAACTTCATGAAGTCGACAAAGCAGCAGTCTTCCAATCAATTTGGCCATTTTACTGGTTCAATTAACTATGCTGCTATAATTTTTCATTTTTGTAGTATATTTATTTCCGAAATATGTTTAATGGAGAATGTGAATCTGAATATATGAAACTAGCATTCTGCATAACAAAATAACTTTATCAATTTTTATTTTTTTGATCATGTTAAACAAATAGACTAGTTTCCGAACAAATAGACTAGTGTTTTGTGTATACTACATTTGTTTCGAGATTTGTTTAATGGAAGACATGAACCACAACATTAAAAACTAGAGTTTTGAACAAGTGACATAAATGTATCTGAGAGCTAGATATGAAAGGTCGTATTCAATTTGGATTCTTGAATCATGTTTATTTAATAGACTAGTTCCCCAACATATGTATTGAAGATGAAATAACAAAAGTTGTTTTAATAGTAAAGTACTTTTTGACTTGGGGCACATTTTATTTCTAGGTCTTACAAATCACTCCAATCCTCTCTAATCATATATTGAAGTTTTGTAAAATTTGTAGGATGATTTTCGTTATGTTCAGATTGATATATTATTTTGGAAATGTTTTTGTTTTTACCATGTGACATACTAATTGGGATATGATTGTGTTATTCACAGTTTGGGTCTTTATTTTTAACATCTGTTACGGACTAACTGGGATTGTTCATTTAGGAAAACGTCGTGAAGTCAAAAAACCAGATGTATTCCAATCAGTTTGATCATTTTCTTGATTCGAATAACCACGAAGCTGTAAGTTTTCATTTTTGTAGTATATTTGTTTCCGAAATATGTTTAATGGAGAATGTGAATCTGAATATATGAAACTTGCATTTTGCATAACCAAAATAACTTTATCAATTTTTATATTTTGGATCATGTTAAACAAATAAACTAGTTTCCTAACAAATAGGCTAGTCTTTTGTATATACTATATTTGTTTCGAGATTTGTTTAATGGAAGACATGAACCACAACATTAAAAACTAGAGTTTTGAACAAGTGACATAAATGTATCCGAGAGCTATATATGGAAGGTCGTATTCAATTTGGATTCTTGAATCGTGTTTATTTAATAGACTAGTTCCCCAACAGATGTGTTGAAGGTGAAATAACAAATGTTGTTTTAATAGTAAAGTACTTTTTGGCTTCGCTCACATTTTATTTCTAGGTCTTATGAATCACTCCAATCCTCTCTCATCATATATTGAAGTTTTGTAAAATTTGTAGGACGATTTACATTATGTTCAGATTGAGATATTATTTTGGAAATGTTTTTTTTTTTTTTTAACATGTGACATACTAATTGGGATATGATTGTGTTATTCACTGTGTGGGTCTTTATTTTTAACATCTGTTACAGACTAACTGGGATTGTTCATTTAGGAAAACGTCATGAAGTCAAAAAAGAAGATGTCTTCCAATCAATATGGTCATTTTCTTGATTCAAATAGCCACGGAACTGTAAGTTTTCATTTTGGTAGTATGTTTGTTTCCGAAATAAGTTTAATGGAGAATGTGAATCTGAATATATGAAACTTGCATTCTGCATAACCGAAATAACTTTATCAATTTTTATTTTTTGGATCATGTTATACAAATAGACTCGTGTTTTGTATATACTATATTTGTTTCGAGATTTGTTTAATGGAAGACATGAACCACAACATTAAAAACTAGAGTTCTGAACAAGTGACATAAATGTATCCGAGAGCTAGTTATGGAAGGTCGTATTCAATTTGGATTCTTGAATCATGTTTATTTAATAGACTAGTTCCCCAACAGATGTGTTGAAGGTGAAATAACAAATGTTGTTTTAATAGTAAAGTACTTTTTGACTTGGTGCACATTTTATTTCTAGGTCTTACGAATCACTCCAATCCTGTCTCATCATTTATTGAAGTTTTGTAAAATTTGTAGGACGATTTAAATTATGTTCAGATTGAGATATTGTTTTGGAAATGTTTCTGTTTTGAACATGTGACATACTAATTGGGGGATATGATAGTGTTATTCACTGTGTGGGTCTTTATCTTCAACATTTGTTACAGACTAACTGGGATTGTTCATTTAGGGAAACTTCATGAAGTCGACAAAGCAGCAGCTGTATTCCAATCAATATGGTCATTTTATTTCTAAAAAAAAAATTAATCCGTATGATGCTGTAATTGTTGATTTTGGTAGTAAATTTGTTTCGAACAAGTGACATAAATGTATCCGAGAGCTAGTTATGGAAGGTCGTATTCAATTTGGATTCTTGAATCATGTTTATTTAATAGACCAGTTCCGGAACAGATGTATTGAAGGTGAAATAACCAAAGTTGTTTTAATAGTGAAGTACTTTTTGACTTGGGGCACATTTTATTGCTACTGATTACTGATCCAATCCTGTCTCATCTTATATTTTTCATGTCAAAACATATGAAAAGAATAGTATAAATGTATATAGGCCATATTATAAAGCACTCAAAAGGGGATTTCGTGCATGTGATTGATGATCTTCTTGATTGGGTAGTAAAGTTTTATGGCGAATTGTGCATTCGATCCTTCTCCTACCGAAACCAGTTCCATGTATTTTTGTGGGAAAATATTTTCTTGGAAATTCTTTCAGAAGTAAAATTGATGGAAAAAGTGGATTTCAACCAATTAACAAGAACCGGCTTTAGGGGTACTAGGGATTTCTTTTTTTGTTCGGGTGCTTTTAGTTTATCTTCATTTTACCCAAAATAGGTGTTAATTTTATAATGAAAGGAGGCGTATCATTGGCTGCCTATTTTCTAATTTAGAAAAATGCTGAAGACAGTCGCCCAGGGTAGACGCCGCGCAAGCGGCTGCTGATGTGGAATCAGTGTTTCAAAACGCACCGTATCAGTCTTCCGAATTTGATTCAAAATTTTGGTCCTCATCGAAACGCACCGCACCGTTTACATCAAGCTCCTCCCTCTACGTTTTATGCTTCTCCATTCCCTCCCAGAGCGATTCCACTTGAAGTCGAAGAAGGCGATTCCATCCCTCAAAGCGCCTCCGTCGAAGATGGCACGTCCCTCCCATCAAAGCCGCAGCCTTCTCTCCCTCAGTGTCTTGATGGTTCTCTGAGACCCACATTGGTAAGCCCTAAGTTTCGTCGCACCTTAGTTTTCATTGCCATCGTCTTCAGCGAGGGAGGGAGCACACGGAATGACCCTAACACGGAAGACATATGAATTCAGATATGAATGCTTGCTCTTAATAACTCCAAGATAAAAATGAAGAGCTTTTTTAGTAGTTAAACCAGATGTGATACGGTGGAATAGTGGAAAGCAGAGCTAAAAAAAGAGGTTGAAAGAGATATATGTTTCTCACTGAATCACGTTGATTGTGCAGATCCTGTTAAAGAAGCTTCATGTTCTTCTAATGTTAATATGCTAGCTTGTCATAGTCTCCTAGAGGAAAACAACAGATATGAACGGCGCACATGTTAATGTGCAGAGCTTCAAAATATAGCTTCAAAACAGAGGATTTTCGGTAGAGTACTGTGATTGTTAATGTGCAAGCTTGTCATAGTCTCCTAAACTATGATTTCTTACCACAAGGTGAAGAAGAAGAAGACGAAGACTGGTAGAGTACTGCGAACGGCGCACACGAAGACCCACCCCGTGAGACGACCCCGTGAGACGACGATGCTTTCAGACCCACACCGTGATTTTCGGTAGAAGAATATTTCGGAAGCAAAATTATCAAACCGACGATGATTCCCAGTATTTTTCCCACTTTCTTTCAACAAGCAAACCAAATTTCTGAAACTTTTTCCGCACGGCCAAACCCAGCACTTGTTTCCTGAACATTCGGACATGAATAGCTTGGAGAAGAAGCTTGCTGTTTTCATCTTCCCGCGTTTCGAAATCTTGATTTTTTTTTTTTTAATTGACGTGGCAAAAAAAAATATTAGCCGACTGTGCGCCGTTTGCACTTGCCGACTGTGCCTAGAAGAACTGATTTTATATACAGACATATCGTTGATTTCTTTCCTTTATGAATTACAGACTTTGTTTTAACATTTAAAAAGACATTCCTTTTACTAGTTATGGAAGATGGTATTTAATTTCATGTTTCAGAAGCATGATAAAAAGAGAACCTGCATCGAAATTTCTGTTAAACACATTTACTGATCATGTTTCACTCTTGATTTTGTACAAGACTGATTGGGCTTTTTGATATTGTACAGAAATATTACCTATAACAACAAGGCGGTCGTTGATGCATACTCGGTCATTTGGTTTATTTAAGTTTTAGATTAAGAGTGTCACAACCCAACAATATACAATGGTTGCAGCCACACTAGCTAGCTAAGATTGCATGCATGTCATGATACCCTGTCTTCTATATATTTCCCATGGATTTGTCCTTCCTGACAACGCTCCCTTTGCAATTTCATTATAAATAGATACAAATGGTTTTTAATTATTTAAAGAAAAACTAGTGTCATTTTAAAAGAACGGTAGCTAGCTAACCGGATAATGAAAATTCAGAATACTGTTGACAATCCAACATTTTCTTTCCTACTCACTATTCACTGCCCATCTGATAAAATTATAAACTGCTTAATTTTGATTTTTTTTTTCTCTTTTTTTTTGCTTCTCTGTTATGTTTTTTTCAAAATGTCGAATAATGTTTGATAAGCTAAAGGAATTTAATAAGTCTCAGTATAGAGCATACCATCCACATCGCTTAAATGGTAAAATTTGAGTAATAAGATTTAGATTTTAAAATTTATAATTTAAATCAAATTATGTCATGTAAGAAGCACCTTATTAGGTACATTCTATACACCAGATTGGCAATAAATTTTTCTAAAGTAAATATTATATAAGTGTTTAGCCAAATCATCTATAATATCTTCCAAAATAACATTTTGAATTTGACATGAACTCTTTGAAGATATGTCTTTTATAAGTTAAAATTTTTTACAAGTACACTACATATACACACACACACTAGGCAACGACCCCGGTATGCACTTGAAATAATGATTTAAATTAAAAAAAAAAAAGTGAAAAAATCAATAGCTTATTTGTCTGGAAAAAGAAAATATAAGATTAAAGAAAGACAAAAAAAAATCTAAATTTCAGCAATGTTTGAGCATTGCTCTGCATCCATATTAGATTATCTATTTACTTTTTATATAATAATAAAATATTATTAATTTAATAATTTTTTTAATTTTAATTTTTATCACATTTTATGGTTCTACTAATTACAATATTAATAATAATTATATTCTAATCAAATTAATAATATTAAACATTAATATTAATAATAATTATATTCTAATTAAATTAATTATTAATATATATTGATTGTTGTAAGTATTTTATTAGTTAGTTATATTTACTTAAAATTGAATTTTACGATGAGAATGTTCTAAAGCATTTCTGTTCTAAAGAATAAAGTCATTTTCATTTTTTTATTTTAAAAATTGAAACAAAAAAAAGGAAAATGAGTTCACTGTCAGAACAAAAATGACATGAAAAAGAGACGTCAATTCATGAGTGTGGGCTATTAAGGGGCTTTTCGTAAAACAAGATCCTTCATTAAATTCTATAAGGGAGCTACACGTTAAATGATCAAGGGTCTTAAGGACTTTTTGGTAAAACAGGATCCTTCATTAAATTATGCAAGGGAGCTACGCGTCACATAGTTAAGGGTCTTAAGAGTATTTTGGTAAAACATGATTTAATGGACTTAACGACAAAAGTTAACAGAAAAACAATAAAGTTACTATTCACTCTTGAAAAGTTACGAATTTCAAACCACTAAAATAGTTTTTTTTCCTATCTAACATTGATATAACTAAAATAAAATTTATTGATGTAGGATGTATTGAAATATGGTGATAATTTAGAATAAATCTTAGGTGAACTGTATGCTTTGGCATATGGTTTATCCAAGTGAGCCATCCAATACTCAGGATGATTGATGTGTGGATAGAGATTTCACTCGGTTGACAGAGAACGATATAGAAAACCTCAAAATTGTGGGGTCGTAGTCAAAGGAAGCCATGGGGAAGATAACATTGACTTCTTCGGAGTTTTCAAAGATATCATTGAGTTAAAGTGTGTGGGAGGACATATGGTCTGGTTTTTCAAATGTAATTGGTGGGATGTCTCAAATCCTAGGTTGGGAGTGCATAATGATGAATATTTTATGAGTGTCAATACATCTCGCACATGGTATGAGGACGATCTTTTCGTTCTCACTTCCCAAGCAAATTAAGTTTTTTATTTAGATGATCCATAGTACAGAAACTCATGGTGAGTAGTACAGAAGTTTGCACTAAGAAATGTATATGATTACATTCCAGAGGCAGATGAACAACATAAAGAATTTGATAGTCCAACAAATGAAAAAGCATATTAAGAAAATGGATCAGGCATCAAACTATTTGTTGATCTCAACTAATATGACATGGTTCCATTATGTAGAGAAGATGTTGAACAAGAAGTAATTGTGAGTGAATTGTCAGAAGAACATGAATCAACTGAAGTGTTTAGTAAGGACTAGGACAACTGGTCCATCAAAACTGATAGTGAATGATAGCTGTTTTTTGTAAGTATCGTTGTTATAAATATAATAGCATTTTTTAGAATAATAATTTATTACAATTTAAAACATATATGCCTTTCAAATGCAAAGCAACTCATGTGCCATCTCCATCCATTACTGACTCCCCAATTGGTTCACCTGCTATGAATGGTGGGCCAACATCACCATACCTAAAACAATGTATGTTACATAAAAACTTGATTTTATGTGATGATTTAAATAATAGTATTTTAAAAACAAAATAATTTTTTTGATATAATGTGCTTTAATTATTATATATTTGTTGTAAGCCATCGCCAAGATCAAGGTGCTATTAGGAGTGTCTGCATAGAGAAAGTCAGTAAAGCGGAAAAAATTAAAGTTGATATTCCTGATGATCACATCGGTGGCTCTGGAGATTCGGCAGCTTGGCTTGCTTCTTATGTTGGTACCCTTATTAACACATGCACTGATGGCTACATCCTCTTGAGCTAAAGTTCTCAAAGATGTGAAAGACCACATAAAAAATCGTTGCATGATAATAAATTACTTAGAAAATAATTAAGTATAACATGTTAATTTATAGGAGTGTAAGAAAAAAGTGGGGAAATTGGACCAGACCGGTCCGAATCGGTCAAACCGGTATGGTTTTGGACCGGTCCGGTCAGGAACTAGTTTCCGTAATGGCAAAACTAGCCGGAACCGGACCGGTTTCGGTTCTAGGCATTTTAGGCCCGAACCGGACCAAATCTATATAATATATATTTTAAATTATTTTTTTATATATAATATATATAATAATATAAATTAATTTAAAAATAAATTGAAATTGATAAATCACTTCAATTGAAAAAACAATCCTAAATATTAAAAGATTTGAATTTATATACCAAAGTTGTAAATAAGATCACTAAAATATTATTTACCAAATAAGAAAGAAAATCATTCAAATATTATTACCAAATTTTTATGGCCTAATAAATTCTCAATATAATCTTTTTGGTAAATACATAATACATTAGTAAATTATTAATATTAATATACATTAGTATATAATGTATATTAATTATAATTTACATTTTATGGCCTAATACTAATAGTATAATATTATATTACTATTAATAATATACTTTAAGTCTATATATAAATTAGTATATATATTTTAAAACCAGAAAATCGGACCGGAATCTATAAAACCGAATGTACCAGTTTAGGGGGGTAACAGTGCATAGTTGGTTTTTAAAAATGTAAAATCGTTATATACTGGCTCGGTCCTAAATTTTGGCCAAAACCAAACCGGACCCAATCAGATCGATTACACCCCAATTAATTTATAATTAGTTTGTGTTTGGACTAATCGTTTATAATTTTTTCAAGGATGAGTTTCAACTTAATTTTGGTCGGCGAGAGGATCGACTAACAATTTATGAGCTGATGTCCAATGCATTCCAAAGGTACAAAGGTGGATGCCATGCACACTATCAAAAGTTCAGTTGTGCAACAGAGGCGCGTCAAAATCCATTCCAAGACATGCCATCAACGAATGAAAGAAGCTTTGTGATGCTTGAAGATTCCGCATATAAGGTTATTTCACTGCTATCTTTCTTCATGGTATATGATAAATGAATTAAACAAATATAGTAATAATGTTGTTTCTTTTTTTTTAGCAACAGAGTATTGTCAACAAAGCAAATTGAGCAAATTTAACGATACCCCATCATAAGAATTCTCGATCTTTTCTTCGACTATAAAAAAATGTTAATGTTAAAGATCTTTTCATCGATCTTTTTATGGCTGAAGTGAAATGCAACCTCATCTGCTGAAATGCCACTAGGAAAGAACGCTATAAGAATGCTTCAAGATCTAAGGCTCAAGAAACGTTTGTTCCTTGCCTAGGGAGTGCTTACACGCTATGTACATGGTTGATGCAGGGGGTTCCCAACCCCCTCCACAAAACCCAGCAAGGTAGAGCACATTTGTGGAGTTACTGCTACATACGCCTCAGGCAATCCCTGAGGTTTCTATTCCAGTTCGACAGCCAAAGCATGTGGAAGGCAAAGTTTTTGCACAATTTACGAAGGAAGAACTGGATTGTTCTTGCGGCAAAGGCCTTCTCTAGATTGTATTAGAGGATTCATTCATAGCCGATGGGGCCTTTCGATGCAGCCAGTGGTTTCTGTGATGCGTAGGGCACGAAATGTTTTTGTAAGGTTCTCGAATATAAAAGACTTCTTGAAGGCCCTTTCATGGGAGAGTTGTGACATTGAGGGGGCTGAACACCGGGCCTTTCAATGGACGATAGATTTTAAAGAGGATGAGGAATTTGCGTAGGTGATAGTGTGGATTATGCTACTTGGCCTCCCTCTGAATCTATATCAAGAATCATATTTACGTAATATTGTGGCTCCAATTGATATATTTTTGCAAAAGGATAATGCAACACGGTGTCTGACCAGAACTGATGGTGCAAGAGTTTGTGTACTTCTGAACATTGATCAAGATACTATTTCTTTCATTTGGAATGGGATGCTGAGGCACCCTACAAGTATTTTTCAAGCGGTAGAGTACGAAACTTTGCCGGCATTTTCTTCTTGCTGTAAAGTACAAGGACATAATCTGAAAACGTGTAGGACTAAGCTGAAGGAAGGAAAAGAATCCAAGAACTTGAGGACTATGAAATCGAATAGAGTTTGGGTTCCTAAGGAGAAGAAGGATGCAAAGAATGATCCGTCAGGGTAGACAATAAAGTCTTCCCCTGTCTTGGTTCTTCAAAGCTTAGAGGCCAATGATCATACGTTAAAGGACGGAGGTGATGCAAGGGTTGTGTCTTTAGCGACTAAGGTTGATAAGGAGGAAGCTGAGCCCTTAATGCATGAGAAAGACCTGACGATGTGTGTAGAACCAAGTGGAGCCAAAATTGATAGCGAATTGGTTTTGGTGACGGGCTTTGAACAGATTTCATAGCCTTTGGTTACGTCTCCCATGGATGGGCTGAAAGATAATTCTAAGGTGCAACCAGAAGTTCCACATGTTCCTATATCGGAGGATTTGCAGCTAGTGATTTTTAACCAAGATCATATTGGTATGAAATCAAAGTCTGAAGATGAGGCCGATTTAGCGCATCTTGCGAAGGAGAAGGACGGAAGCTCTGACTCTGAATTAATGAGGAAAAAGGTGATTCCTAAAAGAATGTTAAGGAGTCCTACAAGGGTTCCGAGCAGGCCCTCTCAACATACTCAATGATGAACAAAATTATGTTTTGGAATATAAGAGGAATTGGCACCTCGAGAAAGCGATTACAAACATTGGTTCGGGTACATAAGCCTTCTATTCTTTGTCTGGCGGAGTCGTTCCGGTATGATCACCAACTGAGTTACTGGAGCAATTATTTTTTGTTTAGTGAATGTCTATCTAATGTGGACCATGTTGGTAAAATTTGGTGTTTCTAGAATACTGGGATATAGGTGGATGTCATGGGTGGATCAATAATTTGCTTGTTATCAATAATTTGCTTGTTATCAATAATTTGCAGTTGCCTCATGTGCTTTTGGGGGACTTTAATATATTGTGAAATGATAGTGAAAGATGTGGTGGCAGTCCGAGGTTGCTTACGTGATGGAGGAGTTCTGTTCTTTCATTGATAATGGCAGATTGGTGGAGATGTGTTTTTTAGGGAACAAATTCTCATGGTATAATGGGCAATCTTGGATGGCTCGCTCATGGGCACGGCTTGATAGAGCCTTATGTAATCTGAAATTTCTAGAGATGTTCCCTTCGGTACAGAATCAATATCTGCCCAGGAGGTCCTCTGACCATTCTCCAATGCTCTTAGGTCTCTTAGAGACTTCATCCAGGTATGATCCTGCCTCATTTAAATTTCATTATATGTGGGCTACTCATGAGGATTGTTGGAGATGTGTGTCGAGTTTTGGGAAGGTACAGGTTAATAAAAATGGTTTGTGGAAGTTAGCAGAAAAGTTGAAAAGGCTCAAACAGGTACTTAGAACTTGGAACAAGGAGATATTTAGTTGGACTGGACGACATATTAAAGAGTTAGAGATAAAAGTGGAAGAAGGTGAAGCTAGCTTGCAAGAAAGGTTTTCGGAAGATGTTGAAGTGGATGTTTTAGCAAATAAGATGGAGCTTGATGTCTAGTTAAAAAGGAAGGAAGATCGTCTTGCTCAATAGTTTAAGCAAGATTGGATTTTGAAGGGTGAAGTGTCATTATCTTTCTTTAAAGCATTGCAATCTAGGAAACATAATATGGTGATGGAAATGAAAATGGCTGATGGCCGTGTACTTAGCATGCCGTAAGGCATTCATGAGGAGGCTTGTGTCTACTTTGAGGACTTTCTGAAGGCAAATTAGTCAAGTTCCTTACCAAATTTGACTGCGTTAATTGTGGGCGAAGTGTCGGAAGAGGAGAATAATATTTTTGGTAGTTCTCCTTTGGTCGAGGAAGTAAAAAATGCCCTATTCTCTATTCATAGGGATAGTAGTCCTGGTCCGGATGGCTTTGGCTCAGGGTTCTATCAGCATTGTTGGTCATTAGTAAAAGATAATTTATTTGAAGCAATTACTATTTTTTTAGCGGCACTGAATTTTCAAGGTTCAACACTGCCTCTTATATTGTCCTAATTCCTAAAGTACAGAAATCCAACGTCATTTGGGAATTTTAGGCTGATCAGTCTTTATTCCGTGGTCTATAAAATATGTTCTAGGATACTAGTGAACCTTTTTCAGCACTCATTAGCATAATAATTTCAAAGGAACAAGGAGCTTTTCTACCAGGTACAAGTATCTTCGAAAATGTTAGTCTCACTTAGGAGCTTATTCATGATATTGATAAAAAAATCCGAGGAGGCAATATATTGATGAAAACTGATTTTGCAAAAGCTGATTTGATTGACTGGGAGTTCTTATTTTGTGTACTGGAAGCTTTTGGTTTCTCCCTAAAAGCTCGACAGCTTCTGCGACAATGTGTTACTACAACTTGGTATTTAATTGTAATCAATGGCACAACAAAGGGGTTCTTTAAGGGTGGAAGGGGTCTCTGTCAGGGTAATCCTTTATCCCCGTATTTATTGATTTTAGTGGAGGAAGTACTTTCTTGATTGATTAAGAAGAAGTTTGAAGATAGAAGTGTAAAGTGTTACTCTCACCCGAGACATGGCCCTATAATCTCACATTTATCATACGCTGATGATATGTTAATTTTTTCCAATGGAGGGAAATCTTCTATTTTGGCGATAGTTGGTACTTTGCGCACCTACGCTTCATGGTTGGGGCAACATGTAAATAGTGTCAAATCTCATATTTTTTTCTCTAAGCATATTAATAATGCTAGACGGAGGCATATTTTATCCATCACTCAGTTCTCGAAAGGGGTGTTCCCATTCCAGTACTTAGGGGTTCCAATTGTATCTGGAAGATTGAAGTCATTACATTTCCAGGATATTATTCAAAGAATTCATACTAGGATTGAAGGTTGGAAAATAAACTTTCTTTCCGCTGGGGCGAGATTGATTCTTTTAAAGCAAGCATTGTCGAGTATGCCAATTCATCTCCTTTCGGTGATGCATGTTCCAAAAATTGTTTATACTCGAATTAATAAGATTTTGAGTACCTTTTTCTGGGGCTCTGTTAATTGGAATCCTATGAAAAAGTGGATTAAATGTGAGAAACTTTATAATCTAGTGGATGAGGGAGGGCTTGGGTTGAGGAATTTAGGTGATGTTCAGAGGTCGTTACATCTAAAATTTGCCTGGAACATCCTATGTTCTGAGTCTCTTTGGCAAAAGTATTTTTCTGCAAAGTATATGCATGGTGTGCATCCGCAGAAAATTAACGTTACAAGAGGAACCCGATTCTGGAAATCTGTAGCAAATGAATTAAATTTTGTTCTCTTGCATTCTAAATGGATAATTCGTAAGGGGAATGTGTATTTTTGGAAGGACAAGTGGATGACTTCTGGTCCTTTGAGGGATAGTTGCCCGACTGTGGGTGATTTGAATTTGAAAGTGAAACAGGTTATGCTGAATAATAGCTGGAATTTGAATAAACTGGATCAGTTAGTAAGGTCTGGAAAAGCTGAAGAAATTGTCAACGAAATTAAGAGTCGAAGGATAAGAGAAGATAAGCTTATCTGGTTGGGTAATTCGAAGGGCTGTTTTACGTCCAGGAGTGCCAGGAGTCTTGTTCGGGATAGCAACGATAAATATGAATGGTCGAATTGGATATGAAGTTGCAATTCCTAAAAAATTTTCTGTGTTTATGTGGAAGGCCCTGAATTCAAGTCTGAGTGTGGATGACCGTATAAGGAAATTAGGAGTTCCTTTAGTATCCAAGTGTGAGTGTTGTCGACATGGTACTATAGAAGAGATTAATCACGTGTTGTATAGTGGGAACATAGGGGGGCCATTTGGAAATTCAGCTCAAACATGTTGGGAATTCCGTTTGTACCAATCCGGTCTTAGAAAGCAATAGTCGAGGCTTGGTTTTAGATAGCATCAAAATCATCACAACTTGGTAGTCTAATTGGTTTTGTACTGGTGATCATTTCCTTGAACTTATGGAGGTGGAGATGTAAAGCCAGGATGGAAGGTAAGAAAGAAAAGGTTCATGTTTTATGGGATTGGTAAAGTATTGGATTCACTGGGTTGGTATTAAGATTAGCAAGGCTTCTCGCTTAGTGATAATGATATTAAGGTGTTAAATTCTTTGAATCTACCTATTATTGCAAGAAAGAAGGAAGTCTTTAAGGTAGCAGATGGGCAAAGCCAAATAGAGGGTGGCTTAAAATGAATGTGATGGAAGTAGCCTCAATAATCCGGGAATGTCGGGTGCAGGAGTAGTAGTCAGGAATGAGTTCGGGAATGTGGTATTTGCTTTTTCCGAGTCGTATGGGCATGGTAGTAACAACCTTGCATAAGTTATGGCTCTTTGGAAAGGTCCTAAACATTGTAAACAATGGGGGTTCAATAACCTTATCATTGAGATGGATTATTTAATTGTAGTGAATTGGATTAAGAATGGAAGATATACTCTTTGGTAGCTAGAGGACTTTTGGGAAGACATAGTTAAAATGTTGGGAGAGATTAATTTTTATCTTAGTCATATATATCGGGAAGGAAATAAGGTTGCCGATTTTTTGGCCCGGCTAGGAAGTAGTGGTGTTTCCCATGATTGGTTAGGTCAAACGGAGCTTCCTCATCTGCTGAAAGGGATCATCAGAACAGATTCATGTGGTCTACATCCGATTCGAAAGTGTTGAATGTACCTGGTTAATTCAGGAAGTGTGACTTGACTTTGGTTAGAGATAGTCTTGATAGGTTTTTTTGGTTTTCTTGAGTACATGGGGATTTATTTTCTTTTATTTTCAATTTTTTGTAAATGCCAAGTACTGTGATTGTTACTATGGTTTTCCTCCTCCACAAGTGAGGGCTCATTAATAAACTTGGGCAGGGGTCACTATTAGACATGTGATTACCTTCTCTTAAAAAAAAAAACATGTCAACATTTGTGATTGAGGATATACCATAGATTTTTGTAACACCTCGCATAAAAAACTCCTTAGGCCTTGACCTTAGTAGCATTATTCCTAGTTAATTAGGAGTTGGGCTATTTGAGAATAAGAACAATTTTGGATATTTGAGTTGGCAAGAGGACCGTATACTTTGGGTTTAATAGAATTATTAGAAGATTTTAGTGCAATATTGATTTTGAGGAAAATAAAATTTTAGGAGCTTGATTGGTTTAGCAATATATTATTTTAGAGAATTTTTAGTGCTTTATTAATTTTGAGGATAAGAAGCCAAGAAGCCCATAAGGAAATGGGACATGGCATATTGGATGGTTGCCACATTAATGGGCTAAGCAATTTGGGTTAAATATTTGATAGAATTGGAGAAGACCCAAAGAGTGGTTTACTAAGGGCCCAAGTTTTTTTTTTTGGTATAAAGGCTTAGGAGAGGCAATAAGACTTTATGGCCCTAATGCGCTAAGGATGTGACGGGCTAAGGTTAAGATGTTAAAAAACCTTATGCCCGACTTGGGAAATATAATGTTTTAAGCCTTTCTTGGAGGACACTAGAAAATAGGCCCAATGAAAAGGACATAAGGACATAAGGCCATTGGGCCTAACTTAGTAAGAGTGAAGCCCTTAGGCCCAACTTGGAAGACATAAAAATTTAAGCCTCACTTATTAGACATAAGACTATGGGCCTAACTATTTAGACCCAAGGTATTAGGCCCAACTTCGTAAGCATAAGGACTTTTGGGCCAAGCATAGTATAGGTTTGACCCCTGGCCCAATTATGTCAAGGTAAGCCTTTCAAGTCCCATCTTTGTGGATTTTGAGGCCTCTTTTAATCTCTCAAAATCTGGAAACAAGATCCCCACCCACTCAAACCCAAAAGCCCATGGACCATTAACCCACACTCAGGGTCCTTTTAAACCCCACAAGGCCCAAAGCCTTGTTTTTCTTCTATTCACTCTTTAATTTGAAGCTCAATGCACCATACCATGTGTTTCCTCAAGCCGAAGTCATACCCTAAGTACCCAAATTAAGTTTCAAAATTGGGTTAAGACCATTAATTAACTTACCCATGATTAGTGATCTTTAAACCATGTTTTGGAGCATATTTTTCTTTCTTTTTCCTTTTAGCCTTTTTTATCTGAAATTTTCTTATTTCATTATTCAATTACATCATTATTAGATCATATTAGGACCCTAACTAATTCTCCACACATGTCATTAGAAGAAATGACATATCAAACCCCAATCCACACCAATCGGCACACATGTGTGCCCTTCAAGTGCAATGGGCTGTTTTGCCCTTAAACTCAATCTTTTTTTGCCTTTTTCTCAAGGGCACTATGGTCTTTAAACAACTCATTTGATCCCTTTAGACCCATACCAAGCCAAAACCAAACCAAAAACCCAAACTGAATGCACCTTCGACACTAGTTGGATGGGAATCGAATTGGTTGAGTTGCAACCTCTCTTCTACCCATAGTTGAGCCACCACCCCACACCACCTCCATCACCACCCAATCTCCAAGAGGCCCTCATGGTCATCATGAGCTTTTGACCAGTTTTTCCACCCAAAGAAGGCACTAAACCGAATGGCTTGTGTGCACAACCCCACTCGACAACCACCCATGATCACATGGCAGCCAACCATCCACCTTCTACCACCTGAAAAAGCCTTCAAGAAGTGACTTATCACCTGATCAAATCAGCCTTGAAGAAGAGACAAGATGATGAGTCAAGCCTATGATCAAAACTACCCAAGGAAAACCACCTTGAACCTGTCAGCTCTTGGTTGGTTTTTGTTCGTTTTTCTTCTCTTCCTTATGCACCATGACCTGACCAGCACCCTTAGGATCAATTAGCACCTGTAGTGATGAATTCATGGTGATTTAGGGCACTATTTCACTCTGCACAAGTGACACAAGGTGATGAAGTGCAAGTTGAAAATTCAGCTCGTTACACCACCGCCCACATCACCCAATCTCCATGGACTTTGGCCAACGTCTCCACCCCCTCATTTCCTCCACACCTCATCTCCAGCTCCCCTTGAGCATTGTGAGCCATCTTCCCCTTTAGTTTTGAGAGAAACTAAAAGGTGAGTGTGTGTGTGTGCGCGCGCGCGCTTGAGTGTTCTTGAAGTTCTCGTGAGATCTTGTGCTAGGAGCTTGAGTGGGCTATGAAATTTGTAAATTTTCTTACCCTAGATATTATTTTACATGTCAAGTTGTGATTTTAAGTGTTGGAGTAATTTTTGAATGAATTTAGAAAAGGTTGCCATGCTTGATTCAAAATCGGGTTCATTAAGAATGGTTTAGGTGTTTAAATTATTTTAAGTGAAAATTTTAGCTATGGCATGTCTTAGCCTATTTTGATATGATTTATTAATGTCTTAGAATAATCATGGAAGATTTGATTTTTTATTAGAAGCATGCCATGATAAGTTTTAAATTTTATCTTGTGTTGATCATCAAAACATGCATTGATTTACGTAAGTTTGTGATTAAGGCATGAAGATTGATTTCTTTCACCTAGGCTTGATGATTAAGCATTTAGGAAACCTTCTGATTGGCATAAGAATGAAAATGGCAACTTTTGGGTGAGTTTTGAAAGCATGCCTTTGTGATTTACACTAGGAACATCAAGCTTGATTAATGAATAATTAGTGAAAATTAAGGTTTTTAGCATTGATTAAGTGTTGGGTTGAACTTGCTCACCAAAAAATTAGCCTTTATCATATCATTAAGAACTATAGTGATTGTTTGTGACTAAATAAAATTGCATAAGCTTGCATTCATAGGGATCGATATTTGAAATCACACTAAAACATAAACTAGAGTGCATGCCATAGGTTGGGAATATTTGAGCTAATTCTACTTTGAATTTTACAATTCTAAGGGTATAGATGGTTTAAGAATATAGAAAATATAAGGTCCATGAAGTTTGGTTAAATTTGAGATTTGTTTGCAAATAGTGAAAATTTGGGGCCTTAGTAGTAATTTTTTAAAGTTTAGGGGTATTTTTGTAAAGACTCATTTTTTAACCCTTTGATTATGAACATCTTCCATAGAGGTTCAAATACTAACTTAGTATGAATCTAATTTCAGATATTACGACTTTTCAAAGTTATGAAGTTTGTAAGTTAGCCTCTAACTTACATCTTGATAGGTTATTTATGATTTATTGATAAATACTTCATTCATGTTATAATTGTCATTTTTTTAGCATAAATTATCATGTTATATAATACATTGAGTGCATACTTACATGACGTGTGATATTTTCACAATTTCTAGCATATGGCATATATATGTCATTTTCACATGAAAGCTTGCTACATATGCACATGTCATGAAATATATCTTTCAACATAACATGAAAAACAATTTTTGTCACGACCCCAAAAGCTAGGATGGGGAATTATCATAGTGGAACTCCTCTGTCCACTATGAAGTGTTTAAGAATGGAGTAGTAAATCTTGGGTTGACGAAGAACAGTTAATGGGCTTTGAATGGGTTCTTTTCAAATGTTATGACACCTAAGGCTGATGGGTGTACATATTATGTTGTTACGTTATCACTAATGCATTAAGAACAAGTTTGCAGATAACGTAATTTCAACGTGAGTTGTACTACGATTACCAGCAGGTACTCACAGTGCATATGGGGAACTGTGATGATACTACACGTTATGATGTTACAATTAAATAAGAATTTCTAATAATGATGAAATGTTATGATAAAATTATGTTTTTGATGGTTGAAGTAAAAATGTTCTCTGTATGAAAATATGTGTCTTAGTTTTTCTAAAAATGTTAAGGAATTTGGATGGGAGATACACATTGATTTTTTGCATTTCATGCATTTTACATTTATCATTCTTCTTGCATAATTTATCTTTGTGCACATTGGTTATTTAACATACTAAGATTTCAAGTAAATCTCACCCCTTATGGACCCACTCGGAATGATAGAAGTTGTGTCAAAACTCGAGGAGGATGGACTGGATGGAGCGATGGATCCAACTGATTAAGGAGGAGCTAGACCTCTAGAAAAGACTGGACCTTATCGTAATGTTCATAGCACTAGTCCTTCAAGCTCTAGAATGCATGAAGCAACTGATCTAGCTTTGGAGACTTTTTATTCTTAGATGTACTAAGTTTATGCTACAATTGGGTTTGAACTTATGACGGTCATTAATGCATTGAAATGATTTTAGTTATTCTCGTATAAGTTTTATTTTCACCTCTTAATTCTCTACGAATATTGCATTCTGATAGTTGCACTTATAAGATACATCGCATATTAACTGTTATGTATGGGGATATGTAACCTTGTGTTACATGTCCCGAAGTTCTAAGTCTTCGTTCCATCCTAAGCGAAGGTTGGGGGATTCACAGGGTGATATCAAAGCAATTACGTCTCTTAGTAAACCCACATGTCCTTAGGAATAATATGTCAGAGTGTATGATTTAATCTATAGACCTGATAGGCTTCAAATCTTGCAGCAAGAACTGGATCATATACACGTGCCTCACATGATTTGGAGAACTGAAGCAGCATGGCACATGAAAGAAGGGAAGGAAACCCTGAAGGATCCAATGCCCGACAGGATCAGGACCCCTATTTGGATGAAGGGCTTGACTTGGCAAATGCAATTCGTCAAATGACAGAAACCATGAAATAGCAACAAGAGATAATCTTGAGGTAAAACCAACAACGCCCGCAAGTTGAAAGGCAGGAGAACCGAGGGTGTTAGTATGAGAAGTTCCTGATATATAGATACACAAATTTCATGGGAACTGAAGGACCCATGAAGATCAACAAGTGGCTATTAGATCTCGAAAGGACCTTCGAGATCAGTGGCTATACGAAGGAGTAGAAAGTACAATATGCAGGGCATCTGCTACAAGGAGAAGCTAGTATCTAGTGGGATACCAAGAGGCAGCTTTTAATAAAGAAATTTGGCAATATGACTGCTTTGAGCTGGGATAGTTTCAAAGAGGAGTTCGATAATTCATTCTTTCCATAATCTATGAAGACCTAAAAAGCTCAAGAGTTTGCCACTTTGATGTATGGCAGTCTCTCAGTTGAACAATATGCTGCAAAATTCATGGAGCTAGGAAGATTTGCTCCACATCTGATCGCCACTGAAAAGATGCAGGCTTAGAAGTTCCAAGGAGGACTGTAAACCCGGATTTGCAGTTACGTAGTTGGGTTCCACATCAACAATTTTCAGGAGTTGGTTAACGTGGTTGCAAAAACAGAAGCAGAACAATGAAGTGTGGCAGCTCAGATTAACCTTGAGCAAAAGAGGACTTCTTCCTTCTCTGAAGAAAGGAATAATGCCAAAAAAAAGAATTATACAGGGAGCTAGTAAGGGTAAAGGCATTATGACAGCTCCATTTGCTAAGTGTTGAAAGAATCACAGTGGAAAATGTCGAGTGGGTTTAGGAGTATGTTTTCAATGCAGTCAGTCAGGACACATGATTCGGAAGTGCCCTCAGAATGCACAAGGTGGAAGGAATGCTCTTAATAATTGGCCCAATCAAAGGCCACCTATTCAAGCTCGTGTGTACGCCATCACCCCTAGATAGATGAATGAGGAGATTCCCAAAGATGAAGCGACGGGGGTAGCAGTTGATCCTAGTAAGATCAAAGTAGTAGTGAATTGGCAGCGTCCTACCATGTACACGAGGTCCGAAGTTTCTTCGGATTAGCCGGTTATTACCAAAGGTTCGTAGAGAGTTTCTATAGACTATCAAGACTTGGATGAGTGCTAAACATGTTACACTTCTCTAGACTATCAAGACTTTTTCCTCATTCAAATGTACCATACATCATTCAAACAAAAACATTGAACCACCTGTTTGAACAAATGTTTTCAATTCGAACGTATATAAATCATGTTTGGTCAAATTATTTTTGTTCGAACATAAATATATGTGTTCGAACAGAAATAAATTGTTTGAACATTCCATCCAATCAAGCAGGATCAATAATTCGCGTCGTTAGAATCAATTTGATAGTGTTCGAACAAATACTCGACCGTTCAAACAAAACATTTTCCATTCGAACGGGTTTTTGAGACAAAAATGATTCGTTCCAAAAGAATATTCTCGTTCAAATGCTTTCGACCGATTTTGCCAGATTTCATCCCTAAAGTATTTTTTGGGACAAAATTCAAATTTTCTCTCCAACAACCTTTTGAGATAGACATTTTGGAATGAAATAGAGACTAAAATCTTTCATCTCTAACACCCTTTTGGGACGAAAATGTCATTTTTTGGGAGGAAATTTTCATCCCAAAAAATGCATTCTCTTGTAACGTAACTGTCTTTGTTTCTTTTCTTTTCTTTTTTTAATTTTAGCTGCGAATTAACTCCACACTTTAATTTAACCATGTTAGCACACACTTCATTATCAGAACATTTGAGGGGTGTATGTTCCGAGCTGCCAACATCTGGGTGACATGGCTTTTGCCAAAGCACAAACAGGACCCGCGTGTGTCACATTTTATATATATTCATCTCAACATGGTCATATGACATACACTACTACTTTGGTATATTGACGTTGTTGGTGGGTTTGGACAGTTACATGCATGTTGTTGTTTCTCGACATCGATCCTGAAATCTAATTAACCAAAAGATGTAAACAAACACAAACAGATTGGAAGATTTAATAAACATGAACAACAATTAGAAGTATATTGTACTATTGAAAGGCATCATCCCACAGATGAAATACACAACTGTACATATAACTTAATTGAGTGCTTGATCGAGTTTTGGTACTCTTTTGCTCTTTCCTAGTACTAGTCTTAGTACTGGACCTAGTTGTGTGGCGAGTGCAAGATCCTGAGCGGTAGTTACTACTCTTCCTTATTGTTCTTGTATTTTTCCCTTGCCCCTTACTCTCCACGCGTTTGCGTTTGCGGTCAGAATCATGCATAGTACTTCTGATCTCTTTCGATGGAAGCATTAGTTGACCTACATAACAACCGCAACCCTAATTACTTATTCTATCAATTAATGTGCAATAAGTTGGTGATCATATCTCCTTTGTTTTCTATATATATATATTATCTGCAACAAGTACTAATCGAATCAATGAATCATATGTCTCTTGGATTTTTTTTTTTTTTTACCAACTTAGAGATGATAAATTCTGCAACTAGTGAATATATATTATTGATGTTCCTATTTGTATGGCCGAAAGCATTCGAGTACTTGATCATTTCGATTTTCTCCTTTTTGATTTTGACTGATGACTGGAAATTAGTTCCTCCCATTTCCACCTTAGTCCTCAACTACCCAAAGGGAAAAACTTACATTCCTAGTAAGCATCAACAGGCGGGAGCGAGTCCAGTAGCAGATTCTCAGAACAACCTACCTCTCCGCGGACAAAGGAGACGGGTCGAGCCAAAGGCCACCTACCTCTTAGCAGACAAAGGAGACGGGACTAGCCCCATGGCTATCCAAATAACTTACCCCGACCTCCGCTACGATAAAGTGTGGGATCAGCCTCAACCAGACCCAAACGTACCCTTTCTTGCAGTGTCAACGGGCGAGAGGAAGTCCAGTAGCAAATTGCTTGACCAACCTAACTCTCGTGGGAAAAAAATGATGGGTTAAACCGAAAACCACCTTACCCCTCCCACAAAGGAGATCAGGTCCAGTCTCGAGGCTACCCGAAAAATTACCCCAACCACCATCATGGTGAAAGAGCAGACCAGCCACATCGCTGTTCGAATTACCACCTCTAGGGGCAAAGGGGTGGCTTGGCTTGAGGCATTTCGACCCTTCCCCGAAGGAGTGTGGGTAGTCCTCAACTACTCGAATAGGAAGACTTACCATCCTCATAAGCGTCAATAGGTGGGAGCAGGTCCAGATACAGACTGCACGAATGACCTACCTCCCTGCAGACCAAAGAGATAGGTCGAGCCAGAGGTCTCCCTGCGGCGGAGAGCAGGACTAGGCCCACGGCTACTCGAATAACTTACATTGACCTCTGCTACAACTAAGTGTGGGATCAGCATCAGCTTGACCCAAACTTACCATTCCTTGCAGAGCTAGAGGTCTCCTTGTCTCCCCTCAGCGGGAGTGGTTCCAGTAGCAAACTGCCCAAACAACCTATCTCCCACGGGAAAAAAAGGATGAGTTGAGCCAAAGGTCAACTTGTCCCTCCCGCGAAGGAGAGCGGGTCCAGCCCCGAGGCTGCCCAAATACTTGTCACAATCGCCATCGCGGCAAAGGAGTGGGCCAACCACATCGTTGTTCGAATTACATCCTCGGGGGAGAAATAGGTGGTTTGGTGCGAGACATTTTGGAATGAAGAATGCGGACCTTAACAACATAAAAAAATGCAACAAGTACATTGCGGCGTAGACTAGAGGGCCTAGGTTTTCGAAATCTAGTTATGATGACATTCTTACCTTCAAATCTGGAATTAAATGCACAACATCAATGGGCGGGAACAGGTCCAGTTCCAAACTATCTGAAAACCTACCTCCCCGTGGACCAAGGATACTGGTCGAGTCAGAGGCCGCCTTGTCTCCCCACAGTGGATAGCAGGACCAGCCCCATGGCAGCCTGAATGACCTAACTCAGCTCCTATTGCAACGAAAAGCAACACAGTCTATTTATATTCAACTTCATAGCCGCGGTGCTACTCGGAGAAGCATAGAGATGGGTTAGCAAAATGCTGCCCTGCCTCTCCCCTAGGAGGCAACCCGAGTCTTCCTAGTGCAGCTTAACTCTTAGAGGGGATCTTCATCCCCCTAAGCAGATGGCAACAGACAAAGGCCAATCAACACTAACAACAATTCTCTTCTTTTCTTTAAGTTACATTTCAAAATTAAGCACAACAACATAAAAAGGAAGAACGGTACGACTAAGAGGGGTAAAGCACATCTAAGAGGCAGTAGGCAAGAAGGAGGAAATCGGCATAAAGAGGAAGTCAAGAGGCATCCGCCTAGTCAACATGTGTTGCTAAAGGCCCCAAGAGGATGACTGCCCAAGAAGGCTGAACGAGGATATCGCAGGAGAGTCGGCGACTAGTAGGGTCTCCAAGAATAGGTTAGACACTGGTGGGATGGACCGCAAAGCTCTGTGTGGCAAAAATCCTCCCCCCCCCCCCTCCCCCCTCCTAACACCCAACCCGTAATTTCCTACGACGAAACTCCCTAGGTTGGCCAAAAAACCAAAGAAAAAATGAAGAAGGAAACAACAGAGAAATATACGCAAAGACAAGTAACCTGGCATAACAAAATATAAGTTAGTCTCTCATTAATAATCACAAGTTACAACTTGAAGCTATAGAGTTACAAATAACAAGTTACAATATGAAGCTGCAGAGTTACAAAAACACAAGTTACAATGTAAAGCGGCAAATGATAGCGACATATAGCATAAGTCAACTAAATACGATGGAAAGTTGTGAAGGCACAACAAACCAAACTCTGATAAGGTCATATTTCAGTAAAAGTGGCAGACAGAGATCTTTATCACTACAACATGCCTATAATGCATGAGGTTATCTCTAAGAAAATCAATAGGGATGTAATGAGACAATTAATTGAGTTGTATAGTGACAACAACCACCAAGGCACTGCCAAGAGCCACCCACCTGCTGAAGAGGGGCGCGAGGAACTGTTTGAGGAGATGAGGACAGGAGGGCAAAATGTAGAGTGAAGGCGAAGTTAGGAAGCAGAACAAGAATCACTTCGAGCTCAGATGCAGGATATGAAGAAAGAGAATGCATTTCTGTACGAACAAGGCAAGGTTGAGCTTTGGAAGAGGAGGTTTGAAGCTAGAATCTCAAACAGCAGAGAAAAGCAAGACCCGTCAAATGAACCACTTGGAGTGCAGCCGAGGAGCATCAACCATCAGCAGGAGGAATTGTTCCCGGTAGAGATGCCCCTAAGGGCGCTCAGGATTAGATCCCTCTCAAGGAGAGTAACCGCCTCCACATACAGTACATGTGGAAGAAACTCCTGCAAACTCAAAGCCCTCATGTCGCATTGGGGATTTTGAAGGATGTGAGTCTTCATCCGTTCCAAGTTGTCATCGTAACAGAAGTACCATGCATCATCGCAGACACCATAGACATAAGACAACTTCTCCCACAAACCCCAGATAGGAGCATCATGGTCCTCCAAAGTGCACCTTGCGTTAGCTTGATCAGTCTCCAAGTCCCTCCTCCATTTCCTTTCATTGTCCAGGGCTCTCCTCTTGTCCGCCAAAGACTCAGAAGCTTCTTCTTAAACTACTCTATCAACCACTTGCACATCCGACTATCGAAGTCTTGCCACTTCCACAGTTCTCAATTTTCGGCCGACAACTGCTCAAGCTCCTGCTGACAACCATCGAGAGACTGTTGTAGCCTTTCCCTCACCTCGGAGGCAAGCATTGCCTCAAGAAGAAAATGGCCAACCTCATACTGGTAAGTCGACTAGTCAATGAAGGCCTCCTCAACCTCTTATTTATTCTTTCGCTCCTTCGCTACACAACATAAAACTAGCTGTGCGAACGAACAAAGTGCTCTATTATTGCTCACCACCTCCTCTCGACTATCCACAATGAATGCCACTAGACGCTCCAAGCCCTTCTAAAGAAGTCCGTGTCAAAATCAAAGAAGGAAATGAACAAGAAGTGCAGAGAGTTTGCAAGCAAAGTTCTTACCCTAGCAAAGAGCCTCTTAAGCCTGATATCCACCTCACAGATACGGTAGGCACGACCTGCCGCAGTCGTCAGCCGAAAGCCCACTGGACCTCATCAACAACCTCCTCATCCATGTTAAGAGCTGTAGGGGTAGAGACTACCTCCACTAGAGGAACACCCGTCATCGCCTCCTCAGCTCGAGCAACAGCCCCTACCACTTCATCACTTGCCAAGGCAACCTCAACCTTGGGAGAATGTAGTAAAGGGCACTCCAGGATGGAAACCCTCTCAGGGGACCCCTTGTCCTCGACAAAATGCTCCACGGGCAAGGGTGTGGGAACCCGTTCGAGGGTTGCGCCAAGGGGTGAGGTGACTACTGGAGGCCCCGTCACCATCGAAGGGCCCGGCGCGGTCTTAGGAACGGTTTCAGCCGTAGACCCGAGGATCGGCAGCTCGAGTTGAACAGCCACAACAACTCCTTGAGCCAACAACATGGCACAAGGAAGGTTCGTGATTGTCATCATTTTCTTGGTCAACAACGGCTAGGGCCAAATAAAGAGCACCTCCGCAGAAAGGGCCTCTGGGAAGAACGATAAGGTCATCAAAATCAGATCTGATGGGAGAAATCTTCTGAGGCTTTTTCCCTTTCCCTTTCGGGGAGTGGTTGTAGACCTGGGATGTGACCTCCCTTAGTGGGAAGCCACGTCGGAGAGCAAATTGGGCCTTTGCCCAAGCACGGACGACCACGATAGGACGATGACCCTTGCCACCACCCACAGCCCCCATATGGCGTGAACAGGGAATCTGGGCCGATTGGCCTGACCAACAGGGAACTCCCATCCCTTGTCGGATAGAAAGAAGAACAGATGACTCCACCCTTTCACAGCATTGTACTGCATCTCCAGCCAAACCAACACTTGAACTAGTCTAAAATCGTAAATGTGATGGCCTCACCTCAGACAATTGTGGGTGAGGAAGAACTCATGCTATGAGATCCGGGTAATTAGCCCCTGATACTAGATGACGCAGCATGACACAAGGATCCTCCACACACTGGGAGGCAGCAAAGTTGGCTCCAACTTGAGAAAGTCCATCACTTCTCACACTGGATGGTAGAAGGGCATAGAGGGATATACTACAACCTTAGAGGCATAACCCTCAGAACCTTTCGCCCCTTTGGTGGGAAGAGGCACCTTGAGTTCTAGCGTTCGAGGAACCTATAGGTTTCCCTCAATGACTCCAACACCTGACCTCCAAGGGCAATGAGAAACCAGCAAACTCCTTTAGAGTGGTGTCACCTTGACCATCAGTAGCATGAGCAGTGTTGGTAGGTCTCACCACTCGGGAAGGACGCAAGGATTTCTTAGGAGCCATTAGCAACCAGAGGGAAAGAAGAGAAATCAGAGGAAACAATGCAATGAGAAATGTTTGAAATAGAAAAATGAACACAAGATATCTAGCAGAAAAGGGAATAGACAAAGTAACCCGTTGTTAAAGAAGGAAGGGGGCCTTATATAGGGAAGCTTCATGGTTGATATCCCTAGGCAGTAGGAACCCATGTGCCCCATTGAGTACCAGAATCCCACGATCATCGCGAGTCGCCAAAATAGAACCATGCAAGCTGGAGATAAACCGTTGCCAAATATAGTGCAGAGACAAAAAGGCAACTCGGATATAGTTGGGAGAAGGAGTACAATAGGTAAGCGCCAAGGAATACGCAACCCCCATCCCAGGAAAAAAAATGCCGCATAGTCTCAATTGTAAAAGTTGATTAACCATGGAAGAAAAGACAGGGCCCATACTTGGCAGGGTAACAGTTAGGGGATTTCCCCTCCACTTCACAAGCCCACAGGGCTTCGACCCAATACTTGGTCCCTGGGCCCATACTTGTCCCCAGAGTAAGTTGCCTATAAGGAAAAGTAAACGATGTTGACTGATGGGATGGATAGGTCTAACATTGCTCGACCACACTCTGCCCATGGGGACTTGTATAGGACAGAATGGAAAAGATAGAGAACCCTTGATCTACTGACATAGAAATATCAATACACCACAAAAGGTAAGGAAAATCAAATAATCATGTCACATTAAGGGCACCACTACCTGAGCTACATGCAACATTAATAACACTGTCATAGAGGCACGACACATTAAAGAATTTTGACAAAAGGAACAGTACAAAGGACATGGATTCCATGAGGGTAGACACAATCTGTCCCCCCCCCCAGACTCTCAATATAAATAGTAACTTTCAGGTACGAGAAACCCTCTCAAATCCCAAAACTCTCTCACTTATTTACAAACTTCCATGAGACTTTACTGACTTTGGCATCGAACACTCTCCAACCCTAAGGCCACCATCTCCTAGCTACTTTCTACTTCATTTTTGCAAGCCCAATTTGGAAGACCTCAATTACTTAAACCTAGCCCAAAGGTATACGAAACACGATGTTAACACCTTATTCTACTTTCATTTTATGATTGGCCTTGACTGAGTGTTGTGCCTTCTATTTTGCCTTATTGGTCTTGCCTAAATGGATCTCTTGTTGCATTTTCGCCATAACGATTTCGATTGACTGGTGGCTAGATGACCCGGAAGAGTATTTTTTCAATTGAATCATTATTTGCACTACAACATGCAAGGAACAAGTAATTAATATATGCTAAGAACTTCTTGAAATCGAAAAGTCCCATTCACCTAGCTAATAGAGGAAACAATGAAAAAGATAAAATATTAGATCTATATATCTAATATAAGATCATAGAAAAATTAATACTTGTGTATAGAGAGATGTATGATAGGGTAGAGGGAGACCTTTATTTAGCAAGCATATCCAACTGATCAAGCTAGCGATTTAATGGTATAGATAGACAAATACCTAGATAGATCTACATAGGTCTGTGATTGTGATAAGGTACTTCAGCTCCCTCATTGATGAAGAAGTCAAGTAAGGCAATCCAACTGATAAAGGAATGGGTTCAGCTGCTTTAGAGGGTTAATTAATACCAAGTAGTGCACAAATAACTTGTCTCTAAAGGTAAGTACTGCGACTTCCCCAACCCTGCTTAAGTTTTAATGGAGACTGCAGCATCAAAATATACAGCACAAGTTTACATACTCCATACATGATAAATAATATGTAATGCACCAAGTAGTGCACAAATAACTTGTCTCTAAAGGTAAGTACTGTGACTTCCCCAACCCAGCTTAGGTTTTAACGGAGATTGAAGCATCAAAATATACAGCACAAGTTTACATACCCCGTACATGATAGATAATATGTAATGCACCTAGCATGCTTCTAACAATATACAATAATCACAACGGAAAATTGTGTTCACTTTAAAATTTGTACCAGAATAAACTAAAGTCACAAACATCACTCATAATCATAACCAAAGAGCAGATTTTACAAACAGATAGTCAGTACAATATTTACAGACCCAGAAGCAGAATAAAATGTCTTGGAGTAGCGTAGTCCTTAATTGCGAACATCCAAACTCAGTAAGTTAAGCAAATAACATACAGTTTATAAAAGCATGGTTAGTAATAATAATGAAATTTATGCGTAAATGACATGAACTTGCATTACTCAAAAATTGCTTTTTCTCTCATCCTGAATCTTTAGCAAAACAGAGTAACATCATAACATCATCATCATCGTAACATCATCTTTTAAACATATTTATGGTATCTCACAATACCCCACCAAACCGTGTGCAGCTACGGGTTATCTTCACCACACGACAGGTAAGACCACCTGTGGTTTCGTCTCAAGAGTACTCAAACTTCACATAAATGTCCTTCACTTATAGTATTCTCTAGCCTCTACTAGCAAAAAGGAACATACTTACCCTCGCTCTAGGACCACTACTATCTCTTTTGAGGTCGCTAACTGTTATTTGTTAACCCAGGAGATTTCACTCCTCATTTATGTACTCCAAAGTAGATAGGGAAGTTCTACTAGGATAATCCATCATCCTAGCTTGGGTCATGAAAAAAATATTTTTAATGCGTAGCTTATACTTCATGACATGTTGATATGCTTAATGAGGGATGACAAAATATCATTACATGAATAATTCAAATATCTATAGAATTTTAGAACGTGAAGATTAATTTTTAATATGGCATTTATCACTAAGAAAACCAACATAAACCTCAAGTTAGAAGTTAACTTACGAACTCCCTTGCTTTAAAAAGTTATCCTCAAAAGCTGAAATAAATAAGCATATATACTATGGTTAGAAAAACTTCCAAAATTTAAGAAAAATTGCACTTTAACCTCTTTACTCTTGAAAATTGCATATTAATTCCAAAACTTTCAATGATTGCAATTTAACCTCAAATTTCACAAAACTTCAAAAATCACATGTATTTTCTATTCTAAATACATTTTTTACCTTAGATATGATTTATCGCTCTGCAAACCCAAGAAAACACCAAATCTGAATTTCATGAACATAGACATATCACTAAGTGCATTTTGAAGCTTAATCTTATGCTTGTAACCTTTAAACCAATATTATAAATTAACCTCATCCCCAAGACAGAGTTTAATAAAACAATTACTCATTAAACATCCACCACAAATAACCAAATTTACCCAAAATACAGTTTCTTGCTTCTATGATGTATTTGTGTGCTTAAAACATCATAGTATCCTAAGTTCTTAAAATATTCATGATAAAGATCAATTCTTGACATTATCATGCTCAAACAAACAATTAATCCAAGATAAATTTGAGGAAAACTCTAAACCACTAACTAGCAGCTCAACCCGAGATATATATATATATATATATATATATATATATATATATATATATTTAACCATTTTGAATTTATAACTTCATCCAAGTGTAATATGTTGATTTTCTTGGGCATTTGAACCATGCAAATCCTCAGGTCTCATATAAGTCCAAATACAACATGCAAATGATAAAAATTCAAGATTTGAAATAAAACATCAACTAATGCATAACTGAACATCAAGCCATCAAGCCGACTCTTATTATTAGTATTGATGCATATGGCCTCTATTTACTTAAATCCTAAGCATTTATCTCATATATGAACAACTCACACTCACTATAAACCTAAACAGTAATTATATTCATCATATAAATCGTAAAATTCAACATTTCTAAACCAAGAACTCAAATCATCACTATCTTAAAATAAAAGTGCTATATAATTACCATAACATGGGGTTGAGATATTGTTGCATATTAACATCCGTCATCATGTATCTTAAGCATAAATCACATATTTGGACACTAAGCACATAATAGAAGCTTGAACCCAAATCATAATCATCACAAAACTCCTTTACAATCACAAAATTAACATATGTTGAGTAATAATCCCGCATTGCCTGTGGACAAGATCTTAAGCATGTTTATAAGGAAAAAGCAATCCTCCTTTGTAGAACCGATTTTATGAGATGAGTTAGACCCGTGAATTTCTTCATGGTATCAGAGCCTACCACAGGACGAATGGGGACCCACACTACTTATCCCGTGACAAAGACTTGGAAAAATACTGGTCTGCAAGTGAGGGAGTGTGTTGAGGAATAATCTCACATTGCCTGTAGATAAGGTCTTGGACATGTTTATAAGGAATGAGCAATCATCTCTTGTAGAACTAGTTTTATGAGATGAGTTAAGCACATAAATTTCTTCACCAACAACCTTGAGTCATCATCAACTACTAATAGCATGCTAACCAAACATACGCCCAACACCAACTCACAAACCAACCATTTATTTCCAGAAAAAAACACTTCCAACACAAGCTAACATGTTCTACATCAACTTATCTAAAAAACCAAGTTCTACATCTAAGTACTAAAAATAAGAATGGATTTTTTGCACTTGCCAAAGCTTGAAAGTTGGGATAAAGTTGATGGACACTCACCACTCTCTCTCGGCTTCACTAAAAATTTCTGTGACTTGACTTTTGGTTGTGTGTGCTAGTGACTATGTGTGCGTGAAGAAGTGGGAGAGCAAAAGCAGTGTGAATTTCAGTGAAAATAAATGGAATTGGGAACAATGCTTATCGGTTTAAGAAACTAAACTCTAACTTTATTGACTCGATGAAATAATGGTGGGGCTTTCTCCATTATTTATCAAGGGCAATGCAAGGGATTCCGCTAGGGAATCCAGCTCATGCTCCCGCCCATGCTCCGGCTACCAAATATTTAAAACATTTTCTTAATCACTAAATAAATAAATAAAAAATGTGAGCAATAGCATGAGCGGGATCCCAGCCAGATCCCTATCATTTTCCATTTATCAATGCATTATAGCTGTATAGGGGCATCTATGTAACGTATTCTAGTAGCTGATTATGAGACTAACATGTTGCACTTTTATTAGCTTAGATAAAAAGTATAAAAAAAAAATTATTGATCATAAATTTTAGATAAAATTACTTTAATGACAAAATGTTACTAAACTCACAAACTGACATGGTTTAATACAGTACGTAAAATTATAAAGTTATTTTTATTATAAAATAGATCCAGTTGATTATATGAAACTACATCAGTTTGTAAGAAGTGGTAGCAAGTGGTAATCGAGTAGATGGCCTCTATGTACTGAAGCGTGGAAACCATGTCTTTTCTTCTGTTATTACCAAACAGGATCTTTGTAATTCCTTTGATACTTGGCATGCTCGTTTGGGCCATGTATCATCAAAAATAATTTCCATGCTTAATAAAAAAGGTCTTTTGTCTCTTACCTCTATATTGCTAAATCCATCTTTATGTGTTAATTGTCAAAAGGCTAAAAGCCATAAACTCCTATTTCAAGCAAGTGAAAGTCACTCAAACAATATCATAGGTCTCATACATTGCGACTTATGGGGTCCAGCACCGATAAATTCAATCTCAGGATATCGATATTATATAATTTTTTTTCGATGATCACTCGCACTTCACTTGGTTCTATCCATTAAAGCACAAAGCTGATTTTTATCAAACCTTTATAAGATTTCAAACTTTGGTTGAAAATCAGTTCTTGGCAAAAATAAAAAAATTCCAAAGTGATGGGGGAGGTGAATTCACAAGTACCATTTTTCAATCTCACTTAATTAAATGTGGCATTCATCATCAAATTTCTTATCCCTATACACCATCTCAAAATGGTAGAGCTGAGAGGAAACATAGGCACCTCACAGAAACTCCTCCCAAGTGGCATCCTCTGCCACCTGACCTTGCCATCTGACCAACAGGTCGACAACAACCAGATTATTGTGCTTCCGAAGTCTTCGATTAAGGATCTCCACCGGTTCTGGCTTGATGATGCCCGATACGTCTATAGGAGGTAACTGAGGAAGAACCATCACAGACGAGCCTAACTTGCACTTCAGCTAGGACACATGAAATACTGGGTGAACTTGAGATGAAGCTAGAAGGTCCAAACGATACGCGACGGTTCCAATCTTCTGAAGCACTCGAAAAGGTCCATAAAATCTCGAACCCAACTTCAAGGATCAATGCTAAGCCACCAAAGACTGTCTGTAAGGCTGCAACCTTAGGTAAACAAAATCCCCTTTAGAAAAAATTTGTTCTTTCCTTTTAAGATCGGCAAACTTCTTCATTCGATTCTGGGCTCGATGCAGGTTATCCTTCAACAAAAGGAGCATCTGATCTCGATCTAGTAGCTGTTGATCAACTTCAGCCACACGAGTGGTCCTTGGCATGTATGACACAAGCTGTGGAGGTGGAACCCCATACAAAGCTTGGAATGGAGACATCTTCATGGATGAATGCACTAAGGTATTATACCAATATTCTGCTAGTGGTATCCATTGTAGCCAATCCTTTGGGCGATCTCCAACAATGCATTTCTGATAGTTTTCTAATACTTTGTTCACAGCCTCAGACTGCCCATCCGTTTGTGGATGATAGGCAATGTTGTGACATAACTGGACATCATAAAGCTTTAAAAGCTCTCTCCAAAACGTGCTAGTAAACATAGGGTCTCTGTATGAAACAATAGACTTAGGGAAGCCATGTAACCTGAAGATATTCTGTAAGAATAATTAGGAAATTTTCTTAGCCATGTAAAGATGAGATAGAGACACAAGATAGTTGTATTTAGTTAATCTATCAACTACCACCCATAAAACTAAGTGACCTTTAGAAACTAGCAGGCCTTCAATACAATCCATCGAGATGGTGTATAGTCGGTAGTGGGACTGCCATGACCTCTTTGCTGTAAGGGAGGTCCATGAGGGTGAGGAGTTGCTCCATGGAAGAGGAGCCGCCCATCCTCTTCACCATTTCCTCGTACTTGTCTACCAAACCACGTAGTTCGTCATGCATCTTTTTCTTCTCCACCTCTTAACTACTAATTCCCCCCGCACTGTGCCCATCTCCCTCAGGTTGCCTGTTTTGGGTAGGGGGATTGTCCTTCTGTCATTTTAGTTACTCGTTCTCCTTCTGCAATTGTTCAAGAACCACCATAACTTGCTTCAGCCTTTCCTCCGCTTCTTCTAACCTTCCTTCTACTTCCGTCATGCTTGGTTCTGGATCTCAGTCGGCTTGTGATCGCGTGATGGTTGGCATGTAAACATCACATTGAAGTCTGTGCTAGGTATCCCACAGGCAACACCACTGTAAATGACGTTTTTCATACCACCAACCGTACAGATGTCCTGTAGTTAAAGAAATGGCGGCACTTATTGCCCTGTGTAAACTCCGATACTTAAGTCAATAATAATATAAGGTAAAATGTATATCAAGAATCCAAAAAACTATTTGTTACCTATACCAATCTATTTATAGAAGAATGTGGCATGATGGTCATTAACTTTGATCAATGGTCCCGTGTGTTTATCTCCCGTGATCCCTTATTAATCGGAAAAGATATCTCCCTTTTCGTTAGGAGTTGTCTTACTTAAGATATTCATGTCCAATTGCAAACCCTATCCCCAGTTCTTTGGGGATGTCTCACCTTGTTTCATGAGCCTTTTGTCTGTAGGATGCCTAGCTTTAAGCTTTCGAGAGGCCTTCTTGAACTTATGGATGAGCTTAACCTTAGAGATGGGCTCGAAGTCAGGCATCTAAATGTCCCCTCCATATTTAATAAATTCAAACAGAAAAAATATAATTGAAATAAATTATAATAATTGAAAACACCATAAGAAGAATGCTTGTTATAAATTATAGTAATTGAAATCAAATATATTTCATTTAATTGCAAAATAAATTATAACCCGTAGATTTGAAATGTACGACAAAATAATTTCTAAAGAAATAATAAAAAAGTTTCAAAATAAATAATATTTTATTATTATATAAAATTTAGGTTGTGTTTGAATCATGTTGAGCTGAGTTGAGCTAAGTTTTTTATAAACAATAGTGAGTTGAGATGGTGAAATAAATTATATAGGATCCATTTAAGATGAATTTAAATGTATTTAAATCTTAAGATGAATTTAGTTTTATTTATAAAAAGTTAAAAAATATATGACTCACTCACGAATGATAATAGATTCCACAAATTAAAGAGAAATAGAGAAAATGTCAAGTGAATCCATTGAGAGAAAAGAGAAATAAAAAGAGTTCGGCTACTTTTTAAAAAAGTAAAGAGAGTTCGTCTATTGATAAAATGTTATTAAAATATTATTTATTATTATTATTATTTTAAGATTTAAAAAAATTAAATTATTTATTATGTTTTGTTGAGATTTAAAAAAATTATAATAATAGGTTGAGATAAATTTACTTTCCAAATGAAGCCTAAAATAACTCATTATTATTTTTTATTTTATTATTACTTTTTTTTACTTTTATTACTATTTATTACTTTTTCCTATTATTTAATATTCTCTTACTATTTTTTCAATACTATTTTTATTATTATTCACAAATATTTTCACAATCCTAACGTACCTAATCTAAGACACGTACCCAATCGAAGTAATCTAAGCAAAGATGATGTGTTTGGATGTTAAAAGATAGATGTCTAAAATTGAGTTGAAGTGAGATGTGAATAAAATGAATAATCAAATGTGCCATTAAATTGTGAGTGGAATTGACAAAAAGCAAAAAATATAATATTAGCTAATGTTTGCCTAATAGAATAGCCAATCCAAATACTAATACACTATTATTATATATAGGATGATCCGAGGTAGCCGAGTCTTTTTTTTTTTTTTTTTTACCTCCATCGGATTCCCTAAACAGGATTACAAATTCAAGACCGGTGGAAATAAAGGAAACAACAATTACAAGTTATATTGTACTAATAAAAGGAGGCATCATCCCACTGATAATCAACAAATACATCACCGTACGTACAGCTTAATTGAGTGCTTGATTGGGTTTCAGTACGCTTTTGCTCTTTCCTGGTACTAGTCTTAGTACCGGTCCTCTTAGTAGCGGTCCTCTTAGTTGTGTGGCAAGTGCAAGATCCCGAGCGCTGGTTACTACTCTTCTTTACTGGTTTTGTATTTTTCCCTTGCCCCTTACTGACCTCCGCGCGTTTGCGTTTGCGGTCGGAATCATGCGCAGTACCGATCTCTATCGATGGAAGCATTAGTTGACCTGCATGCATGCCAACCACAACCCTAATTTAATTTACTTATTCTATCAATTAATGCTCAATAAGTTTGATAGCAAATAAATAAATAAATATATATATATTACCGACGTTCCTGTTTGTGTGGCCGGAAGAATTCGAGTACTCGATCATTTCCATTTTCTCCTTTATGATTTTGACTGATGGCTGGAAAATAGTTCCTGCCATTTCCACCTTAGTACTACTCTTGATATGGACTGTATAACTGTCTTCTACTTTCATCTTGGCCTTGACTGGGTGTTGCACCTTCGATTTCGCCTTACCGGTACTCTTGCCTAAATGGATCTCTTGTTGCATTGTCTCCATAATCATCCCGCTTGACTGGTGGCTAGATGACCCGTAAGCGTATTTTTTCAATCGAGTCATTATTTGCGCTGCAGCATGCATGCAAGGAACAAATTAACAAAGCCTAATTAGAACATATATAGTCTCCACCGCTAGCTCGCTGCTCAACTCTCACAGTTTCATCAAATAGAGAATAAAATCATTTTGAACTTATAACTTCATCCACTTGTAATATGTTGATTTTCTTGGGCATCTAAACCAAGAACTCAAAATCATCACTATCTTGCAATAAAAGTCCCATATTTAGAAACTAAGTTCATAATAGAAGCCTGAACCCAAATCATACTCATCACAAAATTAACATCCAACAACTTCTTTGAGTCATCATCAACTACTAACTCAGAAACCAACGATTTATTTTCAGAAAAATACTTACAGTACTTACTAACATGTTCTGCATCCACTCGTACTAAAAATAGGAATGGAGTCTTTGCACTTACCAAAGCTTGAAAGTTGAAACAACGTTGATGGACACTCACCACTCTCTCTCGGTTTCACTAAAAATTTATGCGACTTGACTTTTGGTTGTGTCTGTAAGTGGTTTGAGTGAGTGAGTGTGTGCGAGTGAAGAAGAAGACGGGGAGCAGAATGCTGAAAGAAGGAAGTGTCGGTGAAAATTAAAGGAATCGGGAATAACGGTTACCAGCTAAGGAAACTAAACTTTATTGACACCTAGCAAGCCTTGATGAAAAGAAGGGTGGGGATTTCGCATTGATAGCGTTACTATATTACGAGCAATTCTACGTATCTACCTACACTCTCTACACACCATACACTCAATTTTTTTTTTTTTTTTTTTTAACTCAATATCCTAAATGTATGGAGTGTGTGATAAATAATAGAGCGTGAAGAAGATTTTTTCCTTTATTATTAGGACTTGCTAACTGCAAGGATTTCACGGACCAAATAACCTATCAACACTCACATCATTTTTTTTATTATAAAAATAAAATTTTTTATCTCATAAAATTATTTTTATTTTTAATTTATATTATTTTATTAAATAAATATCTTACATTTAATATTAATACGTGATTTAATATCTGAAATCGTTTAAAATAAAATTTTCTTTTTATTATTATCTATTTATTATTTATATGTATTTGAAATTTTTTTTATTTTTAAATATCTTTTTAATATTCTTAATTATTAAAAATATATATATAATTTTATTTATAATCATTTTTTAACTATTAAGTAAAATAAAAATTTTAAAAAAATTAAATATAAAAAGAATAATAAATAAATAATCTTATCATTTTTCTAAGAATTTCTCTAATATTTATTGATGCATGACAGCTGTATAGGCGTCCGTTGTGCTTGACAAGCGGCACTCTTCTATTGCTCTACTTGATATTTAAAAATCAGCAAAGTTTTATGAAATTAAAAATAGATAGAAGCTATTATGAGTAACGCTACATACAGTCGTGGAATGCGCAAACGCCGTGCAGTCTCTTTGAAAAAGAGTGGGATCCACTATTAAAAAATTAATTTCTTTTCATGTGGGTCTCATATTTATTCACTTTTTTCAAAGCGACTGCACGGCGTTTGCACAATCACGACTGCAAGTATCATTTCTCATTATTAAGAGCATCTATTGGTATTATATAGACTATATATCTTCCCAAGTGAGAGTTAGAAATAATCTTACAAACAGCCACACAGTGAGTGTAAAGTGTGTACTGCTATAGTGGTTTCTCTACAGCATTACTCATTTTATAAATAATGATAGAGTTTTGCTACACAACTTCTACCATACTCCACATTCTATATTATTTTAAATTTTAAAGTTTTTTAATATTTTTTTTAATTTTTTTTTGAATTTATTTTTTTAAAATTATTTATTTATTATTTATATAATAAATATTTGATAAAAGAAAAAAATAATAAAAATTAAAAAAAAAATATAGAATGTAGAGTGTTCTGAAATTGTAAAAATTTATTGATAATGATATATATACAGTATATTTTATAATAATATTATAAGATCAAATTATTTTTATAAAATAATATTATTATCTTTCATTTAAAATTTAATTATATAAAGTGTTATAAAATATATTTTTAAAATTATTTTTCAAATTTTATTATATTATAAGCTTTTGAAAGAAAAATCTAAATCCAGTCATTTTTTGCACCCTTCGTGCACGAAATTAGCTGTTAAATAAAAGGACGGTGTTACCGCGCCCGCTGCCCGCTGGGAGCTCCGGTTGGGATTGCAGTATTATTTAATATATATTTTATTTAAATAATTTTTATATAAAATTTTTAATATTTTAAAATATTTTTAAAAAATAAAATAAATTTAAAATATTAATAAGAAAATATTTTTTTAATCTAAAAGTAAAAAATATATATTAAAAAATATATATAAAAAAATATTTTTTATAATTTTATATATTACTTTATGATTAAGAAAGTATTTTTTAATAATATTCTATTTTTTAAAAAAAATATTTAATATGTACTTTTTTATGTATAATTTTTTATTTTATTTTTTATATAGATTTTTTTACACTTACAAATATTTTAAAAAAATAAAATAAATTTAAAATATCATTAAAAAATAATTTTTTAATCAGAAAGTAAAAGAAATTTATTAAATATTAATTTTTATTTTACTTCGTAATTAAGAAAATATTTTTAAATAATATTATATTTTTATTTTTATTTTTTAAAATATTAAAAATTATTAAAAATATTTATATAAAAATAAATAAAAACATAAAAAAATACTACAGGCACAGCGGAGCCCAGCGGGGCATGTAGCTTTTTCCTAAAAAAAAATTACTGTAAAGTACCAGGTGACAAGACGTTCCCCACTACAAAAGTGTACCAGATGACAAGACGTCTGCCTCTTTCTATCTATGCCTACCCTACCCTGTTAATTGTGCCGTTTCTTCGGACGTCCCCCGTTACAAAACAAAAATGCTACAGTCACCACTCGAAGTTACCGTTAGTAAGAGGCATTGGTAATGTACCAGTAAATGTCAATCCAAATTTAAACTTTAGTTAGATGTGAGAAAAAGTTTCTATATTAGATTAGTTAATGGTCTAAAGTTTAAGACTTGATAAATAGTAAATCTTAAGTCTTCTCTAAATATGATTAGCTATTATTCACAATGGAAAGTAATATTTAATTATTTAATCACTTTCCTCTTTCTTTGAATAGTAAAATATACATGACATGCATATTATTTTTACTTATTGATAGAGTAGACATATTATTTCTACAAAACATGAAGATCCAAGAAATATATAAATTGTATTTAAAAAAAATATTATATTATTATTTTAACTTTATAATGGCTAGTCTAATATAGATTTACCTAATCAAAAATTGATATTATAGTCAAAAATTAAGATTCTAGTCAAATTTTAGATTAGCCCATTATCAATGCTCTAATAGGAATTATTATTTTTTTAATATTTTTTAAAAAATTAAAAAAATCATAATATTCTTAAACAATATTTCTTTAATCATTAAAAAAATAAAAAAAATAAAAACGATAGAATAAAGCAACAAAATAAAATAATAAGAATAATATTATCAAAAAAAAAAAAAAGGATAGAGATTAGAAATTATTTTTTAAGTTTTCTTTTTATATATTATGCATTATACTTATTGTTATTTATTTATTTTTTAAAATTACATAAATTTTTATAGAAATTTTTTTTTTATATAAATTATGTGTGATATGTTATGTAAATATAATTATTAAATTTTTCTTTTCGTGGTTCTACGGAGAGATAAGTCTGAACTCTGCACTACAGAATTAAAGTGATAGACGAGTGCGAGGAAGGGGCTAGACTACTGACTAGATGATTGGACTGAGTTGGCCTGGAATGATTTTCCAGTCAATTTAATTACCTTTAATAAAGTTGCTAAAGATAACTTTTTAATATTTTTAAACTATACCTTTCGGTGCCAAAATAGGAGACATGGGGTAAAAAATTTGTCAAGTGCATCTTCGCAAAGATACACTACTAATTATATTAAAACTTAATATATTAATATATATATTTAATACAGTTCAAATTTCAAAATATATAAAATAATATTTTTTATATATTAGAGCCATAAAAGATCTTGTGATCTTATTGTGATCACCTATTAATACAAGTTTTGGTATCAGAGCCATTAATGATTATATTGTGATCTTATTTTATCCGTTTATCGTTTATTTTACCCTATTATGATGTTATCATAATACAATTTTAGACTTGAGTTAGAAATCTTAATGAATAACATAAAAGATCTTAAGAGACAGCAACAATTGATGAGACAAAATTATACATTAATGACGGCTAAATATCATATATATCAAAGTAGACAATTGGCAATAGAATATTATGAAGCTGGTTGCACTTTCTTAAAAAATAAAATTAAGAGTATAAGAAATCATTTGAAGATCCTTGCTTTATAAAAAAAATAAAAATAAAAATAAAAAAGTAAGAAATCACTGATACGGATTTTATAAAGATAACCTATAACGAAAAAGAATAAGGTATATTGGAAAGTTTGTGATGGTAAGCCATGAAAAACCGATGGTCGGCCCACTATTGCCAGAAGGCTTTTAGGGTGGTCCTGGTGGTGTTCCCTCAAGTTCCTAATCTACTTAATTCTCTTTGGAGATAGGAAATCTTTGCTTAAAACCCTGTTTCAATGAATTTCTTCAAACATAATGAATTTACCAATAGTATCCATATAGAACCTGATAACATCAACTAAGAAAACTATAGTATAATAGAATTAGAAAGAAACTTACAAGACTGGACAATTCCTAATGTTCCAAATCATCAGATATACAAATAATCTACTTTTTCTAAAATATCATTTCTGACTAATTATACAATCAAAACAGTAGAAAAAACTAGTAGTTTAAATAATGATTATGAATCGTTACACTTATTAATCAAGGAAACAATTAATCGTCATAAAGAACAGAGATATTCTTTTATACATATTGGATTAGTACAAGTGGCTATAAAACCACTTACTAGAAGTAGATTAAACACATCAGTATTACTCTGTTTAAGATATGGAATGCACTATAATTTTCATGATTCCTTACTTTGAATGGTAGAATCAAGTCTGTTTGAAGGATCAGTTTATTTTACTTGTTATCCTAATTATTCCATTTCATTATTTGATACCAATATCTTACATTCTTTAATATTAAATATTAAAACAAATAGTTATCATATGATGAAAGGATCACATCCTTTAACAATAGTTTATAGGATCCACTATAAATTAATGAAAACAACATTAGAGCCACAAGCTCTTGTTACTAGTCCAAAAGGTTATACATTACTATTACAATCCAGTACACAAAACTCTAGTATACAAATCTCTAAACAAATCAATTGGAATCAAATTACACTTCCAAACGAATGGCAATTAGAAAATATTATCTCATTATCTAAAATAGAAAATAATTCTAAAGATGATCTTGAATATATAAAACAAAAAACAGAGAAACAGTTCAAATAGCTTTTCAACCCTTTAGGAGATCATTTTCACATTATTCCTCTCTGGCACCCTCCAGTTATCATACACCTAGATCTATTCTTACATCAATCTCTAGAAATAAATCTCAAAATTCTGACACCAGATCTTTTGATACTAGATCTCATAATCTGGACACACAGATTCGAGGAATTATCTCCGAAAATATTATCAATACGCCAGTATATACTGTTAACCATCCTGAAAAAGCATCCACCTCTCAGAATCCTGAAAAAGAACATTCTTCTCCAACATATTCACAGGTAGTTGGAGATGATGCCCAAATATATACCTTGGATAAAGAAGAATTTAAAATTAATAAGGAATATATCAAACAAGATTATATGAAAAAAGAAAATAGTCACAAAAAAATAATATTTTTCTCAACTTTTACAAAATTAGAAAGAGATTATATTCAAGAAAAATATTATGAGGATTTAGAAAAAATACAGACTAATATACCTTTCTTTACATGGTTCGAAATATATAAATCAAATCAATTATCCACCATAAACAAAACTACAAACAAATGGATTAAAGGAGAAAATAACCAAACTATTTATGAAGAATACCCAATTTTTGAAGCTATCAAGTTCAATCAGAGAAACACTCAAATTTTAGTCTCACCAATAAAAAAACATAATATTACAAATACTGATAAAAATCTTGATAATATAATTCAATAAAACAATTATACCAATTTATATTTAAAAACTATGGACAAACAATTAGAAGGAATCGAAATCCAAATATCTCCAATAAAACCTACTATTAAAGAAGAAAAAGAAACCCCTTTGTTTGTTTCCCACGAGATTTCATCTCATTTAAAAACAACTTTTTCTAAAAGCAAAAATGATTTATTAGAACAAATCTCTAGTAAATTAAAAAAATTAACTATTAATAATTCTGCTTCTACCTCAAAACAACCTCATATTAATGTATTAAGTAAGACAGACTCACTTGTATTATCTGACTCTGAAATTAGTAATATTGAAAACCAATTTAAAAATTTAGACCTACAAATAAATAAGATTAGAGGAGATCATGTTAATAGTTTTTCAGCCAGAGATTCTAAATATCATGTTTCTATTACTCGAAATTGGTATTCTAGACCCACTCCTCCGGATATGCAATTCGAGGAAAGAGAACATATAGTAAGATCTGCTTTCGCACCAGATGTATTATATGAATGGAATATAGATGGATTATCTGAATATGAAATATTAAATCATTTCCAAGAAATGATTATGGTTGCCAATGTCTATAAAAGCAACAGAAAGATTGATCATCAAGTAGCACACATTATTGTCACAGGATTTACTGGCCAACTAAAAGGCTGGTGGGATCACTATCTTTCATACGAACAAAGGTCACACATATTAAATGCTTATAAATATGATGAAAACATGCAAATGATTAAAACTGAAAATGATTTACCTATAGAAGATGATGTAAACACATTAATATATGCATTAACTAAATACTTTGTTGGTAATCATGTTCAGTTCAAAGAAAGAACTAGTGATTTATTGATTAATTTGAAATGCCCACAATTATCTGATTCCCGTTGGTATAAAGATGTATTTCTAACTAAAGTTATAATCAGAAATGATTGTCAACAACCATACTGGAAGGAAAAGTTCATAGCCGGACTTCCATATTATTTCGCCCAAAAGGTACGAGAATCATTACTAAGACCTGATGGTACTATTGATTTTCATAATCTTACATATGAGAATATAATAAGTAAACTTAATAGAACCACATTAACTATGTGCAATGATTTTAGATTAAAAAAGCAAATGGAGAAAGAAAAGAAATTTGCTAGAAAAGAATTAGGTACCTTTTGTGAACAATTTGGCTATACTCCATTATTAGCCCATTCAAGAAGACACAAAAAAGGAAAAAAAGTCTATAAGAATTATTCTAATAAAAGACGAAAATACAAAAAACCCTATAAAAAGATAAAAAGAAAAACAAATATATAATAAGCCACTAAAAAATCCTAAAAAGACTAATAAAAAGAAAAAACAGATTGTCTGTTACAAATGCGGAAAAGTTGGACATTATAAATCAAATTGTAAAGTCAAACAACAGATTAATGAACTAGATATATCCGAAGCATTAAAAGATAGATTGTTAAATATTTTTATAATACATTCAAGCGAAGAAGATGAAGATAGTTCTACAGAAGAAAAAGAAATCTATCAATTAAAAGAATAAAGTTTTTCAAAACAATTTTCTAATAGTGAATCAGAAGAAGATGAAGTGCAGATTTGTAATTGTCTAAATAAGGATAAGTGTATTTGTAACAAAACCATTAATGTACTCTCAAAACAGGAAGATATTATATTAGAATTAATAGATAAAATTAGTAATCCTCAATAGAGAAAATATTATTTAGAAAAGTTAAAAGATACTTTTAGTAATCAAAGTTCTTCAGTAACGACATCTACAACACCTTATAATTTTTCAGAAATAATAGGAAGATTTAAAACCGACAAACAGAAAATTACGATACAAGATATACAACAAGAAATTAATGAGATAAAGCAGGAGATTAAAAATTTTAAAAAATCAAATCTTAAACTAGAAGTTTCAAATGAACAATTAATATAATAAATTATACTATTAAAAATAGAGAAGAATGGAAATAATTTTCATAATAAAGAACATGATAAAGAAGAAGGAGAATGCTCAACTTTAGCTATAAGAGATGAAACAAATAATTTCATTAATATTCTTGAAAAGATAAATTTTCAAAAATGGTATACTAAGGTAACAATTTCAATTAACCAAGAATTTTCTTTTACGACAATTGCCCTCTTAGATACAGGAACAGATTTAAACTGTATACAAGAAGGAATAATACCCTCTAAATATTTTGAAAAAACAAAAGAAACATTATCTCAAGCCAATGGAACAAAATTAAATATAAATTATAAAATATCCAATGCACACATTTGTAATAATGGAATTTGTTTTAAAACAACATTTATTTTAGTAAAAAATATTAATACTAAAGTAATATTTGGAAATCCTTTTCTTGCTCTACTCTATCATTTCTCTGTAACAGAAGAAGGAATCTCTACTAATATACTTGGACAGGAAACCCAATTTAAATTCTTATTTCCTCCAGTATCAAAAGAAATTAACTCTTTAAAAGAAATCTCATTAACCAAAGAAATTAATTTTTTAACACAAAATAGAATTAAAACAAAAGAAAATCAAATAAGTTTTTTAAAACAAGAATTAAAATACAAAAGAATCCAAGAACAACTAAAAGATCCGTTATTAACCCAAAAAATTAAAAATTTTAAAATTATAATTGAAAATGAAGTATGCTCTAACCTGCCTAATGCTTTTTGGAACAGAAAACAGCATATAGTTGAATTACCCTATGAAAAAAAAATTTCTGAGAAAAATATTCCAACCAAAGCTAGACCTATCCAAATGAATAATGAATTATTAGAATACTGTAAAAAAGAAATTAAGGATTTAAAATCAAAAGGACTAATAAGGAAAAGTAAATTACCATGGAGTTGTGCTGCTTTTTATGTTAAGAAATAAGCAGAATTAGAAAGAGGAGTTCCTCGCCTAGTCATCAATTATAAACCTCTCAACAAAGTATTACAATGGATTAGATATCCAATTCCCGATAAAAAGATTTATTATCTCAACTTTATAATGCTACAGTATTTTTAAAATTTGATATGAAAAGTGAATTTTGGCAAATTCAAATTGCTGAAAAAGACCGATATAAAACAGTATTTACAGTTCCTTTTGGATATTTTGAATGAAATGTTATGCCATTTGGATTAAAAAATGTCCCTAGCGAATTCTAAAATATTATGAATGAGATATTTACCTCTTTTACTCAATTTTCGATAGTTTATATAGATGATGTATTAACATTTTCTTCATCTATTGAATAACATTGGAAACATTTAAATACTTTTGTTCAAATCATCAAACAAAATGGATTAGTAGTTTCATCACCTAAAATAAAATTATTTCAAGATAAAATTAGATTCCTTGGACATGAGATTGATCAAGGAACTATTACACCGATTAGCAGAGCTATAGAATTTGCCGATAACTTTCCAGACGAAATAAAAGATAAGAACCAATTACAGAGATTTTTAGGAAGCCTAAATTATGTCGCAGACTTCTATCAATCTCTCAGACCATTATGTAAACCATTATTTAAAAGATTAAAAAATAACCCACCTCCATGGACGGATAAACATACTAATATTATAAAACAAATTAAAACTCATGTTAAGAAATTACCATGCTTAGGAATTCCATCACCACATACCTTCAAAATTGTTGAAATAGATGCCTCTGATCTTGGATATGGAGGAATTATGAAACAAAAATTATCAACTGATTTAGAATAAATTGTTCGATTCCATTCAGGATGTTGGAATCCTGCCCAAAAGAATTATAGTACTATTAAAAAAGAAATTTTAGCTATTGTATTATGTATTTCTAAATTTCAAGATGATTTACTGAATCAAAAGTTTTTACTTAGAATAGATTGTAAATCAGCCAATGAAGTTTTGATTAAAGATGTAAAAAACCTGGCTGCTAAGTAAATATTTGCCAGATGGCAAGCTATATTAAGTATTTTTTATTTTGATATTGAACATATTAAAGGAGAGTCTAATTCTCTTCCTGATTTTCTATCCCGAGAATTCTTACAGGAAAAATCATGTCATCTTCAAAGTCAAAAAAGTCAAAAGTAAAGTCCAAATCTTCATACGCACGGCCACCATCTCCCCCTTATCCTTCATCTTGTCTCTCTGCAACTCCAAGACCATATACGGTATTGGGATTATTACCGCAAAACATTAGACCCTCTTACAATCTATTTTCACCATTAACTTCTCCAAAACTGTCAACCTATTCCAAAGCAGTTTCTCCCTCTTCCTCTTCTCCTTCCCAAATTATCAACCCTCCATTATTATCTTAGCCTTCTTCATCTCCCATTATCATTAAGTCTCATTGACACCCAGTCTTTCCTATTGAATCTGAAATTCAACATCTGTCTGACCCCCATAAATTACTCGATGCATTTCTTTTACCAGATTGGCATTATGTTTCGCAAAATATTAAGAAAACTCAGCATTTTTATGAATTCATATTAGTAGATACCGACTCAATTATCCTCTCTGAAATTCCTTGCTCTCTCCAAACTCAACCTTCTCCACCTGCATCTCCAATTATTGATTTTTATAAAATCACCATTAAACAGGTCCTCACACTGGAAAAATAGGGGAAAAATCCCTATTTAACAAGAAAGTTCTCTCATCCTTATGATCCTCCTTATTATGATTATTATGATTATCAGCACGCATGAACAAAGATGTTTCTCAAGCAAAATAAAAACTTGCGGTACTCTTGGTTCCTTCATTTTGACAAATTACAAGAAATCAAAACACTCCCGAAATGGTTCTCACTATGGTGGAAATATTATGGACCCGAACCTCTTCTCCTTCCTCTTCCCCTTCAAGAAAGTCTCCGAAATTTTATTTCACAAAACGACAGTCCACCATCATTAAACCATTGTTCACCTCTTCTGCTCTTTTTCCTCAAGACCAAATTAAATTGGATTATGAAATGAGAATATGTCATTAAACCTCATCCCTCTCTCAAAACCATTACGTTTCTAGCCCGCCAAGGTTCTGTCAAATGGTGGAAAAAATACAATTATGAACATGTATTAAAAATATTTTCAAAAGTTACCAAAACTCCAGAAGTTCTGGTCCAACGAAGCAGATTTCAAGCACAATTAGCATCTATTACCAACAAGAAAGATTTGAAAAAATTAGCTGAAGCAATGTCACAAGTATCAGACAGTGACGATGAAGAAGAAGCACAACACCAAGCCAGATTATCTCCATTACAGCAATCCGCATTATCATCAACTCATCAGGCCTCTCCTTCTCAACAAGCCTCCCAAAGTAACCAAACCGCCACTCCCTCTCAAGATTACTCATCTTATCATCCAGTACAACTGATGGATTCTCAAGACCCATTTGAACTTGAATTAGCAATTTACGATCCTCAGAATATGTGACTCCAAAAGATTATTACTTTTCGATTAGTCAGCATGACAGATGGAAGTTAGTCAGGAATATTATCCCTCCAGAAGATCATTATTTGTACATACAAGATTACGTGTCCTGTACTGTATTTGTTTTTAGCGTCGGCTGTACTGTATTTGTTTTTAGCGTTGGCTGTACTGTTCTTGTTTTTAGTGTCGGTCGATACTGTTCATGTATTATTAAACTTACTGTTTAAGTGTCTATATAAAGGGGTTCTCGAGTAAGGAAGGGCATTCAGAATTCTAATCTGAAATCCCTCCCTCTCTCGCCCAAACCACTCGAGTCTTCTCTCCTCTGTAAATCTTCCCAACTTCCTTCCCTTATGTCTTCAGTTTCCAACTCTTTTGAGAATTAGACTCCTTGTAAGTATTATATTTTTAATGAAGAAGTTTATTTCATATCTCTTTTCTATATTATTTACTTACTCATGCATATAGTCGGTTATACCGCCTGCCCTATCTGCAATCATGCATATGGTCGGTTTTACCGCCTATTATTAATTTTATTATTGTTATTTATTACCCGTTTTTTATATTAATATTGTTATTTATTACCTGGGATTTACGTCTTTGGTATCAGAGCCATTGATGATTATATTGTGATCTTATTTTATCCGTTTATCGTTTATTTCCTATATATATTAATATATATATTTAATACTGTTCAAATTTCAAAATATATAAAATAATATTTTTTAATAGTTAATTGTACACAGCTTGTAACATAATCCATAAAATAAAGTTTCTAGATAGTTTAAAACTTTAATCCATAAAATTTCTTAATTGTACATATTAAGCGTCTGCTCTGCAACCGCTTGTATTAATGTGTATTTTTTTATGTGTTTTTATTATTTCTTTTTTTATATAGATTTTGTTAATAATTTTAAATATTTAAAAAAAATAAAAAAAATTCATAATATTATTAAAAAATACTTTCTTAATTATGAAGTAAATAAAAAAATATTTTTTTTAATTTTATTTTGTGATTAAGAAAGTGTTTTTAATGACTTTTTTTTTATTTTTTTTTATCAAAGAAATGTTTTTTAATAATGTTCTAAATTTATTTATTTTTTTAAAATATTTAAAAAATTTCTATAAAAAATAATTAAAAAAATACATAAACAAATACACGTTAGAATTAGCAGTAACTCTCAATGAGAGTCCAAGCGATGACTCTAACAGTACTCTTTGTACATATTAGATGAATATATATAGAGTAGTTCTATATACAGTCCTCTTAAGAGGACTGTATTGCAGTCCTGGTCTATGAAATGTCCATCTTATCCCCATTTTAATTTATGAATTGACCAAATTAACCTTCCTTATCTAGAACATAAATCTGCACAAAAATTGGAACCAAATTCAAATCTCGCACCCCCTGCTCTTACGTTTTCCCTCTGTGTCGTGCATGCCCATCGATCCGAATGAATCACTCCTCCACCATCGAGAAGAGGACCTTCAACCCACCATCGACGGACGAAACGTCTTCTCCACCAAGGGACGGAACGCCTTCTGCACCATCGACTGCCGATTGCCGACGACCTCCTTGGTAAAAACCTTGATCAGCACTTGTTTATTTACATACATATCATGGGTTGTTTTACCTACTGCTGGGTTTTGGTTGTTCGCTGAATTAGTCTGTATAAATATAGAATAATCATGTTTTAGGATGGACAATCTGATTTTTAGGGATCTGATTTTTTATTGGTGAACTAGTTTGTATAAATACAGAGTAATCATTCATGAACAAAATCAAGAGGCAAAGCACTTAAGAATTATTCTATAATCTTTGACTTTTGGATGGGTCCTGTATTTTTATTGTCTGATAGTTCTGGAATTCTTGTGAAAGCTGCTTGTGTTTATGTTGAAGAAAGGATTGTGATGTTATTTGTTATTAGCTATATAGTACTCTATCAATTAATCTCCATTTGTTATACCAAAATACTGTTTACGTTCCTCCCTCTCACTCTTTTTTTTATTTTTATTTTTTATCAAAGAAAGAAATTGGTGATTTTTACATTTTTTCTTCTCGTCCTATTTGTTAATCTAACTCCATCTATTGTGCTGGATATCATCAAGACTTCTGGATTCCCTTTTGGTGGGCATATGGTTAATTTCGAAAGGATTGGATATGTTTATTTTTTATCAATTGCCATTCTTTACTTTATTGGACTTTAAATCCAAAATGTTGCTTGTGCTGCTGTTCTTGTTGGCATGCATGGAGACCTCATTGTGTTATAATTATCTGGAAGATGAATGAGCATTTGCAATACTAACTTCTTGACATATTTCTACAATTTCGTAGCGTTTCTAGTTTTTTATTTAGGACCTATGTAGCACAATAATTTGCAATGGTCAATATACAGATGGATCTTATAGATCGATTTCTGAACTTATATAGACTATGAACTTGCAGCGTGTTTTTTCTTGTGTACCAGCTAAATTTATCATATGATGTGGTTAGATTTTTATGTAAATGTTGCTAATTTGTTGTGCTTTACTTTTTTTTTTTTTTTTACTTTCATGTTGTGCTTTAAATATATGAAGATTGTTGCTAATGGAGAAAGGGGAAGAATGCACATCTACTAGGCGATTACTGTTTTTTTCCGAAAGCAGTAATTATATGGATCTCCCAAATGTGAGAGATGATGAGGTAGTGATTGATAATCATGGTGTAATGCTGGGGAATGATGATAATGATGTGGTTTTAGAGCCAACGCTAGGAAATAATGATGATGGGGTTTCAGAGCCAACGTCGGGAAATGATGATGATGGGGTTTCAGAACCAACACCGGGAAATGATGATGATGGGGTTTCAGAGCCAACGCCGGGGATGTTTTTTAAAACTGAGAAAGAACTCATTTACTATTACAAGCAATATGGGAGACAGACTGGATTTGGCATAATGACCCAAAGAAGTAAAAAGGAAGATGATGGGAGTGTTAGATATGTAACACTTGGGTGTGCTCGTAGTGGTAAGGCAAGGAAACGTATTACCAACATTTCTAAACCACGCCCGACAACAAAGACTGATTGTAAGGCGAGAATTAATGCAGTTTTGGCTGATGGTGTCTTACGTATAACTACTGTTTGCAATGCACATAACCATGGGTTAAGTCCACAAAAGGCAAGATTTTTTAGATGTAATCGCGCAATTGATGATTCCGTGAAGAGGCAGTTAGATATTAACGACAAGGCAGGCATAGGTATGGCCAAAAGTTTTAACGCATTGGTTGTCGAGGCTGGTGGTTTTGAGAAACTTCCATTTATTGAAAAAGATGCAAGAAATTATATAGACAAGGCTCGCCACCTTAGACTTGGCAAAGGAGGTGCTTATGCACTTCGTGGTTATTTTGAGAGGATGCAATATAAGAATGATGGGTTTTACTCATCGATGGATTTGGATGATGATGGTCGATTAAAAAATGTCTTTTGGGCTGATGCATGCAGCAGAGCAGCATATGATTATTTTGGAGATGTTGTGACATTTTGGAGATGTTGTGACATTTGATACATCATATGCTTTAACCACATGAAAAAATAGAATATGTTAAGTACAGCTATTTTTGAAATTATTCATTCATTAATGTGCCATCTCTTAGTATTCAATTAATAAGTTACCAGAAGTATTCAATTAATAATTTATGCCATCTCTTAGCATAAATTACCAAATCGGAACCCATTCACAAATTTCAGCAAACACGTAGAGTACATTTCTAAACCAGAAGTATTTCCTACTAACAAGTAAATATCTTAACAAAAATTTACAACCAAACAAAACCAATCTTACAGATAAAAAAGAGAAGAATTACGAACAGAACCAAGTCAAGATTCACGCTCAGACCAGAAAAATTCACGCTCAAATCGCATTTGGGGAAATCCTCACCAAGATGGAGATGGACACGCTGCGCGATGTAGATGGAGATGGCGACGATGCCGATGGGCTTTGGCACGGCGACGGCGCTGTTCGTGCACAATGGGGGGCTTGGGCACGGCGATGGCGCTGTTCGTGTGCGTGAGCGATGGGGGGCTTCGTGCGCGATTGGCTTGGTTTGGGCGATGAAGGGGTTTGAAATGAATGGGGGACAGCACTAAAAGGAGCCGAGGCCTATCTCTGGGGGTTGGTTTCTTTGCGTTTAATAATACGTTGCGTTTCATTGAAGGACTGCATTGCAATCCCCCATTCGGGGACTGCAAGAGAATTATTCATATATATAAGCTTAAAAAAAAATTATCTAATTTTCTTTTTGGAGTCTCCGGATAAGACCTTGTGGTGGCCCAGATGTTTTTTCATTTACTTTTATGGAAAAGTACTTTCCAGGTCGTCGGGGACGTTTGACTTCTTTTTAAGGCCTTGTTTGTTTATCTCATCTCATCGCATCTCATTTAATCATTATAATTTTCATAACTTTTAATATAATATAAAATAAACAATCCAATTTTTTTAAATCTCAAAATAAAAATAATATTAAAAAATATATTCTAACAATATTTTATTTAACTTTTTAATTTTAATTTTAATTCAACTCATCTCATCTGCAAAAACAAACGGATCGTAAAGTACTTTATAGTGCCGGGTTGGATGCTAAAGTATCTCGCTGTAAGGCACAGAGATTCTGTCGATCCAAACGGCATTTCATTATTTGTATTTTATCTTTTAAGTTTTGAAAGTGATATAAATATTAAAAAATAAAATAAAACGTATAAAATTTGGTTTGAATACATAAAATTATCTTATTTTATCTTATTATTATAATTTCTTTAAAGTTTTATAAAAAATATAATAAACAATTCTATATTTTCAAATTTTAAAATAAAAATAATACTAAAAAATTATATTTTAATAATATTTTATTTTTAATAAATCATATTATCACATCAGAATAGTAACCAAACAACGTTTAAGAAAAAAAAAATCTTAAATGAACAGTGCAAATTTATAGAAATAGTAAATGAACCGTTTAAAACAGTAAGAAAACAGTACAATACAGTAAATAAACATTGCAAAACAGTAGCTAGGGCTGAAAACCGAAATAATCGGTTCGGTTTTCTCATGAAACCGAAACCGACCGACCGGTCGATTAAGAGGAATCAAACCGATCGAAACCGACCGGCTTAAGGGCTGAAACCGACCGGGTTTCGGGCCGGCCGGTTTCCGGTCGGTTTGATCGGTTTTGGGCTTTTCTTGGGCCCTTCTTTTGGGCCTTTGTTCTATTCTAATTGGATCAATTCAACAAACTGTTTTGGGCTTTTTTTTTCCTTATTTCATTATCCAAGTTCTTTTTGAGCTTTTTTTGAGTTGATTTCATTTTAAATTTTAATAGTAATATCATTTATAATTTTCTAGTCTTAGTATATTACTAACTAACTATATTAATTATTACTTACTACTTAGTACATAATTAAAAAAAATAAAAATAACTTCACTAGATGTTTAGTATTACTTAATACATATTAAAAAAAAAACAAAAACAAAAATAAATTGTCTTAAGCATAACAAAATGCAACTAAAAAATATAACATAATTAAATGACAACAAATTGGATAATTGCTACTTCTTTCTTCAACTTCACGTCATACATTCAATCTTCAATACTTGTCACGTTTGATTGTGTGCCCAACTCTATATACAAACATTAATAGATATTAATAATAAAAATAAAACATCAAATGTTAGTGAATTTGGTTTATAAAAAGTACTAAAATTAAATTACAATGAAAACAAATAAAATATTACCTGATTCTACTATGAAGCTCTCCACATTATCCATAGCCTCCCGGATATCAATGGTTGTTGCTGGATGTCTTAACCAATTTTGAGTACAAATCAGTGCCTCAACAGTTCTTGGAGCCAATGAACTCCGAAAAGGGTCAAGCACACGACCTCCCGTACTAAATGCTGACTCAGACGCAACCGTGGAAACAGGCATAGCCAATAAGTCTCGTGCAATCCTCGCGAGTATAGGATAGTTAGCCTCATTAATTTTCCACCAAGTCAACAAGTCAAACGATGTGGAGAGTGCCTCACAACCATCTGATAAATATCGATCTACTTCTGTTTTGGCAATAGTAGATCCCATGGCGGAAGATGCTTTATACCACTCATAGAACCATTTGGTCTCACGCTTGCCATCACCATCATTCATGGTTCTAGATGTCGGAGGGGGCACATATTCTTGGCTACTCGTGGTGGAGCCGAATTCCACATTATATTCTGCATACAAATCTTTCAATAATTGTTTCACACTTGACACCAACTCCTCAGCACGAAACTCATCATGAACTTTCTTCAAGTGGAAAGTAAGAAGTCCTAACTTGCTTCGTGGATCAAGCACAACTGCAACTAACAAGAACAAGTTCAGCCTGTCTAATGACCCCCAATACTTATCATACTTTGTTCTCATATTTATGGCCATACTCCTCAAACAACTATTAGGACTCTGGCTCAACTCCATCAACTCATTTTGGAGATCACAAATCTCTAAAAAACTGGTGTTAGCTGTCACATATAAAGACCCAGAAAATCTATTAGTAGTATCATAAAACATCTCCAAAAATTTAACAAAAACCCTCACTGTCTTCCACTCCCTAGCTTTAGGAGGCCCCATGTGCCCAGACCCAGTGCCATCATCAAAATAAGAGAGGTAATTATAATCCTCACTCTCCATCCGCCTGAAAGCCTTCTCAAACTTCTCAGCTGCCTCCAACATCATATAAGTTGAGTTCCATCGTGTTTGTACATCAAGACACAACATTTTCTTACAATCAATTTTTTCTTTTTCAGCACATCTCTTAAACTTGTCTAATCTTGCGGGAGATGAACGCACATATCTAACTGCATTTCTCACCATTGTGATGGCGTCATTACACTCCTTCAAACCCTCATTCACAATAAGATTCAATATATGAGCACAACATCTCATGTGCATATACTTACCCCCCAACAAATTTCCACTCAAAAACTGTTTCAAATATGAAATTGCTGTATCATTTGAACTTGCATTATCAACTGTCAAAGTAAATATTCTATCAATGCCCCAATCATACAAGCATGACTCAACATATCTCCCAATAGTTTCCCCTCGATGATTAGGGATTAAACAAAAGTTAATGATTTTTTTCTGCAATTTCCAATCTTGATCAATGAAGTGTGCAGTTAGACACATATAATTCAAATTCTGTATTGATGTCCATGTATCGGTCGTCAACGAAATCCTCATGCCACCATTTTTTAACACTTTTTTCAATTTTTCCTTTTCACTTTCATATAATTTCATACAATCTCTTGCCACTGTGACACGACATGGCACTTTAAACCGAGGTTCAAAAGCCCAACACACTTTCTTAAATCCCTGTCCTTCAACAATTCTAAATGGTAACTCATCGACAATTACCATCTCTGCAATCGCCAACCTCACAACATCTTCACTATATTTGTGGGTTACAAGACTCCTTAACATACCATCACTCTCTCCAACCCCCTCCTCAGGTGTTGCCTCACCTGTTAATATTTTTTGGTACCTATCCAAAGGACCACGTTTATGAGGATTTTTAGGACATGAAGGCAAATGGTTTTGCATTGTTGAAGTCCCATTCCTCTTTGAGTGGCAAGCATATGTCTTGCCACAATAATTACATTTAGCCTTTGGATCATCTATACCACAACCCTCCACTTTCGTAAAATGGTCCCAAACAATAGATGGATCCTTCCATTTTCGTTTCTTAGGTAATGGACAAGTAGTACTAGTAGGGGCACTAGGGGGTTTTGATGATTGGGTCTCCCTCACATCATCTCCCAAGTTAATGGTTGGTGTTGATGCATCAACATCAATCGGAGACGACGAAGAATCCATCTAATTATAAAACAAAATATAAATATTACACGTTAGTACTTAATACGTTATCACGTACATTATCACAACAGCTAGTTTGCAACATAGCAAACATCACAAGTTTAAGACTCTAATCTAAGTTTAGTTCACTCATCACATTTCATGCTTTAAATTCATTAATTCAAAATTTCAAAGACTGGTAAGAAATAAAATTAACAAACATACCCTACAATCCACAAGTCTATCACAGACACACGCACAAAAATTATCACTAATCATCACAAATTATCACACTGTAAGCACTAAGCAGTGGCACTTCACAGTTCACATTTCGGGCAGAAGTTCATCAACTCATTTTTACAGATTCACAGATTCACACACGACACAAAGTCAATCAACTCATTTTCACAGATTCACATTTCGGACAGAGTCACAGAAGTTCATCAACTCAGATTCACATATTCACAGATTCACACACGACACAAATTCAATCACAAACCACAATATTTTTACTAACCAAGGCAAAAACAGAGGCAATATTTCTGATTTCATATGTCCTCCCAAAAAATTCCTCAAGAAATTTAACAACAACGTTCAAGAAAATGAAAAGTGAAAATAAAACTTACGGCCGTGTGGGTCGTCGGCGATGAGAGAGGAGAAAGGGTTGTGCCGCTGTGGGTTGTTGGCGAAAAGAGAGGGAGTCTGGGTCACGCCGTCACGGGGTCCGGGGACTCGGGGAGAGAGAGAGGGAGTCTATGACTCTATATGGCCACGGGGTCCGGGGAGAGGAAGAGGGAGATGGAGTCTGTGACTCCGTATGGCCTATGGGGTCCGCCGTCCAGGAGAGGGAGAGGGAGGCTGCCGCTGCTGCCTGCTCGGGCTCACGAACTCGAAGACAAGAAATCGAAGGAAGTGGAACAAAGGAGACGAAATGAGAAGGGGGTGCAAATCGGGGTTCTAACCCTAGCCAAAACGACGCCGTTTGGTTTAGACCAAACGGCATCCCGTTTAATTTTTTTTTCATAGGTTTAAAAACAAAACGACGCCGTTTCATGTGAAACGGCATCGTTTTGTATAAGAAATATATTTTAAAATATATATTTAAACTGTCGGCCGGTTCGTCGGTTTAGACCGGGATTGAACCGCAGACCGAACCGGCCGACGTCAGTTTCCTTAATTTCCTACCGCCGGTCGACCGTTTCTCTGCCGGTTTCGGCCGGTTCCTGATTCCGGCGGTCGGTTTGAGTCGGCGGCGGTCGGTCCGGCCGGTTTGTGTACAGCGCTAACAGTAGCCCACGGTTATTGTCCAAACAGTTGGACTACCCCTGTATCAAATTCTAAAAAAAAAAATTTATCTCATCTCACTATCCAAACACATTTTTTTACAAACCAACCATTCTAAAAAAACATTACATTAAAAAAAAAAATAGAAATTATAACTATTTATCAATCCAAACAGGTTGCTGAATAGTAACAAGAAGATCATCACACCAAACATTGACATCTTGGACATTCAGGATGTATTTGGATGTTGAACTGAATTGAATTAAGATGAGGTTTTTTTTTTTTAAAAAAAAGAACTTCATTTCATAAAGGCATAACACCTTGAGATAGGTTACAATAGTGTTACACTATTCCACCCAATAAACATATCTTCAATGGACCAAACATGTCTTGCAAGTCGATGGGCAGTCTCATTTGTGAATCTACTGCAATGTTGAAAGCTGCACTGAGGAAAAGTTTGCATTAATCCTTTTACCTCTGCTACCACAGATCGTATAGCTGCATTTGACTCAGATGATCTATTAACCTCTTCAACTAGGAACAAACAGTCACTTTCAATTATCAGCTTAGGGATACCCAAGCTCATGCACAATTGAAGGCCTCTCAATAAAGCCACAGCTTCAACTTGTTCTGGTTCCAGAGAAACAGATTCCACTCTACTACATGCCATAAGAATTTCACCCATATGGTTCCTCAAAACCGCGCCCAATATTATTGTTCAATATTGATATGATAAAATATTGTTAGAATATTATTGTTTATTATTATTATTATTATTTTGTGATTTAAAAAAGTTGAATTGTTTATTATATTTTGTGTTGGGATTTGAAAAAGTTGTAATAATTAATTGAGATGAGTTGAAATGAGTTTAATTTCCAAACGAAGCTCAAAGCTAGTCTAGCTAACTCAAACTTAAGGTGAAGAATTTTGGAATCTTAAATTTGAAATTTGAAAGTATCATTCATATTTATTAATTAATTGTCGATAAGATGATTAGGTTAGTGATGAAGTGGCTAGCAACTAGACTATCAAATTTAGAGTTGTAGCCAACAATAGATTATATATGACCTTGGTTAACTATTAGATCAAAATTAAAATAATATTAAATCAAAATGATTTGATAATTATAAAAATCATATCAATATAATATTAGTTTTAAAAAAACCAATATATTATATTATTCTCATCTTAATTCAAAATGTTCACTACTATTCAAGATATGTTATTTCATCTCATTTGAACTGCATAGCTAAACGAGGCCTTAGTGTTTGGATAATAAAAGTGTTTCGTTTCATTTCATTTCATTATTATAATTTTCTCAAATTCTCATATAAAATAATAAATAATTGAATTTTTTCAAATCTCAAAATAATAATAATATTAAAAAAATAATATTCTAACAATATTTTATTCAACTTTTATCTAAAATTATCTCATTTTATCTCACTATCAAATTCGCACTCAAGAGAAATACTAAACCGGGGCTCCTGATATTGGTTCTTTTTCACTTAATGATTATAAAATTGCTTTTTAATTATATTGTGATTTTTTAAAAAACTAAACTAAACGTTTTAAAAAAATGCAAGAAAAAAAGTTGAAAAAAAGGCCTGTTAGGAGCCCATGTGTGGACTAGGGGTGTGCAAAATTTCGAAAATTCCGACTCCGTCAGACCTCCGCTCCGACACCGACTCCGACAGAGTCGGAGTTGTCGGAATTTGGAGTCGGAATTCGGAGTAGCTTCGAATAGTTATTCGGAGTCGGAGCTCATTGTAGCTCCGACTCCGACTCCGAATTTTTTTTTAAACCCAGCTGTAAAACGACGTCATTTTACAGCTGGGTTTAAAAAGAAAATTATTGAACGACACCGTTCCACTTAATATGGAATGGCGTCGTTTCATATGTCTTCTTGAAGAAGACTTCTTCTTCATACGTCCCCGGTCCCCCCTTCTTCTTCCTTCTTCACTTCTTCTTCTTCTTTCTTCAGTTCTTCTTCCTTCTCCCTTCTCTCTCGCGTCTCCCGTCCCAGTGACTGAACCAGTGAACTGTGGAGCTGTCCTCACGTCTTGTGTCTTTCTTGTCAGCGTGCCGCCGTTCGTCGTTGCTCCTTCGTGCCGCCGTTCAGCTTCCACCTACGGTGAGACTTAAATTAATTCAAGCACGTCTCTTATGAATTGGAGCCAGCAGTTGTGATTCTTGTGAATTGGTTGTATTGAATATTGAATATAGTCCCAACACGGCACTCAAAACCCTGAATTTTACATTGTATTGCAGACTTGCGCTCAAGCGAGGTGTCGAGCGCAAGTCGATCGCACGTTGTATTGAACATTGGCTCGAGCGATATGTCGAGCGGAAGTCGAGCGAACCTCTCTGGAAGAGTTCTGCTCGAGCGCCACGTCGAGCGCACGTCGAGCGAACCTCTCTGGAAGAGTTCTGCTCGAGCGCCACGTCGAGCGCACGTCGAGTGAACCTCTCTGGAAGAGTTCTACTCGAGCGCCACGTCGAGCGCACGTCGAGCGAACTTCTCTGGATGGATTCTGCTCGAGCGCCACGTCGAGCGCACGTCGAGCGAACCTCTCTGGATGGATACTGCTCGAGCGCCACGTCGAGCGCACCTCGAGCGAACCTCTCTGTATGAGTTCTGCTCGAGCGCTACTTCGAGCGAACCTTTCTGGATGGGTTCTGCTCGAGCGCACGTCGAGCGCACGTCGAGCGAACCTCTTTGGATGGGTTCTGCTCGAGCGCACGTCGAGCGCACGTCGAGCGAACCTCTCTGGATGGGTTCTGCTCGAGCACCACTTCGAGCACACGTCGAGCGAACCTCTCTGGATTTCGCTGAGTCGAGCGCACGTCAACCGAACCTCGATGTAATAATACATCGATACAATAATTTATTATGATACAATAATACATGTCCTATTGTATAATACAATAGCCTAGTTTATTTTTAAACTAATTTTTTGCTTCTAATTTAATTTTTTCAGATTCATTGATTGTGATATGGATCCTAGATATAGTGGAGATGATCGTCCACAAGGGGATGTGGCGGATGCCAATGCTACAACTCCTACACCGGTGGGTACTTCCACCCCTAGAGCCACATCTAGGGCAGCTACATCTCGAGCAGCTACATCTAGAGCAACTACATCTTGTGCGAGTAGTCGACTCCCACTCCCAGTTGATATAGAGGATGAGGATATGTTCAACGAAGAGGAGGAGATGCCCATTGAGCAAGATCAACTACCACGACCTTCTAAAAAGAGGTCGTGGACATGGGAGCATTTCACCCAAATTCCTGGTGAAATTGCGAACCCAGTAGCAAGATGCCATTACTGTGGATCACTTTGTGGATGCCATTCGAAGAAGCAAGGTACAAGTGTGTTAATAGCACATCTAAATGGTTGCCAACGATATAAGATAGCGAAGGGATTGCAAGCCACTGATCAGACCAACCTCAGTTACCAAACTTCTACAGCCACTGATGGTACACAGACTAAGAAATTGGTCATCCCTCAATACAGTGAGAAGATGTTGAGGGACATGCTTGCAGAGATGATAATTAGTGATAAGATGCCATTTACCACAGTCGAGAAAAGAGGCTTTCGAAAGTTTCTAAATTTTGTTGAGCCACGATTTCCCATTCCATCACGGTATACAGTGATGCGAGATTGTATGAAGAGGCATGCGAAGGACAAGGAGGAGATGAGGAAGATGTTTATTACCACTGGCCAGAGAGTGTCTTTTACGACTGACACATGGACTTCCATACAGAACGTCTGCTACATGTGTATCACAGCACACTACATTGACAGTGAGTAGATTTTGCATAAAAAAATTATTGGTTTTAAAGAAATTGTGGATCATAAAGGTGCATCCATTGGGGCAAAGATGGATGATTGTTTAAAGGACTGGGGAATTCGAAAAGTGCTGTGTATTACAGTTGACAATGCCAGTGCGAATGAAACAACAATTGATTGGTTTAAGCGGAACACGACGGTTAGAGATGATGTCATTCGGGCCCACGAGTTTATTCACGTTCGATGCTGTGCTCATATCATTAACCTCATAGTTGTTGAGGGATTAAAAGAGGTTCATGATTCCATAACCCGAGTCCGCAACATTGTACGATATGTGAGGGATTCCCCTTAAAGGCTTGCCAAGTTTAAGGCAATAGCAGAAGATCTGAAGATTGAATGTTCTAGTATGCTGTGCTTGGACGTTCCGACTCGATGGAATTCTACATACATAATGTTGGATGTGGCACAGAAGTACCAAAAAGCATTCGAGCGGATGGAGGTCGAGGATGGGGGCCTGAAGTATGCTTTGTTGGAGCCAGCAGGACAGGGGCTCGGTGCACCGGACGCACATGATTGGACCAGTGTGAGTTATTTTGTTGAATTTTTAAGAACTTTTTATGAGATAACCATGCGGCTATTTGGATCCAAATATACGACTACAAACTTATTTTTCAGCGAGCTTTCGGAGCTTCACTTCCAGTTGGAAAATAGTTGTACTGACTCTGCTGGATTGTTATCTGCTATGGCTACGAGGATGAAGATCAAATATGATAAATATTGGGGGAATATTGAGAAGATAAATAGATTGCTATTTATGGCTGTGATCCTTGACCCCCGAGTTAAGTTGGCCGTTCTAGAATTTTGGGTAAATTCCGTCATCGGGGCAGTGAAGGCTGCAGAGTTTATTAGATTGCTAAAAAGTGATGTTGATGACTTATATCATCACTACAGTACTAGTGCTTAGCCTTCATCTGCAGTTGGTAGCTCCTCACATTCGAGGCTGACAGGATTGACAGTTTCCTCAGGTGATACTGACCCATCTGTAGGGGTTAGAGGCAATCGTATTATACGGCAGTATCATCAACTCATGTCAACAAGGAATATTATGCATTATACATCTGAGGTTGAACGATATTTTATGGAAGCTGTCGAGTCACCTAGTGATGTATTTCAGTTATTAACTTGGTGGAAAGTTAATTCCACCAAGTATCCAGTCCTTTCCCGTGTGGCCCGAGATGTGCTAGCCATTCCTGTCACTACGGTTGCCTCAGAGTCGACATTTAGCATTGGAGGTCGCGTGTTGGATGCTTATCGGAGTTCATTGTCACCGTCAACCGTGGAGGCCCTCGTTTGCACACAGAATTGGATAAGTGAAACGCCCATTGGACTAGATACCGTTGGCGTTGATGCCGAGAGCTATAGGCTTGAATCGGGTAAGTTTATATGCTTTTAAATGATGATTTAATTATTTTTAATGTTTCTAACTTCTACTTTTTATGATTTTATAGATCTAATTGTGAACCTTAACATAATTACCGACGATTGAGAGTCTGGAACGGACGCTACTTGAGAGTTGGGATGGAGTTGAGAGAACCTCATTTCTTGGTAAGAATCAAATTATTCTTTTACCGTATTCAATTTTTTTTCATCTATTGATTGCTACTTTCTATCTTCATTTCAGGCATGACCAATGGAACAAAAAGTATTTGAGTGAAATCCGTGTTTAATTTTTATGTAGTTATATTTCAAGACTGAGTCATATTGTTATTATGTTATAAATGAGACTGTTCTAACTTATGGCTACATCATACATGTTATTTACTTTTTAAACTATTTATATAGTTATATTTATCTTTATTCTATAATTTCTATTAGTACTTATCCATCATCTCTCAAACGTTTATAATTTATTATCCAACTGAAATTAATCGAATTATAGAAATTCGTACCATCATTCTTTTCTATAAAATTTTAAATTTGTGTAATTTTCAACTCATGAGTCATGAGCACTTTTAATGCTAAATTTCAAGCGGACATAAAACAAATTAAAGATATAATCAAAATTCAGTAACAAAATCAGAACGAATATTTAAATTATTGAAAACTCTTCAATAAACCAAATATTTGTAGATGGTTCACTTTTTAAAAAAATATATATGTTGCTCACTCTCTGAAACGAAATTGAACAACAAAATTTAAATAATAAAAAAAAAGAACAAAACTTCCGAAATTGAGTTCGAAAATTTTGTTCGGAGTCGGAGCTCCGACCTCCGTTCTGAACTCCCTCCGAACTTCAGTCGGAGTTCCTATCGGAGGTCGGAGCTTCGACCTTCGTTCGGAGTTCCGATCGGAGTTCGGAGTTCCGACCTCCGATCGGAATCGGACTCCGACTACGTTTGGAGTCGGAGTCGGAGGGGAAGTTCGGCTCCGACTTTTGTCGGAGTCGGAGGTCGAAAATGACAACTCCGACTTCGTCGGAGTCGGAGCCCACCCCTTGTGGACGCAGAGCCACTTTTTTTTTTTTGAAACAAGAAAACTCTTCTTGTATTACCTCATAGCAGAAACATTACAAATTCTATCTTGTAAAACAAAAGGGTAGATGCCCGTAGGTCCCCCTTCCATCCAGACAGTTCCATCTGTTACATTCAAACCCATTTTTGCTAACATGTGAGTTACTCTATTACACTTTCTGTTAGTATATCGAATTGACCAATTTGGCCTATTTTGTAAAATCAACTTAATGTCTTCAACTACTTGTCCATGCCACTCCCAACAGCAATTCTGTCTATTTACAGCATCAATGATACCCATAGCATCACCTTCGAAGATGACTTTGTTCCACTGCAATTCAGCACACAGCTTTAAAGCTCTCCATAGGGCCTGTAACTCTGCAACAGCTGGACTACAAAAGCCAACATCAGAACCACATAGAGACATCAATACCTCCCCATCTTCATCCCTCACAACAATCCCTACTCCCTTCCTTTTCTTCTTAGCATCTAAACTAGCATCCCAATTCACCTTCACAAAACCACTCTCGGGTCCCTTCCACTTCATTTCTATTTCCTGCACTTCCCCTCTTCTTATAACCCCCTCCCCCTCTGCACTAGCCTTAGCAAATCCTTGTAAGGTTTCTTGAGCTTGTAGAAATAGCTCAGATGGCCCCTTAAAAGTATTTTCAAATATAAAAGCATTTCTTCTCCACCACATATTCCTCATCATAGTTGCCACTAAATCTAGATCTTGTCTTGGTAGTTTTTCTGTCAGCTTCACCCATAGGTCCATAAAATCCTCCTCCCTTCCCTGCCATTTCTGAATTGGGTCTCTTTGTCTGCCCACACATCAGATGCTGCACTGCAACTCCACAATACATGGCATATGGACTCATTTTCCCTTCTACAGACAGGACATAAGGGGTTTTCAATTACTTTTCGACAATTCAGGTTCAGTTTGGTAGGTAGGCTGTTCACCATAGCTTTCCATATGAACATTTTCACTACTTCAGGAGTATTAAGCTTCCAAATTCTGTTCCATACCTCTTTTCCCACTTTAGATTCAGAGGAGCACCCTTTCTCTCTACCTCTTCTGGACCTCTCCAAATGATACCCACTTTTTACAGTATATAACCCATCCTTTGTAAAAGCCCATATCCTTTTGTCTGGTGCATTAGCTAGGCTGACAGGTATACCACAGATAATATCAGCTTCCTCTTGTAAAAAAGTGTCATAAACAAGTCTAGAGTTCCATCTTCCATTCAGTAAGAGCTCCTTTACTTTTGCCTCTGGAGACACATTATTTCGAGGTGATTGAATAGAGAACAAGGTAGGTCTAGGTAACCACTTATCCTCCCAAATGTTCACCTGCTCTCCATTTCCCACCCTCCAAACCAACCCCTCCTTTAGTAACCCCAAGGAACCCCACATACTCCTCCATATTTTTGATGGCCCATAACCTAGTTTAGCTTTCAGCAGGTCAGTATGCTTGAAATACTTATCCTTTAGCACCCTAGCAGCAATTGAGGAAGGCATGTTCAACACTCTCCAACATTGTTTTGCAAGAAGTGCAGTATTAAAACTTTGTAGCTCTCTAAACCCCATTCCCCCCTCTGATTTTGGAGTCCCCATCTTTGCCCAACTCTTCCATTGAATCCTTCTCTCATTTTTCTGAGAACCCCACCAGAAGCTAGCCATTAAACCAGCTATTTCTTTACACAATTTCACAGATAGTTTAGACACATTCATATGATAAGTTGGAACTGATTGCACCACAGCCTTTAACAAAACTTCCTTTCCAGAAGGTGAAAGGAAATGATTTTTCCAGTTGCTGATTTTACTCCAAACTCTGTCCTTTATACCTCTAAAAGTATTGTATTGGGATTTCCCCACCATCACAGGTAAACCCAAGTATTTCTCACAGCAATTTTGAATCCCTACCCCTACATCCCTCCTGATCATTCTCCTTATATCATTCTTAGTATTGGTGCTGAAAAATAAAGAAGTTTTCTGCCTATTTAAACATTGCCCAGAAGCCCTCTCATAGATATCTAGCAACTCTTTCATCTTCATCCACTCCTGCCAAGAGGCTTGCCCAAACACCAAACAATCATCTGCAAAAAGCAGATGTGTTACCCTTATCCCACCTCTAGCAACTGAGATTCCTTTTAATTCCCCCTTACTTTCAGCTTGATTAATAAGGGTACTCAACCCCTCAGCACACAACAGGAATAGGTAGGGAGATAGAGGGTCTCCTTGCCTTAAGCCTCGAGTTGGAACAAAAGTGTTACCAGGTTTCCCATTCACCACAATAGTATATGAAACTGATTGCACACATTGCATGATAAGGGCTACCCATTTTTCACCAAAACCCATTTTCACCATGACAGCCCTTAAGAAACCCCATTCAACTCTATCATATGCTTTTGAGATATCGAGTTTCAAGGCCATACTCCCCTTCTTTCCCTTCTTCTTTAGCTTCATGGAGTGGAGTATCTCATAAGCTGCAATTATATTATCTGTGATCAACCTCCCGGGTATAAAGGCACTCTGATTTAAGGAAATCACTTGATTCAACACTCCCTTAAGTCTGTTGGCTAGTATCTTTGCAATGATTTTATAAAAAATATTGCAAAGGCTAATAGGCCTGAAATCCCCAACATTTAAAGGCTCCTTAGTCTTTGGGATCAAAACCACATGAGTGTGATTTATAGAAAGCTGATTCCCATCCCCTTTAAGAAAACTAAGCACAGCCTCTGTCACTTCCTCCCCTACCACCTTCCGTAATTTTGATAAAAAAAAGCTGCCTCAAATCCATCTGGGCCAGGGGATTTCAGAGGTCCAATCTGCTTCATAGCTATTTCCACTTCTTCTTTGGTAAATGCTCTTTGCAGACCATCATTCATTTCAGCTGTAATACTACTTCTCATTGCACTCAAACAGGTTTCAATGGCCTCTCTCGATGGGGAAGTTGATTGGTATACTTGTTGATAATGATTGTAGAAAGCACTTTCAATTTCCTCCTGTTCTTCCCATAGCCTACCATTAGAATCCTCAACCTGATTAATCATGTTTCTTTTCCTTCTTTGTGAGGCACAAGCATGAAAAAACTTGGTGCTTTTATCACCAAGTTTATACCAGTTTTTTTTTGCCCTTTGTCTCCATTTCAGGTCCTCTTGAGTTAATAAAATCTCCATCTGTTTTTGGAGCCCCTTTATCCTCTCAACATTATCTGGCCCTCATTGTCTTGTAGTAGCTTTATTTCCTCAGCCAATTTCCCTAACTCCTTCCCTCAATTTTTTTCCTTATCTCTAGCCCACTCCTTTAACTTCCCACAGCGTAAGAGACCTTGCACCTTACTCAAAGGATCATTGCTAGGACCCTATGGACACCAACCCCCCATCACCACCTCCTCACACTCCTCATCTCTTATCCAAGAAGCTTCAAAAAAGAATCTTCTTTCCCTCCTTCCAGCCACAAAAGGTGTTTCCCTAACCTCAAGAACAATAGGTCTATGATCAGAACACAAAGCACTCAAGCTTTTAACCTTCACCCTTTTAAACATGTCCCTCCATCTATGATTGGCAACAAATCTGTCCAATCTCTCCTTGGTAAAGGTCTGGTCCCCATGCTTATTACTCCATGTGAAAGGGCATCCTACATACCCTAGGTCAGAAATGTTTTTTTCAGTTAAAACCTCTCTGAACATACTCATTCCTTTCTCATCTCTCAGTTTACCCCCCTTTTTCTCTTCTTGCCTTAGTATCTCATTAAAGTCCCCTCCAATGCACCAAGCCTCATCTGTTTTTGGACCCAATGAAGCTAATAACTCCCATGACAGCTTCCTTTTCGAGGCATCAGGATGCCCATAGAATCCCGTAAAGTTCCACTTATTTTTACCTCCCTCTCCTCTAATAATGCTACTTATATGCCATTGAGAGTAGTGTAATATTTCCAGGTCAATACCTCTGCCCCAAAACAATGCTAAACCTCCTTTTTTACCATTAGGTTCCACTACTAGACAACCCTCCATCTCTAATCTTCTTTTAAAACTCTCCACCCTTCCTGCCTTAATCATTACCTCCATTAGGAACACTATACTGAGCTTATTAACCTTTACAAAACTGCAAAGGTCTTGAACTGTTCGAGGGTTGCCCAACCCTCGACAGTTCTAGCTTATGCAATTCATAATGATTGGCGGGGCTGACTAACAGCCTCCACCATGTCTTTAATAACATCAGATTCCAATCTTCCCATTCTCTTTATTTTTCCCCCCTCTTCATGCTCACCATCCATCCTTTCTTCATGCTTTCTTTTGGACAAGATTGATTGACCCCCCCCTCTGTTCCCCCCCCTTGCTCTCCTTTTCCAGCTCCTTCCCCCTCCTCTCCCCCTCACCATCAGCCTCTCCTCTTCTCCTTTTGTTTCTTGCACCACCAATATTTCCCCATTAGTTCCCTCAACGTTTGTCAAGTTATCACCAACTATTGAGGTATACTTAGCAGCCATTTGGAAGCAATCCTCCCCCCCTTTTGTGCCTTCCTCAACTCCCGTGTTATGAATCCCCTCTCTACCCTTACCTAACTCCCTTTCCACCTCACTCTGAATTTTTTCAAGCCCAAGTGTTTGGTTTCCCTCACTCTCCTCACTGTTTTCAGGTAAAACACTCTCCTCTTCCTCATTCTCCATCTCTCTTCTCCCCTCCTCTATTCGTCCCCTCCCCATCATATTTGCTCTTAGCCAGGGTCCAAATTGGCATGGCCCCCCTTTTCCATTCACACACCCCCCTATCCCGTGCACTATGCAACCACATTTCAGACATATCCTTGGTAACTTCTCATATTGGAAAGGAATCCACATCCTCTTCCCTTGTAGATTAATAGTTCTCCATCTTCCTAAACTCTTTCTAATATCCAGTTCTACCTTCACCCTCAGACACTTCCCCCATGCTACCTCGCCCTCATGAACTTCCACTTCTGTTACTCTCCCCATTGACTCCCCTAACTTCACCCCCATTCTGCGGTTCATACAGTCTAAAGGGAGATTGAACATTTGAATCCAAAACCCCTGTTTAAAGAAATCCATAGAGTGGATTTGAGCTTTCCCCTCATACAGCATTAAGGTAAACAGATGGTTGTCAAATAACCATGGACAACCTTTCATCACTTTCGCCCTATCTCTACGATTCGCAAACGTGATCACGAAACAATTATTGCCCAAGTCTCGAAAAGTTAGAGGTAAACATACCTTCCATATCTTCTCCATAGTGCATCTAATGACCTCCTTTCCTATTTTGCGATTTGCAAAAATCTTCCCTAGTAGGCTCCTCTCCCCCAAATCCTTCACATCCTCATTATCATTTGGAGAAATCTCGATGGGCTCGCATTCCTCTTCAACTAGTTTCAACTTCTCCCAAATATCCTACAGTCCTTCCATACTCTGTATACCTCTATAAACAGATACTATCTCAGTCTCCCCACCAGAGTGAGGAAAACCTGACCCAAACACCACCTAAAACGTTCACTCCCTTATCGCTTCTAGGAAGACGACGAGAGAGGAAACGGTTAGAGGAGACTGTTGCCCAATAGAAAAGAAGATTGAGAAGAGAAAAAAAACGACGCAGAGCCACTTAGTTTAAAGGCATCCATAGGTTTAGGTTCGTATATTAGAATGGGTTTGGATATAAGAAATATTTCATCTCGTCTCATTATTATAATTTTATCCAATTTTTACCTAAATTCAATCAGTTCAACAAAGGAGTATGCTGATGTGTTACTTTCACAAGCGCGCACAAATACAGTGGCGGACTATGGCCATGGCCTTCTCAAAATTTTTTAAAATGCACTAAATTTTATTTATAATTTTATGAATATAGAGGATCCCACAAAAAAAAAAAAAAGTTTATAATCTCCATGTACCCTCTAAAATTTCAATCTATCTAGAAATGCCTATTTCCAAAATTTTTCCCCTATAATCCTGAAATTGTGTATAATTTTCATATATTATCTATTTTTAAGGGTGTGGTCTCACAAAAAGTAATTTAAACCAAGTTTAAAAGAAATAATAAATTTACTAATATGGATCCCAAATTTTTTTGTTATACAATATTAAAGTTCTTAATATGGAATCCAAAATGAAAATACAATAAAAATCATTTAAAATTGATGATCTATATGAAAAATAGTTGATAGGTTTTATCTTCTAAATTTCATCTAGTAAGAAAAAATATATTTAAGGTCCCAATTATAACATTATATATTTAATTTGACACAAAAATATCTAGATTTTACATAAAACTTAATAAACTAACTTATACACTAGAATAAAAGATAGAGAAATTCTATTTGCAGTCCTCAAGTGGGGACTGCATGTGCAGGCACATTATTAAATGAGAGAAAACATAATTTTAGGAGGGATAATTTTGTAATTTTAAAAACTTTTAAAGTTAAAATAGTCTAGGCTTGCATTGCAGTCCCCATTTGAGGACTGTATCTAGCATTGCTCTAAAAGATAACCTTCTAAAAGATCACTTGATAGTTTCTATGAAAAAATAAATAAATTCTAATTATTTAAGTACAAAAATAATAATGGATGAATATTATTCTTTGAAACATTATCATCATAAATTGAAACATGTAAGTTGTACTTTTAGAAATTTATTTTTATATTTATGTAGCAAATTATGAAGATCTAATTTTATATATAGTTATGTGTTTTTATTTTTTAATCTCTTTTTTATTTTACATAAATGTGTTACACCAGGGCGGTATAGGAACCGAGAAAACCGGCCGGCTCCAACTCAGACCAACCGTCGAAGCACGGAACTGGCCGAAACCGGCAGGGAACCAGACGACGTGCAGCAGGAATATATGAAAACTGATGTCGGCCGGTTTGGCGTCGGTTTGAACCAGGAAACCGCTAAATTGACCAACAAGTAATAAATATATATATTTTTGAAATATATGTAAATGATCGTCGCCATTTCAAAATGGATTAATAAACCTCCCATTCTTTTTCTTTTCTGCATCTCCTTCTTCCTTAGTTTACACAGTTTCCTTGTCTGCAACTTTCTTTTAAACTCTTATGGCAGACGACGCGACATCCCTCCTCCGTCATAGAGACATCGATCGACGGCAGATCGAAGAATCGAACCGCATCACGTCGAGACTGAGAATATCGGTTTTCTCTCCCTCAATCAACCAGTTTCGGTCGGTTCTAAGCTGTCATGACAGACATCGGTGCGGCGTCGATTTGGCATTAAAACCCGCCAATCCCATCTGTTGATGTCATGTTCCGCAGCCCAAACAGTTCCACAGATTCCAAGCTCCCAAATACCTGAAACTAAGAAGGAAACGAGGCACCCGTGGCCTCCGAGATCACTCCGCTGCCTAAGCCAGTTTATCGATCGCTGGAGAAGAGAAAACAAAATATATAATAAGAGTAACCCCAAATCTCATCGATCCCCTCCCGTAAGGAGGTCATCCCCTATTTATACCTTAGTCAGGCTCTTCCGTTGGATGGTGATTGTGGCATGTCAGATGTCAGGCCTGCCACCACCCCTTCTCTGTTGCCCTCGTGGGGGGCTAGTCTGCAACCTAGCGAGGGATTGCACTGCTTCTGATGTCCTATGTTTGCACGACAACCACTTCTCTGTCATGCCAGGAGATGTCAGATTGCGAGCGAGTCGTCCTTGACGCATGGGACGCTCCACTATGGGCCGAATTTCCTGACATCGATCTGGGTTGGCTCGTGCCAGGGATTCGAGAATCTAGGGTCAAGGGTAGGATGAGGTGTTGCCCACCTAGCCTTGTGATTCGATTTGGCAGACCCCGATCCTCCCGGACCCTGAATGGACAGGCCCGGATAGTCCAGTCCCATGCTCACTTGACTTCCTATCCCTCTTGTCTCGAGCCTTTGGCTTCCCTACTCGGGCCTGGGCTTCGTTGTTTAGCCTTTGCAGGCCTGGGCCCTACGGGAGTGGGTCTCCCCTCACAATACCTCGCGAATTCTTACTACGGACACGATGGGAATTCCATTCTTCTTCGTCCTGGTCGGTTCCTTTGATTCCCGTCGTTTCGAGTCTCTTGAAGCCCTTCTCCCGCTGCTGCTTGGAGACGGCTCGGTATCTAACGACTCGACTTCCCGTGGGTTGATGTGAGGCACGGGTGGCTCCTCGTTCCCGAGGGTCAGTAAATGCGTCTCCTCGCCTTTGTAACCGTCCTGCTTCTCGAGGCTTGATGAGACGTGCAAATTGTGCCTTTGACAGCCTCGACATGTTTCTGGTGCATGCTTGGTACGCCTTAGCCCCTTCGACTGCCATCTGTGCCGCGTGGCGTTATCAGACATCACTTACGATGGCGTCGTTTCGCTTCCCAAGCTTTCTCCCGCCTTTCTTTTTTTTTATTTAAGCCGATCATTCCCTACCCCAGCCTTCCTTCCTTCTACCTTTGCCTTCCTTCCCGTCGCGTTGTTTTCTTCCTTCGCTCACAGTTTCCCTGCCACTCTCTCCTTTTTCTCTTCCTCTCGTTCGACAGCCTTCTCCTTGCACACTTGATGGCTTCCATGGATGTTGCTACTTCGCTCTTTGGAAGGAGGCGCTGGGTATCCTCAGTTACTGGCGCTGACCTTAGGGCGTTCTGCTTTAAGTATGAGATTCCCTCATCTGTGGTTTTGGAGATACCTCGGAGTGAACACGCAGTGGGTTCTTACGGCACTACGACGAGGGTGGCTTTGTTCCAGTTGATGTTCGCCAACGGCCTCCGCCTCCCGTTCTGCCGCCCTGTGCGAGAAGTCTTGAACTTCCTCCTGCTGCACCCCAATGCGTGGCGCCTCTTGATCTCCAATTGCATTATCTACAGGATGGTGTTGAGCAAGACCCCCGAAGAATATCCCGACTTGACGCTGAGAGAATTCTTCTATGAGTACCGGCTCGTCTACCGCCCGGGCAACATAGTTAGCTTCCAAGCCCAGTCTTCTGCTCAAGATAGCTTCTCTCGAGCAGCATCACTCGAGTATCAAAGAGTGGTCGCGTAAATTCTTTTTCGTGTCCATCTTGGGTTGGGATTACCCTGAAGGGGAGGGCCTTCACAAAGAGTTCCCCATTCAGGCAAGTTGGGGGTACCCTCCGTTAGCCGAGAGCTTAGAGCTTACCCTCAACCGGAGAGAGGAGGCTCGGTATGGAACGCCCCAAACCCAGTTGGTCTGGAGACTTACTACCTGTCTCTTAAGAACTTATTTTCCAACACAACTAAAATAAAACTCAAATCTTTAATAGCAAAACTCAATATTAAGTGTTCTAAATAACCACATTGAAAGCTCCACAAAGTCATTACTGCAGCTAAAATAAACTAAGGAGTCCGTAATCTCCCGGTAGTCATAACAAACCAAACAGATACTTTCATAAGTCTTACTAAACCCAAGCCCAAGATATAATTAAAACTAAAAGACATTAAAGCTAAAGGACAACAAAATTCCTTCTTCTAACATCCTCTCCTTAGTTTAATCATGCTCACCAATCTAATCCAGGTCCTCAGTTGGACTCTCCACATCATCTGAAAAAATATTATGAAGATAAGGGGTGAGTTATCAACAACTCAGTAAGCAGAAGTCATATGCTAGTGTGAAAACATGAGCATTTACCAAGTACAATATGCAGAATAAAATATTTTACAGAGTTATCATACAGAACAAAACGTGTTTTCCAAAAGTAATGGAGAATGGTTTTAAGACAAGTAAAACCCGTAATACTTTGGCATAACATAAACTGAGTATCATCATCAGATCCAAACAGAGCATCAAACAGAGCAGAGACCATGTTTCACCCCGGTGGTAGGGTTGTGCTAACCCCAGTGGCCAAACCAGGCAGAGACAGAGGTGAAATCTTTCCTTTATTCTTCTCGGAGCCCCGAGTGTACACACAGGAAAGACCACAATAAAACCACTTTGTTTCCAAAGTGGGTGCACTCAGAGACAGAGAAGTTGGTACCAACCCAAACAGAGCAGAGCATAACAGAGCAGAGCAGAGCAAAGCAGAGACAGAGTCAGATACGAAAACCAGTACACCATGCCAAAGGTTTTTAGCTGTTATATCAAAATAATACAGAGTACCAAAACAGAATCAGACAGTTTACACACACAGACAACAAAAGCCAGAACATCTTTCTAAATAAATGCACAATTTTCCATATTCTCAATATCGCTCCCTTTTTCAGATTTCAGATTTCAGAAACCACATGATAGAATTTAGCTCATGTTTACACAATGCATGTCAGAACATATTTTTCCCTTTTCATAACGATTTGATGAATAATGCAGATAAGCGACCGAGGTTGATCTTTGTTTTCACAAGTTCCCATCATATCACAAAATTTAGAAGTTTTCATAAAATCAACCTCAGTCTTATTAACTTGTATAAAACCTAGCATAGGAACCCCGCTTATCTGAATAACTTAGCCTTTCAGAATTTTCCTCAAAAATGTCGAGTCGAAAGTAAATCGTAACCTATAAAAATAATCACATAATTTTCGTAAGTTTTCAATTAAACACGGATTTCAATATTTAAGCCTAAACTTCTAAAATAACCTATTTTAATATCTCAAAACTTAAAACCCTCATAATCTCAAAATATATCATCAATTCCTAAAAATTACCAATATTCACCATGACCAACGTCAAACTCAAAACACCAATATTTAAACTCGAAACAGCCAACAAATTTCATAGCATAAATCAATCTCACACAAACAACTCCATCATCCAATCAAACCGACCCCCTTACTCCTCGGACTCCGTCCGACACAACCAATAAATTCACAGTAAATATGACTTAGCGCAGAAATACATTTAAATCTCAAAAGTTCTTTGGGAAAAATACTTACAATGCTATAATATAATTTTTGAAAGATCACGGAGGTTCTAAAAGCAGCAACGCAGCAACAAAACAATGCCAAATGCACTGTGGCCGTGGGTCTTAAAAACCCACTTTTGAACAGGTGTAAACGAAGACCCGAGATTGATAGGGTAGGGCTTAGGAATGTCGGTGAAACTAGTGGTGGTGGTAGTTGGCCGTGGGTGGCGGCGCAGAGGGCGGTTGAAGTCTAAAATACCCAAAACGGAAATATTGTGGTGTGGTTTCACCGGTGACAGATCGGAGGTGGGGTTGGGTCCATTGGGTTGCTAGAAGGTCGATGATGATGTGGTGAGAAGATGGTGGCCGGAGGTGACGCGACGGTGCAAGGAGTGCCGCGGCTTGGTGTGGTGCGTGGGGGCTAACGGCGGCGCGAGGAGGGCTGAAATTACAGGGAGGTGGTCGCCGGTCGAAGGGGAGGTGAGAGGGAGGGGCGGTGTCGGTTACCGCCGGCGCATGGCGGCTGGCTGGAGGAGAAGAGAAACGGACGGAGAGAGGGAGGGGGGTTGCGGCGTGCAGGAAAGAGACCAGGGTGAAGAAAAAAAAAAGGAAAGAAAAGAAGAAAAAAGAAAAAGGAAGAAAAGAAAAGAGGAAAGAGAAAATGTAGGGAAAGAAATGAGGTCCAATCCTCACATCTTGAGTCACAAAAATGGTCCAACGGAAACGATTTTAAAATAGCAAGTGAAATAAAATAATTCAAACGCAGTGATTAAAATGAAAATAAATAATTAAATCCAATAATAAGTTAATTTAATTTGAGAATAAATTTAAACACATAACAATAATTAATTTAAAGAAAGCACTTCAAAAATAAATTTTGCAAAAATTAAAATCATAAAAATAAACCTACTAAAAATCCAACCAATTTTAAAACAAGAGAATAAATTTTTAAATTAATAACAAATAATCTTTCAATTAAAAAATACACTAAAATACGGGGTGTTACACGGTACGAGTTGGTTATGGCCTGGGTGAGAGCTCATCCTGGAGAGTTGAACACTGACGTCGTTCTCTTCGATGAGAACATCCACAGCTACTTGTCGTCCCCCGACTGCTCGTACGCCGTGGGAAGGAATTTCCTGGGCAATGTCCCACCTCCAGACGTCCGCCCCCCCTCACCGAAAGAGAGCCGCACGCCCTTCCGAAGGTCAGGCCAAGCGGCCACGTGTGCGGCCTGAATATCCCCTGCCGAGTAGTGTTGCCAGGGGTTCTATTCCACCCGCGACCCAGGTTGGCGAGTCGGGAGAGCGTGTCCGCTCATCTCAGCGGCATATATCTCCCCTCGCGGACACTCCGACCCCCTCGTCATGGGGGACCACCTCCTTCCCGAGGGGCCCAATCTCCGCCGACGGTGCTTTCTCTTCCACTAGCTCCCGCATCGCGGAGCCCTCTCAGAGCCCGATGTCCTGCTTTGAAGAAGACTTGGAGGCTTGCGACCTTCAGGCGGCATTCTTTGCCTCTCTGGCGCACCCTCTTCCCCACGAGCCCAGCTCGTTTACAACCTTCTCCTCCTACGAGGATACTCTCCAGGAGGAGACTGCTGCTGCGTTCGCTAGGGACGACTCGCCGACCGGGCTACGAATGGTCGAGCTACATCCTTTCGAAGATCCAATCCCCGGCGGAAGTGGAGACGAGGGGGACGATGCCTTCCCGAGATCCAGGCCTCGCGAGGGGGTGCGGTGCTCTTCGCCCACCTATGGTTCTGGGGGTAGCGAGTCGTTTCTTGTCCGAAGCCACTCTGGATTCTAAGCTGAGACGGATGTTCCCCGGGATGAGGTGGGTGACGGTGGTGACTTCATGTGCGACTTGGGATTGCAGGAGAAAGAGCCGGGTCCTTTCGAAACCGGAAGCCCCGAGGAGGGGCCTGACGAGTCTCCTCCTCAAGACGAAGGAGTATGGAGTGTTGGGGGAGATGATGCCAAGGGTCCAGTTCCCGAAGCTTCCCCCGCTTTGGTTCGGATCATGCTGGAGGTTGCTCCCCCAGTAATCAATCTGAGCGATGACGAGGAACCCTCAGTTTCGACTCCAGTGGTGCCCGGGCCGTGCGACGAGACTTGGGAATCTCTTCCTGACTTTGCTTGGCAGTTGGTGACTGCCAATCCCTCATCTTCTTCGGGAGCAGACGGCTCACTGCCTCCTTCCTCAGGTCTAGATCAAGCCCGGGCTGAGGCTACCGAGCTGCTTGGCCGAATGCTGAGCCCCTCGTTCACCTAGGTATGCTTGTTCTTTGCAAACTTGTTTCATTCCTGGCTGGGGTTTAAGTTGTCTTGTCATTGAGCTCCCTTTTTTTTTTTTTTAATTTCCTGTCTTCGTAGGCTGCAGACCAACTTGCTGGCTTGATCGGGAGCAAGTTGGGGGAGCTGGAAGTTGCCAACCGAGAGCTCGGTTCCTTGGGTCGCTTCGGCTACTTTAAGCTGAAGCAGGCGACCCGGCTGATAAAGGAGCTAAAAAGGGAGCGGAGGGATTTGCTGAGGGATGTAATGCTCCTTAAGGACCAGAACTAGGACCTGGAGGTCGCTATCGAAAGGCAAAAGGAGAAAAAGAGGAGGTTGAAAGGCCTTCTTCACGACGCCGAGCTGGAACTGTCTCGTGTGGTTTTGGAGAAAAAGGGGCTTGAGGAGGCCCGCCTCTCCTCTGAGCATGCCCTGATCACCCGGGAAGTTGAGATGAACAATTCCCAAGCTCAATTGGGTTTGGTCCGAGAAGAGCAGTTGAGGACCCGGGAAGATAGGGAATCCTTCCAGAAAGAGGCCAAAGAGTTTCACCAGGCTCGGGCCTCTGCGGTCGGGCAGTGCTCGAGATTGTTGTTTGAGACCTTTAGGCATTCTCACGAAGCCCGACACCTGAGAGATCAGTTGCGACGGGCGACAGCTCGGGTTGGTGAGCTAGCGTAGTCTAGGATCCAGAAGAATCTCGACCTTCTGTCGCGCGACCGGGAGATTGCCAACCTAAGGTCTCAGTTGGGCAATGTTGATCGGTTCACCAAAGAGATCTGGTCTCGGATCGCGAATACTAACGCCATTCATGATGTCGCTTGGTCATATGGTTACAACGACGACCTGAAGAGAATGCAGCAACACATGCTACAGCATCCCAAGCTGGACCTGCACACCTTGTCCTTACCGTCTCTGCCTCCCGGTCCTGAGGATAGGCCTTTGTTAGAAATTTTGAGAAGCCCGGATATCCTCCGTTCCCCCCTGGCGGCCCTTCAGCTCCTCCATCTTAGCGATTAGGCTTTCCGAGCGTCTCTTGCAATAGTTACATATGTATAAGTTTTTCTTGTTTGACAGGCACAACCCTTGTACTTTGTATACTTTGATAATAAAATTTTGATAATGCAAAGGACTTTGTGATCCCATTCTCTTATACCCTTTCCGTATTTCCTTTTCCTTGTAAGGACTTGACTTAGCTAGGGCGGGTTCCGGGTCCTGGGACAGGGAAGGTACTTGCGGCTTTTTATCTAGTCAAGGGACCCATCTTCTTGCGAGTGTAGGGACTCGACTTCTTATCGAGTCAAGGGACCCGTCTTCTTGTGAGTGTATCGACTCCACTTCTTATTGAGTCAAGGGACCCGTTTTCTTGCGAGTGTAAGGACTAGGCTTAATTGTGGCGGGGTCCGGTTCCAAGTCCCGAGACATGAAAGGTACCCCACAGAACTATCAAGTCAAGGGACCCGTCTTCTTGCGAGTGTAGGGACTCGACTTAGTTGGGGCGGGGTTCGGTTCCGAGTCTTGGGATAGGGAAGGTACCCCGTAGTTTTATCGAGTCAAGGGACCCGTCTTCTTGCGAGTGTATGGACTCGACTTAGTTGGGGCGGGGTCCGGTTCCAAGTCCTGGGACAGGGATGGTACCCCGCGGCTTTTTATCGAGTTAGGGGACCCGTCTTCTTGTGAGTGTAGGACTCGACTACTTATCGAGTTAAGGGACCCGTCTTCTTGTGAGTGTAGGGACTCGACTTAGTTGGGGCGAGGTCCGGTTCCGAGTCTTGGGATAGGGAAGGTACCCTGCGGCTTTTTATCGAGTCAAGGGACCCGTCTTCTTGCGAGTGTAAGGACTCGGCTTAATTGTGGGCTTAATTGCGAGTGTAAGGACTCGGCTTAATTGTGGGCTTAATCTTTCTGGTAGGCCTTGCTCAAGTCGGTGAAATCTACACACATCGCCATTTGCCATTAGGCTTTTTCATGAGAACTACATTTGACAGCCATTCCAGGTATTGGACTTCCCGGATGAACCCCGCAGCGAGGAGTGGGTCCACTTCTTCTGCTATCACCCTGTATTTCTCACTGCTGAAGCTGCGGCGTTTCTGTTTCACTTTTTGGGCCGTCGGGTTGATGCAGAGCCGATGCTCGATGATGGAGTTGTCAATTTCGGGCATGTCCTCGTGGCTCCAGGCAAACACATCTCGGTGTTCAACTAGGAGAGATATCAGTGCTGCTCTCATACCTGGGCCCATCCTAGTGTCGATTCGAACTTGCCGTCCGTGCTCCTGTTGGTCTACTACTACGAGTTCCAGTAGTTCGTTGGGTGCAGCTTGTCGGAGGGCCTATTCGTCACAGATTTCCCTATCCCATTCGGTCAGGACCGGAGGTAATCCGGGGGGTGGGGCCCTCCTTTGGTGCTTCTATGGTCGCTACAACTCGTGCCTCTTGTCTCATCTCCCTGTCATAGCATTCCCGGCTAGGACCTGGTCCCCGTGGATTTCGCTGACCCCCAGTCGGTGGGGAATTTCAGCTTTAGGTGAAAGGTCGACGTCACCGCCTTCAAACTGTTCAGGGTCGGACGCCCCAATATGGCATTATATGAGGATGGGGCCTTCACAACCAGGAAATTGGTCATGGTGGTGGTGGTCCTGGGTGCTGTCCCCGCCAAGATTGAGAGGGTAATGACACCTGTCGGATGAACAACATCTCCCGTAAAACCCTTGAGTGGCATCAGGGCCAGGCGCAACCGATCCGGGTTGATGCCCATCTTGATGAAAGCTTCCCAAAACAGGATGTCGGCTGAACTGCCGTTGTCTATCAGGATTCTCCGAGTCCTAAAGTTTGCAATTTGCATAGTTACTACCAACGCATCATCATGCGGGTGGAGAATGCCTTCTGCATCTCTTTCATTGAAGGTTATCGCAGCACTTCCGGTACGTCGTTGCGGTTTGCTTACTCCCCTTACCGCACTGAAGACTTCCTTGTAGCACGCCTTCTGGGCAGGCACCCTTCGGGCCGACGATGTGGCCCCTCCTCCTGCATATCCCCCTGTAATAGTGCTGATCTCCCTAAGCGGCCCGTCCTCCACGGTGGGGCTTCTTCGCCTGTTATCCCTAACATCCTGTTTTCTTGGGACGTCTCTCTGTCGGAAGTTTGGGCACTTATCTTCGGAATCTGTTCGTTTCATTCCCTGGCCGATGCGCCCGGTTTTTCTGCTCTTATTCTTTAATCTTTTTTAGGGCGTAGCAGTCGCGCATGCTGTGTCGGTTGTTCATGTGATACTCACAAAAAGGGGCAGCTCTCCACCCTACGGGGGCGTTCTTCTTAGTGTTCCATCCGAACATTTCCTTCTACTGCCAAATTTGTGTGGGCGCGGCTCACTCCCTAAACCCGAGCTGGTGCTTCTCTCTTTCTCTTCACATCTGGCGCTCCCCGCCTCTCTCCTCTGCAGTTATCACGGTTGAGACATTGTGCTGGTGCCTTTATGTCGGCTCGTTCCATCTCAGCCCATCGAGGGGCCGTCAATGCTTCTAAAGTATCTTCCGCATTGATAAACTCTTCTGCCCGGTCCATAAATTCTCTCAGCGTGGTGGGGGTTTTCTGTGCTATCTTAGTCATGAACGGATTCAGCGGCCAGATACCCCCCAGGAGTGCTGCTAATGTGATCTTCTCGTCCTGATCGTCAGTGGTCATGCGTTACCGATTGAACCGCGAGAGGTACGACTTCAGATTCTCGTTGTCCCACTGCTTGGCCGTCAGGAGGTAGGCCACGGGGCGTCTCCTCTTGCGGCTGGCCAGAAACTGTGTCATGAAGAGGCGTGCAAGCTCTTCAAAGCTTCCTATTGTTCCTGACGACAGACCCCCAAACCAGCTCCGGGCCGTTCCTTTCAGTGTTAGGGGGAAGGCCCGGCAAGCGACCTCTCCTGGGAAGACATGTAAAGTCATGTGGGCCTTGAAAGTTTCTAGGTATTCCAGCGGATCTTTGGACCCGTCGTAGGCTTCCATTTGGGGAACTTTGAATTTGGGAGGAAGGGGCATAGCCAAGATTTCCTCACTGTAAGGGAGGTCAGAGCTGATTAGCAGCTGGTCTACAGTTGAAGGGGTGTCCATCTTCTTTTCCATTTCCGCGCATTTGTCTCCCAACTATCGGATTTTGAGGTGCATTTCATGCCTTTCTTCCTCCGCCGCAGTGTCCGCCAGGATTCTCTGCAAACCCTCTTGCTCGTTGCCCCTTGGCTCTATGCCTCCCGCCAGCTCGTCATTTGCAAACTTGAGGGCCGCATTTTCTTGGCATAGCGTCCCAGCCTCCTCCGTCAGTTTCCTGATGGTCTCCTCCATGCTTGCAAGTCGTGCTTTCATTATTTCTTCCTTGCGGTCTTCCCTTCTCGTTGCTTGGGACCGCGTCGCTACCGACATGCGCAGTACACATTTTTATGGAAAATCAATCCCACAGACGGCGTCAATGTTGATGTTGTGTTTCGTAGCCCGAACAGTTCCACAGATCCCAAGCTCCCAAATACTTGAAACTAAGAAGGAAACGAGGCACCCGTGGCCTTCGAGATCACTCCGATGCATAAGTCAGTTTATCGATCGCTGGAGAAGAGAAAACACAATATATAATAAGAGTAACCCCAAATCTCATCGACCTCCTCCCGTAAGGAGGTCATCCCCTATTTATACCTGAGTCTGGTCCTTCCGTTGGATGGAGATCGTGGCATGTCTGATGTCAGGCCTGCCACCACCCCTTCTCTGTCGCCCTCGTGGGGGGCTAGTTTGCAACCTAGCGAGGGATTGCATTGCGTCTGATGTCCTATGTTTGTGCGTCCACCACTTCTCTGTCATGCCAGGAGATGTCAGATTGTGGGCGAGCCGTCCTTGACGTGTGGGACGCTCCACTGTGCGCCGGATTTCCTGACATCGATCTGGGTTGGCTCATGCCGAGGATTCAGGACTCTGGGGTCAGGGGTAGGATGAGGTGTTGCCCACCTAGCCTTGTGATTTGATTTGGCAGACTCCGATCCTCCCGGACCCTGAATGGACAAGCCCGGATTGTTCGATCCCATGCTCACTTGACGTCTCGTCCCTCTCGTCTCGAGCCTTTGGCTTCCCTACTCGGGTCCGGGCTTCGTTGTTGAGCCTTTGCAGGCCTGGGCCCTTCGGAGATGGGCCTTGGCTTGCATGGGCCCTACGGGAGTGGGCCTCCCCTCACACCATCGGTTTTCAATCCTATGTTACACGATAGAAAAGAGAGCCTCCCCTCAAAACATATATATATATATATATATATATATGTATTAGATTGGGGGTTGGAATACTGTTATTATCTGCATATATATATATTTAAACGACACAGAAGCTTATTGTAAGACAGGAATACTTGACGCAGAAGCTCATTGACTTCATAAGTTTGATTCCTTGTAAAATTATTAATTCAGACTCATACCGGATAAAGCTTAAATGAAAATGTTAATTATGTTTTTTCTTCATTGATAAAAGGCAACAAACTGACAAAACTGTTGGGTTATGCTTTTAAATGTTAAGAATTTATTTATTATTAGAGAAATTTTCTTCATCTAAATTTTCTCATTTTTAATCATAAATTTAAAATAATTTAATATATTATTCACTTAAATGATTGTCACTTAACATGTTTCACATAATAAAAATAGTGGAAATGACAAAATCTATAAGGATTAAGGAATAACAACATTACTCTTGTTATTACAGTAATCCAATCTTACCCTTGACCACCGAATGAAAATGGACTGGCAGAAAGTTATTGTAATTGTTGTCATTAAATTATGGAAAATCCTTTCTTTTTTTAACCTAAGATGATCTTCGTTGGAGATGATGCTCCCAATGATTAAGTTAATAAAAAAGGTTGTCTCTAAATCAATTTTCTTGCATGCTTATCTGGAGGTGTATTTAAAAAGTTCAAGGTACCCTACGTGGTGCTAAGAACAAACTCTCTCTCTCTCGGAGTGACCGATATCACGTCCCTCCTCTCCTCTCTGTAGGGTGAGGTTTTTCCTTTGTCTTTTGACAAAGCTAACTTCTCTTATTAGGCTTTGAGTCTGGAGAGGTCTTGGCAAGATGACAGAGGATATTACACAGCGTTGGGAATCACTGAAACTAATGGAGGAGGAGCAAGAGCGGCTCACTCTCCCAGAGGAAGCACTATTATCATCCAATATCAAAGGGAAACATTGTCTACTTGCAATGATATTCAACGACAGAACAGCAAAAATAGGGAGGCTTTCAAGTCGACAATGTCCAAGGCATGGAACACAGAGGGATGGATTACTTTCAAGGAGTTTGGTATGAACAAATTTCTTCTTGATTTTCAACTAATTTCAGACAAGAACAAAGTTATGAGCGGGAGACCTTGGTCTTTTGACCGTCACTTAGTCTGCATGAAGGAGTTCGAAGGAGTGCTATCTCCCACGGAGGTGCAGTTCACACATGAGCCTTTCTAGATTCAGATTCATAATCTCCCCTTTGCTGGGATGACTAAAGAAGTTGGTGCGTTAGTTGGCTCGGGTTTAGGGAGAGTGCTTGAAGTCGAGGTTGACACCGAGGGAAATGGCTGGGGCAGCTATCTATGAGCCAGGGTCGATGTTAATATCACGAAACCTTTACCAAGAGGTCGTATCCTTAAGGTTGGAGACAGTCAACACTGGCTTTCTTTCAAGTAGGAGAGACAGCCTCTTGTATGTTTCAAATGTGGACTCTTGATGCATGGAAAAAGCAGTTGTGCTAAGCTAGCCCAAGACTCTCATGGCACAGAACAGTATGGGCAATGGTTACGTGCTAGTTCTTCCTTTTCACAAAGAAAACCCCTGAGAAAGTATGAAGGTTCCATGGAACATGACCATGGATCCTCATGGAGATGGCACACAAACGAGGAAGGGGGTGAAATTTCCAGTTTCGGTGCTACACCATCCCAGACAAGGAAAGAGGACTCTGACTTGACCAGAACAGGTGGCACAGTAGCTGGCATATGTTCCCAAGACAATGACATCTCAGCATTGGCAGGACATTGGCCACCTGACAGCTTCAGCGATTTTGTCAACAAAAATCCTGAGACCACCCTTTCTGATGAAGACCCTGCTGTCACCCAGAACAGACCCTCAAAGGATCATAGAGACTTTCCAAATCAGGTACTCCCCTTGACTTCACTTGCCCCATTTGATGAGGGTGAAAAAGCGAGACTAGTTGAGGACCCCATCACCTCAACTCAACAACTCTCAGGGTGCCATACCACCCTGGATCATGACATGAGGGTTCTTTCACCCACTAATCATGTGATTGGCAGTACCTGGAAAAGAAAGGCTAGAGGGCAACTAACTGCCCTCACAGATGTCACAAACAAACCCAGTGCCTATACTCGTGTAACTCACACCAAGAGGAATGCTAAAGAAATGGCCCATGAATGTAGTAAACAAGAAAATAAGAAACCTAAGCTAAGGCTCATGTCTGCAAGGAGCAAAACTCAGAACAGTTTGGTGGAGGCTACTATGCAGCCCCACCAATCCCAATGAACTGCTTAAGTTGGAACTGTCGAGGGCTTGGAAACCCTCGAACAATTCATGAACTTCACCTCTTGGTAAAAACAAAGTGCCCCAACTTGGTTTATCTTTTGGAAACTAAGTGCACCCATGATAGAATGGAAAAGATACGAATTAGACTGGGTTTTGATAGTTGTTTTTGTGTGGACAGTAGAGGAAGGAGTGGAGGTCTGGCATTACTTTGGAACTCATCTATCGAAGTTGACCTCCTGACATACACTAACTGGCATATTTCTGCCATGTTAAAGCCCATCTTAGAAAATTCCAAATGGCAAATCACTGGCTTCTATGGCCATCCCATGACTACAAAAAGACATGAGAGTTGGGACCTATTAAAAGCTCTAAAACCTGGTGATAATATCCCTTGGATTTGTTTTGGAGATTTTAACGAGATCACCCATCAAAAAGAAAAAGCTGGGGCCTCCCTTAGACCTCATAAACAGATGGTAATCTTCAGGGAAGCATTGTATTCTTGTGGCTTGTACTATTTGGGTTTTCATGGTGACAGATTTACTTGGGCAAACAATAGGGAGGGGGACCAATACACTAAAGAAAGACTTGATAGGGCTTGTGGCAACACGTTTTGGATAGAAAAATTTGCCACCCATGCAGTATACCATTTAGAAAGTACCCAATCAGATCACAAACCAATCCTAATTCAATCAAAGGGTCAAGAGACTATTCAAAAAAGAAACAAGATCTTCAGGTAAGAAGCAGCATGGAGTAGCTTGGAGGACTGTGAGAGCATTATCAAAAGGGACTGGGAATCCTCAGCTCAGAAACTAGGGGCCATTCAAAGCACCCTTCAAGGGCTCCGGTTCTGTCAGGAGGATTTAAAAATATGGAACAGAAGCAATCATAAGAATAAAGGGCAGTATCTCAAAGCTAAATATGAGGAGTTAACCCACCTGAAGAACATGAATCAAGGTCACTTAAGTGCTGAAATAAAGTTGGTACAAAAAGAGCTTAATAGTATTATGGATGTAGAAAATCTCAAGTGGCAACTAAGAGCCAAATAGGTCTAGCTAAAGGATGGGGATCGAAACACCAAGTTTTTTCATAAGTGTGCAAGTCAGAGGAAACAAACCAATACCATTAGCAGGATTCAATCCAGTTCAGGTCAGGAAACTAGTGATCCTCAGGAAATATGCAATGCCTTCCAACAGTTTTTCTCTGACTTATATTCTACTTCTCAACCAGTGGGGATAGAGGACTATCTTGCAGCAATGGAACAGGTGGTCACAGAGGACATGAACACGACCCTATCAAAACCTTTTACAGCTGAAGAGATCAAAGCTACCATATTCAGTATGAATCCATTAGGCTCTCCTGGGCCTGATGGTTTTCCAGCAAAATTTTTCCAGGAATACTTGGATACAGTAGGCACTCGAGTCTGTGAGGCAGCTTTGGATGCACTAAATGGAGGCAAGTGGGATGGCAAACTAAATGAGACTTTCATAGCACTTATCCCAAAGAAGACTAACCCAACTCAAGTCTCAGACTTCAGGCCAATAAGTCTGTGTAATGTATTCTGCAAAATCATTGCTAAGACCATTGCAAATAGACTCAAAACTGTCTTATCTGAGATCATATCCCCTACACAAACAACTTTTGTCCCAGAGAGGCTTATAACTGACAACATCATTGTGGCTTTTGAATCCCTACACACCATGAAATCCAAGTTGAAGGGCAAAGATGGTTTTATGGCCTTAAAACGCGACATGAGTAAAGCTTACAACAGGATTGAGTGGGAATTCTTGGCTTCTGCTATGCACAAGATGGGTTTTTTCAGACTCTTGGATTGGTTTAGTCATGAAATGTGTTACCTCAGTTACTTATTCTCTCATAGTAAATGGGGTGTCCCAACCTTTTTTCTGCCCCTCTCGAAGCCTTAGGCAAGGGGATCCTCTTTCCCCTTGCCTTTTCATCTTGTGTGGTGAAGCTCTCAGCTGCCTCCTTAATAGGGCAGAATGTAATGGTTTCATCACAGGCTTACCTATTAGACAGAACCATTTGCACATTAATCATCTATTTTTTGCAGATGACTCTCTCCTTTTCTGCAAGGCCAACTCGATTGAATGGAGTCATCTCTACCACCTGCTGGACACATACGAGAAAGCTTCAGGTCAAAGACTAAACAAGGAAAAAAACCTCAATCTTCTCAGCGGGAACACTCGAGAGGAAACCAAAGAGATAGTAACAAGCATTGCTGGAATGAGAGGGACAAGTTCATGTGAGAAATACTTAGGTTTACCAGCCCTCATCGGCAGATCCAGAACCTACTCTCTCAAAGGGGTATTAGCTAAAGTGCAGGCTAAACTAAGCAGCTGGAAAACCAAACTTCTATCACAAGCAGGGAAGGAGATGCTTGTTAAGGCTGTGATCCAGTCAATCCCCACCTATTGCATGAGAATTTTCAATCTACCAAAAAAATTACTTCATGACCTCAACAAATTGATCAGATCCTTCTGGTGGGGGCAGCAGTCCCAAGACAACAATATACATTGGGTAGCATGGAAACAGATGAGCAAGTCTTAGAAGTCAGGAGGGCTGGGGCTTAGAGACTTTGAAAATTTTAATGCTGCCCTTCTAGCTAAACAATGCTGGCGGATTCTTTCATTTCCACACTCACTTGCTGCCAGGGTACTTCAAGAGAAATATTTCAAAGGAAAGCACTTCCTTTCTGCAAAAGTGGGCTACAACTCATCCTTCCTCTGGCAGAGTTTTATCTCTGCTAAACCACTCATTGAGGAAGGTTTAATTTGGCATATTGGGGATGGGAATTCTGTGACCATCTGGAATGACAAGTGGATCCCTAAAAAATCCACTTTCAGACCTCAAAGTTCTACCAGGTTCCTGCCAGTCGACACTAAAGTTGCTATGCTCATCGACCACTCTACAAACCAATGGAAGATTCCCATGCTAGAAGCATTTTTTAACAGCACAGAAGCTGGAATCATCAAGAGGATTCCCCTCAGTTCCTATCAGAAGCCAGACAAGCTGATATGGAGATGCACTCCTATTGGCACATTCTCAGTCAAAAGTGCATACTACCTAAAGGATGAGTTAGATAAAAGAAAGGTAGGCCAAGCATCTAAGCTCGAGAGGGTGTTCGAACCCTGGACTAAAGTATGGCATCTGTAGATTCCAAATGCTACAAAAACCTTTCTATGGAGGGCCTGTCTAAATGCTCTTCCCTAAAAAACAAACCTATTCTAGAGAAAGGTTACTAAAGATGCTTCCTGCCCCATCTGTCACTTATATCCAGAAACCATTGAGCATGCATTGTGGGAATGCTCATCTGCTCAAGATGTCTGGGGTCAAAGTAGCAGGAAGCTTCAGAAAACAAGCATGCAATCACACGCCTTCAAACAACTGGTAGAAAGCTTATTTGAGCTCCTAGAAGATGAGGTGATGATTGAGTTTGCTATTACAACTTGGATGATATGGAAAAGAAGGAATGAACTAGTGTTTAACAAAACTTTCATGTATCCTAACTCCCTCATTCAACAAGCCAAGGTATTCATTGAGGAGCCGAGTCAACTTCAACATGCTACCAAGACTCCATCAACTGATCAAGGGAGGTCATCTCAATGGGCAGCTCCTCCACGTGGCCAACTCAAGTTAAATTGGGATGCTGCTCTTGACAAAAGTAACTGCAAGGTGGGTGTGGGAGCAATTATTTGAGATTGGGAAGGAGCAGTTAAGGCCATGATGAGAATGAAGCATGATCTCTACCCTGACCCACTGCTGGCAGAAGCCTATGCTCTCCTGCAAGCATCCATTTTCTGCAAAACTCTAGGCTAGAAGGAACTCATCTTGGAAGGGGACTCTTTACAAATTGTCAACTATCTCAAGACTGGTGAAGTCAATGAATCTTATGTGGGTACAATGATTAGGGACACTAAGTCTATTTTGAACTCTTTTACATCTTGGACCATGAGGCATATTCTTAGAGCTGGTAATGTTGTAGCTCATGTCTTAAGTCGTGATGCACTTAGTATTAGAGATAGTATCTGGTCTGTTGGTACTATCCCAACTTGTATCCAAACACTAGTTTAAATTGAATACATGAGACTTTATCTTAAAAAAAAAAAAGGTACCCTACGTGGTGAAGCCCTCCTCTTGAATACGGCAGAGATGAGTCCCTATCTTAAAAAACATGTTATGGGGTGTTGTCAAAAGCAGTCCTGGAGGTGTCCCCAATTCTTTCAATAGCACTAGCGTGCTACTCATGAATTGATCTTTGCCACAATCTTCTCGGTCACGTAAGATGCATACCCACCCAACTTATATGCTGTCCAGCCCATTGATGATTGATCTTCAGCACAACCTCCAAACCCACGACATTTGCAATATCACCTATGTCCACGACACACAAGATTTATGTGGTTTGACAACATGCATACATCCATGAAACTACAAAGAACTTTGTCTTGTATGATAATCGAATACACAGTACAACATTACGGTGGCCAAAAGTTTTCTGGGAATACTCAATAAAACTACACGAGTGTTTTTAACTTTGATCATTTTCACTAGTCAAATTTGTTGAGCCCAAATTATTGGCCAAATATTATTTTAACCATAAAAATTACTTATCCCACAGCCTGTTATTCCTCCCAAGCAAGGTTTGTTGGAATTTCTGGAATTCGACCTGAGAGACTTCAGCAGGTCCCGACGTTGAAGACCTGTGATTTCATGAGATTTTTTTTGGTCCAGTCCTAAGCCATTGTACAAACTACCAGACTTTGAAGTATTTGGATCTTTCTTAGAATGAGTTTCGTGGTAAAATCCCCGAAGAATTTGGAGACATGGTGGCGTTGCAAGTTCTTGTATTAGCCCACGACCAGTTATGCGGTGAGATCCCCTCGTCACTCAAAGATTTGGGCATGTTTGATGCATCACATAACAGATTGTAGGGTCATATACCTGATTCCTTCTAAAATCTATCATTCTTAGTGCAAATTGATCTGTCGAGCAACGAATTAACAGGACAATTAATTCGAACAAGGGGACAGCTCAGTACACTTCCAACAAGCCAGTATGCGAACAATCCAGGAATTTGCTGGGTTCCAGCAGCAGTTAAAAAAATAGAATTTAGGCTGGTTTCGATAGTGAGATGAGATGAGATTAGATGGTTTTAAATGAGTTAAATAAAATATTATTTTTAATATTATTATTATTTTAGAATTTGAAAAAGTTGAATTGTTTATTATATTTTGTCACTACAAGGAAAATGGGCTTTTGTGGCCATTTAATTGCGGCGAAAAGACCATTTGTGATCAAAATAGACTAATTTTAGCTGTAAATAGTCATTTCGCTGGAATTAACTGGCTGCAAATAAGCAGTTTTCTTGTAGTGTGTACGAGAATTTGAGAAAGTTGTAATGATTATATGATACGAAATGAGATGAGTTGATAGTGTTTTTGTATCCAAAAGGAGCCTTAAAATAAATGAAAATGTTAAAATCAATATTTTAATAAAATTGTGATAGATTTGGAGAATTTATTATTTGGTGTTGTTGAAAAGTGTAAGAGTATTAGTAGTGGCCTAACTAAAGTTTGGCTAAAATTTGATTAGAGAATTCACTTTTATAAATTTAGATAATCACTTTTCAATAACACCAAATAATAAACAATCTATCACTATTTTAAAATATTGATGTTGACTTTTTATTTATTCTAATTCTAAATGTAATTTGAATATTTGAATGTCTTCAAATTTTGTAAACCATGCAAATTTCACATGATGCCAAGCCATATGACTAGTCCTCCAAACTTTAGACTAGTATTTTGAATTTCTTTCGTACTGGCCAATACGGTCGAAATATGCTGTACCAGTCGGGTAGCTGGTACATAGAAGACCCTTCTTTCGTACTGGGTAGAATTTCGACTGTATCGGCTGATATGGCCGATATATCCGATTTCGGCCTTTACATTTTTTTTTTCAATTCTTCAAACTGCAGGCTCATTTTTGGATCTCCAATTCAAACCAAACTATTTATAATTAATTATATATCTTTATATATAATTAATTATTCATATATAGACTATTATTTTGGAATATAATTTATATATATATTTATTCATATATAAACTATTCTGAAACGGTACCGGTATCAAAATATCTAATTTCAATGTCTCAATCGAAACGGTATTGAAAATATTGCTTTAAACACCCATAGCTCCACCGAAATTCCGTAAAAAATTTATGTTGGGTGATTCCATTGTCTTTAGCCAAACAAAATAATGTTACAAATCAAACCAAACGCCAAGCAATGGAATATGAAACCCCATTATGATGAAAATACCTAGGATGACTAATTCCAGGTCACAAGAAGAAAAATCCGGCCAGTTATAAAATCCATTATAATTTTTTATGTCTAAAATAATATTTGGCCAGTGAAAAATCTTTGACTAAAAATATTGTAGTTATATTGAGTTTATTGTAGTCACTTTTTATGCAACCTAACTAAACTTTAGTCAAAATCTAACTAAGTTGAGTCCACTGCTAGTACTTGGAGCTATGTAATTAAGATGTATAAGTTAGACTTGTAAAGCTTGTGATTGATGTAGTTTATTGTATTGAGATTTTCTTTTAATATTCTATTGTAAAATGAAATGACATATTTTGGGTACTAATATGTAGTATTTTTGGATAAATGTTTGATTGAACTATGGAAATGAGAAACTAATATTTGGACAAGGAGTACATGAGATCTCAAGCCGACAAACAAAACCAATTAATATCACTTGAACGTACTAGGGACAGTACGTAGTAACGTGGCTTAGTAAAAGATTGCCAAAGAGAGAAAAACAAAGAAAATAAATGATATTTATTTCAATAAGGTTGATTTGGATAGTCAGTTGAGATGAGACAAGTTAAAATATTCTATAGAGTTTTGAGAAATGAGAGAGAAAAAGTTGAATAAAAATACTATAAAGTTAAAATATTATTAAAATATAATTTTTATTTTGGAATTTGTATTTTTTTGTGCTTTGTTTAGAAATTTGAGAAAGATAATAATTATCACTACAACAGATCATGTCTTTTGGGACTAAAATTTTAGTCCCAAAATATTGGGTTTTTGGGACGAAATATATTTTGAGACGAAAATAAAACGTCTCAAGATCGTTCCAATATTACTGCTTAATGCGAGAGGAACAAATGACCAATGACGAGCTCCAGGATTTATTTCTATTTGGACTGGGGCGGATTAGTTTGATTGCATATTTTACATTTGGAGATTCTTAAGATCTGTTTTGGAACAAATTGCCTTTAAGAATTGCGGGACACTGTAAGGAGGTAAAATACATCAGGCCCAAGACTAGGCCTAGCCCATCAAAAGACCATCATTAGAAGATAAAGGAAGAGAGAGGGAAATGAGACAAGAAGAGACAAGGGAGATGATTGTGTCAAGAGGCATGAGGTGTCGGGAGAAAGTGAGAAAGGGAGAGACAGTCAGACACTCAAAGTAGACATCTTCACCACTACCGAGGTGTACGTGGAAATAGGGTAAGATAAAAGCAAGCATCCAGACGACTCAGAAGGGATTCTGGGGTTTTTCTTCTTGGACTTCTTCTTCAACCTCTAAAAGGGGAGCTCCAGCGATAACATCTTCTCCATCAAATAGATCTCCTGCTCCTATTGTATAGTGAGAAATGACAGGTAATGAGAGACTGTAAACAAAAAAATTATAATGGAATTTCCCATTCCCAAACTCCTGTGGACGTAGGCTTAGTGTTGAACCACGTAAATTTGTGTGTCTATCTCTCTTTATTTTTCTATATTTAAATATTGTTCACTGTCATGGATGGAGACCCCATCCACTCCAACATGTCTGAAAATAGATAATTCTCCAAACTTTACCGGAGAAAAGAACATGCATGTGACAAAGTTCTCCTCATGCTACCCTGGAGTTTGGCTACAAAATCGAGATTAGACCATGATCAACAGAATTGGGCCAATTGGCCATCAGTACTAGACAAAACACTGTACATGCATATGACACCAATTTTGGAAGCTTTTTTGGCGCTCAAGTCCTCGTCATCTTGCTACGCTTTTTAGTCCCCATTTTGACCCCGAAATCGGACATTTTTCCTTCTGAATTATTGATTTAAATCTTTTCGTTTTACGTAATATTTCACAGTCACTTTTAAAGATGATTCTTATTTCGGTTTGGACCAAAGTTTTGACAAGACACTTATTTTATTTTTACGCAACAACTGAGATTTTGTTTTTTAGGCAAGATCATGATAAAAATCTCGGATTTCCTTAACTATTTTTAAATTTGGTCTGTGGGCTTCAAACTAATTTTATACTTTTATTAATAAATCTAAGAGAAATGATACTTGTAGTCGTGAGTGTGCAAGCGTCGTGCAGTCGCTTTAAAAAAAGTGAATAAATACGAGACCCACATGAAAAGAAATTAATTTTTTAATAGTGAACCCCACTCTTTTTCAAAGCGACTGCATGGTGTTTGCGTATTCCACGACTGTATATAGCATTACTCAAATTCTAATCTCATAATCTGCTCTCTATTTTACATATTTTCTCAATCTCAATTTTTAATTTGATCTGCATTACTCGTTACAATATTCTCTCAAACCAAATTATAAAGCGTTAATGGGTAGAAAAAATATCGTAAAAAATCATGTTCAGAGACGTAGGATAGCCATGATTGCAAGAATTAACATGAACGAGAAACTTCTAAATAACTTGATATAATGAAAATTGAAATTCTCCATTATGTTGGAGTGCAACGTGCGTGTTCTTTGAAGAAGCTAATGAATAAGTGGGGTTTAGAACTCATGATGAGATGAGATGATTTGTAAATGAAAAATTATGTGTATCAACCTGTAGCCATAGCACACAATTTATTGAGTTTAAAAAAAAAAAAAAACACATCATGTGAGGTGTGTTGCGGCTGCAGGCTGATGCATAGCAATGTTCTTTGTAAATAATAATGAAATGATTTGTAAATAGTAGTGAAATGAGTTGAGTTTAGATGTTTATGATGTTTTGAAAAATGAGATAGAAAAAGTCGAATACAAATATTATAAAATTAAAATATTATTAAAATATACTTTTTTAATATTAATATTTTTATTTTAAAACTTGAAAAAATTAAATTATTTTTTATGTTTTCTTTTAAAGTTTAGGACAGCTGTAATGATTAGATAAAAATGTTAAAAATTTGAAATTAAAAAGTGTTTAAATGTTCACATTTATTATTATAATCTAATTATTTTCCTTGATGACCAATCGAAAATGGTCTTCCATTTCGCAGCTAGCCCTTATCTTAATTCTAATCTAGAAAACACTAATCTAGAAAGCTTGGAAGAAACTTGTTGGCAGAATGCTAGAAGCCTTCAAGAGCCTTAAAAAAGAATATGAGTGATGCAAGACCAATATATAGTAATAGACATTAAAGACAAAATTTATTTTCCTAACTTGTGAAGATATATATGGCATTTAATTACCTGAAGAACCCTAGGGTGGCTTGAGTGATTCCAGCAAGAAATGTAGCTGTGAATGCAAGCCGCCGATGCTTTCTTGAGTATTTACTAGTCAAGTTCCGTTGATAATTTGTTGGTTGTGAGGAAATCTCCTTACCAAAAATGTCCTTATATCATCCTCTCAATCATGTTTCTAACAACTGAATAGTGGATTTTCTTTTTCCATTTTTTAATGTTCATTGCTGGTGATATATGCCTTTTATGCCAAATTAACCTTTCTATAATTCTGATACTTGTTGTGGACTGATGGATTTAATTACCTCTTTAACCAGGCCGATGATTGCCACATGTATCCTTAAGGGCTGGTTGCAGTGTTGTATGAAGATCATGTTCCAACCCACCCCTGGCCAGTTGTTAGTCCTTAAATAGAGGTGCGAACATTCATGTTATTTTAATTAGTGAGATATTAGACTCCTCAAAATCTGCAATAACAATCATGTGTGGCTTATGTAATTAGTAGCTTAGTTTGTACTTGATATGAGTATAATGCACCACCCAAGTGTATAAATATATATGAGTTTGGATGAATTGATGCACTTATATTTGAATTAGATGCAAATGGTGCTCTTAATATTTGTTGATGGGAATTGATGCATTTATGAGTTGAATTTTGAGTTTGGATGAATTGATGCTTTTTACAGGTTGAGTTTTGATAGGCTAATGATGTTAATACTTGATGTTTTAAGTTTACAATCAAATAAATCATGTCCATGCAGGTTGTTGGGTATAATAATCATGTCCCTTGATGGTTTCCTTTGCTAATATAGTGTAATGAAAATGTAGGTGAATTTGATCCTATATATGTCAAAATAGTATTTTCTTGAATATGTTATAAAGTTATACTAAAGGTGGATTTGTTATAAATTACGTATTTGTTATAGATTCTTCTTAATCACACTACACTTGACTTCCAACTATTGACCACAAAACCTAAAATTTACATTAACGCTAACTGGGTGGACGAAAAAAAAAAATTGTTCAAAGTGTATTTGCGGCGATTTTAATTAGTTTGGCGGAAATAGTTATATCCACATCGCAAGGCTATTTTGCGGCAATTAACTTTAATCGGAATATATAGTTTTTGTGGAGAAAAAAGGTCAGCGGAAAACTTAGTTTCATACTCTAAAACTAATTGCGACGATAGATAAAATCATTGCGAAAATCTATTTACGGCGATTGTAGTATGTCGATAATGAATCCAATTCCGACGATTTAAGTATTCTGTCGGGATTGTAAACAACAATTGTGGCGAGTAGTTGATTATTTATGGCGATTATGAATAGAGGCATCAACTTTTTCTAGGCGAATTAATGCTTCCGTTTGAATAGGGTTCATTTTTACCAGCGAGTTTTTACATTTGCGGCGCACTATATTCGCCGCAAATAGTTCTTCCCAACGATTTCATAGGCCAATAGAATGGCCATTTGCGGCGAAAAAAAAGCTGGAAAAAGAAATTATTTGCGGCATTTTTGTTGTTCGATGGGTGAAAATAGAAGTGAGAGAGCAACTGCAACGAACATGCAACGATTTATAAATCGCTGAGAAAAGATATTTGCGGTGATTTATGTAATTTTTCTTGCGATTTTTAAATGTCGGGAAATGTCGATTTTCTTATAGTAGATCTCTCATCAGTTTAGGGAAGGCAATAAAGTGACGGATTTCCTGGCAAGGCAAGGGGAAGTGGGGATGAATTGTAGATATGTGGGTTCCGATGATTTACCCCACTGTGTTAGAGGTTCGCTTAGGTTGGATTATCTTGATTTGTCTAGTATTAGACCTTAATTTGGTTGCTTGACAGGTTTTGGTTTTGTGTTTGTCTTAGTCTTGCTTGTTTAAGGTTTTATTCTGCCAAAAGTAAGGGTTTGTTTTAATAAAGTTTGGAGGTGCAATCCTATTTTTTTAAAACAAAAAAACAAAAAAAAATTATTTTTTAATATTCCAACTACCATAGGATAAAGCTTGAAATGAAAAATTACTTAAAAGAAAATATCACAACTATCATTACGCGTTTAGTACAAGTATCATAACTATTCATAATCACAAAATATATAATATAAATAATTAAAACTATTTTTTTTTATTTGCTTAAAATTTTAGAGTAATGCTAATACAGTCATGGAATGCGCAAACGCCGTGCAGTCGTTTTGAAAAAGAGTAAGGTCCACTATTAAAAAATTAATTTCTTTTCATGTGGGTCCTATATTTATTCATTTTTTTCAAAACGACTGCACGACACTTGCACACTCACAACTGTAAGTATCATTTCTCAAACTTTTAGGACAAGTAGTAACAACTGTGGACTGACAATACCAAGTGGTAGAATTTAGATAAGGTGAGGGCGTTTTTCTCCCCTCCAACTGCAGTATAAATCCTCAAGATTGTTCTAAGTCCTGGAGAGTGGAGAGCAAGTTGATAACCTTATTTGGGCTATGGAGAATAATGGTAAATATAGTGTTAAAAGTGCATACATATATTGTTAAGAGAAACAAGAAAGGATAAATGTGTACGAGTGTGTTCCAGTGCAGTAACCAAGAAGCATTTCTGGAGGGGGCTGCGGAACCTATAAATCCCTATTAATAAAGTGAAAGTGTTTGCTTGGAGGGCCTATATATACAAATTGCTTACTAACAAAATAGAACCTACAGAAGAAGTAAGTAAACTCTTATGAGGCCAGTATGTCCATTTTGTATTAATGAAGGAGTAGAAGACATAACTCATGCTCTATATTAGTACCATCCTTTCTTGATACAGATGTGGGAGATATATATGTCGTCACTGAGAGTCTCGGGTAATAGAAGCCCTTTAGAGGAAATAGCACGACTGATAATAGCTAGAGGCAGTCATGAAGAGCTTGAGAAATTCTGAAGTTCATACACGAGCAGGTCAAGATTGAACCCAAACAAGCAACTGACCATGCTTTAGCTTTGCAAAAGGTCCAAAAGTTTGGTAAAGCAAAGGAACAAAAATGTTTGGGTTCAGTTTGTTTTTGGAAAACACCTCCTAAGAGTTCAATGAAACTTAATGTGGATGGAGTTATGTTCTTTGATCAACATCGTGCAGAAATTGGAGCTATTCTTAGGGATGCAGATGATGGGGGATCGAGTTGTGATGATGGGAATATGAGGTTCAAGTGCGCCTGAGAATATTGAGCTAATGCATGTGTTGCGTGGACTTCAGCTATGCATGAATATTATAGGGCCCAGCCAAACATTTTTTTTTTACTTTTTATTTTAAACATTTTTTTAAATATGCTTAAACATTTAAAAAAAATAAAAAAATATCAATACACTAATATTTAAGAAAAAAAATAAAAAAATAAAATATATAAACAGTAAAAATGAAAAGGCAAAATAAAAGTCAAAATTGACTTTCACCAATTATAAACCCTACACGGTTCCAAAGGTGATGTTCTAGCTACTAGTCATTGTCTCACCATTTCCAAAGGAAAAAAGTTAGGGATCCCGCTGGGATCCGTTGAAAGTCACCGCTCCCTTTTTATATTATTTTATTTTTATTTAATAATTAAGAAATTATTATTTAATAATATTCTGCTTTTTTCTTTTTTTAAAAATATTAAAAAATATTAAAAAAATTATATGAAAAAAAAAACTTAAAATACCTAGCGGGAGCCCTACGGTGGGTGTAAAACCACTCTTTCCAAAGATATTTGACTTTCATAATATCAAGATATTTTCTCTAATCAAGAGATTTGATTTTTATTCTGATAATATTTATGTTATCTATCTCTATATAATGTTTTTATATAAGATGACGCATGCTTTGCCTTCAATTCACCAAGAATAATAATAAAGATCATGATGTGCGTGTTTGGAATTGCATTAAGAAATAGAGATTTTTCATAGTAGATCAGCTTTTAAATTATATTGTATAAGACCTTTACTAAAAATCTCTACTATTAAAAAACAACTTGATCTTGTTTGGTAAACATGCACCTTATAAACGCTTTTGAAGTTAGTTACTTAATAAATTATTGTGTGCGCATTGCAAGACCTTTTTAATAAAAGTTTCAAATTAGTATTTTCCAGCTTAAGTAGTAGTACATGATCATATACCAGGCCGAACGATGACCGAACATGACCATGCAGCATGGTCCATGCACTTCGATCACAATAGAAATATTACACATAATTTATTAGCAATATTGAACCAACGCACGTACGTACGCGTCAACTTATAATTTTCCCAATTTATAAGCAACCGATCGATGATCATATATGCAGCTTAATTGGTCCCATGCATGCATCAACAGCGTCATTGTTCCCACCATTCGACGCCCGCGCGCGCATAGATCATTTTCGGGTATAAGTAGGACTACCATTCGAGGAAGGGTACAGTTTTTTTTTATCGTACTTTTCTTGGTTTGAGTTGAGTTCTTGAAGGTAGAATCATTATTCAGGGGAAACATTTTGCCGAGTTCGGAAGTTTTTTGCTTAAGAGATACTGCAGCTGCACGTACGCCGGAAAAAATTAGAAGACTTACATAACCCACTTCAACCCACCTCAACTCACCTCAATTCATTTCATCTCATCATTACAACTTTCCCAAATTTCTATACAAAATATAATAAACAATTTAACTTTTTCAAATCCCAAAATAACTTTCCCAAATTTTCACACAAAATATAATAAATAATTCAACTTCTATTTTACTATTTATAAACCATCTCAACTCATCTCTGAATCCAAACCACTCATTAGTCTTTGCGCACAAACGCTCAACAGACAACAAGAGTTGCAGGCACAAGTACTACTAACTCATGAATATTAATTATTAGAATAGTGCTATAGTTATTAAGAGATTATATAAAATTAGTAATATTTTCTCAAACTAACATGGATGGATTCATGCGGTTCGTTAAATCTATTTTATAATAAAAGTAACTTCACCGACATCAATTTGTAGTACTTAGTGATTTTTCCTATATATATTCTGGTCTAGCTGTAGGTATATAATTAAGAATAATCTGGTCATGCATTCATATCTCGATCTATATATAAAGTAGATGCATGGAATACGTACGTCATTGTTCCTACATATATATAAATTCTAATGTCTAGATCATTGCATTTTGTATTTTGCCAGCTCATCATAATTCGTTTCCCAGTGCCCCTTACGTTTCGTCGCGATGGAACACACGGGATTATTAATATTCCGTTGTACAGAACACGATAAACTTCCCTTGCAGATTTCGGTCACGGTGCTATGCAGGGGACTACAAATTTTCCGTTGTAGATAATCCATCGAGCTTTTGATGATCTACTCGGAGATTAATATATATTTTCCCTGCCATGCAGAATAAACAAGGCTAGCTAATTAGTCTCACACAACGGCTCAACACAGCAATTAGGACTAACGACACCAGTAGTTCAGTGTTCTGTTCTGTCGATTATTCACCTCAATCGCAGCCATGTGAGAAAACTGCACTCATAAGCAAGTTTCCATCTTTTCCTATCTAGACCCTAAATTTCATGGAAGAAGATCTTCTGATCCACATTTTAAATGGAATAGATATGATCATCCATTCCGTGAAGTACTGTTTTAGTAATTTCACATTAAATTAACATGAAAAATGACTAAATTTAAATATTTTTATACTAAATATATACGCTTAGTTGAGGAGGTTCTTGGGAAGCCAAACATATGACAATGCCAATGGTTACCATTCTTTTCAATGGGAAAGAATAAAAGCCCACAAACAGTTATGATTTTTGGTGTACGAAGACAAGTTTAGACCACATCTTAGTTAATGTGGATCCTCAATGGAGTAGAAGGAAATGAAGTCTGATGGGCCGCCTACCTAACCTGAGCCAGCGGGGTAAAATGCCTTCACTCGAATTGAAAGGATATGATATAAACTAATTCGCTTTGTGCCAGCATATAGGAAATTAAAGAGCTAATTGGAGGGGACATTTAGGTCCCTCGATTATAAGCCCATGACTGGTGGACAGGTTTAGCCTATGGACCTGAGATTGGGGGACGCACTGTCCATGAGCCCATGTGACCCACGAGCTTTACCGTGTGATATGATAACACTGATAGGTCAAGATGGTTATCTTGTCTGCTTATTACGGGATAACTAGTGTTTATCTATATCCTCAACCTCTCTAAAAATAACACCTAAAGATAACACTAAACTCTAACTTTAGCTTATATACGCATATTGAGATCACGTTTCTCTAACTTAGGCGTCAGAGCTACCCTGGGCGACCAGTGCCGCCCTCTCATATATTGCAGGTCATCCGAGCAGTTGGTGGTGTGAAACACGTCATTTACAATTTGAGAGCTTTATTTTTCTTTTTTAAGCTTTTTGTGGCTTTATTGGTTTTATAAAGGTGGTCACTCATGCTAATATATAACTTGTGAATCAATCACGAAAAGAGAAAAAGAAAAAATATTAATGGAGGGCTTGTGATATTCCTCACGTATTAAAAAATAGGACGTTGCTACATCCACAGTTCCTTTATCAATTAGTTAAAATTTATTTATTTTACTTTTATTTTTACCATTTTTTAAAACTATTTAGATATTTTTTAAAAATAAAAAAAATCACATATTTATTTAAAAATCACATATTTTTGTGGAAAAAACATTTTCTTAAAAAATATGATGATGACAAAAGTACTATTTTAGGGGCTGTTTTACAGCCTGTCAATATGACAAAACAATGAGATTCTGACCTAATTCGAGTTTTAAATTCACATCTTTCATTTTATAAAGAGCTATAAAAATGTTGGTCGATCTGTATCATTAGTCAAAACTTATTTTTAAAGAAAGTTATATTATTTAAACCTCCTAACTACTATTGGTTTTATGCCATGCATATATGTGGAACGTAAACAACGTCAGCCTCCTGGCCCCCCAAAAATTCTGTTATTTTTAATTAATTTAATTCAAAATTATGTAAAAATAAAAATAAAAGAATATTATAGATGTGAATTTATTTAAAATAAAACAACGTTTTCAATATTTAATATTGTTGAGATAAAGTTTTGAAACAAAATAAATAACGACTTTCTTAATATTTAATTGCTAGCATATATTGAAAATGAATATGTTAATTAATTATTTTTATTTGTTGAAAGAACAAGGAGATCCATTGGAATGTTATTTTATTTTATTTTATTTTTACATTTTTTCCATTATTCAACTATATATTCTAAGTACATATCATTATTTTGTTTTAAATAAGTACGTATCATTATTGAAAACAAAAAAGAAAGTTAGAAAACTATATAAGCCTGAGTACTAACTTATATTAAAGTCCAAAAATTCTATTTTATTCTGACATATGCACTTAAATCCTAGTCTTAAATAGCTAGAATGTGAATTCATGTGCTTTATGATCCACATGATAGCTGTCAAAAATGGATTGCTCTCAAATTATGTGTACGCGCGTAAATGTGTGTATATATATAAAATTAAGCCAAGAATAGTACTAGAAGCTGACCATTGACTTTCTCGGACCATTTTGCTATCTAACTACGTAAATATTAGTGGATATATACACACACTACAACAAAATTGACTTTTAAGGATGAAATTATCTAACTACTGTCATTGCGTTAGAGAATGTAAATTTTATTCTTGATTGCAGGCCTGATGGGTTTTCCCATGATCATTTCTTGTTACCCCGGTATTCCTCTGCTATAAGTGATGGCATTATTAATAAATTTGAGAGAGGTCATTATTGGACATATGACTTCCTGCTCTTTTTTTTTTTAAAATAAAGAATGCAAATTCTAGGATCGAAGAATTGATTGCAAAACAGCATGAGTTAGACGCTCAATTGACTAAACAAGCATACAAGGAGATGCGCATAAAACAACAAGAATATCAACAAAGAGATATGCAACTCCAAATGCAAGAATAACAAAGACAAATACAGCTTCAAATGCAGATTGTTATGCAACAATTCAGGCCTCCAAGTAATTAATTTTCGTTAGAAATGTTTTTGCATATTGAACAATTATATATCATGTACTGAAAATTTTATTAGTATTTTATTTATTTAAATTAATTTAGTTTAATTTGTATTGAACAATTTGTAATGTATTTTTGAAATATAAATATCTATTTGGTTTTAAATTAGTATTGTCTATGAAAATAATAACCATTCAAACTCTTATCAAACGTTCGAACATATATAAATCGGACACAACCGTTCGAACATCACATGTTAAATTCCGAACGGTAAAAAAGTTGCGCGGCGTTTGAACAGGCAATTCACTATTTGCATTCGATCATCAATTTTATTGTTCGAACGTTTCTTCATGTGTATTTGGTCGAACGAACTGGTATCGATCGATCGGCCATGAAGTACCCGTTCGAACAGTCCCTCTTTGTTTGAACGTTATTTACGCCGCTTGAACTACTTTCCGAGACGAATTTAAATTGTCCTAGAAAAACAAATCCGTTCGAATGCAGTCCAGCTCAATTTCGTGCCAAAATATATTTTTGGGACAAATTTGTGATTTACGTCCCAAAATACCTTTTGGGACAGTTTTATTGGGATGACCTTGGGACATTTTTTTTTCATCTCAAAAAATATTTTGGGACAAAATGCCAGTCTTTTGGGACGAAACTTTTCATTCCAAAAGACCTTATTTGTTGTAGGAACAGAACATGTAGGCTACTTTTAGAGCGATTGCATAGCATTATGGACAACCCCAATATACATGAAGATATAAATAGTGTTATATTCAGATTTTTAAAGTACATTTCTTAATTACAATTAGCTAATTCACATTCTCCACACCACCTCGCAATTGAAGATTTTTAGTTTTATATGTGATTTTAAAAGTTCACATTTACTGTTATAATCTAATTATGTCCCTTGATGACCAATCCAGAATGGTCTAATTCCATGCCATTTCGCAGCTAGCCCTTATCTTAATTCTAATCTAGAAAATTAGCCATGTTATTTTATGTTTAATGCTTGGATCTACTTGCTTTCCTCTCTAGGTTTCCTTTCTAGGATATCTACATAGGGGCTTTCCACGGCCGCCTGTGCCGTATCTTGGTTTAGGTACCAATTTGATTACAAAATGGAGGAGCCCCTCCATCATCTCTATCAACGTCTCGTCTTGACTGAGACGGAAAATGCGGAAGTGGTCTTGGAACCGGCAAAGTTAGCTGATGTATTTCGGAGTGGAGGAAAGTGCTTGATAATGAAATTATTCACTGAGAGGCATTACAACAAAGAGATCTTTAAGAGTACGATGCGGAAAGCTTGGCATTTGGGGTCCGGGGTAAAGTTCAGAGACCTGGATTCCACCCTAATTTTAGTCGATTTTGAGAATATTAAGGATAAGGAGAGAGTTATCCGGGAAGGTCCCTAGTCTTTCGATAAACATCTAGTGCTAATGTCTGAAGTTGATGGCCGAAGCCAAGTTCACCAGATTCAGATGAAGACGGCATCACTCTGGGTACGTATTCATGACTTACCTCTTATGGCTTGTAATGAGTATGTGGGCCTGTTATTGGGTGAGAAAATTGGGTCTGTTGAGATAGTTGATGTGGAGGCAGGGGAAATGGAATGGGGGCAATTTTTACGTGTTAGGGTAGCCATGTCCGTTGATAAACCTCTTCTTCGAGGTTCAAAACTAATGATTGGGGATGGTGAGCCTGTGTGGGTTAGGTTCTCCTATGAGAGATTATCAAATTTCTGCTATTGGTGTGGTTGTTTGGGACATGCAGAGAGGGACTGTGTTAATGGTAAACGGGGACCGGAGGTGTATTCAGGGAAGATTATCCCTATGGTCTGTGGCTGCGTGCGGGTAATGGGTTTGGAGTCCGCGCTTCTGCTGGGACAAATAGAGGTCCCAATCCAGTGAAACATACTGAAAAAAACCCTTTGGAACCAAAGGATGCCACGAAAAATGGGACAGAGGTAGTGGAGGAAATAACGTTTTCCCCGCCAGGTCCTCACGTGGAACCTATGGTAGCTACGGCTGGAGTGGAGGTGGACCTGCAGGCACAAGGTAGCTTGGGGCTGGTTGAGGTGGAGGAGAAAGCTGGTTCTGGAAAGGAGTCCATGGAAGTTGCGGGACACAAGTCGGGTGCAGCTGCCAGTGACTCGAGTGGGCCTGGTGGGCCAGAAGCTGTGGGGCTCAATCTCACAGGGGTTACAAACAAAGATAAGCCTGCTAATAAACCGGATGGGCTGCGGAGCAAGAAGTGGAAACGCACTTCTCTATTGCATGAAATGACACCTAGTTTTCATGGAGCTATTTCTGTGAAGGGGGCATCCAGAAAACGAAAAGGGTCTGTCGAGGATGATTCTTCTGGTTTAAGACCAGTGAAGCGTCTTCAAGTTTACTCCACTTTTGCTGAAGCAGGTCAGTTTGAGGATGATGAGGCTGTGAAGAAAATACAAAAACCAGAAATATCGGCAGTGGCTGTGGATCAGCACCGCTGGGAGCCATGAAAATTTGTAGTTGGAATGCACGTGGGCTTGGGAACCCACATGGCATTCGTACACTCTGTGACCTTATACAGAGGGAAGCGCCCGAGGTTCTGTTCTTACAGGAGACTAGACTGACCACTCGTGAAGTTGAATCTTGTAAGTATAAGCTTGGTTTTAAAAATTGTTTAGCTATTAGTTCTCAGGGTAGAAAAGGGGGTATTGCGCTATTATGGGATGCTGAAGTTGATCTTTCAGTTACTAGTTATTCCATGAATCATGTAGATGCTGTGATAAAGGATCCTAATTTGAGGAGGGGACATTGGTTTCTAACTGCTGTGTACGGGTTTCCTGAGACTCACTTAAGGTATCAAACTTGGAATTTGCTTAGAATGTTGTGTCGAGCAAATGATGATCCTTGGATGGTGATGGGGGATTTTAACGAAGTAATGTATTCTCATGAAAAATGTGGGGGTAGACCTAGGCCTGACAGTCAACTCTATGCTTTTAGAGAGGTTGTCAAAGAATGTAATTTGAGGGACTTGGGATTCTCAGGTCCAAAGTTTACGTGGTCAAATAGGAGACATGGGAATCAATGTATTAGTGAAAGGATTGATAGGTTCTTAGTCAATTCTGTTTGGTGGGATAGCTTTCCGAATGCCAGAGTAACACATGGGGTGGCAACCTACTCGGACCATCTGCCCATATGGGTGAATTTGGAGGGGGTCCCTTGCCATCACGCTTTTAAAAAATCCTTTAAATTTGAGGCCATGTGGGTGGGCGAGCAAGCTTGTGAAGATATCATAAAAGGTGTTTGGGGAAGGAGTGATGGCTCTACAAATATGGAAGTTGTTTCTGGTTTAATTCAAGATTGTGGAGCAAAATTACAGGGGTGGAATAAACACAGCTTTGGAAAGGTCCAAACCCAGCTCGGTAAAGCACAGCAAAATTTACATAGTTTACAAGAGAGGGGTCCGGATTTGGTTTCCACAGAAGCTATGAATTTTGCAAGAGATGAAGTACAAATCTGGTTGGAGAGAAAAGAGATTATGTGGAGACAACGATCAAAAGCTTTATGGCTCAAAGAAGGTGATAGTAACACTAAATATTTTCATATGAAGGCATCTCAAAGAAAGAGGAAGAACCAGATTTTGAAGATCCAAGATGAGAGGGGCTGTTGGCAAGAGGATGCTCAGCGAGATAGGGCTATTCTAGACTATTTTCAGACTCTATTTACAAGCTCTGCCCCGAGTTGTGATGTAAATTCCTTGGATTTCTTGGCACCTATGGCTGGTCGAGTTTCAAGCGAGATGAACCAGAATTTTATAAAAGAATTCACAGCAGAGGAGGTTAAGGAAGCGCTGCATCAAATGAATCCTACAAAGGCCCCGGGGCTCGATGGTATGCCCCCAATATTTTACCAAAAATATTGGCAAGTGGTTGGTGATACCATGACTGCAGCAGTGCTGGAAGCCCTCAATTCAGGTTCCTTTCCCTCTATTTTAAATCATACACATATCGTTTTGATTCCAAAAAAGAAGTGTGCTACTAAAATGAGTGATTTTCGACCCATTAGCTTATGTAATGTGACTTACAAACTTATTGCTAAGGTGGTCTCGAATCGCCTTAAATTTGTTTTGCCAAATATAATTAGTGAGAGTCAAAGTGCTTTTGTTCCTGGGCGTCTCATATCTGATAATGTGCTGATTGCTTATGAGTTGATAAATTATTTAAAGCACAAAAAGAAAGGAAAAAAAGGGTTTATGTCTTTAAAGCTCGATATGAGTAAGGCATATGACCGCGTCGAATGGGGGTTTCTAAAGTCGGTTATGGAAGTGATGGGATTTCATTTGAGGTTCATTGAGCTGATAATGTGTTGTATTGGGACTGTTTCCTTTTCGGTTTTGATAAATTGTGTGCCAAGAGGTCCCATTGTTCCTACTAGAGGGTTACGGCAGGGCGACCCTTTATCTCCATACCTTTTCCTTCTCTGTACCGAAGGACTGATTTCTTTATTAGGAATTGCGGGGCTGCAAAAAGAGATTTCTGGGTTGAAAATCTGTCGAGGGGCGCCAACTATAAATCATCTGCTCTTTGCCGATGATAGTGTTGTTTTTTGTTGAGCTGAGGTGGAAGAAAATAGAAGGATACAAACGTTGTTGGCAAGATACAAAGTTGTTTCGGGGCAAAGGATTAATAAAGAAAAAACAGCTATTGTGTTTAGTGGAAATGTGAGTGTGGAGAACCAAAATGAGATAAAAAACCTTTGGAGTAATGGTGAAATACAGCAATATGAAAAGTATTTGGGCCTTCCACCTATTATAGGGAAGTCCAAAAAGAGTGCTTTTCAATCAATCAAACAACGGGTATGGCAAAAGCTTCAAGCATGGAAGGAGAACTTGTTGTCACAAGGGGGAAAGGAGATTTTGTTGAAAGCAGTAGCTCTTTCAATCCCAACCTATACCATGTGTTGTTTCCTCTTATAAGCTAGTTTTTGTGCTGAATTAGAAGGTATGATGTCTAAATTCTGGTGGGGACAAAAAGGAAATGAGAGGAAAGTGCATTGGCTGAGTTGGAATAAGTTGTGTCAGGCAAAGAAAAGTGGAGGTTTGGGATTTAAAGACTTTAGAACTTTTAACCTTGCTCTTCTTGCAAAACAAGGGTGGAGGTTGACTCAAAATGAAGAGTCTCTTTTGCATAAATTATTTAAAGCAAAGTACTTTCCTCATACCTGTTTTATGAAAGTTGGTTTAGGTAGAAACCCTTCTTATACTTGGTGGGGGATTTGGGAGGCCCGAAAATGGTTAGAAGCGGGGTGTAGGTGGCGGATAGGGAATGGAAGGGCTGTTCACATATGGCAAGATCAGTGGATTCCGGGGCATCTTTATTTAGTGGCAAAAGGGGTTAGGGGATGTGAGGGATTAAACCCGTCTTTGGTTGATTCCTTATTTGTTGATAATGTTAGAATGTGGGATATTCAAAAGCTAAGATCTCTCTTCAATCCAAGTTTAGTCTCTGATATCCTAAAAATCCCTCCATGTTCTGATAATGTGGAAGATAGGAGGGTTTGGGCTCATGAACGAAATGGGGAATTTAGTGTGCATAGCTGCTATAGATTTATCTCCTCTTAGGCTGGTTTTCAATTTGCTGAATCTTCCAACATGCAAGCACATCAGAAATTTTGGAAGCATTTGTGGAAGATGAAAGTGCCAAATAAACTAAAAATTTTTGCATGGCGTGCATGCAAAGATAGCCTACCAACTGCAGTGAATTTAGTAAAGAGAAAGGTCATACCGAATGCAACTTGCAGGCTGTGTTTATCAGAAGAGGAAAATATTGCTCATGTCGTTATTCACTGTGGGGTTGTGCAAGACTTATGGAGGATTTATCTCCCTGAGTTAATAAGGGATAAGCAGATGTCTTTGGTGGAGATGGCCATGCAACTTTGTGAAAGAAATATGGCTGGAAAAATGTGTACGTTCTTTGCTTTGGCGTGGGGATTATGGTACCGCAGGAATAAATTTGTGAATGATCAGGTTCTGTTAGGGCCTGCCAGTGTTGCTGAGAGTGTTCATGTCCTGTTGAGAAGCCATGCTCAAGTCAGTATAAAGACAAGAAGTGAGACCCTGAAGCATTACAAGTGGAATCCACCTTCGGCTGGAAGTCTGAAACTAAATGTGGATGCTGCTACTTTTCCTAAGTGAGATAAGGCTGGAGTAGGGGCTGTGTTGCGAGATGAGAATGGCAGAATTTTGATGGCATTTAGCCGTGCATAAATTCTTTTGGAAGGATCCGAAAGTCTAGAGCTTCTAGCCATCTTTAGAGGAATGCAACAATGTGTTACGATGGGTGTTTCCCATCTGGTTGTGGAAAGTGACAGCTTACTAAGTATTGAGGCACTAAATGCTAATAGCATGACAAACTCTTTGTTGGGAGTGATTTATTACGAGATAAAGAAGCTGGCCAGTTGCTTTGATTTATGTTTATTTTCTCATGTATATCGGGAAGGCAACAGGGTAGCTCATAAATTGGCTAGAAATGCTTGTAAGGTTGATAGTATGGAGGTTTGGTGGAATAGTATTCCAGACTGTATTTCTTAAACTGTATGGTTTGATGAGTGTCTGTAATCGTTTGTTTCCAATTGATGAATGAAATTCTCATTTTCTATCCAAAAAAAAAAATTCTAATCTAGAAAACGCTTATGTATGTTTAAATTGGAGTTTTAAGAAACTTACAAGGCATGGACACTAGGAGATCACCTGCACATGAAGGCAATACGTTAACTTTTTTTGAGTCCATTTATCTCTGACATCTTTTGTATTTTATAGTAAATATTAAAAAACGATGTTTTGCTTTATATATAAATGGTCCACACTGTAAAAAATGGAGGGCTACTCGTTGTCTATACTTTATATTATTTTTTTGGTGGTTGAAATGTTATTATCATCTGCGCATATTTAAACCCGACGGGAAGGTTCATATGCCAGGAATAGTACAAGAAGCTGCCATAGACTTGAAAAAACAAATAGAGTCAATTGCCTATACAAGAAAAAAACACAGATTTCGTAATTAAATAGTTTTGTTCCATGAAAATTTTAATATTCCAGCTACCACAGGATAAAGCTTGAAATTTGACTCTGGATAAAATTAGAACTATCCTGATGGCTAGTTAATCAACAGAAACTAAGATTGTGAAAAGATGTAAAACAAAGAGAAAATACAGAAAATATTGATTAATCATAAAATTTGAAATTATGTTATGAAACCCACAAGTCAAGCTTAAATAGATTCAAAACTCAAGATCATGAAAATTTTTCCAAAAAAGAAAAATCCAAATTATTGCGAGAAGATTAAATACATAAACAAACAAAACTTCAAAAACTTGGAATGAAATATTTCTTAAGAATGCAAAAAATGAACGTAAATAAAGGATTTGGGGAAAAAAAAAAAAAAAAAAACAGATCCAAGCAAGATCATGAAGCTTTTCTTGCCATATTTTTGTAGATTCACCTTCTCAAGATAGTTTAGTGTATACGTGATTTGTTGTATGCCTAAACGATACATTTCCAAAGTAGTATAAATGCAATTGACAGAGACATTTGCTTTCCTTGCATGGACTTGGTCCTTCTTTTTCAAGTAGCTCCTTTGGGGCTAACTCAACGTCAAAGCCTACGATTCTGATAAACAAAATCATAGATAGGTTAAATAGTTATGACAAGACAATGCACGTAAAGATATAATGTACAATTTGATGTAAAAGATTTGTGAGCATGTGTATTTGTGTGCAATGCCGATGAATCACTCTCTAAGCAAAACACATGCATTCATAGTAATGGGGAAGAATCACCCTTTGAGTAAAACACAAGTATATACGCATGACGAGGAATCATCATTTAAGGAATTATTCTTTGTGCAAAACTCAAGTATATACATCACTGAAGCGAGGAATCATCACCTTTTTAAGCATGTTAGACTCATCATATCACATCGTATAAATTCTCATTGCATAAAGTCTCACCCATAAAATGCTAAGCAAGGGAAATCACTTCACTGTTCGACTCAGGGAATCACTCCCACCAAACCAATGTGCAAGCTGATTTGCCTCTTTCAAATCATTCAATATACACATTGAAATGTACATATTGCACCGGGGGCATATTCTACCTAGCCAATTAACTCTAAAACACTACACATGATACATCTGGGGAATTTCTCCACCCGTCTATCAAATGAGGCCAATACGAAAACGTTTTACCTCAATCATCACGAGACACTCTCTCTATCCGTATGTGACCTTCCAGGTAGAGTATGGGTCTCTGTGTACAAAATTGCTACCTTTTGGCATTTCCATGTTGTCCTAAAAAGCCCTTAACATGCTCATAGCTTTAACCACTTTATGTTGCGACGCAATTCTGAAGGGTCAGCTATGCCAATATGTGGTAGGGAAAACTTTATTCCAGCAAAAAAAAGCCCTTTAACTTCTAGAACTGGAAAATGTTTCAATGAGCATCTAAAATATGTTGGAACAACAAAATCCTGTCAAAATAGGTTTAGATCACTGCAACAAATACCTGTTGTTTTGGTGATTGTGGTGGCCAAAGGTCTCAATTCATGTAACAAAATTCTTTTTTCACCAATTTTAATCTTGGAGAGCTCGTGGAATAAATTTGGTGAAGCGGCACGTGGCAGTCCCACACATCACTGGCACGTGTTGGCTGGTTGTGTGTCGAAGGCTGTGGATCTTATATAATAATCTCTAAGGGCCAGACCAAAATGGGCCAGGGGGCACTAATTAAGAAAAAAAAAAAAAAGTTAAAAGGGGAACGTACGTTGAGGAAACTGAGGTTTTAGGAGATGGAGATGACATTTTGATAATTTAAAAGGCATAAATTATCAAGGCAATGCAATTAATCACTTACGGGCTAATTAAAACATCGTTTAGTGTATTAATTAGTTCGACAGGTTTTTAAATTTGGCTAGTTTGTTTTCGAAGATGAGATGAGTTGAGATTAAAATTAAAAAGTTGAATAAAATATTGTTAGAATATATTTTTTAATATTATTTTTATTTTAGAATTTGAAAAAGTTGAATTGTTTATTTTATTTTGTATTGAAAGTTAAAAAAATTGTAATAATTAGATGAGATGAGATATTTTCTGAAAACAATCTAGGCTAGTATATTTTGTATGCTTACATAATAATTTTATTTATTTATTATTAACATTATTGACCGCTTCGTTATAAATTAAGGATTCAAATTCAAGAAGTAAATAAAAACGAAAATATTAATGATAATTAATTAGTAGTACTACTACATCATCACACCGACACATCATGACTCCGATCACAATAGAAATATTACACATAATTAATTACTAATAGTGAATTATGATCGTCTGACGCTCCCAAATTCTACTTGGGATTAGATGGACATTTGAAACGTCGAGACATGTAATACAAGATTATCTGTCTCCGTTCATGACATATAAGATGTAATATTCTTAACATGCATTTAACATTATACAATATTTACAGCAGATAATTTTTTTTTAATAATACTATGCACCAAATTGAAATATTTCAAATACTTAAAACATACTTCATATACAATGACATACTTAAAAACTGATTTCACAACCGCCTCATTGTTCCCACCATTCGACGCCCGCGCATAGATCATCATCGCTTGGAAGAAGTAGCTAGCTAGTACTTAGTACCCTTGAAGCAAGGGTAAATGTTTTTTTTTATAGTACTTTTCTTGGGTACTTGACTTGAGTTCTTGAAGGTAGAATCATTACTCGGGGGAAACATTTTGCCGTGTTCGGCTGAACTTCGCGTAAAAGCTCCTGCAGCTGCATGCCGGGATAATTAATAAGACTTATATTAGTTAGTCTTTGCAGCAAGAGTTGCAGTCACAAGTACTAACTCATGAATATTAATTATTAGAATAGTGCTACGTACAGATATTAATAATATTATATAAAAGTAATTTCTCAAACTGACATGGATTCATACAGTTCGTTAAATCTATTTTACAATAAAAATAACTTGATCTACATCAATTTGTGGGATTATTTTGTTTAATCCCAAATTATTAATAACGCATGATCGATAACTAATACTTACTGATTTCTCTTATATATGTTCTGGTCTGTATGTAGGTATATAATTAAGAATAATCTATATATAAAGTAGATGGATGGAATTCGTACGTCATTCATCCTAATTCGTTTCCCGGTGCCCCTTACCTTTCTTCACGGTGGTACGCATGGGAGTATAAATTTTCCGTTGTACAGAACACCGTACACCCTTCCAGCTTTTCCAGTCAGACATTAGTATATATTTTCCCTGCCATGCAGAATAAACAAGGCTAGTTAATTAGTCTCACACAACGGCTCAACACAGCAATTAGGACTAAGGACACCAGTAGTTCAGTGTTCTGTTCTGTCGATTATTCATCTCAATCGCAGCCATGTGAGAAAACTGCACTCATAAGCAAGTTTTCCATCTTTTCCTATCTAGACCCTAAATTTCATGGAAGAAGATCTTTTGATCCACATTTTAAATGGAATAGATATGATCATCCATTCCGTGAAGTACTGTTTTAGTAATTTCACATTAAATTGACATGAAAAATGACTAAGTTTAAATATTTTTATACTAAATATATACGTAGATCTATCGAGAGAACATATATATATAGACTATATGATCATGAGACAGGCAAATACTAATGGTGGAAACACTAAAAGAAGGATAAAAAAAAAACTATATTAATTATGAGACAGATCACAAAAATATACCTGAAGTAGTGTGGATCAAAAAAGAGCTTTAGGAAATCAATCCAACCTCAGGGATTATGATAAGTTCCAGTTTGTATGAAATGATCAGCTGATATAGAGGGCCGGGGTTTAAATACACGATCAAGCCCAAGTAGGGCACAAAAAAATCTTTTATTAATTCAAGATATTTATGACCAAGTCAATGCCAGCTGTGGGAATTGCGTTTTTTGGAGGTTTTATTTATTTATTTAACGCTTGTTGTGGCTTTATTGTTTTTTAAAAAAGTTCAGGAAAAGAGAAAAAGAAAAATAGGGAGTTGCGTTTGGATTCAATATTAATTGAAAAATTATAGGTACTCTTTTGCAAAGAAAATTTAATTGTTTTTTTCCATTAATTTATTGAAATTGCCAATTGGACATGATCAGAGAATTGCATTGTATCATGACGGACAGTCAACAATGGATGGCCAGTAGTTACGTTCTTAATTTCTTGCAAGGGTTGTTGAAATATGATTATCATCTGCATATATTTAAACCGTTTGCATGCGTTATACATATTATATTATATGCTTTTTAATTATTCATATTTATTACTAGTTCTAACCACCCTGTTGAATCCAAAATGGGCCACTAAAAATAAGGGCCCAGGCAAGCCTGCTAAACAAGCCCTGCGAAGTCCTAGTCGGGCCAATGGCCCAAGGGCTTACCATTTGGCAAGGAGGACAACGCCATGAGGGGTAGTGTTAGGGACCTCGGTCAAGTTCCTAAACACTATGTTCTACACGCCAATGGTAGTCTTGAAATGACCGAAACATTGTCCCTCTCTTGCTTGGTCCTCGATCAATGATGGTCACAATGGCCAATTTGGGATGGTGAGATTAAGTGTTTAGGCTATAATGGATAATTGGAATGGTGGAAATGGTCAAGGAAGTGTAAGGCCCAATCTGTGAGCCCGGACCAATTCGCGTGAGGCCCAGCCTTCTTCTGATTTGCGGAACGACGCCGTTTGGGTTAGTGTTTTTGCTTTCTCTTCTGCTTCCACCCACTTCTTTCTCCCTCTTTCTCTCTTTCGGTTTCTGTTCCCCCCCCCCCCCCCGCCCAAATCTCTCTCTCTCTCTCTCCCACGTCTGATTCTTTTATTTCGGTTTCTTCTTTATTTTCTTGTTGCTGCGTTAGTCTGTGGGTTCCAATTCTCTGCCCAAGTTTCCTCAAGTTCGGCTTCTTCCACTGGTTTCGGCTATTGCATTTCTCTGTTTTTCTCTCCATTTTTGTATCTCGGTTTTCCTCTGCAACACACGGGCATCACTTCGCATCCCTCCATTTTCGACTGGTAAGAGTTCCATCTTCATTCCTTTGATTTTCGGTTTCCCTTGCTGCAGTGTACAGATTTTGTTTTTTTTATTTTTATTTTTTGATGTTCCTCCTCTATACAGTTTGTTGTTGCCTTGAATTTGGTTTTGCATTTCGTCGGTTCTTGAGTTTTCGTGGCTTGTGATTCCTAGTTATTGGGCTTTCGATTCTCGGTTTCTTGTGTAACTAGTAAAACCAATACGGGAGAAATTCTTTTTCGTTGGTAAGTTAGCCTCGTCTCGGTCTCACACGCATGCACACACACTTCACTTCAAGTCAGTTTATCCCATTTCAATGAAATATTTTGGAAGTGTAGTTGTGAGTTCTTGGACACTTTTTGTGAATAAATAAACACTTTGTATTGGAATGGTATTGGAATTGTGGATTATTTTGGGTTGGTCGAGCAGTAAATTGAGCAATGCTTGGGATTGTTCGGGGACTGTTTTTGTACTATATGGGTTTCTATTTGACCGTTGGGGGTGGAGAATAATAGTTGGAGCTGCATTGTGGTTGAGTTGTGATTATTGCTTGGAATTAGGGGCCTTTGGAGTGGGATTGATATTTTGGTTATTTGTGTTTGACGTGGACTTTGGTGGGTGTTTTGGTAATTGTCAAAATTAGAATATGGTATTTTTGGGTCGAAATGCGAGCTGTCCAAATTACTATTAGTAGTATTAGTGAGTTGTTTTTGCCATATTATGGGTTGAGATTATGAGTATTAATTATTAGATGGACGTTATGTCAACTATCGTTTAATACTCAGTGTATATTTTGTTTTATGAATAGGTGACGTGACTAATAGAGGTCATTTTCGAGGCTTACATAATTCGCTACAAGAGTCAGGTAAGCGGGGTTCCTATGCTGGGTTTTATACAAGTTAATAAGACTGAGGTTGATTTTATGAAAACTTGCATAATTTGTGTTGTGTTGGGAACTTGTGAAAACAAAGATCAACCTCGGTCTCTTATCTGCATTATTCATGAAATCTGTGTGAAAAAAGAAAATATATTCTAACATGCATTGTGTAGACATGAGCTAAATTATGTCATGTGGTTTCTGAAATCTGAAAAAGAGCAATATTGAGAATATGAAAAGTTGTGCATTTATTTGTTCTGGCTTTTGTGTTCAGCGTGTGTAAACTATTCTGATTCTGTTTCGGTACTCTGTATTATTTTGATATAACATCTGAAAACCTTTGGCATGGTGTACTGGTTTTCGTATCTGACTCTGTCTCTGCTTTGCTCTACTCTGCTCTGTTATGCTCTGCTCTGTTTGGGTTGGTACCAACTTCTCTGTCTCTGAGTGCACCCACTTTGGAAACAAAGTGGTTTTATTGTGGTCTTTCCTGTGTGCACACTCGGGGCTCCGAGAAGAATAAAGGAAAGATTTCACCTCTGTATCTGCCTGGTTTGGCCACCGGGGTTAGCACAACCCTACCACGGGGGTGAAACATGGGCTCTGCTCTGTTGATGCTTTGTTTTGATTTGATGATAATACTCAGTTTATGTTATGCCAAAGTACTATGAGTTTCACTTGTCTTAAAAAACCATCGCTCTGTTATTTTGGAAATATGTTCTGTTTTGCATGATAACTTTGGAAAATATTTTGTTCTACATACTCTACTTTATAAATGCTCATGTTTGCACGCTAGTATATGATTTCTGCTTACTGAGTTGTTGATAACTCACCCCTATCATTATAATATTTTCAGATGATGTGGTAAGTCCAAATGAGGACCTGGATTAGAATGCTGCTTGTGTTTAAGAAGATGTTGGTAGAAGAAGGACTTCTGGTGTTAGTAGTCTTAATGTCTTTGGGTTTTTATGAGTCTAGTAAGATTTATGAATTATTTAGTTGATTTGTTATGACTATCGGGAGGGTATGGACCTCTTTGATTATTATTATTGCATTTAAGATTGTGTGGAGATTGTAATGAGATTATTGAGAAGATTTGAGATTGATTTCATTTATGAAGTTTTTGGAGATTTTTCTTTGGATGTGTTGGGAGACATGTTTATGAGTGACAAGTAGTAATTCACCAAGCCACCCAGGTTTGGGGCGTTACATTTGGTATCAGAGTCAGGTTTGAATTCTGCATACTATAAACCTTGGAGGTTTAGATTTCTGTGGGTTCATAGGATTGAATATTGTTGAACTGGGAAGTCTTAGAATTCGCAGGCTTTAGGAATAGCTATGAAGTGTGGTATATCACAGGTCTATGAACTAAATACATGTTGATTAAGGTTTAGTTTAGTAACGGAGCCTTCTTAAATACTCAGATGGAGTAAGATGTTAAATTTTGGGGAGATTGACTATTACAACCATTGTGCGTTCCTCTTTTGTCTCCGTTATAGATATTCTTATATATTTGGATTCTAATATATATACGCTTTGTTTTTACAAATACCACTAATTTTTCTATGTTCTTATAAACTTTATTTTCGAAGCGATTATTAAAAAATTCTAGTTATTTTGTCAGGATGCCACCTCGTCGTAGAGAACGAAGCATGTCGGATCTGAATGCGAATGAGAATGAAAGGGAAGCAAACCCGAGTGCTTCTAAAGTACTGCGAGCGGCTGCACATCAATTAATTGATGACCTTGTGCAGAATCCCGCGGGTCGCCAGGGTAACTTCAATGAAAGGGGTTGTACTGTCGAGCAATTCAATCGAATGCACCCTCCTTTGTTTGATGGGAGAGGCGATCCAACTTTGGCAGAGGATTAGATACATGACATTGAGGAGATTTTTCGAGTCTTAACCTGTACTAAGGAGCAAAAAGTGGCGTACGCCACATTCAAGCTTACTGGGGAAGCAAAGAGGTGGTGGATCTCTGAAAGATCTATCAGAGAAGCAGAGGGGACAGAGATAGTCAGTTGGCTGCACTTCAAGCAGAGTTTTCTTGAGCACTTTTTCCCTAGCTCATTCCGTGAGGACAAGGCTATGGAATTTGCCACCCTGGTTCAGGGAACCATGACGGTTCATCAGTATGCTGCCAGATTTACTGAGTTATCCCGCTTTGCTATTTATTTGATTCCGGATGAGGAAAAGAAGGCACGCAAATTCGAGCAAGGACTGAATGAGAAACTGTATGAGCGTGTGGTGGGTTTCCAGATTCGGAACTTCTCCGAATTGGTGAATAAAGCAACAGTTTTTGAAAGAACCCTTCAAAGAAGTGCTGCGTTACACGAACAGAGGAAAAGGACTACTTCCACCGTGTACCATTCTGGCATGGACCAAGGACCGTGGAAGAGGAGGAGTGAAGGTGGTAGTTCGGGAAAAAGGCCAGTTCAGAGTAATCAACAGCTCTACCAGTGTAGAACATGCAATCAGGTGCACTCCGGAGAGTGTAGAAAAGGAGCGGGATTATGTTTCCATTGTGGCAAATCAGGACACTATATCAGAGATTGCCCAATGCAAAATAGAAGCAACCAGACGTTCATACCGCCACCTCAGAGGAATGAAGTATCAGCTCGGGGCAGCAATCAACGTCCTGCTGCGCCTGCTCGAGTCTTTGCATTAACACCTAGAGAGGTTAAGGGCAGGAATGGCATGATCACTAGTATGACTCTTTTGTTTTACTTTAAGGATTTATACTTTCTATTGTTGCCTTTTTCTTTGATTGGTTCTGATTAAGACTTTGAATATTCTTGGTTCATGGATGAGTTCGAATGTGATCACAGGTACTCTTTCTTTGTTTTCTAATAATGCTATTGTGTTATTTGACTCGGGTGCGACACATTCTTTTGTTTCCACGGCGTACACTAGATTCTGCACGTTAGATATTGAAAGGCTGAGGCACAAGTTAGTGGTTGCGACCCCAACAGGAAATACTGTAGTTTGTAGTGAGATTCTACCTGGGTACCCTCTTTCTATAGAGGGAAGATTGATGCCAGCAGATTTAATAGTTTTCCACATGGTTGGGTTTGATGTTATTTTGGGTATGGATTGGCTGGTTTCCTATCACGCCAGTATTGATTGTGCTAAAAAGGAAGTGGTATTCAGACCCCCTAATGAAGGTGAATTTCGGTTCATAGGGTCAAAAGTGAGGTTGACTCCACCCATCATTTCTGCCATTCAGGTTGGAAAACTGTTGCGTGATGGTTGTCAGGGATTCCTAGCCTGTGTGGTAGAAGCACCAAAGGGGGAAGTGATGTTGGAACAGATACCTGTTGTGAGAGAATATCCAGAGGTTTTCCCCGAAGATTTATCGGGACTTCCACCCGAGCGGGAGGTAGAGTTTGCTATTGAGTTAGTTCCAGGCACGGCACCCCTTTCAAAAGCACCTTATCGCATGGCGTCTTCTGAGTTAGCGGAACTCAAAGAGCAGTTGCAAGATTTGTTAGACAAGGGTTTCATCAGGCCCAGTGTATCACCATGGGGAGCGCCAGTTCTTTTTGTGAAGAAGAAGGATGGATCGATGAGAATGTGTATCGATTACAGGGAACTCAATCGGGTGACCATAAAGAATAAGTACCCGCTACCCCGTATAGAAGATTTGTTTGATCAACTCCAGGGTGCTCAAGTATTTTCAAAAATTGATCTTCGATCGGGTTACCACCAGTTGAAGATCAGAGTTGAAGACGTGGCTAAGACGGCGTTCAGGACCCGTTATGGCCATTATGAGTTTTTGGTCATGCCTTTTGGCCTGACTAACGCCCCAGCAGTATTCATGGACTTGATGAACAGGGTGTTTCATGAGTTTTTGGATAAGTTTGTGGTTGTCTTTATTGATGATATACTGATATACTCCAAAAGCGAGACTGAGCATGAAGAACATTTGAAGTTGGTACTTGGGACACTTAGAGACAAGTAGCTGTTTGCTAAGTTGAAGAAGTGTGAATTCTGGCTTGATTCAATTACGTTTCTGGGACATGTAGTGTCGAAGGACGGAATTTCAGTAGACCCAGGGAAAGTGGAAGCAGTGGTTAATTGGTCGACACCGAGGAATGTTCATGAGGTTAGAAGCTTCTTGGGATTGGCGGGGTATTACCGTCGTTTCATTGATGGGTTTTCCAAGATAGCAGTTCCTCTCACTGCACTCACCAGGAAAAATAATAAGTTTGAATGGACAGCAAAGTGTGAAGAAAGCTTCCAAGAGTTGAAACAGAGATTAGTGACAGCTCCGGTGTTATCAGTTCCCACAGATAGAGGCGGTTTTGTTGTCTATAGCGATGCTTCTAGGCTTGGTTTGGGGTGTGCACTGATGCAACATGGGAAGGTTATAGCTTACGCCTCACGCCAATTGAAAGTATATGAGCAGAATTATCCCACTCATGATCTGGAACTCGGGGCAGTCATTTTTGCACTCAAACTTTGGAGACACTACTTGTATGGGGAAAAGTGCGAAATTTATACGGATCACAAGAGTTTGAAGTATTTCTTTACCCAAAAAGAATTAAACATGAGACAAAGAAGGTGGCTTGAGTTGATCAAGGATTATGATTGCACCATTAATTATCACTCAGGCAAAGCTAATGTTGTAGCCGACGCTCTAAGTAGGAAGTTAGTGGGATCGACAGTTGCAGCTATTACCACTCAGCATAGGTTGCTAATGGATTTAGAAAGAGCCGGTATCGAAGTCATTGCTAGTGATACAAATGCTTTCATGGCCAGTTTAGTGGTTCAACCTGCTTTGATAGATAGAATCAAAGCTGCTCAGAAAGTGGACTCAGGGTTGGTGAAGTTAATGGAAGGGATCGGAAACGAGGACAAACCTGATTTTTGTATTTCCAAGGATGGAATTTTGAGGTTTAGGGGTAGAGTATGCATACCTGCTGATGATGAACTAAAAAGGTTAATTCTTGAAGAGGCACGCCGTTCTTTGTACACTGTTCACCCAGGGAGTACCAAGATGTATCGGGATTTGAGAGAGTCCTTTTGGTGGAATGGCATGAAAAGAGAAATTGCTAAATTTGTAGAACAATGCCTGACTTGCCAACAAGTGAAGGCGGAACATCAGAGACCTGCAGGATTATTACAGCCACTCTAGATTCCAGAGTGGAAAAGGGAACATATCTCCATGGATTTCGTGACAGGTCTACCAAGGACAGTAAGCGGACAAGATGCTATATGGGTGATCGTGGATCCCTTAACGAAGACCGCCTGTTTTGTGCCCATTAAAGTTTCTTATAAACTAGAGAAACTAGTTGAACTGTATGTACGAGAGATAGTGAGGTTGCATGGAGTACCGGTATCCGTTGTGTCGGATAGAGATCCTCGTTTTACCTCTAAGTTCTGGCGAAGCTTACAAGAGGCAATGGGTACTCAGTTAAGTTTCAGTACTGCTTTTCACCCTCAGACAGATGGATAGTCAGAAAGAACTATTCAGATTTTAGAAGATATGTTGAGGGCATGCTTGATGGATTTCAAGGGATCTTGGATGCAACATTTACCATTGGTCGAGTTTGCTTATAATAATAGTTTCCAGGCTAGCATTGGGATGGCACCTTACGAGGTTTTGTATGGCAGGAGATGTAGGTCTCCATTGTATTGGGATGAAGTAGGTGAAAGAAAACTTCTTGGGCCAGAGATTATTCAGCAGACCACAAAAAAGATAGATACCATTCGGGCGAGAATGAAAGCAGCTCAAAGCCGACATAAGAGTTATGCAGATAAACGCCGCCGTCAGTTAGAGTTTGCGATGGGAGATAAGGTATTCTTGAAAATTTCACCAATGAAAGGAGTTATGAGGTTTGGAAAGAAAGGTAAGTTGAGCCCTAGATACATTGGGCCGTTTGAGATTCTTGATCGGATTGGACCAGTGGCGTACAGGGTGGCTCTACCACCGGCGTTCTCGGGAGTGCATAATGTGTTCCATGTGTCCATGTATCCATGTTGAGGAAGTATATATATGACCCCACTCACATCATAGATCATGAACCCTTGCAGATTCAAGAAGACATGACATACACCGAGGAACCATTACGGATTCTGGACAGGAAAGAGCAAGTGTTGCGGAATCGAACTATTTCCTTGGTTAAAGTATTGTGGAATAATCATGCTACCAATGAAGCATCTTGGGAATTCGAGGAAGAGATGCGAGTTAAGCATCCTCACTTGTTCGAAGAGAGTTTTTATAGCTTATAGCAAATTCCAGGGACGGAATTTTTGTAAGGGGAGGAGGATGTAAGGCCCAGTCTGTGAGCCCGGACCAGTTCGCGTGAGGCCCAGCCTTCTTCTGATTTGCGGAACGACGCTGTTTGGGTTAGTGTTTTTGCTTTCTCTTCTGCTTCCTCCCGCTTCTTTCTCCCTCTTTCTCTCTTTCGGTTTCTGTTTCCCCCCCCCCCCCCGCCCAGATCTCTCTCTCTCTCTCTCCCACGTCTGATTCTTTTCTTTCGGTTTCTTCTTTATTTTCTTGTTGCTGCGTTAGTCTGTGGGTTCCGATTCTCTGCCCAAGTTTCCTCAAGTTCGGTTTCTTCCTTGCGCAGCACTGGTTTCGGCTACTGCATTTCTCTGTTTTTCTCTCCATTTTTGTATCTCGGTTTTCCTCTGCAACACACGGGCATCACTTCGCATCCCTCCATTTTTGACTAGTAAGAGTTCCATCTTCATTCCTTTGATTTTCGGTTTCCCTTGCTGCAGTGTACAAATTTTGTTTTTTTTATTTTTATTTTTTGATGTTCCTCCTCTATACAGTTTGTTGTTGCCGTGAGTTTGGGTTTGCATTTCGTCGGTTCTTGAGTTTTCGTGGCTTGTGATTCCTAGTTATTGGGCTTTCGATTCTCGGTTTCTTGTGTAACTGGAAAAACCATTACGAGAGAAATTCTTTTTCGTTGGTAAGTTAGCCTCGTCTCGGTCTCACACGCACGCACACACACTTCACTTCAAGTCAGTTTATCTCATTTCAATGAAATATTTTGGAAGTGTAGTTGTGAGTTCTCGGACACTTTTTGTGAATAAATAAACACTTTGTATTGGAATGGTCTTAGAATTGTGGATTATTTTGGGTTGGTCGAGCAGTAAATTGAGCAATGCTTGGGATTGTTTGGGGACTGTTTTTGTACTATATGGGTTTCTATTTGACCGTTGGGGGTGGAGAATAATAGTTGGATTTCCTCTACTACCCTCATAACATATTCTTAAGAATAATCATGTTTTGAATCATGAACAAATGTCATCAAAATCACTAAAACCATACTTGAACTTTTTGGTTTTTCTTCTAAGTTCAAAACAGAATTTTGCTTCTAACTTATTTTGATCAACCTCTTGATCCATGACCTATAAAGACGTGATCTTCAAACCCAAACATCACATGGTTTAAAAAGATGTTCTAAAACAGATCCAAGAATCAAACTCAAGATCACATGGTTAAACATCAACCAAAACATAAATTTAGCCAAGAACATCATCACTTTGGCCTAACATCAAAGTGATGATGTTCCAAAATATCTTCAAAATAACATCAAATATCTTCAAAATAACATTTTAACATGTATATAAGAGGCTTAGGATCTTCCAATAAAAATATCAAAGCCATTGGAATAAGATTAAACCATAAAAGATTTAAACTTTCTCAAAACAGAAACTGTTTTGCCTCTTCCAGTTTCTATGTTTCTAGACCTAAGAAAATATTTCACCAAAACTTTAATCATGCAACAAATCCTCAACCAATAATCATATACACATGTTAACAGTACTCCATAAAAATTTCGGACAAAGATCTATTCATTAGCTTGGTCAAAAACTCCAAAATATAACACACTCTCCAGTTTATCGACCAGAATGACCTTTATGGGGTCTAAACAACTTTATACCTATCAAATGATCTCCAAATGGAACTAATAAGATATCCACGTAAACTAGACTCCAAAAGAAACAACTTTCATGAAGGAATTGTTGCGAGAAAACACTTACAAAAGCTTTGAAACGGGCGTTCAAAAGAGGTAAGAAAAACTGTCCGAGAGTGTCTTTTGTGTTTTATGAAGGAAAAGTGTAAAGGAGAGTTGCTTTTCGTGGGAAGTGGACTGGAGAGCTTCTTACACAAGCTATGTAAAGTGATAGGACTGAAGGAATGGTTGAGTGTTGGCCTTTTCTTCTCATAAAAATCAGACCAAGATCTTTTCTCAAGGTAGAGTGTGAGAGTGAAAGAGTGAGGTGGCCCTTTAGCTTTGTCTTTCAAGAACCTTCTAGGCCCTTCTTGTAAAGATCTGGCCAGCCAAGTGGGGGTACAAAACTTAGCCATGAAGCAATCCTATGGTGACCAAATTCGTGGGCCTAAACCGAATGGGCCTAAATTTTGGAGTTTAAAGAGGGTTTGGGTTGCTATCAAGCCCAAATCCAATATCACTTGGTCCAATCAATTTCTCAAGGTTAACAAGGTTGGATAATGATGTTCTAACACAAATTTGAAGGATTAATAGCATGTGGAAGTGATTTAATCAAGTGATTAAACACAATGCTATAAATCGGATTAGAAAATGTTTAGAGGCCAACTTTAGGGTTTTGGGGAAACCGTTTAGGGTTTCGATTTCAACAAAGCTTTTGGGCTTTCAATTCGATTCCCACCATTTAGGGTTTCACTAGGATTGAAAATCTCTTTGGTCTGGCACAGTTTGGTTGAGCAGATGAAACAAGGTTTTGCTTAAGTGACATGATCTCACACCTTGATTCCTTCAAATCCAACAAACATTCCTCATGGTGCCAAGTGTCTAATATTATTCACTAAGTGTGGCTAAGATCTTGCCAAGTGTCCAAATAAAACTTCTCTAATCTAATTTGGACATTCCACACTATGATTTTGAAATACTGCAATTGGTGCGCTTATCGAGGTTACTATTCACTCCGAAAAAATGAATCATAAACTTAACACTAAAAATTCATAAAAATTCATATTAACCTATAGTGAAAATATTATACCGAAATTCAACCTCGAAGTGCCTCTAAAAATAATTTCACAATTTACAACAGACGTTTCGTCCGGAATTATGAAAATATGATATTGCGCCATAAAATTCTAAATAATCCACTGAGTCTAATGGCGTGAACCATAATGCATTCTGACACTTCTAACCACCTCAAATAAATAAAACTTATATTTCTAGTACCATAGTGAGTGATAACACTGACTATGTTGACAGACTAAAACCTATGCGATTGGTCAATTCGTAAAAACTTATGGGGTTTTCACGAGATTCCTAAAGTCAATAGAAATTCCACCAATGAATTTCTAGCAGGCTGTTACCGGAGCTGCATTGTGGTTGAGTTGTGATTATTACTTGGAATTAGGGGCCTTTCGAGTGAGATTGATATTTTGGTTATTTGTGTTTGACGTGGACTTTGGTGGGTGTTTTGGTAATTGTAAAAATTAGTATATGGTATTTTTGGGTCGAAATACGAGCTGTCCAAATTACTATTAGTAGTATTAGTGAGTTGTTTTTGCCATATTATGGGTTGAGATTATGAGTATTAATTATTAGATGGACATTATGTCAACTATCGTTTAATACTCAGTGTATATTTTGTTTTATGAATAGGTGACGAGACTAATAGAGGTAATTTTCGAGGCTTAGATAATTCGCTACAAGAGTCAGGTAAACGGGGTTCCTATGCTGGGTTTTATACAAGTTAATAAGACTGAGGTTGATTTTATGAAAACTTGCATAATTTGTGTTGTGTTGGGAACTTGTGAAAACAAAGATCAATCTCGGTCTCTTATCTGCATTATTCATGAAATCTGTGTGAAAAAGGAAAATATATTCTGACATGCATTGTGTAGACATGAGCTAAATTCTGTCATGTGGTTTCTGAGATCTGAAAAAGAGCGATATTGAGAATATGAAAAATTGTGCATTTATTTGTTCTGGCTTTTGTGTTCAGCGTGTGTAAACTGTTCTGATTCTATTTTGGTACTCTGTATTATTTTGATATAACATCTGAAAACCATTGGGATGGTGTACTGGTTTTCGTATCTGACTCTGTCTCTGCTTTGCTCTGCTCTGTTTGGGTTGGTACCAACTTCTCTGTCTCTGAGTGCACCCACTTTAGAAACAAAGTGGTTTTATTGTGGTCTTTCCTGTGTGCACACTCGGGGCTCCGAGAAGAATAAAGGAAAGATTTCACCTCTGTCTCTGCCTGGTTTGGCCACAGGGTTAGCACAACCCTACCACGGGGTGAAACATGGTCTCTGCTCTGTTGATGCTCTGTTTTGATTTGATGATGATACTCAGTTTATGTTATGCCAAAGTATTATGAGTTTCACTTGTCTTAAAAAACCATCGCTCTGTTATTTTGGAAATATGTTCTGTTCTGCATGATAACTCTGGAAAATATTTTGTCTTGCATACTCTACTTTATAAATGCTCATGTTTGCACGCTAGCATATGATTTCTGCTTACTGAGTTGTTGATAACTCACCCCTATCATTATAATATTTTTCAGATGATGTGGTAAGTCCAAATGAGGACCTGGATTAGAATGCTGCTTGTGTTTAAGAAGATGTTGGTAGAAGAAAGACTTCTGGTGTTATTAGTCTTAATGTCTTTGGGTTTTTATGAGTCTAGTAAGATTTATGAATTATTTAGTTGATTTTTTATGACTATCGGGAGGGTATGGACCTCTTTGATTATTATTATTGCATTTAAGATTGTGTGGAGATTGTAATGAGATTATTGAGAAGATTTGAGATTGATTTCATTTATGAAGTTTCTGGAGATTTTTCTTTGGATGTGTTGGGAGACATGTTTATGAGTGACAAGTAGTAATTCACCAAGCCACCCGGGTTTGGGGCGTTACAGGAAGTGTATGGCTAGAATGGTGGTAAGGGGCACACGGCACTAGTGAGGAACTTGGGTTGGCGCCACTTGGAACTTGGGTTTAGGGTTTGGGAAGTGGTGATGGACGGCTAGGGTTTTGGAATTAGGGTTTTGGTATGGGCGGCTAGAGTTGGACGAGTTGGATAGTTGAGTGAATTTAGGAAAGTCTCCTAAATTCTTGGAACTCAAATGGGAAGTGTATATGGCTGGCTATGGTAAGGACTTGGTCAATTAGGGTTCCTAAAATGTGGGAACACTAATTATGGTAAGTGGAGTGGACGGCTAAGGCAAGTCTCAATAAGGCAAGTGGTTGCCGAATTGGACTTTGCACCAAGGGGGAAAGTGTGTTTCGGCTAGGCTAGGGTTTGAAGAGGCAAATCAAATATGGAAATTTGACAAACAATGTGTTGGTCGACTTTTGTGGCTTGGATTAATTGGAAGAGCAAAAAAATTAGATGAACACCAAGAACACTATGATGAACACTTAAGAACAAAAGCAACAATACTTATGAACTTAAATGAATAAAAGAACAAACAAGATAATTCAACACTTGATTCATGAATTGCACAAGAATTGAATAAACCTCATATATTGATAAACACAACTTGGATTCACGAATTTCACCAAGTTGCAAAGAAACAAGATAATTGAATTACACCTATTCAATGAATTGCAAGGTGTAATCCTCTCTTTGGGATTCACAGATTTCACCCAAAAAGCCCAAGTGCAAAGGCACCGTTTATGATCTCTCAAATAATAGTCCTCTCTCTAAGAGTTTTGCCAAAAGATTCTAAGGCAATTGCATAAGGTTTTATTTATAAGCAAAACAATTTGGAAACTCCCAATAGGTTCCTTGAAATTAAATAAATAAATAAAATTAAATAAATAAAGTAAATGTCATGATAGTGGTCATGGACCAAATCTAGCCGTGGCATGCATGGCCCATGATGGGCTAGGTTGGTGCATGGTGGTCTTCGGGTTGGTCCATGGTCAGGTGGTGCGGCATGGCTTGCTGATGGTGAGCCATGTTGGTGCGCTGCATGGCCCAGGCTGGTGGCCTCGGCGCTGACTACATGGCATGGGCCGGAGCCATGTGCTGGATGGCATGCCTGGTGGGCATGCCACTGGCCTGCTCTACAAGGCACGGGCTTGGGCTATGCGCTGAATGGCATGTCGTGAGGCATGCCACTAACCTTGCTGGGGTGCGGCAGGATGGTGGGCATGGGTGTGTTCGAGCGCGCACTGACTGGCCTGGCTGGGCTGGCCATGTAGCACATGGATGTGCGCATGGCCTTGCGGCACCTGGGCACGCACAGGGCCACGCGGCCCATTAGCGTGCGCACGGGCCTGCGCACTGGAATGTGCGTGGGCGTGCGGCGCGCTGTTGTGTGCCATGCCATGCGCGTGGGCTGTGCTGCGCGCATAGCTGCGCTCATGGGCAAGTCCTCCATAGCCTCGCTAGCTTGCATGCTAGGCGCCCCGTGAGTGCCATCGCGCAGGCCAAGACATGCATGCATGCTAGGCGCCCCGTGCGTGACCTCCCACGAGCCAAGGCATGGTTGTGGGCTAGCCAAGGTGTATGTTCCCACCATGTACGACATCTCTAGAGGCAACTCGACATGGGGGTCTAACAAGTAGACAGAGGTCCCCGGTGAAGGGAGCACACTCGCTAACCTGTAGGCCAAACCTGCCCTCGTCGGGGAAGATCCATCAAGATCCTCGAACGACAGGCCGCTTTCAAGAAAAATTCTGCTCATCATCCTTACACCACACACCAAACATAATTTTTTAATTTTTTTCTTTTATTAAATGTGTGGTGTATAGATGATGAATAGAAAAATTCAACTAGTTAATGAAGAATGTAATTAATTTTTTTTTTTGAAGTGTGGTGTGCTTGGATGATGAGTAGCAAAACTCTCATTAAATGCAGTAAGACATCCCCTTAGGAGAGTTCTGCAAGATGAACACGTCTCTATCCGAGAGAGTTCATCGAGAACCTTAGCAAGTCACACTGCATTAAATGCATAGGTGCACCTACTCGGGAGAAGGAGACGGACAGGAATGGCTTGTAGAGCCAGAGGGGTTACCGCATTAGATACGACGGTATGTCCCCTCTAGAAAATGTCAACCACCGAACTATTAACAAACAGCAAATGAGATCCACAATAGGGGAGTGGAGGATACAAAAGGCAAAAAGGGGGAAATCTAAATGTGGGTTGATCGCCATCTGTCGTTATTCTCTCTTTTGAATAATCAATTATATCGCCTCCAATGGGGGCTAACTTAGGCATTGGAGGTACCTCCGGCCTAAGAAGTCGTGCTAGGTTTCTTAATTTCAGGAGTGCACAGGTGACTGGAATAGGGCAGAAGCAATCATGGGGTGCGAAATCCATCTTTACCAGTTTGGCGCCGTCTGTGGGTTCGACGGAATTCAACGTGCCTTTCGGATGCATACAACGACACACTCTTAAGCAACCCTCGACGACAAGGTTATTATTGCGGGTCAGTGAACAAATGATGGTATGGATAGGAGGTTCACAGAGATGGAGGAGAGGTTGAGAACGATGGCTTTCAAAATGGGTAGCCACCAGAGGGAAAGTCGAGCTTTAAGACGGAAAGATATGGGGTCCAGTCGTAACGTGCAAAACAAAGCGAGGTCCGTGGGTGGAGGTATACCCACCTTTGAGGACAAGGAGAAGAGGAAGATGCATGACGACCTGCGTAACTGCATGGGTAACTACGAGGAGATGGCCAGGAGGATAGGCTCATCCTCCTCGGTCCAGCACATACTGAATACAATGGACCTGCCCTACAGCGTAGACATCATGATGGCACCGCTCTTGCCTAAGTTTAAGGTTTCCCAAATTGAGCAACGGGTCCCACAATTCTCTCTAGCCCTTAGAGACACTTAAGGCCCACATGACACTCCATGGTTTCCGTAGGGAAGGCATGTGCTGAGCCTTCCCCTTGACCCTCAAGGGAATGATGAGAGCTTGGTTTAGAGCCTTACAATTGAGTTCCATCGACAACTACGAGGAACTGGGCCAACAATTCCTAACCCAGTTTCTAGCGAGCCAGCGAAGGAAGCAACCAACTGCCTACCTACTTACGGTGAAATAACAGGAGGACGAGAGTCTCAAGATATACCTTACTAGGTTCAACAAGGAGTGTATAACAAGGGACGATTAGGATGAGAGGATTACGCTAGCGACAAATCTGGGAGGCATTTGACCCAGGAGCCCATTCATGGCAGAGTTAGCAAGGAAAACTCCAATGACATTACCAGACTTCATGGATAGGGCCGGTGACTTTGTTAACGTGGAACAAACCCTAAAGGCCCTGACTACCTTGAGCGAACCCGAATTGGGACCAACATGATAGGGATCAAAGGAGGACAAAGGCAACAAGAGCCGTGAAAAGGTGCGAAAGGGGATGAAATATCCGTACGAGATGGGGAGAGAAGGGGAAGTGTCCTCTTGGGGCCAAGTCTGAACGTTTGAGCAAGAAGTAGAGAACGCCCACAAAGGGCTCCCAAACAAAATGAGTATGGTTTGAGGCTCCCCCGTTTCTTTGCCTATCACAGGACGAAAGATTATGTTTATGATATCATATAGATACAACAATACTTGAAGGTAGATAGCTGTGAAGTTTTTTGTGTTTTATTTGATAGAGCAGGAAGAGTCTTTTTTGGAATAGGCATGGAGTTGATAGATTTCTTTTTTAGTACATAAAGTATTTAGAAACTTTTGGATTTCAAATTTGATTTTAACTTAGCATTATATTATATAATGAATGAAATATTTTGGTCAGGTTTGGTTGTACAAATCATCTCATCTCATCTTATCTCACATCATCTAATCATTAGAACTTTCTCAAACTCCTATATAAAATACAATAAATTAAAAATTCAAGTTTTTCAAATACCAAAACAGCAGATCAGAAAAGTTAGCTCATTGAATAGCTTTAGGAAATGAGTGAATCTATTCATCATCCATTTTCTCATCATTCTCGCATCATCCTATGATGTGGCAAAGGAGGCCTCGACTCCCTCCTCCTCCTCTATCTCCTTCCCTCATTCCTTCATTCACCCACCTTGTCTATCAAGATTTCTTTTACTTAGTTTTATTTTACTTTCTTCAAGGTCGAAAAGGAAAAATCTATAGCTTTTCGATAACTCTCGAGAGACACACGTGGTACAAGCAGATTCTGAGGTCCAAAATCATTTGGAGGAAAGTGGTGATTTTGAGAAAATCACCGAGCGTGGTTCTCACACATCGCCCACATTTGCGCATGGTCCTCACACTCCATCCCTTCCGGTAGTTCTTCTGTACTCAAGTGCCAGATCACCGAACTCGACACCACCAAACCTTTTAGATCTGACCTTTGCGGCTGAAAAGAGACAAGTGTGTTGCCTTCACAGGCTGTTAGAGATTCCGACGTCTATCGGAGTTGGTCCAAATTGTAATCCGTCCTTTTTCGCATCTATCTTACTTCTTTCCTTTTTGGTTTCTTTATTGTTAATTAAAAAAAAAAGTTCATCTCTCATACTTTTTTTTTTGTAGAGGTTGAGTCATTTCTTTCTATGAAGGGTGAGGTTGAGTCTTTGTTTAGTCAGAGAGTGTTGTCTCTTGGACCTTTCTTTGTAGAGAGTATCAGCAATACTGAAGACTAGACCAATCACAAAAGGAAATAGTGTACTGGTGGAGCTCTAAATGCATTATTTTAGTTTATGATGTCATGTTTGATATGAGGACATCCTAGAATATATTCGATCATGGATGTAAGTTTCTCTGATGAATGAATGATGACATTTTCATTAAAAAATAGATTGTCAAATTAATCGAGTCATCAAATAATATGCATGGTTGCAAATTAACTCGATTAAGGCAATAATTATGTGTTGATCAAACCTAGATAATTTGCTCGGATTCTATTTCTAAATTATTTGTGGAAGGGATATTTAGGTCCCTCAGTTATAAGCCCATGACTGGTGGACAGGTTCAACCTATGGGCCATTGGGGGACGCACTGTCCATAAGCCCTTGTGACCCATGGGCTTAATCGTATGATATGATAATACCGATAGGTCAAGATGGTTATCTCGTCCGCTTATTACTGGATAACTAGTTCTTATCTATGTCCTCAACCCCTCTATAAATAACACCTAAACGTAACGCTAAACTCTAACTTTGGATTATATACGCATATTGAGATCACGTTTCTCTAACTTAGGCATCAGAGCTCCCCTGCGCGATTAGTGTCGCCCTCTCATCTGTTGCGGGTCATCCTAGCAGTTGATGGTGTGAAACACGTCATTTACAGTAGCGCCATCCGTGAGATCTCTACAGACTTCAGCATGATTTTCACATGCTAACTATTATGCGATCTCAAGCAACCCGTGATCAAGAGATGATTGCGGCGGAGATAGAAGCAAGGTTGGCAGAAGCCGAGCAAAAGCTGAGAGAGGCTGTGATGGTAGTTGAGCAATTACAAAAGGAGAACGAAGAATTGAAGCGGTAGAACGTTGCTACACCACTTTTCTTGAATGGGCAAGTGGAAGGAGATGCAAACAGTGCAGGAGGCATGAACAATGAAGAGCTGGAAAAGAAAAGGTTACATGATGAACTGCATAGCCTCGTTGACAAGTATGAAGAGATGGCAAGAAGGATGGGAGGGTCCTCTTCAATGGAACAGTTGCTAAACCGGACTGGCCTCCCCTACAACGAGGAAGTAATGGCGGTACCCCTCCCACCCAAGTTTAAGGTTCCGTAGATCGACATGTATGACGGGTCGCGGGACCCGCTAGATCACCAGGAGAAATTCAAAGCGCACATGACCTTCCATGGCTTTCTCGGGGAAGTGGCTTGTCGGGCCTTCCGATTAACGCTAAAGGGAATAACACAAGGTTAGTTTGGGACCTTGCGTCCGGGATCCATTAGTAGCTTCAAGGAGTTAGAAAGACAGTTTCTAACACAGTTCATGACGAGTAGGAGGCGCCGAAGGCCAGCCGCCTATCTGCTCACCATCAAACAAAGAGAAGGAGAGAGCCTGAAATCATATATCACTCGCTTCAACAAGAAGAAGTTGATCATAGATGATCAAGACAAAAAGATCACACTAGGGGCCCTCCTAGGGGGTATTTGGCCGCGGAGCCCATTTATGGCTAAGTTAGCCAGGAGGACCCCCTCCACCTTGAAGGAGTTCATGGACAGGGCAGATGACTTCGTTAACGCTAAGGACACGTTGCAAGCTCTTTTGGAGCCAAGAAAATAGGAAGCAAAGTCGAAGGCTAGGAACTCAAACAACGCCAAGGACAAGAAGATCGGGCAAGGTTATCAAGATGGGCGGCATGAAAGATATTCCAATCAAAGAGAGCAGGGACATCACCTCATCCACAATAATCTAAGCGTGCAAGAAAACGACCAAGAGGCTAGGAAGGAAGTACCACCAGGCAGACACTCACTGGACAAAAGATTGTGCAACATTGAAAAAACTAGTTGCCAGCCTGGCGGGGAGCAGGGAGCTCAAGTGAATGTTGGCTGAGTATCTCAAGCCCATGAGAGAAGAGGGTCATGATTGTGAACCAAGACGAAGCAAAATTCCCAAACGACAGAAAAGAGAGAGAACAAAGACACGACACCCCTCGACAGCCACATGAACGGGACCAAGCTCCTTTTGGAGAAATATGCACGATAGCGGAAAGGTTCTCCTGCATAGGTGCAGCCGAGTCCAGCAGGAAGGCTCATGCTTGCACAGCAGGGTATCATGATGTGTATATGGCGGCTAAGCCTCCCAAACACCCTAGACTAAATGCCAGCCCTACCAGTTCATTCAAAAACGAAGATTGTCAAGGGGTCTTGTACCCCTGTGACGACACTATCTACACGACCAGACGGGTCCTAGTAGACAATGGGAGCTCAGCAGACATATTATTTTGGGATGCTTTAATCAAAATGGCCTACACGACCATCTCCCTTGAAGGGGTTCTCTGGAGAAGTTGTCCAACTCATGGGAGCCATCACACTGCCAGTTACGACAATGACGGATTTCCTGGTGGTCAAAGCCCCGTCGTCTTACAATGCAATATTGGGTAGACCAACCTTGAACGAGCTAAAGATAGTCACCTCTACCTACCACTTGAAAATAAAATTCCCAATAGAAACAGGCGTCGGCAAGGCTCGAGGAGAAAAAATCCTTGTGCGAGAGTGTTATGTGCAGGAGCTAAAGGCGAGCGTGCCGTGTGTGTGTGTCATAGACGGTCGAGACAAAAGGCAGCCACCCTCGATCTTGGTAGAAGTCTACTGAGGAGAAAACAACATTCATCACTGACAGAGGCCTCTTTTCTTATCGAGTGATGCCCTTCAGTATGAAGAACACTGAGGCGACCTACCAAAAGCTGGTCAATCGGATGTTCAAACATCAAATTGGTAAGACCATGGAGGTGTACGTCGATGACTTGCTAGGAAATAGCAAGGAACCAGCCCAGCACCTAGCAGACCTTAGAGAAGCCTTTTCGGTGCTGCGCAAGTACAACATGAAGTTTAATCTGGCTAAGTGCACCTTCGGGGTGAACTCGGGAAAGTTTCTCGGCTTTATTGTCTTGGAGAGAGGTATTGAGGCAAACACCAAAACAATTGATGCCATCTTAAATATGGCGCCGCCAAAAAGCCTTAACGACGCCCAACGGCTAGCAGGTAGAGTAGTTGCCTTGAATAGATTCGTATCGAGGTCCATGAACATGTGTCTTCCTTTCTTTAGAGTCTTGCGAAAGCACACCCATGGAATGAGGAATCCGACAGATCCTTCTCGGAGCTAAATCAATATCTGGCCAACTCACTCCTCTACTAAAACAACCCAATCAAAGGGACATTTTATATGTGTATCAGGGGGTTTCGCCCCACGCTGTCTCAGTGGTCTTAGTCAAGAAGAGGAAACAACATAGGCACTGGTATATTACACGAGTCATGTGCTAAGAGGTCCCGAGATCAAGTACCTACGGATGGAAATGTTGGCATTTGCACTGGTGACAGTCGCCAGGAGGTTACGATCATATTTTCAGGCTCACCCAATCAAAGTGCTAACAGAGCACCTGCTCATCAGAATACTACAAAAGTTGGACAGTTTAAGAAGATTGGTCGCAGGGTCGATGGAGCTTAGTAGTTTGATATTGACTAGTTGCCAGAAGTGCAATAAAGGGGCAAGCCTTAGCAGACTTCCTAGCCGAATGCACCGACTTCCTGGCGGATATTGAAATAGTGCATCCTAGCCTACCCTGGGCAGTGTTTGTCGATGGATTCGCCTGCCAGAAGGGGGGAGGTATAGGGATCTACATTGTTAGCGAGGCAGGTCAAGAGTACCACTAATGGCCACGCTTACTTTCAAGATCACTTATAATGAAGCCGAGTATGAGGCCCTAATAGCAGGACTCTCAATTGCTAAGGCCCTAGGCGCCAACGAGATCAAAGCCAAAGCTGACTCTCAAATAGTGGTAAACCAAGTAACTGGGGTTTCCGCCATGAAAGGGGAAAGGCTGAAAAAGTACCTAGATCGGGTGCTAGAAATTAGCAACTAGCTCACTTATTTCAGTCTCAAGCAAGTACCAAGGGCGGAAAATGCAATAGAGAATAGACTAGCCAAAGCTGCCCCTACAAAGGATGATGCGGACCTACCTTGGGAAGTACAAAGAAGGGTGATAGAGGTCCCAACAATTAGAGCACAGGTGAACCACGTTGCTATCTCGGGAAGTAGAAATAAGGGTGATACCGGTAAGCTGCCGGAGGGGAAGGAGGCGACAAGAAAACTTAGAAGGAGCATGGCGCGATTTGTCAAAATTTAGGGAATCCTATACAAGAAGGGCTTTGCCGCCCCTCTGCTAAGGTGCATCTCGCCCGAGGAAGCGCAATATATCTTAGCAGAAATATATGAAGGCGTCTGTGGTAACCAATTGGGTTGAAAGGCTTTAGCAAGGAAAGCCCTCAAGGCAGGCTACAATTGGCCCAACGCCATAAGAGACACCAAATTATTTGCAAAAAAGTGCAAACAATCGGCATGGAGGTCACAAGACCCTACGACCCCAACAGTTAGCCACCAGTGTCAAGTCAGTACTCACGGTGCAAATCAATGGGCGTGGAGGCATCAAGACCCCACATCCCCAGTAGTTAGCCACCAGTGTCGAGTCAATACTCACAGGGCAAAACCAACAATTAGCCACTAGTGTCAAGTCAATACTCACGGTGCAAATCAATGGGCGTGGAGGTCACAAGACCCCACAACCATAGCAATTAGCCACCAGTGTCGAGTCCGAAGACTCGCAATGCAAATTGATGGACGTGGAGGTCACAAGACTCCATGACCCCCTCACTTGGCCGTGACCTCTGTCAAGTCCAAAGTACTTGCATCAGAAATGGATACTTCAACATGGCCGCAAGCCGAAAGAATCCTCAAAACCAACATTTTATTTATAAAACACATCAACATTGTATTTACAGAACACATCAGCATTGTACATCAAACGTTCTAATTACAAAACCAAAGGCCAAAGTTATCATTTACAGAAAGGGCCAAACTAAGGGCAAATGTTACTAAGCAAGATGTAAGTAAGCAGACTCTATTTCAGCGATGGCGGAGTCCCACTTGGCTTGGAACAAAAGGGCAAGCTAGGAAAGGCATCGGGCATAGATTGTGCCCTAAAGCATCCACAAATTGGCAGGATGCTACGTCAGGTCGGACAACGCCCAGGTGCAGCCTCCCCAAGTTGGTCCAAGGGTTTGCCAACAATTGGGCTCGTAGGCGAGGCAAACCCACCCCTGTAGCCAAACCTGGAGGTCTGGTCTCTAACAGTCCTGGCGGCAGCCACCTGAGGATGCAGACAAACCAGCTCGCAATTGGTAGAAGCCAATTGAGACTCTAACTCCATTATTTTTGCTTTCTGCTCTTTGTTTATGGAGTCCAAACGCAGCATGGTTTTTGCCGTCTTATCCAAGTTAGTGTCGGCATTCCCCCGGCTCTTCTTATAGGCTACAAATCGTGACTCCAACCCTGCATAGTTCCCTTTTGCCTCAAATAGTTGAAGGTTGAGCTACCTACGCTCCTCTACATGTGACGTTTACACCCCAACAGCTCGTGGGTGATCCTTTTGCGCTTCTCCTCAGAGGAAGACAGTGCCTGGGTAGACTGCCAGGAGCATTGCTCAGCCTCTGCTTGCAACTTCCGAGAGGAGACTAGCACCTCACTCAGGCTGGATACTTGGGCTTGGGTAGATGCCTGTTCAGACTCTGCAAGTTGCAAAGCAAAACTATTGCGGGCTTGAAGGGATTGGGCACAAAGCAATCTGCCCTGTAGCTCACACAGCTCTTCACAGAGAGACTCGAGGTCAGCTTCTAAGGTACAAATGTGCCCATTAGCTTGTTCCAGGTAGCACTCAACCTCAGTCTTCTAAGCCAAAAGACGCGCTCTCTCCTTCTTGGCGAAGAACCATTGAATTCGCCTCTCCAGCAACTTGTCTTCCAAGTGGGCACGATCATTCACAATCCAAGCCGTTAGGTCATCCACTCCCTGCACAATACAAAGGCCAAAAAAGGTAGTCATTACAAGCAAGAACATCCAACAACCAAAGAAGAAGAACAGGTATGAAGCGAGACAATACCAGGGACAAGAAACCCTTCAAGCATTGAGACATCGCTGCCACGGGCCCAAAGGGAGGAGGGGGACATTTGGGCTCCTCCCCCTCGAGCTGACGCCTGAGTTCCCCCTAAGAAGGAGTACACTAAAGCAAAAGAGGGGCTGCAGGAACTTCTGGCTCAGACACAAACGCACCCCGACCTTCACCTTGGTCCCTGTCACCATGGTCGCTAGGGCAGCCACCAATAACTCTAAGTGGACTGGCCCCATCTCTCCCTCTTTTCCCATCTTCCAAGGATGAGCCACCCCCCTCTTAGGGAGTTGAGGAGTCCCCATCACTGCCAAAAGAAGAAGGGGAATGGGAGGGAATAGAGACCCTCTCTTGATCTGTGGGTGGGGCTCACCACCCGAGATAATTGCTGGTAGGGAACTGGGCTTGGAATCTTTCCCACTACAAGCTTCAACACCACCGTCGCCTTTGACATCAGTCTGGGCGCCCCCAACTTGAGGGGTGATAGCTTCAGGAGTGGCCATGCCAGACGCACCCATGGAAAATGTGTCGTAAATATGTACAGAAATCTCGCTGACACTAGAAATTGAAGTTGGGGAGAGAAAGGTATGGAACTCGAAAGGGGGAGTACCCACTGAACTAGACTCTTTCGAAGGCAAGTCAAAATCGAAGGTCGTCGCTAAGTCAAGAAGGGCTTGCCTCGTGAGCCCATTGAGGTTGTTAATACCCGGTGATGTGGGCAGCAACACCCTCACAGGACAGGCTTCGGGCGCCTCACTCCCAACAACAACATTGGAACCAAAAGTCGCGGCCCCTTCTGATTCCACTTCCACCTCCATGGCGGGCTCCGTAATTTAACCCTCACTGCCGTCACAACGACAGGGGCATTTTTGGGGACGCTCAGCATAAGAAGGAGCATGCCTCTTTGCCAAAGGTGTCACGACCTTATGTTTACGCCCCCTATCCCTACACCACCATCATTTTCTTTAGCCCAATTAAGGACTATATCAACGTGAGAGCGTTCTTTATCACTTAGCTCTAACAAGAGGCTTTTGTCGTCAGGGACTTTAGCCCAATTCGCAAGAACGGGGAAATCTTGAACGTGCCTTTCAGAGGTTGGAAATTTCCAACCTTCACCAGAAAGAAATAAAAGTTTTCTTTGCCATTGTTTGGCATTAGAGTGGCGGGGCTCAAACGCTGCCAAACGTTGTGAAGGGAAGCGAAAACTACAGATGTTACCTGGTAGTCCCTTGACAGAATAAAAGGATAGGAATTCCTTGGTGGTAAAGTCTGGGTACGTCTCCCCTAAGGGCTCCAAGGTCATGCGGAAGACTATGCACGAGCACAACAAAACACGCTATGGATGCAAGTGAAGTTGAGTAGGAGCCAACCCAAAAAAGTCCAAGACATTGCAGATCGGGTGAATGAAGGGGAATCGCAACCCGTGCGCTAGGGCACAAACTGGGAGGGCAACAGATCACACGTACCCTTCCTTAACAGCACATCCTCCCTCTGAAATAAAAAGCTTTACAGAATGAGGGATGTGATAGGTGGACCTCAACTTCGATAGGTCCCATCTAGTTAGAGTGGAATGCCAGGTGAATCCTTCGAAGAATGGAGGGGCTCGACTGTCGGAAGACTCCGCGGTGGTGTGGGAAGAGGCCCTCTCCGGAGTCTGGGTCAAAGGTTGGTTACGGGTACATGAGGAGCCGGGGTTAGCCATGAGAGAGGATGCGAGAAGGAAAATGAGAGAGATTGTGAGCAAGAAAATGAGAGAGAATACAAAAATGCAAGAAGAGATATGCCACAGATGGGGGGGAATGAAATGAATCAAGAAAAGAAAGAAAGGGTAATGTTGAGGAGGTTCTTGGGAAGTCAAACGGATGACAACGCCAACGGTTACCATTCTTTTCAATGGGAAAGAATAAAAGCACGCAAACAATTATGATTTTTGGGGTGCGACGACAAGTTTAGACCACACCTTAGTTAATGTGGATCCTCCGTGGGGTAGAAGGAAAGTAAATCTGATGGGCACCTACCTAACCTGAGCAAGTGGGGTAAGGTGCTTTCACGCGAATTGAAAGGATATGAAATAAATTAATTCCCTTTATGCCAGCATATAGGAAATTAGCGAGTTAATTGGAGGAGATATTTAGGTCCCTCGGTTATAAGCCCAAGACTGGTGGACAGGTTTAGCCTATGGACTCAAGATTGGGGGACGCACTGTCCATGAGCTCATATGACCCACGAGCTTAACCGTGTGATATGATATCACTGATAGGTCAAGATGGTTATCTCGTCTGCTTATTACAGGATAACTAGTGTTTATCTATATCATCAACCTCTTTATAAATAACACCTAAATGTAACACTAAACTCTAACTTTAGTTTATATACTCATATTGAGATCATGTTTCTCTAACTTAGGTATCAGAGTTATCCTGGGAGACTAGTGTCGCCCTCTCATCTGTTGCAAGTCATCCGAGCAATTGGTGGTATGAAGCACGTCATTTACAATTTGAGAGCTTTATTTTTCTTTTTTAAGCTTTTTGTGGCTTTATAAAAAGGTGGTCACTTATGCTAATATATAACTTGTGAATCGATCAGGAAAACAGAAAAAAGAGAAAATATTAATGGAGGGCTTGTGATATTGCCCACGTATTAAAAAATAGGATGTTGCTACGTCAGGATAGGATTTTGAGAAATCCTGATCTACTGATTAGTTAAAATATTTTTTTTTATTTTTTTTACTTTTACTTTCTCCATTTTTTAAAACTATTTAGATATTTTCTTTTAAAAAATTACATATTCATTTAAAAAAACTTAATTATTAAGTAGAAAAACAAATTAAAAACACTTGATTATTTAGAGATTCTGACCTAATTCGAGTTTTAAATTCACATCTTTCATTTTATAAAGAGCTATAAAAATGTTTGTCTGTATCATTAGTCAAAACTTATTTTTAAGGAAAGTTATATCATTGGCTTTATGCCATGCACAAGACAAAAACGCCAATGCATCATGCATGACATTATGAACATAAACAACGTCAGCCTCCTGGCCCCCCAAAAATTCTGATATTTTTAATTAATTTAATTAAAAAATTATGTAAAAATAAAAATAAAAGAATATTAGTTGTGAATTTATTTAATCCTAAATATGTTTTACTCTCCATAAATCATATATATACTCATTGATTCATTAAGTAAATCCAAGTTTTTGAATTTGATTTATTATATTGCATGTACGTTTAAATTAGTTTTAAATATCATAATATGACTTTTCATGAGTCATTTTCTTTGCCTTTTATTTTGAAAACTTAAGTTGAACAATATGGACAAGGTATGAATTTTAAAATGATAAATATTGTTAAGACTAGATAGGTTTTAAAATAAAAATAAATTGAACAAACGTTTTTAATATTTAAATAAATAACGACTTTCTTGAAAAGGAATATGTTAATTAATTTTTTTTATTTGTTACATTTTACATTCAAACTTGAAACTTAAGTCTTATATACTTACACAAGTTTTTAACTAATCTTTTAATTGTTGTTATACACTAGGCCAGGAGATGACCTGCACATGAAGGCAATACGTTAACTTTTTTTGAGTCCATTTATCTCAGACATCTTTTATATTTTATAGTAAATATTAAAAAACGATGTTTTGCTTTATATATAAATGGTCCACGCAGTAAAAAATGGAGGGCTACTCGTTGTCTATACTTTTTATTATTTTTTTAGTGGTTGAAATGTTATTATCATCTGCGCATATTTAAACCCGACGGGAAGGTTCATATGCCAGGAATAGTACAAGAAGTTGCCATAAACAAGAAAAAAAACACTGATCTCGTAATTAAATAGCTTTGTTCCATGAAAATTTTAATATTCCAGCTACCACCGGATAAAGCTTGAAATTCGACTCTGGATAAAATTAGAACTATCCTGATGGCTAGTTAATCAACAAAAACTAAAGATTGCGATTGTGAAAAGATGTAAAACAAAGAGAAAATTCAGAAAATATTGACTAATCATAAAATTTGAAATTATGTTATAAAACCCACAAGTCAAGCTTAAATAGCTTCAAAACTCAAGATTATGAGAATTTTTTCAAAAAAAGAAAAATCCAAATTATTGCATGAACATGAAATACATAAACAAGCAAAACTTCAAAAACTTGGAATGAAATATTTCCTAAGAATGCAAAAATGAACGTAAATAAAGGATTTGGGGAAAAAAAAAAACAGATCCAAGCAAGATGAAGCTTTTCTTGCCATATTTTTGTATATTCACCTTCTCAAGATAGTCCAAAGCATACGTGATTTGTTGTCAGCCTAAACGATACATTTCCAAAGTAGTATAAATGCAATTAACAAAGACATTTGCTTTCCTTGCATGGGCTTGGTCCTTCTTCTTCGAGTAGCTCCCTTGGGGCTAATTCAACGTCAAAATCTACGGTTCTGATAAACAAAAGCATAGATAGGTTAAATAGTTATGACAAGACAATGCACGTGAAGATATAATATACAATTTGATGTAAGAGATTTGTGAGCATGTGTATTTGTGTGCTGCGCCAATGAATCACCCTCTAAGCAAAACACATGCATTCATAGTAATGATGAAGAATCACCCTTTGAGTAAAACACAAGTATATAAGCATGATGAGGAATCATCCTCTAAGGAATTACCCTTCGTGCAAAACTCAAGTATGTATATCCCCGAAGCGAGGAATCATATCTTTTGAAGCATGTAAGACTCATCATATCAAATCGTATAAATTCTCATCGCATAAAGTCTTATCCCATAAAATGCTAAGCAAGGGAAATCACTTCACTGTTCGGCTTAGGGAATCACTCCCACCCAACCAACGTGCAAGCTGATTCGCTTGTTTCAAATCATCCAATATACATACCGAAGTGTACATATTGCACCTGGGGCATATTCTACCTAGCCAACTAACTCGAAGACACCACACATGATACATCTGGGGAATCTCTCGACTCGTCTATCAAATGAGGCCAATATGAAAGCGTTTCACCCCAATCATCGCGAGACAATCTCTCTACCTGTATGTGACTTTTCAGGTGGGGTATGGGTCTCTGTGTACAACACTGCTACCTTTTGGCATTTCCATGTTGTCCCAAAAAGCGCTTACGTCCATCTGGATCTTGTCATTGATTGTTGCTCGCCTTAGGTTCATATTTCACTCAAAATGACCATATCTCATTCAAAACACTATTTTTGGTATTTCACCTTCCCTAATCCTCAATTGGTGATAACCAGACCTAAGATCAATTTTAGAAAATATGGCATCTCCTCACAACTAGTCAAACAAGTCATCTATCATTGGTAGAGGGTATCTATTCTTGATAGTCACCTTATTCAACTCTCGACAATCGATGCACATCCCAAGGGTTCTATATTTCTTTCTAACAAATAGCATTGGTGCCTTATCTATAGGAACAGTCCCAGGTTCCAACTTGATAAAAAATTTGACTTCCCTAGGAGGTGGTAAATCTGGCAATACTCCAAACACTTATGGGAACTCGCTTACTACCGGTATACCTTGTACCTCCTTAGGCTCATTCTCCTTAAGCACAAATAGGCCTTGGAACTACTCACCAACTCCTTCTTGGCTTGTAGCAAATTAATTATACCTTGTATTGATCGTAACCTACTTCCTTGGAATACACAATCCTCTATTATAGGCACACAGAATCTTACCGTCCTTTATTGATAATCTATCAAAATGCTTAAATAACCAATCCATGCCTAAGATAACATCCAAACCCAATAACAGATCCACTTCCAAGATAACTCAGCCTATCTCCAAAGGACATTTTGCAACCATTTTGGTGTAGAATACCGTCTCTTCATTAGACAATGCTCTGGAAACGTAAGTCATATAACCCAAACCTATGGCTTTCTAGCTTAACCCTCACCTATCATACATAGAACAAGCCTATAGTATTCTAAAACTCAAGCTTATGATACTAAAGATCAAATCCTACTTCTGTAGTACTATTCCTACGATGGATTTACCCAGAGCCATGTAGATGTTTTGATACCAAGTTGTGGTACGCCATTCATTGGTAAAAGACCTGGCAAGAATCCGTAGTGCCAAGGATGCTTGTGTTTAAATTGGGAATAGGCATGAAATGTTCAAATGGAAGTGCATGTGTAAGTAAAAAGACATCTAAATTGCAGCGGAATAAGCAAGGGTATAGTTAGAGACTAAATATTGGTCGTACCAAAGGACTAAACCACAAATAGGTTCATTCATTAACTTCACAAATATCTGTATGCCACTTCATTTCCCAAATAATGTTATACAATACCATCCATTACTTTCCTACATCCAGGTAAGACAAGCCATACATGCTTTGTCACCTTGCTAAATGATACATATCTAAAGTAGTACAAATGCTATTAATAGAGACATGCCTCCATTGCTATTCCTGGGGAGGGTTTGGCCCTTCCTCTTGGGACTAACTTTGTATCAAAATGTAAGGTTTCGATAAACAAAACCATAGGTAGGTTAAACGGTTATGACAAGACCGTTAATGAGAGACAATGCACATGAAGATGTGTTGGGGTGTGTTTGGAGACTAATTTTGGAGCTACATTAAGAAATAGAGGTTTGCTTGACCTACCCTCTATGTGAGCTCGAGCGAAGCTCAACCCGTCAGTTCGCTCGACATGCGCTCGACAGTGAGCTCGAGCAAAGCTCAACCCGTGAGTTCGCTCGAGTCCCGCGCGAAAGTGAGATCGAGCGAGACACAAATCTTAGTGTTCGATTGAGTACCGCTCGACACCTCGCTCAAGCCAATTGTGTTTTGGTAGTTCACTAGATGCGCGCTGGACATGCTGCTCGAGCGAAGAATTCAAATTTTGCCAGATTAGGGTTTCTAGCACCTTTTGATATATATATGTCATATTTGACTTGTTTTGTACGACTTTTATCATATTTTAAGAGAGAATAATTGTCAAGAGAATGCATACTATGTGAGAGAGCAAAAATCCCTCGAGAGTGTGAGTTGAGATTGAGTGATTGTAATCTCCTCGAGAGTGCGCTTGATCGTGATTGCTTCTATTTTATTTGTCATCGTTGGTGTGCGTGTTTTGTATAACATTACACAACAACTGGTATCAAGAGCCAAGGTCATATCTAAAGGAGAGTGATGGCTAGAGATTAAGTGAAAGCACCCAGGATCGAGAAGTTCAATGGCACTGATTTTGGGTACTAGAAGATGCAGATCGAGGATTATCTCTATAGAAAGAGGCTTCATCTTCCACTGTTGGAAAAGAAGCCGGATAGCATGGATGTTGCTGAGTGGACCTTGTTAGATCGACAGGTTCTGGGGATTGTTCGGCTGACCATGTCCAAACCAATTGCAAACAATGTCAGTAAGGAGAGAACCATGGTGAATCTTATGGCGACTTTGTCAGATATGTATGAAAAGCCGTCGGCAAACAATAAAGTACACTTGATGAAGAAATTGTTCAATCCGAAAATGTTAGAAGGTATGCTTGTAGCCCAACACTTGAATGAACTCAATACGATCACAAATCAAACTTTCTTCTGTAGAGATTAAGTTTAATGATGAGATCAGAACGTTGATTTTGTTGCCATCGTTGCCAAATAGTTTGGAGGCTACAAGGATGGTTGTGAGTAGTTCAGCTAACAAGATGAAGCTGAACTATGACGACATACGTGACATGGTCCTTGCTGAAGAGGTACGTAGAAGAGACTTGGGTGAGTTCTCGGGTTCAGGTTCGGCCCTGAATGTTGACAATCGGGGCAGAGGACATGACAAGTCAAGCTCCAAGAGCAGGGGAAGAGCAAGATGAGATCTGGGCAGCAGATCACGTGCTGGAGTTGTGGCAAGTCGGGCCACACAAAGAAAATGACAAGAATCAAGAAAGTGCTAAGGATGATGCGATGAATGTAGTGGCAGAAGAACTTCATGATGCCTTACTTCTTGCAGTGCACAGTCTGATTGATGATTGGGTGTTGGATTCAGGGGATTCGTTCCATAGCTCCTTATGTCGAGAGATCATGCAGAATTATATTACTGGTGAATTTGGGAAGATGTATGCGGCTGATGGAGAGGCTCTGGACGTAGTGGGAGTCGGTGATGTGCACATCACACTTCCAAACGGGAGCGTGTAGACTTTACAGCATGCAAACACGTTCTAAATCTGAAGAAAAACCTTATCTCTGTGGGACAGCTTGATGACAATGATTTTGCAGTTGCGTTATCTGGAGGAATTTGGAAGATCACTAAGGGTGCGCTGGTCTTAGCACATAGTAAGAGATCTAACTCTTTGTATTTAATATTAGGGTCCAATGATGTGCATGGAAATACAAGAGTGCAAAAGAGCAGGCTTGATCACGTGAAACATGTAAGGAAGCCAAAGGAAGTTAGCTTTCTCGTTCCTCATGAAAGCTTGGGAAAGTTGGCTAAGGTTGCCAAGATCGGTTCGAGACTGGATACTCCTAGTGCAGTGGGAGTTGTGAGTCGCCCAGTGGATGTGTTAGCTAAGGGCGATGTACATGGAAGACTGAAGTCGAGCTGGACTTCAATGCGTCTTCTAGCTTGAAGAAGGAAGCTGTGAGCTGCCGAGATGATAGGGCTTGGCTGGAAACAGTGGCTGCCATGTGGAGACCCAGTCTCCAAATGAGAGATTGTTGGGGTGTATGTGGAGACTAGTTTTGGAGCTGAAAATTGAGAAATAGAGGTTTGCTCGATGTGCGCTCTACGTGAGTTCAAGCGAAGCTCAATCCGTGAGTTTGCTCGACGTGCGCTCGAGCAAAGCTCAACTCGTGAGTTTGCTCGACGTGTGTTCGAGCGAAGCACAACTTGTGAGTTTGCTCGAGTACCGCTAGACATCCCGCTCGGGCCAATGTTATTTGGTCGTTTGCTCGATGCGCGCTCGACACGCCGCTCGAGTGAAGAACGCATATTTTGCAAGATTAGGGTTTTCAACACTGTTTGATATATATATGTCATATTTCACTAGTTTTATACGCCTTTTAGCATATTTGGAGGCCCAAACCACATGGTCTATACTCCAAAAGGACTAGTCAATGATATAATTAGAGTCCTATTGGAACCTTATAAAGAGTAAGAACTTCTCCTTCCCAAGTAATGTGGGATCCCATACACCACCTACCCTTATCCATATCATATGGGGGTATCACAAAAACATAGTTATTTTAGCAAGAAATAGTTATTTCATTAGAAATATCTGGTCACAAATAACTGGCCATAAATAAGTAGTCTTCTTGTAGTGAATGTTTATAAAATTAGTATTTATTTTCTACAAGATGGTCTCTAAATTGTTTGGGCAGCAGATCACGTGCTGGAGTTGTGGCAAGTCGGGCCACACAAAGAAAATGACAAGAATCAAGAAAGTGCTAAGGATGATGCGATGAATGTAGTGGCAGAAGAACTTCATGATGCCTTACTTCTTGTAGTGCACAGTCTGATTGATGATTGGGTGTTGGATTCAGGGGATTCGTTCCATAGCTCCTTATGTCGAGAGATCAAGCAGAATTATATTACTGGTGAATTTGGGAAGATGTATGCGGCTGATGGAGAGGCTCTGGACGTAGTGGGAGTCGGTGATGTGCACATCACACTTCCAAACGGGAGCGTGTAGAATTTACAGCATGCAAACACGTTCTAAATCTGAAGAAAAACCTTATCTCTGTGGGACAGCTTGATGACAATGATTTTGCAGTTGCGTTATCTGGAGGAATTTGGAAGATCACTAAGGGTGCGCTGGTCTTAGCACATAGTAAGAGATCTAACTCTTTGTATTTAATATTAGGGTCCAATGATGTGCATGGAAATACAAGAGTGCAAAAGAGCAGGCTTGATCACGTGAAACATGTAAGGAAGCCAAAGGAAGTTAGCTTTCTCGTTCCTCATGAAAGCTTGGGAAAGTTGGCTAAGGTTGCCAAGATCGATTCGAGACTGGATACTCCTAGTGCAGTGGGAGTTGTGAGTCGCCCAGTGGATGTGTTAGCTAAGGGCGATGTACATGGAAGACTGAAGTCGAGCTGGACTTCAATGCGTCTTCTAGCTTGAAGAAGGAAGCTGTGAGCTGCCGAGATGATAGGGCTTGGCTGGAAACAGTGGCTGCCATGTGGAGACCCAGTCTCCAAATGAGAGATTGTTGGGGTGTATGTGGAGACTAGTTTTGGAGCTGAAAATTGAGAAATAGAGGTTTGCTCGATGTGCGCTCTACGTGAGTTCAAGCGAAGCTCAATCCGTGAGTTTGCTCGACGTGCGCTCGAGCAAAGCTCAACTCGTGAGTTTGCTCGACGTGTGTTCGAGCGAAGCACAACTTGTGAGTTTGCTCGAGTACCGCTAGACATCCCGCTCGGGCCAATGTTATTTGGTCGTTTGCTCGATGCGCGCTCGACACGCCGCTCGAGTGAAGAACGCATATTTTGCAAGATTAGGGTTTTCAACACTGTTTGATATATATATGTCATATTTCACTAGTTTTATACGCCTTTTAGCATATTTGGAGGCCCAAACCACATGGTCTATACTCCAAAAGGACTAGTCAATGATATAATTAGAGTCCTATTGGAACCTTATAAAGAGTAAGAACTTCTCCTTCCCAAGTAATGTGGGATCCCATACACCACCTACCCTTATCCATATCATATGGGGGTATCACAAAAACATAGTTATTTTAGCAAGAAATAGTTATTTCATTAGAAATATCTGGTCACAAATAACTGGCCATAAATAAGTAGTCTTCTTGTAGTGAATGTTTATAAAATTAGTATTTATTTTCTACAAGATGGTCTCTAAATTGTTTGGGCAGCAGATCACGTGCTGGAGTTGTGGCAAGTCGGGCCACACAAAGAAAATGACAAGAATCAAGAAAGTGCTAAGGATGATGCGATGAATGTAGTGGCAGAAGAACTTCATGATGCCTTACTTCTTGTAGTGCACAGTCTGATTGATGATTGGGTGTTGGATTCAGGGGATTCGTTCCATAGCTCCTTATGTCGAGAGATCAAGCAGAATTATATTACTGGTGAATTTGGGAAGATGTATGCGGCTGATGGAGAGGCTCTGGACGTAGTGGGAGTCGGTGATGTGCACATCACACTTCCAAACGGGAGCGTGTAGAATTTACAGCATGCAAACACGTTCTAAATCTGAAGAAAAACCTTATCTCTGTGGGACAGCTTGATGACAATGATTTTGCAGTTGCGTTATCTGGAGGAATTTGGAAGATCACTAAGGGTGCGCTGGTCTTAGCACATAGTAAGAGATCTAACTCTTTGTATTTAATATTAGGGTCCAATGATGTGCATGGAAATACAAGAGTGCAAAAGAGCAGGCTTGATCACGTGAAACATGTAAGGAAGCCAAAGGAAGTTAGCTTTCTCGTTCCTCATGAAAGCTTGGGAAAGTTGGCTAAGGTTGCCAAGATCGATTCGAGACTGGATACTCCTAGTGCAGTGGGAGTTGTGAGTCGCCCAGTGGATGTGTTAGCTAAGGGCGATGTACATGGAAGACTGAAGTCGAGCTGGACTTCAATGCGTCTTCTAGCTTGAAGAAGGAAGCTGTGAGCTGCCGAGATGATAGGGCTTGGCTGGAAACAGTGGCTGCCATGTGGAGACCCAGTCTCCAAATGAGAGATTGTTGGGGTGTATGTGGAGACTAGTTTTGGAGCTGAAAATTGAGAAATAGAGGTTTGCTCGATGTGCGCTCTACGTGAGTTCAAGCGAAGCTCAATCCGTGAGTTTGCTCGACGTGCGCTCGAGCAAAGCTCAACTCGTGAGTTTGCTCGACGTGTGTTCGAGCGAAGCACAACTTGTGAGTTTGCTCGAGTACCGCTAGACATCCCGCTCGGGCCAATGTTATTTGGTCGTTTGCTCGATGCGCGCTCGACACGCCGCTCGAGTGAAGAACGCATATTTTGCAAGATTAGGGTTTTCAACACTGTTTGATATATATATGTCATATTTCACTAGTTTTATACGCCTTTTAGCATATTTGGAGGCCCAAACCACATGGTCTATACTCCAAAAGGACTAGTCAATGATATAATTAGAGTCCTATTGGAACCTTATAAAGAGTAAGAACTTCTCCTTCCCAAGTAATGTGGGATCCCATACACCACCTACCCTTATCCATATCATATGGGGGTATCACAAAAACATAGTTATTTTAGCAAGAAATAGTTATTTCATTAGAAATATCTGGTCACAAATAACTGGCCATAAATAAGTAGTCTTCTTGTAGTGAATGTTTATAAAATTAGTATTTATTTTCTACAAGATGGTCTCTAAATTGTTTGGGCAGCAGATCACGTGCTGGAGTTGTGGCAAGTCGGGCCACACAAAGAAAATGACAAGAATCAAGAAAGTGCTAAGGATGATGCGATGAATGTAGTGGCAGAAGAACTTCATGATGCCTTACTTCTTGTAGTGCACAGTCTGATTGATGATTGGGTGTTGGATTCAGGGGATTCGTTCCATAGCTCCTTATGTCGAGAGATCAAGCAGAATTATATTACTGGTGAATTTGGGAAGATGTATGCGGCTGATGGAGAGGCTCTGGACGTAGTGGGAGTCGGTGATGTGCACATCACACTTCCAAACGGGAGCGTGTAGAATTTACAGCATGCAAACACGTTCTAAATCTGAAGAAAAACCTTATCTCTGTGGGACAGCTTGATGACAATGATTTTGCAGTTGCGTTATCTGGAGGAATTTGGAAGATCACTAAGGGTGCGCTGGTCTTAGCACATAGTAAGAGATCTAACTCTTTGTATTTAATATTAGGGTCCAATGATGTGCATGGAAATACAAGAGTGCAAAAGAGCAGGCTTGATCACGTGAAACATGTAAGGAAGCCAAAGGAAGTTAGCTTTCTCGTTCCTCATGAAAGCTTGGGAAAGTTGGCTAAGGTTGCCAAGATCGATTCGAGACTGGATACTCCTAGTGCAGTGGGAGTTGTGAGTCGCCCAGTGGATGTGTTAGCTAAGGGCGATGTACATGGAAGACTGAAGTCGAGCTGGACTTCAATGCGTCTTCTAGCTTGAAGAAGGAAGCTGTGAGCTGCCGAGATGATAGGGCTTGGCTGGAAACAGTGGCTGCCATGTGGAGACCCAGTCTCCAAATGAGAGATTGTTGGGGTGTATGTGGAGACTAGTTTTGGAGCTGAAAATTGAGAAATAGAGGTTTGCTCGATGTGCGCTCTACGTGAGTTCAAGCGAAGCTCAATCCGTGAGTTTGCTCGACGTGCGCTCGAGCAAAGCTCAACTCGTGAGTTTGCTCGACGTGTGTTCGAGCGAAGCACAACTTGTGAGTTTGCTCGAGTACCGCTAGACATCCCGCTCGGGCCAATGTTATTTGGTCGTTTGCTCGATGCGCGCTCGACACGCCGCTCGAGTGAAGAACGCATATTTTGCAAGATTAGGGTTTTCAACACTGTTTGATATATATATGTCATATTTCACTAGTTTTATACGCCTTTTAGCATATTTGGAGGCCCAAACCACATGGTCTATACTCCAAAAGGACTAGTCAATGATATAATTAGAGTCCTATTGGAACCTTATAAAGAGTAAGAACTTCTCCTTCCCAAGTAATGTGGGATCCCATACACCACCTACCCTTATCCATATCATATGGGGGTATCACAAAAACATAGTTATTTTAGCAAGAAATAGTTATTTCATTAGAAATATCTGGTCACAAATAACTGGCCATAAATAAGTAGTCTTTTTGTAGTGAATGTTTATAAAATTAGTATTTATTTTCTACCAGATGGTCTCTAAAGGAAGTTAGCTTTCTCGTTCCTCATGAAAGCTTGGGAAAGTTGGCTAAGGTTGCCAAGATCGATTCGAGACTGGATACTCCTAGTGCAGTGGGAGTTGTGAGTCGCCCAGTGGATGTGTTAGCTAAGGGCGATGTACATGGAAGACTGAAGTCGAGCTGGACTTCAATGCGTCTTCTAGCTTGAAGAAGGAAGCTGTGAGCTGCCGAGATGATAGGGCTTGGCTGGAAACAGTGGCTGCCATGTGGAGACCCAGTCTCCAAATGAGAGATTGTTGGGGTGTATGTGGAGACTAGTTTTGGAGCTGAAAATTGAGAAATAGAGGTTTGCTCGATGTGCGCTCTACGTGAGTTCAAGCGAAGCTCAATCCGTGAGTTTGCTCGACGTGCGCTCGAGCAAAGCTCAACTCGTGAGTTTGCTCGACGTGTGTTCGAGCGAAGCACAACTTGTGAGTTTGCTCGAGTACCGCTAGACATCCCGCTCGGGCCAATGTTATTTGGTCGTTTGCTCGATGCGCGCTCGACACGCCGCTCGAGTGAAGAACGCATATTTTGCAAGATTAGGGTTTTCAACACTGTTTGATATATATATGTCATATTTCACTAGTTTTATACGCCTTTTAGCATATTTGGAGGCCCAAACCACATGGTCTATACTCCAAAAGGACTAGTCAATGATATAATTAGAGTCCTATTGGAACCTTATAAAGAGTAAGAACTTCTCCTTCCCAAGTAATGTGGGATCCCATACACCACCTACCCTTATCCATATCATATGGGGGTATCACAAAAACATAGTTATTTTAGCAAGAAATAGTTATTTCATTAGAAATATCTGGTCACAAATAACTGGCCATAAATAAGTAGTCTTTTTGTAGTGAATGTTTATAAAATTAGTATTTATTTTCTACCAGATGGTCTCTAAAGGAAGTTAGCTTTCTCGTTCCTCATGAAAGCTTGGGAAAGTTGGCTAAGGTTGCCAAGATCGATTCGAGACTGGATACTCCTAGTGCAGTGGGAGTTGTGAGTCGCCCAGTGGATGTGTTAGCTAAGGGCGATGTACATGGAAGACTGAAGTCGAGCTGGACTTCAATGCGTCTTCTAGCTTGAAGAAGGAAGCTGTGAGCTGCCGAGATGATAGGGCTTGGCTGGAAACAGTGGCTGCCATGTGGAGACCCAGTCTCCAAATGAGAGATTGTTGGGGTGTATGTGGAGACTAGTTTTGGAGCTGAAAATTGAGAAATAGAGGTTTGCTCGATGTGCGCTCTACGTGAGTTCAAGCGAAGCTCAATCCGTGAGTTTGCTCGACGTGCGCTCGAGCAAAGCTCAACTCGTGAGTTTGCTCGACGTGTGTTCGAGCGAAGCACAACTTGTGAGTTTGCTCGAGTACCGCTAGACATCCCGCTCGGACCAATGTTATTTGGTCGTTTGCTCGATGCGCGCTCGACACGCCGCTCGAGTGAAGAACGCATATTTTGCAAGATTAGGGTTTTCAACACTGTTTGATATATATATGTCATATTTCACTAGTTTTATACGCCTTTTAGCATATTTGGAGGCCCAAACCACATGGTCTATACTCCAAAAGGACTAGTCAATGATATAATTAGAGTCCTATTGGAACCTTATAAAGAGTAAGAACTTCTCCTTCCCAAGTAATGTGGGATCTCATACACCACCTACCCTTATCCATATCATATGGGGGTATCACAAAAACATAGTTATTTTAGCAAGAAATAGTTATTTCATTTGAAATATCTGGTCACAAATAACTGGCCATAAATAAGTAGTCTTCTTGTAGTGAATGTTTATAAAATTAGTATTTATTTTCTACCAGATGGTCTCTAAATTGTTTGGTCCCCCCCCCCCCCCCCCCCCCCCCCCCCAATCTCAGGGTTCAAAGGGATTTGTAACAGAGCTTTGATGCGTACAATAGCCCATCAATTAGTTGAACTCCTTTGGAAAAATGTTCTACCATTGCCAGAGAAACAATTCGCAATGCTGGTTCGCGAGCATTCCTTACTCTTTAATGCTGCGAGATCAGGGAATGTTGAGTTTCTAGTTATACTCATACGCTCCTATCCTGATCTTATATGGAAAGTAGACCACAAAGATCGGAGTATATTTCACCTTGCTATTAAATATCGACAAGAGAATGTACTCAATCTAATATATGAGCTAGGCGCTATCAAGGATATCATCGCATTATATGCAGACCAAGACAATAACAATATGCTGCACTTAGCGGGAGAAATAGCTCCTCCAGAGAGACTAAATGTCATAACAGGAGCAACACTTCAAATGCAACGAGAGCTATTGTGGTTTAAGGTACTCTATATATATGGTTTGGATATGTGTGCGTGTGCGCGCGTTTGTGTTTTTCCATGGCACTTTCACTTGTCATACTTACACTGCCATGGTCATTACAGGAGATAGAAAAGATTGTGCAGCCGTCTTACACGAAGATGATGAATAAAGATGAAAACAAGAAAGCTGCAGATACACCTTCTGAATTGTTTACAAAGACACACGATAAATTGCGACAAGCAGGTGAAAAGTGGATGAAGGAGACAGCAAACTATAGCATGCTTGTGGCGACATTGATTGCCACCGTAGTTTTCACTGCAGCCTTCACTGTACCGGGTGGAAACCATCAAGAAATAGGCACTCCTATTCTCTTAGAAAGCAATTGGTTTATGGCTTTCTTCATATCAGATGCAATTGCATTGCTGTCCTCATCGACTGCGATATTGATATTCTTGTCAATTCTCACGTCACGTTATGCAGAAGAGGATTTCCTTCAGTCATTACCTACGAGGTTGTTGCTTGGACTCGCAGCACTCTTCATCTCTGTTGCAGGCATGGTTGTAGCTTTCTGCGCAACTTGCTTTTTGGTCTATAACAGCAAAATGGCAAGTGTTCCAATTGTTATAATTGGGTTGGCCAGTATCCCAGTTACTTTGTTTTTTATTTTACACTATCGACTTTGGGCTGATGTATTCCGTTCAACGTATCAGTCTAGGTTTCTTTTTCGACCACGTCAATGTAAAATTTTCTTGGAAAAATCCTACGAGCTAGACAGAATCTAAAGTGTGAGACAAATGATCAAAAGATAGGAACTTTCTCTATGTATGTCTAAAATAGTTAGTACGGGGTATTACATAGGCTTTGTTTTCCGTTCATTGAGAATAATAAATGTAATGCTCACGAAAGTTCTACGATCTCTCTCCCTCATTCTCCTTAAATTTTCTTTTACCATTTCAATTTCTACTCTCTATTTTAAATTTTGTTTTTCATTGTACATGCAATAATCCTAGCTCTGGCCTCTCTCATGGAATCTTCGTCGTTATTTAACCGTACTATATTGTCTCAGATCGACATCTTTCGAGCACTTTTTTAGCTATTGGCCTTCATTATCGGATATGAAAGTACGATCTTGCGCTCAACTTTTAAACTCAAAATTCCCAAATTCCCTGCCTTAAGTTTTAGGAGATAAGATATATCAAGTCAAGTATTTGATCTTATTATTATATAAATCAAGATATTTAATTTTCATAATATCAAAATATTTTATCTTATCATGAGATTAGACTTTTATACTGGTGATAAGATATTTATCTTATCTCATGACTTTGTAATCTACTTATATAAAATGACACATGTTTTGCATTCAATTCGCTGAGAATAATAAAAATGTAGTGCGTATTTGGAATTGCTGTTAGAAACTGTTAAAAACAGAAAGTGAAGATGAGAAGAAACTGATTCTCATTGATCCATCTTGGTTACACGTGAGTCACATATATATACATTACAAAGGAAAGCAGAAAAGTAAAAAGAAGGTACTAAAAAGCAACTTGATTATGTACACAACATCAATTCAGAACTTTCTATGGACAGTATGGTAGATGCAGCTTTATGCATCATGTTCCTCATGCTTTTCTGAAATGCAACTCTGCATTTCCTCATCTATGGTTCACTTTTTCGTGCAATCACTTTTGCTGTTGCTGCTACCTCTTGTACTGCAACATACTTTGTCAACTTTATGCATGTCTTTGAGTGTTGCAATATATCTCAGCCATACTCTGGTTGCTGTCCTTGTGTAGAACCAAGTTACATTGTGTTCTGTAAGATGATACCATGGTTGCTGTCCTTGTGTAAAGCCAAATTACATTGTGTTCTGTAAGACTCCCCCTCAAGATGGGCATAGATGTTAACAATTCCCATCTTGGATAGTAGGAACTGAAATGTAGAGGTTGGTAGGGCCTTGGTGAAAATATCTGCCAACTGAAATTTTGAAGACACATGTATAGGCGTGATAATTCCAGCCAAAACCTTTTCTCTAACAAAATGGCAATCTAGTTCTACGTGCTTGGTCCTTTCATGAAAAATTGGATTCTTTGTAATGTGGATGGCTGCTTGGTTATCACACAAGAGGGAAGCAGATTGTACATGGTCAACATTAAATTCCTTTAGCAAACCGAGAAGCCATATGATCTCACAACTTGTAGATGCTAGTGCCCTATATTCTGCCTCAGCTGAAGATCTAGAAACTGTTGCTTGCTTCTTAGATTTCCAGCTTATTAGTGAATCCCCAATGAATATACAGAACCCTGTGACAGATCTTCTTGTCTCGGGGCAGGCAGCCCAATCTGAATCACTATAGGCCCTTAGATGTAAAGCTGATTTTGATGACAAGAAAATGCCTTGACCTATGGATCCCTTAAGGTACTTGAGAATCCTATAGGCTGAGTGCATATGAGATTGTGAGGGTCTGTCCATGAATTGGCTTAGAACACTTACAGCATAGGTTATGTCGGGTCTAGTGATGGTTAAGTAAATTAACCTTCCAATGAGTCTTCTATAAGCTGTGGGATCTTGGAAGATTTCCTCTGTGGTGTGACTCAATTTATGGTTCAGTTCAATAGGTGTAGAAACTGTCTTTGTGCCAAGTAGACCTGAATCTTCTAATATCTCGAGTGTGTACTTCCTTTGACAAAGGTTAATTCCAAGTGAGGACCTAGCAACTTCCAATCCTAGGAAATACTTGAGGGGTCCAAGGTCCTTAATTTTGAACTTGCTGTGAAGGTAAGATTTGAGAGAATCAATTTCTTTTTGAGAGTCACTTCCAACTATGATGTCATCCACATAGACTAAGAGAGCTATAAATCCATTGGGACTGACCTTAGTGAACAAAGAATAGTCAGATTTTGATTGGTGAAATCCAATGGCAGTGAGTGAATTTGAAAACTTTGAGAACCATTGCCTAGATGCTTGTTTAAGTCCATAGAGAGACTTATTTAATTTGCATACCAAGTTCTCCCCCTCAATCTGCTCACTCTTGATGTGATATCCTGGAGGTAATTGCATATAGATGTCTTCATTGAGGTCTCCATGAAGGAAGGCATTGTGAACATCCATTTGAGTGAGGGACCAGTTTTTAATGGCTGCTATGGCAAGGAAAACTCGAACTGTGGTGAGCTTGGCAACTGGACTGAAGGTCTCTTGGAAGTCAAATCCTTCTTTTTGGGTGTAACCTTTGGCCACAAGTCTGGCTTTGTGCCTTTCAAGAGAGCCATCTGATTTCAACTTGGTCTTATAAACATATCTACAACCAATTGCAGTTTTGTTGGGAGGTAAGGTGGTGACAGTCCATGTGTGATTTTCTTCTAGAGCATGAAGTTCAGCTTTCATGGCATCTTGCCAATGCTTAAACCTGACAGCTTCATTATAGGATTGAGGTTCATGAAGTAATGAAAGGGAAACAGAAAATGACTGATGAGAGGGAGAGAGATTTTTGTAAGTTATGTAATCATGAAGGGGATGATTTGTGGAGGAAGAAGGGAAGGGTTGAGATGCTGCAAGTTGGCAATGATATTGATGAAGGTAAGCAGGTTGATTCCTATTTCTGGTGGACCTTCGAAGAGGGAGAGGGTCAGGATGAGGTGGGGAGGCAGGTGCAGGAAGTGTGGGAGCAGTAGAAGGGGGAAGAATGGAGGTGTCAGCTGGTGAAGAAGGTTCTTCATTAGCTGGTGCAGAAAGTTCTGATGAAGAAGGTTCTTCATCATGGTGGGATTGAGTGAGAGTTTGAGAAGTTTGGGGAAATGAGAAGATGTCATCTGGTGGAGCAGGAGGAAGGACAAGATTATTGGGGAAAGAAGACAGATCATTATTTGAAAAGGAACCAGATTTGAAGGGGAAAGTGGATTCATAAAAAATGACATTTCGAGAGACAAAGGTAGAGTGAGATTCAATGTCATATAGCTTATAACCTTTGACATTAGCAGGGTATCCTAAGAAAATGCAAGGTTTAGCTCTATGTTCAAATTTGGTTCTGTTTTGTTTGGGAGTGCTAGCATAAGAGAGACAGCCAAAGACCCTAAGGTGAGAATATGAAGGTGGTGATGAGAAAAGCATCTCATATGGAGATTTGTTGGAGAGGAGAGGTGTGGGGATTCTGTTAATGATATAGGCTGCTGTTAAGATAGCATCTCCCCAGAATTGGATTGGCAATGATGCTTGAAAGAGAAGGGCTCGGGCAACATTCAAGAGATGTTGGTGTTTTCTCTCAACAACACCATTTTGTTGAGGAGTATACACACATGATGTTTGATGAATGATGCCATACTTTTTGTAAAAATCAGTCATAGCAAATTCTAATCCATTGTCAGTTCTGATTTGCTTAATGTTTTTGTTGAATTGGGTCTGTATGAGATGGAAGAAAGACTGCAGGAGAGATCTTGTGTCTGATTTTAGTCTCATTAGGAAAACCCAAGTAACTCTAGAATAATCATCCACAATTGTTAAAAAATAATGAAATCCTTGAAGAGAAGCATGGGAGTAAGGGCCCCATATATCACAATGGATTAAATCAAAAGGAAATGAACTACTTGAAACACTTGAAGGGAATGAAAGTTGTTTCTGTTTAGCCAAATGACAAACTGTACAATGAGATTTTTCTTTGGACTTTACATTAGGTACATCAGAATGAATTGAGTTCATTCTTTGAGAAGATAAATGTCCTAATCTGCAGTGCCATAAGTCAAAATCTTGATGTACAGCAGCTTGGTTGGCTTGAGCTAGACTAGATGGGCTTGAAGGTGGAATATTGGTGCTGTCTGGTGATGAAGACAATAAGTAATAGAGACCAGCATGGACTTTAGCAAGTCCAATCGTCATCCATGAAGAGAGGACCTGAATGAAACAAAGATTGTTTAAGAAAAATAGACAAGTGTCTGGCCTTTGAGTAAGTTTACTGACTGAGATGAGGTTGAAAGCAAATGAGGGAACACATAGGACATCAGTGAGAAGAAGAGAGTCTGAGAGTTTAACAGTGCCTATGTGTGTGACTTGAGCTTTTGTACCATTTGGAAGTTGTACAAAAGCTTGAATGCAGCAGGAAGAATTAGTAAAAAATGAGGTGGAGCACACAATGTGATCAGTGGCTCCTGTGTCCATGATCCATGGTGTGTGATGAAATGTATCATGCTGATCTTGTGAAAGAACAGTGAATTTATCATGACTTGTGATATTGAAAAGAGAATGGTTATGAGAGATACTAGGACTGGAAGAACAATGATGATTACCTGCCAGATTGGAGTGAGCTGCTGTCGAAGAGGCAGGTTCTGAAATAATTGGTGAGGAATGCACAGGGGGTGGCATGACAGGTTTATTGTGTTCTAAGGTCAACTGAGGGAATTGGGCATTGACAAGAGCCACGAGGTGTTGTGCTTGTGCTTGAGAGAGTTTTAACTGAGAGGTACTTGGTGCAGGAGATGCATGGCTTGCAACAGCAGCTTGATCTATAGTGGAACCATCAAGAACAACCTGGTTTGCAGAGTGAGCAGCAGGTTTTCCAAAACCATTTCCAAACTTGGATTTGGTGAATTTGAAAGTGGGTGGGAACCCTATTAGTTTGTAGCATTTTTCCTTTGTGTGTCCCATCTTCCCACAATGTCCACAAACCAAATCTGTTTTCTCCTTTTTCTTTGAGAAATTCTGATAAACAAGCAAGGCAGATGGTTCTGTGGTGGGAATAGCTATGTTTCTTGCTTGCCTTTGCCTCTCTTCTTGTAAAATAAGTGAAAATGTCTTATCTAGAGAAGGCAAGGGGCTTAACAAGATAATTTGCCCTCTAACAGCATCATAGCTATCATTTAAACCCATTAAAAATTTGAAAACATAGTCCCTCTGTTGGACTTCACCAACATTTCTTAAAGCATCACAAGTACATAAACCACAAGAGCAACAAGGAAGTGGTCTATAGCTATGCAGTTCTTCCCAAATGGCATTAAGTTGGGTGAAGTAGTCACTTACAGAAAGATGCCCTTGAACTATGCCACTGAGTTTGTGTTGAAGGTGATATATCCTAGCTTCATCAGGCTGTGCAAAGCGCTCCTTGAGTTTATCCCATATCTGTTTTGCTGAAGTCATGAAGAACACATTAGAGGCTATGTCCTTGGAAACTGAATTTAGAATCCAAGCAAGCAGAATGTTGTTGCATCGTAACCAAGAAACATAAGAAGGATCTGCAAGGTCAGGAGTGGGAATGGTGCCATCCAAGAATCCTGACTTATTCTTGATTGAAATGGAAAGAAGAAAAGATCTGCTCCAAGAAATGTAGTTGGGGCCAGTCAAAGGTGGTGAAACAATGACAGTGTTTGCATTGTCACTGTGATGTAAGAAAAATGGGCTATTTGGATCTTCTGTTGGAGAAGAAGAAGAGGAGGATGAGGAGGCCATTGGTTCAATGAAAGATGATTAAACAAAAAAGGGAAAACGAGAAGGTATTGCAGAAAATTATTCCTGCTCTGATACCATGTTAGAAACTGTTAAAAACAGAAAGTGAAGATGAGAAGAAACTGATTCTCATTGATCCATCTTGGTTACACGTGAGTCACATATATATACATTACAAAGGAAAGCAGAAAAGTAAAAAGAAGGTACTAAAAAGCAACTTGATTATGTACACAACATCAATTCAGAACTTTCTATGGACAGTATGGTAGATGCAGCTTTATGCATCATGTTCCTCATGCTTTTCTGAAATGCAACTCTGCATTTCCTCATCTATGGTTCACTTTTTCGTGCAATCACTTTTGCTGTTGCTGCTACCTCTTGTACTGCAACATACTTTGTCAACTTTATGCATGTCTTTGAGTGTTGCAATATATCTCAGCCATACTCTGGTTGCTGTCCTTGTGTAGAACCAAGTTACATTGTGTTCTGTAAGATGATACCATGGTTGCTGTCCTTGTGTAAAGCCCAATTACATTGTGTTCTGTAAGAATTGCAGTAGGAATTAGAACTTTTCATAATACTAGAGCTTTTAATTGTAAAGCTTCACTATGAAAAAATTACTTGTTTGGGTATTGATTTGGCACCCAGACAATGTGTTGCGACGAAGTTTAGAGCGTTGAAAAGAAAATTTTTCTACCAGCGACTTTAATCGCCCCCAAAGACCATAAACTCATTGCAATAGCCATTATCAATGGACCCAATGTACAATTGGTGGTATTTCATTTAAAAACAACCGGCGATTTTTAACTCGCCGCTAAAGAATACTTTTCCCAGCAAATTTACTTGCAACGACTAAAAACTTGCCGGTATAGACCAACTTTCTTGTAGTGACTTTTGAAGTTAGTTATGGTAGTTTTTTTAAAATGTACAGTTATTTGCAGGAACCTGTTGATAAAACCTTCAATTTAGTTTTTTTTTTTTTTTTAAAAAAAAAAAGTAGACCTTCATCTCCTTTTTAAGTACTTAAAACATTGTTTATAAATTCTCCAAACATACAATTTATTATTTTAAAATGATTTTTAGATTGTTAAAATTCTTAAGCTTCTAAACTCACAAACCCCATGCGCAAAGTGAAAGCATGTGTGTGGAGCATGCAAAGTATAGGTGTGCAGTTAAAAATGCGGCAGAAAATAAAAAGGGCAGCCTAAAGTACTAAAAGTACCAGAAATTTAAAATTACATCACCCAGCAAAATAAACCATAGTCAACAAAACTTCCAAACACCGACATAAAAGTTAATACAGTCATCCGAGTAAATAAAAGGAAATATCAAATCATGCTACAAGAGGGAAAAGGTCCCCAAATCTTCACTCTTCAGGCAAAGCTGATCCTCCAAGCTCATAACCGTCCTCTGCATTAAACTCTATGGTTCTGCTCCACGGAACCACAGGTGGAGACACCACATTGAGATTTCGCAATCTCAACAAGTAAAGCCATAGAATAACACCCAAAGACACAAACCTGAAAATTGTACAAAACCAATTTCCTTATCAATATTTACAGAAAAAGCCTCACACTCAAAATCACCTTTTTGTTTGAAAAGCCACCATTTATTTAATTAAGGTATGCACCTTGGTCTCCCCTAAGGACCATCCGTACACTCTAGCTCCCTTCGTCACACCATGGATAACGACTATGCGTGTGACTTCATATAGAGTGATGCTCAGCTTCGCTCCCGGCGCATACGTGAATAGACACCCTCTAGCCTCCACTATCAGAGAGGTCACGGAGTTGGCCCAAAAGCATTACCGTCTCGCCCGAGCCCGTTGTCCCCCATCGACAACTCAGGGGATGTCACTCAATTTTACACGCTCCCGAGTGACCAGAGGAGCTCCACCAAGATAATGCCCCATCTCGACTTGGGGTCGTGATCCACATAAAGTCCATACAATCATTTCATTAACACATGCACCATGGTCTCCTCTATGGACTATCAGCACACTCTGGCTCCCTTCACTACACCACAGGAAATGAGCATGCATGTGACTTCATAACAAATGATGCCCTGCTTTGCAACCGATGCGTACTTGACCAAGAATCCTCTAGCCTCCGCCAGTAGAGAGGCCATGGAGTCAGTACGAGAGCGCTACCGTCTCATCTGAGCCTGTTGTCGCCCGATGACAACATAGGAGACGTCAGTCAGTTTTACATGATCTCGAGTGATCAGAGGAGCTCCACCGAGATAATGCCCCATCTCGACTTAGGGTCGTGATACGCACACACACATAAAAACACGTTATTAATAAATGACACCAAATTCACAGTTTCCCAACTTTCCATCAGAAACACAAATAGAGCACAATTAATACAATTAATGACATGAAACAAATACAATGCAAATATGAAACATATAGTTATTGGATGACATGGCACAACAATGTATAGCAAACAACACAGCATAGCACACAATTTCACAATTTCATAACTACACGCGATTCCGAGCACTTCACCCGACCCTCGGTCAACAATCATCACCAGCTATAGTTATTATCCCAATGCTCCACAGGGCCCCCAACCACTTTACCCATTCACAACCAAACTATAGCAAAACACAGTTTATCCATTTTTCCAACGTCAGTATTCCAAGGGTCAATCTGAGATTTTACTTACCAATGTGGCGGTAATTTCTAGATGATCACAGCGTGCTGAGTCCTAAGCTGCCAATCGTGGTGGTTCCTCTCAGATCGAGAGAAAATAATGCCTGCATGTGCCGTTGCACAAACGGACAAAGTTGGTTAGACTGATTTGAACATGACCAAAAATTTAAAGTATGAGGCAAAAGGCAGAAGGGCTTACTGTGGTGGCGTCTGGAAGGGCATAATATGGTGGTGGCAGAAGCGGGGCATAGTGGACTGTGGCGGATCTGGGTTATGGCAGTGGCGTTACAGGAAGGAACGAGATGGGGACAATCTAGTGAGAACAGAGGGTCTAATAGAGAGAAGCCTGCGGTGGTTGGTGGCGGCTAGCGGCTGCAGAAAGCCCTAGGAGAGAAACAGAGCGAGAGGAGGAGAGAGGATCCGAAAGAGAAAATAGAGATCTGAGAGATGGAGGTCAAGATCGAGGAGCCCACCTCTGCTAACGTTGGAAGGCAGGGAAAGTAGCAGCGGAGGAGCTACGAGAGAGATAAAGGGAGAGTCGCTAGAGAGAAAGTGAAATTGAAGGAGGGTCAAAGGAATAGAGATATCAATGGACGACTTACTAGCAATGGCGAGCTCGTAGAGGAATGCTCATCGTGGCCGAAGTCAAATGGGCGTTACACGACGAGCTGGCGGCATCCAACTAGGATTTTCATACTCGAGTGGGTTGTCGTGTTTGGAGAGAGAGTGTGAGATACGAATGAGAAATGCAGAAATGGGGACCGATAGATGCTTACCGACGAGGTGTGGGGTTAAGGCATGGTGGATGGTAGTCGCTGCTTGCTAGATCGACGATGCAGAGAGAGAGAGAGAGAAATCAGATGGGGATGCTGGACGGACTGAGCAGAAGAAGTGCAGTCGACGAGCTCATGGCTGGCATGTGTGGCGAAGTAGAGCTCACGGGTTGCGAGATGGTGTGGCGCGCAGGAAAAGGGTGGGAGAGGGAAGAAAAGAAGAGGAAAAAGATAGTTAGGGTTCTTAACCCTTGGACACGAAACGACGTCGTTTGGGACTAGGAGGGGAGATGGGCTTTTTGTTTCTTTCTCAGCTGGGTTTCCCCCACGGGCCAAGCCCTAAGCAGTTCCACACACTCATCACCACTTATGGAAATCTAACCATGGGCTTCACGTGGGCTATGTTTCACAGTAGTCCTACGGTTTTAACTTCTAAAACTGGAAAACGTGTCAATGAGCATCTAAAATGTGTTGGAACTATAAAATCCTACCAAAATAGGTTTAGATCACCACAATAAATAATTCCTACTTTTCCCACACATCACTAGCACGTCCTAAGGTCGGACAAAAAGCGGCAGGCACTAATTAAGAAAAACAAAAGTTAAAAGGGGGACGTACGTCTAGGAAACTGAGGTTTTAGGAGATGGATCAGCTCTGGGTTTTGGATTAGAGCATTTTCATGAGAGAGAGTGAGTGAAGGGGCCAAGCTAAAAGGCATATGTAGGACTGTTCATCCGGATTCCAGCCCAGGAACCCGGGTATACTCGGACCGAAACCCTGGTTTCAAACATGACCCGGAACCCAAATGAATCCAAGTTTTAAACCGAGAACCCGGTTTTTTTTTTCCTTTCTTTAGGTGTTGAGTTTTCTTTTTTCTTGGGAAAATGTAAAGCCCCTTCAAGCACTTGACTCGTTGACAAGCTTGTTCCTTCCCATTGGGAGTAGTGTTGATGGAACAACTAATAATAATAAAGTTGAAGTGTGAACGTAGGCCACTTTTCAACATTTCTATCTTTCTAGGTTCAGAGTTCTTTCTTCTTTTCAATTCATTCAAGTGAAAGGTTGTTTCTGTGGACAATGTTGTTTTTGTAACACCAGATGGAGGACTTAAACCATGATTTGTTGTTATGCCCCCTGTTCATGAGATCTGCGTTAGAAAATTTGTTGTCTTACAACCTTATTTCCATTTCAGTTCCTTCATATCAACTGCAATGGAGATTTTCTTTAAAGGTTCAGTTGATGAGTTGACAGATTTCTTCTTTAAAGGTTCATCCATAATTAATTAAATATTACACTTCACGGCTTCACCCATGACTAGCAGCTTCATGTTTTCAAAATTACTTTTTCGAAGCTTTCATTCATACTTTCCATTGTTCTCAACATATACCTCCTCCTCACACTGGCATATTCAATTGTAACTAACTTCATATCATAAAAAGAACTACAATATTATGTGATATAATTACTTCATGAAAAATGAAAAGTTGCAACATAAAAAGGTTTCAGAAACTTCACAGACAACTCAAGTCTTTTTCTAATCATCACAATCTGAAAGCCCTAACTTTTTGTTAGCATTCTTCTCCTTATCCCACTGGCATCCTAAGCTCTTTACTAGCCCAAGACCAAAACTTCTACCTCTAGCTAGTTACTTAGGGGATATTTAGAAAATGATATGAGATGAGAAATATATTAATAGTAGTAAAATAATTTGAGTTAAAATGTTTTATTGGCCGGTGTTGAGAAAGTAGAGAGAAAAAGTTGAATAAAAATAATATAAAGTTAAGATATTGTTTAAATATAATTTTTTAATACTATTTTTGTTTTGAAATTTGAAAAACTCAAATTGCTCTATTACAAATATTTTATAATTTATTTTAAATCAACCAATCTAATTGTAGAACTTCATTAAAAAATAATTCCAATTTTATATAAAAGTCCTTCTAAAGTACATGGTAAAATAGTTGTAAACAAATTTATGTTTATCATTTTTCAAAAATAAATGTCTGACTCGGGTTCTTCCATTTGCATTTGACACTCCAGAAAGAGCACCTATACGTTCAGCAATTGTAATGAGACAACTGAAGGCCTGTTTGGATGCTTAAAATATCTCATATCTGTGAATAATAGTGAAATGGTTTAAGTTAAAATATTTTATTGAATTTTAGAAAATGAGAAAAAAAATTTAAGTAAATATATTATAAAGTTATTTGAATATATTTTTTAATATTATTTTTATTTTGAAATTTGAAATTTTCTTTTTTTTTTTTTTTTTTTTTTTTGAGTTTAGAAAATTTGTAATGATTTAATGAAAAAAAAATAAAGATTCAAAATTAAAAAGTATTTTTTGTTTGAATGATGTTTAGAAAGAAATTATTTGACAATATCTAAAAGAAAATTCCTTAGGACCGGTCCGGCTGTTATTAGCCAAATAACAGCTAGCCAATCACTTAATTACACGTATAACTTCCACCACACTTATCCTAAACCACCAAACATCAGAAAAGGGCAATCTCTCTTCTGTGCGATTTCAACCCGAAGGAACTCCCCTCGCACCCCCTTTGTCGAATCTAAACCCGAAGGAACTCTCCACGAATCGCGTTGGCTTCATCGAATCTCAACCCGATGGAAATCCAGAACCCCTGAATCTCAACTCCTAAATTTTCTCCCCCCGTGCCCTCACGAAACCCAGAGCCCATCCACCAGTCCACCGACCTTGACCCTTCTCCTCAAACCACAATCTGTCAAATGTATTTGATTTTAAGAAAATAATTTTTCATTGTTGTTGTGGTGAATAATCAAATTGTTTGAGATAAAAGCTTACAAAAGTGGATTGAACGAACCAAAGATGAAGGTCTTCAACACCGATGTTTGATGGTGCGAGGCAAGGAGTAGTAGTGAGGAGAGGGATGATGCCCACGCCGACGCCCACTCAAAGTGCAGTGGCGGGGTTGGAGCCGTTGATGGAATGAGGATCGGACATGATGGGGTTATGCTGATGGTGGTGGTGGTGGGTGTGGTGGAAAGATGAGGCAAGTCTGACAACCAAGAGGTCACGCAGGCCCACCATGCCCATCTCCATGGAAGCGAGGCCGTAATTGATTTGCCTGGAGGGGCGCAGCAGACCACATACTAGAGGTGGGTCCGGTGCTGGTTCCTAAAGCAGTAGGTTCGACATTGAAGCCAATGGAGAACTCATCCGGGGTGGCACGACCCACGGCTGAAGAGGACGTAGCTGCCCAGTCTGCGAAGGCTCAGATATCAGAAGGTAACCTCGTGAAGTCGAGCTCCGTTGCGACTCTTGGTCAATCTTCATCGCACAGGTTGGGTAGGGGAATTTATGGCGTTGGGGGCTTTGGTGGAAGGGGGAAGAAAAACAGATGAGGGGCTCGTGTCTTGGGCAGTGCAAATGAGAAAGGGATTCTTTGTGGTCTAGCGTATTTCTCTTTCAGTATTTTTCCTTACGTGACTTGAATTGAATGGAGGGCTGTTTTTGTGGGATTAACAGCTGGACCGGTCTAAAGTGCTTCTCTATCTAAAATATTAAGAATACTTAATAACAAGTATGTTGCCAAACGAAGCTAATACCTCTAAGCATAGAATGAATATCTCAAGTCTTGAATGTACGGGTACCGCAAACTACCTGTGAAGTCTCTTGTTTATTGGGGTTGCTTTAGCGTATCCAATATTTGTTTCTCACTTTCTTTTCCTGCCTTCTTTTATTTTCCAGAGAGAATATTAAAAAAAAAACAAAGACTGCATTTAACAGAGATTTGTCCATCAAATCCATTTGACAATTTGGGTACAAACTTCTCCCCAATCTGCACCGAAACATCTCTAAGCTTAATTTTCAAAGTTTATGTAATAATTAAAATGAGTCCATGTAACAAAAGAAAACAATTTCCTAGAAGTCAATTCATCTACCCAAGAAGCAATTGTAAGCATCAAACAAAAAGTAAAAACACTAAATGATGATAGTTTCTCTTTCTCTAACCGCTTAAGGGCGCGAAAGGAAGAGAAGATACTAACCACGTGAGTGATGCAGTGGAGGAGGATGGAGGATCTGGAAGGGATTTGGGAGAAGTTGAGTATGAATGAAGAAAAATACTCAGTCATTAACATTAAGCTGGGTAACTCTGAGAAAATTAAGAATAGGGGAGAATGTAGTCCGATTGGGAAGGTGTGCTCAAATCGGACAAAGGGAAAGGAGGTAGTCCAATCAACCATGGTCAAAATTTGGAAAGTAATTAAACCTCCTACTTTCACTGAAATTCGTCCGAATACTTTTATTGTCACTTTCTCCAATCCAAAAGATAAGTTTAGAGTCTTGGAAGGTTTTCCTTGGCTATTTGATAATCATATGTTTGTACTGAAACCATTTGATAGTGTGACCCAACCAAATCACATAAACTTTGATTATGCATCATTGTGGTGCATATGCACAATCTGCTATCAGCTTGCATGACATATCAAACGGGGGACAGATTGGAAGCTCACTGGGTAAGGTTCTAGAAGTTGACGCCCCTGAGGATGATGTTAGTTGGGGAAATTACTTGTGGGATAAAATTGATATGGATCTAAGGAAAGCGATGGCTAGAGGGAGAACGATAAAGCTGGATGAGCAAAAATTATGGGTACCATTTACCAATGAGAAGTTACCTAAGATGTGCTTCAAGTGTGGATGCATTATTCATGGGGAGCAGGGATGTGTTGAAGCAAGTATGCAACATGATCATGGTGGTGAGAGGGATAGTAAATTTGGTCCCTGGTTGAGAACTAATGTGAGTTATCAAGGGTATTATATGGGGAGTACGAAGGGAAGGGAAGATAGTAACACAAGAGTGGGGAGTGGAGAGTGGCAACATCGTGATGTGGAAGTGGGGAGTGATAAGGGGGAGGAGGGAAGGGTGGGAAAAGAAAAAAAGGATGATGAGAGTAAGAAGCAGGGAAATGATGAGGTAAGACGGGGGGAAGGGAGAAAGGGCAGCAGGTCCAGAAGAAGGTATACTGGTTGAAGATGATGAAGGAACTATGGGACAACTCATGGTTGTATATGGGGGTGGCAATACAGGATTAACAAGTGGTGATATGAGAAAACAAAATATGAAGGGAAGATGGAAGGGAAAGGATCGAGAAAAAAAAAAGAGGTGAGTGATCCCAATCAGTGCTAAAAACAATTGTAGAGAATACAGATGAGCTGAAAATTTGGGATAAAAAAATAAAAAAATTGAAAAGTTTGAAAGGGCTGGGAGAGAATGAGTTTGTCAACGTAGAGGCAGAGGTTGTTAGGCGGCCCCGCCTAACCCAATGATCATCATGAGTTGAAACTGTCGAGGGCTTGAGAACCCTCGGACAGTTCAAGACCTTCGTTCTATAGCAAAGGATAAGAAGCCCAGACTTATCTTTCTTATAGAAACATTGTTAGTTACAAAAAAATATGGAGGGGGTGAGAAGAAGATTGAGATATGACAGAAGCTTTGTGATTGATCCTATAGGGAGAGATGGTGGTGTAGCCATGCTGTGGATGGAAGATGTGGTTGTGGAAATACAAAATTACTCTCAATGGCATGTTAATGCCTAGGCTTTTTTTTTTTTTTTTTAAAAAAAAAAAGAGCCGGTAGCCATATGGTAGTGGCCCCGTCCCAAGTTTATAAATAAGCCCTCACTTATGGCGGAGGAATACCGTGGTTACAAGCCAAGTATGAGGGAGTTTACAGATAAGAGAAAAACAAAAACCTCCCAAATACAAACCAACCTAAGAACCAAAAAAATAAAACACGAAAATAAAACTAACAGGCCTATATCAAAACAATAAAACATCTAAACAAGCCTAGCAAAAAAAACAAATAAACAGAAACAACAAAACAAACCTGGAACTCAGACTAACGACGAAAGTACGGAATGCCTAAAAAATCCAGCCGCACAAAGAAGACTATTGTGGGATCTTTTGGGAAGGTTGAACCCATCAGAACAAGTTCCTTGGTGTGTAGCAGGGGATTTCAATGAAATCTTTAAGTCGATCAGAGAAATTTGGAGGTAAACAAAGGGGGGGCGGGGATATCAAATGTGTAATTTCATAGAAGCCATGGAAATAAATGGTTTGTGTGACTTGGAATATAGAGGAGATAGATTCACATGGTGTAATGTACACTCAGGTGACACTTTTACAGAAGAGAGGTTGGACATATGTCTAGCAAACAATAGCTAGAGAGATGTTTTTAAGGAGGTTTGGGTGGAGGTATTACCTGCAAAATGCTCAGACCATAAGCCTCTTGTGTTGAATATGCATACAACTCACACCAGGTGTGAGGGTCGAAGGAAACTGTTTAGATTTGAAGCCTGCTCGATCAAAGACAAGGATTGTGAGGAGGTTGTATCGAAAGAATGGGTCAATGTCAAGGAAGAATTGTCCTTATGGAGAAAATACAGAGTTCACTGAGAAATTGTGGTGCTGCACTAACTGGGTGAAGTAGACAGAAGACCAAAGACTGTGATTGTGAGTTAAGAAGGAAGACTGATAGACTAAAGAAGCTGCAGGAAGAAGAGGAAGGGTTGAATAGTGAGGAAGTGAAGGAGCTAAAAGGGAGTTGGATCTCTTGTTGGAGCAAGAAGATTTAAAATGGAGGCAAAGGCTAAAAGGAACTGGCTTCTGCATGGAGATCAAAACACTAAGTATTTCCCTGCTTGTGCAAATTAGAGGAGAAGGAAGAACAAGATTGGTCAATTTGTTGATTCACAATGCAGAATTATGAAGGAACAAAGAGATATAGAAATGGCTTTCAGATTTCACTTTGAAAAGGTTCTATCATCAAGCGTACATTCAGGGGAAATGGTTGGAGTATGTCTAAAGTCTGTGGACTCAAGGGTTACTAGGGAGATGAATGAGAATCTAACTAAAGACTTCACTAGGGGTGAAATTGAGAATGCAGTACATCAGATGGGTCCTTTTAAGTCACCTGTGCCTTTTGGGTTTGGAGTTTGTTTCTTCCAAAAGTACTGACATATAGTTGGGAGGAGGTTTGTGATGTAGTACTAAACTTTCTACATGGTGGAAGTGTGTTAAAATCTATGAACCATATTTTCATTGCCTTAGTTCCTAAAATTAAAGCCCCCAAGCTAGTGAGTGCATACAGACCAATCAACTTGTGCAATGCTATGTACAAAATAGTAGCAAAAACACTAGCAAATAGACTTAAGGTGATGATGTCAGAAATTATCTCACAATAGCAGAGTGCTTTTATTTTAGGAAGATTCATTTATGACAATATATTAGTGGCTTATGAGGTACTGCACTCAATGAAGAATAGAAAAAGAAGGAAGGTAGGAAGTATGGATCTAAAGTTAGACATGTCAAATGCCTATGATCGTGTGGAAATGAGGTATTTGGAAGATGTGATAAGGAAGATGGGATTTTGTGAAAAATGGATTGAGTTGATTATGAGCTGTGTCTCTACTATATCATACTCAATATTGGTGAATGGCAAACCAGATGAGAAATTTGTTCTTTCAAGAGGGTTGAAGTAGGGAGACCCTTTATCCCCATACTTATTTCTATTGTGTGCTAAGGGTCTAAGTAGTTTAATCAATGGCTGAGAAGAGAGCTGATATAAGAGGACCTACAGTTGCTAGAGGTGGAACAAGAGTAAATTATCTGATGTTTGCAGATGACTGTATTCTTTTTGTAAAGCTTCAGTAGAGGAATGGAAGAGTATCAAGAAGATCTTGGAGTTGTAAAAAGAAGCCTCTGCCTTAACAACTAGAAAACTTCAATTTTCTTCAGTGGTAACACAAAGAAGCATGTTAAAATGCAAATATTGGAGGCTGTTGGAGCAAGACTAAGTGAAAATTGTGAGAGATATTTGGGTCTGCCCTTTATGGTGGGGAGATCCAAATATAATGCCTTTAAAGGAATAAAGGAGAAAATGTGGCAAAAATTAAATAATTGGAAGAACCAGTTTTTGTCAGCCGGAAAGGAGGTGTTATTGAAGGCTATAATCCAAGCAATCCTCACCTATCACATGAGTGTTTTCCGATTGCCTAAGAAGCTGTGTAATGAGATTTCTGCACTGATGGCTAGAATTTGGTGGGGGCAGAATCAAAATGAGTCGAAAATACAATGAAAAAGTTGGGAAAAGATCGGAGCATCAAAAGAAGTGGGAGGGATGGGATTCTGAGATGTACACAGTTTCAATAGAGCCATGCTTGCAAAGCAGTGTTGGAGGGTTTTGACCAATCCCAACTCCTTATCCGCAAGGAATTTAAAAGAAAAGTACTTTAAGGAGCAAGATCTGCTCTTTTCAAAACTAAGTTGCTGCCCTTCTGTGATGTGAAAAAGTTTATGGAGTGCTTTAAAGCTGTTAAAAGAGGGGTTAGTGTAGAGAGTAGAAAATGGACAAGAGATTAAAACATGAGATGATAGATGGGTGTCTTTACTTTCCTCTCGGCTATTGGTACAAGCTCCTATAAAGAGATTCAACAGAAGTTCAAGGGTGGTGGAATTTATTCATGCAGCTAGAGGAGTGTGGAAGGAAGATCTCATTGAGAAAGTGTTGGGGAAAGAAGAAGTAGACATTATTTATAAAATCCGTCTGAGTAAGCTGGGATTGAGTGATAAACAAATATGTGGTTTTACAAAAACATGTAACCTTTCAGTAAAGAGTGCACATCACCTAGATATGAGTATAAAGAGGAGGGATAAAGGAGAATCCTCTAGTACCTCTAGTGAAGCCTCGGTATAGAAGGAGGTATGGAAGTTAAATGTCCATGCAGTGGTCTGGAATTTTATGTGGAAAGCTGTCAACAATTGCCTTCCTAGCAAAAAGAATCTGGCCAAAAGGAAGATAGTAGAAAATCTATTGTGCCCCATCTACAATAGAGAAATGGAATCAGTTTGTCACTCACTTTGGAGTTGTGGTGCTACAATAGATGTGTGGGCAGAATACTTCAGTTTTGTCCAAAAATGGAACAACAGTGAGAGGGAGTTTCTCAATCTGGAAGTTGTTAGTATAGAAACTGAAACTGAAGGAATTAGAGAAAGTGAAAATGATAATAAGAAATATGTGGCTATGGAGAAATAGGGTAATCTTTGAAGATAATTTCCTAAATCCTAGAAGGGTCATTGAAAAAGCCTTGGAAGATCTGAATGAATATCAAATGGTACAGAAGGAGAGATTGGTGTATCATACAGCAACTGAATCTTCTCGAGATGGTGTTAGATGGAAGAAGCCGAGAGAAAATGAAGTGAAGGTAAACTGAGATGCAGCCTATAATTCAAAGAATATGAAGATGGGAGCAAGAACAGTCATAAGGGATGGGAAGGGAGATGTGATAGCTTCTCTACGTATGAGTAGATGAAAATCAGTAATCCAATTTTAGCTGAGATTTATGCATTGTGGCGTGCAATGGAATTGTGCGCAGAATTGAACTTCTCCGAGGTGGTTTTTGAAGGCGATGTCTTGGTGGTAATAGATGCAGTAAACAAGGAAGAGAGCTGGGTGTGGTATGGCCAGTTGATTGAAGATTTGAGGGAAGTGTTTGCTAGCAGAACAAGCTGGAAGTTACAAGATACATACAGGAGGCTAATAATTAAGGTTACACACGAATTGGCTAAAATACCTATAGTACATAACGAGGAGATTGTTTGGATAAAGGATCATTGTTTTCAATCTCGTACCGTACCGTACCGACCGATACGGTTGATATTTACGATATCGGCCGGTGGGCCAGTACAAGTACCATATACGTTTCGTACCGGGCCAAATACCGGCCGATATTTCGGCCTTCATTTTTTTTTTTCATTTTTTCAAACTACAAACTTATTTTTTTACCCTCAATTCAAACTAGACTATTTATAATTTATATATATATGTATTTATATATAATTTATTCATGTATAGACTATTATTTTGAAATATTTTTATATATATAATTTATTCATATATCAACTATCTCGAAATTGTACCGATACTGAAATATTTCATTCCAGTGCCTTGATCGGTACGACTTCCGGTACGATATTCAAAACATTGTAGAGGATAATCCATTAGATGTGTTTACTGCAATGACTGATTAGAGTTGAAATGAAAGCATACATGTTACTTCATCAAAAAAAAAAAAAAGGTAAAAACACTAGGGCGACTTATTAACTGCATCGGACTATAAACATACAATTACATGGGGTAAATTGGTCAAAACATATGTGCAACAAACATCCATGTACAGCACATCAGCCAGTTCTGCCATTGTGTCATTCCAATAAATCTTTTCAAGTCAAAAGCAGTAGCAGGAAAAACATTTCAAAACTATATCACCAGACTAAAACATGGAGCGCTCAATCCAATCTAAAATTGCCAATTGCATGGGCATTCAACCTAAAACCAGATAAATTTTCAGCCGTCGGCACGGGTTTGTCATCTTAATAATAACAAGAAACCTTTATCCCTCCTTCCTGCCCAAGTATCATACTATGGCTCATTTTTTACCAACAGTGCTGATTGCTGAGTAAAAACTAAGAATGATTTGGTAAAACAAGCTTCAAGATTTCAAAAATACATCCTCGGCTCAAGCTGGCAACTTAAGTTTTGTATTGTTTTTCCAGCTGCAAAACAAACAATTCTAATCGTTATCCATCGAATAAGAAAGTGTTGGAATGGATCCTCATCAAGAATGTGTCATATTTCATTACCTAATATAGTAATAGTAAAAGAAGTCTGCATACAAAGCTGTCTGAACAAGACCAGAGATGCAAGCTGAAAAATTTAGAAAGAATCTTTAAGCATATTCACAGTCAGCAGAACACAAGACAAACTCTTACCTATCCATTGCTTACCTATCCATCGACTGAAGTGTGTCTCTGTGAAGTAGCGATATATCCAGTTAAGGATGTAAAATGCACGATATGCCCTGCAAAATGAAGATGGACCTTCAGTACTCCTGCCATGAATTGAATTAACATGCACGCAACCAATATCTTTACTTGCTTATATGAACCATGATGCAGACACAAATGCTGTTAATTGCAATATAAAACAAGGAAAAAAAAACAGGCAGGCACTGTTAATTGCTTCAAGGGGAAGCAAATACAGTAATAACAAGTCATACTCTTGCACAAAGCTGCATGCTATTCTGATCTAAGTTTTACAAACTAGGCTATGTATCTAAGTTTCAAGAGTTCCGCTCCAAAGGTTTTCCACAGGATTGGAGTATCCAAAAGACGCTTACCCTTGTCACACCGTTAGAAATGGGTTGGGAGAGTGAAGGGTATCGGTGGCACCAAATCATACGGATTAAATTTATCATTCATGAGTACACAAAGCTATCTATGGCACCCAATTCAGGAGGAAAATCAAAAAGTTTAAAAGAAAGGTAAGGACCAAAAAAAAATTAAGATTATGTATTTATTATGTGTGCGTGTGCGTATAGTGTATTACACAACCGCATGCGCACGCACACATAGAGAGATGTGTCTCTCTGAAGGGGTTCGGAATTCTTATCAACCAAAATAACTATATATTATGCATTATACCGTTTTAGATGGGGGGCACAAGACGCCCACATATAATTTCAATGTTTACAGAATTGCTATGATGGATGTGCGAGGTGTATCCTTTTCATGAATAACTTGTTTACCAATATAACGCCCATGAAAACACAAACAAGCACACAAAAACAAAAAAGAAAATAAACACAGACATTTACATGCAAAAACCCATTCACAATCATCTCTTTACTACTTTCAGTAAAGAAGGATGTTTACAGAAAACTATGGAATAACATAAAAGTATTTATACAATACAAACCAGACACATCACATTGCATTTAAGTTGCAAATCCATAAGGCCAATACATGCAACCAAAAATACCATATAAAATGAAAGATTAAAAGTGCAATTCTATATCTTATCCCACGACCGTTACATCCAAAGATTTTCATTTACACACATCTCTACATGATCCTCACAATGCTCATTTAGAGTAAGTTTACAAACAGTATAACTATTACATGACAACACAAGTGGGAAGCAAAATCTTAAATGAGAAATGAATTCAATAACACAAAATGATAGGCAGAAAAATGAAAGAAAAACTTTATAAAATAAAATATGGATGATTCCTGAGGACAGTTGTAAAGAAATACACATACCCAAGAAAGAAAACATATTGCCCAGTTAAATTGTCTACATTTCCACTTCGCTGTAGTAAAACTAACTGGGGAAGAATTGCAACTGCCTCCAAGTATATTGAAAATGCCCAGAAGATCTATAAAAAGTTACAACAATGTTAGTAACAGATCATGTTACTTTTTCCATTTTTTGCAATTGGTGCTCTTCCATAATATTTTTTATTACTTATAAAAAAAAGGCAAAAGTGCAACTATACATGGTCTTCGGTCACATTGAGTATATGTTTGGCAATTATAGACTGTATTCCATACATCACTGATTTTTGTATGAGTTTTTAATTATTTGTACAAGGTTTTTCCACAAGATTTTTGTACAAGTTAATATTTCAACATATTAACTAATACAATTGGCAAAACTGCAACTGGCACCAGTTTCATCATATTATGGAATTGCAACTAGCGCTCTTCCAAAATATTTTTTATTACTTATAATAAAATGGCAAAGTGCAACTATTGAGTAAATGTATGGCATATTTATAGACTGCATTCCATACATCATTGATTTTTGTACAAGTTAATAGTTCAACATATTTTGTGATATGAAATATCAGAAGCACAATCAAGCAAACTTACAGTCTCAAAAAGTATATTGAGGACAAAGCTGAATATTAGGTATGAAACTATGGCCCTTAACCACCACCTTGGATGCGGTCTCAAAGATAAAACTAAAAATAGGATTTGCTATGAAATGGCCAATGAACCCAGACCTGTTCGTACAGTAGCAAAACAATGAACTGGTAACAACTCCCAAGGCTCAATTTGCAAAGTCTAGTTATTTAACTAAACACAAGGAAACAGGTCAGGTGGAAAGTAGTAGTAAACACATTTAAAAAAACTCCTAAATCCAGAAGTTAGAGCTTTATGCTAAGAAAATAAAAGGAAAAGAACTCTCTCATATAAAGAATTTTCTCCATCTCCATGGAATAATGTTCTCATAGCAAAGGCCACTCCAAAGCCAAAAGTGAGATCCACTGTACTTGAATGCAAAGAAAAACTTTAATAAATTACCTCCACAACATATACCACTCATTTATTGAGGAAATTTTTTTTTTTTTTTTTATAAGTATTTATTGAGGAAAATTATAATGAACATGATACTTCAAAACTCTCATCTGCAAAATTCTTTCAACAGGTCCAAATAGCCATCCATTATAATTTATAATCAGACCATTCTGTGTAAAAGTAAAATATTCATTAAGCTAGAAGAAAGTTATTCCAGGAATTTGGAATGGGCATTATCCTATCTCTTCAAAAACCACAGACATTATCCACCAAGTATCAAATATCTCAGGATGACTTAATTAAAGTTGACAATGAACCACCTCTTGAAACGTAAACTTCTCATTCACAAGAAGCGCCAAAGCAAAGCTTGCAGCAAGGAGAAAGTAATGGCGAAATGTGTCAAGCTGTTTATCATATGAACGCCTCACCACCCGGTTCCTCTGCATGCACCACACAATGGCCGTAGAGCTCACTATAAACACGAGCTTCATAATGGTGTTATAGACAGAGATAAAGTCCGTGAGCAGGTCCAAGTACCGTGCCAGAAACACCAGCGCATAAAGTTCCTGAGTCTTAAGCGAAATCCCTGATATGATATACCAAATTATCAACTAATACCAGCGTAACCAAGATACTTCAATCAATCATAACCGTGATCACACTTAGACTATTTCTTCGTTCTTTTCCAGACAAAACAAAAGGTGCAATAACAAATAGAAATCTTCGATTCTTAAAAGTTTTCCCCAAGTCAACCGTATGAAATAACACTTCACCGAAACTCATCAACTAGCTATCGGAAGAAGTCTCACTACTTCTTTAGAGGAAACAATTTTACAAAAATGTAGTACTTCAATTTTCATTTTCTTTCCTTTTACGCTAATTATTAGCAACAAAACGGTGGGAGGGGAGGGAACTAATGCACTCTTCGTTCACTGAAAAGGTGAATAGGTTATGATTAATAGTTCAATAAGATGCCCAATCACAGAATATATCAACCTACGGGACTGAGAAAATTTAAGGGTCGCTTAATGAAGATGGATTCAGTACTCGAAATGAAAGAAGCTAATTATCAAATAAAAGAAAAAACAATTAAATTGTGTCCATTTAGTTTATTTAACATCCTGGTGTTTTCTCGGGAACTAAATGGGGAAGAGAGAAATGAATATAAGTAAGAGGTAAGGGGGAGATTTAACTTACCTGAGCAAGATTTGGTTGTGTAGATTTTGAGAAGCAGGACCAGGATGCTGGTCAAGTGCATCATATCGCCGGCGAACCTGAAAATGTTCATGGTTTCAGAGGCCAAGCGGCGAAGATTCGTGCCCTAGATTTCTGGCGAGCGACAAGAAGCGAAGGTGTTGAAGAAGGAATCCGAGGAATTGAACGCGGGGGTTTTGGTTTTCGTGAAAGAGGTGCGAGCGAGGGGAGGAGATGACGTGGTAAGCGGAAACGCAACGGAGGAATGTTACACATCGCGGTTATTTTACGAGAACGACATAAAGCTTTTATTACACAAAATAAACCAAGACTTGACGTTGCGTCGTAAGATTCTTTTTAAATTCGGTTTGGACGGTGAGTTAAATATCGAAGTTAAAAATTAAATAAAATATTATTAAAATATATTATTATTATTATTATTATTTTAAAATTTAAAAAATTAAATTATTTATTATATTTTATGTGAAAATTTTAAAAAATTATAATGATGAGATGATATAAAATACTTATTGTATCCAAACAGGATTAGATCTACTGTAGATTAAAAATAACTTTATAATATGACATACCACGTCAATTTATAAGTATATTTTTATGTAGTCCTTTGTGATTAAAATATTTTCCTTATTTTAAATTTTACATTTTCAATTAGTTATTGATTGATATCTCAGTTAATTAACTGTAAAAATATGATGTCTTAAATTTTGATGGACATTCCAGATAAGAAATCAGGTATAAATGGGTGAAATGAGAATCAAATTCCCTTGTTGTATGATTTTTAAAGCCCAAGTACTTTCCTCGTGCAGAAGAGTGTCAATATATAGAAAAACAAATGGCTACAAAGTGGTATAGGGATTACATGAAGAGACTACAATTTCTAATATGATTGATCCTAGGACTGCAACCCGACCAACCCGGCTCCTATATGGGCCCGACCCGACCCACCTCAAGCACAAACGAAACCGATATGGGCTGACCCGACCCGAGATTGGAAGCAGGTAATGGAAACCCAAATCGTGTACAAACAGATCCAAAAAAAACCTTACAAATCCCACTATCCCTATACAATCCGATCAAAACTCAACATCATCCAATACAAACAGAGCCCATTTTCCCGTGAATCCATGGATAAATGCACAATCAGGCAAAAATTTCAAATCCCACTATCCCTATACAATCCGATCAAAACCTTATTCCGTATGATCTAGAACATATCAATCATAATGTGAATTTAAAACAAAAAAAAAAAGGAGAGAAAGAGTAGCAATGAATCAGATCAATTGGTTTTGGGATCTGGCATGGGGAAGAGGCTGGAGCTGGCATTGCATAGTGGTGAAAACCCTAAGAAGATTGAGTTAAGAAGATCGAAGAAGACGAAGAGGACAAGGGCGACAACAGCGCCGGACTTGAACTTGAAGAGGGAGAGGTCGCAGCTCGAACCCTTAAGACTGGTCTCGACGTGATCCATCTTTTTGGTCTTAGATTTCTTGGCGATCTTGGCGGAGGATTTGGTTTTCATCGTCTCTAGCTTCTTGGTAGCCTTGTAGGAGTTGATGCGATGGATGAGGAGCCATGAGATAGCCTCGCAAACTATGGCAGTACAGAACGAAATGGCCACGACGGTGAGGTTGTCGGAGTACTTGAAAGAGGAGAATATCTGAGGTGAGGCCATGGGAATAAGTGGTTGTTTGGCAAATAGGAAAGGGCGATAAATTTCTCGAGAGTTCTACAGGGTTCAAATAGTTCAATGACTTAACTGAGTTTGAGATTTCTTATAATATCGGTTTCAGCGGGTTCAACCCACAAGTTACTTAAACCCACTTTTTTGTCGGGTCAGGTCGGGCCGCACAAACGGGCCGGGTTCTAACGTTTTTTGCACAACCCTAATTGATCCTAATGGAAAGAGTGGATGGTTGAGAGCCTTGATTGCAAGGAGTTTGAATTAGCATTAGCTGTGGCAAGATATATATGGTTGAGTAATGTAGTTGTACATGGGGAGGACTTGTCACCTCAACAAGTTCTACTACGGTCAGTCAACAGCCCTATGAGTGTTTCAAAGAATTAGCTCAACTGAAGTTATAACCAGTGCAACAGATTGATATAGCCTAAAACAACAAGTGGTGTGTGCCTGAATCTAATTACTACAAAGCTAATTGGGGCATTGTTGATAATGAAGTTGCACAAAAATTAAAGTTAGAGTGGATATTGTCATGATTAGAGCACTAGTATTGGACTATCCAAATGTCAGCCAAGTCTAAATTTTGACTAAATTTTCCCAAAATCAACTGCATTGGACAAGCCAAATTACTTCAAGTCAAGTTATGAGATACAATAAATGGAAAACAAAAGCCATATTTGGTTAGTTACTACTCACCAACCAAAAGAATATTTTATTAAAAAGTATTTCATTTTTCTTCTTTTTTCTTCTTTTCTTCTTCTTGTTAAATAATTTGTTTAGAATGCAAAAACTAAATTATTAATTAATATATGGAGTGTATTTGTAAAATATAAAAAAAAATATATTAAAATATATAATATTATATTATTATTTTAACTTTGGACTGGCTAGTCTAACGTGGATTAACCTCTTCAAAAGTTTTAGCTGCCAAAACCTCAAGTTTTAATTAAAAATATATATAGATAGCAGCCACTGTTTAGGAACAACCATTTTGCACACATGATGTGGCATCATCTAGACCACATATCTCCCCAAGTCTAATTTACTATCCGACTAAGAGAGACAATGAGAGAGAAACGGAGATGAGAGAGAGAGATCGAGAATGAGAGAGAGAGAGAGAAATGTGCTGATGAGAGAGAGAGAGTCAGTCCGAGATGAGAGAGAGAGTTGGAGATGAGAGAGAGAGCGGAGATGAGAGAGAGACGATGAGAGAGAGAGAGGCCGAAATGAGAGAGAGAGCATGAGGGATGAGAGAGAGTCGAGGAGAGAGAGAGAGAATGAGGGATGAGAGAGAAAGTCGAGGAGAAAGAACCGGCAAGAGATCTGATGAGAGAGAGAGTCGAGGTGAGAGAAAGAGCCGAAGAGAGAGAGTTGATGAGAGAGAGATGATGAGAGAGAGAGGAAGAGAGAGAAAGGGAGTCGTTGATGAGAGAGAGATGATGAGAGAGAGAGAGGGGTAGCATCTCTGCGCGTTTTGCAAAAAGAAAGAAAAAAAAAAAACAAATGGACCACATGCATTCACGTAGTATGTGCATACACTACAGTGGATGCTATATAGAAGGACTCTTTAATTAAACTTTTAACTTGGCAATGGGAAAACCATACCTTTGTTTAGAACCCATTGCTCCAAGACCCACCGACCGAACCTATTACACTCTTATTCAACGATGATGTGTTGATTATAGTAGTCCATATAATAATACATGTATCTATTTCACTGGAAGCACGATACCATGTGCTGTGCAACCAATTTGAACTACTATTTTAGCATGCCACAAGTTTTGAAGAAATTAATTTTTAGTGTTAGGGGAAGAATCAAATGTTCTGTTTATCTAGAGAAATGGGTGCACTTCGAGCTGTTGCTGTAGCAAACTAAAGTACTCTTTCAATAGCTATTGTGGACAGTGCTGGTATGATTGTTCAGAGTGCCGACTTGACTAAGCTTAAGGTGGTGCTGCACAAGGCTACCAGCTTTCATGAATGCAATTGTTCGTATGTTTTAGAACTTCCAACAGAAATAATATTTGTTGGGCTCTACTGGGTCTGGGTCCCTATAAGAATCTGATGGGCCTAGCCCAAAGTTTAGCCACAACACTCATACCTAAAACTTGGGAGGGGGGGGGGATGAGAAATTTTATTTTGTAAATCAATGCGGACGATATTTATTTCAAGCAAGGCACTAGCGGCAAAATTAGCTTTCAAAATGGCAGAACATCTCAACTAATCCTCCATTTCTTTAGTTGGAGACTCTCAATTAATGATTTCTTATATTTATAAAGAGGAACAAATCTGACAAATACCACCAATTTTGAACGACATTGCAAACTCTTTGAAATATCACATAGGCCGGAGTTTTAACAAGATTAATCAATCTCAAAATCGATTTGCACATTCGGTTGCTCAATGGACAGTTATAAACTCTTTGTTTGTTAGCATTCCTTTAGAGATTATTCCTACTACTATTTTGTATATTGATAATGGAAAAGACCCTCCTTAAATATCCGTAATATTTTATATTTTATTTATAATATATATTTATTTAGAATGGCAAGCGAAGATGTGATTAATAAAATAATTTAATTTATTATTCCCATTTGCCATTTGGGCTGAAAGTAGCCTCCTTGTGCAGCCCCTATACATGGTAGCATTGCAAACTAGAGGTGCCACACCGCCGCAAAGGCACGCATTGGCACGTGATTAAGTAATCAATATGCCTTTCTCAAAAGATTAAGAGCTTAGAAAGTGTATAAAAGATTAGGGTTTGGAACACAAAACCATAAAATTGTCCCTTAGGAAGTAGACAAAAAAGCAGCTTATTCCAATGAATTTACATCATTATGATCTCCACCAACTCTATATATATATGTTAAACATATAAATTGAGGAATCTTAAATAAGGTCAGCTAGCTGCATTATATATTTATATATATTGAACATCATTCATTAGATTATATAAATGAGGAATTTTATTTTTGCACTTTTTGTGGTTGCTAGGGCCACTGCAGAGTCAATTTATATTGAGCTCCACTGCTCAGCTCGTGTTTTGTTTTGTTTTTTTTTTTTATCCTTGTAAACACCACTAGTTTTTAAGGGTTTTAAAAGTATTCATTACAAGAAAATTGTTTATTTGTGACCAGTTATTTTCAGCATTACTTTTTTTTATCCTTGAAAACACCACTTGTTTTTCTTGTAGTGATTAGAAAATTTTTTCAATCAAAATTGTTAAAATTAATGTCACGCGATCACTGAAATGGAACATAAGCTCAATAATAAAGTTTTATAATGTTAAGATATAATATTAAGTAATAAAATTCACTCTTCCCATGCATTAGTTTAGAGCAGAAGTCCTGAGTTTATATTTTATTCTGTTTAATTAAATATTTCATATGTTAAGACTCACTTATTGAAGAGAAGTCTGGCCTAAACACCACATTTAAATCAAATACCATGATCATCATCATCCTTATAAATTTCATATATCGAAAGTAATTGCTTGCTTTACCTATAATGTGCCTAGTCCTAAAGATTTCTTTTACTTAATGGCTACACTCAACATCTAATTCGATCTCATTTATTTTCATTTCTTTGCTTTGCTTTGCTTTGCTTTTGATTTTGGTTGAAATGGTAGCTAAATTCACGGGCAGGTAGTTGAACAAATTCTGCAGAAACTAACCTCCAGTTGGTCTTAAAATCACCTAACCAAAAGCTCCAAAAGGCCGACATCATGAGCTTCATGTTGGCCGCCGGTTGCCTATCTAGCAGCTTTCAAGTAGTACTGCTTCTGATATATATATAGGATTCACTCACCAATACTTTATTTCCCATACATTTATTTCCTTCAGTTTCTTACCATTAATGCATGCTGCACTACCATTAATGCCAACATGCAGCCACCCCACAAGCCTACCCTACATCAACCAATTTTCATCTTAAATTTCAGCAAACAACATTATTATTCGTAAACTTCAAACAAAACCCATTATTCAGACCATCATTCACATTTTAGCCATAAATCTCATCTCTCTTTTGGGGTCACAGTGTTATCATCCTGCAGGCAAACATAAAAGGACCGCACAACATGTGAAAATAATGCATCTTTTTTAAATGAATTAATTAAGCTCTAGCTAGCCATTATGAAGGAGGACTCCTTTAATTTTCTCGCAGCCCTTGGAATATAGAAGAGGGAAGCCACCTCAAAACCTATGTGATCATGTCCTTTTTCTGCACGGATATGGTCCAAACTTGGTATTGGGTGAGCTATCTTGGTCCCCAAAATTTGGCTCATCTTCCACTGATGTGAACCTTTGTTAGGTTCCAGATTTAAAGGAACATAAGGTACGTACCTACTCATGGCAAGTTTCCTTGCCCCCCTTTTTAGTGTGGTCCTAACTTCGATCCTAAAATTGATACAGACCAAACACGTAGTCAGAGAACTCAAGTCTTTGAAACATTCAAATTAAGGTCTTGTTTGGATAATGAGTTGATCTTAATTCATCTCATCTCTTATCTTATCTAATCATGCTACAACAAAAACTGCCTTTTGCCACGGACGGTCCTCGCGAAAGAAAAAAAACCCTATATTCGGTGGGAAAAACATATTTCCGACCAAATCCACTCATGGGAGGTCCACCAAAAATAACTCTGTAAAAAAAAGTAATATTTTCGACAAATTGAACTTCTTGTCGGCAAAGATTTCTATTACTGGCGGTTGCGTTCGTGGAAAAAAGTATATTTTCCACAAATTGAACGAGTAAATTCAAGAAGCTTAAGTCTTAGAAATAAAACTGGTGGCAAATGGGCATATTTGTTGAAGTGCGAATATTACAACTTTCCCAAACTTTCAAACAAAATATAATAAATAATTTAACTTTTTCAAATCTCAAAATAAAAATAATATTATAAAATTATATTCTAACAATATTTTATTCAACTTTCAACACTCAACTCAACTGACATCCATCCGTTCAAATTTTGTTTCAAATGAGTTTCGAAATTATAATGCATGGCCTACCTATATATTTATTTGAGTCTAGATTTGCTGATCTGTTTCATAATGTCTATCAAATGTTAGCCACTTAGCCCTTAATTCTGAGTCTCATTTGGATTGAGCTGTTAATCTCATGCACGTACATCATGATGATCCTATTTCAATATTTTCGGCTCAATGATCTACAAAACTTATGGTTGTAGACTTAATATGGACCTTAGACTTGTAGGTGGTCCATATTAATTAAGTGGAAGGTACATATATATATATATATATATACAACTTCTAAAATGAGCTAATTATTTAACCAGTTTTATGACATTGGTACATATCGAATCATGGTTGTACGTCGGATCGAATGCGATCTTGACGATCGAGTTCCTAATTAATTACATTTTAAACACTTCAGTTATATACTCAAAACGGCCTGCACATGATATAACACATGATTTAGTAATGAATTAATGTGATAAATCGTTCATAGGGTTGTAAGATCTAAACCAATTAATTAAGTTGAATGAGTAATGCTACATACAGTCGTGGAATACGCAAACGCCGTGCAGTCGCTTTGAAAAAAAGTAGGGTCCACAATTAAAAAATTAATTTCTTTTCATGTTGGTCCCATATTTATTTATTTTTTTAAAGCAACTGCACGGCGCTTACACACTTACGACTGCAAGTATCATTTCTCAAGTTGAATCGAACTTAATTATTAATATCTTCTTTTATAAGTAAGAGTAGTTTTATTAGAAATGAATGTATAGGCAAAGTCCACGTACGTAGGAATTATACAACAGAAAATACTTAAATACATTTTAGGAAATAAAAAGCGATTCCATAAAATTATGAAAAGAAGTTATCACTAAAGCAGAAAATTACCAAAACAACAAAGAGTGTGTATAAAGAAATTCTAAAATTGCTCCAAAGTCCGCTCCTTATCATTAAACAATTCTCATTCTTTTCTATCCAAATGCACCACATAAGATACAAAGAAACTATTTTCTTAGTTGCATCCACTTGTGAACAACCACGAAACCCATGATTCCAACACGCAAGAATTTAGATCAACTACTCTCAAAAGCATCACTCAAACCAAGCTGATTCTACAAAAAAATACCATCCCACAAAGTCCTTATCACCTCACAATGCAAGAGTCGATGATCCATGGTTTATCCTTTTTTTTTTACACATGAAACACCAATTCATAACTATAATACGTACACTATTTCCTTCAATTATCCAACGTCTAAATCCTTCCAAGAGAAACCGTCCAAATGAAAAAAAACAGCTTTGGAAGGCACGTGAGATCTCCATATACACTTTCAAGGAAAGGATTGGAAGACTATTCTGAAAAGTCAACAACTTATAGTACAAACAAACAGTGAACTTTTTACAGACTTCCACAATAGCCTATATATCCTTATCATTACCACTAAGCCACAAAGAGCATAAAAAGCTAAAGAAAGCATAAACGTTGTCAATCTCCCAATCCTGAACAGCTCTAGTTAAGCAAATATCCCACTGAATTGAGCCATTAGAACGATAGGGCAAATCAGATACAACAACAAACTAATCTGAAGCCAATTGAAAGATGACCGGAAACACACTATTGAGGGCTCAATCACCACACCAAATGTCTAACTAGAAACGGAGCTTAGATCCCTCTCCAATAGCATAACTAACATGAATAAAAAAACTCTCACAACCCTTTCTAATGAACTTCCAAAGACTCACACTATAAACTCCCCGAACTTCAACTCCCAAGTACTTCCTTACTTCTAATCAATGACCACACTCCAAAACGAATCTTCTTTTGATTGATATCCATAGTCACTTTCTCAATAAAGTTTTATTTAATTATATATATTAATATCTAACAAATCAACTTCACAAGATAGCGCTCCTTGAAAACATACTAGAACATCTTGATGATCTGTCATTGTAAATTAAAGAACATGTTTGTCTCGAAGAGAAAATTCTCTTAGTTTTAATTTAAATTGAATAATGTTTATGTCCTTTTAAGTAACACAAGATCAATTGGGTTAAGCAACTCAAAGAAGAAGGTGGCGAGCCACACTACAAAGATTATTGTGTTTTCCCACGGAGGAAATTCTTGGCAAAAGACCAGTTTCTCTTGGGAAAACCTTTTACCCACCAAATCTATCCGTGGGAGTCTCGTGGCATATACTTCGCCGCAAAAAGTGTTATTATCCATGAGAACTATAACGTGTGGATAATACCTGTGTTTTTCCATGGCATATTTGGTGGGAAAAAACTTCAATTTTCATCTCAAAAGGGAATTTAAGTTCTATTAAGCTCATGGTAAAAAGAGCAACTCCCACGAGTACAATCGGTGGGTAAAACTATTACCCACCCTTACCGTTTGTGGGAAATAAGGTTGTGTTAATATTCATGACAGTTTACCCATGAAATGTGATGGTGGATAAAAGGATTATGTCCCACGAGCACAATCGGTGGGTAAAACTATTACCCATGAAAGGTGAGATCAAAGCGCCAATTGCTTTCATCTTTCTTAAGGTTCATAAATAATGTTCTTAGTGAGGGACCTACAAAACACTACCATTTACAGATGAATTCAAATAATCTCATCTAAAATTTTACAAATTTTGATAATTAGTTGTTGATGAGGATCCTAAAAAATTGAAAGGACCATATCCGACAAAGGAGCGCTGCCTTATGATGAGAGCGACCCATGAGACCTACGTGCCAAACAAAATGGTATAAGTACCTTATTAACATATATATTACCAACAAAAGTAAGAAACAAAAAAATTAAAAGCATTTGGGTCCCTCTGCATGGAGACTATTTTTCTAAGTACATGATCGATCACTTGATTGGTTCTACGCCTCCGCATGCGCCCAACAATGCATGTGGTTTGGAATGTCTTTGATCTCATGATATGCATGCAAAAAACAGGAATAGATCATGGGGTGTTTCAGATAAGATTATTAAGGTAGAGATTAATGCTATCCTAGAGCTAGAACACCCACTCTCTCTCTCTCTCTCTCTCTCTGATCTGTCTCTCTCACATGATAATTCTCTGTTAACTAATATAATTAATGAAAGGAATAATTGTCACTATCTAGTGGTATACATCTTCCTATTCCATATTAATTATTCACCGAGATATCATGATTTTTATATATAATAAATATTATTTATTTATAAAAAAATTATATTTATAAGTTGATGTGCATGCATGGCGATGACACAATTCACTTTGTAAGATAAATTATCTTTTTACAAATTAACCTTGTCAAAGAAATTCTATGATCAAGAAATTATTAACTTTGTTAATATATTAGTTTTGACTCGATAATAAATTAAATTCTCTTGCAAATCAAATCTTGACGATCACTACTGTGAAGAATGTAACGATATTATTATCATATGGGTATTTGGTGATTGGTAATATATAAGATAAATGTTTTAGCCATAAAAATTTTTTATAAAAATAAATTTACAAACTGACGTGATTTTATGTAATACGTCAGATTGTAAAGTTACTTTTATTGCAGAATAAATCTAACATGTGACATGAAACCACGTCAATTTATGAATTTATTTTTATAAAATCTTTTTGAGAATACAACCCTCTCATTTATAATACAAAGCATGTATGGTAAGAATTAGAAACGTCTTTGTTTTGTTTTCACATAAGTTATCATCATTCATGAGTTGATCAGTGGTACACGTGAGTGTGACATTGATAGTTGGTCTAAGACTCTTTTGTACATGAAAAATAAAAATTAGGTCGGTGGTGGCATCATCCAATGGGGACCATGCCTAATGTCACAGACTCACAGTAGATGTTGATTCCTGATTTGGTCTTATTCAGCAATAACTCAATAACAAACTAACTCATTAAAAAAAAAAAAAAAATTACTTTTTTGGACATCCATCCATGCAACTTCCAATGTCTTATAAATAATTACTCTTTTTAAGCCGTTATTTGTTTTCTATATATATAGTTTTATGTGGTTTTGGGTTTTGGTTTGTATGAAACAAAATGGAAGTATATATATAGCTATATTTGTTATCCTAGCTCTAAAATTCAGATAGAAACTCTAATAAATCTCAACCCGAATAAGAAATTATTCTATTACTGTTAGGAAATAATTAATAATGAGTACTGCTACAGCTACAAAGAGATTACATAAAAGTAATCATTTAAACTGATGTGGTTTTATGTAGTTCATTAGATCTATTTTACAATAAAAGAATGTAAAATCCAAGTTTGTGGGTGTTGATAATTGTTTTATCTAATAATAATAATAATTGAATTAATTTAGGTATTTTCCTAATTAATCTTATTATATCAGTGAATTTACTTAATAATTTAGAACGGTTGGAGTTTTACTTCTTTAATTTTATCATTACAAACCAGATCCTTCGAGTTCGTGTCACATATTAAAAGGTTCATTCCAAGAATTACATATGTATATGGTTACATATCTTTTATATTGGGAAAGAACACTGATATAAATAAAAAGAAAGCACTCAAAGAACTAAAATATTGCAATTCAATTAAAAGAAAATAAAAACACAAATTAACACATACAGTGAATTTTACAGTATTTATTACTATTTTGTAATATTCTTAAACAACATAAAATATTTAATAATATTTAAAATTTATTTTCTGTGCTTATTTTTTTAATATTTATTTTATAATTTGAACAAGAATATTAAAAAAAAAAAATCTATTTACGACCTCACTTGTTGGCAATATTACTCTGGTCTCGTAACGATAAAATGTTGTGAGTTTATTATTTTTCTTTTACTTTTACGCTTGGGTTATGCTACCGGCAGCGTTTACTTCGTACTGTTAGTTATAAATTTTATATTCTTTTTATTTTGATTTTATTTTAAGTATATTTTTAGAATTTATTTTTCATTAATTACTATTCCCGACCCTACACCTCACATCTTATGAAAAATACTTTCAAATCTTATGAAAAAAAATTGTAAGTGTGGAAGATGAGAATGAATAGTGATTGATGCATAATATTTCTCATTTTTTAAACACTCTTAATTATTAAAAAAATAAAAAATACACAATTTTATTAATAATTATTTACTAAACTATTAAATAAAAAATAAATTAATTAAAAAATTAAACAATAAATTTTACGTACTCTACTAACATCTTCCTTTACGTTTTATTGCTCTTAACATCTAGATCTAGGTGCTAGAAAAGAAGTCCACGCCATTGCGAACGAGAAGCCGGCAAATTCAACGGAACGAACACGTCCGGTCCCCTACCAAATTCAAAATCTTCTTTTGTAAAAAGAAAAGAAAAGAAAAGAAAATATACAATTTTAGATTTTCGTTTTGAACAAAAGTGGACGAATTATTTCAAAGAACTGAAAAGAAAATTACAAAAAATTAAAATCTTCAATTTTAAATAAACGGACAAACCGCTTTGCTTGCACTGTTACCACTGTGACACTGTCCCTTCTTCCCAGAGCCCTCTCATTGTCTGTCTGTGTAACGGATCTCATCCCATACCTCTCTCTCTCTCTCTCTCTCTCTCAAGTTACTATTTTTAGTATTTACAGAACCCTCTCTTTCTCTATAGAGGACCATCGTTTCTTTGAACTAAGGCCTCGTGAAGTGCATGTGAAGCTTGGGGAAAGATCCGGGACTTACCTCTGCTTTTTCTGATTCCGGTGATTAATGCAGCGTTTCCCTTCTTGCTTTTTTGTTCCTTCTCTTCTTTATTGTTCCCTTTATGTGATGTCACATCTAGTTCCTTTTCTATACCTTATCTAATTCTCTCCCTTCTGTCAAAATCCGTAATCTTTTAAGGTTTTTAGAGCAGGAGGGTTGAGATTACGGATTCTGATTACTTCCCTGATTTAAAAACATGGGTTTCCTTTAGTTTGCTCTGTTCTGAGTTTTACATGTTGAAAGCCGAGAGTTTGGTTTGTGCTTTGTAATCTCATGCATTGGACCTCAGGCGGTGTTTTGTGGTTGCAAGTTCTGCTTCTTGTGGAGTGGCATTTGAATTGGTTACTTGAAGCTTGATCTTTTAGAATTCATCTTCGTGGGTCAAAGTTCTTGCAGCGCTAACTTTCTGGTTTTGTTGGTGGGTATCATATCATGCCTTTGAGGGAGAAATGGTCCATTTGAAACCTTGGTTGCACTCGGGGGTAGTTTTTCCCCCCCTTTAAAGTTTGGGTGTTATTGTTGAAATGGGGTTAAGGGATTTTTCACCGAGTGATGGGCGATCTCTAATTGCTTAAATTTCAGCATTAATGCGGGCTTTGCTGTGCCATCAGTGATATATACTTGCTGGGTATTAACTGTTTAGGAATTTTGTTGCTCCTTCAACGCCATAACTGCGAATATTGGAGACATTAATTCAATAATAGAAGCCATATGCTTTGATTTGTTTCTGTTATTGGGTGCATTGATGGTCTGATCATGACCAGAGCTGTCCGCGATAGGATTCTCAAGGATGCAAATGGTGATACTGATGATCATCTACGCAACCACATCCATTTGACAAATTGTATTCATTTGAAGAACCATATGCACAAGCATAGCCCCATATCAGCCGATAGGTCTATTGTGAGGGACCTTGTCGCCCTTCAGAGGTCAAGATCTCTCAGGGACCCTTCTGCAAGTCCTCCCTCTTGGCATTCAACTTCAATTGTTGATCTACTCCCAAAGAAGGGTGAAAATGATTCCATGCTTCGGGAGGCAAGAAGGTCTTTAGCCACTGAGCACCGGAGAGAAGCTAGGAGAATGCCGGGAAGCTCGCCACCCTTGGCAAATTTAGCCACATCAAAAGTTGCTCCTGGTGAGGTTGGTGGGGGTAATGATGGAATAGCAGCCATCAGTGAATGTAGTAGCAAGAGTGGAGTTGGGAATGGTAGAAGAGTTAGGAGAGAGGAATCTAGTCGGAAGACTAGTAAGACTGATATTTTGGGTGGCAATGAGGAGTCTCCACTTGATCAAGATGGTAATGATTTGGCTCATGATTTGGAGAACTCTGACCTGAAAGATAGGAGAAGTAAACCAAGGGGGAAGCATATTGGAAATATCCAGTTAAAGAGTCTCTCTGAGCAGTTGAATGCTGTTCGTATGGATAGTGATGAAGTAGCATCTTCTATCATCCGTCTTCATGGAAAACATTCTCGACCTGAGAAAACTATCAGGGAACCAGAAGCCAGCATTCCTGGGTACTGCAGTGGGTTACGTAGAGTTAAAAGGCACAAGTTTCGAGGTGCAAGAAGAACTAAAGCTCCTACAGGTGCAAGAGATATTGTTGCTCAGAATGAATTCGATCGGGGATTGTCTGTGGCATTTAATACATTAGCTCAGGATTCAGGCCGTCCTAAGTATTCCATGGAGGAGGGAGAGGAAGAATATGTTGATTCAAATGTCCCAAGGGCTCCAAGAAATGGGTGTGGGATTCCTTGGAATTGGTCAATAATTCATCACAGAGGTAAAACTATTCTTGACATGGCTGGAAGAAGTTTGTCTTGTGGTCTGTCGGACTCAAGGTTAAAGAAAGGAGGTTCAACTGCCCATGGGAGAGAAATGTCTGACACACCAATGCCATCCGACTACTCGACCCTATCTACAGGATCCGATACAGAGGCAATGCCTCTTCTAGTTGAGGCATCTGGATCTCAGGGAAGCACTGAAAATGCTGGTTGGATCCATGAATATTCCGGTGAGCTTGGTATCTTCTCTGATAATTTGTACACACACGATGTTGATTCTGACCTTGCCTCTGAAGCCAGATCTGGGGATCAATGCAAGTTGAATGGCTATAGCAACAGTAGACACCAAAGTTTGACACAAAAGTACATGCCGAGAACCTTCAGGGATCTTGTGGGACAGAATTTGGTCGCACAGGCTCTTTTAAATGCTGTGATGAAAAGGAAGGTTGGATTGCTATATGTGTTTTATGGACCTCATGGTACTGGTAAAAGCTCCTGTGCCCGCATATTTGCCAGAGCATTGAATTGCCAATCTTCGGAACATCCTAAACCTTGTGGCTTTTGCAATTCATGCATTGCACATGACATGGGTAAGAGTAGGAACATAAGGGAAGTTGGCCCAGTTAGTAATTTTGACTTCGAGAACATTACAGAGTTACTCGACAATACGATTGTCTCCCAGCTGCCATCACAGTATAGGGTGTTTATCTTTGATGACTGTGATACTTTGTCCCCTGATTGCTGGAGTGCCATATCAAAGGTCATTGATCGAGCTCTCAGACGCGTGGTTGTTGTCCTCGTCTGTTCAAGTATTGATGTTTTGCCTCATATAATCATATCCAGGTGCCAGAAGTTCTTTTTTCCAAAGCTGAAGGATGCAGATATTATATATGCTTTGCAGTGGATTGCAACAAAAGAAGATCTGGATATTGATAAGGATGCACTAAAACTCATTGCATCAAGATCAGATGGATCATTGAGGGATGCTGAGATGACTCTTGAGCAACTGAGTTTGCTTGGTCAGAGAATTTCTGTTCATCTGGTTCAGGAACTGGTAAGTTCTTTTTCACTTTTGATTTCACCATCAGAATTTGAATGCTATGCTGTTCATATATACTCTTTATGCTTGTTAATGTTTATCACATATGAAAAAATTGCAACCTAACATTTCTTGCTAAGAAAGTTGGATGTTATTGATATCAAATGAGCAATTTTATATCCTAGAGCACTTATAAAAAAAATTATATATCCTAGAGCAGAGGATCTTGATCTCTTTGTTCCTATAGCTGGCGGCTTCTTTATCATGCTCACTTCCTCAATCACAATGTCTTAACATGATGTCTTTATCTTGGACCAAAAGATATAAATAAGCTTGAAAGCTAAGCTTGTAGATATCCATGGTGGCAGAACATGAAACACTAAATCTGGTAGTGCTCGTCTGTGCCGATTTCCCTTAAGAAAGTTAATTATTAAAGTGTGGCTGTCAGGTTTCTTTAAGTTGTATGATGACATCGTAGCACCCTTCAACAGCCCCTGAACAATACCAGTTTCAAAACTTGCCACTATCAACTTTTAAAACATCTCCCAACCCCTGAACTCCAGACTTATACGCAATAATAGCCCCCGCTTTGGTACCAGATGAATTAGAACCATTAATAAATCTGAACAAATGAACTTCAGATTGCAAAATCTGAGAAGGAAGTTGGCAGGAGAGTTCTTGGACTCTTCAACCCCATTAACCCAGTCAAACCATTACCCAAGGTAACTTCCTTTGGGTAGCTTCTCTTTCCCATGGAAGCAAATTTGGAGGAATAAGCTTCCGATGAGAGTGACTTTCTTTGTTGGACAGCAACTCTAGAGATCCTCACGTGCTACAAGCTTAGAAAGACGTTTTGTAGCTCTAAGAGGGTTACTTTCGGGAAGCTGATTCGATCTTGTGTTATGTGGTGCATATGGAAGGAAAAGAATGACAGGAATTTTGAGGAATAGGAGAAGATGGTGCCAATGGCAAAAGTGAAGGATGTTTTCTCTAGAACCCTTTCTCTTGGATCACTACCTGTTCTTTTTTTTTTTTTAGGATTTTTTTACTGTTTACTTTTTTCTATTTAGGTGGGTATATTGTACTCTAGTTAGCTGGATAACATCCTTTTTTATTTCAATAAAACTTAACTTGTCAAAAGAGAGAAATATGATGACTTTTCCAATATTTTAATGCAAGCTTTTGGAGGAAGTGTTTGGTGCTTTTTTTCGTTCCCTAGGGTTTTGTGGGTAAAAGATAGACATTTGTTGTCTGAATATATATATATATATATATATATATATCAAGGGTTTTTGGATTTATGTCTAGGGATTGTGAGGCAAAATGATAACAGATAATAGCTATTGGTGAGACATAGATATATGGAATGTTGGTTTTTTTATAAATCATGACATGCTCATGAGGATATAATATAAGAAAATGTTGTTTTGGGGCTAGAATGCTTAGATTTTTTATAGGCATTATAATTTAATTTTGATTATGGGATCATTGATACATATTTATTGAAAATTACTCTTTATCGCCCTTAAACTAACGCTCTTTTGCAATGCGACTACCAGAGCTATCAAATTGATCACTTGATGCTCCAAACTACCAGTCCCTTTTCACTTTGGCCCCTTCTTAGATCTAACTGTTAAAATTGTGCCAAGCCACCTTTTTGTCCATCTCAATGGTTAGATCTTAACAAGGGGTTAAATTACAAGTTATGTTTCAAATTAAGCTAAATGACAACTTTACCTGTTTGGCGATCATATTGCAAGAAGAATGGAAGTTCAAAGCGGGTAATGTTTGATTTTTCCTATTCATGTTTTTGGCCTAATAGATGTAGTAGAATGGTGTGAATGAAATCGTTTTATAGTCATAGGTGTTTGTCACATAACAAAAGTTGTAGGCAAAATAATTGAGTATAGCTTTGATGGATTGTACAAGAACTAAAATTAAATTATTAGGCCTTATATTTATATTTACTTTTAGCTGTACATATCATTAGGGGATAAAATATTTTACTTCTAGTTGTTTAGTGTATCTGCTGTACCTCGTGCTTGTTGGTCTCCCATATAATTTTTTTCTTAGATTTCAAAGGTCTGGTTAGTTTTCCAATTTCTTTTAGCATGGATAAACACCTTTCATTTGATTGCAGCTATTGTTTTAAAATGTGCTAGTGTGACTTCCTTTTCTTACCTCCCTATGGTGTCCGTAGGGGTGTCAAAACCCGACACGACATAAAACAAGCTATTGTTGCAGGTTTTGACCTGAATCAATTTACACTAAACCCAAACCCAAACCCGCTTTTTTTTTTTTTGATAAGTAATTATTTTATTCAAAGAAATAGGCATAAGCCCAAGTACACAGGACGTATACAAAGGAAATACCTACAACTTCCAGAAACAAAAAGAAAACTAACACCATAAAGCTAAAACAGATGCAGAAAATTATCTGCCATTACAAAAGCTTTAGCCCAAGAACTCAAAAGTACTCAATAAAAAAACCCTAAGATCTCCCAAAGAACGTTCTCTATCTTCGAAGCATCTCCCATTTCTTTCGAGCCAAATACACCACATAAGACAAGGAGGAATCATTTTCCAAACACTCGCCGCCTTCTTACAGCCCTTCACACCCTTCCACCCTACCAATAAATCCACCACTTCCCTGGGCATTACCCAATGTAATCCTGTCCAACTCAAAACCTCGTTCCACAAGAATCTTGTCACTTCGCAGTGAAGGAAAAGGTGATTTACAGATTCTCCATCCCTTTTGCACAAAACACACCAATCAGCAATAAACAAACCTCTCCTTCTAAGATTATCAGTAGTCAATACTTTGCCCAAAGTAGCCACCCTACAGAAAAAAGCAACCTTAGAAGGAACTTTCACTTTCCAAATACTTTTCCAAGGGAATACACAACTACTATGGCTTGACAAAATTCTGTAATAAGATGAAACTGTAAACTTAGCATTTCCAGCAGGAATCCACACCATGCAATCCTCTCTATCTTGCACCCGTTTTGAGCTGTAAAGTTTAACCAGCAGAGCCTTAACTTCATCCACTTCCCAGTCATTAACATCCCTTAAAAATAACATTCCATTCAACTTTATTGTTACTACTGCAATACAAATCACAAACAGCTGCATTTTGATCCCTTGCAATTCTGAAAAGGGCAGGAAATTACAGCTTAAGAGCAGTATCCCCACACCACAGATCATGCCAAAAGAGTATCCTCTTTCCATCTCCCATCTTCAATCTGAAATTATTGGAGAAGGAATCCCAACCTTTTCTAATAAATTTCCACAAACTAACCGCTCCACTAGATGCTTTAGAACACCAACCTCCCCACAAACTTCCCTATTTCACATCTATTACATTTTCCATAGAGCTTTACTCTCCAATTGATATCTCCAAAGTCATTTCCCAAGTAAAGCTCTATTAAAAACCCTTAAGTCTTTAATCCCCAAACCACCGCGATCCAACGGTTGACAAACCTTCTTCCAACTAACCAAATGATACTTCTTTTCCTCACCTATGCCTCCCCATAAGAATTTTCGAAATAAACTCCCAATTCTCATTTCAACCCTTGCCGGAAGAGGAAAAAGAGAGAGGAAATAGGTGGGCAAGTTAGACAAAGTACTTTTTATAAGAGTGAGTCTTCCCCCCTTAGACCAGAAAATCCTCTTCCATCCAGCTAACCTCCTTTCAATTTTTTCAATCACCCCATCCCATATGTTTACAGCTTTAAAAGAAGCCCCCTAAGGAAGTCCAAGATACTTCAAAGGCAATGAAGAGATTCTGCACCCCAGTAAGTTTGCCAAATCTGATAAATTCTGAACATCACCCACAGGAACAATTTCAGACTTCGATAAATTAACTCTTAACCCCGAAGCAGCTTCAAAACACAGCAGAAGTGCTCCTGAAGCACGTATATTATCCGAATCAGGCTCACTAAAAAGCAAGGTATCATCAGCAAATAACATTTAAACTATTCCTTATCTCATTACCCACCACAAAACTGGACAGAAAATTACCCACCAAACCCGCTTATTTTAGTGTCAGGTTCACGGGCTGTCACATATTGCCACCATAGTGTCCTATCCTCTTTTTACTACCTTATCTTTGCCACTTGTAGGTTGTATAAAATTATAAATACTCTCCCTTTTGTCTGCACTCCTAATAACACTGTTAGTAGGCTTAGTTCAAGTCCTCATTTTTTGGTACTTGTGCTGGTATAGTTCACCCTTGCTTGGATAATTCTGACAGTTATCCCCACAACTGTGCCAACTTTGTGTCCTATCTGTTTTCCTACCCCACTTGCTTTCTTCTCATATTATTAGTATTGAATATTCTCTATAACCCCTTACCCGTTGTTCCTCTAACTTCTCTGGTACACCACCCCTCTAGGGGAGGGGTGGTGTACCAGAGAAGTTAGAGGAACAACGGGTAAGGGGTTATGGAAATACATTAGAAGAGGATGGGAGGTTTTCCAGAGATATACTAGATTGCATGTGGGGACAGGTGTCAAGATCAGATTTTGGAAGGATGCATGGTGTAATACCAGTGTTCTATTAGATCTGTTTCCGTCTCTTTTCTTGATTGCGAGTAACAAAGATGTCACAGTGGCGGAGGTTATGGAAGTCTCAGGTAGAAACATTCACTGGAACATCAATTTCAACCGGGCGGCACAGGATTGGGAGATGGAAAGTTTTGTAGAATTTTATAGCCTCTTATATTCTGTTCGACCGAACTTGCTGCAGGAAGATGAGTTGTGGTGGCATCCTGCAGGGAAAGGGGTCTTCTCAGCTCGATCTTTCTATAAAGCTCTCACACAAGAGCCAGAGATACAGTTTCCTTGGAGAAAGCTTTGGCGTCATAAGGCTCCTCCCAAAGCCTCTTTCTTTGCGTGGACAGCGTCCTTGGGTAAGATCCTCACTACGGATAATCTAAGAAAAAGGAGGATAATTATTGCAGATTGGTGTTGTATGTGTAAAAGCGGGGGTGAGTCGGTAAATCATTTACTTTTACACTGTGAGATAGCTAAGGCTATTTGGGACGAGGTGTTTAAAAGGATGGATATGGCGTGGGTGATGCCGGAAACAGTTTTGGATGTATTGGCTTGCTGGAATTCTATCCGTGGGGTGAGACAGATTAAAGCAGTGTGGAAGATGATCCCTATCTGTATTATGTGGTGTCTATGGCAGGAACGAAATGAGAGGACTTTTGAAGACAAAGAGAGATCTGTGGAGGAGCTTAAATTGTTATTTTTTAGAACTCTTTGTACTTGGGCCATTGCTGTTGACTTAAATGGCATGGACCTTCACGAATTCCTAGTTTCCTACATGCCTACATAAACAGGGCATTTTTTGTATCATGTTACTTTGATGTTTTAATAAAGTCTTATTTTACTTATCAAAAAAATTATTGTATCCATGGTATACAGGATTTCTACCTGCATTTCAACAGAAAATTATTTTTTTTCCTTCTCTTTTTCAGGTTGGGCTTATCTCAGATGAGAAATTAGTAGATCTTCTTGATTTAGCACTATCTGCTGACACAATTAACACGGTGAAGAATTTGAGAGTAATAATGGAAACTGGTGTGGAACCATTAGCGTTGATGTCACAGCTTGCGACGGTGATTACCGATATTCTTGCTGGTAGTTATGACTTCAAAAAAGAAAGGCTTAGAAGGAAGTTCTTTCGACGACAACCCTGTGAGTATTAAATTTTACCATTATTAAAAATTTACTAATTCATCCATTTATCTACAAGTTATGGTGATGTGGTTTGTATTAGACCTCTGCAGGTCTGTTAATTTGAGCAAACGTATAAGTGTTGTTCATTTATAAGATCGTTGAACCCAGTTTTGTAATCAGCCCCAGCCTTCCTTTTTAGTAATTAATTGTGCATGCCAGCTTTTCATCTGTGGCACTTCTGATTCATGCTCAATCTGTTCTTACTGGTTGCAGTATCCAAAGAAGATATGGAAAAACTGCGTCAAGCTTTGAAAACTTTATCTGAGGCTGAAAAACAACTAAGGATGTCAAATGGCAAGTTAACATGGCTAACCGCAGCATTGCTTCAACTCGCTCCTGATCAGCAGTACATGCTTCCTACTTCTGCAGACACTAGTTTTAATCACAGTCCCATGGCCCTAGATGATGCTGGTGGAAGAGATTCAGCCAGGAGAATAGGTGAACATTCCAGGATGCCCAATAAGGGGAGAGGCTTATCAACAGATGTCAGAGTAGAAAATCTCCTTGCTGGAAGTTCTGCTGATATCTGTGAAATTGGTACGCTTAAGGGTATTAGTTTAGAGAGAAAAAGACATGTTGGCACTGGTGTGGCTCATCAACAGACATCTGCATATGCTGCTGACATGTCTAGGGTAAGTGGCAGGCAGATTTCTGGTAAAAGCCGTAGAGGAACTGAAGATATCTGGCTGGAGGTGCTTGGGAAAACTCAAATCAATGGGTTAAAGGAATTTTTGTATCAAGAAGGGAAGCTGATCTCAGTCAGTTTTGGTGCAGGTACACTCCAACATGCATTAAGAATCATTTACAAGTGCCATGATTGATGCACCACCATCACAGCTTCTATACACTTTTCCACATTGCTAGATAGTTTTCACTTCTTTACATGATTTTCTTGTGTTTTTTTTTTCTCATTCCAGATATGTGTCTACTGTATATGTCGTGTACTTGGGTTGAGCCTTATGCATTTTTTTATGAAATATAATTAATTGTTAAAAAAAAAAAAAAAAAATAGAACTGAAAACTCTTGGTGCTTGTGAACCCTGATTGTAAATATGCCAAACTCTCCAATTAGTTGAAATTCTCTCAGTTCTTATAGCATTCAAGAAAATTGGTTTATTGTGAAAATAAATGCCTTGGGGAGTCATCTAGTTAAAAGATAATATAATATTTGGGAACTCCACAAAAGCCAAAAGAGTATGCCTATGAGTTTGAGCCCTATTATGCTATATTAACCACTCACATATGTAGTATATTTCCTATGTGGGAACTTAACCTTTTCTACATTCACGTGTGCATATACTCCACATGGTTTCTGTCTGTTGCCAGATCTTTCACCCAATTTTATTAACAAGAACTTTACATCCATTTTCAAGATTTGAAAAGCAGACTTGCCTTGAAATACTTAAGGGCCAAAGAGGCTTTACATTACAGAAGATTTATAGGGAACCATTCAATTTCTTTGATCCCATTTTTTTTTTCTTTCTGACTCGTGTTTTAAAATGTTATAATCATGTAAATCACCCATTTGACTTAACCTTCATGTCTATCATGTCCTAAACTTTCAATTGTAGGATTGCTCCTATAGGCTTTTCCCAGTGCATCCCTTTGTCAATAGATTGGCTTCCTACTAATGAAGGGGATGGAGTGCATTGCATGAGAGATAGGCTTCTTCTGGTCATCGTACATATATGTACATTGATGATCCCATCTTCGAGTGCTTAGTTTGTTTCTGAGATCAAAATCATGAATACTATGTGATGGAGTGATGATGTAAACCCCACTTTGCATATAATTCAAAATGCGAAATGATATGTACAAGCCCCAAATGCATAAGCCTCGCGCAAGCCCTTTATAAAAAAGATGACCCCACCATGGAAAAGTGTGAAAAACTCACTTTTTCTTGATGGGGCCCACATTTTTACAAAAGGCTTGTACATTTGGTGCTTGTACCTAGCATTACGCATTAAAAATTTTGATATCAACTTTCATTTATAGATGATGATAAATTATTGATAGGAAACTGGGAGAGGAACACCACCCTAAATTGTGTTGGCTGCCGTTTGATGAAACAAGAAAGATGATCAACACTTCCTTCTTGCTTGTGGGTGTAGCCTAGTGTGTTTCCTCTTAAATAAAAGGAGGTTTTCGTCCAATCCATGGGAAGGAAGCGATTTGCTTGGGGAAAGGCTATCCTCATTGTGTAGCTGACAAACACCATTTGATTTGACTCATTGTTTGCCTCTCAACTGAATATCTTAATGGTTTGATGTGTACTTAGCAAAATATATCCACTTTCCAGTTGGGATACCCTACCTCTTATTGCCACTCAAAAAATATTAAACTTGCTCTCATGATTTGTTAGCATGGATTAGTTTGGAAATTTTTCGAGTTAGGTCGAGCTGATTCCAAATGCATTTCCAGTCCAGTTAACTTTTTTTTTTCTTTTTTTTTATCGATAAAAGATAGATATTATATATATGAATGAAATAGGCATAGCCTTTGTACACAGGAAGTATACCTAAGAACTCCTAATTACATTCTAAGGACGATAAATTAAAGACAAGAAATCCTGAACACCATCCCCATGTAAAACAATATTGGAAAACCAACACATTAGAGTGTGGAGAAAACAATTCTTCAGCTCGGGCAATGTACTTTACTTATCTTCGAAGCAACGCGCATTCCTTTCCGTCCAAGTGCACCACATAATACACAACGGAATCATCTTCCACACTGCTGCCACTTGATGGCAGCCTTGCATCTTTGACCAACAACCCAACAAATCCACCACCCTCATAGGCATAACCCAAGCAACATCAACCCTTAGAAAGATCTCATCCCACAACACCCTTGTTACCTCACAGTGTAATAAGAGATGGTCCACAGATTCTCCATTCTTCTTGCACATGTAGCACCAATCCAATAGTACACATCCTCTCTTTGTCAAGCTGTCCGTGGTCAATATCTTCCCTAGAGTGGCACTCCAAACAAAAAAAGCTACTTTAGAAGGCACACGAGACCTCCAAATAATCTTCCAGGTGAACGGCGTAAAATCAAGTTGTGTTTTCAAGATGCCATAATACGCCTTAACTGTACATATCTTATGGTTATTAGACCTCGACTTCAAACTATCTCCCTGTGTGGAATATAGTACGCTGTAAAATTCTAAAACAATAGGTAATTCCCAATCATGCAAATCCCTATTAAAAAGAATATTCCACTGGTGCGCACCATGAGAAAATAAACGCACATCCGCCACTGAAGCCTCCCTATTCACTGCAATATGGTATAAGACCGGAAAAGCCCTTTCCAAAGTGTGGTCTCCACACCACACGTCCCTCCAAAATCTGATACGAATGCCCTCGCCAACTACAAAGCGAATTTGATTTGCAAAACATGACCATCCCTTTCTTATAAACTTCCATAAACCCACACCATACCCCCTCTCACTTCTTTAGAGCACCAACCATCCCAATCGACACCATATCTAGCATCAATAATATCCTTCCACAATGAACCCCCCTCCAAATGATATCTCCAAAGCCATTTTCCCAATAATGCTTTATTAAAAATTCTCAAGTTACACACTCCCAACCCCCTGTTCACAACTGAGGCACAAACAGTCTTCCATCTAACCAAATGAAATTTCTTCTCCTCCCCCATACCTCCCCATAAGAACGCCCTAAAGAGTTTCTCCATTCTGTTCACCACCCCTACAAGCATAGGAAACAAAGATAAAAAATAAGTGGGGACGTTAGTGAGAGTACTCTTGATTAGAGTGAGACGACCCCCTTTTGATAGATACATTTGTTTCCAGCCAGCCAACCTTTTCTCTATCTTCTCCACTACCCCATCCCATATAGCTCTATTCTTGAAAGTTGCTCCCAGCGGAAGGCCCAAATATTTCATAGGGAAAGAGGACACCTTACAATCCAGAAGTCTTGCTAAACTGAGGATATTTGAGACCGCCCCCACAGGAACCATCTCAGACTTGCCCAGATTCACATTTAACCCTGACACTGCTTCAAAGCAGAGTAACAATGCTCGTAAAGATTGGATCTAGCTCCTATTTGCTTCACAAAAAACTAACGTATCGTATGCAAAAAGAAGGTGTGAAATGATAATAGGGCCACCAGCAACATTACCCACCTGAAAACCGATAAGAACCCTCCCCCAACAGCAGCTTGCACCATCCTACTTAAAGCCTCCATAACTACAACAAATAGAAGAGGAGATAAAGGATCTCCCTGCCGATTCTTTTACTACCAGCAGAAGGTTTAAGCTGTATTCTTTTCTTTTGCAAACAGTCCCTTGCTTTCCTTAGAGCCATTAAAGTAATTGATACGCTTCTATCGTCAATGTACAATTCCAATTGCTCTTTGTCATCCTGACTTTAGCATTATGACCCGTTTATCTTAAATCTTCATGATCTGGAGTCTACATTTAGTACTTGCATGAAGCTCTTTTTTTTTTTAGTTTACTTTTACATGCTATTAATGTTTTCCAAGTTTGTTTATATGCCTTTGTGAGTTTTAAATTACCATTTGAAGAACTCTTTCATTGTCAATTTATCATAAGATGTTGTCTGCTGTATTTATAACTGTACTCAAACTAATTATCGAGACATAGTGTTTATTTGGCATTGGTCATGAGTTTAATCATTAACTTTTGGGTCCTAGTTTTCAGAAATTATCATTTTTGGATCCTTTGGGTGGCAGACCACGTTCATTATATCTCAAGTGCTTTAATATCTGATTTTTCCTGTATATATTAAAGTTCGTTCTTCTTTCAAATTTGGCATTGCAGATTTTCACTATTGGATACATCTTATTTTAGAAACTCTAATGATATACAGTAGCTCTTGTACATTTTCTATCTGTCCAACTTAAATCTCAAAATTCTTGCAGCCCCTACTGTGCAGTTGATGTTCAGTTCATACCAAACAAAATCAAGGGCAGAGAAACTTGGGGGGCATATCTTGGAAGCATTCGAGATTGTCCTTGGGTCCCCAGTGACAATTGAAATAAGATGTGAATCAAAGAAAGATTCAGCATCGGGTGTGCATGTGCCTCTTATGTTGCCAGCTTCTGAGGCCAGCTCGTCTCAAATTAGAGATATCAATAGGGTCAGCACTCAAGCTCAGCTCTTGCAATCTGACAATTCTAAAATGGGAAGGAGTGAAATTGTAGAAGTAGCTGCTTCTCCCAGGGGACCCAAGGGTAATGAACACATACATAATCTTGTAGCATCTGATAATAGAGATTTGGGAGGTTCATGTGTTGGAGAAGCAACCATGGCTTCAGCCCCAGGAAGGAGGAAATTTGGGGAACAAAGTCAGAGCCAGAGCCTTGTTAGAAGCAAGGTATCTCTTGCCCATGTAATTCAGCAGGCAGAAGGATGTAGCCAGCGAAGTGGATGGTCAAAACACAAAGCGGTTTCTATTGCTGAAAAGCTTGAACAAGAGAATTTGTACGTAATGCAATTCTATTATTCTTTATCGATATTATTTCATTTTACCTTAAGGAGCGGCCAAATGACTTATCGAACTACTAAATTAGATTACAAGACTTTGATACCTTTACATGACTGGAACATTGGCTGTGAACTCCTTTGTCCCACCTACCTTATGTCCATCACTTGATAAGAATGAGATGGATCATGACTTGTTAGAGACATGAAACCCTTAGATCTTGGTGTAATAGAAATGAATGTGGGTTATGTGAAATTATTGTAAAAGCTCAATACTATCCCCTCAATTCAGTAGTTGCCTCATCCTGTGGCTAGATCTTATTCGCCTAATCTTGGCAAATTGTATTGGGTAGTTTGAAAGAAAGGAAATAGTCAATTGTTAAATCTAATATTTTTTGAAAAAAGGCCGGAAGTTTTTAAATTCTCAGAAAATATTTAAAAATATAGAGTACAAGGAAGTAAGAAAAGTAATTTTGGCTTGCAAGTCTAGATAGAAATTGCTTGAACAAAAGAGTTGTCTTCTTAACTTCAAAGTTGTTTGAAAAATGCACTGGTGAAAATATTTACTTGCTAGTTTAATATTTTAAAAACAATGGATCTTGTTCTCTATATCTTGAGATTCCTCATTTTTTGGAATGTGATAACAGAAGATCCTTTCTTCTATATTTCATGTTTATTTTAGTTTTATTATACATGCTGTGTAAAAAATGGACGAGTTTCCTAGAACCATAACCTGGATTTATTTTTTGTTCTTTTGCCAAAATAGAACTATTTCGTGTGGAGCTTGGTATTGAGAATATTTTGCACGCTTACAGGCATATTCCCTTCTGAGTTTGAATTAGTTCTAAAAATTCTTAAACTTACAGGAGACTGGAACCTAGATCAAGAAGCTTGCTTTGCTGGAAAGCAACAAGAGTTACTCGTCGGAAGGTAATTCCTGATTGAATTCATGAAGACATTATCAATAAACTTTGTTCAGTTTTCTTGCAACAAGTTAATTCCAGTATTGGAAGAGGCATGCTCTAATCTTTTCCTTGAATGGTATGGGGAGGCACACCATGGATCTGCCTGCCATGGGTTGTAAAAGGGAGAACCTTGGTGTACTTGTTTTCAGTTATATTGTTAAGGGCTACTTAATGCAGGATGGATGGGCCCATCTAAGGGTTCCTTACTATCTTTTGCATTATTAACCCTGTTATCTAGTACCTAATGCTCATCTTGCTTGATTGTTTATAGAGCATAAATGGCTTTAAATGTTTAGATTGAGAGCGACAGAATGGAAAAACCAGGATAGATTGAAGTAGAATAGCACTAGAGGTAGATTGATCAATGGCAAATTGGGTATTGATTGTATGATGGATATGCTGAACCTCATAGAGTTTGTGTTCTGCTGTACATATAAATTACAACCAGGCAGGTTAGGTGAATTATCAAAAAGCTGATATTTTGTAAGCCATCCCCTTGGATCATTTCAGACGGCAAGACTCATAAAATGAGCCTGAGTGGGGGCAAACTATTGTTTAGCCCACTTCATTGGTTTGATCATAGTCCATCACCCTATGATAATACTTCAACCAACACAAAGTACATCCTTATATGAATAATATGTCATGTTAATTACCTATAAAAAAGAACTTTGCCTATGCTTATCACTTCTTGTCATCCTCATTCATTTTTTTCTAAACGGAAGGTATTGTTTTCTTTCTAGAGCAATGCTTCATGTTTCTTTGAGGCCATATTAGGATTTGACTGTTCTTAGAGAAGCATTAGCTTAGTCAAGAGCTCACATTAATGTAAAAGAATGTTCTTAATATGTTTAGCTTTTTCAGTAATTGGTTGGACGTACTGCCAGTCATTACTGAGGTCATTTTAATAAAACTTCTGATTGTTGTCTTTACAAGATTTCCCCAAGTTAAACTATTAAATTGGTTTAGTTGGTTAAATTACACAGCAAGACCAAGTGTCCCCCCCCCCCCCCCCCCCCCCCCCCCCTCTTATTCATTTCTAATTCCAGTATGAATAGCAGTTAAATAATAATTATGTTTTGGTGATCGATTTGAGGATGATGCTTATTCTTGTTGGCATCTGCAGCTTTCACGTTTGAAAATCAGGACGCGAAAGCCGCATTCTTTTCTGAAGCTTGTATCCTGTGGAAAGTGTCTCTCTACTAAATCTCCGAGGTAATGGTAAGAATTATTGGATGGATCAGAAGGGGTGATCGTGCTACCTCATTTGCATTCTTTATCTTTAGGGAGTTTCCTGGTGTTTACTAGGTTAGTTTCTTTGTCAAATCCTTTTTCATTGAATAAAGATATGATTTATATCTGATGAGAACATGTAGGAAAGAAATTAGATTGTGCAGCCCTATTAATTATATTGTTAGGCCTTCTTACATTCAATCAATTGCAGCCTTGTATGATTGGTTGCAGTTTTCATTCCTATTCATTTTATACACTTGTGCTTATAATAATTAGCCTGTGCAAGGCACTGCATAGGAAATGCGTTATTCTGTAACTATCTGCGTTACAATTGCCTACCTTGACTTCTAAAATGGATGGAGAAATGTAAATAATCCGTGTTATAGAATTGTGAGAAGAGAACCCCCTAGGGGATTGGCTCAGAGTGTTACTACAAAGTGGTTGGTTCCTGTGTCTGTCATTACTCACAACAGCACAGCAATGCTGACCCAAATCTAAGGTTACACATTGGTAATTGTCATTTCCCATTAATAACAATAGGTAATTGTGATCATCTAGAAATGGGGTTGTTTTTGTGCACTCTAGCAGAGAAGCTGACTGAGGCTTTTGATTTTGTTCACATCAGAAGAATGGCCTCACGAGGTGTTTGCACATTGGTTAAACCTCTTGAGTTTAGAAACTAATGTTATTTGAAGGGGTATATGTGAACAGATTTTTGAGCTCTCAATATCTAAAAGTCACTGATTGGTCGTCACTTCTTGGACAAAGTTGAATTATGCAGCCTCTTCTCTGTATCTGAAGAATTTCAGCCCTAGCCCTCCTTATGGGACTTTTTGCTGATATGTAAAGAAAAAAAATGAGTTGCATCCAGGACCACCTATCTTTTCTGCCAGCTATGTTTCATCAGTAGCTTTGAATTCTTTACCCCAAATGGCAATAATAATCTTTTGACGTGATTTCGAACGTTTCTTTACCAAACTCTGTTTTATGAGTATGAAATGAAATAAATAAGCTTGGCTTGGCACTTAATCAGTTGGTCAAAAGGGTGGTAAGAGGTAGTAAGTCTATCATTATCCAAATGGTAATAATACGCCTACGACTATTTTACAAATACGAGCCTATAACCTGCGCAATACGCAGATTGTTGTGTATATTATATATGAGGGAGAGAGATTTAGAGTTCTTGGTAGGGATAACCAAGTTATGATTAAAATCCACTTTACTTTACAGGATCTCTACGAACTGGTCTAGGCTCTTCTTGAAGGATTCTCAATGGATAAGGATATTCATTAGATCATGCTGGAATATAATTGAGAGTTCGAGTTTTGTTATATAATTTTCACTACACTCCACATTTTTTTTAAATTTTTAATATTATTAATATTTTTTTAAAATTTTTTTTGAGTTTATTTTTTTAAAATTATTTCAAATTTTATTTTCATTATTTATATAATAAATATTAAATAAAAGAAAAAAATAATAAAAGTTAAAAATAACATGGAGTGCTGAGAGGTTTTGAAGATAATATTCTGAGAGTTATCAATGTCAAATTTTCAACTTTGGAATTAAAAAAAAAAAAAATTGAAATAATTTCTGACCAAGGTGGTGTGATGTGTACCTGTTTTCTGGGGTATTCTTTTCCAACAGTGATGTCTACGCAAATTGCTTTGGTTTTAATACATATATAGCTGGCCACCTGCTCCATTCTCGACCCAAATTCCAATACCATTTATTGCTAGCCAGAAATGCTGCTTCTTCGTCTTCTTTCTCTTTCCCTCCTTCCAAACGAGCAGTCTAGACTTCCGGGTCTCTCTGTATTAATTGCCGTTTAAATTTTACTTTATCAAAATTATCGTGAAAATTACATAATTTTTATAAATCTAAAATATCTCTAGCTATAATCTCATATTGAATTAGTCATTGAATTCATTAAATTAATAATATAATATTATTTTTTTAATAAAAATATTTTTATTTTTTTCATATTTTATAATTACACTAATCATATATTAATTAATAATTAATTTGATTCTTACATTATTATTACAAGACAGTTAGAGATATGAATAAAAAATACTTTTAGAGATTAAAAGTGAATAAAAAATAGATTTGATGAGTGAATAGTAGCCCTTCAAATTTGAAAAAACCTGTCCATTTACTGTAGTTCAAAGCTTCACGCTTATCTCTTTGACTAATCCAATACAGTTCTATTTTAATGAAATTCATCATATTTTACATTTGGTTAGGTTTTGATGAAGTCAATGTCAATACTCTATAATAGATGTCTTGAATTTAAACTCTGATTCCATACTTTATCTTATTTAATTAAATATTTTATATATTAAATTAACTCATTAAATGAGAATCTGGCGTGAGTGATAAGTGATGATTTTACACACTATTCAAGAACAATGGAAGTACTTTTAATAATCTAGACATCATGGTTTTGATTAAATTGAGTTTTGATTAAAAACTCATAGTAGAGTGAGTTTTGAGGACCACCTTAAATGAGTTTAGATGTGTTTGTATGTTAAGATTAGTTTAGATATATTAATGGGAAGTTGAAAAAGATTGTGAATCCCGCGTGTAAAGAGGTGTTGAGTTGAGATGAGTTTAGTAATTTGAGAGTTAGGTGTTTAAATGTTAGATTCAATTTAAAATTAGACTGAACTAAATTAATCTCAATCCAATCCAATTTCCAAATGGAGCCTAAGTCATTCCTTTGATGGTTTTTAATATTTGCCCATCAGGACGGCTGATTTTAGTATTCCCTGAATTCTGAATCATTTTTTTGTGAAATTGTCTCATTTGATTTTACAGATAAGATAAGATGAGATGAAATCAATTGAGATAAAAATTAAAAGTTAAATAAAATATTATTAGAATATATCTTTTAAATATTATTTTTATTTTGAGATTTAAAAAAAATTGAATTATTTATTTTATTTTATATAAAAATTAAAAAAAATTATAATAATTAAATAAAATAAAATGAAATGAAAATGGTTGTGGAAGTCAGATTCGGAGCTTTGAATATTACAAAGTATGGTCATGAATTCAGGCTACAAACCCGGATTATGATCCCTCATAACATATTCTGTCACCTTAACGACAATCAAAGAGTCAAAAAAACACATTAATTGCCGCTAGAATTTTAAATTTGTGCGACTGGAAAATGGCATTAATTTCTTGTACAACAAATTAATTTCTTTGATAGTTGTGTAGGATCACCTGTCAGGGTGTGGATCCTAGTCGAGACGCGTTTTTGAAACTTTTACTTTTGTGTATTTTTGCACATTCTATTAATGTAATTAACTGTATCATTTTTTTTAATATATAATAATTTTTTTAGTCAATCATATCAATAGAATGTATAAAAAGTATGACTAATTCTATATACAATCGTAAAGTGCGTAAACGTCACGTAATCGCTTTGAAAAAGAGTGAGATCTACTATTAAAAAATTAATTTTTGTCATGCAAGTTCTATATTTTATTCACTTTTTTCAAAGCGATTACACGACGATTACATAATTCACGATTGCAAATATCTTTTCTCAAAAAGTATACAAAAGTGAGGTGACTGTATGTAGCATAACTCTTAAGCGGCCTTGTTTGGATAATGAGTTAATCTCAACTCATTTTATCTTATCTCATCTCATCAAATAATTACAATTTTTCTAAATTCTCAAACAAAATACAATAAACAATTCAACTTTTTCAAATCCTGAAATATAAATAATATTAAAATAAATATTATTTAATATTATTTTATTCAATTTTTATATCATTTCATCTCAATTTACCATCAAAATCACTCTAAGTTTTGAAAATAGTTGTTCTAAGAAAATTGTCGAGAGACAAGAGGTTATTTTGTTTCTTTCCTACCCTAATACGAAGGTAACGCAAGACTTCATTTTGTTTCTTTCCTATCCAAATCACTATTTCGTTTATTTTTAGAGATGAGATGAATTGAGATTAAAGTTAAAAAGTTGAATAAAATATTGTTAGAATATATTTTTTAAGAAAAATGATTTACCTACAACATATTACACAACACATTGTTGTATAATGTGTTGTACAATGTGCTGTAGGTGTATCATTACTCATTTTTTAATATTATTTTTGTTTTGAGATTTGAAAAAGTTGAATTGTTTTTTTTTATTTTTGTTTTGGGATTTGAAAAAATTGAATTGTTTATTTTATTTTTGTTTTGGGATTTGAAAATGTTGAATTGTTTATTTTATTTTGTGTGGGGATTTGAAAAAGTTGTAATGATGAGGTGAGATGAGATGTTTCCTGAAAACAAACGAGGCATCGTCTTCTGACGAGTGGTTAATTAACTTCTAAATTTAATTGGTTTGTTACTGGATATATAGTTGATTAACTGAATAGAAATTAGTTAATGATGTGTAATTATTTAACTGATTAAATCTTGTTTGGATAGATAGATAGATGCTTCTAACTCATCTCAATATATCCAAACACCAGAAATTACAAGCATTTTTCAATTTTAAATCTTCAACTTTTTTATTTAATTATTACCTAATTGTTATAACTTTCACAAACTTTCAAATAAAGTACAAAAAAGAGCAAATATATTTATCATCATTTTTCTCATCACCCTCTCATGATGTGGCATTAGATGATAGGTTCATAAATAAAATATAATAAATAGACTCTAATCATCTAATGCCACATCATGAGATAATAAGAGTATGATGAGAATTGGGATGATGGGTAGTATTAATTTACAAAAAATAATTCAACTTTTTCAAATATCAAAATAAAAATAATATTAAAAAACTGTATTCTAATAATATTTTTAACTTTATAATATTTTATTCAATTTTTTCTCTCCAATCTCCCAAAATCCCATAAGACATTTTATCTCAAACTATTTCCAACTCATCTTATCTTAACTCAAATATCTCACTACTATTTACAAACTATCTCAACTCATTATTCAAACCAGGCTTTAAGTTATGAAGATAATTATATTTCGGAAAATTAAACTCATCATCTCTACACCATACGTCACACATGATTTTTAAACTTTTTTTTATTTTTTTCCTTACCAAATGTGTAGTGTATGAACAATGAGTAGGAGAACTCAATTAATTTAACAGGAATAAAACAAAAAAAAAATTAAAAATTAAATTAAGTATGTTGTGTCACTACAACAGAATGTGTGTTTTGTGATAGAGGAAACTGTCACAAAAAAATGGTAAACCGTCACTAAACATATTTGGTGACGGTTTGAAACCGTCACCATGACCGTCACCTAAAGTGCATCACAGAAAACATTTGGTGACGGTTTACTGTTCAACCGTCACAAAAAATATTTTTAGTGACGGTTGGAAGTGTTCCGTTCGGTACAACGTTCGAACGTTCCTTTTTTTGTGACGGTTATGAACAGTCACAGAAAATCACGTTCGGACATAAAATTAAACGTTCGGACATTATACCCAATCGATTGGCATTCGAATGAGAGAAGTTGACGTTTGTTGTATATCGTTCGAACGTATCATATTTACGTTCGAATGTTAATGCGTCCGAACGTTAATTACAATAAACGTTTGAATATTTGTTCGAACATAAACGTAAATGTTCAAACGTAGCGCGTTTAATGTTCGGACGTTATTTCGAATGTAAACGAAGGAGCGTCCGAATGCAAGTTCTTTGTCCGAACGTTAGTCGGTTTAACGTTCGAACGATTCAATTGTATTTACGTTCGAACGTTTGTTACAGTGTGAACCAACGTTCGAACGATTTTTATTTACATTCGAACGTACAGATCAGAAATACTAATTTCATAAAATTTAAAAACAAAATACCAATGGTATCATATTACATACCCAATTAACAAGTAACAATGTCTTATAAAAGTACAAAATTAGATATTAAAACTAGTCAGAAATATTGATAAAATTTATTTCTTCTTATTCCCTCGCCCACGGGGATTCTGTTGCAACGACATAACACGCTTCATTTGCACCATCATCTCCCGTTGCACTTGCTCTTGCACTTCACTGAGTATTCTTTCCTCCTGGTCTCTCTGTTGGTCCTGCAAACGCGTCTCTAAATGAGACTGTCGTTCTAAGAGAGACTCTAACTCTTGCTGTCTCGACCTCATATACTCATTCTCACGCCGTGCAGCTTCTAAATCTGCTGTAAGATTATTAATTTGTGAAGCCGATGAGGTTGAGGAGGATGAACATTTATGCTTGATAGATCGTCCCAAACCTCTTGCCATACTAGACTGCGGCCCGAGCACTTGGGTGAATATGTCTATGTCACTAGGAGAGGATTCCACAGAAGTCAACTGCATCTCCAACATTTTGCTCTGCAATTTAAAAGGTAATGATCGTAAATAATTAGTAACGTATTAAAAGAAATAGAAATAAGAAATAAACTATTAAAATGTTCTATAAAAAATTTATTTAACAAAATTAACACTGCTTATATAATTATCTGCAGCGACAGGATCCATCCACTCACTATGCTCATTAGTGTGAGCAGCAGCATAGACATAAATGAGGGAAAAGTTTTCAGGATCATCACGTTTCTAACAAAGCGACAATATTAGCAATTTTAAAAAGATAATGTTAGTACTTATCAGAAAGAATATCAGGAAAATAAATGAATTCTATAATTTTTTAATTACCATTTTTTCAGCAAGACGGTGGAATGACCTTGAACCAGCACGATGGTGGACAGTCAGAACGGATCTATTCTGTGCATTTGTAGAACTCAAGTGCTACAAAATATATTAAAAATGTTAATTGTAATATGTATACATATAATGTATAAAACGAATATGAATGTAAATAATTAAAAGATATAAATGTAAAATACCTGATAATCTGGAGATGCGAAAAGATCACAACACTTTCTCCAATCATCTAACTTCATCTGCTGAAAAGGAGACTGCGTAGCCTCTTCCAACGTCTCAAACTTCTTGAAGTGGTCATGACATCGTCCTTTGTGACGTCGGAATAGTGTAGCCATCAACTCATTCACGGTTCTCAAATCCTCGCTACGGCCAAAGTCGAGGTCGAATTCATCCTAACAAGGGAATCAGGTAAAAAATACAATATATTAATCTAAGTGAAAAAAATGTACTGAAAAGTAAACTCACCAGCACACGACTTCGAATGTGCTCCTTAATCTCATTCGGAACATCTCGCCATGAACGCACATAAAATGGAGCATAAGCTCGAACTACTGTGCCAATATAGGAGGAAAGCGTTGCTGCACTATCATCCACTCCTCCAGTGGAATTATCAGGAATTGTGATCTTCAGTTTACCGTGCCTTCTATTTTTTTTAAGAGAGATTCCACGTGTATAGCCACGACCGCGACGTGCAGATGCATGAACTACATGATAATAATAGATCATATACTATAATTATAATTATATAGTTATTGAGAAAAAAATATTAACTATATATATAATTATCAACGACAATATTTCTTTACTGGTAGGTGTCGACTGGCTGTTGTTCTCTTCTGTGTTAGCTTGATCTTCAGGAACGGATTCCTCGAGTGGGGAGTCCTCAATGGATTTAGGACTTGGACTTGGCGGAGGCACATTTCTTCGTTGTCGTTTTGGCGGCATTCTTTAAAATAATTAATTATATCAAAGAAAATTAATTAGAAGAAATTATGAAAATTTAAGATATTTTATAGTCACCTATATAAATAAAATATTTAGTACTTTTACTCTTCAGATGAATTTTCCATACTTGTTTCAGAATCTCCATCAATAACATCTTCATCATCATCATGCACCTCTTCTTCATCATCTTTATCCACTTCCTGCCCGGATTCTGATTCGTATTCATCTTCTGACTCGTCTTCTTCATCTTCCTCCAAACTGAGTTGAATTGAATGATCATTTAATACAGACGGGTCGAGATGTACGGGTGGGACATCATCTCTACACAAGGGGAGCAACTCGAGTGCACCGAAGTCAACAAACAAGTTAATACCCTCTCCATCTTCCTGGTATGCCTCAACAATCGGATTGTCATCTTCATCTCCACTATTCTCGTAATCTGCACTCGTTCCTGCTTCATATATATTTCGAGGAACAAATTTTTGTACGACTCTCCAAGTTATCTCCCCACTATCTTCATCAGCACTTTTCATTGGATCAATCAAGTAATAGACTTGGGTAGCTTGACAAGCCAATACGAATGGATCATCTTCGTACCATTTAGATGCAGTATTGACACTCGTAAAGTGATTATCCCTATGTATCGAAACCCGACCACCGCCTAGATCCCACCAATCACATTTGAAGACATATGTTACAGACCCACCCAGATATTTCAATCCGATAATATCACGTATGACACCATAATAGTCAATATCATCTGTTCCATGACTCCCCTCGACCAACACACCACAGTTTTGAGTCTTTCTATTACGTTCACGGTTTAAAGTATGGAATCTATAACCTCGAACCGTGCATGCAGTATATCGAAGTGCTCTATTTGAGGGACCACGGGCCAATGTATACAATTCAGAAGAAATTGATCCGGGATCACGAGCACGTTGTTCCAAAATCTAAAAATTGAAATAGTATATATTTATTATTTTATTATCCAGAGTTAAAAATTTCACAATATAACATATATATAATTTTAGTTCATACACGTTCTTCAAACCATCTGGGAAATTCTTCCTCGTGTCTTGCCTCTATATTTTCTACGCCTTCCGTTCTAAGTTTGTCCATGTGGTCACTGTTATAACATGTTGCAAAAGAAGTATATTTTGAGCACAACAATTCTAATTAATTTAAAGAAAACTATAATTATTCAAATAAATTAAATGACATACCTAAGATAATCATAAATCTCTCGGCAGTTATTTAGCACATACCACCGAACTTTACCCAACTCTCCATCAATTAAATCGTAACCTGTTTGTGCACCCAAGGGTCGTACATTCTGGGAAAACACTGATAGCTCACGAGGAGGCGGAGTAGCAAGATCAGCATTTCGCTCTTGACGTCTAAATCGTGTTTCAACACCACGAAGATATAGAGAGCAAAATGTTAACCATTCATCGTGTATATAAGCCTCTGCTATTGAACCCTCAGCTTTGGCTTTATTCCCAACAGTCCGCTTCAATCGACCCAAATATCTTTCAACTGGATACATCCAACGGAACTGCACCGGTCCACCCAGAAGTACCTCTCGCGGTAAATGTATTGCTAAATGGACCATGACATCAAAAAATGATGGTGGAAAGATCTGCTCGAATTTACATAGTATAATAGCAATGTCTTCTTCCAATTTCGACAACACATCTCGATTTACTACCCGAGCGCACAAATCCTTGAAAAACATACATAGTTCAGATATGGCGACACGTACATTAGATGTCAGCTTCCCACGAATTCCCACAGGTAATAACTTTTGCAAAAATACGTGACAAACATGACTTTTCAATCCATTGATTTTCCAATCATCAGGACTCACGCATCTACCAATATTTGAAGCATAACCATCTGGCAACTTCACACCTTGCAACCATTTACAGAAATCAATCCTCTCCTCCCTCGTCATCGTAAAACATGCATGCGGCATGACCACCCTGTTGCCTTCCACCCGCAAATGCAGATTATGTTTAATTCTCATTCTCTCAAGATCTTTCCTCGTCTTGATCGTGTCTTTCGTCTTTTTGTTAATACTCATCAATGTACCTAATATATTATCACAAATATTCTTCTCTATGTGCATTACATCCAAACTATGTCTCAACTTGCATGACGACCAATATGGCAAATCAAAAAAAATACTACGCTTTGTCCAATTCAATTCTGATACGGCTCGTTTTCTCTTGTTCTTTCCCCGACCTTTGCCAAAATTGTTCGCTCTAACATGTTGCAGTTGTTCCACTATCTCTTCTCCAGACAACTCTTTTGGTGCAATCCTATCCTCTACTTTCCCATCAAACTTGGCACATTCTCTTCACCATGCATGATTTGCTGGTAAATAACGTCCATGACCCATGAAACACAACTTCTGAGAAAATTTTAGCCACTCACTAGCAGTTTCTTTATTACACGTCGGACATGCTAACTTCCCTTTCGTACTTCAGCCGAAAAGATTCCCATACGCCGGAAAATCATTTATGGTCCACATTACCGCAGCATGCATCTGAAAAGATGTCGACGTAGATGCATCATAAGTTCTAACCCCTGTTTCCCATAACTCTTTCAGCTCTTCAATCAACGGCTGCATGAATACGTCAATATCATTCCCAGGTGATCTAGGGCCAGGGATGAGTAAAGTTAACAAAAAGTTTGGCGCCTTCATGCACCTCCATGGTGGAAGATTGTACGGAATCAATACAACGGGCCAAGTGCTATAACTTGTACTCATATTCCCAAAAGGGTTGAATCCATCGGTTGTGAGTCCCAGGCGCACGTTCCGAGCTTCTAACCCGAACTCTGGATACTGATTATCGAAAGACTGCCACGCAAGTGAATATGCTGGATGCCTCATATACCCGTCATTCTTAACTCTTTTCTCCTCGTGCCACCTCATATCATGAGCTGTTTTCTTACCATATATAGTCTTTGCAACCTAGGTTTCAAGGGAAAATACCGCAACACCTTAACCAGCACGTTTTTCTTACATTTCCACCTCGACTCTCCACATACAGGACATGCTTGTTTCTCCTCGTTCTCCTTCCAGAACAATACACAATCATTCTTGCATTCATGTATGGACTTGTACTCAAATCCTAATCTATTTCTCAACTGTTTTGCTTCATAAAAGTTCTTAGGCAATGCAGACCCTTCAGGAAGCACCTCGTTAAATAAGTCCAATACCATGTTTATTGCTTTCGTCGACATCCCACACAATGATTTTATGTGAAGCAACCGCACAATAAACGACATTTTGGAATGTTTTGTACAACCTGGGTAAAGCTCGCGCTTTGCATCTTCCCACAGTGAAGGAAAATTTTCACAATCAGTCCCTAATCCACCACTTGAGGCATTGTCGTTAACCTCATCATCCATAAACATCCCAGCTCCAATGTCACCCAACATCTCCTCCATCTCATCATGCTCATAATCATCATCCATGTGCCGTAAATAATTGTGATGATCGACCAATACATCTGCTGACCCTTCATACGGCTCACCATGCAGTACCCATCGCGTATACCCCAGATCCATACCGTTCACAAATATATGACGCTCTACTTCATCCAATCCTATCGCACACAAATTTTTACACCCTCGACGTGGACACTTAATGTAACCACGACTATCAGCAGAGGCCCGTGCAAAATCAATGAAAGTTCTTACTCCACATGCATAGGGTACGTAATCCTTTCCAAGTCTATCGTCCAGACGCATCCAATTTTTATCCATTTCTAAAAACATCCAGATATTAATAACACGTACATTGAAAATTCACATGCATGTCTTGCCTCCAATTCTCATTACTTTTTTGATAAGGTAGTTGGTCCTATCCCATTCGAGATTATATTCTCCATATTACACAAATCTCGCCACTCTACTAATTTCCACGTTAGTAGAAATTCCAGCAGCACCTCCCCATAATTCTCCAAGTATACATGTTCAAATATCGGGATTATGACCCTATGAACAGTATACCCGAAGAACAGTAGAAGAAGATACCGAAACTTCATATTAAACGTGGAAAGTAGCGAGTAACAAAAATGTGTAATACAGATAATATAATCTCAAACTGTCTACACTGGACAATTCAGGAATCAGTGGACACATAAATGTACACTGATTCCCAAACGGGTCTAAGGGTATTTATGTAATGTCACACGCATCTAGCAAAAAATCATACAACAATATCTCCATGTTGTTTAAATTAACAATGTCACCTTCAAGTAGTGTTATATTGTTAAACTAAAGAGGGATGGAAGATTATGTGACCCTACGTTTCGTGTCTTGTACACAACGAGGGAGAATGATCTTGAAGAAATGTTTAAATTTTAGTCTAATTACTTAACCGTCACAAACTGTCCGACCTTGACAACTCTCAAGGCCGAAGAGACTATAACAGTCAAGCAATTAAATTGAAATTTCAACATTTCTTCAAGATCATATTCCCTCGTTGTGTACAAGATCATTATTCTTAAAGTATAATTTTAATTGTTATACTTAATTTCAAAGGTTATACTATAATTTTAATTATTATAATTCTTAAAGAGTTACTTTTATGCTTGTTATTACTTAATTTCAAATATTATTATAAATATTTAATTATCATACTTAAATTTCAATGGTTATACAATAATTTTAATTATTATAATTCTTAAAGAGTTACTTTTATGCTTGTTATTACTTAATTTCAAATATTATTATAAATATTTAATTATCATACTTAAATTTCAATGGTTATACAATAATTTTAATTATTATAATTCTTAAATAGTTACTTTTATTTGTTATTACTTAATTTCAAATATTATTATCACAATTTTTCAAATCCATATCACAACATATTCACAATAACTCACAATATATTCACAAAATAACATGCCACATGTATTAACATATTTCTAAACTTGAGTAAGCAATAAACATGTATTAACAAAGCCTAATGACAATATATTTCTAATAATAAACACAATATTTCAAATTTATATCACAACATATTTAAAATAACTCACAAACTATTTAGAAACTATACAAACAATAATCACAATATGATAAAAAGTAAGCATAAAATAACATGCCACATGTATTAACAAAGCTTAAGGACAATATATTTGTAACAATATAAACATATTCAAACGTCATTCACAAATAATAATTTAAATATTTCAAGTCCATATCACAATAACTCACAATATATTCACAAAATAACATGCCACATGTATTAACATATTTCTAAACTTGAGTAAGCAATAAACATGTATTAACAAAGCCTAATGACAATATATTTCTAATAATAAACACAATATTTCAAATTTATATCACAAAATATTTAAAATAACTCACAAACTATTTACAAACTATACAAACAATAATCACAATATGATAAAGAGTAAGCATCAAATCACAACAACATATTGATAAAGTTTAGAAATATACCTAGCACTCACAATATCATCTTACAAATCAAAATCTTCAAACTTCCCAAAACAAGCAATCCTTCAAAAAAATACAACACTAACTTATTAGAAATATTCTATAACAAAAACACATTCTATAAATATCATAAAATTTAAATAAAGACAAGAAATAAAAATATTATCTTACCAAAACTCAACTCTCTCTCACTCTCTAACTCAACTCTCTCTCACTCTAACTCTCTCTCTCTCTCTCTCTCTCTCTCTCTCTCTCTCTCTCTCTCTCTCTCTCTCTCTCTCTCTCTCTTTCTGTTGCGCGCACGGTGAGAAGAAGAAATAATGCGCTTCCTCCCGTGTGCGTACTGATTAAGTTCTAAAATTCTTAGTTTAAACGTTCGAACGTTTAATTTTTATGTCCGAACGTTATATTCTAAAATTATTCCCGCCCAAAACGGTCGGACGTTTACAATACACGTTCGAACGTACCCTTCTTATGATATAACATAAAATCTAGCGGGAAAGTTCCCGCACTTTCCTCATATATGTTCGAATGTATCACAATTTTTCGTTCGAACGTTCGTAGATTTATAGATAAACGTTCGAACATTTAACTTAAACGTCCAAACGTACATTTCATGAAAGTGTTACCATATTTGAGCGGGAAATCTCCCGCACTAATTTAACTAACATTCGAACGTTGACAGATTTGGTGTTCGAACGTATAGTATAGACGTCCGAACGTCTGAATAATCACACAGATACCTTAATCGAGCGGGAAAATTCCCGCCTCTTAGTTTAACATTCGAACGTTAACTTGAAACGTTCGAACGTACGATTCCTACTATACTTAACTTATAGTATAATATACGTACTACATTTTATATATCTATAACTATATACTACATTGTATAGTATGATAGCATAATATAATTTAAATGAGAACATCAACGTATATAATATATAAACTATACCATATATATAAATCAATAATATATATTAAATTGTTACTTATTAAATTCTTTATTATATACTAACTTATAGTATAATATATATACTACATTTTATATATCTAAAACTATATACTACATTGTATAGTATGATAGCATAATATAATTTAAATGATAAACTATACCATATATATAAATCAATAATATATATTAAACTGTTACTTATTAAATTCTTTATTATATACTAACTTATAGTATAATATATATACTACATTTTATATATCTATAACTATATACTACATTGTACAGTATGATAGCATAATATAATTTAAATGAGAACATCAACGTATATAATATATAAACTATACCATATATATAAATCAATAATATATATTAAATTGTTACTTATTAAATTCTTTATTATATACTAACTTATAGTATAATATATACTACATTTTATATATCTATAACTATATACTACATTGTATAGTATGATAGCATAATATACTTTAAATGAGAACATCAACGTATATAATATATAAACTATACCATATATATAAATCAATAATATATATTAAATTGTTACTTATTAAATTTTTTATTATATACTAACTTATAGTATAATATATATACTACATTTTATATATCTATAACTATATACTACATTGTATAGTATGTAGGGGTGATACCCGCCCCCTACGGGGCGGGGCCACCCCTCCCCCGCCCCCCGCCCCCGCATATGCGGGGGTGGGATTTTTTCCCCCGGACCCCGCCCCCGCATGGGCGGGGGCGGGGTCCCCCGTCCGCTGCCCGGGGTGCGGGGGTGGACCCCCACCCGCCCGCACCCCCGCACATGGTACTGGGCCAGTACATTTTTCTGGGCCCTAAATGGCCCAGAATTCGTTTTGGGCCACTTTGGGCCCATTATTTAGATTAAAAAAAATATAAATTTAAAAACAGAAAAGAAATAATTTTTTTTTTGATAAGTAGATATTAAGTTTTAACTAAAAAATAATTAAGTAATATTCATCACTAAGGCAGTAAGACACTATGCTAAAATAAATAGTTTACAATTATACAAATTAAGAGAACTAATAAACTATTACACTATTACAAACTCTTCTAAAAAAAATATAACAAATTGTATAATTAACTATTGTAACAAAATTACAATAATTGTAAATTAAGAAAATTGATTTTGGGGTGGAGCCGTAGTTGTGAGTTCACTGAGTTGTGTCAATGTGTCGAATGTCGATTGCTGTGAGACTGTCGATTGCTGTGAGACTGAAAATCAATAAGTTAAAAATAAAAGTTAATAAGTCAAAAAACCTGAAATATTAATAAGTTAAAAATAAAACAAATTAAAATTAAAAAGTTATAAAAATGAAACAAAGTTTTAAATGCAAAAAACAATTAGCTTATTAGGGGAGAAATTATGCAAACCATGGCAATGGTGAGTCCAATACAAAAGTCATACTGCATCGGAGGTAGTCGTAGACGCCGTCTCATGTATCACTATAAGTATTAAATTTGAAATGAAATTAATGAATACCAATTAAATAAAAATAAATAAATAAAAATAAGAAATTAGAATAAATACCAGATCCAGACTGATCATCACCCTCCTCCTCGACGTCGGCCTCCTCATACTCAAGAACATCCGGAACATGAATTGGAGTTCCCTTGATCCAATTTTGCGTGCAAATCAAAGCCTCTACAGTGGCAGGAGCTAATGAACTCCGAAATGAATCTAATACACGCCCTCCGGTGCTAAAGGCCGACTCTGAGGCTACTGTGCTAACAGGGATGGCCAAAAGTGTGCGGGCTATCTCTCCAAGGATGGGATACTTCACAGCATTCACCTTCCACGAACTTAATATATCGAAATCTCGTGAAAATGGTAGAATCTCTGTTGCTAAGTATCTGTCTATCTCTGACTGAGCCTCTACAGAAGTCCGGAGGAAGGGGGTCTGCTCATACCTCTCACCCCACTCCAATCTACGCCTTTTCCCAACCTCGACTTCAGGAAACTGTGAGCCTGAGGCTGAGGGTGTAAATGTAGGTGCCGCAATATTACCACCTCGCAGGGTGGAAAACTCATCAAATAATCTAGTAAGAGTTTCCCGAACCCTTGCTGCAATAAGCTCCGCCCATACTTGCCCGTACGCAAGGCCCAATCCAAATATCATGCCATCCAACTTATACCTCGGGTCAAAGACGACAGCTACATATAACAAAATATTAGCCCTAGTTAAATCTCCCCAATACTTGTCGTACTTTGACCTCATAATCAATGCCATCTCCCGCAGCCTAATGTGACCACCCGCGACCATGTCATCTAATTCTTCTTTTACCCTACATATTTGCTGGCATACAACATTGGATGTAGGGTATAAAGTTCCGGATAGCCTCGTGGTGACATCGTAAAAAAGTCTCAAAAACTCTACAAAAATAGTTACAATTTCCCAATCATCATCTACGGGTTTCCCCAATCCCCCATGATCATCAAAATATTTTACATATTGGATGTCTTCTTCACCCAATAATGCAAATGCCAGCCTATATTCTTGGGCCGCCTCCAACATCAGAAATGTTGAGTTCCATCGTGTAGGCATATCAGTACAAAGGCCCTTCTTAGATGTTAGACCCGCAGATCTCACAGCAACCTTGAATTTCTCCAACCTTGAAGGAGAAGATCTCACCCATCTCACAGCAGTTCTAACCCGAGCAATCGAGTCATGAAGATCTCTCAAACCATCACTGACAATTAAATTCAGAATATGTGCCGCACATCTCACATGCAGACACTCACCACCCATAAGTGTCTTATTTGCCTCTCTAAGATAAGTTTTCAAATGTCCTAATGCAACATCATTAGACGAGGCATTATCGACTGTGACTGTAACAACTCGGCTCAAACCCCACTCTTTTATTGAAGCCTCCAAGGCCTTCCCAACTGTCTCACCCTTATGATCGGTGATTTTACAAAATTTTATAATTTTCTTTTGTAATGTCCAATGGCAATCAATAAAATGCACAGTCAAAGACATATAATTAAAATTTTGGATCGATGTCCAAGTGTCAGTGATGAGACAAACAAATTGATCTGCCAATTGACCCCTCAACTTCTCCTTTTCAATGTAAAAATGCTTTTTTACATCCTTTGCCACCGTGTGGCGAGAGGGAATATTAAACCTTGGTTCCAAGTAGTGAGAATACGCTTGGAACCCTTTCCCGTCTACAATTTGAAAAGGTAGCTCGTCCATTATGACCATACGAGCTAGATGTCTTCTACACTCATCGGGATCATACTTAGTATACCCCCTCAAACTTGCACCCCCACTAGTCCCATCCGCCATTTTTTGAAGTCCAACTTCTAGCCTAGATTGGCTTTTATCTTGTAATGATCTTAATATTGGACTTTTTTTGCATTGCTCTTCTAAGTGCACCTTTAATTGTGAGGTGCCATGTTTCCTATAGTGGCATCCATAAATTTTCCCACAATGGTTACATTTGGCTTGGGGGTTACTTGAGTCACCACCCTCTAGTTTGGTGAAATAACTCCAAACTATTGAACCAGGTTTCTTGCTGGGTTTGGGGGCAGGGCAAGGTGCCGTAGAGCTAGGGATAGGAGTATGAGTAGGAGGGGTAGGGGTAGGTGTAGGGGTAGGGGTAGAGGTAGGGGTAGGGGTGCCCTCGACCTGAAAAGGAGAGCTCGCACTCGAATCCGCTGGCATATCCATGAACTAAAGCAAACAAGAAATCTGAAATATTAGAAAACATAACAACTATATAGTATATAATGAACATAAAAGAAAAGTAGAATAAAAAAAAGTATCACTAATCACACTATCACTTGACATTCATATATATATATATATATATCACTTGACACTATCACTATTACTTAATTGTGCCTGTATTTTAGTTCCCATCTCACGCGTGCTGCCAATTTACTTGCAAGACTTTATTTCATGGGCTATGGACATGTCTAGGTTCTGTCCTTATGTTATTGTTAGTAATACAGCAACCGATCCATTATCTACCGGTAGGTTGTCTTTAACATCAATCAAGAATGATTTCACAGTGCAGAATTATATCTGTCTGTACACATGCTAATAGCCCAGAATAAAGTGTGACTAATATATGGATATTGGTTACAAACCTTGCATAAAAAGCAGTGCAAGTTATGTTGTCTTCAAGAATGGATTATGGCAATGGTATAGATCAGTTTGATTTTAAATGTCTATTGTAATATTTTTATGGTTATGTTGTGTGTGTGCGTGCATGCTAGAAAAGATAGATTTCATCAAGCAAACACTTTTGTGAAATTGAAAAATTATTTACTTCCTACTTTGTTGATATTGTGGTTCAAATACTATGATAGTATTAATTTGATGATTTCGAATTATTATTCCTACTTTGATGACATTGGATCTTTCTTTTATAAATGGCAGCATATATTCATGGCAGAATGGCTATGGTTCTCCTATATGCCTAGAAGTAAAGTGACATTGTTGTATAAAACTGAAATAAATTGTTTAGAACTTTCGTGTGAGGACCATTTCCATAAGATGGTTTTATTATTGTCAATGTGATAACAGTCCCCTTAACCAAACAATGCCATACATCTAACCAGCGATGTTGTTTTCATTGCCCATCTGACACTACACTTATCCCTTCCCTATGCTTCGAAACCCTAAATTAATTTAGGGGTTTCAAAGATTGAAACCCCTAAATTAATTTAGGGTTTCGGATTTGAGCCCTAAATTAATTTAGGGGATTCAAATCTTTGAATCCCCTAAATTAATTTAGGGTATTTCGAAACCCTAAAGTAATTTAGGGGTTTCAAAGATTGAAACCCCTAAATTAATTTAGGGTTTCGGATTTGAACCCTAAATTAATTTAGGGGTTCCAATTCGAATCCAATCCGAAATAATTACAGAAATGAGAAAACAAACACAATTCACATGCATTTCACGGAATAAATTCAAATTTCAAACCAAAACACATGCACAATCTAAGCTCCACAGCACACAATTCACAAAAATCTCATCCTCCATCTCCGATAAACCCCATCCTTCCTCCAATCTCCATTAAAAATATAAATTACAAAAAAATAAAATAGGATAGGGTATTAGGGTTTGTTACCTTCGGCTTCGGTGATGGAGATGCAGAGAGAGGGATCGGATCGGTGACGGCGACGTGAAGGATATGCTGGGCGGTGGGTGCGGCGCCGGAAACTCAGAGAGAGGGAGAGACGAGCGGCGCTGGAGCGGGCTGGAGGCAGTCCGAGAGAGAGAAGTGAGAGTCCGAGAGTGAGGGAGGGAGGGAGGGAGGGAGGGAGGGAATCGGGGGGGGGGGGGGGGGGGGGAATGAAATAAACCCAGGCATGAAACGACGTCGTTTCATGCCTGGGTTTAAAAAAAAAAAAATATCTACGCATGAAACGACGCCGTTTCATGCGTAGGTTTATATATATATATATATATATGCGGGGCGGGGCGGGGTATTTGCGGGGCGGGTGTCACCCCATCCCGCACCCGCCCCCGGTTAGAGTGCCAGATGCGGGGCGGGTGACCCCGGCCCCGCATCTGGCGGACGGGGTGGTCCGCCCCGCCGCACGGGTGCGGGGCGGAAGCGGGGCGGGGCCCCGCTGCCCACCCCTAATAGTATGATAGTATAATATACTTTAAATGAGAACATCAACGTATATAATATATAAACTATACCATATATATAAATCAATCATATATATTAAATTGTTACTTATTAATTCATCAATAAACACCATAAACTCATAAACTATTCACAAAATTCACAAACAATAATCACAATTATTTCAAGAGTAAGCATAAAATCACAACAACATGTATAAACATATTGCTAAACTTTATAAATATAACAATCACTCACAAAAAAACCAATAATCTAATTATCAATAATATTATATAACATGCTAATATATAACTTAAACATTTATAATATAATATATTATAGATAAAATTTTGGAAATTAAATTGACAAACGTTCGAACGTAATAATAAGTACGTTCGAACGTTCTGTGTATATAAGGCCAAAACCGAACGTCGAAACGACATTTCCCTGCCCGTATCGATCGTCTTCTCCGTTCTTTGCCGCCACGCCTCCGTCACCGCCGCCGTCAACTCCGCCACAACCGTCACTAAAAGGTAGGCATTCATCTTTTATGCAAATAACATGTATTTTATTGAGATTTAGATTGAGATTTGGATTGAGTTTTGATTAAAACCGGATAAGTATTACCGGATTTTCAACTTCATTTTCCGGCCACCACGGCCAGTCATTGGCCGAATAGTCACCGTAGAAATGTTTCTTGAAGTGTATACTTCATTTACATGGTGACATTTCGGCATTTAGACCCTTGTAGAGAAATTTTCGAGATTTCAATAATGGCTGAGTCGACTCAGCCATTCTGCATCGAAACGTTCGAACGTTTCACCAAGACATTCGAACGTACGACGTTTAAATTACAGAGCCGTTACGGCTTCCACGTTCGAACGTTAATCGTCTTACATTCGGACGTGAATATTATTAAACGACATACGTTCGAACGTGAATATTTACTTTCGCACGTAAATCACATACGGTCGGACGTTTAATTATAACATCCGAACGTAGTGATTTTCTACATTATTCATGCTTCGACGTTCGGACGTTCATATTTACGTTCACACGTAAAACAAATACGTTCGAACTTAAATTCGAACGTATTTGTTTACTGCTTATGTTCGAACGTACATCTGTACATTCGAACGTATTTGTTTTACGTTTGAACGTAAATTTATTTACATTATTTTACGTGCGAACGTATAAATTAACGTCCGAACATTTTTATCTTTAACGTTCGAACGTTAACGATAAAACGTTTGAACGTTAATGCAGAGCATCTTAAAATTAATACAAAAAAATGCATTATTGTAAATAATTTTTTTTTTCCTTTTCTATTTTCAGGATATGGCTCTTCCACTGCATACACGAAAATGAGGGAGGGAAGGAGCCACGTCGGACACTGCCCGTATCGGAGCTCGTACTGTTATGGTAGAGAGAGAGGTCTTAATTAATGAGTTCGACGAACTCTGTTGGCAGCAGACGAACTTAAGAGATGTTTTCCTCAGTAGAGGCTGGGGAAATATCTGCACATTGAGGGAGAAGGTATACCCATCAATGGTTCAAGAATTCTATATGGGGATGTGTGACATGCCTCCGGATGCATCCTCTCACACCGTGACTGTACGCGGTGTTTCTATTGAGGTATCTGCAGATGTCATCGGCGAGCACCTCGAGATTCATCGAGGTGCTCAGACATTTACACACTCAACACCCCGTGAGGATATAGGCACTTCTACATCATCTACTGGCCGGGGATGTGAGCCAGCATCAGCCAGAGATGCAGGCCAGTCAGAGGCTGAGGATACTGGCGTCGAGGCTCGGGATGATGACCGAGACGAGGATTTCTACATCCTCACCGAGAGGGATCGCATGCAGATCGAGCGAAAGAACGCCTTCAACCAGATCCATCTGCTGCATTTCTTCCGCATGTTGCACCTGATTGTTGCAACAAATGTCGATCTTGTGGCTCATAAAACCACATTTAGTCGGCTTCGGGCACAATTTTTTATACGAGTGGCACGTGGAGATCCTATAGATTTGCCACTGCACATTTTTTAGAGGATTCGTTACGAGGCGAGCATCGTCTCCACGGATAATCTCTCAAACGGTGTCCTCATCAGCCTACTATTACTTGCACGGGGAGTGCCGACCCAGCCAGAGGAGCGGGTCAAAGATCAGATGAGCCCCCTCGCCATGACCACGCATTGGCGTGGCATTGGACAGGCGAGGGGACGTCAGCCACCCCCTGTAGAGGATCTAGTTCCTCCGACGCAGCCTGAGCCAGGTCATGTCTGGAGTAGTAGTCAGCATACGCCGAGTACATCTGCAGGAGATGTGCGGCCTGCTTAGGTTGATGCGGTCATATCACAGCTGACTGCGCATATTGATCATAAGATCGATCGATCGCTCGAGGCTATATCGGCGTCTGTTGCCGAACTCACCCATCGTGTAACTATCCTCAACGACAAGGTTGATACCTTGACTGAGGAAGTACGGAGTTCGACTTTTGCGGATAACGTTATCATCTGACTGTTGTTTACTACGTTCTATCAATTTTTGTATTTTATTTTTAATATTTGTAACGAAAAATATTATTGAATATTTTTATCGTTTTTTAATTTCAATTTTTAATCTTCTTTGATGTTATAATTTCCAACTTTAATACTAAATCACTGCATTTCAAATATATATAAATTAATAATATATATTTATATATTACAAAGTGTGTATATATAAATATATACAATTCAATTTTTTAGACTTGTTCACAAATTATGCACAATAAAAATCACATAATTTTTAAATTAAAGTCATTTAATTTAAATTTACAATGAACGTTCGAATGTTATTACTTAACGTTCGAACATTGGTGCAAACATTTTACGTTCGAACGTAAAATTAATAACATTCGAATGGTTGCGCCAAAACATTTTACGTTCCAACGTAAACAGACATAACGTTCGAACGTATATGTGACGTTCGAACGCATATTTCTCATACGTTCGAATGTAAAAAAATCACATTCTATCTTTAGTGACGGTTTCCAAAAACTGTTACAGAAAATGCCTTTTAGTGACGGTATAGGGACTGTCACAATTTCCTAACCGTCACTAAAAAACAATTATGTTGTAGTGTGTGGTGTATAGAAATGAATAACAAAGCTCTTATATTCCACCGATGGTATTAACTCACGTGGATGCTCCTTAGGGCTTGGGTTTTAACAGATTTACCAACTCTAGTTATCAAAGAACCATAATAAGTAATAAATTAAGAGCCAGTTTGAATTGAGAGATGAATTATTTTATTATTATTTACTACTATTCATAAATTTTAACTCACAAATCTTATTACTATTCATAAATCATCTCAACTCATCTCATTTTATCTCTGAATCCAAACGAGACTAAATGTTTTGGGATCTTTTCCGCATAATAAAGGATAGAGTTAACCTCTTTACAATTTTTTCACAATGTTCAAATAAAATAATATTTTTTGAAATATTAATTTTAATTTTACTTTTAATTTGATATGTTTGAATTTAAAAAAAAATTATTATATTGATAAGTTGTAAACAAAATGTAAATGAGTTGTAATTCTATCATTAATCATTCCGCATTAAAAGTTTTCTTGTATTAACCTATATGTACCCGATTAACAAATTTAGTGAAGTTGTATTTTCCAAATTTATTGATCGAATAATGGTATATACAAGTCTAAAATTTACAAATTTTGCCTAGATCTTTAATAAAAAAAAATGCTAAATTTTTTTAATGAATTCTACTTTCATTACAAAGGGTTTGCACAAAATTTGTGAATTTGGACTTATTCCCAACATTATTTTTATTAATCAGGTTGGATACGAAAAGCACCTTGACATTTTTTTTTGGACAAAGAAGGATCAAAAAGAAAAAAAAAAAAAAAAGTTGTGCAAAACGAAGAAAAGATCAGATCCTAATGAATTGAAGACCCCTCCAACACTCCGAATTAAGCATTCAAGAGCTGTTTGACAAGCATGAGAGTAGCTAGGTGTGAACTCGAGAGGAAGATCAGGAGATCAGAGTCGACATCACGCTTGACATCAATTTATTATATTAATACTACTAACAACTTGACTTGTTCGTCGTCAAGGTAGAAGAAAGCAAACACAATTTGGTAGGAACCTGCGTGCCCATTTCATCGCTTTGAATCCTCAAAGCGACGCCGATGAACAGTAATGTATGCTGCATCTCATGCATTCAAGCCCTTTCATGAATGATTATTATGACATAATAATTCACGTACGTACGTATTAGTAATATAAAAAGCACACACATATATATGTATGTATGTATGGGTAAGACTGTTCATCCGGGCCGGTTTTTTTTCCGGCCCGGCCCGGAACTCGAATTCCGGGTACGAGTTCCGGCCCGGGACATACCCGGACTGGTACCTGCATAATTAAAACCAGTTTAATCCGGACCGAGTACCAGATTTTAAATCCGGAACCTGGAACTAAACCTGGTACCCGGATTTTTTTTTTTAAAAAAAACCTACGTATCAAAAGTCAAAACAAATATCTCATTCAGAAGTTCAGATCTCTCTCTCTCTCTGCAACTAGTGCCGATGTCCTCTCTCACTCTCACGCCGAAACCCTAGCCTCCTCTACCTTCATCACCTTCGTTGCTCTCTCTCTCTCTCTCTCTCTCTCTCTCTCATTGCTAATATCCACCAAAATTTGTTGCCCTTGTTTAAAAGCCGCCACCATCATCAAACCGTGTGAAACCATTGTCTCACGATGCCAGCAAGCTCAAGGACTAGGAGCTTATCGAGCTCACCTGAGCGCAAGCACCTTTAGGCTCAGTTTGGATATACAAAACATATCACCTCATTATTACAATTTTTTCAAACTCTCACACAAAATATAATAAACAATTCAACTTTTTCAAATCTCTAAATAAAATTATATTAAAAAATTATATTTTAACAATATTTTATTCAACTTTTAACAAAACATCTCATTTCATCTTATCTGAACTGTGTAACCAAACGAAACTTTAATCTCACGATGCTCGCTGGGGGGTGAGCACTATTCCTCGCGTGGTGGGTGAGCTCTTGCCTGCATGCTCTTTTAGTGGAGCGAGGACTGTTGCTCTGCAAGGTGCTCCTTTGCAGGGGAGCACCACTTGAGCAAAAACGCTTGACGTTGTGGTGAGCATTGTAACTATGGTATTGCATTGACCTTCTATATAATGGTTAGCAATTCATAACTTGAATTCAATTTTAAGTTTTTAATAAATTATATATATTTATATACAATATATTTATATAAATTATTTAATACAAGGTAAAAGATTTGACATTAGTAAAAAAAATTGGGTAAAAGTGTAGGATGCCAACGCCAATGCGAATGCTTTAAGAGTGGCTGATTTTGCCGAATTCAAGAAGTGGATCGATTCATTTCGTCAACTATTCTTATACGATGGAAAATAATAAATATGCAACCATTATCATATTTTTTTTTCTAAATGAAGGGAGCTTTTATAAATAACTTAAAATATCATCCTTTTATAAAACTAACTTTATATTAACATATGATTCTACAAAGAATTAATTGTGTAAAAAAGTATAAAAAAGGTTTTGTTGTAAGATATCTTTTGATGTTAGCTAACCCATCCATGGTGATTTGGACATGCATTAATGGAATGGGCGATAGAATAATAGCCAAATAGATTTTAATTCTTTTACTTTCTCACCCCGCCAAAAATAAAGAACTAAATATGCTTTTGATTTTCTTTATGCTATTTTGTGTGTTAGATAAAATTACAAATATAGTCATTAAATTTTCTTATTTCTTGGAAAATTAGGTAAGAAAATATATTTATTTGATTTAAAAATAGTATTATTGGAAACAAGTTAAAAAAATATATATTTTATTAGATTAAAAAATAAAATACCATTAGTAAATCTGAAAGATATGACGAAAAAAATTAATAAAAAATTGAAAGTAAATAATATTTCATTATTATCTAAATTTTAAATAAATAATATTACGTGAGATTAGACATTAAATAAAATAAACAAAAGATAAAAAGTTTGGTATTAGACAAAGAGATATTGAGAAATGCTTATTTGCGGAGCATTTCTATCAATACTTTTTTTTAATAAATATTGTAATTTTTTTTTGAAATATCTTTAACGTGACCGGTGATAATGATAAGATCTGCTGTCCCCTTCGGAGTCTGGCTCCTCAAATTCCAGACGGATTAAGCATTTTTTTAAAATGAAAAAATAAAAACTATTTTAAGTATTTCTTTTTCATCATTAGAGTGAGATGACAAAACCAGGATGCATCTTATAATTTAGAGTAATGTTACGTACAGTTCTAGTTTGGAGAATGTAATATAAATCTAGACAATTCTATTTTTAAAATTTTTTAAAATTATAAAAAATGATATTTTTTCTTATTTAATAAAGAACCTGCACATATAATCTCTAAGTGGAGACTGTAAATAGAATTTCTTTATAATTTATACGCGTAGCGTGCATTACCTTAATAATAATAATAAAAAAAACTAGTAATATGATAGACGCAATACACGTGGAACTTTGCAATTGGGGTTTGAAGCTGATCGACATAGAAGAGGGGTGGGAGGGAAAGGAACCATGCATGCATGCATGCATCTGGCCTGCAGCAACACGTAGAACACGGGTTTCTTTAGAATTAGTCGTCAATCTAGTTATAAAAAAGAAGTTTAATTAAATATATTCAGGAGGGTTTGAGAACATTCAGATTCAAAATTCAAACCGGCCACGCTGCAGTCTGCACCGATCTTGACTTGGATGTCTATTTTAATTAGATTTGAGGACTGACAAATTTCTAGGGTATACATTATCTGTCATCAGCTTTTATATATTAATTTCTTTTAAAAAATGATAGCATTTTAAAATTATAAATATTAATTATTTAAATAAATTTAAATATCATAAATAAAATATTATTAAAATATTATTTATTATTATTATTTTAAAATTTAAAAAATTAAATTATTTATTATATTTTATATAAAAAATTATAATAATAAGATAAAAGTATCTAAATAGACTAATAAGTCCAAGAAAAAATCATTATATTTTAAGTGTTATAAGTGTTTATAGTTTTTATTAAAATAATATTAGGTTGGAAAATAGCAGGTATCAGTATCACGGTGGCAGGTTTTTAACGTGGGGCTGTCTTTTTCTTTGACTTTTCCATTCAAACGCGTTGACTGAACCCTACGTGGCGTGATCGTGACGAAGAAAATAACATCAGTGGTCATGGATGTACCAGAGGCGCGTGCTTGTACAAGCACCAGGCGATAGGGGGAAAAGACAGGTGGACGCCTCCCTAATTCAATGATTTTACTGTTCTGCCAGCCTTTCCCTTTGCCGTACGTAGCTCGCTCTCTCCCCCCTTCCTTTTAAAAAAGGGAAACGATGCATGTCGATAAAAAATTCTTTTATTTTTTATATTTAATAATTAAGTAAATATTTTTAAAAGAGTTTATAAATTTTTTTAAAATTATTTAAAATAATTTTAAAAATATTTAAAAAGAACACATAAAATAATAAAATTACATTTTATAATCTCGAACTCTCGAAACCACTTCTCGATAGTCCTAATAGTACCCTTTAAAAAATCATATATAATTTGTTAAAAATCATAATTTACTCTTGATAGATAGATCTGTATATATAGCCCTTGCCTACAAAGATAGAAATGTACAACTCATTTTTTTTTATTAACATTTTATATCAGATGTTTAAGCAAACTCTATAATTTATGTGACTATTATTAGAGAAATGTGTTAGTCACAAAAATATATCATAAAAATAAATTCACAAATTGTCATGATTTAATGCGATACGTTAGATTATAAATATATTTTTATTATAAAGTAGATTTAACGTATGAAGTTGTGTTAGTTTATAATTTACTTTTATAAAATTTGTTTGTGGTTGTAACACTTTTCATATTATTAGTTAGTCCTCTCCCTCTCGACATCACCCTCGTACTTCCTCCAAAGCTCACATTTCAACTATAGGTAGACAAGGGAGGGTACGAATTTATTCAGTAATCCATTGAAAAGCTCTCAAACTTCAAAATTAAATCGTAAAATCATGTATAGTATGTGGTTTATGAATGAAGAGTAAAATGACTCTTTAAAAGAAATTAGTCGAGAGAATGGTAGAAGAAACAAACCTAAGACAAAAAGAAAGAAAAACACCTTGTGGCGGCATTGAGCGATCAGCTTGTACGTGTTAGTGATGTTGGTAAATCAGTTAATAATCAAGAGATCATTAATAGTGTGTTGCACTCACTTAATATTGGCCTAATAGAATCTTTCTTATCTAGAGAACAACATTAAGCATGTAGAAGAAAATTGTAATTTTGTGATGATTCTTTAACGAGCTAGAAATGCTTTAACCAGAAAGATATACTATAAAATTAAACTCACAAACTGACATGACTTGATGTTGTACGTCAGATTATATTGTAAAGTTACTTTTATTATAAAATAGATCTAACGTATCATATGAAATTATATCAATTTATGAGTTTATTTTTGTGAGATTTTTTGATGAAAAACACTTCTCTTACTTAATTGGAAGATCGAACATCCAAACCTTTTCTTGGAGGTCATGTAATTTGCACAATATGGCTTTGTTGTGTAGAAGTTAAGGCAAAGTTTTAGGAACAACAACAGCTTGTTCCAAGTTTCAAGGGTCTGGTACCAACCATTGGGTGATACCTTCCGTCTAAAGAGTAATACCAGTGATATGGGCATGCATAGCTTTCCTCTTAGGAAATATCCTTGTGTGCATATGTCAATGAATATAACATTTTTCTCTTATTTATTATTCAAGTGAATTTGAATTTGAATTTGTTCATAAACTATTTCATTTAACAATAATAATTATTTGTCTCTATCTTACAATTCTATCATGTACAAGTTTAACAAACAAATTTGGATTTTGTTTGTTAATATCTTTACATAATTTACATATACAAAACAAGAATAATATTCATAAGAATTTAAGCAACATATATAATATTATGAACATAATTTCTTCTTATCTCTTTAATAATTAAGAATTTAAGATGTTCTCATTATAAATACAAAAATAATAAATTGTTGTTTGGATTTTAAATTGGAGACTAATTGACAACTTCTATATATATATATGATAAATTCTATTTGCAGTTTTTATTTGGAGACTGTATGTGCAAGCCCTTCATTAAATGGAAAAAAGTACCATTTTGATAAGGATATTATTGTAATTTTGAAAAAATTTAAAGATAAAATTAACTAAACTTGCAATGCATGATGACTGTACGTAGTATTGCTCCATATATATATATATGAAAATTCTTTAGCCACAAATGAATTACATAAAAGTAAATTCACAAATTGATGTGACTTAATATGATACGTTAATAGATTGTAAAGTTATTTTTATTGTAAAGTAGATCTAACAAATTTTATGAACTCACATCTTTGTAGATTTATTTTGTAAAAACTCTTTATATCTGTAGAAGTTCTTATATATATATATTATTTATATTCTTTTATATGAAAGAGAACCTAAAAAAAACCCTCTGTCCTTCAAGCCTAAGAAAAGGAAAAAAAAAAAAAAATTCTGAAATTTGAAGTGTGACTTTTAAGTTGTGAGATCATAATAAGTGGGCCTTCTAGAACTTTCTTCTAGCAAGATAGTGACACTTCGTCCTAAATGTTTTATTTAATTTTTGGGGAAGTTAATTAGTCAAAATGGGAAATTAGGCAGATAGGACCCATTTTACAAGTTACACCTAAAAAAAAAAAAAAAAAAAAAAAAAAAAAAAAAAAAAAAAACCATCTAATACGGTGCCTGAAAAGATGAGTGGGACCAACCCTCTTTCGTTTGGTCAACTCTTCGACTCAAAATCCTATTATGCTCCTTACCTTTTTTTTTTCCCACTTTAATTGGGTTTGTGGGTAAAACCGTAAAAGTAAAACGTAAAAGGGGGACTAATAGCTCATCCTTTTTATCACATTTGTTTCCATTTTGAGTTTGACTTTTGTTTTTTCCATAAATAATTTAAGAAAATATAATATATATTTATAACTTTACTTACATAATTATCATGATAGTGTGCAATTATTAAAAAAGATAAAAATTCTAAAATTTAATATCTGAAATTTAAAGTAAAAAGAAAATATTTATAAAATATGACTGTCACTCAATATATATAATATTGTCTATAAAATTGTAAACTCCACATGTTCAAAACTTTAGAATAACATTAAATACATGTTTTTTTTTAGAAAAATTATTCTCATCAGTCACTATTCATCATCACACATCTCACACACTATTAAAAGAATAATTCTACTTATCATCTTTACATACTACACATCACACCTTTTTTTTTCCTATAACAAGTATTTGGTATATGGATGATAAGCAGAATAACTTAATTAGTTTAATAAGAATAAAAAATAAAAAGTAATTCTAAAATAAGTTTAAAATATATAAAGTGTGTGGTGTGGGATGTGAGAATGAATAGTAATTGATGCATAACATTCCTCTTAATCGCGTCTACAAATTAACATAAAAAATAAAATTATAAAAAAAATATTAAGAAATTTTCCATAAGCATATGTGGAGACACTTTAATTAATCAATTTGTAAATCATGATATATTTGAAAAAAGGGAATTTAAAAAAGAAAAGAAAGAAAACATAATCATTAGGTTCATTTGACTTAGTGGGTGTGAAAATTATGTTGGGAGAGCACAAAGGGAAGACCAACCTATTCATAGTCATACTTATCCTAAAAAATCCAGAGACAGCTTTTACGCTCTGACCTCTTTGCAAGCCCTATCCCTGCCTGACCCCATACGTAACCGAACGAAAATTCCTCCAACTAGAAAACTAATCTAATCCTCAAAAACATTATTAAAAACAACAAAATTAAAACCCTTTGGAAAATTCAGAGACCCTTTTTTTTTTTTCCATCTCTCGAAAAATAGAAAAGAAAAAGAAAAAAAAAACGCGGAATCCAAACATTATTAAAAAGTCCTCTCTCCTCCCCCCAACCTCTGAAGATTCAACCTCAGAAACTACAACAACCACAGCCACAGGCTGTAAGACTGTTTCATAGTATTTTTGTTTTTCGTTTTCTGGTTTTTGGCTTTTCGTCGAACACTTGTTGGGTTCAGGGAGAATCGGTTTTCTCAGATCTCGGATTTCAGGATTTTTATTTTTATTTTTTATCCTTCTTATCCTCGATCGCTTTGTGCGGAAAACAAGAGGTTACTCCGTTTTATGGCGACGGCGGCGATTTTCTCGTCGCTGAGGAGGCGGAGATCGCCGTCTTTGGACGCGTTCTTGGCTCCGGTTGACCTATCCGACGTCGCTTTGGTGCAAACCCTAGCATCGGTCTCGGACGGGCTCGTCTCCAATTTCTCGCCCAAGTCCTTCTTCTTCCAGCGCAACAACTCCCGCTCCCTCATCCGCAAAATTCAGGTCTTTCTCTTGCTCCTGGACTATCTCAAGGACTCGTGCTCTGCTTCTACCATGCCTTCCACGGCGGTGCTCTGCTTCAAGGAGCTCTATCTGCTGCTCTACCGGTCCAAGATACTCCTCGATCACTGCGCCCAATCCAGTAAGTTATGGCTCTTGCTTCAAACCCATTCCATTTCGGGCCATTTTCATGATCTGAACCAAGAAATCTCGACCCTTTTGGATGTATTCCCTCTGAAAGACTTAAAATTGAGCGAGGATGTAAGGGAGCAGGTTGAGCTTATGAAGAGACAAGCTCGGCGAGCTAAGTTGTTCATCGATAAGAACGACGAGCTGCTTAGGATTCAATTTTTTGGTTTCCTTGATGAGTTTCAGAACGGGAAGATTCCGAATTCAGAGGAATTGAGGTCGTTCTTTGTTGATAGATTGAGGATTAAGGATGCAAAGAGTTGTAGGGTTGAGATCGAGTTCTTGGAGGAGCAGATTGTGAATCATGAGGGGGATGTGGAACCTACGGTATCTGTGCTTAATGGGTTTGTCGCAATTACGCGGTTTTGTAGGTTTCTGTTATTTGGATTTGAGGAGGATGAGATGGGATTGGGAATTGCTGGGACTGTGAAGAGGCCGAGAAAGGGGTTGATCATGCAGGAGATTGCCGAGACGTTTACAAAGGTCCCCAAGGACTTTTGTTGCCCAATATCATTGGATATGATGCGAGACCCGGTGATAATTTCCACGGGACAGACATATGATCGCTGTTCGATAGCAAGGTGGATGGAAGAAGGTCATTGTAATTGCCCAAAGACCGGGCAAATGCTTGTACATAACCGGCTTGTGCCCAATCGGGCTTTGAGGAATTTGATCATGCAGTGGTGCACTGCCCATGGAGTTCCTTGTGACCTTCCTGAGAGCACAGATGGCTCTGGTGAAAACTTTGCTACTGCTGCTTCCCCAACCCGGGCTGCACTTGAAGCCACTAGAGCCACAGCAGCACTTCTCATTCAGCAATTAGCAAATGGTTTGCAGGGTGCAAAGACTGTTGCTGCTCGTGAGATACGTTTGTTGGCTAAAACAGGGAAGGAAAACCGTGCTTTCATCGCGGAAGCTGGCGCTGTTCCCCATCTCCGGAAGCTACTTTCTTCTCCAAACCCTGTAGCACAGGAGAACTCTGTGACCGCAATGCTTAATCTATCAATATATGAGAAGAACAAGAGCAGAATAATGGATGAGGAAGGGTGTTTGGAGTCTATTGTTGAAGTTTTGAGATTTGGGCACACAACAGAGGCAAGGGAAAATGCTGCAGCAACCTTGTTCAGTCTCTCTGCTGTTCATGACTATAAGAAGAGAATAGCAGATGAGGAAGGTGCAGTGGAAGCCCTGGCAGGGCTGTTGAGAGAAGGGACTCCTAGAGGAAAGAAGGATGCTGTGACTGCTTTATTTAACTTGTCAACCCACACAGAAAATTGTTTGAGAATGATAGAGGCAGGGGCGGTAGCAGCACTAATAGGGGCTTTGGGAAATGAAGGGGTTGCTGAGGAAGCAGCTGGTGCATTGGCCTTGATTGTTCGACAGCCATTTGGGGCAGAAGCAGTGGGGAAGGAGGAAATGGCGGTGGCAGGATTGATAGCAATGATGCGTTGTGGGACGCCTAGGGGAAAAGAGAATGCAGTGGCAGCATTGCTCGAGTTATGCCGCAGTGGGGGAACAGCTGCCACTGAGAGGGTACTTAAGGCCCCAATGTTGGCAGGTTTACTTCAGACTCTGTTATTTACAGGTACAAAGCGTGCAAGAAGAAAGGCAGCTTCACTTGCTAGAGTATTTCAGAGATGTGAGAATACATCCTTGCATTTTGGTGGATTGGGTGTAGGATATGCATTTGCTGGAAACTCAACTACAAACCGGGATTCGAGTTTTGCTGGCGATGTTTCAGTGCCAGTATCCATTTCAGTGCCTGTCTTGTAGTGGTAACATCCACCTCATATTGTTGTCTACCCTGGCTTATATATGTTCCATTTTTGTTGGAAATATTCACAAATTCTTTCATTGAACTTTACAATGACGAAAACAATTATATAAAATACCATATCTGATGTGTTATGAAATAATGATGAGTGGTGTTGAGCAATTAGCCTAAGTTGAATACATGTATTGTCCAATGATTTCGAGCAAGAGTAGAGAATGTTCCCAAAATTATCAGATTGATACAGTTGCTCACAAATTCTTTTGCTCTTGCCTATTTTTTTTTTTTTCATTTTTTTATCATAAGAATTGATTCTTGCCAAACCTTCTGAACTTGCTTGGTGACTTTTTGGTTATAGCCGTGCATTGAAGTATTTCGTGCCTTATTCCCATAAAATTTACAATGGCTGGAATTGAGTATGAGAACCAAATCATGTTATTGGATGTATACCGTCTTTCAGAATCTCTGGCAACGAGGATGCATATCCAATAAATTGCACCAACTAAACTCCGACCAAAAAAAAATGTGTATCCATTCTTTTTTAGTTAACCTCATAATTGGAGCTGTCTAGTATATAAGATATGGAATTTGATTGAGATGATATATGGTATGGTGGCAACTAGTGTGATGGTGGATTCGGTGCTGTTATTGGGTTACTGTTGCACCCTGTTCAAAGTTTATGCCGCATTAGGTGCAGGACTGACTCTGATATATGTTAGCACTATTGTACCGTTTACTCTTCTTTAGCCAATATCTTTTGCGATGGATCAAAGACCTACAGAGGTGTGTATTGAGTGCATATTACACCTAAAATCACCAATACCCACTTTTGGTAATGTCAGAATGCATATTCTGTGTTTTTCCGCGCATGACAAATTTGAAGAGTCAAAATATGCTGTTTCTGAAGGTTGCGGTTGTTAAATCATAAGAATAAGGGATCTTTGCCTTTATGCTCTGATGAATTGCTTTACAAAGATTCTGAGAGGCAAGAATATACTTCAACAATGGAAACTTTTTCCTGAGTTCAAACTAGTGGTTGTCCCTATACGTGATGTATGGCTGGACCATAAGTTATATCAAGGCAAATCCAATGATTTTTTGCTAATAGATTACTATCAGTCAGGCATGTCACTGCAAAATGACCGTCGTGATGCTGCATCTGCTATCTGTGACTCGACTTCTCTTGAGAGGTTTCTCCACAATCAATGGATGTATTTTTACAAGCAAAAAGGGTACTAGAGGGCAACTGGAGGTCTTTCCTAACTGTGTGACTGTAGTAACATCCTACTCGCTTGAAACCAGACATTATATGTTATGAGTTTTGCTGCACATCAGCCACTATTTATCTCTACACCTAACACCTTTTTTTTTCATAGCGTGTAGGATAGTGAATAGTAACTGATGAGAAGAATTATTTATATGTTATTATAACTATGCTCAGGAAGAGGATACTAAGAGCATTGGCAATAGACTAAACAAATGTCAATGCAAGTCTAAATTTTAGCTAGATGTGAGAAATAGTCTCTACATTGGACTAGCCAATGGTCCAAAGCTTAAGGGGAGGTTTGGGGAGTGAGATGAGAATTTTGTGTTTTGTTTTGAAGTTTAAAATATTATGTTTTAATATTATTATTGTTTTGGGATTTGAAAAAGGTATATTGGGATTTGAAAAAGTTGAATTGTTTATTATATTTTGTATGAGGATTTGAAAAAAGTGTAATGATGAGATGAGATAAAATGAGAATTTTGTGTTTGGTCTTGTGCCCCAAACCTGTCCTAAGACTTGATGAATAGTAAATCTTAAGTCTTCTCCAAATATGGCTAGCTACTATTCATAATGGAAAGCAATATTTAATTATTTCATCAATTCCCTATTTGAATGGTAAAACATACATGGCATGCACACTATTTCTACTTATTGATAGAGTAGACACATTATTTCTACAAAACATGAAGATCTAAGAAATATATAAATTGTATTTGTAAAATATATATATATATAATATTATATTATTATTTTAACTTTATAATGGCTAGTCCAATGTGGACTCACATAGTCAAAAATTGATATTATAGCTAAAAATTAAGATTCTAGCCAAATTTTAGACCTAGACCATTACCAATGCTCTAATATGGTCTTTTCCACGAGTTTGCAAGAGAGGCAAGATAAAGTGCTCTTATCTTTTTCTGGGAATTGACTGGAGCACCTTGAATTGCCCTAGTCCAGAATTTGTTATTGGCCGATTGTAACATGTGTTGAAGAAATTTGGTGGTTTCAAACGGCCATTCGGGTCTAATTGTTGGGGGAATTCAACCTTGTTGTAATTGATGGGTATTGTTGGGGCATGCCTTTCTTGGCCATGTCTTTATTGGACCAAAATGAGTGGATGTACAAGTAGGCCATTTACTTGAAAATTAATTGGGGGACTGGTTGCTGGAAACATAAGATTAGAATCATGGTGGTAGTTGAACATATCAATAGTGGAATCTGGCATTGGGAGATATGATATTTTGCTAATGATGATAATAAGCATCTGTTCTTCTTATTTCAGATATTAGTTTCTTTGTTTATTCTACTTCATCTCTTCCTTCCTTTTTACTCGAATGCCTCGGCCTACAACATTAATAAATTAGAATTGAAGGTTCTCAACGCGCAAACCCAATACAAAATTAGCATACTTGAATTGAAATTTGATCTGTTTAATTAAATAGATTGTGTGAATTGACTCGATCCAATCCGAACCTTAAATGTATTCTAGACAGAATATTCGTGACAAGTCGACATCCCGGTTTTTCTTGGCATTGAACACATTGGCGCTGCCTTCAAAGTTGCTGCAGTTTCCCTTTGCGTTCAACTTAGATTTTTCGACTCTGCTAAGCTGTCCCTTTTGCCATTTGGTACATGTTCCTTGGAGTGTAGTGCACCAAAAGCACCGCCTTTGCCAACCTGTTTGGAGCAAGTCAACCAAGAGAGATCGGAGAGAAATTGTACTCAATATTTTCTTTTACTTATCTTTTACTGCATTATTCTTGCTTCTGTTAAAAACTCAACTATTGATCTAAAAGTCATAGGACTATTGGATACTAATTTGGTTAACCTTTTAATTCTCAAAATCATAACATTCTACCACGCTTCCGAATTCGATATCCATGACGGCCCACTCGATCAACACTGACCCGGTGGTAGCCATTTCCCTTTTGACGGCTTCACTCATCTATCAATATTTAATGACTTAACATCATGTTCATACATAGTATCAACGCATTTTAATCCAGCCTATAGGTCGCCCATTCCGCGACTTAAACTTGTGAAAGTTTCTGCTCTGATTCCAATTGTTAAAGACCCAACTATTGATCCAAAAGCCTTAGGACTGTTGGATACTAATTTGGTTAAACTTTCAATCCTCAAGATCATAAATATTGGAGATAAAGGTTGAAGTATTCAATGATCCACCAGAATCGATTTACGTTACTACTATTATGCATATCAGATTGTTGGTTTACGTTGTAGTATTTTTTATTTTCAAAACAGCTGTTGTATAGGAACAGAGTTACTAAAAATTCTCTATAAATTGCACACGTTGTATACACTTCATAATCAACGAAATATATTTTTGCTTATGCAATCTTTCCTCTGTTAAACTCTACATGGTATCATAAAGCCGACAAGACTCACGTCTAAATTGATCCTTCCCACAATGTCTCCCTCCCCAAACTCCTCAAATTCCAATGCTTCCAACTCCAGCCTTCCCACCTTCAACCCATCTTCCTCCATCAACCTTACGAAACTCACACGTACCAACTATCCAACATGGAAAACCACCATGTTACCCTACCTCAAAGGCCAGAAAGTCTTTGGCTATATCGATGGCACCCTCCAGCAGCTGGCTAAAACCATTTCTGGCTCTGATGGCTCCACAACCCCCAACCCAGCCTATGATTTTTGGGAAACCCAAGATAATCTTATCCTTAGTTGCATTAATTCTTCCCTCTTAGAGGAGGTATTAACCCAGGTTGCTCATTGCAACACATATGTTGAAGTTTGGTTGGCATTAATCTCTGCCTTTGCATCACAGTCTCGAGTGTTTGCTCTCAACTCTCTACTCTGTGAAAAGGGAATCAATCTGCCATTAATTACTTCATGATGATCAAACGTCTCATGGATGAATTGGCTATTGCTCGCCAACCTCTGCAGTGTGACGATATTATCACTTACTTACTTGCTGGACTAGGTCCAGAGTATGATTCCCTTGTGTCTTTGGTCAATCACCGTGCTGACTCCCTCACCTTGGAAGATCTTTATTCCATACTTCTGACGTGTGAGGCCCGCATTTAACATAATAACCAACTTCTATCCTTGCCCACTGCTTCGGCAAATGTTGCCACCAAGCAACAATTTTCTAGTGGACGAGGTCGTGGCCACTTATCTACTTCTCGAGGCAGGGGGCGTGCTCAATTTAATGACACCTATGGAGGTGGTCGATTCACCAATAACTTGTGGTGCTAACTATGTCACAAGTTAGGCCACACAGCTTCACGCTGTTACAAACGATTTGATCATCATTTCCAAACTCCACCACCCCGCCCAAATCCACAAGCCAACTTAGCCTCCAAACAACCTCAGCAGCAGTCTCATGAACAAGAATGGCATCCCGACACTGGTGCGACACATCATTTGACCAACAACATGAGTAATCTGAATATCCGAACTGACGAATTTTCAGGCAATGATCAAATTCAAATTGGTGATGGTACAGGTTTGAAAATTACTCATATTGGAACTGCGTCTATTTCTAATTCATCTTCTACCTTTCTTCTTGATAAAATTCTCGTTATTCCACAAATTACAAAAAACTTGCTTTCAGTTCAAAAATTTGTTAAAGATAATCATGTTTATTTTGAGTTTCTCCGTTCTTTTTTTTTTTGCATAAGGATTACTCGGGGAACGTCCTTCATAAAGGATCTATGTATGATAGCCTTTACTGCTTCTCTCCATCTCTTCAACGTTGTCTTCCTTCTGCCTTTGTTGGTGCTCAGGTCTCTGTTGCAGACTGGCATCGACGCCTTGGTCATGCTTCCTATATCACTGTTCGACATGTGCTTAATAACAATAATTTACCTGTTGGTTATAATAATAGACAAAATGTTTGTCCTGAGTGTGAGATGGCTAAAAGCCATAATTTACCTTTTTATGCTTCAACTCATTCTGTTTCAAAACCCCTTGAATTAATTTATTGCGATGTCTGGGGCCCCAGCTCGGTTATTTCTAGCTATGGATCTCATTATTATGTTTGTTTTTTGGATGTCTTTACCAAATTCATTTGGGTACTTCCTTTAAAATTAAAATCTGATCTCGAATACATCTTTCTTCAATTTCAACAATATGTTGAAAGACATTTTGATTCAAAAATTAAGGCTATTCAAATTGATTGGGGGGGGGGTGAGTACAGACGGTTAAATCCATATTTTAAAAATTGTGGAATTCAACATCGTTTAGCTTGCCCTTACACACATGAACAAATGGGTTCGGTTGAGCGTCGGCATCGTCAAATTGTTGAAATGGGCTTAACTTTGCTGGCTCACTCAAATTTACCCAAACCTTATTGGGAAGATTTTTTTTTAACTGCTAATTATATTATTAATCATCTTCCTTCCAAAGTTTTAAACAACAAATCTCCTTTTGAAATGACTTATAATCAGAAACCTAACTATCTGTTCATATGTGTTTTTGGATGTGTCTGTTGGCCAAATTTGAGTGCCCTTAACAAACATAAAATTGATTTTCATTCTAAAACTTGTATTTTTCTTGGTTACAATCTACCACACCAGGGCTACAAATGTCTTAATTTAGCCATAGGAAAAATATATGTATCACGCTATGTCATTTTCGATGAGTCTTTGTTCCCGTACCAAAAAGAATCTTCAGTATCTGCTCCTCTTGAACCAGAAATATTTTTCCTACCATCATCTCTCTGTCACCTGAGTACTCACACTAACCATGCAGGTCCTATCATACTTCCACCGGATCCGTTGCCAAGTACTCAGATCATTCCACAAAATTAGGACATTCGGATATTTAGTTATCATTGTTAAGATCGGATGACGCCCCAGTACCAGCTAGGAATTCTATTCAAAATTTAAGAGATGCTACTAGAACAACAAACACCATCCCGAATATTTCTCCAAATGATCCCAGATCCATTGAACAAGTTATAGCCAGCGACTAAACCGTATGATGACCAGATCTCAGACACAATCCCTTAAACCAAAAGCACCATATGTTGGTATAGCACCATATGATAATCATTGTTTAATTACTAATCATGTTTCTTGTCCTACAGAACCTACATGTTTTTCTGATGCCTCTAAGCATCATCAATGGTGTGAAACCATGGATATTGAATTCAATGCTCTTGTAAAAAATGGTACTTGGGATCTTGTCCCACCCAAACCAAGTAAGAATCTTGTTGGCAACAAATGGGTCTTCCGAATTAAGAGACATGCAGATGGCAATATTGAGTGTTTTAAAGCGCGACTGATGGCGAAAGGGTATCATCAACAACCTAGTGTGGACTTCACAAAAATCTTTAGTCCTGTGGTTAATCCAGGGATTATATGGTTGTTCTTATCTCTAGTTGTTACACGGCAATGGCCTATTAAGCAAATTGACGTCCACAATACATTTCTACATGGTTTACTACATGAAGAAGTTTATATGCAACAACCACAAGGGTATGTTCACCCTAATTTTCCAAATGATGTTTGTCGTTTAAAAAATTTTTTATACGGATTTAAGCAGGCTCCAAGGGCCTGTTTTCCAGACTAACTAAAAAATTGCAGCACATGGGGTTCGTTGGATCAAAGGCAGATAACTCATTATTCACTCTTCACAAGATTGATGTTTCTATCTTCATCCTTATATATGTTGATGATATAAGCATCACTGAAACATCTTCATATGAAATTAACCTATTTATTCAACAACTGGGCTCGAATTTTCCGGTAAAAGATTTAGGCAAACTTTCCTATTTTCTCAGTGTGGAAGAATTGTTCTGTCACAACCCTGCCCCGGGAAGGATGGGATTGCGACGTACGTGCCTGTCCTTTTACTTTTCTTATTCTTATTCTTTTTCTTTTAACATGCGATCAGCATGACCATGACACATGTATACTCTAAATTTCTAATTTAAAAAAGGGAACACCTGATAGACATTTTATTCAAACATTCACCCATAAGAGACTCTCAGAGTCCATCATATGTTCACAAAAACATAATTGTTCTAGTTAAGAAGAGACTCTGTCCCAACATAAAAGCAACACCTATAAATATAACTCATCATCCATAAACATAATTGTTCTGGTTAGGGAAGATCCCAAGTGTTTGCCTCTCTATCTACAGTAATGCCTTACTCCCCAGCCTTTTCATCATTACCTAGATGTTTAACATATTTAAAACAAAAGTGAGTCGAATACTCAGTAAGTAGTACACCATGCAGTGAACATACTAGGCATCTATTCTTTTTCTTTTGAAAACATGCATACATAAACATTTGCTAATCTTGACAATGCTTTCATGCATAACAGTTTAAGGAATAAGTCATACTTTCATGCATAAACATTTTAAGAAATACATGCTTTCATGTATAACAGTTTAAGAAATAATCGTGCTTTTCACGTTTCACTTTCTTTGGCCGGTACACACTATTACACCCCATGTGTTGGGGTTAGCGGTTTTCTTTTGGACCTGGATTCCGCCCGTGGCCACAGGTTGGAAATCCCTTTCAGTCAGGGGGCGGCACTAGGTGCACTACCAATACTACTTACCCGGCATTACAATCTGCTCATTCCTTTGGTACCCTTTTCATTCATATGGCCGTTACGTATTTTCATACAATAAGACATTCATTCATTTAGTCATTTCATTCATTCATTTCAATCATTTTCATTTAACAGTTCATTCATGGAAAACATCATTTAAAAGCATGAACTTAATATCATCTTTTCATTTAACAGTGCATTCATGAAAACATCATTTTAAAAGCATGAGATTAAACATCATTTTTCATGGCATCCATAAACCGTCAGTTCATAGGGATAATTTAACATCAGTTCATAGGGACATCTTAAAACGTTTTCTTCGCATCATTTAAAACATCAGTTCATTGGGACATTTTAAAACACTTTTTTCGCGTCATTGAAAGCATCGCTTAGAGCATAAGGCATGAGACGTTCCTTTCATTTCCTTTGCAATCAAAACATTTTCATCATCTTTCTTACTCCGATGCACATGCATTTTTATGAAAAAGATACATTTTCATGCTAATAGGAAAAATCAATAAGTTTATTGAGAGAGCATGTACAGAAATCTCATGACTTAGAACCTACGTGCATGCATTACCTTATACACATATACACAATTATAATCGACATGGTGCTTAACAGGGGCTATCAAGAAAGGGCTTATACATACTATATACATTTACTCTTTCTTTAAAAGAACATTTGAAAAGAGAGAGACATTCTTTCATAAAGAAAACTTGGTGTAAGAAGTATGGTCATAGCTACTTACCTTTATGCTCATCGATACTTCCAACGTCAATATAGGTCATATTCCAATAAATAGCATAAGCGTGTTAATACTCATGCAATATTCTTTAGCCCTCCCTTTAGAGGAGAAGGCCATGATATTATAATCTAGCATCCCTCCTATGCTTAACATTAACCCAAATGACTACTCCTCACTTCAACTTACAAGAGAAATAACTTGAATATTAAGACATGTTAGTTGTCCATGTAAATGCTATTTTAAAATCTTACATAAAAAGTAGTCAAGAATTCATAGGCTTCAAGCAATGTCTCTTTGGTTCAAGCTCACTTTGGGTTGAGGACATTAGAAGATAAAAATCTGGAAATTCTCAACAATGGCCTTTAAAATAGATTTAGGCATCTCCAGTAGGCTAAACAAGCTTAGGAAACATGCCCTTTAAATCAACTTGTGACCTCTCATTATAAAAATGTTAGCTTATCAATATTTTGGACTCTTGGGTTAGGTAGAATTTAACCAAACGAGTGACAACATAAATGGGCTATTTTTACATCAATACATGGCATGATATGGGCTTAGGGGTACTTAGACAGCTTTGCATATCATAATATATCATGCACAAACAATCTCTTATATCTAAACTAACTAAGCTATAACTTATTCACATAAGTAATATTTTAATTAGTTTAGATAAAAACTTCCCATTAAAATTAAAGTACTATAAAGTATAGCAAAGTTACCCATTAAGAAACTTTTAAACTTTTAAACACTTGAGCTTATGCTTTACTCACTTAATACATTTCAAAAGCAATATATAAAATTATAGAATCAAGCAAAACCTCTAAACCAAACCTCTAGCATCCTAAAAATAAATTACCAACCAAACCTCAATACAAGGCACATGATACCAGCATATATAATTTAAAATCACTTTAATCATCACCTATGATTAAACCAAGTTTAATAACAACATAGTATTTTCAAATATAGGAAAATACATAGCAAAACAACTATAATACCATTTGGTTTGGGCAAAAAACAGGGCATACATATTTATTTGCAATATATGAATTTAACTACACCAAAACACAAGCTAAAACAACTTAATTGGCCTCCAAAATCACACTAAAATCAAATGAGTCAAATTAGATTTTTTACCTTAAGCTCTTAGCTCCTTTCTAGAGGCAATATAGAGGACCAAATGGTGGTATAGCCACGTGGATGAAGAGCCAAAATAATAGAACTGTTTTAACTCCAAAATCGAAACATTATGGGTAAGAAAATGTTGAAATTTAAAACCCACATGTAAATCATACTAGGGGATAAATTAAAAGTCTATTACATTCAATATTTCACCATTTGGAAGATGGAATCAAGCTTTATTTCCAAGCTTTGAGGCAAAAACCAAAAATGAGTAGGGAGGGAGTATACTCGTATGGCTTGGAGAGGATGAGAGAAAAAATATTTTTCTTCTTCCCTTGTTATGGAGTCATAAGCTTGAAAATGATGGGAGGAGTTTAGTTTTTTAAAGAACAAAAGAGAGGAGAAGAAGAGCTTTAGCTTGGAGGAGAAGGTGAAAAAGAGGATAAATTTTAACTTTTCTCATTTTTGTATTGCTTTGACCGATGGGTGCAAAAGAGAAAGAAGGAATTTGTTCCTTCTCTTGTAAGCCAACGTGTAAGGGATAAAAAAGGAAATTATAGCTTACTTAGGAAGCTACGGGTTCAAGGGAGAAAGAAGGAAAAAAGAATTTAGTTGCTTTGGTCAAAACTTATCACATAAGTTTGGGAGATGAATAGTAGAGATCTATCCACCTCAAGGATGTTTCTCACCTACCAATCTAATGACAGGGAATAATTGGATCATTTCCTGAATGAATAAAATTAAAGGGCTTAAGGGAAAATATTTCAAAGTATTAAAAATAATACCCTTGATTTATTTTAATAAATCATATTTTAAAAATAAAACATACTCATTTTAAAATAAAATAATGAAAAGTAATAAAAATCTTTATCTCAAAATATTTAACTTAAAAAATTAATAAAATGATGTAAGAACCTACGTAGTAGGACTCGGGGTATTACATGTTCGATGGCCGTGATCTTTATTTATCACAAAGGAAATATATAGTCGACCTACTACAACAGGTAAACATGCATGAAGCTAAGCCTTGTTCAACTCTAATGAGTACCACTTGCGCCTTATCTAAATATGATTGCACAAATGTTTTAGATCTGCAACTTTATAGAAGCACGGTTGGTGCTTTACATTACTTGGGTTTTACCCGTCCAGATATTGCTTTTGTGGTGCACTGTGTTAGCAAATTTATGCATCAACCTAAGGGCATTCACTGACAATCCATCAAACGGATTCTTCGATATCTAAAGTTCACAGTTGGCTATGCACTTCATTTCCATAATAACTCATATCACTCTCTTCAAGGATTCAGTGATGAAGACTGGGCTGCGGACAAAGATGATAGACGTAGTGTTGGAGCCTACTGTATTTTTCATGGATCAAATCTAATCAATTGGAGCTACAAACAACAACCAACAGTTGCTCGTAGCAGCACCGAATTGGAATGTAAATCACTCTCCAACACAGCAGCAGAATTAAGTTGGATCCAATCGGTTTTACATGATCTGCAGCTTCCCTTAATATCCAGTCCAAAATTCTGGTGTGATTATATTGGAGCAACTTATTTGTCATCTAATCCAGTTTTCCATACAAGAACAAAACATATTGAAATTGATTTTCACTATGTTCGTGATCTAGTTTTGACACAAAAATTGCATGTTTCTTTTCTTTCCACAAAAAATCAGCTTGTTGATTTACTAACCAAACCACTTTCCTCGGTTCGCTTTCAATATTTACGTGACAATCTTCATGTTCAAGAATTGCCCATTCAATTGATGGGCATGATAATTTTAACAAATTCTCTAATACATTAAATATATCGTAGAAATTTAAAAAAATCTAGTCGAGAAACGATATTAAATAATTGATCTGATACCATAATTGGTTGACAGATGTTGAAACAGCCTATTGATGAGATTGTTTAAAACATGTATTGTTTTGTTTCTTAATTATTAGTAGGGCTTCCTTTTTACACCTTTTTTGTTCGTGTGGGGATTCTTCTTCTTGTTTGAGTTTTATAGATAAATACTGCAGTCTTTTTCCTCAGTCTGGAGTATAAATATTATGCCGTCAGATAAGGAAAGTAAGCCGAATGTAATGAACATTTTGGTTACCCCACAAGCAATGCCAATTGATAACTTCCCAAACCTTACTCACACCAGTATTCTTTGATGGTTTCCATAACCCCAGCATCAAGGAGTTGGAAGAACATCTCAAACACTATCCTACTGGATATAGGTTCTACCCAACAAATGAAGAGCTCGTCGGGTATTACTTGAAGAAAAAAATATCGAACCAGCCAATATTGCCGGTGAGTCGGATCGTGTCGACTAATGTATATCTCCACAAACCTGAGTTTCTTTAAGAGATATTCAAGGATTATGGACAAACGGATCATTGGTACTTTTACACTCCAAGAGATCGAAAGTATCGAAATGGAAGTCGTCCAAGTCGATCAGCCAATGGTGGATATTGGAAGGCCACAGGAGCTGACAAGTCAATCATCAACTCCTACGGAAAACTAATTGGGTTTAAGAAATCATTGGTTTTCTATAGAGGAAAACCTCCAAATGGTGTCAAAACAAACTGAATTATGCATGAATTTACAGTGAAGAACCCTCCTCGAAACAAAAGGGAAGCAAATGACATGAGGTTGGATGACTGGGTTTTGTGTAGGATTAAGAAGAAAATCAAGAAATTCTCCAGAACACATGTTGGAGGTGATGTGGATCATAATGAAACATCTATCCTTGATGATTTGGAGAACAATGATCAGACTCCTTCAGATTTGGAGAATGCCATTAATATAGATCCTGAACCAATGGCAATTACCCATGATCAATTCAGTAGTAATCTACATGATGATCAATATCATGAAGGAGCATTGGTTAATCCTGCTCAGATGGTTCAACCTGCAATTGACTTTAGTCCTCCAGCTCCTTGGTGGATTACACAGATAATGTCTTTGAGCCAGTTTGGAACACTACGTATCCTGATTCTGAAAACTTCAAATATTTGCAAGATTTGGATTTCAATTACATTGATACATTATGCGGATAATTTTCAGCTTCCTGATCAGAATAAGCATTCAAAAGACCCAAATTGTACGTTTGACTAATCTTAGGCACTAGGTTGTATACTAGCCAACGACCACCGATCGATAAGGATTAATCAACCACCTTTGGATGATTTAGTTTTGGATTGATGTAATTTTAGTTAATGAATTTTGAACTTTTAATGGTTATTTCCTATCTAGTAATCATGGGTATTATCTTTGTGGAATAATAAAAAAAAAAAGGATGTACTTATAATTAGTAGTTATCTTTTATTTTTTTTTTTATAGTGGCAATCCAACTTTAAGGAACAATGTCTCATTTTGCTTTCTAAAAAATCTTTTAGGGTCAGATTTTTGAGTTACATCAGCCAATAATAATAAATACTATGGTTCATTCATTGATGACTTTAGTAGGGGTGGCAAATCATGTTTTTGGGTCGTATTCGTGTCATGTCAACTCATGAACATTAGACTATATAAGTCAACCCGAACCCAATCCGTTAAGCTAAACGTGTCAAATTTCAAACTATAACCCAACCCAACCCATTTAGATAACAGGTCGTATCGTGTCACTCGTTTTGACTTGTTTAATAATTAATTAGAAATATGTTAACATGGCATGACTCATTTAAACCTGTTTGTTTCATGTAAATGAGTTGAACTAAAATGCATAATTCATTTGACTTGATTAACATAATTTCACATAAAATTTAAAATCTATATTTACTAATAACCACAATATCTTAAAAAATATATATAAATATTTTTCAAATTTTAACATATAATAAAACAAATATTACAAACCATACAATAACAAATATGATCATAGGTCTAAAATTTGTCTAGATTTTTTTCTTACAAAATAAATATGATGTTTTATCGGTTCTCCCTACTTTCAAAACTCATGTTGAACGCCTTTTTGTCCGTAAAATTAAATCGTTGCAATCTGACTGGGGTGACAAATCATGACCTCTTACCCTTGTTCTTTCTAAATTTAGAATCTCTCCTCGTTTGGCCTGCCCTATACCCATCAACAGAATTGCACCATCACATTGTCGGGATGAGACTATCTCTCCTAGCTAGTTCCTCGATACCCCACAAACACTACGACGAAACTTTCCTCACCACCACGTTTCTCATAAACTAATTGCCCTCCCCAGTTACAAATCACAAATCTCCCTTTGAGATTATGCTCAAACACGCACCTAGTTATAACATCATGTGTCTTCGATAGAGATTAGCCTGAATGTTGAGGTTGTTTAAATCAAATGTCTCATAATTTGTACCACTATTGATGGGATACCAAGAGAGGTCACCAGGATTCTAAGGGTCTGCAACATAGGCGGACATCGGATATTGGTCTCAACTTTGATATGAGTGATGAAACTAATGGTAGCATTTGATAGCAGTGTGGAAATATTAGTTGCAGACCTAGTAGAATGGGCAATTGGTAGATGTATTGGTGGCTAGAGCCATAATTAATGGGTTTTCCTAGGCCACGCCCCCTGCCTCGGTCACGACCAAATGATTGTGAGGATCGTTGAGAAAAGTTGGAACTACTGGAGGGGGCACAAGAAGTAATGCCACGACCTTAAGATGTGTGAGTAGCAACCTACACAGAAGAATTGTCAACATTAGCAATAATAGTCTGTTGGTCAAGATGTGGGTCAACAAATGGCCATATAACTCTTTAAGAGTTATAGGTTCAATTCGTGCGTTCACAAAGATGACAAGAGGATCATAGTCAAAACTGAGACTGCTTAGGAGATAGGTGGTAATTTCAAAATTCGGAAGAGGGTGACCGACATTGACAAGTGTATCAGCTAAGAGTTTTCACATTTTAAAAGTAATCAGCGATGGACATGCTGTACTTTTTTATGTTGGAGAGCTAGGACCGATAATGAATAATTCGAGATTGGGAGTGAGTTGAGAATATGGTCTCAAGCATTTTCCAGACATCTCAAGATGTGGAGAGGCACACAACGGGGGATAAGATATTTTCAAAGAGTATAATTTGGTCATGTTAGACCAAACCTAGTGAAAAATATGATTTTTGCCCATTTGACACGCATTACATATAAAGGGACTCTAGAGACTATTGACTACCGAAAAATTGTGTTTAGAAATAAGTTGACGAAGAATACAAGCTGAGGATGACCAAGATGTTGATGCCAATTGTTGAAGGAGGTACGAACTCCAATTATCGCATAATCCCGAAATAATATAATTCGACACAAACAACTATTTATCATCGTCATCTTCTACTAATCACTCCATGCCTTGTTCACACACTCTACCTCATGTGATTTTGAGCCCACATGTTATTTAATAGCTATACGTTATCTAGAATAGCGCCCAGCTATGAATGACAAGTTTTTAGCCTTAATGAAAAATGGCACATGGACCTTGGTTCCTCCACGGACCAATATTAACTAGGTAGGGTACAAATGGGATTTTAAGATTAAATGAAAGGTAAATGACAGAATTGATTTTTACAAAGCCCGTCTTGTGGCCAAAGTCTTTCACATACAGCCTAGTTGTAAAGCCTATCACCATTCATGTATTTTTTTTTTCTTGTAGTGACAAAAAACTGGAACATTCAATAATTAGATGTGGAAAATGAATTATTACATGGCGATTTAAATGAAGATGTGTTTATGTCACAATCACCTATGTTCATCCAACCATCGTTTCCAAATCATATTTGTCATCTCAAAAAGTCTCTTTATAGCCTAAAACAGGCCTCATGAGCTTGGTTTTCTCGACTTCATCCAACTTTACTTTAGTTGGGCTTTCTCAATTCAAAGTCAGACACGTCACTGTTTATTTATGGATCTGGAATAAATCATATTTATTTTGATCTACCTAGATGATATTGGTCACTAGGCCTAATTCACATTCCATCACTCATCTCATTAACAAGTTATAGGCCGAGTTTGAGTTAAAGGATATGGGCCCCACTTCATTACTTTGTGGGCATTGAAGCATTTATTCATTCCGAGGGACTTATCGCAACAGAAGTACATCTCTGAACTAATATGAGCACTAGAAAACTAATCTCTACACTCATGTCCACCACTGCCCAACTCTCTATCTTCTAGTGAAGGTTTTTACGATCCTAACCTTTATCGCAGTGTTGTTGGCTCACTACAGTATATGTCCCTTACTTGCCCAAATCTCTCATGTACTGTAAATTGGGTTTGTCAATTTATGCACAAATCGAAGGTCCACCATTGGAGTGTCATTAAGTGCATTCTACACTATCTTTGCAATACTCCATCTTTTGGACTCCTCAAGCACCTCTCCTCCCTAACTCTCCATGCATTCTCAGCTGCAGATTGAGCATGTTGCTCATATGATCAACATTCTACAAGTGGTTAATGCACTTCCTTTGATCCAATCTCATCTCTTGGAATTCTTGAAAACAACCGTCTCTCGATCAAGTACCGAATCAGAGTATAGAGTTATTGCAAATGTCGTTTATATACTAACTTAGTTTCATTCTCTATGCATGAACTCGACATCTTCCTTTAACAACCACTAGTCTTGTGGTGCGATAATATCATAGTAACTTATTTAACTACAAATCTGATCTTTCATGCACACACCAAACACATCAAAATCAATGTTCATTTTGTCCAGAAGAAAGTTACTTCCAGAGCATTTCAAGTCAAGTTCACTTATAGCAAAAATCAGCGGGCCAACTCCTTCACTAAGCCTCTTCCAACAAAACGATTCACCATACTAAGAGACAAGCTCAATGTCATCATAGTGCCAATGAGCTTGAGGGGGCGTATTGAAACAAAATCCAACTCATACTCTACCAAAAAAAAGTGACAAAGAGATAAGGATACACATAAGGAAAAAATATGAAATCATCACAAGAAGAAGAGAAAAAAATCGAGTCTAGTACTATTTTGTTTCTTTTTTATAGTAACAGAGTAGTCATTGAACTCAACAAAGAGTACTTCTAGCCTAGACTTAGAACTGCATGTAACGTATTAGAAAAAAACACTAAGTGAGCATTATAAATAAAGAGGCACAGCTAAACCACAAAAGTACAGGAGTTGCCAAGGTTCTTTGGATCAAATGGCAACACCTTGGTTTTTAACTAAGAGAACCAAGGATCGAATCTCCCTCTCTCATGTATTTAAAAAAAGTGCAGAAGCTAATTAATTTTTACTAATTGTACGTTTATGTTTCTTTATATTTGGCGAGTAAAAGTGTTGGTACAATCCTCATTTTCAAGTCCTTTTACATGATGAAACACTAAGCATAAACCCAAATCTAAAGTCACAAAATATACACAAGTTGTTGGTCGAAATGGGTTGGGTGAATGTCCAAATTAAATTTCTAGTTTATTGAACGCACAAAATGCTCCAGATTTACATATGGAGGAATGATACCAATAACAACTCCAAATTAAAAACTCATTTATGCAGAATCACTTAATGATGGGTAAGAGAGATAGGGGTCAGTATTGACACACATGATTGTGATTGTCTTCTAGGTCTTGTTCCTCAAAATGAAGCTTTTTTGCAAAGTAGGTGAGAGGTAGAGAATGGTCATATCATTTCAATTGACTTTGAATGAAGGAAACAATCATTCTTCCACCATAAATTTTTATTAAGCCTTGATCATAATGTTTGGGAGAGTGATTGTGGATCCATGACCTAGTCCTTAGTTACTATTGCTTAGATTAACCTAATGCAAGTTGGTTATGGGGTCTAGTAAATCCTAAACATTCTCAAATCACATACCACAAAATGTATAGAATATCATGTTAAAATTATCTCCAAGGTATCTCAAAAGAATAATTGTAATTAAAATTCTACATGCTTATCAATATAACTTTGTGAAGTATAATTAGGGGTGAGACAATATTAACTGAGACAAAAATTAAGAAAAAAAAGTCATTTTTTATCTATGTATTTATAATATATTCTAGACTGCAAATCAAAGGCGCCCGGTATGTTTGGGAGGATATGAACAAGTTAGAGTTAGTTAGTGTGAAAGAGTCATAAATATTATGTATACAAGGTCTATTTATATCTTTATTCCTATCATACTTATTTTTCATTCAATTACCTTGATTAGTGGAACAAATTGAAAGTTTAATTTGTTATTGAAATCAAGAAAATGATATGTATGCATCAATATATATTGAGCAATCGAGCTTTGCATAGTTTGCCTTCTAGCTCTTGTAAGAACTAAAAACAAAATTGAGACTTTAGATACTGCTCGATCATTAAAACTTTCAAGTAAATTAAACTACATACTCTATTACCCTATAAGCCAATTTTTTAGTTGAAGTTAGCTCTCTACAACCTATTACATATTTTTAGTTTATTTTTTATAGATTTTGGAAATTTAATTTTTTAGGTTAATGATTGAACTTTTCATACTTTTAAATAATTTCATATTTCTACAAGAAGAATGATAATTGTTTATATAACTCATTTAAGGTTTATGTTTAAACGAGATCTATTAATGTTTGAATGTTATGTATTTTAAACATTCAAACATTAATTACACTTATGTTTGATTTTGTTTAAGTAATTAAGTTTATAAACGCATGTTCCAACTTCAATTTAATTTAAAAAAATGAATCATTTGTGATTAATTACCCACATTTACTTACATTGATGCTCGAACTAATTAAACATCATGTGACAAAACGTTAGAATGTAAAAATATCATTTGTTCCAACAATTTGTAAATGTTCACATGAAGAACTTGATCACATTCGTATGTTATTATTGACATTAATTTCATGAATTCTAATTGACTTGTATCAACACATTCGAATATGATATTGAGTGTTCAGATGTAAACTCTCATGCACATGTGGCTTTAAATGCAAACATTTGTAAGTAAATATACATTTGTGAATGATGTTTTACATCGGTTGAATATTCGAAAGTAATTTATCAGATACTCAGATGTGTTTACATTTGAATTTCATGTATTTTAAATCTACGTCAAACTTTTATAGTTACACTCAATTTTTCTTTAAGTTCAATTACATAAAAATTAGTTCCAACTATAATTTAACTTGAAAAATTGAATCATTTGTATTTGTCCGCATTACTTGCATTTCAACTTAGATATATAATTAAATATATCAAAACATTCGAATGTTAAAGTATTTGTTCAAATATTTTGTGAAAATTGACTTAAATTAGGACTATGTACGCAATCAATCGTATGTTATACTTGACGTTTGAACATAATCAGGTGTCTTATATTCACACAAACGAACATGAAATTTAATGTTTTTAAGTTCATATGTATGAAGCTCTGTTCCAACTTGAATTTAATTAAAAATACAAGCATTTTTTTACACACATTTACTCATATTTATGTTCGAACATAAATATACATTGTATCAACAATGCAAAGGCAAGCAATAATTAAATATCAATAAAATCTTTAAGGCTCGATCGTAACAATGATTTCTTTAGAATATATTGTCCCATTTTAGTGCTATAGAGTTTGGCAAAATTGTTCCTAGGATACTATTAAGCCATTTTGTTTGTTATTCATCAATTAGCACTTCTCGAAACAACTCAAGAAAACACCATCTTATGAGAATTCTAGGATGGAAAGACACTAATTAATATAGCGTTCCAAGTTATTGCGACTGTAACATAATGACCATTGGAAGGTTTTTCGCAATGATAATTATTGAGCGCACTTAATATTGATCATAACCTCCATCATGAAATGATCTGGTCTTAAATTTTAGATTTCAAATGATGATGTTGTCCAATAGTTAGAAACGATTAACTTTCAGTAGATCATTGTTCAAGACGAGTAAAGATGCTTTCGTGAGTAATTTTCCTATCATACATTTGATGTGTTTACGTTCAAAAGTATTTTAAATTTACGTTCAACTTTTATATATAAAGAAAAAATTAAAGTTAATTGCGATGAGACACAAATATATATATATATATAAGTTCTGTTCATATCCTTATTCCTATCACTTTTTATTTCCATTTTACATATCTTTGATTAGTAGAAAAGTTCTGACTTCCTCATATTGCTTGTATTAGAATGAATCTTATGCACGGCTTAGTAAGTTATTCTCCCGCATCGTTAATTTGGAAGGTTAGGAGTTATAGTTGACATTGATTCATCATTTTTAATGTCTCATTGTATAGAGCAATGGTTTTGTGCCATGAACTTAACTTTTACAATGTAATATTTGAAGGTGATGCATAAAGTGTTGTGAAGACAATAAATAGTAAAAAAGAGAATTGGCTTTGGTTTGAGCAAGTAGTGGATGATATCAAAGAACTACTTAAGAGAAGACAAGATTGGAAGGTTGAATGGGTACTGACAGCAAGAAATGGTGTTGCACACCAACTAGCTAAGTTTAGTTTTAATTATAGCAATGAAATGGTTGAGAAGAGTCCTGAGTTTATCTCAAGTAATGTCTTGTTTGACAAACTCTGTAATTGATCTGTTATTATTAATGAAAAGTTTATTTAAAAAAAATGTAAACGAACTTACAAAGCATGATTGACAAGCCACTTCGAGGAGGCAACTGGACTGGAGTGCTTTCATCAAATGAGACATGTGGGGAGCAATTCCCATCCCAAATGGTGGCATGGCCTGGTTGAAAAGAGATTCACTGCATAAAGACTTTTGTTATCCGAGAATAGATTTCTATGTTAGCTAACTAGCGGGGACAGGCTTTCCTATGGTAATCCTGCTGCGGCCTCTAACCATCTTTCCCATCTCATGACCTCATCTTGATTTGGCTATACTTGTATGTAGCCATCCATATTAGCTTCACATGAGAGCCTTTTTATAAAGGCTAGAAAGACACTCATCAGATAACTCGGTCATTGTCCTATTCAGTTTTACCGCCTATTAAGAGAATAGGTCCTGTTCAAGTGGTCCGCCTTTATTCATCTATAGTAACTGCAATAGATTATTTAGCTCATTATTGAGACAAAAAAAAAAAAAAAAACATGCACATATCAATTGAGCTATCTTTTATTTTCCAACTCTCATAATAAATAAAAAAATAAAGAATCCTAGGACTAGATCTTTTTCACTAGCAAAACAAAACAATTGATAAAACCAAAAAATCCACGAAAATCCTCTGTGATTTTACCAAGTTGATGAGTAAAAGCTACACTATTTTCCCATTATAATAAGCTTCGTTATTTCGAGCTAAAGTTAGTACGTCTTTTCAATGCCTTCATTGCTTAGGTACATGGATGTCAAAGTCGGTAACAGTCCATTCAGCAACTTGGTTAGGGTCTTTATATATTTTTGTTCCCAAATTAATCGACGTCCATTGCCTTCTAGCTGGTGGAGTACCTGGATCCTGCATTAATGCATTCAATGAAGGTTTCTTCCATCAAACCAATGTTTTGAATTTTATACCGTACCAGCTGTACAACCAAAATATACCATTTCTGTAGCATAGTGGGTATAGTTTCATACCGGTCAGAATTTCGGCCGTTTTGGCCCATACCAGCCGATATTTCGGCCTTTACTTTTTTTTCATTTCTTTAAATTGCAAGCTCATTTTTTGACCCCCCCCCAATTTAGACCAAACTATTTATAATTTATATATATATAATTTATTCATATATAGATTATTTCAATGCCTTGACCGAAACGGTCACAGGTACGGTATTCAAAACATTGTATCAAACACTAATGATCATTTAAAGATTAAACAACATTTATTATTCTAACGTTTTCATGATTCTTCCCCTAATTCCATAATTAATTGGACAAAAAATTTGGTTTCCATCAAAGTTATTTTTGCATTTCTTTTGGTTTCCATCAAAGTTATTTTCACATTTCTTTGTCCCCCAAAGTAAAACGAATATGAACATGAAGAATCCATACCTGATAAAAGTAAAGTGATTGGGACAATCTCCCAACATCAAGTTCCCATGTCCTTGGATCCCCAACCTTCTCCAAACTTGGTAGGGTAACCATAGTCACCCCAAACTGGGTGTGGCAAAATCTGCAGTATCTCTTGAGGTTGAGGATTGTTAAATGTATCACACATGGTGTAAGGCTTCTCAAGCTGCTTTCCATTCCCTGGTGAGCAATGCATGTGATAGGCTGCATATGTGAAGCGAGTAGTGTCGTTGTGATAAACACATGTCCCATTAGGGTATGTGTGGTAAGGTGGACAGTGTCTGATGTCGTCTGAATGGCAATATCTTTTTGTCTCTGGATTTATGATCATTTCGTTGTATCTTGTGACATCTGAAGTCACATCTCCATCACAAGGTCGGCCATCATTCTTCCAACAACTTCCCATGTCCATTAGATAGAACTGACTTCTTTGACCACCGCCTTTAATCACATTCAGGGTGAACCTCACTTTAAAGCTTGGTGACTCGGGTATCTGCATGATACATATGTCTAGTCTATGAAACTAATAGTTATGACATTTGACTCGATGGAGAAAGAGTTGTTCTATTCTTAAACCAATATGTAGAGCTAGTACACAGTCATCCACATTACTTAAATAGTAAGATTTAATAATTGTAAGATTTTACTAGCTAGATATGCTCTACACACTAGTTTGAGAATATAATTTTTCATAGAAAAAATGTCGAATGAGAATGAATTTACTAATATTCATGCCTACCAATGAGTAATTTAAAGTGAATGTAACCTTTGGCCAATTTAAAGTGAGACAGAATTAGTTACAATTTTAGACATCCCTCGACCTGGGTAATGGTAACCACCAGATACTCCCTGGGTGGCATCAGATCTCAAGTAAAGCATCAACCAAGGATACTTTGTTGAAGTTCTCAAGACATGATGAAAAACCCAACTTCCCTTGCCAATTTCCTTTTCCCAAGTTACTATTACCAACCAAACCTTTACTCAAATCGGCCTCCAAGTCCCATGACCCATAAAACCTTCCCTTAAGAGTAATGCTATTAGTATTAGGCCCTTCCGAATTGGTATAGTCATGATTTATCTTTGGTTGGTTCATGCACCCTTTTCTAAAGCAAGGGAACCTGCTGTCCGGGCCGAAAGGTCCAACTTTATAGCCATTTTGAGGGCATGAACTATTTTAAGTGTCCATGTTACCACTCTTGAGCATGATCATCCAAAATTGCCATGGATTTGGGGTGTCTTCAACTTGACATTTTGATCCAAGATACAGTTTCTTACGTGCAGCATAAAGGTTTACATCGAAAAGGGCTTTTGGCTGCACTCCAAGGAAGAGGTCTCCTACCCCTAGTCTGTTGTCTTCTTCCGTCACTTTGTGGACTAACCCATAACTGTTTCCTATCCAAATAAACAAAGTCATATAGAATTTATTATATTATCAAGTTTGTGTGTGGAGTATACCGTCTACATCACTTAAATGATAGAATTTATTTATAAGATTCAAATTTTAAAATTTATCTTTCAAATTAAATTATATCATGTAAGCCGTAATTTACTAGATTTGTTATCCACACCAACGTATAAATATAATTTTTCTTTATGATATAATCCCTCATTCTCACACATAAAAAAATGCGAACTAAAAAAAAAAAATCTAGAACTATTGGGTTCAAAGAACAAAACATATTATAAATATACAACCACACTACTCTTGCCAACGTTAGAACTGTATTTTCTTGGAATTAACAAATGTTGGATTATCCTAATAAATAATAGAAGTTTTATTTTTTTCTTTGGAAGAAAGCTGAGAAATATTAAAGAAGTTTTATGCAAAAGGAAATATAAATGCAGAAGAGTGGCAAGCTAGCTAACGTAGTGCTGGTGCAGAAGTACTAGTATTGTATATGTCAAAGCAATCGGCAGCTCTTGGGCTGCCAAGGGAAGGAACTTCTTGACCAACCTCATTGCACTGGTTCCATGACTCTATCGCCACCCGCAGGCCATCCCTTCTCATTCCCGGATCACCCACGGCCGAAACATACTCAGTTTCAGCACTATGCACAAGCAAAACCCAAGAAACAAAAACCACAACTAGGATAAAGGCACAAGGATTTTGGTTGTACTTGGCCATTAATGACAACCAAGAGAGCTTGACATATATGAGTACTTTGTGCCCAAGTTTGCGCGCTATATATATATAAGCATGGGTTTTCAAAAGGGTGATGAACTCGAATGGAAAACTTGAAGTTTCTACGTTAATCCTCCATTTATAAGCAAACTAAACTTATCTAGATCATGAAACTCATCCATTGCATGGAATTTTGAAGATTTTTATCATTTTAAGTAGTTGACACATCAGCACATAGTTGAAATATCAGTATGTTTTGTGCATGTTTTGTTTCAAACGTAAGAGAAAGTGGTAACAGAAAATATTTCAAACGTAGAAGATATGGTCCCTTATTTTTCTTACCTAACCGATTCAATCTCTGACTGCACGATGAGCGAAAATACTATATATATATATATATATATATATAAAAGGACTTTTAATTAAAAATAATATATATGATTTTATTAAAATTATTTTTATAATTTAAGATATTTAAAACATGCATAAAAAGCAACCTTGCGTTTCACCCATACATTTTTTACCACAAAAGGTGGTGTTCTACTATGATCATGCTCGAATAGGGAGATCATGTTAAAAGATAAATTTTAAAATTTAAATCTTACAAATCAAATCTTACTATTTAAGTTACGTGGATAATGTGTTTTACACACTGGCATATAAATGGAATAACTCCTTATTTAAAATAATATAGTAAGTAAAAAAATATTCCAAAAATTAAAAATGAAATATAAATGTAAAAATATTTTAAAAAAAAATTAAAAAAACGTTATAAATCCCACGACATCAAGCCACCACCCGGTGGCCCGACTAGGCAACTGCAAATGTGGGTGGCTGGCGATCGAGCCACCTCTGGGTGGCCCATTTCCAAAGGTGGGCATCGCAAGCCTGGCGCAGTTCCATGCTGCTTAACTTGCATAGAATGATATAGGCATTTACTCAAAGGTCGCATCAGCGTGGGTGAAAGAGGTTCCCTGCTGCTTAGCTAGCAATCTCTGCGCAGACTCCAGAGTTCACTAGTGCATGGTATGAATTTTCCCTACTGATGCGAGAAAATTTTGCACATTGGTCGGTAAAACAAACAACTTTCTCCAGAATAGGAATAGGCACTAGCTTTAAGCTTTATTTGACAGAAGAACATACAGAATCAAAAACATATGGATCAATATGTCCCAACTTTGCAGAAAACTCAGTATGACCCTTTTTGCTGTGTGGGGCGAAAAATATAAATTATCTAAATGCAGAAAACCAAACCTTTAATGCATTTCATCCAAGCAATAAACACCCATTAAACCTAAGAGATAGATTACAAACTTAGAGCAGTAACACAAATGAACCGTCATAATAGCTGACCGAAGTCAACTTGGAAACTGAGAGAGGGAGACAGACAGAGAGAGAGAGAGAGAGAGAGTTATAATTTCTACCAACTTGTGAATTGAGAGGGAACATTCAGGGCCAATTTCCCTACTGACATATGATTTACCAGACATTTAAAAACAATGCACACACTCAGGATAATAATCAGGACCAGTCTTCCATATCCAACACTTTTTGGACACACACCAGTTCCGATGCATCAATAAGGATAACTACACGATAGCAGAACCTATCACATAGCTACCACAATCTTCAATCTTTCATTTGTGACCATTTTGCTGCATCCACTGGCATATGTACATTTTGCTAAAAATGGTGAATTAGGAAGACATACATAATAGCTTTTTCAATCCAAGTTTTAGTCGTCATATAAAAAACCGACTCAAATGTAAGTGCCTACTTACCAGAGTGAGTAAGATAACTCTGGTATAATAAATGTTGTAGATATGTGACCATACCATGAACTTGAAAAGTCACATAACAAGCCTCTGTGACCCATTCTATACTATTAACATCTTAATATATGGTAAAAAGAAAGCCGATTCTCTTAGGGTCATTTGTATGTTGGAGTTTCACCATACGTCAGAAACTTCCAACACCACTAAATGCAACTCCAAGGACAGAAAAAACCTTCCAAAATGTAAACCCTTTCAGCTCTTCATTTCAAATTAATTCCTACATGTACTAGCGGTTTTCATACAAGGTTTAACGAATGTAGTTCGTAAATGAAGAGTTCAATACATACTGAAAATTCTCCAAACATAACCAAGTGAAGCATCGTCGAAATCATATTTGGTCCTGCCACATCACAGAGTATTATTATTAGAAGATAATAAAATTATTCAATGAGTAATGCCACATACCACACTCCTATCTCACATCCCACTATGTAAAATGTATCACTTTTAATCACCCTTGGATCAACTTTTGTTGCTTAAAGAAAAACTCAAAGATTAATAGGCACGTTACCTCATCATAGCAGGATAAAAGTAGAATGAGAGTGTGGTATTTAGAATTTTCCTTGTTCAACTTTCCTCTTTCTATCAGCTCAAAGTTTTTGAGACAAATGGTGATTTAATATGATATATAAACATTGGAACTAAGTTCAAACCCTGAATGCACTCTTTAACTGCCCTCCCCCTCTATATAATTAAATAGTCCACATGTTTGGCCTACTTGCTAAAGAGGATCTTAACACACGTAGGAGAGTTTGGGAATATAACTTAAATACCTGATGGAAAGACGTAAATTCAATTATTTAACCACCACACACTTAAACTCGACATGATATGTAGCAAATATATCCATCAAATATTGTCAATGCTTTCATTCCATTTTAGTTAGCAACAAAAAAGAAGTTTCATTTTGGTCACACTCTTTCTTGCCATTAAACCATAAGGGAGAACACTAAAGACCCATGTTTAAGAATAATCAACATTTATACAATGATTTCACAACTCATTTTAGCTGGTGACACCAGTATCCCTTCTAAACAATTAGGCTACGGCCAGTGTTTCAGCTATAATATAGATTTTGTAGAATGAATTATGAGGGAAAATCCCTCGTTTGTTTTCAGAAGAACTAATGAATCGATAAAATTTTTCCTCAAGATTATTTATTCCTAGTTTTCCACACATATGCCTCTTATACAATTCTAATTGTTCTATGGGTACATCCTTCTGTACATGTTCAACATAGATCAGTTCTTGGAAAGTAAAACATATTATGTAACAAATACAAGGATACAATCATCTAAAGCTCCAATATATTATCTGCATGAAACAATTATGCAGACGATGTTAAAGCACATATCTATCGCAAGTTGCACATTTAAAGTTGGTTATACATAAATTCTACAACAGTCTCTTAGCATCTACATATTTAAGAGGGTCCTAGACTCCTAATTAATAACAATCACAACAAATGAGGCATAAAAGCTGATGAGAGCTAAATAAATCGTCCATATATCATTGTGACGACTTGCCTCTTCCATCCAACCCCAAGTGTACCACAAATTTACTTCATTTATAAAGGAGGATGTCCATGGGGAATAGTGCCACTTGGAGTATCCCAACTATATTTAAAACAAACATCAGATGTATCTACAAATATATCCATGGCATTAAAATATATGGGAACATTGCATCAAGAACAACATCAGCATTTTTCAGTGTCCATCTCAGTAGCCATGCCATTAAATTGAAGTGTCATTCTTGGCGCTGACAACTAGATCAGATTTAACATTTTTCAATTCCATGATGTGATGCCCAACTCACATTTTATGTTTTATTGCATTAAGGGCATAAGCAGACATGATACATTCTTCATCAGCTGAAGTTTCCATGGAAGGGTGCAAAAGCCTACCATTGTAGTAAAATCATTACATCATAACAGAACTATGTAGTGTTATGGAGTTAATATATGTCTACTGATGTTCTCTTTTCTCTCTCCTTTTAGGGTGCATGGGGGAGGTATCCATATTCCATTATCAATACTTGGTAAACACCAGTGAATATCCACACCCATTGAAAACATGGGGTGCTAAATAAAAGCATAGCAGCCACTTGGCAAACGCCTTCCACCCTTTTTTCTTCTAATATGCCTTGCAAGAAAGCCAGAAGACTACCACATTACTTCCATACATGGAAGTTAAACAGGATACTGATGATGGGCTTAGATTACATCATAGGTTAAATTCTGGGCTTTGTGGGGGTGGGAGGTGGTACACTTTTTTCATCCAAGGAAACAGTAGGACAGGAAGAAAAAGTGGATGAAACTGCAGGCTTCCAAAATGAGTATGAGCATTGGGGCAACAGAGGGTGAAATCGAGACAAGATCCAATAGGAAACAAAGATTACTTAATTCTTGTCTTATCATACCATCGATGTGTATTTTTGTGCACACATTGTAAACAAACATACATTGTCTTCAGATATATATCGGGTCAACAATAAATGTTTGTAAACATACTAAAATTAATGTTAATGCTAAGCTCTGGGAATTAATTGAAGTTGCTATTGAAACAAAAACAGTAAACAAAAGAAGACAAACTTATTTAGAACCAGAATAAACCAATCCGTACCTAAATTTATTACATGTGAGCCACCGGGGCATCAAAAGCCGGAGAAAGGAATCAACCGGTATCAAGTCCTTTCTGCTGGAGTAAGATGCCCCAACCACTAGGCAAGGTTAATTTCCATTATTTATCTTCCACCAAAATTGGCCATGATTGCCAGGTTTGGTTTCATTCTTTCAGCCATTGATTCCTTTCTTTCTGATTGAAATTCCTGAGCTTCGGATGAACCAGGATTCTCAGTCAAAAACTGTTCCCAGAATACATCATTGACCCCAGTGGGCACAGTAGCAGCATTCACGACTGCTTGTTCTTCGGAGGTAACAGGCTCAACAGAGTCTGGAGCAGCAACCGTAGCAGGTTCAGAGTTCATGTCAATTCCAGGAGATTTAGGCCGAATGTCAACATTAAGCTGTAAGCCAGATATAGCAGGGCTGTCAGCACAACTCGTGGATTCATCTAATACCACGCTTGAATTTTGTTCAACACAAGTTTGACCAACATCATGCACAACACTCTCCCAAAATAACAACGATGACTCCATGTGCTCAAACTGGTCGATTTTCAATGTCAAAGTAGAAGCACTCGCCCCACTTTCTCTAGGTAAACTTTGCGAAGTCTCCATCTGATCATCTTCAATGTCGGCTTCATCATAAAAATAACTGATTCTTGGCAGCCTTCTCTTTCTGTCATGATTTTCCAGTTGTGTCACAAGATTCAAGGCAAGCCCTGGTTTCCGCAAGACTCTAACAACAGAGGACATCATATTTTGCTGTCGGAGCTCTATTTGCTGCAAACGCTCCTTGAATCGCTGTATTTGTAGCTCGTATCCAAGCCGCTCCTCTTCATTCCTCTGCGACTCCAAAAGAAGCTGCTCCCTATCATTTTTAAGCCTCTCAATCTCCTCCTTCAAACTCTGTCTTTCCGATTCACTTAAAGGCGATGCACTTCCTTGTCCTTGCAGATTCTGCATTGAGTGACTATGAACGGGTTTTCGTCTGTGTATGTTTTTCAAAAGGTGTGGCTGACCTCTCATAAAATCTTCATTCGCAAATTCCCATTGTTCCGGGTCAATTTTTCTAAAACCCTATCATTAGACAATTTGATTCAACTCAATTCAAGCAAAATAAAATTTTAAGCAACAAATTGAGAAGGAAAACAAATGAATAATCAGACAGGTTAATGAAACGGATTGGCTTACATATGTATTCAGCTGTCTAATGAAGCTTGAGAAGTTATTGTGCTTAAAGAACTTCGGCAGCAGAACCCTCGCAAACTCCGGAGGATTCCACACAACAAAGCTCTTATTACTCGGGCTCCACGACACAACGGAATCAGTGGAGGGATCATCCACCATCTCGTACGTCTTTGAAAGGAACGGAGGTAGCGAATTCGAACCACCCTGGGAATCATCCATCCTATTTTCCCAATTCCTCAGTCACAAAACTTTCGTTAGGCCCTCAAACCCCAGAATCCACAAATTCCCCAGAAGCAAAACGAAAAACTAAAATCTCAAGTTTCTCAAATACCCAGAACCAGAATTTTATTGCAAAACTCTTTTCAAGTCAACTGCCAAGCTTCAAATTCAATCAAAACAAGAACCTTGCTTTCCCAATGCAATGGATTCCAATAACTACGAAACCCAGAAAACAAAACAAAACCCCAACAAAGCCGCCCTTTATTTCTTAATCCATCAGAAACACCATGCCAGGACCTCTTGAGTTCGAATTGCCTCTAAATACCATGGAACTGCCAAACCCAATTCAAAAAAACAAAACAAAACAAAACCCGTCGAATTACGACCAGGAGTTATCGAAACTCACCGGAATCAAGGTCGATAGGAAAAAAACCTCCTGGTAATGAAGTCTAAACGGAGTCAACAACCGGCCGAATACCAAAGAAATCGCGAGACGACAGGCAAGTGTCCATTTTCTGCCCGAAAGAACAGAAAATAAAATATATAAAACAAAAAAAACCCCTCAGAAAAATTCCGCATCACAGAGCGAACAGTTGACAGGTCGTCCTGTACATTTGTATTTTTACCTTAAGGCTGTATATACACCGAAGACAAGCAGTTCATTTCTGTTCTGTTATTAGTTGGAAAATATCAACCATTTGGCAAAGTCCTTACACTGCACAATTAATGTAAGATAATCCCAAAAAATAAATGAAAATTTGAAAACTTGGAAGATAAGTAATGGCGACAACTCCAGTTTTTAATGATCTTATCTGTCACAGACATTATAATTTATTTCCTTATTCTTCACGTCATTAAAACCTGACAATTACATAAAACATTTTATTTTAAAATGTCCGATTTTTATTTTTATTTTTTTAAAAAAAAAAAACTCTGAAGCTACTTCCAAATAGACTTGTCTGTTTGTGGTAATAAATTTATTTTTCTACTAATGGCTAACAATTTATAGACATAATTGGGTATAACTTTATTTTATATAGAAAAACACATTAAATATAAAAAACTTTCACATTAAAAAGTACTTATATTTTAATTTTTATAATCATAATAAATTTAAGTAAATAAAAATTTTATAAAGGTGATTTAATTAACAGTTTCTATTTAGAAAAAAAGTTTTATCTATAAATAAATTTTTATAAAATTAAATTAACAAATTAACATGATTTTATGCTAAACATTATATTTTTAGAATAATTCTACATACAACCATGAAGTGTGGAAACGTCACGTAATCGCTTTGAAAAAAAGTAGGGTCCACTATTAAAAAATTAATTTTTTTCATGTGGATCCCATATTTTATTCATTTTTTTTTTCAAAACAATTACGCGACGGTTATACATTTCACGATTGCAAATATATTTCCTCTATTAACAAACAAGTCTAGTTTCCGTGTGGACCTGCTTGGGGAAATTTCTAGAATCCATCTCCTTCATCGAACATGCCTAAGAAGTTTCTGGGAATAATTTTTCTAAATCATTTTGAAAAACTCAAATAAACAGACAGACCCAATGAAAAAAATAGAGGCAATAATAAAGGAAAAATTATATTTATCATTCATATACATCACACATCAATGACATAATACTTATTATCTCTTATAAAATGTATGATGTATGGATAATGAGTCGAAAAATTTAATTAATTTAAGAAGAATAAAATTAAAAATAAATATAGAATAATTCTACATACAACCGTGAAGTGCGTAAACGTCGCGTAACCGCTTTGAAAAAGAGTGGGGTCTACTATTAAAAAATTAATTTTTTTCATGTAGGTCCCATGTTTTATTCACTTTTTTTAAAGCGATTACGCAGCGGTTGAACAATTCATAGTTACAAATATATTTTCTCATAAATATAATGTGTGGTGTGTGAGGATGATAAGTAGCAAATCTCGAAATAAAATGATTGGTCCCGACTCCTCCCCGTTTGCTTTTCAAAATTTGATCCTCTCTAAATAGACTTTGACAAAGACCGTTTGACCATTCTCTATACGTTTATATGAATTTTTATTTTTTACGGACTATTTATATAATTATAGATTTTGGGTAATTACAAGGTTCACTAATCCATATATCATATGATATGATGTTATTGCTTTCAAGATAATTTAGTTGGTTCATAGATATGACTAATATATATATATATTGAAAAATATGTCAAGAGAGTTGGGTGGCTGTAACTTCTAGTCAGTAAAATTGAAACGATGTTTCAACAAATAATTAAAAATTTAAGTTTAGATGAATAAAAGTTTGAGTGGAAATACTCACGATTATATTAAAAGAATATAACCATTTGAAACTCTTTAAATGATATGAGAAATATTTAGAGTAAATAAATGCTATAGTTACAAAGAAATTTCATAAAAATAAATTCATAAACTGACATAGATTCATATGATACGTTATATCTACATTACAATAAAAGCAGCTTTACAATCATCTAACATACCACAACAAATCATATCATTTTGTGAATGAGAAATTCTATTTGCAGTCCCCACTTGTGAATGAGAAACTCATATAAAATTATAAGAAATTATTTGTACAAACCCCAAATAGATAAGCCACATACAAGCTCTTGTAAAAAAGTAGACCCCACATTACAAAAATATAAAAAAATGTTATTATTTATTAGTGGAACCCATTGTTTTACAAAAGGCTTGTATGGAGTTTATCTATTTGGGACTTGTCTATTTAGGGCTTGTATATAGCATTATTCTAAAATTATTTCATCTCATCTCACTATACAAACAAGTCTTAAAAATAATGGTTAAAAAAATATAAATAATTTTATTATTTTAAAAATTTTTAATTTAAGAAAATAAGAAATACTATTTTTTTTTTTTTTTTGATAAAATAAGAAATACTATTACTTTTTAGTCGATCGGATGTGAATGCTCTTCGGGTATGAAAGAGAGAATTATTCCGATGGAGTTCGTTGACGTGAGAGAGAGCGTGTTGACGTACGTGCTTTGGTGGACTGGATATCTCTGAATTCTAAGGAAATTATTTATTTCGTGTTAAAGAAGACCCTAACCGTCTCTGATCGCCCAACATCTGAATGCCGTACACGTGGTCTAGGCTCGTTTCATTTTGTCAAACGAAAGGACGAAGGATGCTTCCATGTCCTTTCTTTGGAATGAATTACAGAAAAGTGTTATATTTATAAAAACAAATTATATAAAATAAATTCATTACGTGATTTAATATAATATGTTAAATTTATTTTATAATAAAATAATTTTATAAATTAACGTAAACATATTAAATCACTTAAATTTTTGAGTTTTATTTTATGAGATTTTTTTTAACTAAAATATTTCTTTGAATTATAAGATGGTTAATAATTTTTAGAAATTAACCATGGCATTATATATATATATATTATATGTAAAAATTTGGTTCGAATTAGGTGACTTAGTTGATAAGTTTTGATAGGATTAGGTGATTAAAATAATAGAGTTTATCCTATCATTAAGTTGGTAATTTTGGATGAATGTAAATTATTGATTGACTTTATCTATAACAATATTAAGTTTATCTAGAAGGTACTAGAATTTGTTTAGATAAATTATAAGTAGGAAAATTGAGTCCCAAGGAATCTACACTTATCCAGATAAGAGGTTGATCTGAAATCTGTTACTACAGTGAAGAGTTATCGCGAAATGTCAGCATTCTGTCAGGAGACGATTTCGCGATTGTTAGCAGAATCCTACTGAAACTAAAACTGCTTTCAGATTGTTTATTTAAAGGATTATACTGGTTAGGATTGGTAGATATTCAGATCTACATATTTTTTAGAGCACTTTCTAATGCATATTTTGGTGAGAAAATTCTTTAGTGAATTTTCATATTTGTGATCTAAGTGTGATCGTGCTTCAAGTGTAGATGATCGTGTGATTGGACTTCAGCCCCTAGAGTTCTAGGAGGAAATACAATATTTGAAAATCGCTAGAGATTCTGGTTGCTACCGCGGTAGAAGACAAACTGGTCTGGGAACCTAGGAGAGTTAAGTTGCAAAGGTTCTGTAATTGATAAGTACTTGTAATTGATCTTCAAATAGTAAAATTGATTTTTCTGAATTTGGTTGTCCCGTATGGTTTTACCTTTAAAGAGTTCTTTAAATGATTTCCCTTCGATATCAATATTTGTGTTATGTAATTTATTTTAGGTTATTGATTAATTATTAAATAATTACATGATTAATGACTAATCAATTTATTGAGTGAATTGATAGATATTTTCGCTGCGTTACAATATATGAGTAATTGGATAATTTCATATATATATATATATAGGAAAATGCTAGTTGAAACGATAAAAGTGACCGATTAATTTTTTATTTTTTTTACTGGTTAAGAAATTGAATATTAATAAATTGGTATTTTATTCTATTTTTTAAAAATGTTTAAAGGTATATAAAAATGATTAAAGAAAAAGAAGAAAAAATAAGAAAGTGCATTTGCACGTATCGGTTGAAATCTTCAGTTGAACTATCGGTTCCTGTAAGCACTATATGTGTGTGTGTGTGAGACTCGTTTGTAAACATATAAAATAAATCGGTTTGGTCGATTGTTTTTAGTTTTTATTCAAATTTGGATTTGTCATCAAAGTTCACATGTATGCGAGAACGATTTTAACCTTTCTTGAGTTATAAATTTCAATAAAATCAAATATTTCTATTATATCTTATGATTAATTTTATCTAGAAATCTTGATCAACCAGCTTGCAACTTCCATTAAGTTTTTCACGAGCCATTATGTCTTATCAAATTTATTTATATAAGTATATTTATAGCTATTATATTAGTATCAACATGCAAAAATGATTAAAGATCCGACACAATGGTGACACTCCTATCCTATCCTGATTTATTTCAAATAGGATGATTGTAGATACTGATTTATAATTGGTTTTTTGTATTCTATTAAGAGCTTAGTATTATTTGCTGTAAGTTGTTTTCTGTTTTTTGAACTGGGTATGAAATCAGAAGTTTATTAAAAAAAACTATTATATTAGTAATATAATTTCCTCTTTTCTTTGTATTGTATCGTGTCGCCGATTCAAGGCATTGTTGTCGAAGCCGCTCTCGTGGTCGAGGTTGTTCTCGCCGGGTAACTGTAAGGGAATTTCCCCCACTCCACAAAGCTCATTGGGCCTCAGCCCAATACCTGACCTTAGGGTCACCAAGACCATACTTGGAGCAAGGTGTTAACCAGAGAAAGGAGTCAAGTGACTGACAGGATAGACCAACCTGACATCGCTCGGCCACGTTCAGAACCTGAGAACTTGCATGGAACGCAGCAGGAAATGCAGAAAACCCTCGATCCACTGACATGAAAACATCTATAGCTCACAAGGGATAAAAGCAAGGCCTAGAAATCACGTGGCATTAATGGCGCCAATACCGAGCTACACGCCACATTGATGGTGTCGTCGCAGAACCACACTACATTAAATGACTATGACATGAATAGTAGGAGGTGCACGAACTCTGTGGAGACAAACACGATCTGCACCTTCCCAGACCCATGGTATAAATAGCAAGCTCTAGGTACGAGAAAACTCTCTGATCCCTAGACTCTTTAACTTATTTACAAACTTCTAAGAGAATTTACTAACTTTGACATCGAAGACTTTCCGGCCCCAAGGCCACCCCCTCCTAGTTGCATTCTTCCATATCTTTTGCAGGCCCAATTCTTGAATATATAAGTTATCAGAATCTGGCTCAAAAGCGTGCGAAACACGACGTTAATATGATGATTTGTGAAAACAAACTAAGTCTAAGATAACCAATCAAAGGACTACAATTCATAGTTATACATTATGTCTAATTTATTTTGTCATTCTCCTTTATTTCATGCACCCACATCTCCTCCATCAACATCGCCTCCGAATCATTTAACCATTTGACCAACTGTACGTTTGATTATTGAGCCTAAAACTTGATATTATTATTACTGTTTATTAACAGTCATACCCATTCTTCTTCGACACCTATCAAATATTTATTCCATAGGAAACTTTCTATATATATATATATATTATTAATATATATATATATATATTATACACATAAATAAATCATTCTTGCTCTTTACATATGTGAATTATCAACTAATGTTTTTGTTAAATTACAGGAGATCATCAAAGTAATCTCCCTGCGATGATTTTTACTGTGATGAAAACATTATAGACTATAATTTTTCATTCTTTCTATTTCACTTCAAGAAAATTTTAAAATTTTTCTATTCCAAAATGATTATCCTCCAAAATTGAGTCTAGAATTCTAAAAAATACAGTGTTATTTGTTATTCTAAGGGGTGTGATCATCAAACGGTGTATCCCTTAGAATTCTATCCTCTAACATGGTGATGGTTCCCATGAGGAGTGATGTTTAAGGAAGTGTCAATAGACACAACCTTTTGATTTAGTCAAAAGGTTGTATGTGATTGGTAAAGTGTCAAGAGACACAACCTTTTGATTTAGTCAAAAGGTTGTGTCACTTCTTAAAGTTGTGGCCTTTGGGTTACCATTGGTTTACCAATAGTTGTGCCCTTTTCAATAGGTTGTGTCACTTCTTAAGGATGTGACCTTTGGGTTACCATTGGTTAACCAATGGATGTGCCTTTTACCAACCGGTGCATGATGGCCTATAAATAGGGGTCATTGGTGCACAAATGAAATCACTCAATTCCCTTTGTTCATCACCAACTTGTGGGACAAATACCCTCACGGGAGTGTCACCATATTGTCGTAATTCCGCTTCTATTTGTTGTTTAAATTCTCTACAGTGATATCAAGAGCCTAGTCATGTCAGAGGGAATTTTATCACGCATAACAAAGACGATAAATAGGCAAGTGCTTGGTTTGGCAACCACACTTGCATATTTTAATAATTTTCGTTTGCTTGAAAATCCGAGAGAGAAACTCTTTCAGATCACGGTGGGGGGTTTAGAATATACTGGTAATCTTTAAAATTTAGTAAATTGTTACTATTTTGAAGAAAATTATTGGTATTATTTTACACAAAGGAATAGTGAATTAAATAGCCCATTTGCACACAAAGTCACTGTTTCGGCCGGCCGCCGGAGCCTCTCACCGCCGCCGGACTTCGTAGACTTCGGGAGCACGTCGGAGTCATCGTCGTCGGCCACCAACTGGTCGGACGGGAGTGAAGACACCAGCTTCACGGACGCTGGAACGCCTCTGCGCGAGGTTGAAGACGACCCAGGACGAAACGGTACCGTTTCGTCCAACGGTCGTCTAATTCGAATCTGGGAGGGGCTAAACGACAGTGTCGTTCAGCCCGTAGATCCAAACGACAACGTCATTTTGTCCAACGGTAAGGAATTTGAAATTCCACCTAGACTAAACGACATTGTCGTTCAGCCCAAGGAGCAAAACGACAACGTCGTTTTCGGCACTGAAGAACCACAACAGACACCTCCAAATGGCACCGTTTCACGCCCTTCGAGTTGAGCCGCAAGCCGAGCCGTAAGCCAATCTCCGAGCTGAGCCATTGACCGAGCCGTTGACCAAGCCGCCTCCAGAAGCCGATCTCCAGAACCCGGCTTGAACCGGCTGAACCGGTTCACCTGGTTTCCTGAACCGATTCAGGGCATAATTTTTCAATCGGGCCGTTCGAGATCATTTCAAGCTCGATTTCATCCGTTCAAAAGCCGTTGTGCTCCAAATTTCAAGCCAAAATATTACAAAGCCCCTATTGGTCGAAATTATCACTAGAAATTCTTTGAAAAAGGTGAAACATCAAGGAAAGGTCGTGGATATCCTCGATCGGGGCGTCACTTTCATTATTCTCCTTATATAAAATATAATAGGAGAATTTCTAGGCTACCACCTTGGATTAAATCCAAGGGTTATTATTACTAATTAAGTTTGTAATAATTTTAATTTTTCACAGTTAAACTATTGTATTTAAATAGTACACATTTATTATATCTACATTCTTCTTGTTGATTAATTTTTTAAGGTTTATTATTCATGGCACCGAAGAAAAGTATTGATCCATCGGGGATAGAAAAATTGAATGGAAGAAATTTCTGGGCCTGGAAAAGGCATATAACTTTTCTTCTAACCCATAAAAAGACCTTATATACATTAACAACACCAGAGCTATGTGAAGAAATTGTAGAAAATGATGAAAGTGAAAGTGGGAGCAGTGTTTCAAATAAACATAAATGGATAAAACACAATGCATGGGCAAAAGCTTTAATTTTGCATTGCATGAGTGATCATATTATTCCTTTATTTGAAGACTATGAAACTGCTAAAGAAATAATGGATGCAGTTGAAGCAAAGTATGGTTTAAGGTCGGATACTTATATACAACTATTATTGGATAAGTATAACCGGACTTGTATGAAAGAGAATGATGATATTGGCGATCATGTACTTCAAATGGAGTTGATGGCAAAAGAATTACATGATGCCGGTCATCCTCTCATTGATAAAATGCAAGTTACAACCATATTAAATAGTCTTCCTTCATCTTGGGATCACATTATTACTTCTTTAACACACAGTGGAAATGAAGTAACAATGATATCGTTTCCAGTACTTTTAGTACTTGAAGGAGAAAGAATGAAAATAAGGAATAAAGATGGTGAATTATCCAATTTATTAATGGTTCAAGATAAATGTTCTACACAGAATAAGGTGAAGCCAAAACAGTTCAAGAAAAAGAAATGGTTAAAAAGAAAACAAAATAAACCATTTTCTGGAAACTGTTTTAAGTGTGGAAAGAATGGTCATTACAAATTACAATGTTCTGACAAAGGAAAAGCACAAGAAAGTAAGGAATGTGATGACAATCTCAGAAGTAATGCTAGTGGAACCAATGACAGATTCATGTTGGGTTGACTCTGCAGCAACAAGACATATATGCAGGAACAAAGATATGTTTGTCAAACTTGAAGATAAACAAACTGGAGAGCACAAAGTCTATATGGGCAACAATACATATTGCAATGTCTTGGGGTAAGGTACATGTAAATTCAAAGTGAATGGTTCCGTTATTTTACTTAGTGATGTTCTATATGTACCTAGTATTCGTAGGAATTTAGTATCAGTGCCTGTACTAGATCAGAAAGGCTACACAGTTGAGTTTAAGTCTGGAACCGTTGTAATAAGTAAGGGAAATGTGTCAGTGAAAGACGTGAAAGATCACAATATGTATGTACTGAATGTTGATATTAATAAAGTACCTATTTCTGAGTATTTGAATGTGTCTACAGATTGTGCATATTTATGGCATTTAAGATTAGGTATATAAATAAAAATAAGATGATCAGAATGTATAAAAGTGGATTAATACCACAAATAAACTCAGATAATTTTGATATATGTGAACCATGTATCAAAGGAAAAATGAGTAGTAAATCTTTTTCAAAAAGTTGGAAATCCACGGATTTACTAGAAATTATACATTCTAATGTGTGTGGACCTTTTAAAACAAAAACTCATAGAGGAATGGAGTACTTTATTACTTTCACTGATGATTATTCTAGATATGGGCATATCTACTTACTCAAGCATAAATCTGAAGCAATTGAGAAATTTAAAGAATTTAAATTAGAAGTAGAAACCCAGTTGGGTAGACCCATTAAAAGTTTGAATAGTGATAGAGGAGGAGAATTTGAAACTTTAGACAATTTCTGCAAATTGAATGGTATAAGACATATTTATACTATGTCATATAAACCTCAACAAAATGGCATTGCAGAAAGGAGAAATAGAACTCTATTGGATATAGTGTGATCGATGATGGCATATGCTGATCTACCAATACATTTTTGGGGTGAAGCATTATCGACTGCTACATATATATTAAATAGAATTGAAACTAAAGCGAAACCTCTTACACCTTACGAATTATGGACGGGACATAAACCAGACTTAAGTAAGCTCAAAGTGTGGGGTTGTAAGGCACAAGTGGTTATCCCAAGGCCACTAAGGGATAAATTAAAAAGTAAAACCTGGGAATGTATGTTTATCGAGTATGTAGAAAACGGAAGTGGCCACAGATTTTATCATTCTGAAAAAGGATTGATAGAAAGTAGGGATGTCGTTTTCTTGGAAAACACGAACCTTGTTACTCCTGTTGATCAAATAGATTTATTAAATGATTTAGAGAATCAACGAATCTCCACAGAATCTGACAATGAAAATAATGATATTATTCAAATCCAAAATAATAAAAGAAATTCAGATGAAAATCAATCTTCAGGCATTGATGTTGGAGACAGTGGGAGTAAAAGATCCAGAAGACCATCAATATTATTTCAAGATCATTATGCACTAAATACCAGTTTGGAAAATTTAGATAATGATCCTGAAAATTTTTCTGAGGCAGTCAATAGTATTGATTCAGATAAATGGCTTGAGGCCATAAAAGATGAAATAAAATCAATAAACAAAAATAATGTTTGGGAGTTAACAAATCTTCCAAAAGATAGAAAAGCTATTGGCTGTAAATGGGTTCTCAGAAGAAAATTTAAAGTTGATGGCAGTTTGGAAAGGTACAAAGCAAGGTTAGTGGCCAAGGGATATACTCAACAACCAGGTGTAGACTTTGTGGATACATATTCGCCTGTGGCGAAGTTCACATCTGTAAGGATCATCATGTCCATTGTTGCCAGGATGAATTTGGAATTACATCAGTTAGATGTAAAAACAGCTTTTCTCAATGGTGAATTAAAAGAGGATATCTTTATGATTCAACCAGAAGGATTTCAAATTAAAGGACATGAAGAGAAAGTCTACATGTTGAGAAAGTCACTGTATGGACTTAAGCAATCTTCGAGACAGTGGTACTTGAAATTTCACCAAGCTATTTTGGAAATGGGATATGAAATGAGTCCACTAGATCACTATGTATACATATGGAAAAATGATAATCAATTAACATTATTATCATTGTATGTTGATGATATATTACTGGCAAGTAATTGTCTAGATATGATGCATGCAACAAAGGAATTCTTGAAATCTAAATTTGAAATGAAAGATATGGGTGAAGCCGCTTATGTTCTTGGTATAAGAATTTATAGGGATAGAAATTCAAATCTATTGTATTTAGATCAAGAAAAATATCCAGAAAAAGTGCTTAAAAGATTTGGTATGGAAAATTGTAAATCTTTAAGTACGCCTGTTTGCAAATCTCATATTTTAAATAAAAGTATGTGCCCAACAGATGATGAGGAAATAAGTGAAATGCTTAAAGTTCCATATGCTCAAGCTGTGGGAAGCCTCATGTATGCAATGACAAGTACCAGACCATATATTTGTCATGCAGTTGGATTGGTAAGTAGATTTCAATCCAATCCAGGTAAAGAACATTGGCAAGCAGTGAAGCGTATATTGAGATATTTACAAGGTACCAAAAATTTGAAATTGTGCTTTGGAAACAGTGATCTAGAATTAATCGGCTATAGTGATGCTGATTTTGGAAGTGATGTAGATGATAGAAAATCTATAAGTGGATATATATTTCTATTTGGTGGAACAACAGTTTCTTGGTTAAGTAAGAAACAGGGCTGTGTTGCTAAGTCTACTATGGAAGCAGAATATATTGCTTGTAGTACTGCAGTGAGTAATGCAGTGTGGATAAAACGCTTCGTTGAAAGCTTAAATTTGGGTATATCCACAGAACCAATCAATGTGTTTTGTGATAATCAGTCTGCCATTTCTTTGATAAAAAGTGAAACACAGAGTTCCAAGGGAAAATACATTGATGTGCATTATCACTATATTTTAGATATAGTGGAAAGAGGTGAGGTCAAGGTTAATTTTGTTTCCTCGACCGAGATGGTAGCAGATCCAATGACCAAATGTTTATCTCTGGAGAAATTCAGAGAACATGTGACTAAAATGGGATTGAAAGAAACCTAGGTGAAGAAATCTCATGGTCAACATGTATAACTCAACAAATTATGGGGACGCCTAGAAAATTGGAGTTATGAAGATACCTAAAAATAAAAATTTTGGTTATTTGTAAAGTCACTGATAAGGTGATCAAGAAAAACCTCAGGAATGGCCTTAGGGTGAGTACTTGATAAAATTTCAGTGCAGATTGATTAATCAAGTAAAAGGTTGATCATGGTAAAGTCGCTAATAAGGTGATTAAGGAAAGACTCAGGTGAGTAAGTACTTAACGAAAATTCAGTGTCATTCACTAAAATTTTAGTGAAATGTGATTTGATTATCCAAGTAAATGGTTAATCATTTGCAAAGTCGTTGATAAGGTGATTAGGGAAAAACCTCAGGAATAGCCTCTAGAAGAAGTACTTAACGACAATTCAGCGCAGGTCGATACATGTGTTATGTATTCGGTTGAAGTCGTCAATTGTGACAGAGGTATGGATTGTTGATCCAGTCACGGAGAATTGATGCCGTTCACTAAAACTTTTTTAGTGAAATGTAGTCACCCCTAATATGTGATCAGTGGGAGCACATATGGTAAATGGTGCGGTCAGATAAGATAATGACAAAAACGTGTGCACGTAGAGGCTTGTCATGCTCTGACGCCGATCTGCAAGAGTTGCAGATGAGAGTTGAGTAGTGGAAAGCTCATATTGGTACCAAGGTAAAACGCTCAACTGGATCATCACTGTTTTGTGTGATCAAGTGGGAGATGTTATTCTAAGGGGTGTGATCACCAAACGGTGTACCCCTTGGAATTCTATCCTCTAACATGGTGATGGTTCCCATGAGGGGTGATGTTTAAGGAAGTGTCAATAGACACAACCTTTTGATTTAGTCAAAAGGTTGTATGTGATTGGTAAAGTGTCAAGAGACACAACCTTTTGATTTAGTCAAAAGGTTGTGTCACTCCTTAAAGTTGTGGCATTTGGGTTACCATTGGTTTACCAATGGTTGTGCCATTTTCAATAGGTTGTGTCACTTCTTAAGGATGTGACCTTTGGGTTACCATTGGTTAACCAATGGATGTGCCTTTTACCAACCGGTGCATGATGGCCTATAAATAGGGGTCATTGGTGCACAAATGAAATCACTCAATTTCCTTTGTTCATCACCAACTTGTGGGACAAATACCCTCACGGGAGTGTCACCATATTGTCGTAATTCCGCTTCTATTTGTTGTTTAAATTTTCTACATTATTGATGTGCAGTCATTTTTACATATTTATTTGTGTACTCCACTAATATGATTCATTGTGTCACTTTTTTTTTAATATAAAATAACTACTTTGACCAATCATATCAATATCATGCACAAGGTATACGCAAAAATGACTGTATATAATAAAACTCGATAGATAATATTTAAATTGAACATCACTTGTATAAAAAACTATATATCCACAATGTGGGTATCCAATGTCAACCCTCAACCCAGGTAAAAGTGCAATAAGTGCCACTCACAAAGCGCCGAGGAAGTGGCATGGTGGCCGGATGGGATCCCAATCCACTTAATTTGTGACCCCGCGGCGCACGTCCGCGCTGATGCTTGAATATTTTTATTTGCACGTATAGAAAATTTACTTTTTCTAGTTTAGATAATCAATTTATATATACCAAAGTTTTTAATTTTTTTTTTATACATTTTGGGGAGATGGGATTTCGAACTCTAGACTTTTATTTTGGAGACCAGGAGTTATGCCAATCAGACCACGTGCCTTTGACAAGTCTTTAAATTTATTGGCTAGCTCACAATGTGGTGTTTTTTTAAGGCAAATAGCTAAACTTTGTCTTAAAAATGAAGATTGTTTTTCTCAAATTATGGAAACTGTTGTCCTTTAGTTTAGTTGAAGTATTTTTTTTATTAATTCTTGACATTCTTTGAGCGTTTGAGCTAAATTAATGGGTATATAAAGAAATATTTCCTTTTGATTTTCAGTTTTAAGCATACTAATGATATCTTTATATATCTCTCAAGAATCCTCAGAACTTCTTCACATTATTTGTTTTCATCGTTCGAGTAAGTCACACAATTCACACTAACCTTGTGTGGCCGTCATGGCTACTTTGAATTTAGGGATATCAATTTGCGTCGGGTCTTTTGAGTTGGTATTAGATTATTTGAATCGGGATCATCAAGTAGCAAACCCTAATCCAACCTGAATAACAAAATACATTAGTCGAATTCAGGTCATTCGAGTTCGTGTCAAGTCACTTGTGGTTCTTAAGTCTCGTTTGTTTTTTACACAGATGAAATGATATAAGATGAGATGAAAATTGAATAAAATATTATTAGAATATAATTTTGTAATATTAATTTGATTTCGAGATTTAAAAAAGTTAAATTATTTATTATACTTCGTGTATGAGTTTGAAAAAATTGTAATAATTAAATGAGATGAGATGAGATTAGATAGTTTGTGAAACGAGGCCTAAATCTTTTTACCACTTTTTAAAATGGTAAAAACATTCCTCTTGAGTAGCAATTATTATACGTATTTTTCATGAATAATTTCTTTAGTTGCTTTGTCACTCTCATCTATGGCATATGCCAACAACATTGATAGGATTATAAATATATTATAAATTTAAAAAGTTTTAATTTTCATAAATCCAAAGATATATTGTATACTAAAAACAATAAAATTATTTATAGGTCTAAACATCTAACAAGTTTTTATATAAACTGAAAAATAAACGATGCTCATATCAATATTTGATGCGTTTATCAATGGAGGTGCCTTCGATTGGAGTGAGTTTTGACCACCATCTCGAAGCCGTCAATAACATAAGAGTCCGCTCAGAGTAGTTCGCTCATTTTGACTTATAGTGTTTTTTTTAGTTTGTTATTTTATTTTTTTATTCAAATTTTTTAATATATTTAAATATTTTTAAAAAAATAAAAAAAATATATCAATACACTTAAAATCACTTCATTAATCACTAAATAAAAAAAAATCAAGCGGTCATTTTGATCGGTCAAAATAGGAGGCAAAGTAGTATTTTTCATAACATAATGTGGGGATAAAGCTTCTTTATAGACTTTAATCTTTAGAATTTTGATTTAGGAGGATTTTCGGTCTAATACTTTATAGAAAAGAAAATCAAAGGATTAATTAAGTCTTAAGATCTCTATTAATGTTAGAGAGATAAGTCTCAAATGCATAAATTTCGTTGAGATCTTTTATAAAAAAATAGATCTAATTAAGAAAAATGAGTTTTCACACTTTTTCACGATGGAATCTACTTTTATATAAAAATGCTCGGGCGAGATTTGTACATTTGAAACTTGTATATATCATTATTCTATATAAATATAGTATTTTTGCCAATTTTTATTCATGCTTAGGATCAAACAATCACTAAAAATTTACTGATATATCATTAAAACTTTTTTAAGATTTGTTTTGACTATTATGAACTATCACATGATAAAATTGTGTAATATAAAAAATGAAATACTAAATAAATGGGTTAGCCGAATTAACTCTTGGATTGTTTGAATTATAATTATGTCAATTAAACTTGTCTCGAATTTAATTCGGTCCTAATGAAAAAATTGGTCTTAAAATTTTCCAAAGTTACTTTAATGTAACAAAAAATTTCATGTGCACTTTGCATACATTTTGTCTACTTCACTGACGTGATTGACTATATTATTTTTTTTAATATAAAATATAGAAATGATAATTACAGTCGTGAATGTAAAAATACTGTGCAATCACTCTAAAAAAAGTGAATAAATACGAGATTCAAATGAAAAAAAAAATAATTTTTTAATTATAGACCTTAATCTTTTTCAAAACGACTGCAAGATATTTGTGCATTCCACTGCATCGAGCACTCTATAAAATATGATCAAATGAATTTCGCAAAGAATAAAAAAAATGGCTTTAGTTAACAAAATTCTTACACGGTTGCAGTGGCACGCCTCGTAATTTTGGCAATCAACCCTGACCAGTTAAGAATTACTCCCTCTTATTTAGCTCATGACCAGCCTCGCCTGCTGCAGGGCTCAACACTCTCTATCGACTTCGGTTCACAACTATTTCCCGTTTGGATCCCGAGAAAAACTTTACCTTGTTTCTTCCGACTTATGTGAAGCAACTTTTAATTTTTTTTTTCCCCCCGGCTGGAGAGTATTCTAGGAAAGAGCAGTAGCTGAAAATGACGTCGGGGGCGAGAATGCCAACGTGGAAGGAGAGGGAGAACAACAAGAGGAGGGAGCGGAGGAGGCGAGCCTTCGCTGCGAAGATCTACACCGGTCTCCGGATGTACGGGAACTACAAGCTCCCGAAGCATTGCGACAACAACGAGGTCCTCAAAGCTCTCTGCAACGAGGCCGGCTGGACCGTCGAAGAAGACGGCACCACCTACCGAAAGGTACAGAAAAGAATTCCAACTTTACCTTTTTCTTTTATTCTCTCCCAAGCTTTCCTGTCCCCGGAAGTTAGCAAATTGTTGTGGAGCTGTGATGAAATCCGCTGCTGGTGATATCAGATTGCATTTTTTATTTCATTTTTTGTTTAAATTTGTGAGCTTTTTGAGGTGCGATCTGTGGATGGCGGTGGATTTTCTTTCTTTTTCTTCCAAAATGGCCAACGTTTATCGGGCACGTTAGGCGTGTGGTGCTGATCGACGGTGGAGATGGATTTATCTATTACTGTCTTTCTATCGAGATTAGCAGCGTTCAGTTGTATTTCCTTTTTCACGTTGCGTGCACGAAACACGAAGATTCTGTTTTTAGGATTAGCCCTCTGCTATGAATCGGAAGATACACCGGGACAGAGAGTCATAGAGACCACGCAGAAACTTTATAACGGGACGAAAGAGCCCGCCGTTATGACTCAAACTCCTCAGCACTGCTACTCCCACTCCCGAGCATTGAAGAGGCCGACTCGTCAATTAGGACTACCAATCCATCGTCGAGATTTGTGAACTTCCACACCACTTTGTTTTAATTCGCACCAAATGGTTTCTCCTATTACTTTATTTCTCAGTCTGTCCGGTTTCCCTTTCGGAGATTTTTTTTTTTTTTAATTTTTATTTAAAAAAAAAAAAAATTTCCGAGCAATTTGCCACTGCAAGGCGACTGAGCCATCTCCCCACTCGGTGCGTTGTTAGGGGCTTTCTGTCGGGAAAAGGGGACTTTCAATGACCAACGAGCCAATAGGGACTACCCCTTTTTGTGGGTAATTGATTACCTTTCCGTGATTCCCGGGTAATTTGGCACCGAGTAATACTTTCCTCAAAGGTGATTGAGAGCGTGGCATTTTGATGGCTTGTGGGGGCGGTGTTCTTTTTAAATAGGTTCGATGGTTTTGTTTGCTGTTTCAATTGGGAAAGAAAGATTTTCGAATCCTTGGATACTGTCAAGTTGTTAGTTTTTTATAGGAGGAAAGTGGGCCTGTTCCTCGATTAGGGAGCATGTGGTAGGGATTGTAGGGTGTGTGTTCCATGCACACAATTGTTGACATTAATCTCTCTTTAAGAAATGGTTTTTGTCTAATAGCAATGACATGATTGCCATCATACCTTAAATACTACTGTATCCCAAAGTCCTCTTATTGTCGTGGGTATGGAGTAATAATCCTCCTCATTTTATAGGAGAGTTTAGGAAGATAGTGTTTTTAAAATTTTAACCACTATGTTTTTAATTAAATAATGCTTAATTTATAGAATTACAACAACTTATGGCTTAACCTAAAACCAGCAATGCTTTCCAATTAGCATGACTAATCAAATGAAATAAAGTAGCTCGATAAGACCCAATACCTAGAGCTAGCATCATGTTACCCAATTGAGACATTGCAGAATAAGCTAAACTTCTCTTAATATCTTTTTTTTGATAAGTAAACAAATTTTATTGATCAATGAATAGGCATAGCCATGTACAGAAAAAAGGAGGAAGAAGCCGATCTAGAAGAAAAATTCCTGCTGCTACCATGGTAGCAGCATGTATAAGAGCTGAAATAGTAATGTTACTTTGTGTGCCTTCTTATTATTTTCTGTTGCAATTGCTAAATATGCTCAATTCCCCCTTCTCGTATGGTTACCTGACGCTAGTGGTATATTAGACCGTAATTTTTTATTTATTTATTGTGAAGTAGATATGGCGCAAAAAAATAAGAGACATTAGTTTGTAAGTTAGTTTTTTATACTTGTCTTTGCAGACCTAGTATTTACCATCTCTACATGCGATTATTATAAGAGCTTGCTAAGGTTTGGAACTGGCTTAGTGCAATATAGTGAGAAGGGTAATGCTGTGGGGCAGGAAGCGGTAGCTTTGAGGGGTGACAAAAACCAGCAATCAAATTATTTGTCCGGGAGAATGGGTAGAACAAATGATACGAGAGTCTTGATACCATAATGAGACCGTAGGTGATAGAAATATTGTTTTCTAACTGGTTTCTTTGATTATATATACTTTGTTCTGGGGCTTAGGGTTTCTTCCCTTTTGAAAATTTTTGGTGCCTTTATTAAATGATCCCATTTTAGTCTGCGTGGCATTTTAAGATGCAATTTAATTATCTTGTGGAGAAAAATATTGGAGTATCTGCCTCATCCTCAGGACTGAATATTGTTGTTCAATTTCAATGAATAAAATTAAATGTTGTCATACTTTTAGTTTCAATTCTGATTTAGTTTCAATTCTGATAGCAGCTACCATTCACCATAATAGCCCAATCCATATTTTGGTTGAAGTAATATCCCCATTTATAAGCATAAACTATTTTGTAGAAGTGTGTATAAATACTAGTGGGCAATCAAGTTACCATGGAGGCTTGAAATATTTTTACTTTTTCTGATGGTTAATTATACCCCAGCCAAACGTTTTTCTTGGTAATTTTGAGTGTTTTTGCCCTTTTTTTTTTTTTTTATTTATAGAAGAGGACGGAGTGTTTTTGCCCTTGACATGATCAGTTCATTCTTTATTTTGTTTTTGCTAGGGGTATTATTTGATAGCATATTAAATTGTAATTCCTAAGAGATGAATAATGAGGCTTCACAACCTTCTCTAATAGGACTGTTAAACTTGTCATGAAAATCTGTCAGCAGTCTAAGGCTGTGCAGTCTAGTCTGTATCTTACCACTGTATGATTTTGAATTATTTTGGCTCAGCTGTAGTGAGCAACAGCTTTTTTTTGCCTTTGTGCAGGGATGTAAACCTATGAAACGAATGGACATTATGGGTGGATCAACTTCTGCTAGTCCATGCTCGTCATTCCAACCGAGTCCATGTGCTTCTTACAATCCAAGTCCTGCCTCATCTTCCTTCCCGAGCCCAGTCTCATCCCATTATGCTGCAAAGGCCAACGGTAATGCTGATGCCGATTCTCTCATTCCATGGCTGAAAAACCTCTCATCAGGATCATCATCAGCCTCATCCAAGCTTTCCCATGATCTTCATGTCCATGGAGGTTCTATCAGTGCTCCAGTTACCCCTCCATTGAGCTCCCCAACATCTCGAACTCCTAGGACTAAAAATGACTGGGATGACCCAACTGCAACCCCATCATGGGCTGGGCAGCACTATTCTTTCCTGCCCTCATCTACCCCACCAAGTCCACGCCATCAGGTCCTGCCTGATTCAAGGTGGTTTGCTGGTATACAAATCTCCCAAAGCGGCCCAGCATCCCCTACATTCAGCCTTGTAGCACGAAACCCCTTTGGCTTTATGGAGGAGGCGTTATCAGGTGGAGGGTCTCGGATGTGGACTCCCGGGCAGAGTGGCACATGCTCTCCTGCAGTAGCTGCAGGCATTGATTACACCGCAGATGTTCCAATGTCAGATGGAATGGCAACTGAATTTGCATTTGGCAGTAACACAACTGGGTTGGTGAAGCCCTGGGAAGGAGAAAGGATCCACGAGGAATGCATATCTGATGATCTTGAACTCACACTCGGGAACTCTAGAACAAGGTATCTTTCAATAGATCATGGCTATCTTGCAATAATTCCTGGTTTACTTCCTTTTCCGTTTATTAATGACTGCTTTTGTGGTGCAGGTAGAGAGGCTCAATAGCAGTTGGTATGGGCTTCTTTGTTTGGGTCTACCTTCTCGTGCAAAAGTTTCATTTGACAAGGCATGCCAGTTAGAAAAGTACATCGAGTAGGAGCAGCTTTTTTTTTTTTTTTTGTCCACCGTTTTTATTTTCCTTCATTTTTCTGTTAATTTTTCCCCCGATCAAAAGGGAGAGAGCCAAAAGTAAATTATAAATAGTTCATGGTTGTTTTGCTTTGCCCTTAGTTCCATTTTTTTTTATTCCAATAGTCGTGTTTATTTATTTTTCCCTCAGAGACGAACTTTTATTATGGATTTGGTAATGGTTACTGGAGTGATTTGAGGAATGTGTGTGATTGAAAGGGATTTTGAATGTCTGGATTAGCTCAAAATGGATTGGCTATAGCCTTTACTGGTTGCCATTGATGCTTAATGTTGTTCCTCCTCTTGCCTACAGTTGCAGTTTAATCTGTGCATGTCTCTGCTCTCTCTCTCTCGATTATACTTTCAACTTTGTTAAGAGTATTTAGTCTAAAAATCACGTTTTTCATGAATCGTCCTTGCATATTTTTCACTTGAACTGATCGTGTACTACGTATGATCTCGCACATACAAAAAATGGTGGAGTTTATACTTAATGGTGTGAAGTGATGAATGCATGCCATGTGTAACATCTACTAGCTGTAATTCTCTGATAATTATTAAGTTTTTAATGCTATTATATTTGCCTACCTCTATCATAATCATGAGAATCTTGACATACTTGTTAATCTATACGCAGAAAGAGAGAGTGGGGACTTCTAAAGAGAAATGAATCAACATGTTGCCTATCTGTGTTGGCCATTGGACCTAGACCATTATAGTTCAAAAGAATAACCCGAAAGTCAAAACTGCAAGAGATGCAAAGAAGATGTTGGGCTTTGCATTGAAATCTTAGTAGCCACGAAGAGTTTTTTTTTGCATAAAAGAGATGACCACCAACACTACAAACATTGCCACAAAGAGTCTAGTCTCGTCTCGTCTCGTCTGTAAAAATAAACGAGACCTTAAATAGAAGCTTGAGATCAAAAAAATAAGTGAAAGTGAGATGATTTCCAAGTCAACTTGGAAACCGAACGACCTAGAAACCAAACACTGTTAAAAAAAAAAAATGTTGATATGGTTATCCAATTGTTTGAATAACTATTAATAACTTGAAAACTCGAACGGTTTTAAGGTAAAACTGAACTTTAAGAGAATAAAAAACAGTAACTACTAGAAAGTGAAAAGACGAGAAGTGCAAGAGACAGCTACAGAATTGTTAATAAAGGGTAGAAGTTGATGAAAAGTGCAAAGAGAGAAATATCTAAAAGACAGCTAAGAGCACTCCCAATGGCTCTTGTAAAACCCAACTTTTTGTAAAATTTAAAGAAAAAAGTTTAAAATACCTCCAATGGGTTATGTATTTCATCTTTAAAATACAGTTTGCTACAGTATCACCTCTACATTTAGCAGACACTGTTCACAAATGTATAAATTTTTTATTCATTTCTTTCTCTTACCTTCTACTTTTTTCTCTCACTGTAGAAACTAGAAAGTAAACTTCATTTCCATTTCAGCCCCAAGTTCTTTTCTTTCATTGCATAAACTAGAAAGTAAACTTTCGGATCATGGTGGTGCAGAGTGTGTACGGGAAATTGGGATCATATGTATTGAGAAAAGAGATTATTTTCTGGGGTGCAATAGCAAACCAAAATGTCCGTTGGTGGTGTGGGTAGTTGTAGGTATATACCATGCTCTATTTTATTGAATTAATTTATATTTTAGTTTAGTTTATAAATTTGAATTAATTTAAAATAAAACATAATTATATGACATTGTATATGAAAAGATATTGTAAATATCAAAAGATATGAATATGTCATTAGTAATTAGAGAAAATATTTGAAATGAATAAAAAATATTAAAAAATATAATATTAAAATGATATGAAGAAAAAATAGATAAGCTGATGTATGATATATTGTAAAAATCATTATGTAAAATAGAAAAAGTAAGTTTTGATGATGTATTTTGAAGGATAGGATAAAAAATCTATTGGGAGTGCTCTAAGGAGGTGGAAGTAAAGGGTGGAAGTTGACAAAAAGGGCAAAAGATGAGTAATAAAGTGGAAATATATGGTACAAGTATAAATATGTTTGTATTATAATAAAGAAATAATAAAATATTTAAAAAAATAAAATTAAAATAGACAATGCTAAGGTGGCATAATGTTTTATCCATGAGATTAGTCGGGATGCTGTTTCTGGACAACCGGTGCCAATAAAAAAAAAAAAAAGGGTGGCATAATATTTTACAACGAGTATGCTTCAGTTTTAATATATTGTAGCAGATACCTAATTATCCATGGGAATCAGTTGTGAGAAGCTTTGTTACGCAGCAAACCCCCCAACAATTATACAAAAGAATCTGCTGCTTGTTTGCTAAATTCGATTTGATTTTTCTTTTTGTGTGTGTGTGTGGGTAAAAGATCAATATCAATGCTGTGTTTAGTGATGAGAGTCTTTCTCATTGTCAATGTAAGGACTGGAGGGAGGGTCTTTCCGATTGTGCAAGATTTCCAAGATTGTATTTCTGTGGCTTCCTCCCCCCATTTTGGGGTTGGGGCTGTTTTCAGCAGCCTGTATATTACCAATGATAGGGTAGAAAAGAGATTTTCACCATGCGATCTAGCATAGGTTTTGCAGGCCAATCAGACTAGCAAGGAGTCACTTATTCTGCTTACTCCCGACTCCTGAGACTACTCTTCGGGCAAGTCATGCCGCACAATACTGTTAGCAGGCAAACTTAAGCCATTGTTAAAAACTTACAAGGTTTTCAGTTGTACTCGAAAGTTAAAAAGTCACCTCCCGAGTCTAAGAAAGATGGGTACAGCTCCCATCCAAATTTGTTGTTGATGTTCAAATGCATGCATGCACAGCCTCCTATGCCATGATCATCAGCAAGTGAAGGTTGGTTTTTCTCTGCACTAGAGCCATCAAATTTGGGAGTAAAAAGCTATAATATATGGAGGCCAATAGATAAATGCCATGAACATCCAAGTTTTATGTACAATTTGAGGCAGATATGACAGGTGTTCAACCAAGTAGTTGTCACTATACACATAAACATATACATTCTTTTTTTTTTTTTTTTTGGGGCACTTTTGGCGTATTCCCTTGGCGGATTCCCAATAGACATGCTATACACATCTTGAGTATTACTTTACATGTGTAAAGAATGGCAGCAAAGAACCTTTACAAACTGGCATACTTGACCAATGAAACTTGGCAACAAAGTCAATAATAAACTCCAATCACTCAATCCTCGAACTTCTGACACAAATCTGCAAGAGAATGATAGAGGATGGCAGCAGCAGGCGGTCTCGGCAGGGAGCCAAGAAGTATATCTAAGGCAGTCAATGACTGGCTACCATAGAATCGAGAATTTTCTTTCGTACGAGTGGTGACTACACTTCCTTCAAGTGAACAACCAACAAATGCACCTGCATTTTAAAAGATAATCATATTCTGCTAGTGTAAAGAAAAATTAAGCGAAAAAAAGTAACTATAACAAAAACATCAACAACCACAATAATAATAAGAATAATAATAAGCAACAACAATTAGCCTTCTGTAGATATATGCATCACTCAGATAATACACACCTTTACTGCAGCTGTACGTATAACAAGCAGCATAACCACCATCACCAGCACGCACATCAGCTTCAGCTGCCCTTCCTACATTTCCCACAGCTGCACTCAAACCAGCTCCGACTGAAAGATGGACAGTACTACTGAATGTCTTGATAGCCTCAGTTGTTCTCAACACAATAATGAAGTCTGTCAATTCTCCTCCAGCCTGTAGGAAGATAGAAAGATTCTCAAATTTTCAAAGGAATAGAGAACACGTTAAAAATTGAGATCAAACACACTGAAAACGTAATTGCAGGTATATCAAATAGGAAAATCAAGGTTTCATTTTGAGTTGAAATACATAGATGAATGGGAGATTGATCATCTAAACAGCATAAATATCTATATGTTGGTTCAATATATACAGAGTTGATGAAATTTTAAAAACTGCTTTCCTTGGGAAATCTAGAAAGAGAGCATGCACTGACAGTTGATTGTATGCATCGGTACAGTCGCTGCTTCCATTCACATTACTTGGAATAGATGAAGAAAATTTACATTGAAGTTGTTAAAGACGAACTAGTTTACCTGAGCCCCCCAACCCACACCAAATGTAGAAATGGCAGATGGCGGGGACCACGAACCATCTTCTCTACGAGCAACCACAAGTCCAGTTCCTATATTGTAGGTAACCATCACCCCAACTTTCGCAACAGTAATGATTGCAAGGCCTTTTGCTTGCCGTAGAATAGCATCTGGAATTTTCTTCTCAGGTACCTGAGAAGTTATATGGTTTGTGATCCATAAATTGAAGAAATGAGTAAGAACTAGGAATCCAAGCAATTCAGCAAGATCACTTCACTGCAAGCATATTCAAACAAGACAAAACAAATTTATGGAGCAACGAATGTGCAAATTCTTATCACTGTTATCAGTCACGAGTCAAGCCTAAGTTTCATTGGCAAATTTGCAATAGAGAGACCTCCAAGCTAGTAAGACAGTTGCTAGACTAATATGCCTCCTTCGAATGAAAGGTAAGAGGTTTGACAGGACCGGTTGGCAAATTTAATCGCAGACTTCAACAGAAAGTTTTAGGCAGCAGCACCGATCAAAAAACAAAAAAGAAACTTTTTGATAGGTTAAAAAAAAGAGAGTTTTAGGCAGCAGCAATTTATTATGATAAACAGACACCTTAGAAATCAAATTCTTACCTTATTATAAGACCGGATAGTGTTTGTTGCCTTATAGATCTCATATTCCATAGACTGTCCCCAAGGAAAATTAACCCATGATCTCAAAGTGCTGAGGTCTGTCAGGTCTTGGGTTGGTGACTGAGCAGCATGACTGACTTGGTCCATCAAGTAGGGCTGGACAGACTCGAGCCGAACACAGCATACATCACAGACCCGTTGGGGATCCCCAATACGAAACTTTGCAGGCAATAAGCTCCTTCCTTTAGTGCATTCACCGCAAAATATTCCTCCACAAAACCTGCAGTGATGCCTTGAACAGATGATTGGATGAAACCGCACACCACATAACATACACGCAAAAGCAGCACTGTCAGCCAACCATTTTGGTGGTTCCGCCTCAATTATTTCCCTCACATTGCCAAAATTAGTCTCTGTCAAAGTCTGGGCCATCTCTTTCCAAGCTTGTTCGAGTAGATGGCTTGAAACCAATGAGAATGTACACCTGTGGATGTCACCTGAAGCAATAGCACCCACTTTCCCACGTGCTGCAAGTAACATCTCCACCATCACATCCCACAAGGTCAACTCCTTTTCATCCCCAAGGTACTGGCCCCATCCCATGTCTCCTTCAGGGAAGTAACCCCCATTCGTGTGAAAACCTCTAGCCCACTCTTCATGCTCGTTTTCCAACATAGGTGGAACAGAAACAGGTATCCAAACCCCAGTTTCTTCATAAAGCGGCGAATCATAAAAGAAGTATTTTCCTTGCTGCTGGTGGCCAGCTTTGCAGTCTCTTTTCTGACCACTATCTTCGTCGGAACCTCGAGCTAACTTAACATCACATTCTCCAGACTCATCCAATCTATTGCTTCCAATGCCAGCAGTGGATGGCATAACATCACGATCTATGTGATTTTGGAGGTCGCCATATTCAGTCTATCACCAGAATCCACAAAAGGCAACACAACATATTAATCTTATTATGTGTTCATCAAAATATTATTTAAATTTCACAATCAATTGCATATTGGCAAGAGGAAAAAAACCGAAAACGCTAATCTTGACTCAATTAATAAACCAATGAACTACCAACAAAAAATATGAACACCACGAGATCCTGCTTCTAAATTTTCCCAAATCAATATGTAGAATACAAAAAGACTAAGGCTATTTAACCAAACAGTGACATATTCCCTACCCAACCCTTATGCTAAAATTGCCAAATCAATATCCAAGATACAAAAAAACCAAACTATTTCACCAAACAGAAACAGAAACAGAAACAGAAACATATATGAATCAGAATTCATGACAGCTGGAAATTATGAAAATCCCGGTCACCAAACTCAGCTTGAGACTCAAAATTTAAATTATAGCCCTCCATCTCCCTAACCTATGGGAGCTTCTCCTAAGAAACCTAGCTATTTCAAAGAATTAAAGAAATCCCTAAAATCAGAAAATTTATCTGCACCATACTTAAAATAACCTATATTAACAGCAGATCTTAGCCACAAAAAAAGCAATCAAATTCGGACTCCAAGTATTCTGTTTCTTCATCATCCATACTCATCAAAGAAAGAACCGAAACTTATAATTCAGCAAACAGAGATCACAAATTTACCGGGAAAGAATTAGAATCCGGGCAACCTATATCTTGGCCGGAGGAGAAGTTGGAATCCCTAGGAGGCGCCCAAGACTCGGTATCTTTGTGGGTTACCATCGTAGAAGTAAAATCAAGGTTGATGTCGTTGTTCTTCTCTTCCGTAAGTATTGAAACCGATGCATATAATCGATTTGAAGGAACGATTTATCCCTTCCCCAAGAGACCTAGAAATTTAGGACAACGTTGCCGTTTTGTTTACCCCAACCCCCCGTGTTTTGAGATTGCGTAATATTATTATTATTTTTATTTTTAAATAATACGTTTTGCTAAGCCTATCATAAATTCTTAAGACACTCCGTTAAGATATTCGTCTATTCTATTTAACAAACTATCGTAGCAATCTCGTGGAAAATTAATTTTTCATTTTTTAAAAATAAATTATAATTACTTAATTATAATTTATTTATTATTTTTAATAGAATAAACGAAAACAAAAATCAAGGTTTCCCACTAGTAAGGTTGTTTATACTCACTCGGCTAACTCGTACCGAGCTCGATTCATGAAAAAATAGCTCGATCGTGAAAGCAGAAACGCAGTCGATTAGTAAATAACACACTCGATTAAATTCGACTTGACTCGGTTAAGGTTTGTTAAAGCTAGCTCATTCATGCCCGACTCAACTCGTTAGCTCGACTCAATTGGAGCTCATCCATAAATCATTAAATATATATAATTTATTTCTATATATTAGTATTCTTATACACACTTATATACATATTAAATTTAATAACATAAGCATAATTACCTTTATAATTAAATATGTAGTATGTAACTTAATTACTTATGTCTAGTCATTTATTCCTATATATTGAATATAGTTCATAATTATATGTTAATTAATTAAGTACTTAAGTGATTAATTAATTATAGTATGTATTTGCTAATATGTGTAATAGTTAGTACATAGGACTTGGTACTACAATGTATAACTATATAAGAAATGTGTTCATAAAAATGTTATAATTTTATAATTCAATACAAAGTTATATATTAGTTGTAAGAATTTTATTAGATTTAATATTTTGTCTTGTAATTTGATATTTTTAATTATTCAATTCATTCAAAAAATAAGTAAAAATATATAAAAGAGTACCAACAAAACTCGAGTAATAACTCGACTCAACTTGGTTCAGCTCAGGCTTGTTACAAAGTACAAACAAATATCGATAAATAACTTGGTTTGAATCGAGCTTGTATTTGATCAGCTCGAACTCGGCTCAGCTCAGCTCGGCTGCTTTAAGAGCTCTCAACTTGAGCTTGAGCTTGAACTCTAGTTACTTGAGTCCAACTCGACTCGATAGCCCAAAAACTTGACTCGGCTCGGATCGATTATAGTCCTACCTGCTAACAACGAGGTGGCTAGATGATTCGACCATCCATGTTGTGGGCCATTAGGGGCGTCCAGCTCATGGTGACTTGATCTAAACATCTCATGGTGGTTAAATATAGGCATCCAAGTAATGTTAGGTACAAGCTATAAATGTATAAACTTTGCTTAAGCCTTTTGTAAAAAATGTGAATTTCATCGATAACAAGTGAGTTTTTCATACTTTTTCACGGTGGAGTCTACTTTTTTTACGAAGGGCATGTGTGAGACTTGTATATCATTTCTCATAAATTTGGTCGTCTACATGGTAGCTAATTCCAATCACCACAGGATGATTTGAGCTTGTCTACCATAGAAGGTGGTTGAATCTAGCCACCCCCAATCGTAAAGAGTGCCACCATGGAAGTGGTTAAGTTATTATTTATTTAATTTTATTTTTATATAACAAAACATATTTTTTCACATTGCAGTCTCAAATAATATGGTTTATTTAGTTTTAGAAAAATTATACTCATCATCCTCACACCACATACCACATACCATACACCACACACCATACATAATTCTTTTTTCTTTTATAAAATGTGTGGTATATGGATAATAAGTAGAAGAACTCAATTAGTTTAAGAAGAATAAAATCAAAAAATAAATAAATAAGTATAGTATGTGGAATGATGAATAACAAAACTCTTATTTTTATTATGTACAATAAACAAAAACTTTAACGGAGATGCTTGATTCAAAACTTATGATACGCTCATAGTGTATGGTGATATTTTTTTTGAAAGGAAAAATTATCATATTTTTTTATAATCATCCTTTCAACCTCCTTAGATGTATCATGAAATGATAGACCCACAAGTAAAACATAATAAATAATCTCTAATTATTTAATATCATATCATGAGATTATATGATGATGATTGTAAAATAGATGATAAATAACACTACTCTCTTTAAAAAAAAAAAAAAAACTATACAAGAAATCTCAAATAGGTCAAAAAATAAAGGCTTACTGCTATTTATTCCTAATTTTTTATTATCTACTGTTCTATTTCCTTGAGCTATATTGTGCTGTGCTGCTGTTTACATTACGTTACGGTTCAAGACGATTTGACCAAGCCCAAACAAAAAGCCCAAAACGGGGCTGCCGTTTTGGTTTATGAAAACTGAAAACCACTAGATTTGGTGATCTATGACTACTGCTTGGAAACAAATGAGGTAGAAGAAGAAATTAGAATGCCAATCCAACAAAGACAATAATACCGTAATTTTCTTGTATTTCCCAAAGAAGTTACAATACTAAACAATTCAACTTTTTTAAATTTTAAAATAATAATAAAATTAAAAATAATATTATAATAATATTTTATTCAACTCATCTAAAACCATATCATCTCATCTCATCTCATCTCACTGTCCAAATGAGCCTGTAACTAGACTATGGTTTGATATTCCATGCAACCAAACAGATCCTGTTAAGTAACTGCGTCACTTTTCTGGCACATTTTTACCTTTGTTTGTTTCTCCTTCGTGGATTTGATATCTTGTTCTGATTAATGAATGTAGATGATGTATGAGGTTTCGCTTTGTTTAAATTGCATGTGCTATTGACTAATACTTTCAGGTCGACGTTATAACTTTTCTGTGAATATGCGGATCGATATTGCTTATAACCTATATAATTTAATACCTTCCTACAAGATGAAGTCTCCATGTGGCATTCATCCATTTTCGCAAGAGTTGTCCTTTTCTTTGGGTTTGTTTGCTTTTCTTATATTGCTTTTCTGATTTTGATATTTTCAAATTTTAGGCTATATACGGTTCTGTGAAAATCTCTCTTCAAAATGATATCCGTTCTGGGGAGTTGTCATCATCCATCCATCAGGTAAGAAGCATTTTTTATGATACTATATAATTCGCTTTACACTGTACAGGGGAAACAAGTCTTCAAGTTTAGGGGTATCTATGTTTTTTTTAAAAGCAAGTATTTCATTAATATAAAATGATTAAGATATATGAGAAGCGGGTGAGGTAACGTACATCCTATTACAATGATTATAGTGAAAATAAAAAAGAAATCAGGCTTTGAGACTGAAGAAAGACCGATATCTTCATGCTCAAGATCATCAATTAGAGATAGCAAGAACACAATAGTAGATAAAAGGAATCGATTGGCATGAACAACCAAAATTCTCGCAATACTCTGTTCTGAAATCTTTTGACTATGAAACCTGTTTCTTTTGAGTTTTGAATCTGCTCATAATACACATGAAAGATTCTCTGAAGCAGTGGACAGTGTTGGCCTGTTGGGTGGTCATGGGTCTCTCCCAAAAACTAGCTCAAGAGGTGAGATTTTCCTTTACACTTAGAAACTGACCACCAGTCATTTCTACTATTGATGTGGGATAACCCCAACAATCTCTTCCTCACATATTGGGCAATGAGTCGGAGCAGCAAAAACCCATTTCTCCTGCAGATTGTTGAGCTGAGACTGTTGGTAAATTTGGGTGCTGATACAAGTGTTGGGTGGTCATGTTGGGTTGTGAAGCTTGATTGGTTATGTGAGCTAGAAAAGGCATAGACAGATTGTTCACTTGACTGTCGCTTGACCTGGTACTCAAGCAAAACTTAGGCAGTGAATTCACTCGAGGTGCGCTCGACAGTTGGCTAGAGCAAAACTTGGACAAAAAGTTTACTCGATACTCACTCGGCAGTCCACTCAAGCCAATGTTGGATTCGAGCGAAGATTGGACAAAAAGTTCGCTCGATGCTCGCTTGGCAAGTCCACTCAAGCCAATGTTGGATTGGTTGTTCGCTCATGGCGTGCGCAACAATTGCTCTAGCGAAGAACCCTATTTTGCCATATTAGGGTTTCTAGTACCGTTTGCTATATATATGAATGTTATTTCATATGATTTGTGTCAGTGAGTGTCAGATTGAATAGAGAGAGGCAAGAGACGTGAAAGCATATTGTGTGAGAGAAAAACCCTAGAGAGAGAGTTGAGATTGTGAGTAGAGTGGATATTTTGTAACTCACTGTGTGATTGTAATTTTTTTTGGAATAAAATTCTCTGCAACTCCGTGGATGTAGGCACGTTGCCAACCATGTTAAGTGCTATGTGTCGTGTGTGTGTGATTGATTTGCTTGTGTTTACTTTTACTTGTTTGTCATCATTATTTTTTGCAACAATTGGTATCAGAGAGTTAAGGTTCTGGCCTAAAGGGAGAACTATGACAGGAGACATAATGAATGTTGAATCGAGAAGTTTGATAACACATATGTTGGTTATTGGAGAATGAAGATCGATGATTATCTCTACACGAAGAAGCTCCATCTTCCTCTATTGGGACAGAAGTTGGAGACCATGGACAATGCTTAGTGGAATCTGTTGGATCAACAGGTTCTAGCGGTTATTTGGCTCATCCTGTCTAGATCAGTGACACACAACTTATTAAGGAGAGAAATATGGCAGATCTCATGGCGGGTTCCTCAACTTTGGGTGAAAAACCGTTAGCGAATAACAAGGTGCATCTGATGAACAAACTGTTCATAAGATATGTCTGTGACCCAACACTTGAATGACTTTAGTGCGATCACAAATCAATTGTCTTCTGTAGAGATTGAGTTTGATGATATGATTAAGGCGTTGATTTCGTTGGCATCGTTGCCAAATAGTTGTGAGGGCATGAGGATGGTATGAGTAATTTAGCCGGCATGATGAAATTGAATTACGATGACGTACGTGACATGATCCTTGTTGAGGAGGTACACAAATAAGACTCTAGGGAGTTTTTTTGGTACGGATTTGGCTTTGAGTTGATGATTGAGGGTGGGACCTGTCAGGTCCAAGAATAGGGGAAGAAGCAAGTCGAGATTTAGGCAGTAGATTACTTGTTGGAACAAGCGAAACCACATCAAAAGAGGCTATCAAAATCAGGAAAGTACTGAGGATGACAGTGTGAATGCAGTGGTTGAGGAAATCTAGGACGCTCTATTCCTTGCAGTGCACAATGCAGTTGATGATTGGGTGATAGATTCAAGGTTTCGTTCCATAGCACCTCACATCGAGAAATTATCATAATTATGTTGCTGGTGATTTTGAGAAGATGCACATGGATGATGGAAAGACACTAGATGTAGTGGGAGTGAGCGATGTGCGCATCGCACTTCTGAATAGGAGCATGTGGACTTTGCAACAAGTTAGACACATTCCAGAGCTGAAGAAAAGCTTGATTTCTATGGGACAACTCGACGACAATTGTCATGCAGTAGTGTTTTCCAGAGGTGTGTGCAAGGTTACGAAGGGTGCCTTGGTCTTGGCGCGTGGTAAGAAGACTGACACTTTGTATTTGACATCAGCATCCAGTGATGTGCAGGTAAATGAAAAGTAGCAGCAGAGTAGTCTTGGTAGTGCGAACAAGATGAGGAAGCAAAAAGGAGTCAGCTTTGCAGATCATCATGTAAGCATGGAGAAATCTCCCGAGACCACAATGCCGAGCATAGTTGGGAGAGAGAAAGACAGAGCGTCTGAAGTTCTAAGGACGTCTACACCTATAGTTGATGCTCGCAGAGCTGCCAAGACGGGATATCGAGCAAGTGAGAGTTGGTAGACTTAACTTTCAGGGAGGAAATAGAAACTGCACAGGAGATGTGCACATCGACTGACGATAGAAAATGCTAGCAGCATGAGATGGGATCAGTCGCCCAGATCAAAGAAGGGGATGTCAACAACAAGTTTTCTGATGTTTGTCGGGGTCGGTTCGAGATCGGATATTCCTAGTATATTGGGAGTTGTGAGTCGCCTAGTAGATGTACTGACTGAGGGATCGGTATGTGAGAGACTAAAGTTTGGCTTGACTTTAGTTAGTGTGTCTTCTTGCTTGAAGATGAGAGTCGTGAGCTGTAGAGGTGATAGGGCAAGGCTGATGCTGAAGACAGTGACTGGAATGTGAAGAATCAGTCTACAAGTGGGAGATTGTTGGGTTATGGAGCCTGATTGGTTTTGTGAGTTAGAAAAGGCACAGACAAATTGTATGTTCAATTGTCGCTCAACCTGGTGCTTGAGCGAAACTCAGGCAGTGAGTTCGCTCGAGGCACGCTTGACAGTTGACTCGAGCCAATGTGAAATTGGTTGTTCGCTTGCGGCGCACTCGACACCTGTTCTAGCGAAGAACCCTATTTTTCCAGATTAGAGTTTCCAGCACCGTTTGTTATATATATGAATGTTATTTCATATGTTCTATGTTAGTGAGTGTCAGATTGAACATAGAGATAGAGGCAAGAAGCGTGAGAGCATATTGTGTGAGAGAAAAAGCTTAGAGAGAGGAAGAGAGTTGAGATTGTGTAAGTAGAGTGGTGCTCATGTAACTCAGTTTGTGATTGTAATCTCATTTGGAATAAAATTCATTGCAGCTCTGCAGAGTTGGCATGTTGCCAAACCAAGTTAAATAGTATGTGTCGTGTGTGTGTGATTGATTTGCTAGTGTTTGCTTTTTCTTGTTTATCACCATTGTTTCAATAGGTCATGAGTATCTTTCAACTCCTAAAGCTAACTCAAGGGGTGATGCTTTCTCTCACACTTATAAATTGACTACCAGCCCATTCCACAATCGATGTAGGACAATGTAACAATCTCTCCTCACACATCGGGTCCTGGATTGGAGCAGAGACAAATCGTTTCTCCCGCGGACGATTGGGCCAAGATTGTTGGTAAACCTGAGCTTTGATACCAATGTTAAGTGGTCATGGGCTCTCTCAACCCCAAAGCTAGCTTAATAGGTGAGGCTTCCCCACACTTATAAACTAACGGCCAGCCTCTTCCACAACCGATGTGGGACAACCCACAATAACTTTTCCCTCACACATTGGGCCTTGGGTCGGAGTAGCAACAATTCGTTTCTCTCACGAACTATTGGGCCGAGATTGTTGGTAAACATGAGCTCTGATACCAATGTTGGGTGATCATAGACCTCTCTCAATTCCAAAAGCTAGCTCAAGAAGTGAAACTTTCCCTCACACTTATAAACTGGCCACTAGCCTCTTCCACAATAGATGTAGGATAACCCCAGTAGACAAAATAGGAAAATAAAGGTTGAAGCTCATATTCCACCTTGAAGGCCCCTTGCGAATAAAAAGATAAACAAGAAGTTGTCAAAACTTATTAATTTAAATTAAAGTTTAACCAAATCAATATTCATTAGTTCTAGGCTTTTGAATTAATGGTTATGTAACATCCAGACCCCAAAAGTGAGATTTTTATTTATTATTATTATTGTTATTATTATTGTTATAATTAGATATGTTTTGAATATGATTTCTCTACTGTTAAACTATACGCCTCTTTTATTTTTCTGTTTGGTCTCCCAAGTTGAGTAGTTTCTTGATTTGAAACTAACTTTCAACTCAAACACTTCAAAACTCTTATCCTCTCAGTGTTTCTTTTCTTGTGGTAGTAGTTTCCCAAAGTCTAGTTGAATTCAAACCTCTCCAGATCACTCACGATATCTCCCTCCCACTCATCTATTAAAAACCAATGAGACCTCAAAATTAATCACACAAGAAATCTGGTTTACATAGAGAAAAACTCACTTGCACAACCTTGCATTTTTTCCCAGTCACCGCCTACTAGCCTAACCTCGTCGAACCCACTCCTTTCCAATAAGCCCACTGCCATCCGCCACCCTCCCCTCCCTCTATTTCTGCCAGTTTGACAGCTTCGCTCTCTAACTCTCTCACTCTCTCTTGGGTCCTACCACCATTTCGAGGAGCCCAGTTGCGTCGTCGGTCACTCCCAGCCACCCAGAGCCGCTGTCACACTCAACCCCTCTCTCGATGAGTTATCGCATGACTCTCTCCCACTCTCACGAGCCCTCTGTTTTTCTTAGCCTATGTTTTCCAGACAAGGCTTTTACCTCTTAAAGATTAGAGTGGGCTTTGGGCCTGAGGCCCATTCGGCTTGGTGCCCTTTTTATGTTTATGAGAATGCTCACATGGGCCTTATCATGTACCTAATGTCAAGTAGGCTGATCTTCCACTTGTCAAGTAGGCCGAACTTCCACTTGGGCCTTGTCCTATGATAGGCTTAACATTTGATTTGGGCTTGATTTTATTTCAGCAACTGTTTTAGTGATTTTCATTGGGTTGGTTATATTTTCAGAAAAATATTACTTTTACATGGGTTTTATCTAGTTAAATAAATATATTAGTTATAGACTTATTTTTATAGAAAGTATTTAAGGGATTTTAAAGTATATTTTTAAAGTATCCTTTTTAAACTATTTTTGAGCTTATTATTTAGTTAATATTCCAATTGACTTTTTAAGTAGATTTTTATAAAATTATTATGTTATATTTTTAAATAGAAGTTAAGGAATATGTTATGAGTTTTGAATAATATTATTACGTAATTAAATTATCTCTATATATGATTTTAAGTATTTAGAATGCTACGACACGTCTTTCTAGAAAAGTTAGTAACGATTAGTGTCTCGTATAGGTCACGAGCTAAGATGTAAGATTGTGGAAGCAACGCTAAGATGTAATTAGTATGATCATATAATTGCATGTGTACAGTAAACGTTCTAATTGTATATGAAAATATGATGTTTGTCTATGCTACGCTACGAGCTAAGTCAAGGTTAGATCCCTTTCATGATCTTCGATGAATTATAATGATATGCATGTAAGTGGGCTTGTGTATGTTATGCTATTATAGATTGCGATTTCATGGATGATATGTCATAAAAATCACATGTATGCCATGCAATGTAATGTCATGAAGTATTTAGATCATATAAGTCATGTAATGTTCATGTAGTTCTCAGATCATGTATGCCATGGAATGTTTATGTTCAGATCACATTATGCCATGTTAGGTTATGTTATACTATATACAAGTATTTGCCATTCTAGAAAAGTTCATGATGTCCAACAAACTTCTCGTGCATCAAGAAAGATGATACGTTAAAGGGTGACACGGATCTAAGCGTGTTTCACCATATGTTAAGTGAAACACAGATCTAAGCGTATTTCACTCCATAATATATTAAAGGGTGACACAGACCTAAGCGTGTTCACCACAAGTTATGATAAGCGGTGCCACGGACCTAAGCGTGGTTCACCATTTGTTAAGTGTAACACGGATCAAAGCGTGTTTCACTCCATGACATGTTAATGGGTGACACAGACTTAAGCGTGTTCACCACAAGTTATGATAAGCGGTGCCACGGACCTAAGTCTGGTTCACCATATGTTAAGTGAAACAAGGACTTAAGCGTGTTTCACTCCATGATATGTTAAAGGGTGACACGGACCTAAGCGTGTTCACCACAAGTTCTGATAAGTGGTGCCACATACCTAAGCGTGGTTCACCATATGTTATGTGAAATACGGATTCAAGCGTGTTTCACTTCATATTATGACACGATATACAAATTCAGTGAAACACAGACTCAAACTTGTTTCACTCCATGTTATGACAAGTTATGCAGTGCTACGGACTCAAGCTTGGGTCGCCATATGATAAGTGAAAGACAAGATAAACAAGTCGTGTATGATTGTTAGAAAACGCATGAAGTCAGTCATTTATGCATTCATGTTACATGTTTGCCACGATTATGTATGATTCCGATCATGTTAATGACGAATAGATATGCTATGTGAATCTGTGATGATATATGTATGTATGTAAAGTTTTTCAGAAATTAAGCCTATGTTAAATTTTGTTTACGATATGATTGTGAATCTGTGATGATGTATGTATGTTATGAATAGTATTTCAAAAATTAAGTCTATGCTAAGTTAAGTTATATTTTAAGAGTAATTCTACATACAACAGTAAAATGCGTAAACGCGTAATCACTTTGAGAAAGAGTGGGGTCCACTATTAAAAAATTAATTAATTTTTTCATGTGGATCCATGTTTTATTTACTTTTTTCAAAACGATTACGCGGCGGTTGCACAATTCACGGTTGTGGATATCTTTTATCTTTATGGTATGATGTGCTATTTACTGAGTATTCGACTCATTTTTGTTGTTTCTCTGTTTTCTTCTATGTTTATTTGTCACAGATGGAGATTGTGATGACGTAGAGTTGGATGGCCAGGATGTAGATCTAGTACAAAGGCTTAGAAAGGATTAAGTGTTATTACATTAGGATTAGTTTCCTTTTATATTATTTGAATAAAAGTCACACATAGAACTACTATATATTTTTACTTTATGTTTTCAGTTTCATGTTTCAAAAACAGTTTGTTTAGTTTAGTTGATGTTTCAATAAATGAGGTATTTCAAGATATGAATCTCTTCACCAGGTACTATGAATGTTAGTAATATCTCTATCCTATGAGAGGGTGTGTTACAGGTTAGGCTTGAACAATTTAATTAGCGGACTAGAGAAGCTAGATGTTGGTAGGGATGTTTGCACTTGAAAGACCTTTTCCTTCACCGAAAAAGGACCCTTGCAGAGAGGACACTTGTGCTGAACATTATATTTTTCCCTGACTTGTGATTGCAAATAAGCCTCCATGACGAAATTATTGGCGTGAATTTTGGTTGAGCGTCTTGCAAAGGTATCTCTTTCTCTCTCGCCCAAGGTATTAGACATAAGTCTCACTTGTAAGCTGTCCTAGCTGGCATGATAATCCAAGATAGTCGTCCACCACATCAACACATTCTGTTATACAAGTTAGTTATGGTAGTTCTTGTATTCATCTGCGTATATAAGAGCCCCAAATGTACCATTCTTCATTCATTCAATAATATCATAAGTTTTCTCTTTTCATTGAAGCTCTCTGTTGTTCTTGGTAATCTTGAGTTTGCCACATAAACTCCTATGTGCAGATCACTGCACTGTCGCTCTATTTCTAGTTTGACCGGCTTGTGTAGGTGGGCATATGAGATTGAGCATGCAATTATTGCATTCATTGTGCTCTCTTATTATGCAGATCGCAACAAAATGAGCTGAAGATTGGAGTGCTTTGTCAGGAAAACCCTACACCAGATAAATATCAATATTGGGGTGTTAGATTCATAAACATTATGGCCTCTTGAAGAAGATGCAAAATCAATTTTCTTAGAAATATGTATTTCTAAGAAGAGGAAAAGCCAGTCAATGGCAAAGCAAGGTTCGTGTGCAGTTGAAGAAAGGAGATGACTTCGGACCTATGGCGAACCAGTATTGTACTCAGGACGGCATGGCTAATCTTATTTTTGAAGCATTTTTTTCCCAACCAACATACAAATGCAACAGAAGGTAGAGATCAAAAGGAGATCCAGCTATGTCTTGCGTAAGCACCTCCAACTATGTCAAGATTCGAACTCAAGTATTAATTTGAAATCCCAAAATAATAGATTTTTAATTATTTAAAAATTCTATGTCAGTGTCAACTCTAAGGAAAATGAATAAAAAACAAATGAATAAATATAGATAGCAGCCACTGTTTAGGAACAACCATTTTGCATACATGATGTGACATCATCTAGACCACACATCTTCCCAAATCTAATTTACCATCCGATTGAGAGAGATAGTCGGAGATGAGAGAGAGAGACGATGAGAGAGAGGCCAAGATGAGAGAGAGCGCAAGAGGGATTAGATAGAGTCAAGGAGAGAGACGATGAGGGATGAGAGAGAGAGTCGAGGAGAGATAGAGCTGGCGAGAGATTTGATGAGAGAGAGTCGAGGAGAGAGAAAGTGCTGGAGAGAGAGAGTTGATGAGAGAGAGAGAGTCGTTGATGAGAGATGATGAGAGACGCTGGAGAGATGATGAGAGAGAGAGAGGGGTAGCGTCTCTGCGCGTTTTGCAGAAAAAAAATAAATGGACCACATGCATCCACGTAGTGTGCACACACTACAGTGGATTCTATATTGCGCGTTTTGCAAAATAAAAAAAAAAACAAATGGACCACATGCATCCACGTAGTGTGTGCTACAGTGGATACCATACAAAGGACTCTAAACAAATTAGCCTGAGTCTCTTTTCTCCTTTATGATTGAAAAAATTTCTGTTCAATACATACATAAATATCTAATAATCTTTCGAGGAAAAGAAACTTGATAAAGAAAGAAAGAGACAAACTTGGGGGGAATTATGAAATGAAAAATAATAAATACACAACACTTTAAACAACAATATTTTAAAAGGAGGGGTATTTTTGTAAAATATCTTATAAAACAAACATCATTTTATAAAAATATCCTTATTTTATAATATGTTGTGAAAAGTGTTGTATAAAGTATCGTGTGTTTATATGTTAAATTTGCATACCATCAAAATGTTTTATTATATGGATCAGCAGTCACGTATTGCTTCACAGCCTCCCTCATATCCTCAAATCCATCTGTCCCCTCAAGGAACTTGATCACCCTCTCCAACTCAGTGTCGCTGAGATCGTCTGTAAAGGGTCGAATGGGAATCGCATTCTCGGGCTGAAACTCGTACGCATTCGGGTTATCGTCTACGATTACCACCCGCCTCAGGTTTCTCCCCAGACCCGACAAGTCCTTCACGAACTTCCCGTCCACATCCTTGCAGGAATCTCGGTACAGCCGGTGGGATATCACGGCCTTACGGTCGAGCACGAGCGATGCGTATTCCCTCAACCCCGCTGTGAACACCACGATCTCGAATCTCTCACCCAGAGTCGACAGGAGTTCGTCGACGCCAGGGCGCTTCAGCACGTAGAAGCTCATGATCTCGCCGTCGATAGTCGGCCTCACCACGAAGTCAAACCGGTCTGGCGGTGTGTCCGGCTTGGAGTGGATCAGGGTCTCGTCCAGGTCGAGAAACACCGTTCTCTTCGGCGAAATCAGCGGCGGGAAGCGCGCGGGGTCGTCGTTGTCGAACGGCAGCTATTTGCAGACGGTGCATTCGTGTTGACCGGGAATCTTCGCATGAGTCTGGCAGCCCTTGTGCTGGCGGTTGGAGGTGTCGAGGTGGGCCAACTTGGACAAGAGTTTGATGAGGCGGCGATGACAGGTCAAAATCGACTTGTTGATGGATGCGATGGCGGCGACATTGTTCTTGGCAGAGGATTTCCGACGGTGACGGCGGCGATGCTGCCTACTGATACGGAAATCCTTGATGTACTTCGTCGGAGTCCCCTTTGAGATCTTCGACACCATTTCTGCGCAAATGGACAGTGAGAGAAATGGGGGTTAGGGTAGAGATTTTAAATTTTGGTTCGGTGCAACGGTCACAAGTTCTGTTTATTTGTATTTGAAAATTAACTATTATTCAATTTTCTATTATAGTTTCCATTTTTTTATTTATTTATTTTAGTATTTATCTTTTTAGAATACAAATAAATGCCCCAATATTTCCTGCTTTCGTTATACAAGTTTATACTTGCACTAACTTATGTTACTCATCTCCAGTTTTCAATTTAAAGCTTTAAACCTTCTTAAGTAGTTGTACTGGTGTGTTTGGATGTTGAAGTGAGTTGAGTTGAGATGATAACATATTGTTAGAATATTATTTTTTAATATTATTATTTTAAGATTTGAAAAAATTAAATTATTTATTATATTTTATGTTGAGATTTGAAAAAGTTGTAATGATAAGTTAAAATGAGTTGAGATGAGTTGAATTATTTATTTTTTCGTTTAAAAGTATTGAGTAATATTAATTGATTGTTTATGCTCTTTATTTATACTAGTGGACCCTCATGTTCATGGGTAATGAGATATTCTCATATGAATAATTCTATTCTAATGCCTCTATACCAGATGTCTTCCACGTGATATAATTTAATTTAGAAGATAAATTTTAAATATTGAATATTATAATTTAAATTATTCTATATGAATGGTGTGTGATGTAGAGACCTTAGAGTTATAATAATACTTCTCTTCTCTTCTCATAATTTACTTATCAAATATCACTTAAACACAAAACGATTTTCAATTTTGAATTTTTAACTTTTTCGTCTAATCAGTATTGAAACACAAAACTCAATACAACTTTTCCAAATTAAAAAAAAAAATATAAAAAATAATACAACGTTTTCAAATTTTAAAACATAAATAATATTTAAATAATTTTTTAACTTTATTTATTCAATATTTTTCTCTATCATCTCTCAAAACTTAATAAAATACCTTAAGTTAAATAATTTTACTACTATTCACATAATTATGAGGTTTCAATGTCCAAACCTGAGTCAAATTTTCAAAATTTTAAGCTCTTTCATTTTTCCATGAATATGCTAATCTAAAATATATAAACAAGATATTCCCATCCATTTAAGTTAATAAAATAAAATAGTAATGTTAGATATAATTATAAATTGTGTAAATCCAGAACACTCATTTTGAAAAAGAATGAGATCTATAATTAAAAATTTAATTTTTTCATGTGCGTCCTATATTTATTTATTTATTCAAAAGAAATATACGACTCTTGCACACTATGACTATAAATATCATTTCTCTAAAAAAGAATGTTCAATTTTGATTTGTTCACGGGATAACGATATATCTCAACTCTATTTTAAGAACGAAAATACTTTAAAATTCTCTATTTCGTAAGTGTTTATAGAGAAAAATCAATAGTTAATTTATTTTTTCCTTTTAAGCAATAAACATCTTTCTTTTGTATTGATTCCTCCTCTCTTTTATGGGTAGACGTACGAATACCTCGCTATAAATGGGCATGCACTGCAGAGGCAGAACAAATGTTTTTAACCTTTAAATGGGATGGAGAAACAACAAAGCCCTTTTTGTGGCAAAGAACAATCTCAATTTCTAGCCCAATTATCAAACCAAAATTAAAGCCCATTGATCCCTCAGTCTTTTTAAGTCCTGTTTAGATAGTGAGATAAAATGAAATAATTTTAGATAAAAATTAAAAATTAAATAAAATATTATTTTAAAATTTAAAAAGGTTGAATTATTTATTATATTTTATATGAAAATTTAAAAAAATTATAATAATGAGATGAGGTAAAATTTCTGTAGATATCTATAATGGCTAGAGTCAAATCGGATCAAAATTCCTTAGATTTATAGATTAAATGCTTATTTTTCACAATTTCTATTTACATAAGGAAAATGCGTAAGCCACCAACACATTCTCCCGACAAATTCTATCGATTTGATTTATTTGTTTTTTGTTTTAAATAAATAAAGTGATTAATTTAAAAAATGCATGAAAAAAATTACATACAATAAAAGTGTATTTTACACTTATCGGTGGGAACTGTCAGGACACGTTTCGGTGGCCCTAGTAGTTCCCTGTACATAAACACAACATGTTAGGTTCCATACTGTATTTAATATGAATCTTACTGTATTTAATATTTGGGTCCATGCATACTGCCTATATGCAACATTTGGCGTATACGAGCATGCATGCAAGTTGCAACCACAGGATAATAAATGATTATTTGCCTCTTTTAGACTAAGTTGCTCAAAGAATTCCCAAGTAATGCTCTCTCTCTCTCTCTCTCTCTCTCTCTCTCTGCTTTACAAGAAAAAGTAAACAAAATATTACATGTGAAGTCAAAGCTGCTTACAATTGCATGCAAGTTGATCTAAGTTTGCAATGAGGAATTTGCTGCACTAACAAAGGGGCAACTCCCATATAAAGTGTCACTTTAGGGTCAATATATATATGCCTGTCACTCATGTAAACCAAAAGGTTTCTAGTAATTAACTGTCCACGAATCATGGGTTCAAACGTTTGAAAAAAAAATCATTCACTAGCCAAATTGGTCAAGTTTCCACATCTAAGTTGGTCTGAAACCGTGTGTGAAAAGGTAAGATTACATTAATGCTAATACAATCCAACTACCAACGTGGACCAAGTCCAAGGTCATTGGCATGCAAAATTGGGGGTAATTTTCCATATAAAACAAAGAAGAAAGGAAAAAGTTGCAATGAGTATAAGATGATCGAGAACAGGGTTGAAGTAGTCACGAACAGTGGGAGGTTGGATTGATTTTGCACGCGCATTGAACATTGTTTCCTGGTATGATCATTTGCTGCAGCACTGTGTGTTTTTGGTGGATTCTGTTGAAAATTGGATGCACTCAGCACTTACTTTGTTTGATTTTTCCCGTTTTAGCACTTTGTTTTCTTAATTCTTAGTCAGTACTGTAGCTGATTTAAACATGCATTCGGTTTATTTTTCTTTTTATTATAATTTCTTGTTGTTAAGGACTTACTTTAGAAAATTCATTTGTGGTAGTTGGTGACTAACGGTATAGATTGGGTGACTTCAAAGCCTGTGAGAAAAAAATTGGAGGGATATATAGCGAAATGAGAAATGATAGTTATAGTTATAGAGTGTGCAAGTACCACGCACTCCTTTAAAGAAAAGTGAGTAAAGATGAGACCGATATTAAAAAATTAATTTTTTAATAATAGATTCTACTATTTTTCTAAATGAGTACGCGGTGCTTACACAATCTATGATTATATCTAGCATTACTCATAGTGAAAGTGTTTCATCTCATCATTATAATATTTTCAAATTTTTACACAAAATATAATAAACAATTCAATTTTTTTAAATTTCAAAATAAAAATAATATTCTAACAATATTTTATTCAACTTTCATAAAAAACTATCTCATCTTATCTCACTATTCAAGCCGCACTTAAAACTTATCGCTACCTACCATTCTTTGGTAAAATTAGTGATAAATTAATCCCAGAAAAACATATTACATGCAATTTTATATTAGAATAGTGCTATACATATAGATAAGTTTACACACAATATTATACATAGTTATTAACTGTGTTTTTTTAGGATATACGTACCATTCCTTACAAATATCTTTTCTATAGAGTATACGTAATCTATGACAGAGGGTGATATAATCTTTTGTGGGCCATATTGTACTTAATATTTTGTTTTTGGGTGTGAGAGACTCACATACAATACTAGATGAATCTTAGCAAAGAATAAAGAGGCAAGATCCAGTCCGTCTCCAGAATTCTATAATACTTTTTCGTGTTTTTATCATAAATGCCTATACCCCACCAAAAACATATTTCAAACGTACGTGGGCCATCTGATGTCTTTGCATGGGCAATATCAAAACTGCAGACACGCACAGACACTCTTTAAACATGACAGTGCTTGTTGACAATTGTTGTCAACAACCAATTACAGCCGCCAAGGCCAGGGTTTGGTCTCCAATTAGTGCATGGAACTAATGATAGCTGGATTATGGATTTTGTTCCCCAAATGATATCTCATGCAATGAATTACTGTTAAAGATCGACATGTTAATGGCAATATAAGGGGGGAGATTAATTTGAAGGACAAACTTTAAAATCTCACTCTAATTACTTGTAGCTTTATGCCCAGTATGCTTATATTATATATACATAAGAAATTAAAAAGTTTTAATTACAAAGAAATTTCATAAAAATAAACTTATTTAACTCATGACGTGTTTTGATGTGATACGTTTAATTGTAAAGCTATATCAAATACATACTTAGAAGTAAACGTGTGGAGGGTGGAAAAGTATATATAATATTGGAATGTTTATATATAATGATTATGTTCGGCAGTATTCAACTCTATTAATAAAATCAATTGGACCGTAGGGGAAGCAAAAAAGCACGATCTCATGATCTTTTGCTTTATCTTCAGTCATTTTTTTTTTAATTTTTAAACGTGGCTTTCACTTGCTCTAATGTGGAAACTATCATAAGTTTAGACTAGAAAGTCATACCTGAGCCATCCCCTTGATCATGAAGGGTATTATATATATTATACTACTCTTTTAAAAATACAATTATTAAAACTGTACAAAGTGGTGCCCTCTGGTCAAGCTGCAAATTGTTGATCAGGCTAATTGTTGAGGACGTGTTTCACCGCCGCACACTCTCGACCTCCTACAACCAAAGAGTAAAAAGACTTGGAGGTAAAATGGGACCCTCCGATACCTAAATCAGTAATAATATATGTAATCTTAGAACCAAGATATTTCAGACTTTCATTAGTGTACCTGACCTCTATAAATAGAGAATCTGCCTCTTGAGATCCTTCGAGTTAACTCTTCATCCGTTATTTGAAACTTGAATCGTCGTTCTTATGAGTTATCCATTTGTTATGAACATATTAACATTACTGTGATAATTGGGCAGGTATTCTCTTTGGTGACTCAGCCTGACCCTACTGAGTTGCCCGGGGGGGGGGGGGGGGGGGGGTGGGGTGTGAGGCTGAGGCACCCCACGGGCCCTTATGGTGGTATTAGAGCCGTTCTACTTATCCCGTGAAGTCTCGTCACATATTTGTGACACTTTTATATTAATTTTTTTAGGTTCCTTTGAATGATTTAACTTGTCCTCCTTTAGTTACCCTGTGAGTCCTTATCGTGGGTCATGCAATAGGGCTTTTAAATCTGAGAGGTGCTGGGCCTTGTGATTTGGGCCTAAGCTCCCTCTAGCTACCCCGCGAATCCCTGCCAGGCGTGAAGCATTCCTGGGGCGACGTTTCGGGTTCTTCATGATTCTCCCACGACGTTTGTCAGAAGTCGATACGCATTCTCCCTTATCTTCCCCCATCACTATTTATTACGAGATGTTGCCTATTTTCTTTTCCTCCCTTTTTGTCTACTCGCGCAAGCTTCCTAGTTTCTTGCATCCAACTTTTCGTGCCCTCCAGTTTCCTTCTTCTTCTTCCACCGTCGCATTCTCATGTGGTCAGTATTTCCATGTCTTCTAGTAAAAACCAAGTCGCAGGCTCCTCTAGAGATGGTGGTCTTTCGCGACCCTGCGAGCCTTCTACCCCTAGTGACGGCGCCGCTGCTAGCCCTAACATTGTAAGAGGCGTCTCTCGCTCTATCTTCCAAGGCCACCGCTGGGTTTCCTCCCTCTCTTGTCGTGAACTGAATGGTGCGAGAGACCATTTTAACATCCTTGACTCGGTAGGGTTGATGTTGCCTGGTCAGCGGCATGGAGCCGTTGATATTAGAGGTATGGTTGTCTCCGTTACCCTTTACCTGGCTATGTTTTCAATGGGGCTTCGTTTACCCTTCGTGCTGCCTGTTCGCGACGTCTTAGGCCTTGCTCTGGCCCAACCGGTGCCCAATGCATAGCGTATTTTGATGACTTGTAGCGTTTTGTGGCAGCGGGTTCTGGAGCCCATTGGTGACGATTACCCTGATCTCACCGCTCGTGAATTCCTTTCTCTCCATGGATTTAGAAGTTTGGATGGGAATTTGTGTAGGTTTAGGTCTTATAGTAAACTGGTGCAGCTTGAGCGTAAATATTCCCACACCAAGGATTGGTTGAAGAAGTTTTTCTTTGTTTCAGGAAGGGGGTGAGAATTGTAGGCGGATGACGTTTCACATTGAGAATCCTCATTCAAGCGTCTTGGTTGCCTGTTCCCGAAGAACGTGACATTGAGGTCTTGTTGTCTCCCTGAGAAGAAGTTCGCATTCGCTTGGTTCAATCTTGGGTGATGGAAAACCTTAGCTCTACCTGTTCTGACACCATCTTGACGCCCACTAATATTGATAGATTCTTGATGGTACCTAGTCGAGCCCATGTGCTTAGTCGTGAGATCCTTGGTGCCCCCGTGCCGGCTGGGAATTTAAAAAGGGGACCGCCCCCAGAGGCGGGAAATTCAAAAAGGGGACCACCCTCAGAGGCGGGGGAAAGAAGAAGAAAGCTCGCCTCACGGCAAAATCGACAGACGCCTCCATTACCTCTAAGGGCGCTCCACCTCCCCCTCCCACGGGGCAAAATACAGGAGGGGTTGGGGAACCCTCCATTAAGTTGGTCTGACTCGCTAGATGCCATTACGGCCCAAGAAGATGTTGAGTTGGACTTATTCTTGAAGCTGAGGAGGCCTTGAGGTCAGAAGTTCTTTATGGGCAAGCAAACACTCCCAAGGACACCCCTCCTCGGGAGGGGGAGGATTTTATCTATTATGGACCCGGATTTCTTCAATGCACCTCCTACTGGCGGCCTTCCTTCATTGTTGGATGAATATGGAGACTTGTTTCAACCTAGGGATGCTGGTGAGCCCTCGTTTGCTGCCTCGACAGCTTCGGGTGGGGACACTCCTGAACTACCCCTTGTCTTCCCGAACCTATCCTTTGCTAGTGGGTGCAGGGTGTCGATTCCTTCCCCCCTTCAACACTTGCTCGAGAGGGGGCGGGAAAACTTCTCCAATCTTTCCCGTTGGCGATTGTCAGGCTGAACATCCCGATGGGATTCCAATCCAAGAAGGTGTCGCCATTCCCCCAGTCACCCAAACAATCGGGACGTTAGTTCAAACAACCATTGACCCGTTGCCTCCCCCTGCTCAGGAGCCCTTGACTCCGCCCCCCGTCCAAGAACCGTTGACTCAAGAGGGCATGGCTAGGATTTCCTTCTAGGCTCCTACTGCTTAGTGAGGTGCTTTCTCTTCTCGGCCAGAGGACTCTTCTCAGGCCTTCAGATTGCGTCGGGATGAAGCATTCCGTTCCACCGTTCTTAGCTTATGCAACATTCTTTTGCAAGTGAGTTTTATTTGTTTTAACTTTGCCTGGATCATTGTCATTTTTGTTGTGACATGATTTTCCTTGTCCTGATTGGTCTTTTCTTGCAAGGAGTTGATAAGCTGGTTGAGATGCTTGTGGAAGATCGTATGGAGCTTGAAGAAGAAAACGACTCCATGCGTTCACTCATCAGTAAGGCTCACGGGGCTGTTGTTTCTACCTTGGAGGAGAAAGAGAAGCTGGATGGGGAGCTTTCTCGGGTTAAGGCCTCTTATCGGGAACAAGTTGCCTCCCTCCAATCCCAGCTAGTGAGCGCATTAGGCGAAAACACATTGTACAAGGCTAGCGCCGCCGAGAGGGAGGCTGAACAAAACAGCCTAACTGCCTGCCTAAATGAGATGGAAAAAGAAGTGGAGGATTTATGACATGCGAAGACTGATTGCCTTACTCGCCTGACTCCTTCTGAGGAGGAACGGCTAGAAAGCAACATCCGGCTAAGTGTGGCTCAGGACGAGAAGGTTAAAGCAAAGCAGGATTTGGCCGTAGCCAAGAGTGCTCTTAAAGAGCACGACCGCAGTTTCTTGATGCTGAACCAGAGCTGGGATACCAATTAGAAAACCATGATTGCTTTTGAAAAGAAGGTCTCCGAGCTGAACCAAGAGCTGGGTCGCTTGCAGGAGGAAATTGATCGCCTTATCCCTCAGATTAACTCTGCCCGCGCAATTCGAGATCGTGGTTTTGGACTTGGTTTCAAACTTGGTATCAAGCAGCTGCCGGCGCTTTTACTTGCACATCCCGAGACCGACCTCTGAAGGTTGTAGTGATGGGAAATAAGAGTCAGTCCTACCGCCTATCATTACTTTGACTCAATCGGGCGAGATGTGATGCCGGACACCTTTCCTCCTCCTCATGTTCCTTGATATCTTATTTTCAGCATTTTTGGGACTACATTTAAATTCCGGGCAAAGTGCCCCTTAGTGATTGTATATTTTGGGTTCCTTAGTTTTGTCAAACAATATGAATGTTTGTGATTAAAGATTTTACTCTTTTGTTTTAGTAATTGCATATTTACGGATTTGTATATGTATGGATTGTGAACGTACCTTGTTTCAGTTTGAGTTAAGTTAAACAAAGGGCAAAGGAAAAAAAAGAGAGTGAAGACGGACTTAACTTATTTAAAATTCAATTGTGTGATTCGGCCAATTCTGTGGTGATTTGCTTGACTTGGCAACTGTGTAACTTGGGCGACGCTTGACTTTGGAGATTGGCGTAACAGGAGGGTTCCTCGACCGTGTAGCCTCGGCGAGAAGGTTTAGTGGGAGATTCTCAACCGCGTAACCTTGGCGAGTGGATTGTGGCAGGATAGTTGCTTGACTGCTTGACTTTGGCGAGTGGCGTAATGAGAGGGTTCCTCGACCATGTAGCTTTCACGAGAAGGTGTAGCGGGAGAGTTCTCGACCGTGTAACCTTGATGAGTGGATTGTGGCAAGATAGTTGCTCGGCCGCTTGACTTTGGCGAGTGGTGTAATGGGAGGGTTAATTAGCCCGTGTAGCCTTGGTGAGAAGGTCTACCAGAAGAGTTCTCGACCGCGTAACCTATGTCGAGTGGATTGTGGTGGGAGAGTTGCTCGACTGCTTGACTTTGGCGAATGGCGTAACGGGAGGGTTCCTCGACCGTGTAGCCTTGGCGAGAAGGTGTAGCAGAAGAGTTCTTGACCGCGTAACCTTGGCGAGTGGAGTGTGGTGGGAGAGTTGCTGGACCGCTTGACTTTGGCGAGTGGCGTAACGTGAGGGTTCCTCAACCGTGTAGCTTTGGTGAAAAGGTGTAGCGGGAGAATTCTCGACCGTCTAATTCTATCGAATATATAAGAAACAATGAAAAACAAGTGTATGATATGAATACTCGAGCTTACCAAAAAGTAGGACCCTTCGGAAACAAATAACATTGCGCAAAATAATTTCTTAGGCATGATAATATTGCAACGAAACTTTAAACATAGAACTTTCTTAAATGTTCAGCATTCCACGGGTGAGGCAATTCACATCCTGCCATATCCATTAGGCGGTAGGCTCCCTAGCGGCTGGTTCCTGTGACCACGTTTGGCCCCTCCCAATTTGGTTCTAGTTTTCCTTCTTTTGCAATGGTCACCCCAGTCTCCACGTATGGACCTCGGTCTTACTCTCTTGTTGAAATACTGCTTCGTCTTCTTCTTATAAGCGACCACCCTTGTCTCAGCACTTCCCCTTTCTTTCTTCTAGCAGGTCCAGATGTTCTTCTAATTTCTTTTCATTCTCATTGGCGTTGAAGTGGAGCTTCCTATGACTTGGTACCCCCACTTCTACAGGTATCATAGCCTTAACTCCATATGCTAAGAAGTTTCACCTGTTGATATCTTGGATGTTGCCCTGTATGACCATAAGATCTCGGGGAGTTCATCTACCCACGTCCATTTCTATTCGCCTACTTTCTTCTTTAGTATCCCGACTATGTTTTTGTTGGTTGCCTCGACCTTTTCGTTCGCCTGTTGGTGTTGGGGAGACGAGTATTTGACTTTGATTCTGAGCTCTACACACCACCTACGATAATGCTCTGAATTGAACTTCTTGCCATTGTCGAAGACGATGCTTTGTGTAATCCTGAATCTGCACACGATTGTCTTCCATATGGATTTCATCACATTTTGAGCAGTCACTGTCACCATTGCCTCAGCTTCTACCAACTTTGTGAAATTGTCGACGACGATGATGATAAATTTTGTTCCTCCCTTACTCGGGGGCATAGGGCCAACCAGGTCTATTTCCCATTAGGCAAACGACCATGGGGCCGTCATTGACTTCAATTTTTCTGGCGGCATGTTCGAGATGGGTGCGTGGAGCTGGCATTGGGCACATCATTTCATGAACTCCTTTGAATCCCTCAAGGCATTAGGCCAATAGTAGCCTGCCCTTATAACTTTTGCTGCTAATGACCTTCCTACTGAATGGTTCCCACAAACGCCTTCATGCACCTCCCTTATCACATATTCGGCCTCCTCCCTCGAAATGCATCTTAGCAATGGGCTAGAAAAACCTTGCTTGTATAACAATCCATCTATCAAGGTGAACTGAGCTGCCTTGCTTCTTACCTTCCTCACCTCGTCCCGAGAAGCGAGTAGCTCGCCTTCCTTCAAATACTTGATAATGTCGTCTGTCCATTCTGTCAAACTTCCATCAATTCCACAAAATTCATCCCCTATTATCGTCATATCTACCGTCCTGAGGACTAGCTCCCATGGCAACATTTGCTCTTGCCCTACCAATGCTGCCCTTGCCAATCGATCTCATTCCAATTGTCCCATCTGAAAATTCGTTCGATTCAAAAATACTGGAATCGACGGGACTTCTCTTGGACATGATGGAGGTACCTCACTAGCTTTGGTTGGGCCAACCACCACTTGGGAGTTTGCCTTGATTGCTATCGACCTCCCTCCTGATGTTTCAGCTACGGCCAACCCCATGAACACCGCTTCGTACCTTGTTTCATTGCTTGTCACCTTGAAGTTTAATCGATAGCATGAAATGACTCCGTGCCATATTCAATTACCATGTGTACAACCACACCTCCTCCTGCTTGGCAAGATGAGCCATCGACATGTACGAGCCATGGTTCCTTCTCGAGCGTCTTCTGTGTCTCCTCGGGGACATTTCTTAGCTCTGCAACAAAATCGGCCAAGACTTGTCCTTTGATAGAGGTTCTGGGAACATAATTGATGTCATATTCACTCAACTCCACGGACCATTTCACTAGTCACCCCGAAGTGTCAGGTCTTTGCAACACCTTTTGCAAAGGTGTGGAGGTGATGACCCTTAAGGGATGAGCTTGGAAATAAAGGCGCAATCACCGTGTTGATGTCACCAGGGTGAAGGCTATCAACTCTATCTTTGGGTACCTCCTATTTGCTCCTCTGCTGACATAAGACCCGGGCCTCTGGTCTTTCCCCTCATCTCTGACTAAAGCAACGGAAACTGCCTCTGGGGTGGCGGCCAGATACAGTGACAAGGGCTCCGCCTGCTTAGTTTGACTATGTAGTGGTGGATGAGTGAGGTATTCCTTTATCTGTGCAAACGCTTTCTCACATCATGCATCCCATTCTTGTGCCTTCTTTAGTACCTGAAAAAAAGGGATGCACTTGTTCGTTGAGTGGGACACGAACCTGCTGAGAGTCGCTATTCTCCCTGCCAGTTTTTGAACCTCATTAAGAGTCGTGGGCAGCTTCATCTCGATGATCACTCTGAGTTTCTCAGAATTCCTCTCAATGCCTCTCTCAGATACCATGAAACCCAAGAACTTGCCCGATTGAACCCCGAAAGCGCACTTAGCTGGGTTGAGCCTCATTTTGTACTGCTGAAGTACACCAAAAGCTTCCTTCAAGTCTTCTAAATGCTGCCCGAACTCCATGCTTTTTACCAAAAGGTCATCCACATATACTTCTATGTTTTGACCTATTTGACCCTTGAATATTTTTTTAACCAGCCTTTTGTAGGTTGCACTTACATTCTTCAATCCGAAAGACATAACCAAGTAACGGTACATGCCCCGGTCGGTTATGAAGGCCGTTTTATCCTGGTCAGTGAGGCTCAACACCTTGTGACTTGTCATAGCATCGACTATCGGATCTATCCTAGGGAGAGGGAAGCTATCTTTTGGGTAGGCTTTGCTGAGGTCCCTGAAGTCCACACACATTCACCACTTTCCGTTGGACTTCTTTACTAAGACCACGTTTGACAACCATTTTGGGTATTGAGTCTCCCTAAAAAACCCGGTTGCCAACAATGGATCCACTTCCTCTGTCATCGCTTTGTACTTATTGGTGTTGAAATTCCTCTTCTTTTGTCTAACCGGCCTTGTGTCTAGGTTAACATTCAACTAGTGTTCTATTACCTCCTTTCTGATTCCTGGCATATCTTGATGTTTCCATGCAATGATGTCTTTCTGCTCCCCTAAGAGTTGTATTAGGAGAGTCCTCTCTTCCTTTGCCATTGTAGTCCCGATTCTTACATGGTTACTTGGTTGGGCTGGATCGAAAAGCACGAGTTCCAACGGTTCGTCGACTTCTCCTTGTCTCAATGTTTCTTCCTCCCTCGTATCTGCCTCTGTCATGAAACCTCAGGTGGAGGTGGTGGGTAAGGCCCATCGTCATTTTCTCGCAGCTCTATCATTTTTACGTCCCACTTTTCTCTTTTTAGTTCTTGCACACAACACTTTTAGGCAAGCACTTGTTCACCATGTACTTCGCCAACTCTCAACTTCGTAGGAAACTTCATTTTCAGATGGTAAGTAGACGTGATTGCTTTCAATGCATTCAAAGTTGGCTAGCCTATAATGGCATTATACGATGATTGCATTTTGACCACCAAGAACTCAGTCAAAGTGTTGGCGAGGTGAGGATTAGTTCCTACTGACACAGGCAGTGTGATGGACCTCATGGGTTGGACTGCCTCTTCCGTAAATCCCTTCAACGTGGTTAGCACTGGCCAAAACTGACTCGCATTTAATCCCATCTTCGTAAAAGCATCCCATAATAGGATGTCCGGTGAGCTTCCATTATCTATCAATATCCTCATTGTCGTGTAATTTTTCACCAGCATTGTGTCCACTAATGCGTCATCGTGGGAGTATACCACCCCTCAGGAGTCCTCTTAGCCAAAAGGAAATTGGGGGTAAGGCCTGTAGCAGCGCCTGTTTCATCAGCCTCTCCACATTGTAAACTTCTTCATACCTTGCCCATCTCGCATAGGATTTTCTTTCTACCAAAGTTGGGTCACCTCCTGCATACCCTTCAACTATGGTACAAATCTCTCCCAAAGGAGGGTTCCACCGATTTGTATCTGGCCTGGGTCGGTGGTTCCTCGACTCTTGTGACCTCCTCGCCCTTTTGGGTGATTCTCTCCTCCTCGGGCTTTCACTTCAGCTGAGCTTACGCTCCCGTTGAATGTTACATTTCATTTCTTCAATTTTTTGTTTTAGCGTATAGCAATCTTCTGTCCGATGGCCATTCATCCTGTGAAACATAATGTATCTTTGCATTCGCCGCCCATGGTCTTCCTCGTGTCTAGTCTCCTTCATACTGTCCTAGCCTTGCACACTAGAATAATGTACATGGTTGTTGCTATAACGTCCCATGAGCATCTCCCGCTTTTTCTCATATTGATTCTTCCTTGGTCTACTTTCTTGGATTCTCCTTGTGCCTTCCTTCGATGCACTCTCCTCCTTTCACCCCGGCCTAGTGGTGAGGGCGATCAGTGTATCTTAGGCATTCACAAAATCATCCGCCCGATCCATAATTCCCGCAAAGTGGATGGGGTTTTCCTTGCTAACATAGTCATGAAGGGACTCCTTGGCTAGATTCCCCTGAGTAGTGCTGCCAACATGATCTTTTCGTCGTGGTCGTCAGCGGTCGTTCTTTCTTTATTGAACCGCGTCAAATACGCCTTTAAACTCTCGTCTTTCCTCTATTTTACCTTCAATAGGTACGCTACTGGCTGTCTTCTCCATCGACTGGCCATAAATTGGGTGATAAACTACCTGCTTAGTTCTTCAAAATTCTCAATCGAGCCTAGCTGCAATGCTCTGAACCACCCCCGGGCTGCTCCTTTTAACTTCAAAGGAAAAGCTTTGCATGTGATCTCTCCCGGGAACCCATGGAGAGTCATGTGGGCCTTAAAGGTTTCCAAGTGTTCCATTAGATCCTTGGAACCGTCGTACATATCTATTGATGGGACCTTGAATTTTGGTGGAAGCGGCACTGCCATGATCTTCGTGGTGTATGGGAAGTTGGTGCTGGTTAGCAGCTTTTCAATTGAAGACGAGGTCTCTATTTTCTTGGCCATTTTCTCGTACTTATCAATCAGGCTGCGTAGGTCATAATGCAACTTCTTCGTTTCCTCGTTCTCCTGAGGGTCTTTACCTGCACTTGCACTGTGAGCCTCCATCTCCATCCTGTCAGCCTAACTGGGCGTTGTGTCTTCCCCTAACGGCCCGTTCTTTGCTTTGAGAACCTCGTTCTCCTTTCTCAGTGATTCGACCTTGGTGGTTAGCCTCCTCACTATTTCTTCCATTTCTGCAAGCCTTCCTTCCATGGTTTGTGACGTTTCCTCCTGATCTTTAGTTGCTTGAGATCGAGTGGTGGTGGGCATGTGAAAATCACGTTGATTGCAAGATAACTGAAGATCCCATAGACGATGCCAATTGTTGAGGACGTGTTTCACCGCCGTACACTCTTGATCTTCTGCAACCAAAGAGTAAGAGGACTTGGGGGGTAAAAGGGGGACCCTCCAATGCCTAAGTCAGTAACAATATATGTAATCTCAGAACCAAGATATTCCAGACTTCCATTAGCATACCTATTTAAACAGAGAATTTGCCTTCTTGAGATCCTTCGGGTTAACTGCCTCAACCGTTATTTGAAACTTGAATCGCCGTTCTTATGAGTTATCCATCTGTTTCGAATGAACATCTTAACAATATTGGGACAATTGGGCGGGTATTCTCTTTGGTGACTCAACCTAACCCTACTGGGTTGGGAGGGAAGGGTGTTTAGGCCTCAAGTGTCTTGCTGGGCCGTGGAGTCCCAGGCCCAGAGAGGCACCCTGCGGGCCCCTATGGTTGTATTAGAGCCCTTCCACTAATCATCTTGAATCAGTAACTTCTAATTCACTAATCCCTCGAATGTTACTATGCACCATTAATACAAAATGCCCTAAAATTCCTGGAAGGGGCATTTATATCCCTCCTGGGTCGGGTTGAACTTATCCTGGAGGCTCAATGATTAGCAGTACAGATAGTCCATGAGTTGCATAAAGAAGAAAAAGGCCCAGCGGCTACACGGGAAACAAGTAGATGTGCAAAGATAGGACTTCGCCTACCCTGACACTACCCTACAGATGCTCATTGTGACAGGGACATGCCGCATTTAAGGATTGGATACGGAACATGGACATAGATCATGACAAGATCTCCTGTCCCTAACAGAGCGCACAAAAGATGGCCTCACCCACCCACCCACCTACAACAAAGGAGATAGGGGCCTCTGACACGGGGTACCATCTCAATAGGTAGTATAAAAGCTGGACACCAGGTTAGAATTCAGGATTTACATTCTTTTCCTTAATGAAATTCTTTCCAAAGACAAAAAACTGACTTAGGTATCAGAGGTGATCCTTCAAATCCTAACCCCTCATTCTCTTTTTGTTGTAGGTGATTAAGTTCAGTATTCGGTGTGCGAAACACATCGTCAACAATTCCCTAATTTCTTGAAATTTTTACCCAAGTATTTTAAATCTTAGTTCAAATTCTTATGTGCAAAATTTGGTGAAACATCTCTTATCATTTGTAGCTAAACTATTTTGAAAATGATATCTATACTTATAATTTTATTTACATTACCTTACGTGCTGATGTGTTAACCAATGAAAATAGTAAAAATTCTAAAATTCTAAATTTGACAAATAAAAAAAAAAAACACTGATAAAATGAGGCTGTCATTCAGTACGTATAATATAGTGCATAAAATAATATGTATATGTATAACTACTCAACTATTTAATTTGTCTACTAGCATGCATGAATGCTTGTTTCTTGGTTTCACAGCGGAAAAGATGCCGGTTTTTATTTAACTTTTTAAGTTTCGTATTTTTACATTTCTTGTGGAATCTCATTTGCTTATGAAATAGAGATATATACGCACATAAATACTCATTTATCGAATAGTTGAATTGGTAGATCCCTTGATTAACGTAACGTTGAAAATGACAACTTGTCCTCATCAACATGTCACTCATGAATAATGCATGTTTGTACAAGACAAGTACTTCACGTTTTGTTTAGTACATGTACATGACAAATGGAATTGCGGGAAATGCATAAATATGATAACTATGCGAGAGACACACCAAAGATTTTAAGCCATCTCATTAATTAACATATTCGGAGGGAATATTGGGTTGGTTCGATATACCCCAAGAACATGGGTTATTACATTTTGACATCGACTTTTATTTTAATGAATGTAAAACATCCTCTTTTTTTTTTTAAAAAATCTTTTTCCGCCCTATTTTTTCACCCGATCATGACATATAATGTCTGTATGTGCACACAGCAGAACACCTCTTTGAAAGAAGTCTAGTGATCATTAGTCTCGTTCGGTTACGAGTTCAAATGATATGAGATGAAATGTTTTGTTAAAAGTTGAATAAAATATTGTTATAATATAATTTTTATTTTAAAATTTAAAAAAATTGAATTATTTATTATATTTTATGTGTAAGTTTAAAAAAGTTGTAATGATTATATTTTATATGTGAGTTGAAGAACGACGTCCTGTTTCGTGAACAAATATATAAATCCTATGTTTAGGTTTTCTCTTTTTGTTTTATATTATGATCAGAAAGATTCCATTTTATAGACTTCTTCCTTCCTAGCTAGTTTATCAAAATTAAATATGTGTTCTTAATACTTTTATATATGTGTTCAAATAAAAGTAAAAAAATAAAAAAAAAATAAAAAGATTTGGGGAGCCTAGACAACAAGTCATAACAAGTTCAAAAACAGAAAAAAATGTCAAAATTTGCTGTGACACGATAGAGTTTTGCTACATATAGATTGGTATATTAATACACCATGACTTGTACTGTAATCTATTTTAACTTAAAAAAAAATTAAAACACTAATTATATTATAGCTGATATGAGATTTTTCCACGACGATGTGTTGTGCGTGTTAAAAAAAGAGTGTTCAATTTTTTGAGGTATATGGAGATTTCTTTTAATAAATAAATTAATTTTTAATGAAAGAAGAAATTTTTTAATGATCATAGCTCTTAAAATGGATTCCCATGATTGATTACTCTTAAAAACGAAACTATATAATTAGTTTCTACAAAGTAAACAAAATCCACAGTTAAAAAAAATATATATATACCCAAACCTGTTTTAAAAATCTCTTGGATGAAACGCGTTCTTTTTATTTTTTATTTTTTTTTTCTCCCTTAATGATTTGTTTGTTTTTAAATTGGTTCAATTTCATAACTTCCTTAGCCAAGCTTGATGACAAATGGTTTTGATTCCGGTATCAAAACTTGAAACTGGGAAAAATGTTAAAATTACTATATCCCTCTTTTACATGTTCAAATCCTGAAGATTGGGTGAAAGTTGAAAGTTGAATAAAATATTATTTTTTAATATTATTATTATTTTAAAATTTAAAAAGTTGAATTATTTATTATATTTTATGTGAGAATTTAAAAAAATTATAATAATAAGATAAAATAAGATGAAACATTTTCATTATCTAAATAAATCTTAAAAGTTTGTCTTGTTATATTTAATTTATTACCATTAGTAGCTGATAAAAATATCACGGAACTTTATTAAGTGAACGATGAGAAATGTTATATACTTTATAATCCAACGTATTGTATCAAATCATATTAATTTATAAATTTATTTTTATATAATCCTTTTATTGTTAAAGTATTTATCAGGATATTTATACTAACGAGTCATGGGTGCCCGTATAAGCAATTAATGGTGTTTAGAAGACTTTAAATGGGCATTGATGTCCCTCTGTTTTTCCGGTTGGCAGTTGAATCGACCTTCAATGCTTTTCTCTGTTCATTTTCTTTTTTCTCTTTTTCATTTCTTTTCCAAGGCAATACTTTTCTCAGTTCACAACCGATAAACGTCACATTTTTCAACGATATCTCCTACGAACTTTATCTTATAAAGGAGTAAAACACAATGAAAAGTTACACGTTTGATCTCTCTCTCTCTCCCTGTGAGAAAGTCCACCTCTCTCTCTATCTCTCCGTTTTTTGGACCTTTTGGCACCCATAAATTGGAGTTGTTCAGCTCGGTTCTTGCTCAGTTCGAGGTTGAGAGCCAAAGCTGAGTAATCTCTTTCTCTCTGTCTCTGATCCTTTTGTCTCTTAGCTTCTTTTGGTGTCGGAAGTGATGGCTGAAGAAGCAGTAAGTAATGGAAACCATGCGGTTGTTTTGAATGTTAAAGAGGGTGATGCTAATTACACCTCCGCTGTCTCCAAAATCAACCATGAAGCAGGCTTCTGTATCTCTGTACCATTCGTGCAGAAGGTGAGTACTGCTCTTCTTCCTCCGATTATTTTGAACCCTTCATAATATACAGTATCTTTTGAATTCCGTTCAAATTCTTTTATTCTCATGATCATCGCCATGTCGTTTTCTCAGTCGCTAAACGCAACTTGTTCTTCTCGTTTTCTTCTTTTGGTTTATTTCGTCATATATGATAATTTGAAGATTGTTACATAAAAAACAATGTACTACATGAGTGTGTTTTTTGGGTCAATTTTTTCAACTCTGTTTTTGCCAGTTTCATTTCGTCTAATGAATCTACTTAACATGGAAACGGAAATTTTGTATTGATGACAGCTGATTGCGGAGGCGATAGGTACGTACTTCTTGATATTCGCCGGATGTGCGGCGGTGGTGGTGAATATGGGCAATGACAAGGTGTTGACTGTGCCGGGAATATCAATCGTTTGGGGACTGGCTGTGATGGTTTTGGTTTACTCCGTTGGCCACATCTCCGGTGCTCATTTTAATCCCGCCGTTACCATTGCCTTTGCCACTTGCAAGAGATTTCCATGGAAACAGGTATAACTCCATCTTGACCATTCCTTCCATCTCTTCAACCCAAATAATGGATAAAGCATATATATATATATATAACAGACTTAGGCCTTGGGTGCACTCAAAGGGAATGCATTCAACCCTTTCGGTAGTTTGTAAATAACGAAATTTCCTTCGAAGGAACATTATCATTTGGCCTTTAACTTTGTTTCAGGTGGGTTGCAACTTACATTTTTGTAAGCCATCTCTACCAAAAAAAAAAAGGGGGGGGGGTGTTTAATTTTGGGGAATTTCTGTTTCAAGCTTAATTTAAACCCCTGATGCTTTGAAATATGGGTTGGGATTAAGCACTTCCGCTCTGATACTATGTTAAAGTGTCACTTGTGCCAAAAACTTCAACCCATGGAAAGAGATTATTCAAACTACTTATATTATATCTTGACACAACATAATGTTCTGCAGATAATGCCACGCTCAGAACCGAATGGATATGTTAATAAAATTTCTCTCTAATTGGAATTTTCTTGTTGTCTCTTTCTATTTTCAAATTATATATTCAGGTGCCAGCTTACGTATTTGCTCAAGTCCTTGGATCAACAATGGCAAGCGGAACCCTTCGGCTCATATTCAATGGACACGAGAACTTTTTCTCTGGAACAGTGCCGTCGGGGACAGAACTGCAGTCTTTTGTGCTGGAATTCATAATCACATTCTACCTCATGTTTGTAATATCCGGTGTTGCCACCGACAACAGAGCTGTTAGTTCCTCACCTTTTACATTGGTCTCAGATTTCCAATAAAAGTAACCGAACTGTTAGTGTGATGAGATGATTAGTTTTCTTTCGAACTCTGACCTATTCCATCCACAATCTTTCCATATCAACTAACGTGTTTGAAAATTACGTATGAATTCTTAAAACAATTTAATTTAATATATTTTTGGTCTCTGCAGATCGGAGAGCTTGCTGGCCTTGCTGTTGGCTCCACGGTCTTACTCAACGTGATGTTTGCAGGGTAATAAATTAATCTGATCTGATTTGTTAATATATTTGTTAAATACGTTAACACTTGATTTTGGACATTATTTCCATATTGGGTATGATTATGATGAGTGATCGTCTTCAACAGGCCGATATCGGGTGCATCAATGAATCCTGCAAGAACCTTGGGGCCTGCCTTTGTGCACAATGAATACAGGGGGATATGGGTATACATTGTAGGACCGATTCTTGGAGCTGTATCTGGTGGATTGGTCTATAATTTAATCCGGTTCACGGATAAGCCCTTGCGCGAGATCACCAAGAGTGGCTCTTTCCTAAAAGCATCGAAGAGTAACAGCTCCATCTGAGAATTTTAAGGAAAGAACGACAGAGGGAAAGAACAGTACTTGTGTTACATGTTTTGGTGATTGCTAGGTGGTACTTACTAGCAATCCAGATGTTTGTGTGTTACCAAATAATATCTAAGTTCACAAATGTAAGCACTATGCTTGCTTTCCTTGTTACAATTGGTGTCATATATATGAATATATAACTACGTATAAGATTTTGAAGAAAGAGAAAGGGATAACTGTGAGAGAGAGAGAGAGAGAGAGAGAGGAAAAGAGACGACGCTAGGAAAACCTTGGCTGCACGCATGCGTAGACGTTAATTCTCATGATATGGATAAGGTTTGTGACCAATGGTGGTGTTTCTGAAACTCGAACTTAGTTCACATGAATCCTGTTCTGTAATGCACAAGGGAAATGCATGAGCATCCGTTCAAAAAAGTTGTACAAATAACTTCGGTTACTAAAAACTCGTGGAACATGGTCCTCATCTTCAAAAGTGATGGTTATATAACAAATTCTAATAAATAATCACTTCCATTTTTAACAAATTTTAATTTATTTATTAAAGAGAAGTGCTACGTAAACAAATAGAGTTTACAAAAATAAATTAAACTGATGTGGTTTTATATGATCCGTTAGATCTACTTTATAATAAAAGTAGCTTTATAATCTGACGTATTACATCAAGCCAAATAAATTCGTAGGTTTACTTTTGTATAATCTGGCTAAATTATTTCTCATTATTAGATCCCACCGTTTTGACTAAAATAAAGAAAGAAACTACTGGAATTAGCTATTTTTGCCCCCATCTTTTTTGTTTAGTACTTCTCTAGTTATATTTTTTTGGGGAGGGGGTGGAGATAGCCATAGGTAAAAAAAAAAAAACAGGCAGCAAGATCCCAGGCAAGGAGAAAGCTAGCTAAGTAAAACAATAAGGAGAAAACAAAAGGTAAAGTAAGGCTTGGTTGGTAGGGTTCTTTTTGAAAAGGGCATGACACAAAATTTTTATAGAAGTTGAGTTTGATCGATCTTGACCATGTAATGCCCTTTTGTACAGGACTCTTTTATAATTAGAAGAGAGATACGGTATACAAAGTCGGCTATATCTAAACAAAAAATCTGTAGAAAATCTTGATCGTACTATATTATGAGCATCTTCAAACAAGGTTTATTGGCATTGATTCGATGATGTCTATGGGACGTGGTTGCTGAGACTAGGGCCAAACATACCCATAAAACAGCAGTAATTAGGGGATCAACAATCCCGTACTCCAAGGGTAGATACTAGATCGCACAAATCTGGCCAGTCATAGGATGCAACCGTTACCAGTCATATGTTCAAGTGGGTCAAAGTTATTTTAATGAATCACTTTTGCCTTAATAGGCATAGAATGCATACATATCATAAAAGATATATTTGTAATTGTAAATTGTGTAATTATTGTGTAATTATTTTAAAAAAAATAAATAAAACATGAGACTCATATAAAAAATAATAATTTTTTAATAATAAATTTTATTGTTTTTCAAAACGATTAAGCAACGTTTACACATTTTATGATGACACGTAAAATTCCTTCACATATCATAAGATTGCCGTTTATCACCTATGGCATGTTAGCGTAGCCATGTGAAAGACTCACGTGAATCGTGATAGAATTTTTCTATAATTGTTTTTTTTTTAAATTTAATTACTCACAATTTTCTTTTAATAATTTTGTATTATATAAAGGCCAAATCGCATACCTTGCGCCTTGAATATTGGGCCAAAAACCAAATAAATATAAAGGTTGGGGAGTAGTACCACTTCCCCAAAAAAATCCCGAATGCCCTTCTCGAACAGTATATTTTATTTAATTTTTTTATATATTTTTTTAATCACTATAAATATTTTAAAAAAAAAAAATTTATAACATTATTAAAAAATATATCCTTAATAAAAAAAAAACTCATTCCGGACACTTTTTTGCGTTTAGCATTTCTCAAAGGTTGGGATACACTTATGTGATGCATCTGCAAATTTGTTGACTAATCATACGTAGGTGTTGTCTCCATTTTGTGACACGTGATGTGTAGACTATGCACATAAATAAATCAATTTTGTAATTTTAATAATACTAGATATAATTATGAGTTGTACCGTACACTTATTTTGAAAAAAGAAATTTATTATTAAAAAACTAATTTTTTTATGGTCTCAAATTTATTAATTTTTTTTAAAAAAATACATGACACTTGCGCACTTTGTGACTATAAATATAATTTTTCTTATAATTTTTCCTATAATTTTTCTTGGATTCTTTTTTACGTAACTCGTAAGAGTTTGCTTTGCTTTGGAACTAAGAAGTTATAATAGAGCAATGCTAGATACAGTCCCCATTTTGGGGACTGCATGTTCAGACTTTTTATTAAATGAGAAAAATCATCATTTCAAGAGAGAAGTTTTGTAATTTAAAAAAAATTTAAAGATAAAATTACTTAAACTTACGTTATAATCCCTAAATAGGAAATATTCTAAGTGTCCAAACTACGTGTCGACTTTATTTATGTTTTAGATGAGTACGACTTTTTATCCAGTTTGGTCCAAAATATCGCACTATTGCCCATGCTTCAACTATTGCTAGTAACATAATTTACATTATTGTAATAGAAAGGTTCATTTGCCGGTTGGCTTGTCGTTTGCAACAAACAAACTAGTTAGAAACTTGATGAAGCTTATTAATGTGAGGTCTGCATTTCAGGTTGGTGATAATGAAGCCGAAATTATGTTTACAGTAGCTTTATTGTGTACAAATGTATCTCCATCACTTAGGCTGGCCATGTATGTATGAGGTTAATTTATGTCTAAACTAGCGTTATGGAAAGATAAATGACTATTCCGAACCTAACCCCAGTGCCAAACATCAGTATATATAGTGAAGATCTGAGACTTAAGGCCATGCGAGACCTCCATTGATAGAGGAAAACTTAGAATTCTTGGGTTTGTCCCATTTTTAAGACTTGGTTGCCTAGTGTAATGGAGGCCCCTCTCCCCTTAGACCATTGGTACAAATAAAATCTCTCCCATTTTTGGGTTTCACCATCAATGATGACAATTTTAGGTGAACAACTATGATGGAGAAGTTTGTGGAACAAAAACTTCACTAGATCTGCAATTTGCCAACGAGGTAATTTCACTTCCTCCATGTATTCTGATTTAATTTTTCTAGCACCTAATATACGAGAAATAGATGACACTATACATTCATAACATTAATTGACAGAAACAATTGTAGTTTGGGGATAAAATGGCAACTTAGATAGTTCCACGATAATATTGCAAAAGAACTAATAGTTTGAGGTGTAAATTGTAATTTTGTCTAAAAACAATGAAGCATAACGCATAAATCCCAAACATAAGAGGCACAAACATGAGGCAGTTGTAAGCAAACTTGACACTCAAGTTAGTTTGTTCTACTATTTAGAACAAACTTTGATTTGAGCTTATTGAGTGTGGCTGAAACATTTTTTATGTCAATTCTTTGTGTAGGTGACTCTGCGCAACAATCCAAAGCCAATCTCATAATTGAAGATATGCAGTCTTCCATGGCAGCATGCTCTTTTTCATTTCTCAACAAATTGGCATCAACAATAGTGAGTATTGAAGTGAGCAGTGATTCATCTACCCAGTGTTTCAAGGTCATTTCTCCAAGAAACATGCTATCCGTAGGCTTCTTTCTTGTGAAAGTTTCCATTAGTAGAATGCCATAACTATACACATCGCCTCTTGTAGAAACAACTCCTTCTAATCCATACTCTGTGGATAACATTCTATCTCATCATATATACTTTCTTATTTTATAATAGTACTGAACAAACAAATCTAAAAAAAAAAAAACTAGTACCTGTAGATCAAGACTTAATATATATATATATATTTTGCTTTGGGCTCAAAAGATATTTAATTGCTTGTGAACTTGTAGAAGGATGAACATGCAATTTGAAATGGAAAGGTTTGAAAATTTACCTGGTGCCATGTACCCGAAAGTAGCAAGAGTCATGGTCTGCATCATAGAGTCCCTATCATCTAAGAGTTTGGCCATGCCAAAATCGGCAACATGTGCAACCATTTTTTCATCTAATAAGACATTGCTTGGTTTCAGATCACAATGAATAATTGCTGTTGAATAACCATGATGAAGGTAGTCTAATGCTGATGCGATATCAATCATGATATTTAGTCTTTGTAAGATATTCAGATAGTGATCTTGGGAGTGCAACCATTTCTCTAAGTTTCCATTTGGGATGTATTCCAATACAAGGGCTTTGAAGTCCATATTGCTACAAATGGTGATGATTTTGAGAAGATTTCGATGACGAATATTTCGTAGCACCTCACACTCTACATCAAAACTTTTAAATGCCCATTTCACTTGCAAGTTCATAATTTTTATTGCAATATCCATCCCATCTAAAAGTGTTCCTCGATATACTGACCCAAAACTCCCTTCACCAAGTAAATTATTAGAGCTGAATCCATTCGTTGCTTGTACAAGTTGCTGGTGAGAAATTCTTCTCCATGTAACTAGAGGGTACATGTCTGCTTGAGCAGGAGATTTTGGATTCCTCTTTTTCCATCTTTTCCAAGCAAATGCAAGGGTCACTGCAAGCATTATAAACCCAATTACTAGCAATACATACCTCAACATATGTGGCCATGTTGTCTTCTTTTTGTGAGGATCACCTTCTTTACATGGGGGAACTTTCAATCGAGCTGCACCACAAAGTGCACTGTTTGACATAAATGATGCAGCTGAGAAGTTTAGAAATGGTCCACTTGTGGGAATTTCTCCTTGTAGTTTATTGAGTGAGAGATTTAGGTATTTGAGGTAATGGAGTTCTTCTAAGGACTTGGGAATCTCTCCAGATAAATTGTTATTGGAAAGATCCAAGAACTCCAAGCTTACCAATTCACCTAAAGATACAGGAATTGAGCCTTGTAGTCGATTTATTGCCAAGGAGAGATTAGTCAAATCTTTGAGAGCACCGATTGTTTTGGGAATATCACCTGATAGTTGATTTTTTGACAAATTCAATATCCTCAAGACCTTCATTTTCTCAATCTCAGATGAAAGAGAGCCACTTAAAGAATTGGATGAGAAGTCAACCTCCAAGAGATATGTAAGCCTCCACAAGCTCAATGGAATCACATAAGTTAATTGATTGAAGCCTAAGTAGAGAGCTCTTAGCGAAGTCATATTATCTATGCATGTTGGAATGTGTCCAGATAGATCATTACCAACTAAAAGTAATTCAAACAAGCTCCTTAAATAACATAGTTCTGTTGGTATGGTTCCTTTTAGTCTATTACCATCAAGGCCCAAACTTTGAAGCATGCTTAAACTTCCTATTGTGGTTGGAACATGTCCTTTCAATTCATTGCTGGATAAGGTCAACGCAGTCAAACCACTTAAATTCCCGATTTCTATTGGAATGCTACCCTTAAGTTTACAATTATCTAGGCGAAGTGTTTGAAGAGAAAGAGAGAGATTTCCAATGGACTTGGGAAGGAAGCCATTCAAGCGATTTTTGCCCAAAGCTAATTCAACGAGATTTATACAACTCGACAAATAGGATAAAATACTCAATTCTGGAGTTTCAATCGTCAAATCATTAAATTGTAGGTCGAGCAACTGGATGAATATTAAATTTCCAAGAGATTTTGGAATTAAGCCCGAGAATGAGTTCTCAGCTAATTCTACGAGAGCGAGTTGTGAAGCATTAGAGATAGATTTGGGAATTGTTCTGCTCAATTTATTTCCTCCAAGAAGAAGTTGTTGAAGATTTGGAAGGAAGAAACCCATATTTGATGGAAGATGGCCTGATAGGTTATTTCCTGCCATTCCAATCCGTCTTATTGTTGAGATATTGAAGATCCCAAATGGAATTGTGCCAAAAAAACCATTGATTGCAATTTCGAAATCCTCTAGATTTTGCAGATTGCCAATTTGATTTGGTATTAAACCTGTCACAATATGATCAATAGTCATTGGTATTTTCTATTCATGATGATAAATTAAGTAGATATAATGATCTTAGAATACTCATAATTAGCGGTAAGAAAATAACCATGACCTAAAATATCATGCATGGGGCTGGGCTGGCACATTTCAGGTTGATTAATTCTGGCTCCTTTCTGGCCAGTTCAAATTATACCATGCATGGAGGTGTCACAAATAGTTACGAATGTTTCTGGATCCTCTTGTGATTTTGTTACTAGACTTGTTGAAATGTTCTAGTTTTTAATATATTGTGAACAAAACATTTTGTACTTCAAGTTTAAATTATTGTTCGATCATAGACGATCATAGAACATGCATACTAAATCAATAATGGTATCGATGCAATTGACTCATATAGGACTATACAATCGTACCTTCAAAGTACGATCACAAAACATGTCTACTAAATCAATAGCCTTTATCTATGTAAATTGTTTCAAATAAGACTAAGAATATATACCTTCAAAGTTGTTGTAGGAAAGGTATAGCTCCGTAAGCATAGTTAAATTCCCTATTTCTGGGGGTAGTCTTCCTGTAAATTTATTAGTCAATAAATATAGAATTTGCTACTGTTTGTATTTGAACAAAAAGGATGAGTACTATATATTGGAGGTTGATAGCCGACTAAACATACCTTCAAAGTTGTTGTCAGAAAGGTATAGCACTGTAAGCATAGTTGAATTCCCTATTTTCGGGAGTTCACCTGACAATTGATTATGATAAATAGAAAGATACTGTAGATTGGGAAGATGATCAAACATATGTGTAGATAGTCTACCATATAACATATTCCCTGCAAGTTCAATGATTTGTAGTGAAGTTATGTTGAAGAAAATGGAGGGCATCGGTCCTGAAAGCTTGTTCTCTCCAAGATAAATTTCTTGCAAGGAAGATATCTTGAAGATAGATGAAGGTATGGAGCCCGAAAGCTGATTGAATCCAAGGGAAATAACTTGCAATGAAGATATGTTAAACAGAGATGGTGGAATGGTACCTATGAAATTGTTGTCATTAAGATACAATTTTCTAAGTTTAGTTAGCGATCCCATCTGTGATGGAATTGCTCCATTGAATTCATTGTATCCAAAGTAAATGAATTTCAACCGAGTAAGATGAGACAACTCGATTGGCATTGAGCCATGGAAACTATTGTTTTTGATGCTTAGGCTAACAAGAAATGAAAGGTTTCCAATATGCGGAGGAATGGTACCTACAAGGCCCATGAAAGAAAGGTTTAAGACCATGACTCGGTAATGTCTGGAACCACAGATGACACCTACCCAATTGCAAACGGAAGTATTAGTAGACCAGTTTTTTGTCAAATGATTTTGGGGATCAAAAGAAATATGAGCCTTCAAGGCAAGAAGAGCAGATTGATCTGTGGTAATGTTGGGAGTTGCTGCAACGGCAATGCTAAACCCGCACACAAAATAAAGCATCAGGAAACTTGTTAGGACAGCCATGTGAAGTGTACGTTGGTTTAGGCACTCAAATTGAGGATAAACAAGTGAGACTGATGTTTAAAAGAGATTGCAGCCGAAGAGGGAGGGAGGGAGAGGGTGGTTAGCGTGTTGTTGTCATCGTTGACTTGTGCGGTAAAATTAATGTGGAAAGACCGCCAACTCATGCTGCATGCGTTGAAGTCGAGGCTTGCTAGCGACCACATTAAAAAAAAAAAAAAAATTAATGTTCATTATTGTTTCATCAATAGCCATGTTGTAGCATCAAACATTAGGAAATTATTTCGTATAAGACTCATTCTCAGGTAAGGCTTTCGCAATATCAAGACTCATTCTCAGGTAAGATTATAAGATTGCTCCGTGCGACGTGGACGAGTGAAGAAAAATTATGCAGATATCAAAGTCAATCATTGTGCACTGTTTTTAAAATTGTTTTAAGATCGACACCACTTTTCAAAGGGTCTAATATCAGCATGAACGATGCAATTACTGCTGTTTTTGACCAAAACTCTACAAATTGCTCCCTACGTTTCTAAATAGTTTCAAAAAAGAGAAAAAAAAACAGAGCTTCGACGGGGAAACGGTTCGATCTTCAACTCAGAGACATTACATAAGAACTGCTCAAGTAACTCATTCGAATGGATATGTTATTACTAACTAAAGAACATAGATCAGGTAGCGAATGTACCTGTTTTTGCGCCAAGAACAGCTCAAAGTACCTTACCGCCCCTTCATGAACTTCTTCCGGAGATAATAACAGCGTTCCATCCTGAAGTCTCATGTGTGTCATTTTTAATAAATTATTAAAAGATTATTCAAACTACTTATATTATATCTTAACACAACATAATGTCCTGCAGATAATGCCACGCTCTGAACCGAATGGATATGTTAATAAAATTTGTCTCTTCTTGTTGTCTCTTTCTTTTTTCAAATTATATATTCAGGTGCCAGCTTACGTATTTGCTCAAGTCCTTGGATCAACAATGGCAAGCGGAACCCTTCGGCTCATATTCAATGGGCACCAGAACTTTTTCGCTGGAACAGTGCCGTCGGGGACTGAACTGCAGTCTTTTGTGCTGGAATTCATAATCACATTCTACCTCGTGTTCGTAATATCCGGTGTTGCCACCGACAACAGAGCTGTTAGTTCCTCACCTTTTACATTGGTCTCAGATTTCCAATAAAAGTAACCGAACTGTTAGTGTGATGAGATGATTAGTTTTCTTTCGAACTCTGACCTATTCCTTCCACAATCTTTCCATATCAACTAACGTGTTTGAAAATTACGTATGAATTCTTAAAACAATTTAATTTAATATATTTTTGGTCTCTGCAGATCGGAGAGTTGCTGGTCTTGCTGTTGGTTCCACGGTCTTACTCAACGTGATGTTTGCAGGGTAATAAATTAATCTGATCTGATCTGTTAATATATTTGTTAAATACGTTAACACTTGATTTTGGACATTATTTCCATATTGGGTATGATTATGATGAGTGATCGTCTTCGACAGGCCGATATCAGGTGCATCAATGAATCCTGCAAGAACCTTGGGGCCAGCCTTTGTGCACAATGAATACAGGGGGATTTGGGTATACATTGCAGGACCGATTCTTGGAGCTGTATCTGGTGGATTGATCTATAATTTAATCCGGTTCACGGATAAGCCCTTGCGCGAGATCACCAAGAGTGGCTCTTTCCTAAAAGCATCGAAGAGTAACAGCTCCATCTGAGAATTTTGAGGAAAGAACGACAGAGGGAAAGAACAGTACTTGTGTTACATGTTTTGGTGATTGCTAGGTGGTACTTACTAGCAATCCAGATGTTTGTGTTACCAAATAATATCTAATTTCACAAATGTAAGCACTATGCTTGCTTTCCTTGTTGCAATTGGTGTCATATATATGAATATATAACTACGTATAAGATTTTGAAGAAAGAGAAAGGGATAACTGAGAGAGAGAGAGAGAGGAAAAGAGATTACGCTAGGAAAACCTTGGCTGCACGCATGCGTAGACGTTAATTCTCATGATATGGATAAGGTTTGTGACCAATGGTGGTGTTTCTGAAACTCGAACTTAGTTCACATGAATCCTGTTCTGTAATGCACAAGGGAAATGCATGAGCATCCGTTCAAAAAAGTCGTACAAATAACTTCGGTTAGTAAAAACTCGTGGAACATGGTCCTTATCTTCAAAAGTGATGGTTATATAACAAATTCTAATAAATAATCACTTCTATTTTTAACAAATTTTAATTTATTTATTAAAGAGAAGTTCTACATATATAAAGAGAGTTTACAAAAATAGATTCACAAATCGATGTGGTTTCATGTGATCCATTAAATCTATTTTATAATAAAAGTAATTTTATAATCTGACGTATTACATCAATTCAAATAAATTTGTAGGTTTACTTTTGTATAATCTGGCTAAATTATTTCTCATTATTAGATCCCACCGTTTTGACTAAAATAAAGAAAGAAACTACTGGAATTAGCTATTTTTGCCCCCATCTTTTTTGTTTAGTACTTCTCTAGTTATATTTTTTTGGGGAGGGGGTGGAGATAGCCATAGGTAAAAAAAAAAAAAAACAGGCAGCAAGATCCCAGGCAAGGAGAAAGCTAGCTAAGTAAAACAATAAGGAGAAAACTAAGAACACAAAAGGGAAAGTAGGGCTTGGTTGGCAGGGTTCTTTTTGAAAAGGGCATGACACAACCATCTATGGCTCTCGAATATGGCTTCCTCTCAATCCTATATGACCATTGGAAAGACACTAGGAACCAGAGCATGTCTGGCTGGACATTAACCTAGTTTTTTAGGATAATAAGATTATTTTATAATCTATCCATTCAAATACTAATTATAATTTAAAAGCAATTGAGCATAATTTTTATAAAAGTTGAGTTTGATCGATCTTGACCATGTATGCCGTTTTGTACAGGACTCTTTTATAATTAGAAGAGAGATACAGTATACAAAGTCGGCTATATCTAAACAAAAAATCTGTAGAAAATCTTGATCGTACTATATTATGAGCATCTTCAAACAAGGTTTATTGGCATTGATTCGATGATGTCTATGGGACGTGGTTGCTGAGACTAGGGCCAAACATACCCATAAAACAGCAGTAATTAGGGGATCAACAATCCCGTACTCCAAGGGTAGATACTAGATCGCACAAATCTGGCCACTCATAGGATGCAACCGTTACCAGTCATATGTTCAAGTGGGTCAAAGTTATGGACTGATAGTGACGTTTCTAGGAGAGAGAAAACTCTCTGAAAATTCAAAAACGTTTTGACGGAGAAGGAAAACTTCAGAGGAGAGAGAAAGGTGAACGCCGGTCATCCACGGCGAGTGGGCTCTCACCGCCGGCACAGACCGAGTCGCCGGACCCAGGCGACCTCGCCGAGGGTCTTCCGGCTCGGGTTGGCTCTGGTTTGGCGATCATCTGACGTAGAAGCAGCTTAGAAGAGAGAGGCGCGATCGCCGATCATCGACGGCGATTGGGCTATCACCGCCGGCACAGACCAAGTCGCCGGACCCAGGCGACCTCGCCGAGGGTCTTCCGACTCGGGTAGGCTCTGGTTTCCGTCCAGCGGGGAGATGGCCAGCGAGTCCGCCCCTCCTCGACGGAACTGAAGGCTGCTGAAGCGGCTCATGGCGGACGTCGAAGTGGTGGCAGCCCCCCGGACGTTTGCTGAGGTCTCCGCAGCACCTCAACCGCTGCCGGAAGTGGAGATTATGCCCAGACCGCCGAAAGTCTTAGAAGGTGAGATTTGCTTTATTTTTTCTGCAGATGAAATAGAGGCTACTGCTAGGCCATTTCGTTTTTCTATTGTCTTAAAATTCCTCCGTCAAAGACCTTCACTTGATTCCATAAGATCTTTTATTTGTAATCGATGGGGATTATCATGTTGTCCTGTGGTCTCGGCGATACAAAGTCCAAGAAATGTTTTCATCAGGATGTCGAAAGAAGAGGATTTCAATAAAGCACTGTCCAGAGAATCTTGTGAGATCAATGGTGTATGCTACAGGCCATTTGCATGGTCCCCAGAGTACACAGAGGAATACGAGTCGCCTTGCGTGCCTGTTTGGGTTTTTTTGCCTGGACTTCCCCCTCATTTTTACCATGCTTCGGTATTGAAAATGATTACGGCGCCAATTGGAAAGTTCATTCGTAGAGACAATCCAACTACTTGCGCTACAAGAACTGATGGAGCAAGGATTTGTCTAGAGGTCGATGCCTCTCGAGATCCAATCACTCACTTCTGTCTTGGATGTCCAGGGCTGCCTCACAGTAGGAGACAAAAGGTGGTCTATGAAACACTACCTGCTTACTGCTGCAACTGTCACCTACAGGGCCATAATTCTAAAACATGCCGCAATGGTAAGGATCATACCAGGAAAGGGACTGGGAACCAAGTTTGGATCAAGAAAGGGTCTTCAACAGAATCCAAGACAGAATTAGAAGCTGGGAAAAATCAGGAAGAGAAGAATGGAGCAGGAGGGTCATCGAAGAAGAAAAATAATACAGACAAGGAAACAAGGGCCCAACTAGTTCCCCAGGTGAAGGGAATCGAACGAGAAGAAGTGCAACATGCCACCCACGACCTGAATGTAGTAGAAGTAGAAGAAGAGTGCATAGAGCCTAAAGGGTCGAGCAGCGCAAATAACCAGGAGCTTAGTGGAACAATAAGACCCAATATGGCTACAGGTAACGGACAGGACGACACCAGTTTTGTGGATCAGCTGAATGATGATATACCAGAAGAAGAACCACTTGTTGCGGAAATATTTCAGCAAGAGAGCTTACAAATTGTTAAATCTACCTATCCCCTACCAGACCCACAAGAGATTAGCACAGAAGACATGAACCCGGTTGTGAACAGAGTAATTGGTTTGGGTGAAGAATGGGAGAATGTCTAAAGAGGAAATCGAAGAAGAAAAAGGCAAGGCTCCTTGCAATCAGTGTTAATGAAAAGTTTTTGGTGGGAAATGAAGAGGAAGGAACAGATGAGTTACTCTTCTCCCATTCAGATCACGAGAGTGAGAGGGACAAAATAAAGAATGACATGCGCAAGGAATACTGTACAGATTCTGAGGGCTCCAACAATCCTAGGAAAACAGGCCAAAAAAGGGGCGCTACCAGGGTGGTCATTCGTCCTTCCAAATTTAAATTATGATCAGTCCTATTATTTTTTGGAATATTAGGGGAGTAGGCACTTCTTATAGGAGGTTGAGAAAGATTATTAAACAATTTAGTCCTAATATCATAGCTTTGGCTGAGCCATTTTTGTTAGAGGATAGAATACAGTCTTTCTTGGGAAGATTCAGCTGCAATTATTTTGTCACTAATGAGGTGTATGGTGGTAAAATTTGGTTGATGTGGAACCCTTTGGTCTCGATACAATGGGTGGCAGGGTCTAATCAATTTATTACAGTGAAAGTAGAGGAGAGTGGTCATAGTTTTCTTCTATCTATTATATATGCTAAGTGCAACCGTAATGAAAGAAGAGAACTTTGGGCGGATTTGGAGAATATGGGGAATGCCGGTATCCCATGGGTTCTTTGCGGGGACTTTAATATAATTAAGGATGACTCAGAAAGAAGAGGTGGTCGTCCTCGGCCTTTTGTTGCCATGGAAGAGTTCAACCAGTGTATTCATACCTGTGGTCTGATAGAGATGTGCTCAAAAGGCCCGAATATGACCTGGTGTAATGGGCAAGGCGGACAAGCGCGCAGCTGGGCCAGGTTAGACAGATGTTTTATTGATACTAATTTCCTTAATCTTTTCTCTAATGCTTATTACCAGGTTTTGGCGCGCTCTACTTCGGATTATTCCCCTTTGGTTATTCAGATGGGGGAGAATTCTTTCAGGTATGGTCCTAGTCCCTTCCGCTTTCAATATATGTGGACTGATCACTTAGATTTCTATAGTTTTGTGGAGGGGGTGTGGAAACGCGAGGGCCTAGGTCATGGATTAATCAACCTGTCCTCTAAATTACAAAGGGTTAAGGTGGCTTTAAAGGAGTGGAATAAAAGTGTCTTTGGTAATACTAACGTCATCATCAAAGGTCTAGAGGATCGTATTGAAAATCTGGAAAGCCGTCTTCAAGTTTCTTTTAATGCCGAGGACGATGTGGACCTCATAGCTACCAAGCTGGAACTTGTAACTTGACTGGGCAGAGAGGATACTAGACTTGCCCATATGGCCAAGAAACGCTGGCTGAAAGATGGGGACCAAAACTCTAAATTCTTTCATGCTTTCCTAAAGGCCAAACTGCATAAAAGAGTTCAAGAGATGAGTATGCCTGATGGTAGGGTCTTACAGTCCCCTCTCGAAATTCATAAAGCCGCTGTTGCTCATTTCCAGGAATTTCTGGGTCAAAGTAGTCCCCGTGCTCTCCCTAATTTGAGTGACCTGATATCTCCCATTATTACTAATGAGGATAGCTTGACCATTGGTAGAGACCCTTCCATAGAGGAAGTAAAGGCTGCTCTATTCTCTATTCCCATCGACAGCAGTCCAGGGCCAGATGGTTTTGGATCAGGATTCTTCAAAGTTTGCTGGGATTTTGTTAAAAATGACCTCCTTTTAGCCACTGTTGATTTCTTCCATAGCCATATGCTTCCAAAAAATTTCACTGCTTCTTATATTGTTTTAATACCGAAGGTGGACAACCCCTCTGACTTTGGAAAGTTTCGGCCTATTAGCCTTTGTTCCGTGGTCTATAAGATTTGCTCAAAAATTATTGTGGCTCGTATGACTAGTTTGCTCCCTAAAATGATATCACAGGAGCAGGGGGCTTTTATTCCCGGACGCAGTATCTTCGAGAATATCAGTTTAACTCAAGAAATGGTCCACTCTATCCACAGGAAGTCCATTGGAGGCAATGTTCTGGTGAAGCTTGACATGTCCAAGGCTTATGATAGAGTAGATTGGAATTTCTTATTACATGTTTTGGCCAGTTTTGGGTTCTCTCCTAATGTTTGTGACCTGATTAACTCTTGTATATCCTCACCGTGGTACTCTGTCATGATGAATGGGACCCCCATGGGTTTTTTCAAATGTGAGCGTGGCCTACGGCAAGGTGACCCCTTATCGCCTTACCTCTTCATCATAATGCAAGAGGTATTCTCTCGTCTCCTTAAGAGATCCTTTGGAAAAGGAAAAATTGGTCAATTTACTCAAGCTAGAGGGACTCCGATTATCTCTCATCTAATGTATGCCGACGATATAGTTATCTTTGCAAATGGTGGGAAAAAAAGCATGAAAGGTTTGATGGAAGTGCTGAATCAATATGAGGAGTGGACTGGTCAAATGCTTAGTAAAGAGAAGAGTGCCATTTTTTTCTCCAGCAAAATCTCAGTCTCGAGGAAACATGCTCTTCTCCGCTATACTGGATTTACCGAGAGATCTTTTCCTTTTAAGTACTTAGGGGTGCCTATCGTGGATGGTAGGCTGAAGGCTTGTGATTTTGGTGATCTTTTGGGCAAAGTGAATAAGAAGATTGCAGGGTGGAAGATGAAGATTCTCTCTGTTGGTGGAAGAACTATTCTCTTGCGTCACGTCTTATCTAGTATGGCCACACACCTTATTGCTGTTTTAGATGTCCCCAAAGCGGTGTTATGTAGCTTGAATAAGCTCCTAAGCTCTTTCTTTTGGGGTGAAGCTGGAGGCAAGAGTCGGAGGAAATGGATATCTTGGAAGCATATATGTACGCCTATGGACGAAGGTGGTTTGGGTATTAGGGATTTTGGGGATGTTCAAAGAGCCTTACACATGAAACTTGCCTGGAATCTTATCAAGGGCAACTCTCTTTGGGCAGATTTTTTCAGAGGTAAATATGTTAAAGGGAATCACTTATCCCTCCTAACTCCTACTAAAGGGAACTTCTTTTGGAAATCTATTGTCCGAAGTATCCCAGGCGTGATAAAAAGCTCCAAATGGATAGTGAAAGAAGGTAATATCTCTTTCTGGTATGACAATTGGGACGACGAAGGTCCGCTCTACGGTCAATATCCTGTGGCTGAACACCCATTGATTAAGATAAAGGAGTGTCGCATTGAGAGTGAATGGGATATTTCCCTCCTGAATAGATTAGTGGGCCATCAGAAAGCCAATGAACTGTATGATTTTCTGGCAAGACGGAAGGAGGGTCAAGATGCGCTTGTTTGGCTGAAGGATAATGAGGGAAAGTTTACTACTAAGAGCGCCTGTGATTGTATAAGGGTTCGGGCCCCCCTTACCCTGGGCTCAGTGGATATGGCACACTCATCTCCCCAAGAAGATCTCCATCATGATGTGGAAGGCTACTAACAATTGCCTCAGTGTTGACAAAAATATTAGAATGGTGGGCGTCTCAATGGCCTCTAAGTGTAATTGTTGTCAAAAGGGCCATATTGAGGACCTGAACCATGTGCTCTGCACGGGGGATTTCGCAAGATACATTTGGCGTCTAGCGGCCACTCACCTAGGGGTTCATATGGCCTCTTTTTACACTTGGAATGATCAAATTAATTTTTGGTTTCGTCGTGCGGGTAAGTCTTTACAGGTTAGAATCATCTTTGGCCTTCTGCCCTCTATTATTTCTTGGAAACTTTGGGAGAGGCGCTGTAAAGCCCGGTATGAAGATAAAGCTCATTCAAAAGAGTCGGTTTGGCACGCTATTAAACTTTGGCTCCGGCACACCATGGACCAGATCATGAAAGTGTGCTCCCTCTCCGTCCAGGACATAGATATTTTGAATAGACTAGATATCCCCGTTTTACTCCCTAAGCCCAAGAGGGTCCGGGTGGTAAAACTCAATACCGATGGTAGTAGTTTCGGGAACCCTGGCACCTCGGGCACTGAGGGTGTTATTCGGGATGAGGATGGAAGATTACTTGTGGCTTATTCTATGCCCTTGGGTTTGGGTACCAATAACTTTGCTGAACTCAAAAGCTTATTGGAAGGTGTTCGCAGATGCCACGCGCTTGGATTTTATCGGGTTCAAATAGAGACCGACTCTCAACTGGTGGTTAATTGGATTGAAAAGAATAAGTGCCCCATTTGGTATTTAGAAGATTTCTGGGAGGAGCTACAAGAACATCTGAATAGCCTGGAGTACACAGTGAATCACATCCTTCGTGAAGGTAATGCCGTGGCTGACTTTCTAGCTAAGTGTGGGGCGGAAGGGTTGAACTCTGATTGGGATGACATTCACATGCTGCCTAGCCTGGTGAGGGGTCTTCTCCGCATGGACAAGCTGGGTATGCCCTACCTGAGGATATCATAAGCTTCGTGCCAGGTTTGTTGTTCGTTGTTTATTTGTCTCTCGTTGTTCTCAAATTATTTGCGTTTCTGTTTGCTTTGTGTACTGGGTTTTTTTGCAGGTGCCCCTCTTTTGGCTAGCTGGGATGTAGGTTTTGTATCTTATTTAAGGCCGTGTATCCTATATGGTTATACTAATTTTGATGCTTGAGTTTTTTATTTAGCGTTTATGTAAGTCCCAGGTGTCGTTCTTGTAACCACGGTTTCCCTCCGCCACAAGTGAGGACAATCAATAAAATTGGGGTCCTGTCCCCTTTTTTTTTTTAAAAAAAAAAAAAAAAAAAAAAGTGGGTCAAAGTTATTTTAATGAATCACTTTTGCCTTAATAGGCATAGAATGCATACATATCATAAAAGAGATATTTGTAATTGTAAATTATGTAATTACTGTGTAATCATTTTGAAAAAGTAAATAAAACATAAGATTCATATGAAAAATAATAAATTTTTAATAATAAATTTCATTCTTTTTCAAAACGATTATTTGACGTTTACGCAATTTATGATTGTACTTAAAATTCATTCACATATCATATGATAGCCGTTTATCCAGTGTTTTAAATTTTGTACCGTACCGGCCGATAGGGTCGAAATTTTTCGTTTCGGCCATCCGGCCGATACAGGTACTAAATCTGTTCCGCACCGGCTAAAATACCGGCTGTACCGGCCATACCAGACTAAATTTCGGCCTGTACCGGCCTATATTTCGGCCTTTTTTTTTTTTAAACTACAAACTTATTTTTTAACCCTTAATTCAGACTAGACTAATTGTAATTTATATATATGTATTTATATATAATTTATTTATATATAGATTATTATTTTAGAATATAATTTTTATATATATTTATATATATAATTTATTTATATATCGATTATCTCGAAACATTATCCCAAAACGCTATTTCGAAACGGTACTGATATCGAAATATTTCATTCCAATACCTTGACTAATACAACGTCTAGTACAGTATTCAAAACATTACGTTTATCACCTATGGCATGTTAGCGTAGCCATGTGAAAGATTCACGTGAACCGTGATAGAATTTTTCTATAATTGTTTTTTTTTAAATTTAATTACTCACAATTTTCTTTTAATAATTTTGTATTATATAAAAGCCAAATCGCATACCTTGCGCCTTGAATAATGGGCCAAAAACCAAATAAATATAAAGGTTGGGGAGGAGTACTACACTTCCCCGAAAAACTCCCGAATGCCCTTCTCGAATAGTATATTTTATTTAATTTTTTATATATATATTTTTAGAGTAATGCTACTCGCCCCGCTCTTAAGAGCACTCCCAATAGCTTTTGTAAAATAGAGTTTTCTTCAAAATATAAAGAAATGTTGTTAAAAGAGGACTCCATCAGATTTTGTATTTTACAAATATTTTATATTTTGATACAGTGATCTCTCTACATTTATAGAATACTATTCATGCATGTAAACTTTTTTAAATAATTTATTTTTCTTCTTTGTCCTTGTTTTCACATTCTTCTATATTTATTTTATTTTCTTTTCAAACCCTCTCTCTCTAAACATATAATATTTAAATGATATGGAGAAAAAATAAATAAACTGATGTATGATATATTGTAAAAGTTAGTATGTAAAATAGAAAAAGTGAGTTTTGATGATGTATTTTAAAGAATAAGATGAATAAGTTATTGGGAGTGCTCATCCCCTTATTTCATCCCGCTCGGTGGGGTTGAGTATTTTTTCATTTTAAAACACACAAAGCAACGGACCACGGTACTCTATTTCTTAATTTGGATAATTTTCCTTTCTCCCGTGCGCATGTCCCTGCTCTCCTTTATCGATCATCAACCAAGCTCGATCATCTCCGACCTCATCTCCCCCTCCCCTCCATCTCCGACCTCATCTCTGTTTCAAGAGTTTATTTTTTCCTCCCCAGCCCCAGACTTCGCTCATGTACCCATCGACTTTGCTGTTTTTGTCTTAGTATTTTTTTGTTAATCTCAGTTTATTTTTACATCGGATGCACGAGGGAGGGCGAGACGGAAACGGCGAAGTCGATGGGTCTAGGAGGCCGAAGTCTGGGGCTGGGGAGAAAAAAAAAAAAAAACGGTGGGGGCTTGAGGAAAAATATATTTTTTCTTAAAAACGCTCGCAGCCATGGAAAACGTTGTCTTCTCTTACGCTGCTTTCTTCATGTCCATTATTTTCGTGATCATCATCAAATTTCTTTACTAGAACCACTGCAACCATAGTTCTTCACCACCCAGCCCATTTTCCATACCAATATTCGGCCATTTCCACCACCTTAAACCACCTCTCCACCAAGCACTTCAAACCCTCTCATTCCAGTACGGTCCAATTCTCTATATCAAATATGGTTCTTGCCCAATCCTCGTTGTGTCTTCTCCTTTTGCTGTTGAAGAATGCTTCACCAAAAATGACATTATATTTGCAAATCGTCCACTCACCATGGCTGCCGAGCATTTCACCTACAACTTAATTGCTCCAGTCAGGGCTCCATACGGCCATTTATGGCGTAACCTATGATGATTCTTGAACCTCGAGCTCTTCATCAAAGGCGTCCTGATGGTTAGCAGCAAAAACTTACCGAGACGGAAATGAAGAAGTCGATGGGTACTCCAGGAGGGCGAAGTCAGGGGCTGGGAAGGAAAAAAAAAAAAACAATAGGGGGCTTGAGGAAAATTAAAATTACAACGTTTTGGTTGATGATCAATGGGGGCTCGCTGGGTTGATAATGGGCGAGAAGGAAAGCAGGGGCATAAAATGAAACTATTTAAAATGAAAAAAATACTCAGCCATGTCAAGCGGGATAAAATAAAGGGACATTAGAGCGGGATAAGTAGCATTTTCCATATTTTTAATCATTATACATATTTAAAAAAAATAAAAAAATTTACAACATCATTAAAAAATATATCTTTAACCACTAAGTAAAGAAAAAAAAAACTCATTCCGGACACTTTTTTGCGTTTAGCATTTCTCAAAGGTTGGGATACACTTATGTGATGCATCTGCAAATTTGTTGACTAATCATACGTAGGTGTTGTCTCCATTTTGTGACACGTGATGTGTAGACTATGCGCATAAATGAATCAATTTTGTAATTTTAATAATATTAGATATAGTTATGAGTTGTACTGTACACTTACTTTGAAAAAAAAAAATTATTATTAAAAAACTAATTTTTTTATGACCGCAAATTTATTAATTTTTTTTAAAAAAAAATACATGACACTTGCGTACTTTGTAACTATAAATATAATTTTTCTTATAATTTTTCCTGGATTCTTTTTTACGTAACTCGTAAGAGTTTGCTTTGCTTTGGACCTAAGAAGTTATAATAGAGCAATGTTAGATACAGTCTCTATTTAGAGACTGTATGTGCAGACCTTTTATTAAATGAGAAAAATTATCCTTTCAAGAGAGATAATTTTGTAATTTAAAAAAAATTTAAAGATAAAATTACTTAAACTTATATTACAATCCCTAAATAAGAATTGTATCTAGCATTTCTCTTATAATAATTCTTCGGTTCCGTCATCCTTTTTATTTGGATTAAAAGTATGTGAGTAAGGATTGAGCCAAATAATAACCACAACGCAATGCGAGATTCCTGAAACCCAAATAGGTGTAATAAAGCCAAACCAAAAGTTAGAGAGTAGAGGATTAATACCCAGCAACGCTAGACTACTGAGACTGCTGCATGAAAGAGACACAACTACGAGAAGGAGGGTATAATACGAGGAGTGATACATCTATAAAGAAATTCATTTATCTGATTTAATATAATACGTCATATCTACTTTATAATAAAAAATATTTTATAATATAACTTATTAAATAAACTATATCATTTTATATTTTTTATATCAAGCATTTTTTATAATCAAAAGACTCGGTAACAGAAAAAAATCTTCCAAACTAGTTTACCAAAGACTATATAAATGTGTAAGCGTGGCATTGAGGAAAATCCCTCGCTAATATAAGACAATGCTAAGACCTAGTTTCGGAACATATGTATTCTAAAATATTTTCATATATTTCCTCTCAAGCCAAAACATTTTTTAATTTTTAATTTTTAATTTTTTTTATCTAATTATTATCTAATTATTACAATTTTCACAAACTTTCAAACAAAATATAAAAAGAAATACTACTTTTTCAAATTTTAAAACAATAATAATAATAAAAAACCATATTCAAATAATATTTTAATTTTAGAATATTTTTTTAATTTTTTCTCTCTCCTTTCCCATAACTCAATAAAACATGTTAACTCAAACCATTTTATTACTATTCATAAATAATTTTACTACTATTTACAGATATTTTGAAATATTCTAAGTGTCCAAACTACGTGTCGACTTTATTTATGTTTTAGATGAGTACGACTTTTTAACCAGTTTGGTCCAAAATATCGCATCTATTGCCCATGCTTCAACTATTGCTAGTAACATAATTTACATTATTGTAATAGAAAGGTTCATTTGCCGGTTGGCTTGTCGTTTGCAACAAACAAACTAGTTAGAAACTTGATGAAGTTTATTAATGTGAGGTCTGCATTTCAGGTTGGTGATAATGAAGCCGAAATTATGTTTACAGTAGCTTTATTGTGTACAAATGTATCTCCATCACTTAAGCTGGCCATGTATGTATGAGGTTAATTTATGTTTAAACTAGCGTTATGGAAAGATAAATGACTATTCCGAACCTAACCCCAATGCCAAACATCAGTATATATAGTGAAGATCTGAGGCTTAAGGCCATGCGAGACCTCCATTGATAGAGGAAAATTTAGAATTCTTGGGTTTGTCCCATTTTTAAGACTTGGTTGCCTAGTGTAAAGGAGGCCCCTCTCCCCTTAGACCATTGGTACAAATAAAATCTCTCCCATTTTTGAGTTTCACCATCAATGATGACAATTTTAGGTGAACAACTACGATGGAGAAGTTTGTCGAACAAAAACTTCACTAGATCTGCAATTTGCCAACGAGGTAATTTCACTTCCTCCATGTATTCTGATTTAATTTTTCTAGCACCTAATATACGAGAAATAGATGACACTATACATTCATAACATTAATTGATAGAAACAATTGTAGTTTGGGGATAAAATGGCAACTTAGATAGTTCCACGATAATATTGCAAAAGAACTAATAGTTTGAGGTATAAATTGTAATTTTGTCTAAAAACAATGAAGCATAACGCATAATTCCCAAACATAAGAGGCACAAACATGAGGGCGTTGTAAGCAAACTTGACACTCAAGTTAGTTTGTTCTACTATTTAGAACAAACTTTGATTTGAGCTTATTGAGTGTGGCTGAAACATTTTTTATGTCAATTCTTTGTGTAGGTGACTCTGCGCAACAATCCAAAGCCAATCTCATAATTGAAGATATGCAGTCTTCCATGGCAGCATGCTCTTTTTCATTTCTCAACAAATTGGCATCAACAATAGTGAGTATTGAAGTGAGTAGTGATTCATCTACCCAGTGTTTCAAGGTCATTTCTCCAAGAAACATGCTATCCGTAGGCTTCTTTCTTGTGAAAGTTTCCATTAGTAGAATGCCATAACTATACACATCGCCTCTTGTAGAAACAACTCCTTCTAATCCATACTCTGTGGATAACATTCTATCTCATCATATATACTTTCTTATTTTATAATAGTACTGAACAAACCAATCTAAAAAAAAAAAAAACTAGTACCTTTAGATCAAGACTTAATATATATATATATATATATATATATATATATATATTTTGCTTTGGGCTCAAAAGATATTTAATTGCTTGTGAACTTGTAGAAGGATGAACATGCAATTTGAAATGGAAAGGTTTGAAAATTTACCTGGTGCCATGTACCCGAAAGTAGCAAGAGTCATGGTCTGCATCATAGAGTCCCTATCATCTAAGAGTTTGGCCATGCCAAAATCGGCAACATGTGCAACCATTTCTTCATCTAATAAGACATTGCTTGGTTTCAGATCACAATGAATAATTACTGTTGAATAACCATGATGAAGGTATTCTAATGCTGATGCGATATCAATCATGATATTTAGCCTTTGTAAGATATTCAGATAGTGATCTTGGGAGTGCAACCATTTCTCTAAGTTTCCATTTGGGATGTATTCCAATACAAGGGCTTTGAAGTCCATATTGCTACAAATGGTGATGATTTTGAGAAGATTTCGATGACGAATATTTCGTAGCACCTCACACTCTACATCAAAACTTTTAAATGCCCCTTTCACTTGCAAGTTCATAATTTTTATTGCAATATCCATCCCATCTAAAAGTGTTCCTCGATATACTGACCCAAAACTCCCTTCACCAAGTAAATTATTAGAGCTGAATCCATTCGTTGCTTGTACAAGTTGCTGGTGAGAAATTCTTCTCCATGTAACTAGAGGGTACATGTCTGCTTGAGTAGGAGAGTTTGGATTCCTCTTTTTCCATCTTTTCCAAGCAAATGCAAGGGTCACTGCAAGCATTATAAACCCAATTACTAGCAATACATACCTCAACATATGTGGCCATGTTGTCTTCTTTTTGCGAGGAACACCTTCTTTACATGGGGGAACTTTCAATCGAGCTGCACCACAAAGTGCACTGTTTGACATAAATGATGCAGCTGAGAAGTTTAGAAATGGTCCACTTGTGGGAATTTCTCCTTGTAGTTTATTGAGTGAGAGATTTAGGTATTTGAGGTAATGGAGTTCTTCTAAGGACTTGGGAATCTCTCCAGATAAATTGTTATCGGAAAGATCCAAGAACTCCAAGTTTACCAATTCACCTAAAGATACAGGAATTGAGCCTTGTAGTTGATTTATTGCCAAGGAGAGATTAGTCAAATCTTTGAGAGCACCGATTGTTTTGGGGATATCACCTGATAGTTGATTTCCTGACAAATTCAATATCGTCAAGACCTTCATTTTCTCAATCTCAGGTGAAAGAGAGCCACTTAAAGAATTGGATGAGAAGTCAACCTCCAAGAGATCTGTAAGCCTCCACAAGCTCAATGGAATCACAGACGTTAATTGATTGGAGCCTAAGTAGAAAGCTCTTAGCGAAGTCATATTATCTATGCATCTAGGAATGTGTCCAGATAGATCATTACCAGCTAGGGATAATTCAAACAAGCTCCTTAGATAACATAGTTTTGGTGGGATTGGTCCTTTTAGTCTATTACCATCAAGGCCCAAACTTTGAAGCTTGCGCAAACTTCCTATTGTGGTTGGAACATGTCCTCTCAATTCATTGCTGGATAAGGTCAACTTAGTCAAATCACTTAAATTCCCGATCTCTATTGGAATGCTACTCTTAAGTTTGCAATCATATAAGTTAAGTGTTTGAAGAGTACGAGAGAGGTTTCCAATGGACTTGGGAAGGAAGCCATTTAAGTGATTTTTGCTCAAAGCTAAATAAACGAGATTTATACAATTGGACAAATAGGAGAAAATACTCAATTCTGGATATTCATCTGTCAAATCATTGAATTCAAGTTTGAGCCCCTGTAGGAATCTTAAATTTCCAAGAGATTTTGGAATTAAGCCCGAGAATGAGTTTGAAGATAAGTCTATGTGAGTGAGCTGTGAAGCATTAGAGATAGTGTTGGGAATTGTTCCGCTCAGTTTATTGCCCCCAAGAAAAAGTTGTTGAAGATTTGGAAGGAAGAGACACATATTTGATGGAAGTTGGCCTGATAGGTTATTTATTGACATTCCAATCCCTCTTATTGTTGAGATATTGAAGATCTCAAATGGAATTGTGCCAAAAAACCCGTTGACTCCAATTGCGAAACCCTCTAGATTTTGCAGATTACCAATTTGATTTGGTATTAAACCTGTCACAATATGAATAATCATTGGTATCTATTCAAGATGATAAATTAAGTAGATATAATGAACCTACCTAGTATACTCATAATTAGCAGTATGAAAATAACCATGACCTCAAATTATACAATGGAGGTGTCACAAATAGTTATGAATGTTTCTGGGTCCTTTTGTGATTTTGTTACTAGACTTGTTGAAATCTTCTAGTTTCAATATATTTTGAATGAAGTATTTTGTACTTCAAATTGAAATTAATCAATCAGAGATGATCATAGAACATGTATATATACTAATCAATAATGGTATCGATGTAATTGACTCATATAAGACTATATAAACATACCTTCAAAGTACAATCAGATCAGAGAACATGTCTACTAAATCAATAGTCTTATCTATGTAATTGACTCAAATAAGACTAAGAATATATACCTTCAAAGTTGTTGTAGGAAAGGCCTAACTCCTTTAGCATGGTTAAGTTCCCTATTTCTGGGGGTAGTCTTCCTGTAAATTTATTAGTCAATAAATATAGAATTTGCTAATGTTTGTATTTGAACAAAAAGGATAACCATATATTGGAGGTTGATAACCGACTAAACATACCTTCAAAATTGTTGTCCTCAAGGTATAGCTCTGTAAGCATAGTTAAATTCCCTATTTTCGGGAGTTCACCTGACAATTGATTACGAGTAATAGAAAGACCCAGTAGATTGGGAAGATGATCAAACATATGTGTAGATAGTCCACCATATAGCATATTGTAGCCGAGTTCAATGACTTGTAGTGAAGATATGTTGAAGAAAATGGAGGACATCGGTCCTGAAAGCTTGTTCACTCCAAGATAAATTTCTTGCAAGGAAGATATCGTGAAGATAGAGGAAGGTATGGTGCCTGAAAGCTGATTGTATCCAAGAGCAATAACTTGCAATGAAGATATGTTAGACAGAGATGGTGGAATAGTACCTATGAAATTGTTATCGTTAAGATACAATTTTCTAAGTTTAGTTAGCGATCCCATCTGTGATGGAATTGCTCCATTGAATTCATTGTATCCAAAGTCAAAGAATTTCAACCGAGTAAGATGAGACAACTCAATTGGCACTGAGCCATGGAAACTATTGTTTTTTATGCTTAGGCTCACAAGAAATGAAAGATTTCCAATTTGCGGAGGAATGGTACCTACAAGGCCCATGAAAGAAAGGTTTAAGACCATGACTCGGTTATGCCTAGAACCACAGATGACACCTACCCAATTGCAAACAGAAGTATTAGTAGACCAGTTTTTTCTCAAATGATTTTGGGGATCAAAAGAAATATGAGCTTTCAAGGCAAGAAGAGCAGATTGATCCGTGGTAATGTTAGGAGTTGCTGCCAAGGCAATGCTAAACCCGCACACAAAATAAAGCATGATCAGGAAACTTGTTGGGGGAGCCATGTAAAGTGTATGTCGGTTTAGGCATTCGAATTGAGGATTAACAAGTGAGACTGATGTTTAAAAAAGATTGCAGCCATAGAGGGAGGGAGAGGGTGGTTTGCGTGTTGTTGTCATCATTGACTTGTGCGGTAAAATTAATGTGGAAAGACAGACGGCCAATTCATTGTAGCATCAAACATTAGGAAATTATTTCGTATAAGAATGAAATTATTGTCTAGATTGATTAAGACTCATTCTCAGGTAAGGCTTTCGCAATATCAAAGTGATCACCCACATGAAGAAAAATTATTCAGATATCAACGTCAATCATTCACATTTTAGAAAATTGTTGTAAGCTCGACACCACTTTTCAAAGGGTCTAATATGAACATGATTGATGCAATTACTGCTGTTCTTGACCAAAACGATACAAATTGCTCTCACGTTTCTAAGTAGTTTGAAAAAAAAAAAAAAACAGAGCTCCAACGGGGAATCGGTTCGATCTCCAACTCTGACACATTACATTAATGTCTTTCAACTTTGACCTGCTTTAATATATATAATAAATTATTAAAATTTTTAATTAACACCTCAATTAGTAATCAAAATCTTTAAAATTTGGTAAAAATTACGTCATATGTATCATTTTTACGGGTTTTAACAAACAAATTTGAACTGAGAGTGAAAATTTCTAAACTTTAGTAGTTATGGATATCATTACTAGTTTTAGCCTAGTTTATTTTCGTATATGAGATGAGATGAAATTAAAATTAAAAGTTAAACAAAATATTATTAGAATATATGTTTTTAATATTATTTTTCTTTAGAGATTTGAAAAAGTTCATGAATTGTTTATTTTATTTTGTGTGAAAATTTGAAAAAATTGTTATGATTAGATGAGATGAGTTGAAATGAGTTATGAAAGCAAACAATGAATCAAATTAGCGTATTGAATATTATAAAAAACCATCAAATTAGGTATTAAATGCAATTTCGTTGGGGAATGAAAGCAACAAAAAAATAAAAAATAAAATAAAAAAAGAAAGAGAAAAAAAGTAGAAAACTGAGCATAATTTTGCAAATTCTAATATAACAACATATATAGAATAATATTGTCAAAAAGAAAATCCCTCAAAAAAAAAAAAAAAAAAAATCTTATGAACTTGGCTTGATATATGTTATATTGTATCTGTCTTATAATGAATTGAAATGTATATATTCCATGCAACGTCAATTGTGATATTGTTCATATCTTCAAAGGAAATCTGGAAAACTTTTTTCCAAACTCCAACCAGGCTTGTACTCTACAACCAAGTGTCTAAAATCAAGACTGCAAAAAGTTAATGATGTGGCATTATATGATTGGAGACAATTTATTATATTTCACTTGTAAACTTATCATCTAATGTCACATCATGAGATTATAAGAAGATGATGAAAATTGAGATGATTAATAGATTTTTTCTTTTATATATGAGTGGTTCTACAGCCACACATGGGAATCCTAATCGATTGGGGTTCCGACAGTGCAATTTTTTTTTGTTTGCTTTTTTTTCATGTACTTTTCTAATACTTTTAAATATTTTTTACAATATTATTAAAAAAATACTTCCTTACTTATTAAAAAAACCACTGTCGGGATCCTTGCATATGTGGCTTTAGCATTTTTGTTTATATATATTTAAGATGTCATCATTTTTTTAAGTTAAAAAAGCCATAAAAGATTGATAAAAATAAAGGAATAAAATTTGTATTTGAATGATATTTTAAAATTAATGAAATTATGAAAATTTTTGAGAAATTTTAAGAATTTTGGTGGTTTCCAAATATGGCATTAATTTTTTAAAATTTGTTTAGACATCTGGTCAATGCTGAAGACATGCCCATTAATTAAAAGTTGTTGTTGATTTTGGGTGGAATATCTATATTTTCTAACCGCTTAAATGGTGCACGGCAGCCTTAAAAAGTTGAGTGTTGGTTGAAAACTGCATGTCTCCACATGAATGATTTTGACCCTCTATTGGGGAAAGAATCTGTTGGCCGTCGGCTTGAATTTTTCCACTTCGTTTAGTATACGCACTCAAAAAAGTCTATAATTTAAGATGACTGCAATAATTTTAAAGAGATTATATAAAAATAATTTTATAAATTAACTGTTTTTATGTGATTTATTAGATTTATTTTATAATAAAAATAATTTTATAAATTGACTGTTTTTATGTGAGTAACAGCCTTCATGCAAGGTGGTCTTATTCCAAACATCGTCTCACAAATTAGTGCGCTTAATTGGTATTATTCGTCCTGTCCCATTAAATGAGTACTATTTGAATTTGTCAGTCATATACCGATGAGAATTTCGTAGTATTGTAGCTTTGCTGGAAGTCCTTTTAGAGCATTAACATTGATTTTTTTTATACGCATTTTTAAAATTACATCTTTTAAAGATTAATTGAGACTGATATTTAAAGTAATATACAAGGCATGCATTAACTAATTTATCATATCCATTTTATCAAATTCATCTGATATGATGCCCATGGTCAATGCAAAGGACATGATGCCCATTAATTAGTCATGGTTGATTTTTCATTGGAATACCTATATACATTTTCTAGCCCCTTAAATGGTGCACGGCACCCTTAATGTCGAGCAAGCTCGGTCTTATTTATTTATTTAATTTTTTGAAGAAAAAGGTCATTCCATTAATCAACCCGACTGAATATAAGGAGGGAGATCCTCCAACATTACAATATGATCATCACTGGATAGAGCATCTTTTGCTAACAAGTGAGCTAAAGAGTTGCCATTTCTCCTAATATGAGAAACCTCACACTTACTAAAATTACCTAAGAGTTGTTTTGCTTCATGTACATACATACTAGTACTGTTATAGTCTTCTTTGTCCCTTCTAAAGTTGTTGATGACTTAATCGTTAGTTGAAAACTGCATGTTTCCACATGTTGGTGACCCTGCTCTTGGGCAAAGAACCTATTGGCCGTTGGCTTGAGCTATCAACTTTGTATGGTGATGGCGATGGATCCTCAAGGCCAGACTCGGATTTTCTGCCATTATATATCATTGTTAGTGGGTGACAGTAGTTTCCAAACATCATCTCACAGATTACTGAGCTTGCAATTCTTGGACCTGTCCCATTAAATGAATACTATTTGGGTTTTTCATATAACGATGAGAATTTCGTAGTGTTGTAATTTTGCCGAAAGTCTTTTTAGAGAGACAGCTTGAGCTGTAATGGAGTTAAATTGAGTTGGTTTATTATTGGATTTTATTTCATATATTTATAAATAATTTTTTTAACGAATTTGAATTTATTGTTCAAGAATTGTTTAGTTGATTTATTATTTGTAAGATGAAATAAATGTCATTATTGAAATTATATATATATTTTCTCCAATTTTATTATTAACGAGTTACATTATTTAAATTAATTAGTTAGGTAAATTATGTATAAAAATCTTATAGTAGTAACAATTAAACCACTCATAACTTTTTGCACAAGTTTAGACGAACTAGAGTGCTTGATCGGCTTTCTACGTAAATTTTTACCTACATATCTATATCAATGAATAAATTTAAATTCAAATTATTACATATATCGTGCTACTGTTTTTATCTTTTTATATATTTAAGCCATAAAATATTGATAAATACAATGTTTTATGACAACAACAGAAGAGATCTACACGAAATTTTTTTATGCTATGGGATTATAATTATGATATGATAGCGGTCATATGGGAAGAGATTGTCAGTAGCGCAGAAAAGAAAAAAGAGGTATTTAGGCCGTAGATGCGAGGAGCTACATTTCAAATCAAAGAGACAAAGTATTCATTGAGATAACCCGAATGAAATGGGTAATGAGATATGGGAAGAAACAAATTGAGCTCTAGATACATCGAACCATACGAGAAACTGGAAAGAGTCGGAACTATTGCCGCAACAAATGTCTCCAATACAAGATGTATTCCACATGTCTACGCTACGAAAGTACATCTCCGATCCTGCGCATGTAGCGCATGTATTGGAGTACGCACCGCTCAAAGTCCAAGAGGATTTCACATAAGAAGAGACACTTACAAATATTTTGCAATGGAGAGAACATAAATTGCACAACAAAATTATCTCGATAGTGAGGATATATTGGAATAATGATTTTGAATGTGGGGCCACCTGGGAGTGAGAGGAGGACATGAGGAGTATGGGCGTAACTGGTCCCGTTATGTCTAGTTTTGTACATTTTTTAGAATAAAATTAGTATACACTAGTTTTAAAAATTTAAATACTGATAACAGACCAATTCACTACCGAAACCGGAACGTCTGATTTATCAGGTTTTAGTCCGATTTTCTTGGTTTTACGAATTATCTATATTAGTAATAATAGGATGTTTACATATACTAAACTGTTAATCTATTTATATTATAGTACAAGTATATTATTTTATAATAGTTAACACATACAATTATAATATTGAATTTAACTAGAGTCTATATAAGTTCTAGACTTTTTATATAAATATATATGATCAAATGTGTAAAAATGTAGTTACAAAAGGAATATATATATACTATGATTTATTATGCCAAATATATATATTATATATCAAAAGTATGTTTATATTAATAACTTAATATTAATGTATATATTATGAGGGAGGGGCCCATCCCAGAGAGGCCCAGGCCCAAGTAGGTCAAGTTACGGAACCCCACGCCCTTAGACGAGACCGTTACATGGGCTACGAGCTCAGGCCAGCAGACCGCGTGCCGAGCCCATGACCGCAAACCAACTCGGGAAGGCCTTTCGGCGTCAAGCCAGGATATGCCAAGGAGAGCGTCTCGGAACTCGGCAACCTACCGAGCCCTACCGTATGGGATTGCGTGTCGAGCCCGAGCTCGGAGTAGGCCAACGAGAGTGTGTCGAGACTTGGCAACCTACTAAGTCCTATCGTATGGCACCGTGCAGGACGCCCTACTCTACGCTAACGACTGGACGTGCCATATCAAGGCCTCATTAGACTCAAGGGATGTCGCATTCGATTTATGTATCAGAAGGCACGCTACGGTGTGCCACTAGAGTACGTAGGATGGCTCGACCACGGCCTGACAAACCACGATCTCCCTAGGCCACCAAAGCTGCGGATTGACCCACTGTTGCAGTAGGGAATGAGTGGTAGCAGATCTGACTCAGGTATGACCTGACACGCCATGATCTCCCTCTGTTGTGGATCTTGAATTAGTTATAAATAACAACCATCTCTTCTACAGGAGGCCTCTCTCTCTCTTGAGACCCTTTTACTATTCTTTTTAATCTTCTGAACTTTTCTCGTCACAAGAGGATTATTTACTGACTTTGGCATTGGAGTGACTCTAGACGTCATCGGAGCCTTTCCTCCCCCTTAGATGTAGGTGGTGTGAGCTTGGTCGTTGCGATACTGCTTGGGCTGCAAAACACGAAATTAACAATGGTGCCGTCTGTGGGATTTGTATTTCCATAAAGGCATGCATTTCGCATGCCGGTAGCAATGCGGTCCCACACTACACGAAGGGGAGACAAAAAGGAGGGAATGATGGAAGCATTGATAATAAAATTAATTAAGTTAAGTTTAAAATTAGTTTGCAATCATATAAGTTAAGTGTTTGAAGAGAAAGAGAGAGATTTCCAATAGACTTGGGAAGGAAGCCATTCAAGCGATTTTTGCCCAAAGCTAATTCAACGAGATTTATACAACTCGACAAATAGGATAAAATACTTAACTCTGGAGTTTCAATCATCAAATCATTAAATTGTAGGTCGAGCAACTGGAGGAATCTTAAATTTCCAAGAGATTTTGGAATTAAGCCCGAGAATGAGTTCTCAGCTAATTCTACGAGAGCGAGCTGTGAAGCATTAGAGATAGAGTTGGGAATTGTTCCGCTCAATTTATTTCCTCCAAGAAGAAGTTGTTGAAGATTTGGAAGGAAGAAACCCATATTTGATGGAAGATGGCTTGACAGGTTATTTCCTGCCATTCCAATCCGTCTTGTTGTTGAGATATTGAAGATCCCAAATGGAATTGTGCCAAAAAAACCATTGATTGCAATTTCGAAATCCTCTAGATTTTGCAGAGTGCCAATTTGATTTGGTATTAAACCTGTCACAATATGATCAATAGTCATTGGTATTTTCTATTCATGATGCTAAATTAAGTAGATATAATGATCTTAGAATACTCATAATTAGCAGTAAGAAAATAACCATGACCTAAAATATCATGCATGGGGCTGGGCTGGCACATTTCAGGTTGATTAATTCTGGCTCCTTTCTGGATCATCTTGCGATTTTGTTGCTAGACTTGTTGAAATGTTCTAGTTTTTAATATGTTGTGAACAAAGCATTTTGTACTTCAAATTTAAATTAATTGTTTAATCATAGATGATCATAGAACATGTATACTAAATCAATAATGGTATCGATGCAATTGACTCATATAGGACTATGCAATCGTACCTTCAAAGTACGATCACAAAACATGTCTACTAAATCAATAGCCTTATCTATGTAAATTGTTTCAAATAAGACTAAGAATATATACCTTCAAAGTTGTTGTAGGAAAGGTATAGCTCCGTAAGCATAGTTAAATTCCCTATTTCTGGGGGTAGTCTTCCTGTAAATTTATTAGTCAATAAATATAGAATTTGCTACTGTTTGTATTTGAACAAAAAGGATGAGTACTATATATTGGAGGTTGATAGCCGACTAAACATACCTTCAAAGTTGTTGTCAGAAAGGTATAGCACTGTAAGCATAGTTGAATTCCCTATTTTCGGGAGTTCACCTGACAATTGATTATGATAAATAGAAAGATACTGTAGATTGGGAAGATGATCAAACATATGTGTAGATAGTCTACCATATAACATATTCCCTGCAAGTTCAATGATTTGTAGTGAAGTTATGTTGAAGAAAATGGAGGGCATCGGTCCTGAAAGCTTGTTCACTCCAAGATAAATTTCTTGCAAGGAAGATATCTTGAAGATAGATGAAGGTATGGAGCCCGAAAGCTGATTGAATCCAAGAGAAATAACTTGCAATGAAGATATGTTAAACAGTGATGGTGGAATGGTAGTACCTATGAAATTGTTATCATTAAGATACAATTTTCTAAGTTTAGTTAGCGATCCCATCTGTGATGGATTGCTCCATTGAATTCATTGTATCCAAAGTAAATGAATTTCAACCGAGTAAGATGAGACAACTCGATTGGCATTGAGCCATGGAAACAATTGTTTTTGATGCTTAGGCTAACAAGAAATGAAAGGTTTCCAATATGCGGAGGAATGGTACCTACAAGGCCCATGAAAGAAAGGTTTAAGACCATGACTCGGTAATGTCTAGAACCACAGATGACACCTACCCAATTGCAAACGGAAGTATTAGTAGACCAGTTTTTTGTCAAATGATTTTGGGGATCAAAAGAAATATGAGCCTTCAAGGCAAGAAGAGCAGATTGATCCGTGGTAATGTTGGGAGTTGCTGCCAAGGCAATGCTAAACCCGCACACAAAATAAAGCATCAGGAAACTTGTTGGGACAGCCATGTGAAGTGTACGTTGGTTTAGGCACTCAAATTGAGGATAAACAAGTGAGACTGATGTTTAAAAGAGATTGCAGCCAAAGAGGGAGGGAGAGGGTGGTTAGCGTGTTGTTGTCATATCATTGACTTGTGCGGTAAAATTAACATGGAAAGACCGCCAACTCATGGTGCATGCGTTGAAGTCGAGGCTTGCTAGCGACCACAATAAAAAAAAAAAATTTAATGTTCATTATTGTTTGATCAATAGCCATGATGTAGCATCAAACATTAGGAAATTATTTCGTATAAGAATGAAATTATTGTCTAGATTGATTAAGACTCATTCTCAGGTAAGGCTTTCGCAATATCAAGACTCATTCTCAGGTAAGATTATAAGATTGCTCCGTGCGACGTGGACGAGTGAAGAAAAATTATGCAGATATCAAAGTCAATCATTGTGCACTGTTTTTAAAATTGTTTTAAGATCGAGACCACTTTTCAAAGGGTCTAATATCAACATGAACGATGCAATTACTGCTGTTTTTGACCAAAACTCTACAAATTGCTCCCTACGTTTCTAAATAGTTTCAAAAAAGAAAAAAAAACAGAGCTACGACGGGGAAACGGATCTATCTTCAACTCAGAGACATTACATAAGAACTGCTCAAGTAACTCATTCGAATGGATATGTCAACAGATACAGGCCAAGACTAAAGCTACAAGTCGTCTCATACATTCATTTTCTGTTATTTGATTGTCGTTTGCATTAACAGTTTTTTTATTCCTCTGTACATATCTATTAGCTGGCATAGAGTGAGAGGTTTAGGTTGTTAGTTTGTTAGAGAATCATCTGTATATATGCTCGAGAGCACAGACCTGTACAAATACGAAAACTTTGACAGAAATGAAAAAGAAGTTTTTCCTCCATTAATCTGCTCTCTCTCTTTTCTTGTTCAAACTGCTTTCATTTTATTTCCTTACATGGTATCAGATAGCCAGTGAGAGCAATTTCAATGTCAACTTCTAGCTCCGATTCTTCTGAACTTCATTCACACCCAAAATCAAACACCTCATTTGCATACCTTAATCTTAGTAATCCAGCAAACCCATACCGCCTCGACCATGGTGATAACCCAGCCCTAACCCTTGTTGCTGACCTCCTTACCACAGACAATTATGCAACATGGTCTCGCTCCATGCGTCGTGCTCTTCGCGCGAAGAACAAACTTGGTTTTATCACCGGATCACTTCTTAAACCTTCTCAGCCGACAGACCCTTTACTTGAGCTTTGGGAGCGCTGTAACGACATGGTCGTTTCTTGGCTCCAAAACTCCATCAGTCCTTCTCTCCAGCCTAGTGTTCTATTTGTTGATGATGCTCAAGAAATCTGGATGGATCTTCAAGAACGCTTTTCTCAACAAAATGGTCCCCGTATCTACCAACTCAAGAAGGCTTTGGCTGCTTTGTTTCAAGACCATGATCCGGTAAGCATTTACTACGGAAAATTAAAAGCTCTATGGGATGAACTTTCTATATATGATCCCATTCCCCCTTGCAATTGTGGTACTATGAAAACCTTGCTGGATAGATACCAAAGAGATTGTGTGCTTCAATTTTTAATGGGCCTCAACGACTCTTACTCTCCCATCCGAGACCAAATTATGCTTCTAGATCCCATTCCCCCTGTTCCCAAAGTTTTTTCTCTTGTTCAACAGCAGGAACGACACCACCAAATAACCTCTCATACCCCATCCCCCGAAACCATGGCTATGGCAGTAAAGAAACCTTCCAGATTTTTGTCTAAACCACACCAATCCTTCAAAAAAGACCGTCCATATTGCAGCCACTGTAAAATCACTGGTCATACCTTCGAGACCTGTTTCAAGGCTGGCAATGCTGAGCCTCCCGTTTGCTCACATTGCAACTTGACTGGCCACACCATTGAGAAATGTTACAAACTCAATGGATATCCACCTGGCCACAAATATCATATCAAGCAGCAACACAACTCTGGTTTTATTGCAAATCAGACATCACTTTCATTTGCTACTGACTCTGAAGACAACAGTGATGACAAAGTTGGTTTAACTAAACTACAATATCAGCAACTATTAGCATTGATCCAACCTCAGGATTCTCCAATTGCAGCTTCTGTCATTCACTCCAGGAACCCACCTCAATCCTCTCTTCACACTGCATCATGTTCCAAAATGTCTGGTACATCCTTTTCTTTGTCAACACACACACACAAATCCATAAACAAATCTTCCATCACTTGGATACTAGACACAGGTGCTTCAGACCATATGGTCTGCAACACCAATTTTTTTACTTCCATCACATCCACAGTTAATTATTTTGTGAAATTGCCTAATGGCCATTCTGCTCCTGTTACACACATTGGCACAATTCAGTTAACAAACACTATTGTTTTACATGATGTTCTCTGTGTGCCATCTTTTTCTTTCAACCTTATTTCCGCAAACAAACTAACTTCTACTCTCCATTGTTGTTTGCTTTTCTTTTCCACTAACTGTTTTATTCAGGACCTGCACTCATGGATAACGATTGGGAAGGGTGAGCTTAAGCATGGCTTGTACCACCTCATCTGCAAAGAAGTTCTCCCCTCAACTCTGTCCACCTTCCTTTCGGCCAACTCATACAGCAAAAATAAAAATTCCACTTGTTTTATTTCTATTGCAAATTCTGTTTCTCATACTCACCTATGGCATTGTCGCCTAGGCCATTTATCTTTTCCTCGATTACAGTTAATTTCAGATTCTCTTGTACACAAGCAAATTTCATCTATTAATGAAAAATCTTGCACAATTTGCCCATTAGCTAAACTTCATCGTTTACCTTTTCCTGACAGCTCACACTCTTCATCAAGAGTCTTTGAGCTCATCCATTGTGACTTATGGGGCCCTTGCTCCACAATTGCTCATGATGGCTCAAAGTATTTCTTGACTATTGTTGATGACTTTTCAAGAACTACATGGCTTTATTTACTTGCTGCCAAAACCGAAACCAGAAAATGCATTGAAGCTTTTTACAATCTTGTTGAAACACAATTTCAAGTGAAAATTAAAATTCTAAGAAGTGACAATGGTGCTGAATTTAACATGCAAGAGTTTTTTAATCAAAAGGGTATCATTCATCACAAGAGTTGTGTAGCAACCCCTCAACAAAATGGCATTGTTGAGAGGAAGCACCAGCACTTGTTAAATGTAGCCCGTGCCCTTCTTTTTCAAGCTGGTTTTCCTTTAACTTACTGGACTGAATCTATTCTTACAGCCACATATATCATTAATAGACTTCCCTCACCCATTTTACAAAATAAAACTCCCTATGAGCTTCTCTTCAATAAAAAACCCGATTATGCTCACATGAGAATTTTTGGTTCCCTGTGTTTTGCTGCCACACTTGTCCAAAATAGAAAAAAATTTGACCCTAGAGGTCGTGCATGTGCATTCCTTGGTTATCCTTTTGGTACCAAGGGTTACAAACTTTTGGATCTCAAAACTAGCACCATCTTCATTTCAAGGGATGTTATTTTTCATGAATTTACTTATCCTTTTCAAACACCTCTCTCACCTCCTCCCACAAACTCACCTACACCCATTTTTTCTCCTCCCTTAGCACCTTTATCAGATTTTCCCACTTCCAACCATTCTACTCCCATAATTTCTTCTCCTTCACACCATACCTCTCCCATTGCCTCTGCTGATTGCCTTACTCCCTCATCTTTTTCCCCTCCTTCTCCATCCATTAATCCCATTATTCCTTTGCCTGCTGCCCCTGCACTTCGCAGATCCAGTAGAACCAGAACTGCTCCACAATATCTGAAGGATTTTCACTGCCAACAAGTCAAGCTTTCCTCACCTCAGCAATCGGACTCCAAAGTAGATCCTTTAGAAAATGGTAAGTCTTCTTCTCTCTCTGATTGCTTATCTTACAAGCACTTTAATCCTTCTTTTCAAGCTTTTTCCTCATCCATTTCCATTCAAAATGAACCAACTTCATATAACCAAGCAATTAAAGATCCTGAATGGTGCAAAGCTATGGATGCTGAAATTGAAGCTTTGGAAAATAATCATACTTGGACCATCACTGATTTGCCTAAAGACAAAAAAGCAATTGGTTGTAAGTATGTCTATCGCATTAAATTCAAATCTGATGGTACTGTGGAAAGACTTAAAGCTAGACTTGTAGCTAAAGGCTACACTCAACAAGAAGGCATAGATTACACTGAAACTTTCTCACCCGTTGCAAAACTTGTAACTGTTAGATGCCTTCTTAGTGTTGCTGCCATCAAAGGATGGTATTTACATCAATTTGATGTAAATAATGCATTCCTTAATGGAACTTTACATGAAGAAATTTACATGAAGAAACCCCCGGGATACACTAAAGGTAAACCAAATCAGGTTTGCAAATTGCTTAAAAGCCTTTATGGCCTCAAGCAAGCCTCACGGCAATGGAACTCTAAACTCACTTCATCCCTCATTGCCTTCGGCTTCATCCAGTCAAGATCTGACTACAGTTTATTTACCAAGCATGAAGGGGACAGTTTTATTGCTTTGCTCATTTATGTTGATGATTTTCTGGTTGCTAGCAATTCCAATGATTCCATTGCTTCTCTAAGATTTTTTTTGAATAACGAGTTCAAAATTAAAGACCTTGGCTGTCTTCGTTACTTCTTGGGCTTGGAAATTGCTAGATCTTCCAAGGGTATACATATTTGTCAACGGAAATATGCCTTAGACATTTTGGCAGATTCGGGTATGCTTGGATGCAAACCCCTTAGACTTCCTATGGATCAACACTTCAAAATCAGCAAGTTTGAGGGCACTCCACTTCTTGATCCTAGCCAATTTCGAAGGTTAATTGGTAGATTGTTGTATCTCACAATAACCCGTCCTGATATTTGCTTTGCTGTTCAATTATTAAGTCAATTCATGGATCAACCTTCTTCCTCACACCTGACAGCAGCTTACCGAATTTTAAGATATATCAAATCTGCACCTGCTCAAGGCCTTTTACTTCCATCCTCATCTCAGCTTCAACTTACAGCTTATTGTGACTCGGATTGGGCCTCTTGCCCGGATTCTCGTCGCTCTACAACAGGATATTGTGTGTTCTTAGGACAATCGCTAATTTCTTGGAAAACTAAGAAGCAAATGGTTGTCTCAAGATCATCCGCTGAAGCTGAATATCGCTCCATGGCTGCCACCTCTTCAGAACTTACTTGGCTTCGATATCTTCTTCATGATCTTGGTATTTCTCATCCACAAGCTGCCACTCTCTATTGTGACAACCAAGCAGCTCTTCATATTGCTGCAAACCCGGTATTCCATGAGAGAACCAAGCATATCGAACTTGATTGTCACTTGATACGTGATAAAATTCAAGAAGGAAGTTTAACTACAGCTCATGTTTCATCTCACTCACAGCTGGCCGATATCTTCACCAAAGCTTTACCATCTTATCTTCTTCAAGCCCACTTATCCAAGATGGGAATAGTAAATTACTATTCTCCATCTTGCGGGGGGGTGTCAACAGATACAGGCCAAGACTAAAGCTACAAGTCGTCTCATACATTCATTTTCTGTTATTTGATTGTCGTTTGCATTAACAGTTTTTTTATTCCTCTGTACATATCTATTAGCTGGCATAGAGTGAGAGGTTTAGGTTGTTAGTTTGTTAGAGAATCATCTGTATATATGCTCGAGAGCACAGACCTGTACAAATACGAAAACTTTGACAGAAATGAAAAAGAAGTTTTTCCTCCATTAATCTGCTCTCTCTCTTTTCTTGTTCAAACTGCTTTCATTTTATTTCCTTACAGGATATGTTATTACTAACTATAGAACATAGATCAGGTAGAGAATGAACCTGTTTTTGCGCCAAGAACTGCTCAAAGTACCTTACCGCCCCTTCATGAACTTCTTCCGGAGATAATAACAGCGTTCCATCCTGAAGTCTCATGTGTGTCATTTTTAATAAAATTATTAAAAGTTAAACCCATGGAAAGAGATTATTCAAACTACTTATATTATATCTTAACACAACATAATGTCCTGCAGATAATGCCACGCTCTGAACCGAATGGATATGTTAATAAAATTTGTCTCTTCTTGTTGTCTCTTTCTTTTTTCAAATTATATATTCAGGTGCCAGCTTACGTATTTGCTCAAGTTCTTGGATCAACAATGGCAAGCGGAACCCTTCGGCTCATATTCAATGGGCACCAGAACTTTTTCGCTGGAACAGTGCCGTCGGGGACTGAACTGCAGTCTTTTGTGCTGGAATTCATAATCACATTCTACCTCATGTTCGTAATATCCGGTGTTGCCACCGACAACAGAGCTGTTAGTTCCTCACCTTTTACATTGGTCTCAGATTTCCAATAAAAGTAACCAAACTGTTAGTGTGATGAGATGATTAGTTTTCTTTCGAACTCTGACCTATTCCATCCACAATCTTTCCATATCAACTAACGTGTTTGAAAATTACGTATGAATTCTTAAAACAATTTAATTTAATATATTTTTGGTCTCTGCAGATCGGAGAGCTTGCTAGCCTTGCTGTTGGCTCCACGGTCTTACTCAACGTGATGTTTGCAGGGTAATAAATTAATCTGATCTGATTTGTTAATATATTTGTTAAATACGTTAACACTTGATTTAGGACATTATTTCCACATTGGGTATGATTATGATGAGTGATCGTCTTCGACAGGCCGATATCAGGTGCATCAATGAATCCTGCAAGAACCTTGGGGCCTGCCTTTGTGCACAATGAATACAGGGGGATATGGGTATACATTGCAGGACCGATTCTTGGAGCTGTATCTCGTGGATTGGTCTATAATTTAATCCGGTTCACGGATAAGCCCTTGCGCGAGATCACCAAGAGTGGCTCTTTCCTAAAAGCATCGAAGAGTAACAGCTCCATCTGAGAATTTTAAGGAAAGAACGACAGAGGGAAAGAACAGTACTTGTGTTACATGTTTTGGTGATTGCTAGGTGGTACTTACTAGCATTCCAGATGTTTGTGTGTTACCAAATAATATCTAAGTTCACAAATGTAAGCACTATGCTTGCTTTCCTTGTTGCAATTGGTGTCATATATATGAATATATAACTACGTATAAGATTTTGAAGAAAGAGAAAGGGATAACTGAGAGAGAGAGAGAGAGAGAGAGGAAAAGAGATTACGCTAGGAAAACCTTGGCTGCACGCATGCGTAGACGTTAATTCTCATGATATGGATAAGGTTTGTGACCAATGGTGGTGTTTCTGAAACTCGAACTTAGTTCACATGAATCCTGTTCTGTAATGCACAAGGGAAATGCATGAGCATCCGTTCAAAAAAGTTGTACAAATAACTTCGGTTACTAAAAACTCGTGGAACATGGTCCTCATCTTCAAAAGTGATGGTTATATAACAAATTCTAATAAATAATCACTTCCATTTTTAACAAATTTTAATTTATTTATTAAAGAGAAGTGCTACATATATAAAGAGAGTTTAGAAAAATAGATTCACAAATCGATGTGGTTTCATGTGATCCATTAAATCTATTTTATAATAAAAGTAATTTTATAATCTAACGTATTACATCAATTCAAATAAATTTGTAGGTTTACTTTTGTATAATCTGGCTAAAGTATTTCTCATTATTAAATCCCACCGTTTTGACTAAAATAAAGAAAGAAACTACTGGAATTAGCTATTTTTGCCCCCATCTTTTTTGTTTAGTACTTCTCTAGTTATATGTTTTTGGGGAGGGGGTGGAGATAGCCATAGGTGAAAAACAAAAACAGGCAGCAAGATCCCAGGCAAGGAGAAAGCTAGCTAAGTAAAACAATAAGGAGAAAACTAAGAACACAAAAGGGAAAGTAGGGCTTGGTTGGTAGGGTTCGTTTTGAAAAGGGCATGTCACAACCATCTATGGCTCTCGAATATGGCTTCCTCTTAATGCTATATGACCATTGGAAAGACACTAGGAACCAGAGCATGTCTGGCTGGACATTAACCTAGTTTTTTAGGATAATAAGATTGTTTTATAATCTATCCATTCAAATACTAATTATAATTTAAAAGCAATTGAGCATGAAGTTTATATAAAATTTTTATAAAAGTTGAGTTTGATTGATCTTGACCATGTAATGCCCTTTTGTACAGGACTCTTTTATAATTAGAAGAGAGATACAGTATACAAAGTCGGCTATATCTAAACAAAAAATCTGTAGAAAATCTTGAACAATCGTACTATATTATGAGCATCTTCAAACAAGGTTTATTGGCATTGATTCGATGATGTCTATGGGATGTGGTTCCTGAGACTAGGGCCAAACTGTTAGGTGTCTCCGAGTTTGGGAATCCATGGAAGCCAAGATGAGAGCTTTAGGGTTTTTTAGTTAGGAGGCTGGAAGATGGAAGTGTGCGAAGTGAAGTGGAGTTCGGGCTTTGGGGAGTTTGGGTCTTCAGGAGCTCAAAACGGCACAGCACTGGGAAGTTCTTTATGGGCAAGAAACGACGTCACCTAGCTAAGGAAGAGAAACGGCAGAGTTTTGGGCAACTTAAGGGACTGGGGTCTTGATGTAAACACACCGTTTGAAGTGTTATAAAACGGTGTAGTCTTAGTTTATCTTCAGAAGTTAATTACAAGGGATTTTTTGTATTTTCAATTACAATTTGTTAAGTATCACGCCAGAATGATGTTTTGGATTATTTTGGAGCTTTTCTCATCTGAATTAGTGTTTTTCTAAAGGAGGAAGTGGGGACCTCGAATCCCCCACTGCGTATGAACAATTGAAGTATTTTCTATCACTGTGTGTGCATCGTCTTCACTGTAATTGTCCTGATTCATTTATATTTACTGTTCATCATTGGGAATCATAACAATTGGTATCAAGTGCCGTTAATCCTACCCATTTCCACCCAGAAACAGATCCTACCGAGTATACATTCATCAATAGCCAACCCAGCAAATACCCACACAAGCACATATCCCCACCGACTATACATTCGTCATTATTCAACCCAAAAAATATCCACACAAACACATTCCACCACCATACACATACACTCAGAAACCAATCCAAACAGAACCATCCACCACCATGGCCGAAAATACAAGATCTAAATACCAACAGGAAACCTTGCAGCATCAAGTGGAGACTCACCAACAAGAAATCCTGGAGTTGAAAACAGAAGTTAATACGGTGAAGACTGATTTTCAAGAAATCAAAGATATGTTACGAACCTAGTTCAATCAACAACACAATCTTCTTTCTCCTCCTCCTCCACCTCCATACCATGACCTGGACCTTGAAATTCCAGAACCAAGAAGATTTAACCCAAGAGGGGTCAGACTCGACTTTCCTCATTTTCAAGGTGTCGAGCTAGCTACTTGGCTATTTAAGGCCAACCGTTATTTTGAGTTCCATCAAACACCACTGTCTCAAAGGTTATTGATGGCCTCTTACCATATGGAAGGGGATGCATTGGTGTGGTTCCAAAATGCCTCCGATGGGGGCTTATTCCGTGATTGGGAAGCCTTTTCCCATTCCTTACTTCTTTGCTTCGGAACCACGGCCTACAATGATTCGATGAAAGCGTTGACAAGACTGAAACATAACAGTAGTGTGGCTGCGTACATGGGCCAATTTGAGGCATTGGCCAACCGCTTGAGAGGCCTCTCAGATCGTCACAAGCTCAGCTGCTTCCTTAGTGGCTTAAGAGATGAATTTCGCATTCCAATTCGGATGCAAAATCCTGTAAATTTAAATGCAGCATGTGGGTTAGCAAAAATGCAAAAAGAGTATCTTAACAGCATTAAGAAAATCAGTAAACCTATGGGAGAGCGAACAAATTTTGTTGGGGGAGGGGGCAACTATTCCCAAGGCTCTTACTCGAGTGATCATTACAGCAAGTGGAGGAAGCCTATGGGGGGCACTAAACCAGTTTCTTCCATACAAATGGATGAGAAGCGACGTAAGGGCTTGTGTTATCATTGTGAGGAAAAATGGAATCCTCAACACACTTGCAAGAATCCTCGCATTTATTTCATACAAGTGAATGAAGAAGAGGTGGATGAAGAAGAGGAGCCACAGGGTGAGGACAAAGAGAAAAAACTGCCAATTGAAGCACTACCCAGTAGCAAGGAGGAGCTGGAAATTTCCTTAGTTGCCATAGCTGGAACTCCCACTGTGAGAACAATGCCTTTAATGGGAAGTATTCTTGGGGAGCAAGTAGTAATATTAGTGGACTAGGGGAGTTCGCATAACTTTATAGACTCATCCTTAGCGTCAAAATTGAAACTGCCAGTGGATTATTCAGTGCAATTAAAGGTTCGAGAGGCCAATGGATAAGGCCTTAGCAGTGAGGGAATCTGCAAAACAGCCCACTTGAAGGTGCAAGGTAATTTGCTAAACCTTCCTCTTCATTTATTAGACCTTGTGGGGTGTGACATCGTGCTTGGAGTCCAATGGTTAGAGACCTTAGGCAACATAACTTGGAATTTTTGAAACTCATATGATGTGGGAGGGCCGAATCATTGAGTTAAGAGGCTGAAGTTGAGTCCCTCCGTTGTGGAAGGTAGTCAACAGTTGCTTAAAGCAACTATGGCTAAGGAAAAAGGGCATTCTTTGGCAGATTGTATGTGAAGGGAAAGGGGAAGGAAATGAGTATTTACAAAGTAGAGCATGCAGAACAACATATTTCCCAGAGTTAACATGCAGAACAGAACATATTTTCAAAAGTAACAGAGCGATGGTTTTAAGACAAGTAAAACCCTTAGTGTTTTGGCATAACATAAACTGAGTATCATCATCAGATCAAAACAGAGCATCAAACAGAGCAGAGACCATGTTTCACCCTCGTGGTAGGGTTGTGCTAACCCCGGTGGCCAAACCAGGCAGAGACAGAGGTGAAATCTTTCTTTTATTATTCTCGGAGCCCCGAGTGTGCACACAGGAAAGACCACAATAAAACCACTTTGTTTCCAAAGTGGGTGCACTCAGAGACAGAGAAGTTGGTACCAACTCAAACAGAGTAGAGCATAACAGAGCAGAGCAAAGCAGAGACAGAGTCAGATTTGAAAACCAGTACATCATGCCAAAGGTTTTCAGATGTTATATCAAAATAATACAGAGTACCAAAACAGAATCAGACAGTTTACACACGCTGAACACAAAAGCCAGAACATCTTTCTAAATAAATGCACAACTTTTCATATTCTCAATATCGCTCTTTTTTCCAGATTTCAGAAAACACATGACAAAATTTAGCTCATGTCTACACAATACATGTCAGAATATATTTTTCCTTTTTCACACAGATTTCATGAATAATGCAGATAAGTGACCGAGGTTGATCTTTGTTTTCACAAGTTCCCAACACAACACAAATTATGCAAGTTTTCATAAAATCAACCTTAGTCTTATTAACTTGTATAAAACCCAGCATAGGAACCCCGCTTACCTGACTCCTGCCGCGCATTATCTATGACTTGAATACGGTCTCTATCCGTCTCATCACCTATTCATAAAAATAATATAAACTAAATATTAAAGTCCAACAACACAAAATTGGTCTTAGACAACTTAAGACCCAATTTCTAGACCATAATTCAGCAAGTTTAATCTAACTCAAACAACCAAATAACACTCTGGACAGCCCACACTTCGATCCAAAATATTCTATACCATTCTCAGTATTGTCCAATACAAGCATCAAGACCAATGCCAATTCAAATTCCAATAACTCACATTTATTCCAACAGTTCGCAGTCCCAAACAATTACTAACAATTTAACCAACACTAAACTAAGCACACTTCTTCCCATTTACAACTCCATAACAAAAAATATAAACTAATACCTCAAAAAATTAAATTGCACTCGACAAAGAAAATTAAATTCTCCTCTAAATATTCTCTCAACCACCAATCTAACCGACCCCATTACTCCTCAGACTCAGTCCAGCATAACCAACAAAATCACAGTAAATAAGAATTAGAGCAGAAATACATTTAAATCTCAAAAGTTCTTTGGGAAAAATACTTACAATGCTATAATATAATTTTTGAAAGATCACGAAGGTGCTAGAAGCGGCAACGCAGCAACAAAACAGTGCTAAATGCACTGTGGCCGTGGGTCTCAAAAACCCACTTTTGAACGAGTACAAACGAAGATCCGAGATTGATAGGGTAGGGCTTAAAGATGTTGGTGAGGCTAGTGGTGGTGGTGGTTGGCCGTGGGTGGCGGCGCAGTAGGCGGTTGAAGTGCAAAAATACCCAAAACAGAAATGTTGATGGTGGGGCTTCACCGGTGACAGATCGGAGGTGGGGTTGGGTCCATTGGGTTGCTAGAAGGTCGATGATGATGTGGTGAGAAGATGGTGGCCGGAGGTGGCGCGACGGCGGCGCAGCGGCGCAAGGAATGCCACGGCTTTGTGTGGTGCGTGGAGGCTAACGGCGGTGCGGCTGGGGCTGGAAATCGGAGGGGGAGGTCGCCGGCCGGTGGGGAGCATGATGGGGTGGGTGGTGTCACGCACGGCGGCTCGACGGCGGCGGGCTGGGTGAGGAACGGTTGCATGGCATGAGAGAGAGAGAGAGAGAGAGAGAGAGAGAGAGAGAGAGAGAGAGAGAGAGAGAGAGAGAGAGAGAGAGAGAGAGAGAGACGTCCGCGCGGGAAGCAGGGGGGAGAAAAAGAAAAAGAAAGAAAGGAAAAGAAGAAAAGAAGAAAAAGAAAAGAGAAAAGAGAAAATGTAGGAAAAGAAATGAGGTACAATTCTCAAATCTTGGGTCACAAAAAGATCCAACGCAAACGATTTTAAAACAGCAAGTAAAATAAAATAATTCAAACGTAATGATTAAAATGAAAATAAATAATTAAACCCCATAACAAGTTAATTTAATTTGAGAAGAAATTTAAACGCATAAAAATAATTAATTTAGAGAAAGCACTTCAAAAATAATTTTCACAAAATTAAAATCATAAAAATAACACAACTAAAAATCCAACAATTTTAAAACAAGAGAATAAATTTTAAATTAATAAGAAATAATCTTTCAATTAAAAAAAAATACACTAAAATACGGGGTGTTACATTTCTCACTTTAATTTTTTTTTTGTTCTTTTCTGAATCCCGACGGTTACTCCTCTTATATCTTTCCATTCAGTTTTTTTTTTCACACCTCCGAATCCCTCTCCACCTCGAGTACCACCTCCCCACGCCTTTGTAATTATTTGTTTTTCCTCCCTTTTTAAGTTCTCTCCCAACAAACTCTCTCTATCTGTTTCTCTCATACTCTCAGTTCTCTCTCAGAGTCTCTCTCGTTCACTGGAAACCTCCATGCAGACATCGTAGCCCGGGGCCATCACTCATTGTTGCGGCATCGCCAACCATCCCGCACGGCCACCATCACGCCAACCTATGGCTTTCGCAGATGGACCTGCGAGCCACTGCTCACCCTCTCAACCCTAACCCCCACGGACTTGCACCACCCAACCACTGCCTCGTACAGACCACCACCATGCAAGCCTCCCACGTTCCCTCGATTCCACCTACTTTGCCGCCACGCTTCACCGTGAAACTCAAGCCACCATCGCACGCTAAGAGGCCTCTGTTTTCACTTGCCAAAAACAGAGCATGCTTTCCTTCTAACTTTGCCTCCATGCAAGCCACCTCAACGTGCACTCAGGCCTTCATTAGCCCTTCCTGCCGCCTCAACATTGCATCGAGAACCCCACGGCAATGAAGCTCCATCACGCTCAACCAACCATCACCAACATTCGTGGGAAGCAGAAACCGAAACTGCTCTGGTTTAAGCCCTTAGAACAGAGCAACGTCACAATCTGGAGTCGTCGTAAGCCACCATCACAGCACCTTCACCCCTCTTGACTACTCCCTGTCGGCATGATCTTCATGCTCTCTCCCTCTCTCTGAACTCCACTGCTTGCCACGGAGGAGACTTCCGCGATTCTATCTTGCTAGCCCAACCCCTGCATCTTCATGTGTTCACTGCTCTCCCTCGGTGAGTGTCCTTTTCCTATTATGCCTGATCTCTCTCTTTCTCTCTCTTTCTCTCTCTCTCTCTCACGTTTTTTCTCTCACACTCTTCCTCTCTTTGTGCCCTGCCGCCACACCCAGCTGCGCCACTATCGACATCGACCCATTGCCGCTCCAATCCGTTGTCACGAGTTTCCCTCACGGTGAGCTTGGTTCCATTGCACAGTAGGGATATGTTTTATTCCCAGGAAACCTGCCCATGCATTTTATGATGTTTCCTAAAATATCCCTGTTACTTGGCAGGTTCTATTTTGGGTCTTTGTCTATCTACTATACTTATAGTATAATTTTGTGAAGACTGTATTTTAATATAAGATCGTATAAAGAGAATGATTTAAATTATATTATGTTAACCCCTGGCGTATAGCATTTGGAAAGCATGTTGAAGAAATTGTTTTCAGTATAATTATATTACTTTCAATAGTAAATAAAAAGATTTTTAATTTTATTAAATGAGTTTCCAGCTTGTTACATTATTTGAATTTGATATAAGTATATTATTAAGTTGTAAATTAGAAGTATTTTATCTATTTTTTAAACACTAAACCGATTATATGATACAACTCCTTGATGGTTTTTAAATTAGATATGATTAAGAATATTTTATGAATTACTATTGCTTAAAAAAATTATGAATTTCCTACTACTTTATATGTTGGCAGTATTAAATTATCGTGTTAATAATAGTTTATAGATATATAAGTTTTAGATATGATTAAGTTGATTTTCGAAATGAATCTAAGTTGTTTTGCCATATTTGATAAAATTATTTTATAATAAGTTAAGACTATTTTTTTTAATGATAATATATTTATTAGATTTCTGATAACTAGATAGTTATCAAAACTATTTCCATAGTATGAATTTAAGTAAACAGAGAGTTTTAGCAAGTCCTTTTAGAAGTTTAGTAACGCTTAGTGTTTTGTATAGGTGATGATTGACATTCATTCAACATGATTGTGGAAAGATTCAGAATAGTACTTAAGAAGTCTAGGTAAGCGGGGTTCATATACTAGCTTTACATAAAAGAATTGAAATGAGGTTGTCTTTGAAATAAGCATGTTTATTTTTGAAAGAAATCTGAAAACGACCTCAGATGTTTATTCTGCATATGCATAAATTCTATATCAGAGAAAGTATTTTCTGTCATGATTGGTGTAAACATGAGCCAATTTTATAAATTTTGTTTCTGAACTATGCAAAAGAGCGAATATAAAAAATTTAAAAGTTTTCTATTATGAATAAATGAAAATATTTTAATTCTGTTTATTTCAAACATGTGAAATGATCTAATCCTATTCAGTACTTTGTTTTTATATGATGTGTCATCTGAAAACCTTGGCATGAAGTTCTAATTCTATATATGAATGTGATCTGATTCTGATGATATCCGTTCTGTTTTCTGTTAAGGCCCAACCACGGGTATAATGGTGGTTTATAACCCTACCACGGGGTGAAATATGGAATACGGCCCAACCATGAGTATAATGGTGGTTTATAACCCTACCATGGGGGTGAAACATGAAATACGACCCATCCACGAGTATAATGGTGGTTTATAATCCTACCACGGGGGTGAAACATGGAATACGGCCCAACCACGGGTATAATGGTGGTTTATAACCCTACCACGGGGTGAAACATGGTATATGGCCCAGCCACGGGTATAATGGTGGTTTATAACCCTACCACGGGGGTTACATGGTATTTGTCCCGACGTGATGCTATGAGATGTTATGAATATAATGATTCAGTTTGGGTATGCCAAAAGATTTTCTTTTTGGGAAGAAGTTTTTTTGTTTTTTTGTTTTTTTTTGTTTTGTTTTGTTTTGTTTTGTTTTTTTTTTTTTTTGTTTTTTTTTTTTTCTGAAAATCTCGCTCTGATATTTTGTACCAAGTTTTGTTTATGCATTCTGAAAGTAAATATGTTGTCTCTGCATTCTGAAAGTAAATGTTTTGTTCTGCATACCGAACTTTATAAATGCTCATGTTTACATGCTAGTATATGCTCTTTGCTTATTGAGTTGTTGATAACTCACCCATTATCTCCTCAATATTTTTCAGATATTTGATGGTTCAGCTAAGGATCAAGATTATGAGGTATTAGGTGAAATGATTTAAGTATAGTGGTTTAAGCATAGGAAGTTTTTTTTTAGAGTATTGTCGATCTTTATTAAGAAATGTTATTGTGTTATGATGACTTGACATTTTGAAAAATTGGTTATAATGAGGAAATTAGATTGAATCGAATTTTCTATATGATATTGGGAATTCTATTTTTTATATTGTTGAAAGGTGAGTTTAAGTGTTAGGAAGTAACTCTCCGACCCATGCGGGACCGGGGCGTTACAATTAAAGAGAAGTGCTGCATACATAAAAGAGTATACAAAAATAAATTCACAAACTGATATGATTTTATGTGATCCGTTGATTTACTTTATAATAAAACTAATTTTATAATCTGACGTACTACGTCAAGTCACATCAGTTTGTGTGTTTAATTTTATATAATCTCTTTGTAGTTAAAGTATTTATCTTTATTTAAAATGCTACCGTTTTGAAATTAGCAACTTTTGCCCCCCATCTTTTTTGTTTAGAACTTCTGTAGTTATATTTTTTTTTTTTGGGGGGGGTGGGGGGTGGAAATAGCCATAGGTAAAAAGAGGCAGCTAGCTCCCAAGCAAGGGAAAGCTAGCTAAAGTAAAGCAATAAGGTGAAAACTAAGAACACAACAGGGAAAGCAAGGCTTGGTTGAGTAAGGTAGGGTTCTTTTGAAAAGGGCATGACACAACCATTAATGGCTCTCGAATATGGCTTCCTCTTAATGCTATATGACCATTGGAAAGACACTATGAACCAGAGCATTTCTGGCTGGACATTAACTTATTTTTTAGGAGAATAAGATTGTTTTATAATCTATCCATTCAAACACTAATTATTATTTAAAAAGCAATTGAGCCATCTTGAATTTTTACATAATTTTTATAAAAGTTGAATTTGATCCATCTTGACCCTGAAATGCCCGTTTGTATATATAGGACTCTTTTATAATTTTGAAGAGAGATACAGTATACAAAGTCTACATTAATATCTAAACAAAAAATCTGTTGAAAATCTTGATCTTTTATATTCAATAGTACTATATTATGAGGATCTTCAAACAAGGTATATTGGCATTGATTCGATGGTGTCTATGGGACGTGGTTGGTGAGAATGAGTTCACTAGGGCCAACCATACCGATAAAACAGCAGTAATTAGGGAATCAACAATCCCGCACTTCAAGGGTAGTTAGGGTAGATACTAGATCGTACTAATCTGAGCAGTCATAGGATGCAATCGTTACTGGTCAAATGTTCAAGTTGGTCAAAGTTATTTTAATGAATCACTTTTGCTTTTGCCTTAATAGGCATAGAATGCATACATATCATATGATTGTCGTTTATCACCTATGGCATGTGAGCGTAGCAACGTGAAAGATTCATGTGAAATGTGATTTTTCCATTTTTTTTAATTTAATTCCTCACAATTTTCTTTTAACAATTTTGTATTATACAAAGGCTAAATCGCATACCTTGCGCCTTCAATAATGGGCCAAAAACCAAATAAATATAAAGGTAGGGATACACTCATGTGATGCATCTTCAAATTTGTTGACTAATCAATAATCATACGCAGGTGTTGTCTTCATTTTGTGACACGTGTGTAGATAATATCAATTTTGTAATGATAGATATAGTTATGAATTGCACCGCGCACTAATTTTAAAAAATACAAACGACGTTTAGTGTTGAAAAAATATTTTTTTTTTCACTTGGCTCCCATATTTATTCATTTTTGTCAAAAAGAGTATATGACACTTGCGCACTATAATTGTAAATATCATTTTTCTTATAATTTATTTCAAATATGTATAAAAAAATGAAACAGACACATGCAAAAGGTTCATACTATACATAAAAAGAGAGAAGAAAAATAGAAAATTGGTACCTCTAATTAGTTGGGTTTTAAAATGAATCTCATTGACAAAATTGCTTCTACATGGATGCCTGTTTTGTGAAGCAACTCCTCAATGTTTCTTGTATTCTTTTTTACGTAACTCGTAAGAGTTTGCTTTGCTTCGGAACTAAGAAGCTTTCGTCATCTTTTTTATTTGGTTTAAAAGTAGGTGATGATGGATTGAGCCAAATAATGACCACAACCCAATGCAAGAGTCCTGAAGCCCATATAGGCCCAACTAATGAAAGGAGAAAATACCTTCTATTCTTCTTAAAGGAAAAAGACCACAAAAGTTTGAATACAACTACAAGATGGATGGTATAATACCACGAGTGTTAGATCTATAAAGAAATTCATTTATCTGGTTTAATGTCATATCTATTTTATAATACAAAATATTTTATTATAACGTCTTATATAAACTATTTCGTTTTATAAACTTTTATATTTTTTTATAAGATTATTTTATAAATCAAGCATTTTTCATCATAAAAAAACTTGATAACCAAAAAAAAAAAATGATCCAAACTAGTTTACCAAAGACTGTATAAATGTGTATGAGTGGCATTGGGAAAAATCCCTCGCTAATAGGACTATGCTAAGAGCTAGTTTGGGAACACATGTATTCTCAAATATTTTCATATATTTTTTCTCAAACATCACTCAAATGCAAAACACTTTTCAATTTTAAATTTTTAATTTTTTCATCTAATCATTACTTAATCATTACAATTTTCACAAACTTCCAAACAAAATACAAAAAGAAATACTATTTTTTCAGATTTCTAATTAATAATAATATTAAAAAACTATATTCAAATAATATTTTTGTTCAATTTTTTTTCTCTTTTCTCAAAACTCAATAAAATATCTTAACTCAAACTATTTTGTTACTATTCGTAAACAATTTTACCACTATTTACAGATATTTTGAAATAATACAAGTGTCCAAACTAGGCTTGTAATACCCGGGCTCTAAGCCCAGTTTCTATTGGAGCCAGCCCGATTGCACGAAGCCCGGCCCACGACTTGCCAACACTTGAAGGGAGGCTTGAATGGCGTCGTTTGGTGAGTTCCTTCCCCGTTTCTACTGCACTTTTTTTCTTCTCCACGAAATCTTCCCACTACGCTGCATTTCCGCATCTTGCTCAACCTGTTCACACAAAACTCATAACCTCTGCAGTTATTTCTACCTCTCCTCACGTTCAATAAACAAATCCCCACCTTTCAGCAGACTTTGTCCTTTGGCTCCTCTCAACTTTTTCTCTCCCTTCACCTTGCGTTCAACACCGGGTGTTGGAGCTTCAACTGTCGACTCCACTACATTATTTTTGAACTCCCGTCGGTAACTTCTTCTCTCAATCCGGCATCTCTCTTTCATTTTTATTTTTATTTTTTTCTTCTCCTTCCTTTTCTTTTGGTTTTACTCGCACAGACCCTCTCTTCCATTTGGTTGCTTAGTTTTGTTTTCACACACAACCCACTCTGTTTTGGCTTGCCGTGCACACACTCAGACCCTCAATTCTTTCTTCCTCAGGCCACTATCTCTTTCACTAGAGATTTCTGTGAATTTTTGGAAGTAGACTTTAGTGGGTTGTAGTTCGAAGCTTTCGTGACCCTGTTAGGTAAGTCTCTCCCGAAGCCTTTGGTAGTGTTTGGATATTGTGGTTGGGTTGTGAAATGTAGTAACGTTACTGATTTGAGTGTGGCGTGGATAAGATTTTGCACTACTGCAGTGACTTTTGGCAATGTGTTACCTTTGTAAATTTATATTGTGTTGGTGTATTATCTGTTGAATTGTGGTTGAGTATGATGGAAGTCTTGAAGTTAAGGAGTATGATGGTTTTGGACGGCTTTACGAGACTGTTTTGTGCTAGTAATTGGAAGTACTGTTAGTGTATTTTTTTTTTTTTGGAGATGTGTTATGGTTGGTTTGGTGTTGGTAAATGAGGCTGTATGGTTTGGGTTTTGGCTGTTGGGTGGTGATATTATTGGCTAAGGGTTTGAGGAAGGTACTGTTTGGGTTTAATTTTATGTTAGTTACTAAGTTAAGAAAGGGTTGTTTTGGTTTATTACTCAATAAATAGTAGCTTACTGGATTGGTTTATTAAATGTTGGGTTTATGTTTTGTTTAGGTGGTATCACTACTAGAGTTACGACTCAAGGTGTTGATAATACACGGAAGTCAGGTAAGCGGGATTTATATACTAGTTTTGCCTAAAAGAAATGAAATGAGGTTGACTTTGAAAGTAAGCATGTTTGTTTTGGAAAGAAAGCTAAAAACGACCTCGGATGTTTATTCTGCATGTGCATAAATTCTATATAAGAAAGAGTATTTTCTGTCATGATTGGTGTAGACAAGAGTTTATTTTCCTTACATTCTGTTTCTGAACTTTGAGAAAAAGAGCGAATATGAAAATCTAAAGATTTTGCTATGAATAAATGAAAATACCTTGATTATGTTTTTTTCGACCAGGTGAAATGATCTGAAGCTATTTAGTATTTTGTTTCGATATGATGTGTCATCTGAAAACCTTGGCATGAAGTTCTGATTCTATATTTGAATGTGATCTGATTCCGATGATATCTGTTCTGTTTTCTGTTAAAGCCCAGCCACGGGTATAATAGTGGTTTATAACCCTACCAGGGGGTGAAACATGGTATACGGCCCCGCCACGGGTATAATGGTGGTTTATAACCCTACCACGGGAGTGAAACATGGTATACGACTTAGCCACAGGTATAATGGTGGTTTATAACCCTACCACTGGAGTGAAACATGGTATACGACCCAACCACAGGTATAACCCTATCACGGGGGTTAAACATGGTATTTGTCCCGATGTGATGCTAAGAGATGATATGTTTATGATGTTTCAGTTTGGATATGCCAATGGATTTGCTTTTTGGGGAACAAGTTTGTTTTTTTTTTTTTTAATTTCGCTCTAGTGTTTTGTATCAAGTTTGTTTATGCATTTCAAGAGTAAATTTGTTGTATCTGCATTCTGAAAGTAAATATTTTATTTGCATATTGAACTTTATAAATGCTCATGTCTACATGCTAGTATATACTCTCTGCTTGCTGAGTTGTTGATAACTCACCCCTTAATTTTCATAATATTTTCAGATGACATTGATGGTTCAGCTGAGGATCAGTACTAGAGTTTGTGGACAAGATTAGCTGTGAATAGTGATTGGGTATCTCGCAGTATTAGTGCTGTTGTTGGATGTTATTCATTTATTAAGTTGATTTCAATGGATTTAGATAGTTTATGGAGACTTATGTCAATTTTATTTATTCTAGTTATTATTGAGACATGGAGAAAAATTGATATTTTATTTGGGTTGTTGGATTGAGGATTTGATATGTGAGTATGTATGGTTCATTAATTTGTAATATTTATGTTTGATTTGAAGTTTTAGAAGTATTTATTTTTGGATTTGGAAATACATTAGTATATTGGAGTTGCTTATCAGGTCATATGAGTTAACTCTCCGGACCCTCTGGGTCCGGGTGTTACAAGGCCTAAGTGTCGACTTTATTTATGTTTTAGATGAGTATGACTTTTTATCCAGTTTGATCCAAAATATCGCATCTATTGCCCATGCTTCAACTATTGCTAGTAACATAATTTACATTATTGTAATAGAAAGGTTCATTTGCCGGTTGACTTGTCGTTTGCAACAAACTTGCTAGCTAGAAACATGAAGCTTATTGATGAAAGGTCGGCGTTTCAGGTAAATGCTAATGAAGAAGCCAAAATTATGTTTAAAGTAGCTTTATTGTGCACAAATGTATGTCATTGGCCGGCCGTGTATGTATTTGGTTAATTTATGTTTAAACTAGCTTTATGGATGGATAAATGATTGTTCTGGACATAACCCCAGTGCCAAACATTAGTATTGTGAAGATTTGAGGCTTAAGGCCATGCGAGACCACCATTGATAGAGGAAAAATCCAAATTTTTGGGTTTGTCCCAATTTTAATACTTGGTTGCCTAGTGTAAATGGAGGGGCTTTCTATAGCCCCTCTCTCCCATTAGATGATTGGTATTAATAGAATCTCTCTCTCAAATGTGTGTATCTCTCTAATCTTGACATTTAAGCGGTGGAATTTGTGAGTGTTGTTCTAGTTTTCTCACGTGACACGTTCCACCATTGACGATGACAATTTCATGCGAACAACTACGATGGAGAAGTTTGTGGAACAACCTCACTATATCTACGTTTTGCCGACGAGGTAATATCGTTTTCTCGGTGTATTCTGATCTAGTTTTTCTAGCACCTAGATATACAAGAATTAGATGACATGATACATTCATAACATTAATTGACAGAAAAAGTTGTAGTTTGGGGACGATAGTTCAACGATAATATTGCAAAAGAACCAATAGTTTTAGGTGCAAATTGTAATTTTTTCTAAAAACAATGAAGCATAATGCCTAAATCCCAAACATAAGAGGAACAAACATAATGGAGTTGTAAGCTAACTTGACACTTAACTTAGCTTCTTCTACTATCTAGTACAAACTTTAATTTGACCTTATTGAGTGTCGCTGAAACATTTTTTATGTCAATTCTTTCTACAGGTGAGTCAACACAACAATCCAAAGCCAATCTCATAACTGAAGATATGCAATCTTCCATGGCAGCATGTTCTTTTTCATTTCTCAACAAATTGGCATCAACAATAGAGAGTATTGAAGTGAGCAGTGATTCATCTACCCAGTGTTTCAAGGTCATTTCTCCAATAAACATGCCATCTGTAGGCTTCTTTCTTTTGAAAGTTTCCATTAGTAGAATGCCATAACTATACACATCACCTCTTGTAGAAACAACTCCTTCTAATCCATACTCTGTTGATAACATTCTAACTCATCATATATACTTTCTTATTTTATAATAGTGAAGAAACAAATCTGAAAAAAAAAAACTACTTGTAGATCAAGACTCAATATATATATATATATATATATTGCTCTGGACTCAAAAGATATTTAATTGCATGTGAATGAGTAGAAGGATGAACATGCAATTTGAAATGGAAAAGTTTGAGAATTTACCTGGTGCCATGTACCCGAAAGTAGCAAGAGTTATGGTCTGCATCATAGAGTCCCTATCATCTAAGAGTTTGGCCATGCCAAAATCAGCAACATGTGCAACCATTTCTTCATCTAATAAGACATTACTATGTTTCAGATCACAATGAATAATCATTGTTGAATAACCATGATGAAGGTATTCTAATGCTGATGCGATATTAATCATGATATTTAGCCTTTGCAAAATATTCAGATAGTGATCTTGAGAGTGCAACCATTTCTCTAAGTTTCCATTAGGCATGTATTCCAATACAAGCGCTTTGAAGTCAATATTGCTGCAAATGGTGATGATTTTGACAAGATTTCGGTGACGAATATTTCGTAGCACCTCACACTCTGCATCAAAACTTTTGAATGCCCCTTTCACTTGCAAGTTCATAATGTTGATTGCAATATTCATCCCATCTGAAAGTGTTCCTTGATACACTGACCCAAAACTTCCTTCACCAAGTAAATTATTAGAGCTGAATCCATTCGTTGCTTGTAGAAGTTGTTGGTGAGAAATTCTTCTCCATGTAACTAGAGGGTACACGTCTGCTTGAGCAGAAGATTTTGGATTCCTCTTTTTCCATGTTTTCCAAGCAAATGCAAGGGTCACAACAAGCATTGTAAACCCAATTGCTGGCAATACATACCTCAGCATATGTGGCCATGTTGTCTTCTTTTTGCGAGGATCACCTTCTTTACATGGGGGAACTTTCAATCGAGTTGCACCACAAAGTGCATTGTTTGACATAAATGATGCAGCTGAGAAGTTTAGAGATGGTCCATTTGTGGGAATTTCTCCTTGTAGTTTATTGAATGAGAGATTTAGGTATTTGAGGTAATGGAGTTCTTCTAAGGACTTGGGAATCTCTCCAGATAAATTGTTATCGGAAAGATCCAAGAACTCCAAGCTTACCAATTCACCAAAAGATACAGGAGTTGTGCCTTGTAGTCAATTTATTGCCAAGGAGAGATTAGTCAAATCTTTGATAGTACCGATTGTTTTGGGGATATCACCTGATAGTTGATTTATTGACAAATTCAATATCCTCAAAACCTTCATTTTCTCAATCTCAGATGAAAGAGAGCCACTTAAATAATTGGATGAGAAGTCAACCTCCAAGAGATCTGTAAGCCTCCACAAGCTCAATGGAATCACATAAATTAATTGATTGAAGCCTAAGTAGAGAGCTCTTTGCGAAGTCATATTATCTATGCATCTAGGAATGTGTCCAGATAGATCATTACCAACTAAAGATAATTGAAATAAGCTCCTTAGATAACATAGTTCTGGTGGGATGGTTCCTTTTAGTCTATTACCATCAAGGCGCAAACCTTGAAGCATGGGCAAACTTCCTATTGTGGTTGGAACAAGTCCTCTCAATTCGTTGTTGGATAAGATCATAGTAGTCAAACCACTTAAATTCCCGATCTCTATTGGAATGCTACCCTTAAGTTTGCAATTATCTAAGCGAAGTGTTTGAAGAGAAAGAGAGAGGTTTCCAATGTACTTGGGAAGGAAGCAGTTCAAGTGATTTTTGCTGAAAGCTAAATCAATGAGATTTATACAATTGGACAAATAGGAGAAAATACTCAATTCTGGAGATCCAACAGTCAAATCATTGAAATGTAGTTTGAGCCACTCGAGGAATCTTAAATTTCCAAGTGATTTTGGAATTAAGCCCGAGAATGAGTTCACAGATAAGTCTAGGCGAGTGAGCTTTGAAGCATTAGAGATAGAGTTGGGAATTGTTCCGCTCAATTTATTTCCCCAAAGAACAAGTCGTTGAAGATTTGGAAGGCAGAGACCCATATTTGATGGAAGATGGCCTGATAGGTTATTTAATGACATTCCAATCTATCTTATTGTTGACATATTGAAGATCCCAAAAGGAATTGTGCCAAAAAAACCATTGACTCCAATTTCGAAATCCTCTAGATTTTGCAGATTAACAATTTGATTTGTTATTAAACCTGTCAGAATATGAATAGTCATTGGTATGTTCTATTCAAGATGATAAAGAAGATATAATGAACCTAGAATACTCATTAGCAGTAAGAAAATAGCCATGACCTCAAATATCATGCATGGGGTTGGGCTACCACATTTCAGGATGAATTCTAGCTCCTCTCCCGGTTGAAATTATAGGATGGAGGTGTCACAAATAGTTATGAATGTTTATGGGTCCTCTTGCGATTTTGTTACTAGACTTGTTCAAATCTTCTCGTTCCAATATATTTTGAACAAGTACTTTGTTCTTCAAATTGAAATTAATTGTTCAATCAGAGATGATCATAGAACATGTATACTAAATCAATAATGGTATCTTTGTAATTGACTCATATAACTATATAAGCATACCTTCAAAGTAAGATAAGAAAACATGTCAACTAAATGATCAATAGCCTTATCTATGTAAATTGTTTCAAATAAGACTAAGAATACATTCAAAGTTGTTGGAGGCAAGGTATAACTCCTTAAGCATGGTTAAGTTTCCTATTTCTCGGGGTAGTCTTCCTGTAAATTTATTATTCAATAAATATAGAATTTGCTACTGTTTGTATTTGAACAAAAAGGTTGAGTACTATATATTAATTGGAGGTTGATAACCGACTAAACATACCTTCAAAGTTGTTGCGACCAAGGTATAGCACTGTAAGCATAGCTAAATTCCCTATTTCTGGGGGTAGTCTTCCTGTAAATTTATTAGTCAATAAATATAGAATTTGCTACTGTTTGTATTTGAATGAAAAGGACAACTATATATTGGAAGTTGATAGCCCGACTCAACATACCTTCAAAGTTGTTTTCATGAAGGTATAGCTTTGTAAGCATAGTTAAATTCCCTATTTTCGGGAGCTCACCAGACAATTGATTACGATAAATAGAAAGATACTGTAGATTGGGAAGATGATCAAGCATATATGTAGATAGTCCACCATATAGAATATTCTCGCCAAGTTCAATGACTTGTAGTGAAGATATGTTGAAGAAAATGGAGGGCATCGGTCCTGAAAGCTTGTTCACTCCAAGATAAATTTTTTGCAAGGAAGATATCTTGAAGATAGAGGAAGGTATGGGGCCCGAAAGCTGATTATATCCAAGACTAATAACTTGCAATGAAGATATATATGTTAGACAGAGATGGTGGAATAATATCTATGAAATTGTTACGGTTAAGATACAATATTCTAGGTTTAGTTAGCAATCCCATTTGTGATGGAATTGCTCCATTGAATTCATTGTATCTAAAGTCCAAGAATTTCAACCGAGTAAGATGAGACAACTCAATTGGGATTGAGCCATGAAAACTATTGTTTCTGATGCTTAGGCTCACAAGAAATGAAAGGTTTCCAATATGCGGAGGAATGGTACCTACAAGGTCCATGAAAGAAAGGTTTAAGACCATGACTCGGTAATGTCTAGAACCACAGATGACACCTACCCAATTGCAAACGGAAGTATTAGTAGACCAGTTTTTTATCAAATGATTTTGGGAGTCAAAAGAAATATGAACTTTCAAGGCAAGAAGAGCAGATTGATCCGTGGTAATGTTGGGAGTTGCTGCCAAGGCAATGCTAAACCCACACACAAAATAAAGCATCATGAAACTTATTGGGGCAGCCATGTGAAGTGTATGTCGGTTTAGGCACTCAAATTGAGGATAAACAAGTGAGACTGATGTTTAAAGGAGATTGCAGCAAAAGAGGGAGGGAGGGAGAGGGTGGTTTGCGCATTGTTGTCATCATTGACTTGTGTGGTAAAATTAACGTGGAAAGACCGCCAATTCTGGAAAACTTTTTTCCAAATTTGAATTGAATATAACTAAGGTCATTGGTTGTGTCACCAATATTGCTACTTCATTTAAGATTGCGTGACTGCATGCGGGAGTTGAAGAGAAATGTATATATTCCATGCAGCATCCATTGTGATGATATCGTTCATATCTCCGAAGGAAATCTGGGAAACTTTCTCCAAACTCCAATCTGCAGGCTTGTACTCTACAACCAAGCGTCTAAAATCAAGACTGCAGAAAGCTAATGATGTGGTATTAAATGATTGTAAATTATTTATTATATTTCACTTATAAACCTATTATCTAATACCACATCATGAGATGATGAGAGAAAGATGAAAATTTAGATGATGATTGGAGAGTATTTATTATATTTCACTTATAAACCTATTATCTCAAAAATATTTTGTATTTGAATGATATTTCAAAAATAATGAAATTATAAAAAAATTTGAGAAGTTTTAAGAATTTTGTTGGTACTATCCAAATATGACATTAACTTTTCAAATTTTTTTACTTAATAATTAATTAATGAAATATTTTTAATTTTTTTTTATTTTAAAAAATAATAAAAGATGTTTAATTTAAAAAAGATAACTACATATTATCTTTTTTTTTCGAATCTTTTTAAAATATCTAAATTATAAAATTATAAAAAAAATATTGTTATGGTCATCACAGTTTGTCATGTGCTGTCCTTAAGTAGACGATGATAAAGTTGTTGATCACATGCCAGTAGGGTTTGTGACAGCTAGGAGTAATATACAAGGCATTAACTTTCTGATCATATCCATTTTATCAAACTCATCGGACATGATGCCCATTAATTAGTCATGCTTGATTTTTAGACCCTCTAGCCAATGCAAAGGTTAATTAGTCATGCTTGAAAATTTTTCATTGGAATGTCTACATTTTCTACAATGGTGCACGGCAACCTTAATGGCGAAATGGTGCACAGTCTTAATTGTTAGTTGAAAACTGCACGCTCTTGGGCAAAGAACCTATTGACCGTTGGCTTGAGCTATCAACTTCGTGTAGTATACATTTTCTAGCCCCTTAAACGGTGCACGGCAACCTTAATGTCGAACAAGCTCGGTCTTAATCGTTAGATGAAAACTGCATGTTTCCACATGTTGGTGGCACTGCTCTTGGGCAAAGAACCTATTGACCGTTGGCTTGCTTGAGCTATCAACTTCGTGTAGTGATGGCGATGGATCCTCAAGGACTCGGATTTTCTGCCATTATCATTGTTAGTGAGTGACAGTTTCCCAACATCATCTCACAAATTTTTCGACCAGTGTAAAATTTGTAAAATTATGTAACTTCAAGAATGAGAAACAAAGAACTCGAAATGTAAAAGAAAGATTGAAAACAAATTCAATGTGAATTTGTCACTTTCTGGAATTGAATGAATATTTCATTTACATCATTTCTATTTATAGACACGTATACTAACTAACTTGACTGTACAGAAGATATTTACTTGGCACTCTAACTAGTTTATCTCATTTTCATTTGGACTTAATTTCACTGTCATTTGGAAATGTCTGTTGATCTTTTCTGTTTAGCTTCTCTTGACTTCAACTCCAAAGCTTCAATTTGAGTTTGTATATTCCAACAACCTGTCCCATTAAATGAGTGCTATTTGTATTTTTCATATAACGATGAGATCAATTTCGTAGTGTTGTAGCTTTGCTGGAAGTCCTTTTAGAGAGACAACTTGAGCTGTAATCGAGTTAAGTTGAGTTGGTTTATTATTGGGTTTTATTTCATATATTCATAAATTATCTTTTAAATGAATTTGAATTTATTGTTCACGAATTGTTTACTTGATTTATTATTTGTTAGATGAAATAAATGTCATTTTTGAAATTATATATATTTTCTCCAATTTTTATTATTAACGAGTTGAGCTCGAGATATATTGAACCATTCGAGAAATTGGAAAGAGTTAGAGCTAGCTATTGCCACAACAAATATCTCCGATACAATATGTATACCACATATTTATGTTACGAAAGTATATCTCCGATCCTTCGCATGTATTGGAGCACACGCCACTCAAAGTCTAAGAGGATCTCACATATGAAGAGACACTTATAAATATTTTGGAATGGAGATATCATACATTGCACAACAAAATGATCCCAATAGTGAGGATATACTGGAATAATAATTTGGAATGTGGGGCATCTTGGGAGTGAGAGGAGGACACGAGGTGTATGGGTGTAATTGGTCCGATTATGTCTGATTTTCTACATTTTTTAGAACAGAATCGGCCTACACTGGATTTGAAAATTTAAGTACCGATACCGGACCAATTTACTACTAAAACTGGAACTTCCGATATTTCAGGTTTCAGTCTGGCCCAATCCGATTTTCTCGATTTTACTGATTATCTATATTAGTAATAATATGATGTTTACATATACTAAACTATTAATCTATTTAGATTATAGTACAAGTATATTATTTTATAATAAATAACACATACTAGTATATTATTGAATTTAACTAGAGTCTATATAAGTTCTAGACTTTTTATATAAATATATGATCAAATGTGTAAAAATGTATTTACAAAAAGAATATATATATTATAATTTATTATGCCAAATATTTATATATATTATATATAAAAAATAAGTTTATATTAATAACTTAATATTAATGTATATTGTGAGGGAGGGGCCCATCTGAGAGAGGCCTAGGCCAAGGAGGTCAAGTTATCGAACCCTAGGCCCTTAGATGAGACCTAGACGTGGGCTAAGAACTCGGGCATGTCGAGCCCATAACCGCAAACCTACCTTGGAAGGCCTTTCAGCACTGAGCCCGGATACGCCAAGGAGAGCATCTCGGAACTCGACAACCTACCGAGCCCTACCGTGCAGAACTGCGTGCCGAGCCCATAACTGCAAACTTACCCGGGAAGGCTTTTCGGCACCGAGTTCGGAGTAGGCCAACGAGAGTGTCTCAGGACTCGGCAACCTACTGAGTCCTATCGTATTATGGCTCCGTGCAGGACGCCCTACTCTACGCTAATGACTAGACGTGCCCAATCATGGCCTCATCAGACTCAAAGCACGTTGCATTCGATGCATATGTCAGAAGGTCCGGCACGCGACAACGTGCCATTAGAGTACGCAGGACAGCTCAACCAAGACTTGACACCCAACTCTGGCAGAAAGGTGGCAGTAGGTCTGACCAAGCACGGCCTAACACACCACGATCTCCCTTGGCCGCCAAAGCCACGCACTCTAGGGAATGAGTGGTAGCAGGTCTGACTCAGGTATGTTCTGACACGCCACGATCTCCCTCGACTATGGATCTCGAATCAGGTATAAATAACAACCATCCCTTCTACGGGAGGCCTCTCTCTCTCTTGACACCCTTTTACTATTCTTTTTAATCTTTTGAGCTTTTCTCGTCACTAGAGGATTATTTACTAACTTTAGCATTGGAGTGACCCCGGACTTCATCGGAGCCTTTCCTCTCTCTTTGTTGCAGGAGGCGTGAGCTTGGTCGTCGCAGCACTTCTCGTGCTGCGAAAGAAAACATCAACAGTGGCATCGTCTGCGGGATTTATTTTTCTATAAAAGCATGTACTTTGCATGCCCGCAACAATGCGGTACCAAGCTACATGAAGGGAGACCACGAGGAGGGAACAATGCAAGCAAGACTCTAGAGCATGGAGGAGACAATAAGGAAACTGACGGAGGAAACTTGGACGCTCAGCCAGGAGAATTTGGCCCTCAAGCACACCAACGAGGAGCTAGTGGGGGAGGAGAACCGAGTGGCAACGAACATGTGGACTCGCGGCAAGTCCCTACAGATGCCCCGACAGAAGAGGAGAGACACAAGATGCATCTCCAAATTCAAGAGCTTGAGGACAAATGAGCGGAAATGGCTAAGAAAATAGATACATCATCCACTGTAGACCAGCTGCTCTTCAGTACAGACCTCCCATATTATGACGCCCCGACCCCTTCGTACGGCAACACGGGAATCGTGACGTCTGGATGATGACAACACGGGCCATGCATCCCAACGATAAGTGTCAAGTGTGTGTACATGCAGAAAGTGTACAACAAAAATGCAACGGATAATTTAAGTAAGTCGACTAGGTACCATAATTGTTGAATACAAATATTCAAAATAAATTTCCTTTAAAAAAGTTATACAGTTATCCCAAAATATATTACAAAGGGCAAACATAAACGAGTGATAAAAAACAAATCTCAATACACGAGAACAACCCTAGATCACTCCTCCAACGAAACCAAAGCCTCAGATTCGTCATCCTCATCAGCAACAAAATCTGCGATACCATAAAATGGTACTGCAGGTAAGTAATAATCCAAACAACTCACGAGATAAAAAATGCAATAATGCAACCAACAAACGGATCCCAAAACCTCATTTTCCCCGAAAATCATTATTTTCCAACACACGCCAAAATTCCATTTTAGCCAAAAAATATAATCCGACATTTTCCCAGAAAATGATTCACACAAAATCCAACTATTTATCGGACACTATAGGTAGGAATCGCAAGCAGGACTATACACCATCCCTGCTTACCACCATCCTTACCGCGTGCACCGTAGGCGGGAATCACAGGCGGGACTCTACCACCATCCCAGCTTATCACCATCCCTACCGCGTGCACCGTAGGCGAGAATCACAGGCGGATCTCTACCACCATCCCTGCTTACCACCATCCCTACAGTTTCTTTCCACACAATAAGTACATATCAAAGTACTGTAGGTGGAAATCACAGGCAGGACTATAGCATCATCCCTACCGCATGCACCGTAGGCGGGAATCACAGGCGGGACTACACCACCATCCCTGCTTACCACCATCCCTACCGAGTGCACCTTAGGCGGGAATCACAGGTGGGACTCTACCACCATCCCTGGTTACCACCATCTATACAGTCTCTTTCCTTTCTCTCACATAAAAATCCAGTTTTCAAATAAACACATGAACATGATTACAATTACACGAAAACCCAATTTCTATTTACAAACATGAACATGCGTGCAAACATGCAATGCACAAGACACGCCATCAATATCCAACAACCAACAACCAACAAATCCCAATATAAACCAATCACACAAACAACTCCATCCTCCAACTCCTCGGACTCAGTCCGGCATAACCAACTAATCACAGTGAATAAATGAGTTAGCGCAAAAATACATTTACATCTCAAAAATTATTTTGGAAAATACTTACAGTGCTATAATATAATATTCGAAGGATCACGGAGGTGCAAGAGATAGCAACACAGCAACAGAACAGTACAAAATGCACTATGGCCGTGGGTCTCAAAAACCCACTTTTGAACAGGGACAAACCAAGACCCGAGATTACTAGAGAATGGCTTAGGGATGTCGGTGAAGCTAATGGTGGCGGTGGGTGGCGACGTAGAGGGCGGTTGAAGGCCAAAATGCTCAAAACAAAAATGTGGATGGTGGAGTTTCACTGGTGGCTGATTGGAGCTAGGGATAGGTGGGTTACGTTGTTGGGAGGTCAAGGAAAATGTGGTGAAAAGATGGTGGCTAGAGGTGGTGCGACAGCGGCACTAGAGCGAAGAGAAGGCTGGGACTTCAAGCCGTGCGTGGGGACAGACGACGGCACAGGAGAGGCTGGAAATGGAGGGGTGGGGTCGCCGATCGGTGGGGAGGGAAAGGAGAGGGGTGGTGTCAGTCACGGCGGCGCACGACGGTGCAGGCTGGAGGAAGAAGAAAGACGCAGGGGGAGAGAGGGAGAGAGGGGCTAGTGCGCGAGGGAGGAAATAGGGGAGGAAGGAAGAAAAAGAAGAAAAAGAGGAAAGAGAAAAAGAAAAGAGGAAAACAAAAATGGAGAGAAATAAATGAGGTCTAATTCTCACAACTTGGGTCACAAAATGATCCAATGAAAATTATTTCAAAACAATAAATTTAAATAAAATAATTTAAACACAAAGACCAAGTAAAATAAAATAATTAAATCTAACAACACAATAATTTTAAAACCCACAAACAACTAATTTAAATTAAGAGAAATTTAAATGCAAAACAATAATTAGTATTAATAAAGCATAACAAAATAATTTTCACAACTTAAAAAATCATAAAATAAACCAACGAGAAAACCAATAAATTTTAAAACAAGAGAACCAATATTTAAATTAATTAAAATAATCATTTAGTTAAAATACACAAAAATACGGGGTATCACACATATAGCGTGGGAGTCATGTAGTGCCACTTCCTGCCAAGTTCAAGGTTCCCCAGATGGAGATGTACCATGGGTCCAAAGACCTGCTGGAGCACCTGGAGACGTTCAAAGCCCACATGACCCTGCATGGTTTCCTAGAAGAAATCGCTTGCTGAGCCTTCCCACTAACACTGAAAGGGGCCGCTCGGACCTGGTTTGGGTCAATATTGTCATGAACGATAGATAGCTACGAGGAGCTCGCCCGACTCTTCATGACGTAGCTCCTGGCAAGTTGTAAGAGGAGGTGCCAAGCAACTTACCTCCTTACTGTCAAATAGCGAGACATTAAAAATCAGAAGTTGAATCTCTCACGATTCAATTTAGAGCTTATGACCACCGATGACCAAGACTAGAAGATCACATTGGCAGCCATCTTGAGGGGAATTTGGCCTCTGAATCTGTTCATTATAAAAATACCACGAAAATACTACGGTGAGGGAGTTCATGGACCGAGCAAATGGGTTCATCAACGTTGAAGATACACTCGAGACCCTGACTGCCCCACGATGGTCAGAGGTGGAACAAGCAGATCTAAAGGCGTTAGGGCAACGAGGAGGCCATGACCGAGGAGGAGGAAAGAAAGGAGCACCAGATAAGAAGAGAAGGGGGGAAGCGCCGGCTAGGCCCTAGGGGGGAGCCATGCCTACACAAGGCCTTGGAAGGGAATCAACGCTAGAGCCCCCGAAGAGAACAACCCCGAGATGTGGAAAACCACCCGTATTGCGAGTATCACATGAACAATCAACATAGCACCTGAGACTGCTATGCCCTGAAGAGAATAAAGGAGGAAGACTAGCGTAACTGGACGCACAGGTCGGAGGACCAGACAAACCAACCCTAAGGGAGGCGCCTGGGTCCCTGGCAGGGTGCGAGCCCCGAGAAGGCAGGAAGCAATGGATGAGACACATAGGAGCCCCCTGATGGAGAACATACCACTTGAGCAGATTAGCACAATCATTGGAGGATATGTTGGAGGTGGAGCCACTTTGTCGGCCCGTAAGGCACATGCTCCAAGGGTACGCTATGAGGAAGTGTTCATCGTTGAAAGGGCCGCAAGCAGGCCCCTATGGCACACTAGCGAGAGGGACGAAGAAGGCATCCTCCACCCACACAACAACGCATTGGTGGTGATGATGCAAGTGGCAAACTCTAAAACTCGACAAATCCTAGTCGACAACGACAGTTCAGCCGACATCCTGTTCTGGGAAACCTTTGTCAGGATGGTAATTAGTCTAGATCGACTACGCCTTGCTCCAGTACCATACAAGGGCTTCACGAGAAACGTCGTTCAACCAATGGAAGCCATCACTCTTTCAGTCCTGGTAGGGAAGGCGCCCACGACCGTGGCCACCATGACTGCCTTCTTAGTTGCCAAAGCCCCATCCTCATACAATGCCATACTAGGGTGCCCCACCTTAAATAGCTTGAGGGCAGTGACATCCACTTACCACCTCAAAATGAAGTTCCCCGTAGACTTGAGGGTGGCGAAGTCTGTGGCACGCAGGTCTTGCCCTGAGAATGCTACGACCGAGAATTAAGGCAGGAGGTCAAAGTAATCACGATCATTGAAAGGGCGAGAGAAGCACCCAAGTCGGATTCACCCCCCACCTTGACCGAATGGGATGAAGAAGTTCGCGATGAATAGGCCCTTCAACAAGCAGAACCCAACGAGCCTTTAGAGCTGGTTCCAATCGATCAGTAGAGACTAGAACGAAAGGTCCAGGTCGGGACTTGGTTGGACCCGGGAATGAGAGGGGCACTGATATCTCTCCTCATCGAACACCGAGACGTGTTCGCCTGGAGCCATGAGCATATGCCCGGGATTGACAAATCCATCATTGAGCACTAGCTCTGAGTTGATCCAGCAACTCGAAAAGTCAAGAAAAAATAGCATAGCTTCAGCATTCAGAAGTATAGGGTGATAGCAGAGGAGGTAGACTACCTCCTGGTGGCATGATTCATCTGGGAGGTCCATTACCCTGAATGGCTATCTAATGTTGTCTTGGTGAAGAAGGTCAATGGGAAGTGGCGGATGTGTGTCGACTTCATCGACCTGAATAAAGCCTACCCGAAAGATAGCTTCCCCTTACCACGTATCAACCTGATCGTGGACTCGACGACATGACATCCCTTCCTTAGCTTTATAGATGTCTACTCTAGGTATAACCAGATCAGGATGAACCCGAATGACGAAGAGAAGACAACATTCATAATGGACCAAGGCCTCTACTTCTACAAAGCAACTCCGTTCGGCCTCAAGCATGTGGGGGCCACCTACCAATGGCTAGTCAACCAAATGTTCAAGCAACAGATCGGCCGAAATATGAAAGTATATGTAGATGACCTGTTGGTGAATAACAAAGAGCCCGAACAGCATTTGCCAGATCGCCAGGAAGCATTCTCCATCCTCCCACAATATTGGATGAAGCTTAACTCGCTGAAGTGCACGTTTGGAGTGGAGGCAGGTATGTTCCTGGGGTTCATTCTCTTCGAGATAGGGATTGAGGTGAACCCCGAAAAAGTGGAAGTCGTGATAGGAATGCCTTCCCCCCATAACCTTTGTGAAGTCCAGAAGCTATTCGGACGAGTAGTAGCCCTGAACCACTTCACCTCTCGATCAACCAACCGGTGCCTACCCTTCTTCAAATTCTTAAGGAAGGCCTAGGAGTGGGATGAGACCTGTGAAAAAGCTTTCACCGATTTGAAGTTGTACCTGAACCACCCCCCATTGCTAAGCCAAACAAGACCTGGGGAGACCTTGATTGTGTACCTAGCAGTGTCCTCTCATGCCGTATCAGTCGTACTTGTCTGAGAAAGGGAAGAAGGGTAGCGGCCCGTCTACTACATGAGCCGGGCCTTCCGTAGAGTAGAGGCAAGGTACCTCGGGATAAAAATGTTGGTATTCGCCCTAATCATTGTGGCCAGAAGATTATGGCCGTATTTCTAGGCCCACCCAATGAAAGTGCTCACCAATCTCCCTCTTAAGAAAGTGTTGTAAAAGCCAGACACCTCGGGATAGCTCGACAAATGGGCGATCGAGCTTAGCGAATTCGATATGGAGTACCTACCCCTAGCCGCGATCAAAGGATAAGTGTTGGCAAATTTCGTTGCTGAGTTCACCAGCTCCTCAGAGGAAGTCCCGAGTGCACCCCAAGGGAAGCCCTGGCAGATCTTCGTAGATGGCTCATCTTGCTGGGCTGGTGGGGGAGCAAGAGTGGACATTATCACCGAGCAGAGAGAGGAGCTCAACTATGCAGTCAAGCTGGACTTCAAAGCGACCAACAATGAAGTTGAGTATGAAGCGCTCTTAGCTAGAATGGCAGTCGCACAGTTACAAGGAGCTGAAGAAATGGAAGTGAGGGCTAATTCCCAAGTTGTAGTTAGCCAAGTACAGGGGCAATTCGCTACGAAAGGAGAAAGGCTGAAGAAGTATCTCCAACTAGTCTACAATGAGCGTGACCGCAACCGCAACCGCTTCCGCTACTTCAACATTCAATAGGTGCAAAGAGAAGAAAATTAGAAGGCAGAATGTCTAGCGAGGGCTGCATTGGGGCAGGAAGAACTTCCCCTCCCAAAACACATCGTGGTCAGAATGATCGATGCCCCATCCATCGGGGAGGAAGTGTCTGTTACGATCTCAGCACCTTCTGGATGGGCAATGGGCATCTAGAAATTCCTGCAGGAAGGGCAGTTGCCCAGTGACCTAGAAGAAGCACGAAATGTCAGGAAGAGGGCAACCCAATTCCCCCTGCTGGAAGGAGATCTGTACAAAAAATGTTTCTCTGAGCCACTTCTCAAGTACCTCTCACTGGATGAAGCCCAATATGTGCAAGCAAAGATTCATGAAGCAATTTGTGAAAGCCACTTGTGAGGGAGAGCATTTGCAGCAAGAGTAACTTGGGCTGGATATGATTAGCCTCGTTCCCTTAAAGATATAGAAGACTTTGCCAAGAAATGTCCAAAATGCCAGGAACACGGATCGATTCTACATGGCCCGGCAGGGGAGCTAATATCAATCACGCCCCCGTGGCCTTTCGCCCAATGGGGTCTGGACCTAATTGGCCCGTTGTCGCCTGCAAGAGGAGGAGCCAAGTTTGTCATTGTTGCAGTTGACTACTTCACAAAATTGGTCGAAGTGGAGGCTCTCACAAGCATCATGTCCCGAACCATCACAAAATTTCTATGGAAGTCAGTAGTATGCCGATTCGGCATACCTCAAAGTTTCATATCGGATAAAGGAAGATAGTTCGACTACACATTACCTGGAATGGTGCACAGAGTTCAAAATTAAGGTGAAGTACTCCTTGCCAGGACACCCTCAAGCCAACAGACAGGCTGAAACAACCAATAAAACCCACATCTCCACCCTTAAGAAAAAGATCGGGGCACACAAAGGAGCATGGCCGAAGAGCTCCCAAGCGTATTATGGGCATACCAGACCACTGTCCGAACCCCCACTAGAGAGACACCCTTCGCCCTCACCTATGGAAGCGAAGTGATAATTCTTGTGGAAGTCGAAATGCCTACATTTCATGTCCAACACTTCAACCCGGACACCAACAATGAAAGGCTAGTCGAGAGCTTGGATGCCGTAGAGGAGAGAAGAGAAGAAGCAGTGGTGAGAATGACAAGTAACAAGCAAAAGGCAGAACAATACTTCAACAAACGAGTCAGGCCGCACTCCTTCAAGGTAGGCAACCTGGTGCTACGACAGACTAGAATAACTATCCCGAAAGAAGGAAAGCTGGGACCTCGATGGGAAAGCTAGTACGTAGTAACTGCAAGCAATTGATCTGGCTCCTATCGCTTAAAAATTAGCTAGGGACACGAATGAATGAGAATGCCTGGATGTTCACCTCAAATCTCTTATTTTCTAAAAACTAAATGAGTCCTTACACTCGTTGTGGGGTAAGGTCCCAAGTCCTCGGACATGGAACCAACCTTCCGTCCAACTAAGCCAAGTCCTTACACTCGCAAGAAGACGGGTCGCTTGACCCGCTGAGGGGTAAGGTCCCAAGTGCCCGGATTGGGTACCGACCCCCTGTCCAATTAAGCTGAGTCCTCACACTCACAAGATGACGGGTCCCTTGACCCACTCACAAGAAGACGAGTCTCTTGACTCGCTAAGCCAAGTCCTTACACCCGTTAAGAAGACGGGTCTCTGAACCCACTATGGGGTAAGGTCCCAAATCCCCAGATTGGGTACCTACTCCCCGTTTAACTAAGTCGAGTCCTCACACTCACAAGAAGACGGGTCCCTTGATTTGCTAAGCCGAGTCCTTACACTCACAAGAAGACGGGTCCCTTGACTCGCTAAGCTGAGTCCTTACACTAGCAAGAAGACAGGTTCTTGGACTCGCTGCGGGGTAAGGTCCCAAGTTCCCGGACTGTGTACCTACCCCCCATCTAACTAAGCCTAGTCCTTACACTCGCAAGAAGATGAGTCCCTCGACTCGTTGCGAGGTAAGATCCCAAGTCTCCGGACTAGGTATTGACCCCCCGTCCAACTAAGCCAAGTCCTTACACACACCAGAGGATGGGTAACTTGACCCGCCGCAGAGTAAGGGACTTGGGTCCTCACACCAACACTTCGCAACAAAAGAATGGAAAGGTAAATGGCGGGTGCAAATAGTTAGAAGAAGCACGTTACAAAAGAAGATACAACTCCATTTCATTTCATTTGAGATACAACTTTTACAAAAGGAGAAGCATAGATGATGCTGTACAGAAGTGCTACACAAAACCTTAAGCCGGAAACCTCCATGTCACTAGCAAGGAGATTGAGATTCTTCTGGATCCCCCTGCGAGAGAGCTCACCAATGCATTCCTTACCCTTTCGCAGTTGCTCCCTTAGATGCTGAGCTTCCTGGGTAAGTTTGAAGTGCCCGGAGCATTTTCAAAGGCCGTGAATGGCTCAAATGTGTTGGGTATGCGAGGAGGGGCACACAAAAAAGCTGAAAAAGTGCGCCTGGAGGTCACACTTGTCTAGTTCTTCCTCCGAAGGTAGCAAGGGGTCGGGGAGGGATGCAAAAGGAGCAGGCTAGGGACACGTCGTAGTAAAAGGCCTGGCGGATGAATGTGAACTGCCTGAAAATGAGGTTGTTCCCCACCACGGAGGAACCAGAATTCCTGGGCACGGGGGTTCCATACCCTGGGAAGCCCCGACACGGCTTCCCGATTCCTTGGCATGACTGTGGGAACAAGAAGAACCCCCGGCCTCACTGCTTTGCCTCTCCTAGGGTGAATCGTGATGTACATTCGATCGTTTTATCCAACTATTGGAGGAACTTGAGGATCACTTCTGTGCCCGGGGAGAGAGGATACCATTGAAGAAATTTCTCCTGATGGCATATGAGTGATCTGGTGTGGACAGGTAATTGCGGATATTCTCATATGAGAGGACTAGATAGGTCTGCAACTCGTCAAGATGGGCCCGCACCTAAGCTGTCACAAACTCCAAGTGAGCCTCTTCCCTCCAACTGAGGGTGAGTTCCAGGCTCTTCGCGGAAGAGGGGAATCCCCAACACACCTGAATGGGATACTCCTTGTGGGTGGCCTACCCCTCGAGGAACTCCCAGTCCAAGCCCGACACGAAAAAAAATTTCGGGTCCACTCCTTTATGCTTGAGTGATGCTGCTCGAGCGAGGCAATCTTCCAACTAGGAGATCGAGCTTGGAAACTACTGATCCTTCTCGGCTGGTAGTTGAGGCGATATATGTACAAGAACTCCCGAGTCGTCTGATCGGGGTATTCCTAGGGGGTCTGGCTTAGTACTATCCGGAAGATGATACAGCTAGATATCAGGAGCCGCCACGCATTAGGATGGAGCTGTGCCAGAGTCAGCCCAATATAATTTAGAACCTCATGAACCGGATGGCAGAACGGGAGGCGGAGACCATTGGTGAACATTAACTAGAAAAGAGCCACCCTCATCGCCATGCAGTTAGGATTCACCGCATGCTTGCTCCCCCGAGGAATCTCCAGAACAATGGAAGGAGGAATTCTGTAGATGGAGGAAACCCACCATTTCCCCCTGAAAAACGGAGGAACGAGATCAGCCTTTGGTGCCACAACAGTGGTAGGAACACGGTGGATGGAGAAGGAGGAAAAAGGTTCGCAGTGAGGAAGGGAATAGAGGGGGGTGGTAAACGCGATGACTTGGAACACGGTGGCTACAGAAAAAAGAAAAAATAAAAATGGAGAAAAAAGCGATGGCTTGGAACACGGCGGTCGAAGAAAGAAATGGGAGAAAAATGCAACAGCTGGAGAGAGAATGGGAGAAATGATAGGAACACGATGGACCGACGAAGGAGGAATTGGGTGAAGAAAGAAAGGGAAGTGGGCTTTATATAGTGAAGGAAGGATGGAGATGCACAGGAAACAAAGCGATCCTGACAGCGGCAACGTCAACAAGCGCCATGCAACATATGTCATCTAAAGTGATGGCAGGAATGGCAGTCGTCGTGTCAAGAGAGTGTGGGGCAAGAGCCAATGAGATCCCAGGACACAAAGGAAAGGGCAGTCGACACGTCCAATCAATCATTGGGAGACCAGATGACCTCGAGAGAGGAAGAGGTGCCCATCGAAGGGGTGGATGACCTCGAGAACTTGAAGTGACAGAAGCCAAATGGGCGGCACCATAATTAAAGGTGTGATAAATTCCGACCACATGCCTGTGATAGGAATTCATGGGGTACTGTTTGAGAGGGGTCCATCCTAGAGAGGCCCTGGCCCAAGGAGGTCAAGTTACGGAACTCCAAGCCCTTAGAGGAGACCTTGTCGTGTGCTAAGAGCCCAGGCCAGAGGGCTGCGTGCCTAGCCCATAACTGAAAACCTACACAAGAAGGCCTTTTTGGCACCGAGCTTGGATATGTCAAAGAGAGCGTCTCAGAACTCGGTAACCTATTAACATAACTGCAAGACTACGTGGGAAGGCCTTTCGGCACTGAGCTCAGAGTAGGCCAATGAGAGTGTCTTGAGACTCGACAACCTACCGAGTCCTACCGTATGGCATTGTGCATGATGCCCTACTCTATGCTAACGACTGGACATCCCCCATCATGACCTCATTAGACTCAGGCACTAGAGTACGCAGGACGGCTCGACCATGACCTGACACCCAACCTTAGCAGAAAGGTGGCAGCATGTCTGACCAAGCACAACTGGACACTCCATGATCTCCCTCGACCGCCAAAGCCATGGACTAACGCTCTGTTGCAACAAGGAGTGAGTGGTAACAGGTCTGACACAAGTACGACCTAACACGCCACGATCTCCCTCGGCTGTGGATCCTGAATCAGGTATAAATAACAGTCATCGCTTCTACGAGAAGCCTCTCTCTCTTTGAAACCCTTTTATTATTCTTTCTAATCTTATGAATTTTTCTTGCCACTAGAGGATTATTTACTTACTTTGGAATCGGAGTGACCCCGAACGTTACCGGAGCCTTTCCTTCCTCTTAGTTGCAGGTGGCATGAGCTTCGTCGTCGCAATACTTCTCGGGCTACAAAACACAACATCAACATTTATGTTTAAGATTAAAATTTTATGTTATATCAATTTTATAGTATAAAATTAAAATTTATATATTATTTCAAATGTTATATTAAAAATTATAAAATTAATTTTATATTATATCACACATTATATTAATTTTATATTATAAGATTAATAGATTTGAATGATAAGGTTAGAATTTCATGTTATATTAATTAGCAATTTAGCGTATAATATGTAATGTAATATAAAAAATTATAAATATATATACCTGTCCGATTCGGTTTAAACTAGTTTTCAAAATATGAAAATCGGTACCACACCGGACGACTTATAGACCGAACCGAACCCAGGTCTGGGTTGGTTCAATCGGTTTTCGTATTTGTTTTTACCCCCAATGAGGAGCAAATACCCTTCACTCTTCGATAAAGATAAGAACAAATTTGGAGGACAGAGTTTTATAAGAATGAGAGATTGTAACACCTTAAACCTTCAAGTTTCTAAATTAGGAAAGGTAGGGTCACACTAGAACTATGATTTTTCTATTTTTAGAACGTAAAATTTTGATTTAGCTCAAGAATTGAGCCCATGCCCACTAGGCCGAGCTGATGCAGCACGAAAGCTACAAGGATGAATACAAATGGAATTAGTGGATTTTGATGAGAGAACAAATGAAGGAAAACAAAGATAGATAACCTAGGATGTCGCTCAACACTTTCAAAATTGGATGTTGCCCACACAACTTCCAAACACTCACACAAAGATAGATAACCTAGGATGTCACTTAACATTTTCATACACTTGATGGAAGAAGGGGACGAACTCAACTTCAAATGCAAAATTTGCAAGAGAGTTTTAAACTCAAAATTATCTATTTATTTTTATCATTTCCTTGTGTTTAAATAGAAAGTATATGATTACTGATAGGAGACATTATTTAAGGCCAAATACAACTTTCCAATGTATTAGTAATTACTTTAAACAACTTTCAACAGTTATGAATATTAAGTGCTTAATTATTTCCTATGTCTAACACACCATACAAGACACATAAATGCTTAAATTCAAAATTTAAAATAGATAACTACCCACTATAGATTCTGTCAAGCATACATGCGATATGCCACCTCAGCTGTCAGGTCAAGTCGCCATGTCATTGTGCCACATCAACGTATGTGCTACTACATTTTTCCTCGCTTACTCAAGAGAACCTGCCCTCAAGTTCCAAGCCAATTCTTCCCTTAGTTGTTTGCTAATCTTCTTGCAAGGAATGAAGTGTGCTATCTTTGAAAAGCGATGTACAACAACAAAAGTACACCAGTATTTTGGATTGGTATTGGTTGGTATAAACCAGTGTTTTGGACTCCTCCATTGACTCTTTGACAAACTAGATATCTTTGGTCGTATTTAGCTACATCATTCTTCATGGTTGGCAAAAAATGTCATTGCTTGATAAGAGCTTCTATTTTATCTCTTCCGAAGTGTCTATCTAAGCCTCCAACATGTAGCTCCTCAATAACAAACATCCTCAATGATCATTTAGGAATGCAAAGCTGGTTGGTTTCCTTTGAAAAGGTAGCCATTGATCACTTATTCTTTTCATTATTCAACTCTTACAAGATTTTTGAAAAGAAAACATCCAAGGCATAATGATCAGGCAATAACTCAAAACCAGTGACTTCAAAAGAAAGAGTAGTGAGCAAAGTGTGGCTCAATGCATAAGTCACTGTGTTAGAACTTACTGGTTTGTGTTGTAAGATAAAGTGGAACTTATCCAAGTATGAAACCCATCCTGGATGTCTTGAATTTAACTTCTTTTGCCCCTTTAAAAATCTCAAAGCCTTATGGTCGGAGTAGAGGATGAATTCGACTCCAAACAAATACTGCTTCCAAGCTGAAGTGCTTGCACAATGGCATACAACTCATTGTTATAAGTTGACTACTTCTGTCTTGTATCATTGAGTTTCTCATTAAAATACGCCACTGTCCTCTTCTCTTGCATTAACACAACTCCAATGCTAACATCTAAAGCATCACATTGAAGCCTCAACTAGCTTGGACTTGAGTAACTCAAAACTTATTGCAACCTCTTTTGTCCAATGGAACTCCTTTTTCACCACTTCCATCATTGGAGCAATTATGGTGCTAAAATTGCATATGAACCTCCTATAAAAAGAGGCTAAGCCATTGAGGCTGGGGATAGGCCGCTCAAGAGTAGCCTTCACCTTCATCCATATGCATCCCATCTATACTCTCAACATATCTTATGTAAACAACTCATGAATGTGCACTTCTTAAGATTCACAAACAGTTGATTCTCTTGGAGGACCTTGAATACATTGGTTGAGTGCTTCAAATATTGATCTTGGCTTTTGATATAAATTAGTATATCATCGATTTATTCTTCCAACTATTTACCCATTAAGTTTCTCAACACTTTACAATGTGGTACGATGACATGGTGACCTGACCTGGCAAGTTATCTATCTTTGTTTTGCTTCATTTGTTCTCATCAAAATCCACTAAATCCATTTATATTCATCCTTGTAGATTTTGGGCTGCATCAAGTCGAACACCTTAGGATGTCCAAGACCCCAAGCCTATTTAGATTCCCCACTAAGTCATAACACTAGAAGCTCATCCCACTTGGACTTACACCCCACAAAACCCTACCTTAACTCCCAAGATTTGTGTCACACCCTTGCACTCACTACAAGTCACTCATTTGGCCTCCACAACCTAGCCTTTCCTTTCCATGTGCCACCCCACTGCCATAGGCAATTTTTCTTACTTTTCCCTCACACCCACTCACAACATGCCATTAGTTGACCACTACATTCATGAGCACTCACATATATGCTGAGCACAATACCATCCACCACCAACACCACCGTCATGGCACCATGACCCTCAACCACAAATCCATTGTATGTTCCAGCCACTGAGTTCGATGGAGTAGCTTCTTTAAACATAATCTTATAGTAAACTGTAAAGTTTCTTTTTCCAAAAGTATATCTATGCTGTAAATGTTTTTACAAAGGTAAATATATATTTATGAGCTCTTCATTGTTATCCATTTTTATGAACTCTATGTATGATCAAGATGTTTTATGATTTAGGATTGCATGACTGATGTGACTAAGTATTATATTATACGACTGTTTATTTTAAAGGATGAAAGATAAGGCAATGATAATGTAAAGAAAATAAAATGAATGGTATGGCTGCATGTGTTTGATGAGGTTAATGAAATGGCCATATGAGGTTGAGGATGGTAACATGAGGTTGGGTTGAATGGAAACGCTGGCATGCATAATTGGAGGTGCACCTAATGATTACCCATTCTTAAGTTCGGTTCAATTCCGCTAGCTACGGCTAAATCCATTGATAGCAAAAGAGGCCAACCCTAACACATGGGGTTAACAGTGTGTAAACGACCATTGAAGATAAGATTAAGGTAACAAATGATTTATGATTGAGGTTAAATAAATGCTCATGCTTCTATGGTTGAGGTAAGAGAATACTTCTTAAGGCTTTAAGATTAAGGTTTAAGGATGCTTAAAGGTAATTTTTCTTAAGAATGTTGAAGTTAAATGAAAACCTTGTGTTTATAATTATGGTTACTATATGATGTGGTTCTTGTTGAGTATTCGATTTATATTATTTGTTTTTAAATATTTTCCCATCCCAAGTGAGGACGACTCGAGGTTGATGTCCAGGAGGGTGACATTGACAATGAGACTTAGTCTTTGAGAGAGAGGATTTAGATTTTTCTTTACATTTAAATGATTTATGCTTTTACAATGCATAGCACATGTTCGACCATTATATTTTAAATGGGCTAGTGAACAAGTGTTTGGATTAAGTGATTTCTTTTTCTAGATTATCATGCGAAAGTTTTATTTATGGGATTTCATGCTACAAACATTATAAGGTACATGCATGCTGATTTAATAATCCCCAGCCTTCTTATCATGTGACGGTTGAAACATATTGTACTATACAAGATTCCAACCTTTATACCATAAGATTCAAGCTTATATGCCAGTCCCACATGAATGCATTAGCCTCAATATACATGTAATATCTGAAACTCAGATTGTGTGCCTGTCATATTTCCTTCAATATTTCAAAACTTGTGTTTAGGCAATAAAACCTTGTTTGGTTATACAGATGAGATGAAAGTTGAAAATTAAATAAAATAACTTTAGAATATAATTTCTTAATATTATTCTTGTTTTGAAACTTGAAAATATTGAATTGTTCATTATATTTCGTTTGAAAATTTGAGAAAGTTGTAATGATTGAATTAAATGGTTTGTGTAAACAAAGCAAGCGATAGATCCATGCTTAGAAGTTTTCCTTACGCACATGGATGCCTTAAACCTTGCTTTACAGGCTATGGCCATAACATGCATGGTCATTTTTCAAGATTTTGCTTGCTATCAAAATTTACATAATGCTTTCTTGCTTTAAAGCATTAAACACAAAATAAATGGCTAAATGTTAGGAAAAGGCTAGTGAGATACTTGGAATGTTAGAAGGGCTTCTCTCCAAGCTTCCACCAGTCGAGATATAAAGATTGTTTTTGGCAGGTGCGAAAATTGAAGAAAGTGCAGTCAAAATATGGGAAGGGGATGGTCGGCCAAGACGAGAGAGAAGAAATAGTGAGAGCGTTAAGAGTGTAAATGGGATTGAATGGGTTTATAGGGCTGGGTGGATTCCACTATGCATATAGTGAAATTTGCTATCTAGATGGCAGCAACTGCAGCTAGGGGTGGGTATGCAGGCCCGTGTCCTTATAATTTCTGTTTAACCCTTCACATGAACCATTGAGAAACTAATCCCTCCCCACACCCCACCCTCGCGCGCGCGGGACTGCGGGGTGTATTTTTAACGAACGGCACCAGTACCAAAACTACATGTAAAATTGGGATTCAAATGCGGTCATGGATTAAAGGGCTTTCTAAAGGGCCCATCTTTGCGATCTTTTGCAGCTTCTGTTAAAGCAAGGAACCTCTTGAACCCTGTTGTAGCAGCACCTCTTCCAAGTGCAGCTGCTCTGGTTAACACATCCTCTCGGGAAGCAACTAGTCCAATTGAAGCCGGACTTGGTATCACAGGAGCTGCCGCCGGGACTACTGATGGCATGATAGAGGGTTGTGTGATCCCTGGTCCATGTTTGTTGAAGTCATCTAGTACACTTTGCCGATCAGCTTTTTTTAGACCCTGCACATGGAAAACACAGTATTAGCCAACAAGAAAAACACCTTTAATTCCATCATATTTTTGCCAACATTTAACAGTTTAATATAACTCCACCATCACGTAATTCATGTAATTCATATGATGCCAAGATTCATTATCCATGATTAACTTGCTCAATTCTTCAGAAGACAAGTAGGAATAATGGACAAACCCAAGACACAATTCTGTTGGGCAACTATAAGGAACGTTTCAAAGGCACCCCTTCTCTGAAGTGGCAATGCTAGATGTCTTGTGGTTAGTTAGAGCTAAAAAGAAGACCGACATACGAAAATTTATCAGACATCGTATCCAAGGTGCCTATCCAGCATCATTAGCAGATAATGTGGCTCCCAATTTCAAGTGTTGAAAACAGGTTTGCATAACGACTTTCATTTATCTTAGACTCCATGCTTCAGAAAACCTCAACATTTTCACCAGTCCATTAGTAGATTTATCGAGTCACATCTCACAGTCTTGATCTATATCCATCCAATGTTTTTGAGCTTGACAATGAACCGATCATGCAGTAACTAGTATGACTAAACCCTATATCAAACAGCAAGAATAGACCAAAACCTTAAGCTCAAAAATTCGCTGAAACTCCATTGGTGTGCCCTCTGGTAGCAATGCTCGATATGTATCCGCCACTGAATCAAATGTGGACAGTATAACCTGAATAATAAATACATGTAAACTTGAGTAAGACTTTTTTAGTATAGTCATGATAAGAAAATAAAACCAAACTTAGCAAAATGTAGACAAAATATGATCATAAACCTTCAAAAGTGCTTCAGCTTTGCTCATTTCACGGCTCACAAATTTTGAATAGCTAGCAGCACCAGTTGTCTGTTTCAGAAAGGAAGAAAATGATATGTCAAAGAGGTTTGTTTTATGCAATCAGAGACCACTATATGCCCCTACAAATAATCATGTCAAAATCATGGGAAATTCATTCAATAGTGTGATGCTAATATAGCAAATGAAGCTTATTGCTTCAAAGAAAGGTTCTCTACCTTACTGCACTCTGCATGAGTAAAAAAATAAAATAAAATCAAATCAAATAAAGTAAGAGAAAAAAGTAAAAAAACTAGACATAATGTTGCATAATCTAATATGACAACGTACGTAGAAGAAGAGAAACTCTACTTGCACCCGTGGTTGGGAAACCCCGCTTACCCATCCCTCCACATGGGCAATAATGAAACAGAGCGTTGTTGAGACTCCCGAAACACGAAAGATCAAACTTGACTTCCCCAGCAGAAAAAACACCCCCACCGCACCGAACAGAGCAAGCTGAAGCAGTAGGAGACCATAATAAATAAAGAGAAAAGATATTTTTAATTCTAAATTGTGTAACCGCCGCATAATCGTTTTGAAAAAAGTGAATAAAGCATGAGACATACCTAAAAAAAATTAATTTTTTAATAATAGATCTCACTCTTTTTCAAATTGATTATGCGACGTACGCACTTCATAGTTACATGTAAAATTTCTTAAATGCACAATTAACTCACCATAACAGGTATCATTTTCGCACATTTAGCAAGTGTATGGACAGGAAAGCTGAAATTTTTGAGGGCCTGTAACAAGCATTTCTATATCGAGTATTCAGAAAAGTAGCAAAAAGGAAACATAGAAAACAAGCAGATTATTTTTACCTACTGAGTGAGTAATAATGCAAAGAAATGTGAATAACCATTGGAAAATCTGATTGATTCAGGACACATTGGGAGAAAAGCCAACTGAGAATAACCAGGCCCACCTGTGTCTTCAGAAGAGCTAATAAATCCAGATGCGATCTCAAATCTGGAAAACTTTTTTCCAAACTCCAATCTGCAGACTTGTACTCTACAACCAAGCGTCTAAAATCAAGACTGCAGACAGCTAATGATGTTTTTGACAAAATTGCTTGAAAAAAGTGCACACTTTAATTCAATTAATTTCGGCATTAAACTTCCAAATTCCGAGTCTTGCAGCACGCGTCGCCCTATCTAATTAAGCGTATGCCAAACCCAGTTGCTCTAATAACAGAAATGAAATTCTAATTTTCTTCTCTGTTTTTTGTTCCTCTGTACTTTGTGCCCTGTTCTTTATCTTCTCTTTCAGTTCTTGAGATGATGATCCTCTAAACTTTTCTTTTCTTTTCTTTTTTTAATTCAGGATCTCTGCTCGTCTTTCATTCAGGGAGGCAGTCAGGGAACATAGATTACTATCATGGATAAAAGTTTTATATATGAATTGCTGCTGAAATCTGGAAAGATTTGTAAGAAGTAATAAATCTGTAAATCAGTTTAAGAGCTTTTGAGTTGAGCTGTTTAGATTTCTTTAACTCGAAAAGTTTCTAAAGGTCAAAATGAACAGATTATATCTATTATATCTTAGTGTAGTCAATTGTTTTCTTTTTCTTTTTTAAAATCTTAATTTTGAAAATAAATATGAATTTCTCATTTGAAGAGAGAAAATCATACTTTATTATTCATGATCTGTTATTGCCAACATAACATGGGTGAAAGTGAAACAACTTGAATGCTTGTAGTTCCCTATCTGTATTGACAAACCAATATACATCATATTCAAAAGACTTCAGTGCTCTTATATTTGTAGACTTCTATTTGTGTGTATTTTAACAAGTCTCATGAGAGGAATCCCAAGACTTCTACATTATTTGGGCAGCCTCAAAAGACCCAAGATTTGTAAGCAAGGTTGTAGCTCATGAACTTGACTTGATTTTTGTCTTTTAAAATTTCTCTTAACTCTATGTATTTATAATAACTATATTATTTATATTAATTCAAAGTTGTTTTGCCAAAGTTTTGTATATAGAGTTAAGAGATTTTGTGTGTATTAACGCGCCTTTATTCGTAAAAGTTCAAGGACTTGGAAGCTTACAAGTTTTCCACTTATGTTAGTCTCAGACTTGGGATGGACATTGCTAGATGTTGGGCTCTAGTGGATCTATCTGGGTCTGTAGCTAATGCCCAAAATGAGAGCCATTTTGAAAAAAATTAGGACACCTTCAAAGTTGTAATTTAAGATGTTGGGCTCTAAAGTTGTCATTCTAAAGTGATGCAATCAAGTTGAGTCTTGCACTTCGAATATAGAAGTACTGTAGTCATAAAGAGATTATAAAAATAATTATACAAATTAATGTAATTTCATGTGATCCGTCATATTTAGTACTTTATAATAAAAATAACTTTACAATCTAACAAATCATATCAAGTCTCATATAAATTTGTGAGATTACTTTTATGTAATCATTTTGTAGCTAGAATATTTTTCTTAATTATATATATCTGAACTTAATATAGTTGTCATCTTCAATTGGTTTTTCGTCGCTAAAAAGCATATGTAAGTGACAGGATGATAACTAAAATGTAGCTTCTCTATCAATAATTGAATTTGTTAGGGATGTTAAAATAATGTATTCAGTGCAAGAAAATGGATGGTAGGTACATTTCGCTGCTATTGTCCGAATGGGTCCATTTGGCAAAGTTTGTAAAGAAATTGACATTTTAGAATAAGGTTACTTCGAACAAAGATTATTACTTAAATATTTTGTACAATTTAAATCGAGATAAATATAATATGTAGATCAATATTATAATTTATTTAATATTGAAATTCCTATTACTTATGAGTACTATTGTATTAATCTATTCTTTTTGAATTTTTCAAAATATTTGACTCATAAAATTATAAAAATCTTGTTGATCAATGTTACATTATTTAAATTAATAGGAGAGGCATCGACTGAATTTTTCCGTGCTCATGCTTCTAAGTCATTTATGGTGGTTAATGAGATGAGACTTTAGGTTGGAATGTTGTTATCATCTTCGGAAGAGGTTCATGAAGGGGCATTAGGTACTTTGAGCAAGTCTTGGCACATAAACAGGCTCATTCTCTACCTGATCAATCTTCTATAGTTAGTAAAACCATTTCTGAGTGTGATAATGATATATGATATATCAGCTCCCTTCAATCCAAGTTATTAAAGATGCAGTTTTTTCCATCCCTGTGAATAGTAGTCCTGGTCCAGATGAATTTGAGTCATGTTTTTTTCAAGCTTGTTGGAGTATTGTGGAGAGGGATTTTGTTTGTGCAGTGCATGGTTTTCTTCGAGGAGTGGAATTGCCTTGTTTTTCTTACTACGTCAGCTCCTGTACTTATTCCAAAAGTTGAAAACCTAGCATCCTTTTATAAGTTTAGGCCGATCAATTTATGTTTTGTGTTTTATAAAGTGTGCTCCAAGATTCTTGTAGATCGCTGTAGTAACTTATAATTGAGTAGAGAATTGTGACTACTGTCGGCGCGGTAAAAATCGTTGCAAATGACTATTTGTAGCGATTTTAGGGGTTATTTTCAGCGAAAATTAGTGCCGAAAAAGGCCCTGTTTCTTATACTGTGTAGATCGTTTGGCTACTATTTTGCCGTGCATTATATCTTAGGAACAAGGTGCTTTTATTAAAGAAAATAGTATATTTGAGAATATTAGTCTTACTCAGGAGATGGTGCATTGTATTAACAAATCTGTGAGGGGTGGAAATATTATCCTTAAAATTGATATGGCTAAAGCTTATAATAATGTAGATTGAGAGTTTTTGTTCTATGTGTTGGAAGGTTTTGGTTTTTCTAAGGTGGTGTGTGATTGAGCTTCTTTATTGTATATTTTATACACTTAAAACCAATAAATCTTAATTATTTCATTATTTTATTGTTAGTTTTAGATGAAAAAATAGTTGAGAGGGAAAAATCCGAGTTATGATTTAAATTAATTAATAGCATAGTTTATGCTTGATTTTAATACTTGTGATTTAATTTGATAATGTTTCTTCACATGCACATGCAACAGACCTTTAATATTTTTCATTTCTTTTGTTTAGTTTTATTTTTGTCTTTATTTATTTATTTTATTTTTGTTTATCTAGTTTTATTTTTGTTTTTATTTATTTATTCATTATTTATTTGTTTGTTTAGTTTTATTTTCGTTTGTCTTGCAGCTACTCTGACGCACGGCCTCGGCAGCACCACCAGCAACGCTGCACCTCCACGGTTGCTCCAACACAACCCGTGAGCCATGCATGCACCATTGCGCACCTCCACGTAAAAGCTACATCACCACGCAGCAACCTCCTCCTCACGGCCTCCACCCGTTGCCTAGCACCAACGCACACGAAACCATCGCCACCACCTTACCTCCACGATGCATTGCATGCACAAGTCCTTTGCCCAGTCCATCCACTGCCGCAACACGTCCAACAGCTCACTACCTCTGCACAACCCACTTGCACGGCCAAGAACCACAGTGCACCTGCTCCCACTGAAGCTCTATGCACAGCGCAACTGCACCTCTCCACCAGCCGTGAACCACCTTGCCTGCAGCGAACTCCTCCTCCACGTGAAAACATCCGATGCACTGCACCGCATACACAATAGTACAACTTATTAACAGATGATAATGCTGCTGCTACACAAAAGGAACACAACACTGCTGCTACACGAAAGGAGCACAACAGAGCACCTATACCTGCCGAATCTGTTCCTTCCGAATATTCTAACAAACTTCCTACATTGTATAACTGTTTAGGGGTAGTTTAGTATATTCAGTTGTATATAATATTCCTTTCTTCTTAGATAAATAGACTACTGTACAGCACAATAAGCGATATATATAATTTTACAGAAGAAATCAATATCGTCTTCTTCATTCTTACTCTCTTTTCATCTAATGGCAAGCACACTAAACCAAACCTCATGCCAAATCTGACATGGTATCAGAGCCAAGTTATTTGAAAGGCTCTCCAACTCAAGTTTGCCAACTCAACAAAAGTCTCTATGGCTTGTAATCTTACAGTAGGAGCAGTAAGATTTGTCTCTCTTGGCAGCAAAATTGGAAGGTTTGGGAGAAAATTTCCGAGCAGCCAATGCAACTGTATCAACACTAGGAACAACCGAAGTAATGTGTCGATGTCGCTCTTGTTGTTGAATATAGGAGAAAACCTTAGTAACAGGTGGCAGTGGGTCAATGAGCATGAGCTGGTCCCGAACGTTGGTGAAAGAGTCATGAAGGCCCATGAGAAATTGAATCACGCAGTCCCTTTGATAGCGGTCAGAGATAACCTTCGTTGAGGCACAAGAGCAAACAGATAGCGGGTCATATATAGACAATTCATCCCAAAGAGATTTTAACTTACCATAGTAGATACTGACAGTATCAGTGTCTTGGGATAAATTGGCGAGGGTCTTCTTCAACTCATAGATACGAGGTCCGTTTTGGGGAGAAAAATGCTCCTGCAACTCATCCCATAATTTATGGGCATCATCCACGAATGCTACTGAGGGTCGAAGAGGCAGAGTAATGGAGTTTTGAAGCCAGGATACAAGCATGTCATTGCATCGTTCCCAAAGACTAAAAAGAGGGTCAGCGGTTGAAGATGGTTTGGAAATGTCTCCATTGATAAATCCGAGCTTATTTTTGGCCCGAAGAGCTCGTTGAATGGCACGAGACCAGGTAGGATAATTTTTTGTTGTAAGGGGTTCGGTTACAAGCAAAATGCCTGGGTTATAAGAAGTCTCAAGTCGGTATGGGTTGATTGGGTTGCTGAGGTCTCCAAATTTGAAGGTGGGAGGTTTGATGATGGGAGGATCGGTGGTGGCCATTTTCACCTCTCCAAACTGAGGAATTCACTTGCTTCTCCTTCCGCCAATCATCTTCAAACAGTTCACTCCCCCCACCCACATACTTCTAACACAGCTGGTATTTCTTATTTCTTATTCCTTATCATCTTCTTTTCATTCTTCTATACCATGGATCATTGATACGGGTGCTACTGACCATATGGTTTGTAGCCCCTCTTTTTTTACTCATGTAACATCCTCAGTTTCGTACTCTGTCAAACTCCCCAATGGCGACTCCGTCCCTATCACTCATGTTGGTATTGTGCAAATAACAGCCACTCTTATTCTCCAAAATGTTTTATGTGTTCCGACATTTTCCTTTAATTTACTATCTGCTGGAAAGCTTGCCAAACAACTTGGCCTTTCTCCTTGGACAACGGTTGGGAAGGGTAACATGACACAAGGACTCTATCACCTCCACACCGAAAATGTCTCGCCTCATGCCCTGGTGCATACAGTATCTCAGAATTTCCACCATCACAACTTTGTTTCAGCTGTTGTACAGCCTATCGACAGCACCTTTGATTTATGGCACTATCGATTAGGCCATACATCACCTTCCCGATTGCAACTTATCAATGATCCTCATGTACTAATTCAATTAAATACAAAGAAAAATTTACCTTGTTTAATTTGTCCTCTCGCCAAACAAACACGTTTGCCTTTTCCTTCTAGCACTCATTCTACTCACGCTTGCTTTGATTTAGTTCATTGTGACATATGGGGGCCACACTCAATACAAGCCCATGATGGTTCACGTTTTTTTCTTACCATTGTTGACGACTTCTCTCGTTGTACTTGGGTATACATTTTGAAAAATAAATCCGATGCACGGACTTGTCTTAAAACTTTTTGCAATTTAGTTGTTACCCAATTCAACACTCGAGTCAAAATTTTACGTAGCGGCAACGGTTTAGAAATTTCCATGAACAATTTATACTCTGACCATGGCATCATTCATCAAAAATCTTGTGTCGAGACTCCTCAACAAAATGGTTTAGTTGAGCGAAAACATAGACACCTTCTTCAAGTCGCCCGGGCTCTTAGATTTCAATCTAGCATCCCTTTACAATTTTGGTCCGATTGTATACTCACCGCAACATATTTAATAAATCGGGTTCCTACTCCAATTCTTCAAAATAGGTCCCCTTTTGAAGTTCTTTTTCAAAAACCTCCTTCATATTCATATCTTCGAGTTTTTGGGTGCCTCGCCTTTGCTCCCACCATTTCTCAAAATCGCCACAAATTTGACCCCCGAAGTAGATGATTTGCCTTTCTTGGGTACCCTTTTGGCTTTAAAGGCTATCGTCTACTTGATCTCGACACACACAAAATATTTGTTTCTAGGGATGTTATATTCCATGAACATTTATTTCCCTTCCACACTCCTTCTCTTCTTCCCCATTCTTCTACTCCTTCCCATACTCCTTTTCTTCCCAACATCCAACTCCCTGACCCTGACTCAATTCCTGCTGTTACACAAAACCCACATTCACACAGTTCACCCGAGACACCCACTAACCTGGACCCAACTTCATCCGAAACATTCGTGCCTCCCACTTCCCTTGCAAACCCACCTTATCGACGCTCCACACGTAATCGTCGACCTCCCCCCCATCTTCATGATTTCATTTGTCCTTCCCATACCACCCCTCCACCATCTCAGAACATGAAATACTCTTCTTCACAAGATATCCATGCTGCCAGCAATACCTCTTCCTCATCATTGTCCTCGGCGATGCCATGTATTTCAGGTAAACCTTTTCCTCTATCTTCTTCTCTTTCTTTTCATAAACTGTCACCTTCTTATCATGCATTTGCATCTTCCATTTCTTCTACTTTTGAACCTACCTCTTATGGTGAAGCAATTAAAAACCCGAACTGGTGCAAAGCTATGATTTCAGAAATATCAGCTCTCGAACTTAACAATACTTGGACTTTAGTTGAGCTGCTTCCTCACAAACACTCAATCAGTTCCAGATGGTTTTTCAAACTTAAGCATAATTCTGATGGAACTATTGAGCGATACAAGGCGTGCCTAGTCGCCAAAGGTTTCACCCAACAAGAAGGTCTTGACTATAACGAAACCTTCTCACCCGTGGCCAAGTTGGTCACCGTCCATACTCTCTTGGCAGTGGCTTCTATTAAAGGCTGATTTCTACGACAATTTGATGTCCAAAATGCCTTCCTCCATGGTGACTTAAAGGAGGAAGTGTACATGCGAAAGCCTCCTGGCTATTTGAAAGGCTCTCCAACTCAAGTTTGCCGACTCAACAAAAGTCTCTATGGCTTGAAACAAGCCTCGAGACAATGGTACTCTAAATTTTCTAATGCCTTAATTGTCTTTGGGTTTCAGCAATCCAAGGCGGATTACAGCCTCTTCACACGCCTACACGACGGTTCATTCACGGCCCTTCTAGTCTATGTCGACGACATCATCGTGGCCAGCTCCTCCTTGGATTCCATTGCTGATCTTCAAAACTTTCTCAATAATCATTTTCGCATCAAATGTCTTGGAGACCTTAGATATTTTCTCGGCATCGAAGTAGCCCGATCATCCAAAGGGATTTCGATTTGCCAACAGAAATATTCTTTGGATATTTTATCTGATGCTGGTTCTCTTGGCACTTGTCCACTCAAGTTACCAATGGATCAAAATCTGAAACTCAGAAAAGATGACAGCATGGTTCTCTCCGATCCTCTACCTTATCGGCGCTTAGTTGGTCGCTTAATTTACCTCACTATTACTCGGCCTGATATCAACTATGTTGTCCATGTTTTGAGTCAATTCATGACTACACCGAGCTCTTCACATCTACACGCTGCTCAACAGGTCCTTAGATACATCAAGAATGCCCCAGGCCAAGGTCTTCTCTTTCCTTCCGATTCTGCACTTTTACTTCAAGGTTACACAGATTCGAATCGGGCCTCTTGCCCTGATTCTCGACGCTCCATCACAGGTTTTTGTATCTTCCTCGATACTTCACTCATTTCATGGCATTCGTAGAAACAATCTGTAGTATCTCGCTCCTCGGCTGAAGCCGAATATAGGGCAATGGCCACCACTTCTTGTGAATTACAATGGCTGTCTTATATCCTTAAAGATTTGAACATCTCTCTCTCGCTGTCAGTTGACTTGTACTGCGACAATCAAGCTGCACTCAGCATTTCTGCGAATCCCGTCTTCCACGAACGCACTAAACATATTGAGCTCGATTGCCACCTCATCCGGGATAAAATACAAAGTGGTTTCCTCCGCACCTGCCATGTTCGTTCGGCCTCACAGCTTGCGGATATTTTCACAAAAGCATTACCTTCATCTCAATTCACATTTTTTCTTTCCAAGATGGGAATAGAGAATATCTATTCTCCATCTTGCGGGGGGATATTAACAGATGATAATGATGCTGCTACACAAAAGGAGCACAGCACTGCTGCTACACGAAAGGAGCACAACAGAGCACCTATATCTGCCGAATCTGTTCCTTCCGAATATTCTAACAAACTTCCTACATTGTATAACTGTTTAGGGGTAGTTTAGTATATTCAGTTGTATATAATATTCCTTTCTTCTTAGATAAATAGACTATTGTACAGCACAATAAGCGATATATACAATTTTACAGAAGAAATCAATATCGTCTTCTCCATCCTTACTCTCTTTTCGTCTAATGGCAAGCACACTAAACCAAACCTCATGCCAAATCTGACACAACTGTGAGCCAGCCGTGGTTCCTCCTCTGTTTTTCTAACCTAAAACAGAGTATTTCATTTTCCTCTTTGAGCCACTGCGCCATCCGTGAGCTGCTGCACCTTCTGTCCCGTGATACGTGGTGAAGACGTCGCTAACTCAAGAACCACCCAGTTGTTCGTGAGCTCCGTCGTCCGCAGCCCCACGTTGCATGCATGAAGCGAAAACTCCTCTCAGGCTCGCCACGGTTGCCAAAACAAATAGCCCTCAGTTTATAACCCTAGGTAAATTGATGCAAAGGATCCGAGTAAGAAGATGTTGAGTTGTCTGTACGTTGACTCTGCTAAAATACCTTAAGGTGACATATTAGTATAAAGAGAGCAGGAAATCATGATCCTTCCTTAATTGGGACAGTTTTAGGCACGTTTTAATATTTTGACCATAACTTTAGTTAGCTATAGGATATTAAAATCGTGCATATGACCCAAATTCAGAAAGTTTTTTTCGGCGCTCAAGGCGTGGGCACTAGGGCTGTGCATAAAACATTTGGACCCGGCCCGTCCGTGTGGCCCGACCCGACCTGACCAAAATAGCGGGTTGAAGTAACGTACGGGTCGAAACCGCTAAAACCGCTATAAAGAAAAAAAAAAAGGGCGATTGACACTTGAAATTCTATCTCTTCAAACAATAGCTCAGAAACCCTAGCCTCCATCAAGAACAACGATGCCATCTCCAGCCGCTGTGGCCTCTGTGGCTTCCATCAACGTAAAATCACAACCCAGCTTAGTTCAAACATCGGCAACCTTTGAAAAAGTCCCAAAACCTTCCAAATCCAGACACGGCTTCCATCACGCTCTCTGTTTCTCTGCCATGGCTACTGTTGAAGCTTCTTCGCATGCCCCAACGCCGTTGCTGAAAGATGAGCTTTGAGCCTTACCACCTCATCATCGTCCAAGATGGTGATCCTTCGAAGACCATCAACGTCCCTAATGGCTTCGATTACGAGCTCTATAACCACAACGACATCAACAGGATTCTGGGTCCCAAAGCCTCCTGCATTTCCTTCAAGGACTTTGCTTGCCGCTACTTTGGGTGTCTAAGAAGAAGTATATTTTCACAATTGAGGGCGACTGCTTTGTAAGTTCTTTGATTTATGGTGCTAATGGGTTTGGTTTTCTGGTATGAAGGTGCAGATCTTGCACGTTGCTTGTTTTGGGAATTTTAGCTTCCTTTTCCAACTTTGATTTTCCTTTATTTTCCCTAGAAAATTTGAAGTGATGGGGTGAGGATGCTTTCAAGTTGTCTGTAATAGTGGGCGCTAGTTAAATTTGAAAATTTAGGAAAGGGATTATACATGGATATGTAAGGTTTTTTTGATCTATTTGTACACGATTCGGACTCCCATTTCCTACTTCCAATGTCGGGTCGGGTCTGCCCATAGCGGTTTGGCCCGTTTTAAAGTCGGGTCAGATCGGATCGGGCCCAAACATGGACCGGGTTGGTCGGGTTGCAGCCCTAGTGGGCACCAAACTATGCTCGGCCATTTATTTTTCCTTGCACCTTTAATTTTTGTTTATTTACATTACTGTCATTTATTTTTCTTGCACTTTTAATTCCGCTATTTAAATTAATGTCATTTATTTTTCTTGCTCTTTTAAATTTCAGTCTCTTAATTTCAGCAATTTAGTTTACGTTCTTGCATTTTAATTCCTTATTTTTTATTGCTACACTTAAATCCATCAAACATGAATTTGGTTCACGACGATTAAATTTTCATTTTCATTGCACTCCTCCATTCGTTATACATATCACCTCTTTTATTTTTTATTTTCTCTTTATAAATATTTTTACTATTTCACACGAGTTTGATTTTTAAGCATTTTTCCTAGGGAGACGATCTAGTAATTTTATCCTAATTATTACGCGACACTCTCCTGTACTTGAGATAACCTTTGTACTGCTCATTTTTTAGTGATTCAAGTTTTTGGCTCCATTGCCGGAGAATAGTTGCTTGGCGTAAATTTAAACTAGTGATTTTATTTTCATTTTTTTTATTTGTTGTCCTCCTTATTATTAAAAAAAACATTTCACCTATTACTCTGTTGCTTGAATCTTCTCTTTACTATTTGGATTGATGTTTCATGTCTTGGGTGAAAGACAGTTCAAATAGATTGTGTAGATTTGCATCATGCACTGAAAGAAGTTTACATAGCTTAGAGATAATACCCCTTCTGTCCCTTCTACAAGCAACGGCACTGAAACCGAACAAGCCATGGTTGCACCTGCATCACGCACTCTTAGAGATTATTTGCAGCCCACTCACACCATTAGAACTTCATGCATTGTGTTACCTAATGATGCACCTAATTTTTCTATAAAGCATGGCAAGATGTTTGTAATACCTTTGTTCCACTGGATGGATTCTCAGAATCCTTACCAACATCTATCGGATTTTGAGTTGGTTTGCACAACATTCATCAATAGGACCAATACTGATGAATACAATAGACTTCATTTATTTCCTTTGTCTCTATATGACAAAGAAAAAATTTGGTTTAATTCTTTGAGGTCTAATTCTATTTCTAGCTGGTCTGATATGCAACATGAGTTTTTATAGAAATTCTTCCCTTTTTAGAGAACTGAGTTGATATAAGAGAAAATCAACTAGTTGAATCAAAGACCCAACGAAACTTTCCAGAATAGATGGAAAAGATTTAAGGATTTTATGCACATCTGCCCACATCACGATTTTGAATCCAGGATGCTAGGGAATTATTTTTACACCGGTCTCTCACTCCAGAATGCAAGCAATTTGTCCAAACCATGTGCATCGGAGAATTCTTTAGCAAGGAACCTAATGAAGCACTATCATTTTTTGACTATCTTGCCAAGAGTGTCCAACAATGGAACACTTGAATTGATCGAGTTCCATCGACCGCACAGAAACTGACAGCTATTGTTGGTGGAGGCAGATATGAGCTAAAGGAGGACACTGATATTGAAGCCCGAATAGCTGTATTAACCAGAAGATTGGAGGTCATGGAAATGGAAAAAGTAAAGGCCGTGAAAGCTACAGAGGCTTGCTTTTTATGCGTTGATTCAAACCACAAGACCCAATACTGCCTAATCATGCTAGTATTTCAAGAGAATGGGTCTGAACAGATGCAATCAGCTAATTGGGTCAACAGAGCATAAAATCAAACTTTCTGAAATATATATAATCCTGGGCGAAGGAATCACCCAAATTTCTGGGGGAGGAATGATCAGCCTGGCCGTTCTCCACCATCTTCTCAGCTACCATTTCATCAGGTTGTTCCTCACCTCCAGTAGCAACCATATTAGATTCCTTTGAGCTATCCTTTTGTAGCACCTCCAGAATTTCAGTCTCATGTAGCTGCACATAGTTCTCAGCTTTAATCATCTACGAAGAAGTCTCTAGATGACAATATGGCACATATGGCCAATACGCTTAAGCAATTCATGCAGAGCTAGGCCACCACAAATAATCAAAACCCTCAAGCCATAAATGAACTGCGAGGCACCATAAATAAGATGAATACAACACTGAGAACTCTGGAGAAAGGGAAGTTTTTGGCACAGCCTCAACCTAATCCTCAAGTGTAGAGGCAACAACTACATGTACATAATGTATTAGGGGATGTTATTGAGACAACAAAGGTCGTTCTTACTTTGAGAAGTGGAAAGGAAATCTCCCAACCGAAAATGATCATGGATAGACAAGAAACTGCCCCTACACCTGAAGATGTAACAAAGCTTGAAGAAGTTGAAAAGGAAGCAGAAGTGGTGAGACCGGAGTCGAAGTGGCCTGAAATTGCACATGCTGAAACAAGTAGAGGGTACCAACCTTTCGTTCCCTATCCTTAGAGATTGGCAACTGGCCAAAAGAATAAATACCACACTGAGATCCATGAAATCTTCAAACAAGTGAAGATTAATATTCCACTATTGGAAGCCATACAACAAGTTTCTTCATATGCAAAATTTCTAAAGGACTTATGTACATTGAAGATGAAGCTTATTGTAAAACATAAAACTTTCCTAAATGAGCAAGTCAGTGCATTGATAATGAATGAGACTCTTTAGAAGTTTGGCAATCCCAACTCTCCCAACGTTTCCATTATGATCGGTGAGTCACGCATTGGGAGACCTTTACTTGATTTGGACAGTAGTGTGAACTTGCTACCGTTCTTGGTATATGGGCATATGGGACTGGGGGAGCTGAGAAAGACCTTCATCATGCTACAGTTTGCTCATGCAAGGTGAAACGAAAACATCAAGCGGTGCAATATTGCAATTCCAACTATCTTATGTGGCATTCGTACCGTAAAAATCACAATTCCATTTAGTAAGGCACCAAGTGAAGAAATGGGAATTTTAGAGTGGAAGCAAAATGTTAAGCAGTGCATAAGAAAATATACTCCACTATAAAATGAAAACCAACGTTGGATTGCTCTTTCGATTCTATACTGTCATCCTCTCTTCATTTTTGGATTTCCATTTTTCACTTCTACCTCTTCTACTCCTTCTCCTTCCATGGCATCCAATGCTGGCAATTAATTTGGTGGCGATGCTACTGATCAAGGTGCTTTCATCTCCACTTGATGCTTCTCTACTTTCGAAATTTTGGGTTTGATTATTTCACAAGAACTGACAGTCATATTGCAAGGTTTTCATTGTTTTTTTTTTTAATTGGATGATTATTGTTAACAATGACTATGTTTGTAAAAGTGTTCTGCATTTTTGGGTTTACAAAGGGGGCCTTAGCACGATGTTGTATAGAAGGAGCTTGTATATCTACCGATTTCTTTTTCATTTTTCCTGGAAAGGGTGTCACGAATACATGAGGGTGGTGAAATGTGGGGAAGTATTGGGGCTGAGAGGGAAGGAGAGACGAAACTCATCGTGAGACCATGAGAGGCATGCAACGAACTAGGGGTGTCGGAAACTCTTTGGCGGTGGTTTCTATGGGATCCCAACGTGGTGAGGTGTCGCTGATGGTGGCTTGCAGCGGTTCAAGTGGAGAAGGCTTGTTCTCTATTTTCAGGAGTTTGGAACATAGGTTTTGCAAGCTAAAAACAAACTAAAGCGCAAGAATTTCATAATAACTTCTTCCTACGCATGCAACAAACAACCAAACCATGTAAGTTCAATCAACCAACGTCAATGGAAAAACATTCATGAAATAGTGTACCCAAAGACATTAGGGAAATAAAAGAAAAATAAAAATTTTCATCAATGAATACAGAAATTGCATGTAACCAAGTTCTTGATATGGCTTTGGTAGCAAAACCTCCAACACATGAACAACCATGTCCCTTCGATACATGACTCATAAAGAAAGATAAAAAAAAAACCAGTAGAGAGAAAGCAAAACCTCCTTATCCAAAAGAGAGACCCTCTCGCTACCAAAGGAAACAATTGACTTTGAGGTCCAATCCAAGTGCTGCTTCTTGCCCATCAAAGAAGGAGGATGTGTGTTCTGCGGGAAGTGAATGAGGTCAAAACCACTCAGGGACAAAGATCTTCGTTAGCTAACTGTTTTTAACCAACCTTTCATATCTAAGATAGTGTCTTGGATCAACAAACATAAAATACAATGTTTTTTTCGAGTACATGTAGATATTATTTCAGAGAATTTTCAGATGACACCCCCGCCACACTACATTAGAACCTAAAGAGAAGTGAGAAATGAGAATCCAACCCTCCCCACGTAAATCCAAAAGATACCAAACATGGTGCGTGATTTTCTTATAGAAGCTATATTCTTCTATCCTCCATCTGTGGCCGAGCGTGAGCGTTCCCTTAAATTTGAATGATCTATCAGTCCAAGACTCCGAATGCTCATCACATTTTGACATGAGTATGTGAAGTCTTTGAGTTTGATGGAGGATTATTGGTGTCTTCCAAGGCTTCTTTGGGGTTACCATTTACAAAGGGAGATCTGGGTGTGGTAGAACACGGATGTTATATGCAATTTCTCTCCAAATCTGTATTTGGGGTACTATAATCTTATCTGGGTGTTGGTGATTTCGACGAAAAATGCAGTGTGAATGCATATATTAAATAGAAATAGATTTATGAGTTGAATAATTTGAAGTTAAACTAATCGTTACATCTTTTATTTATACACACTATTTTCTAGATATGCATTTGAATTTTAAGATATATCCAGTATATGTATTCTTTTCAAGATATAAGAAATCGAAAAAATTAACATGAAAGAGATCTATGCAACTTTTTTTGGATTAGATTAATTGTTTTAAGTTTGTGACTATTTCTATTCCTCAGTAAAATTACAAATGGAAAATTCTATACTAGCATGCTATAGAAGACGAATGATTATAAATGATTTGTACCATTACTATTGATAAAATGGTTATAAGTTATTTAATTCATAACTTAAATAAATTAATAGTTTTAAGTTTGTGACTATTTCTATTCTTCAGTAAAATTAAAAAAGAAAATGCTAGACTAGCACATCGCAGAAGACAAATGATTATAAATGAAATAGGAAGTGGAGGAAGAATGCGTCGTGATGGTAAAAAAAGTAGTGACAGTATAAGTGATGACATAGTTGTGCGACGTAGATGACGAACCATAATGGATGACATAGGAAGTGCAGCAAGAATGTGTGTTGATGGTGAACGATGAATAGATATTGCAATAGATGAATATCTAAATATATATCTATAAAATCTAACATAAATAACGGTCTGCACATTGAGGCTCATAAATATAAAGTTTGGGATACAGTCATGTGATGCATCCGCAAATTTGTTGAATAATCATATGCTGGTGTTGTCTCCATTTTGTGACACGTGTGTAGGTGATACACATAAATGAATCACTTTTATAATTGAATAATACTAGATATAGTTATAAATTGTGTCGTATACTTATTTTGAAAAAAACAAAGTTTACTATTAAAAAAAATTATTTTTTTACATAGGTCTCATATTTATTCACTTCTTTTAGAAAAGAATACACGATGGGCACTCATTGCGATATTGCTTCTACATGGATGAAACAAATAGATACAAAAGGTTCATGCTTTACATAAAAAGAGAAAGAAAAAGAGAAATTGGGTACCTCTAATTAGTTACGTTTCAAAATGAATCTCATTGTGAAAATTGCTTCTACATGGATGTTTGTTTTGTAAAGCAACTCCACAATGTTTCCTATTATTTTTAGTAGTGCTACATGTACTTAAACTTTTACTTACAATTTTATTTGCAAGACTCATTTTATTAGTTTTCTTTTGGAATTCAAATTTTAAATTTCAAATTTCATGATTTTTAACATATCAATAATTGACATGTGGAGAAGTAAGTTTTTTGTAAGTTTTCTTAAGTGCATTTAGCATTTTCCTTCTTTTTTACGTAACTCGTAAGAGTTTTTTTGGCTTTGCACAGATTTCTTGGAACTAAGAAGTTAGAATTATTCTTTGGTTTCTTCATCCTTTTTATTTGGTTTAAAAGTAGTTGAGGATGGAATGGGCTAAATAATGACCACAACCCAATGCAAGATTCTTGAAGCCCAGATAGGTGTAATAAAGCCCAGCCAATGAAAGGAGAAAACATCTTCTATTCTTCTGAAAGGAAAAAGGCCACAAAAGTTAGAAAGTAGAGGATTAATACCCAGCATTAACGCTAGACTACTGAGACTACTACATGAAAGAGACACAACTACAACATGGAGGGTATAATACCAGATAGGGGTGGCAATATGTGGCATGATCCATTAACCTAATATGAACATGATACGAGCGAGTTTGAGTTTAGTCTTAACGGGTTTAAATTAAAACAAGTTGATTCGATAAGATACAACTGCTTAATGGGTTGATAACAGGTCAATCTGTTTTGATCCATTATAACTCTTTATGACTCGTTAAGAAAGTTAAAGTTACAAATATACCATTATACCTAAAATTAAAATTGTTGGGATTTTAATTTCAATATTTTTATTGTTTGAATTGTAATTTTCTACTTGTAGTTAGTTTTTAATTTTTTTTTATAGATATTGTGATTTTAATATTTATATAAAATTATGCTAAACTTAATAAGGTTATACAGGTTAATTTCTGGTTTGTTCGACTCATTTACATAAACGAGTAGGGTTGTGTCGTGTCAACCTATTATATTAATGGGTTGGGTTAAAATTTGAGATTTTGATACGATAAGCTTAACAGGTCGTGTTCAGGTTGACCCATATAGTATAATATACATACCTTGACACGATACGAACACGACATGTTAATATGATTTGACACCCCTAATTATTACCAAGAGTGTTGGATCTATAAAGAAATTCATTTATTTGGTTTAATTTGATATGTCATATCTAATTTATAATATAACATATTATATAAACTATATCATTTTATAAATTTTTATATTTTTTATAAGATTTTTTAATCAAACAAGCATTTTTCATAATCAAAAGACTCGATAACAGAAAAAATGATCCAAACTAATTTACCAAAGACTGTATAAATGTGTAAGAGTGGCATTGGGAAAAATCCCTCGCTATTATAAGACTATGCTAAGAGTTAGTTTGGGAACACATGTATTCTCAAATATTTTCATATATTTCCTCTCAAATATCACTCAAACGTAAAATATTTTTCAATTTCAAATTTTTATTTCTTTCATCTAATCATTATGTAACTATTACAATTTTCACAAACTTTCAAACAAAATACAAAAATAAATACTACTTTTTCAAATTTCAAAATGATAATGATATTAATGACAATATTAATTATAATATATATATATATATCACTACAAAAAAAACGAGTATTTGTGACAGATTATTTATGACGAGAATAACAAATTGTGATGAAAAAATACTTATTTTAGTAGAAAATAGTCATTTTTGTAGAAAATACCTGATCACAGATAATCAATTTTCTTATAGTAATTCAAACAATATTTTGATGTTATAATATTTTTGTTCAATTTTTTCTCTCATTTCCCGAAACTTAACTAAACATCATAACTAAAATCATTTTATTACTATTTATAAATAATTTATTACCATTTGTAGATATTTTGAAATATTCTAAGTGTCCAAACTAGGCCTAAGTGTCGACTTTATTTATGTTTTAGATGAGTATGACTTTTTTATCCAGTTTGATCCAAAATATCGCATCTATTGCCCATGCTTCAACTATTGCTAGGAACATTTACATTATTGTAATAGAAAGGTTCATTTTCCGGTTGGCTTGTTGTTTGCAACAAACTAGCAAGAAACTTGATGAAGCTTATTAATAAGAGGTCGGCATTCAGGTTGATGATAGTGAAGCCGAAATTTTGTTTAAAGTAGATTGTGCGCTAATGTATCTCCATCACTTAGGTATGAATTTATGTTCAAACTAGCTTTATGGAAGGATAAATGACTGATCCGAACCTAACCACAATGCCAAACATCAATATTGTGAAGATCTGAGGCTTAAGGCCAAGCGAGACCTCCACTGATAGAGAAAAAATTAGAATTTTTGGGTCGTCCTATTTTTAAGACTTCGTTCCCTAGTGTAATTGGAGGGGCTATATATAGCCCCCCTCCCTTTAGATGAATGGTACAAATAGATTCTCTCTCACATATGTGTATCTCTTTAATCTTGACATTTAAGCAGTGAAATATGTGAGTATTGTTCTAGTTTTACCACGACCATCGACGATGACGATCTCAGACGAACAACTACGATGGAGAAGTTTGTGGAACAACCTCACTAGATGTGCGATTTGGTGATGAGGTAATATCGCTTCCATCGTGTATTCTGACCAAGTTTTTCTTGCACCTAGATATACAAGAGATAGATGACACGATACATTCATAACATTAATTGACATAAAAGTTGTAGTTTGGGGATAAAATGACAACTTAGATGGTTCCACGATAATATTGCAAAAGAACTAAAAGTTTAAGGTGTAAATTGTAATTTTTTCTAAAAACAATGAAGCATAACACCTAAATCCCAAACATAAGAGGCACAAACATGAGGGAGTTGTAAGTAAACCTGACACTCAACTTAGCCTCTTCTACTATCTTGTACAAACTTTAATTTGACCTTATTGAGTTTCGCTGAAATATTTTTTATGTCAATTCTTTGTGTAGGTGACTCTGCACAACAATCCAAAGCCAATCTCATAACTGAAGATATGCAGTCCTCCATGGCAGCACGTTCTTTTTCATTTCTCAACAAATTGGCATCAACAATATCGAGTATTGAAGTGAGTAGTGATTCATCCACCCAACTCTTCAAGGTCAATTCTCCAATAAACATGCTATCTGTAGGCTTCTTTCTTGTGAATGTTTCCATTAGTAAAATGCCATAACTATACACATCGCCTCTTGTGGAAACAACTCCTTCTAATCCATACTCTGTGGATAACATTCTAACTCATCAGATATACTTTCTCATTTTATAATAGTGAACAAACAAATCTGAAAAAAACTAGTACTTGTAGATCAAGACTCAATATATATATGTATATATATATATGTTATTCTGGACTTAAAAGATATTTAATTGCATGTGAATGAGTCGAAGGATGAATATGCAATTTTAAATGGAAAAGTTTGGAAATTTACCTGGTGCCATGTACCCAAAAGTAGCAAGAGTCATGGTATGCATCATAGAGTCCGGATCATCTAAGAGATTGGCCATGCCAAAATCGGCAACATGTGCAACCATTTCTTCATCTAATAAGACATTGCTAGGCTTCAGATCACAATGAATAATTGTTGTTCAATAACCATGATGTAGGTATTCTAATGCTGATGCGATATCAATCATGATATTTAGCCTTTTTATGATATTTAGATAGTGATCTTGAGAGTGCAACCATTTCTCTAAGTTTCCATTATGCATGTATTCCAATACAAGGGCTTTGAAGTCAATATTGCTGCAAATGGTGATGATTTTGACAATATTGCGATGACGAATATTTCTTAGCAATTCACACTCTGCATCAAAACTTTTGAATGCCCCTTTCACTTGCAAGTTCATAATTTTGATTGCAATATTGATCCCATCTGAAAGTGTTCCTTGGTATACTGACCCAAAACTTCCTTCACCAAGTAAATTATTAGAGTTGAATCCATTCGTTGCTTGTACAAGTTGTTGATGAGAAATTCTTCTCCATGTAACTAACGGGTACAAGTCTGCTCGAGCAGGAGATTTTGGATTTCACTTTTTCCATTTTCTCCAAGCAAATGCAAGGGTCACTACAAGCATTATAAACCCAATTGTTGGCAATACATACCTTAGCATATGTGGCCATTTTGTCTTCTTTCTTCGAGGATCACCTTCTTTACATGGGGGAACTTTCAATCGAGTTGCACCACAAAGTGCATTGTTTGACATAAATGATGTAGCTGAGAAGTTTTGAAATGGTCCACTTGTGGAAATTTCACCTTGTAGTTTATTGAATGAGAGATTTAGATATTTGAGGTAATGGAGTCGTTCTAAGGACTGGGGAATCTCTCCAGATAAATTGTTATCGGAAAGATCCAAAAACTCCAAGCTTACCAATTCACCAAAAGATACAGGAATTGAGCCTTATAATCGATTTATTGCCAATGAGAGATTAGTCAAATCTTTGAGACCACCAATTGTTTTAGGAATTTCAGCTAAGAGTTGATTTCTTGACAAATTCAATCTCCTCAAGACCTTCATTTTCTCAATCTCAGATGAAAGAGAGCCACTTAAAGAATTGGATGAGAAGTCAACCTCCAAGAGATCTGTAAGTCTCCACAAGCTCAATGGAATCACAGAAGTTAATTGATTGAAGCCTAAGTAGAGAGCTCTTAGCGAAGTCATATTATCTATCCATCTAGGAATGTGTCCAGATAGATCATTACCAACTAAAAATAATTCAAACAATCTCCTTAGATAACATAGTTCTGTTGGTATGGTTCCCTTTAGTCTATTACCATCAAGGCCCAAACTTTGAAGCATGCGCAAACTTCCTATTGTGGTTGGAACAAGTCCTCTCAATTCATTGTTGGATAAGGTCAACGTAGTCAAACCACTTAAATTCTCGATCTCTATTGGAATGCTACCCTTAAGTTTGCAATCATATAGGTAAAGTGTTTGAAGAGAAAGAGAGAGGTTTCCAATGGACTTGGGAAGGAAGCCATTCAAGTGATTTTTGCTCAAAGCTAAATAAACGAGATTTATACAATTGGAAAAATAGGAGAAAATACTCAATTCTAGAGATTCAACTGTCAAATCATTGAATCCTAGGTCAAGCACCTGGAGGGATCTTAAATTTCCAAGCGATTTTGGAATTATGCCAGAGAATGAGTTCCAAGATATGTCTACGAGACCAAGCTGTGAAGTATTAGAGATAGAGTTGGGAATTGTTCCGCTCAATTTATTTACCCCAAGAAAAAGTCGTTGAAGATTTGGAAGGAAGAGACCCATATTTGATGGAAGATGGCCTGATAGGTTATTTGCCCCCATTCCAAGCCATCTTAATGTTGAGATATTAAGATTCTAACTCATCATATATACTTTCTTATTTTAATAGTGAACAAACAAATATAATAAAAATGACTTGTAGATCAAACTCAAAATATATATATATATATATATATACATATATTTTTTGCTCTGAACTCAAAAGATATTTAATTGCAATATCTCTTTCTTTTTGTATTATGATCTAATTTTTCTAGCACCTTGATATACGAGAAGTAGATGACACGATACATTCATAACATTAATTGTCAGAAAAAGTTCAAGTTTGGGAACAAAATGACAACTTAGATAGTTCCACGATAATACGGCAAAAGAACTAATAGGTTTAGGTGTAAATTGTATTTTTTTCTAAAAACAAAGAAGCATAATGCCTAAATCCCAAATATAAAAGGCACAAACATAATGGAGTTGTAAGCGAACTTGACACTCAACTTAGCTTCTTCGACTATCTAGTACAAACTTTAATTTGACCTTATTGAGTGTCGCTGAAACATTTTTTATGTCAATTCTTTCTGTAGGTGACTCTGCACAACAATCCAAAGCCAATCTCATAACTGAAGATGTGCAAACTTCCATGGCAGCATGTTCTTTTTCATTTCTCAACAAATTGGCATCAACAATAGAGAGTATTGAAGTGAGCAGTGATTCATCTACCCAGTGTTTCAAGGTCATTTCTCCAGTAAACATGCCATCCGTAGGCTTCTTTCTTGTGAAAGTTTCCATTAGTAGAATGCCATAACTATACACATCGCCTTTTGTAGAAACAACTCCTTCTAATCCATACTCTGTTGATAACATTCTAACTCATCATATATACTTTCTTATTTTATAATAGTGAAGAAACAAATCTGAAAAAAACAACAACTTATAGATCAAGACTCAATATATATATATGTATATTGCTCTGGACTCAAAAAGATATTTAATTGCATGTGCATGAGTAGAAGGATGAACATGCAATTTGAATTGGAAAAGTTTGAAAATTTACCTGGTGCCATGTACCCGAAAGTAGCAAGAGTCATGGTCTGCATCATAGAGTCCCTATCATCTAAGAGTTTGGCCATGCCAAAATCTGCAACATGTGCAACCATTTCTTCATCTAATAAGACATTACTAGGTTTCAGATCACAATGAATAATTGATGTTGAATAACCATGATGAAGGTATTCTAATGCTGATGCGATATCAATCATGATATTTAGCCTTTGTATGATATTCAGATAGTGATCTTGAGAGTGCAACCATTTCTCTAAGTTTCCATTAGGCATGTATTCCAATACAAGGGCTTTGAAGTCAATATTGCTACAAATGGTGATGATTTTGACAAGATTTCGGTGACGAATATTTCGTAGCACCTCACACTCTACATCAAAACTTTTGAATGCCCCTTTCACTTGCAAATTCATAATTTTGATTGCAATATTCATCCCATCTGAAAGTGTTCCTTGGTATACTGACCCAAAACTTCCTTCACCAAGTAAATTATTAGAGTTGAATCCATTCGATGCTTGTACAAGTTGTTGGTGAGAAATTCTTCTCCATGTAACTAGAGGGTACAAGTCTGCTTGAGCTGGAGATTTTGGATTCCTCTTTTTCCATCTTTTCCAAGCAAATGAAAGGGTCACTGCAAGCATTATAAACCCAATTGCTGGCAATACATACCTTAGCATATGTGGCCATGTTGTCTTCTTTTTGCGAGGATCAACTTCTTGACATGGGGGAACTTTCAATCGAGTTGCACCACAAAGTGCGTTGTTTGACATAAATGATGCAGCTGAGAAGTTCATAAATGGTCCACTTGTGGGAATTTCTCCTTGTAGTTTATTGAATGAGATATTTAGATATTTGAGGTAATGGAGTCCTTCTAAGGACTTGGGAATCTCTCCAGATAAATTGTTATCGGAAAGATCCAAGAACTCCAAGCTTACCAATTCACCAAAAGATACAGGAATTGAGCCTTGTAGTCGATTTATTGCCAAGGAGAGATTAGTCAATTCTTTGAGAGCACCAATTGTTTTGGGGATATCACCTGATAGTTGATTTCTTGACAAACTCAATATCCTCAAGACCTTCATTTTCTCAATCTCAGATGAAAGAGAGCCACTTAAAGAATTGGATGATAAGTCAACCTCCAAGAGATCTGTAAGTCTCCACAAGTTCAATGGAATAGCAGAAGTTAATTGATTGAAGCCTAAGTGGAGAGCTCTTAGGGAAGTCATATTATCTATGCATCTAGGAATGCGTCCAGATAGATCATTACCAACAAAAAATAATTCAAACAAGCTCCTTAGATAACATAATTCTTGTGGTATGGCTCCTTTTAGTCTATTACCGTAAAGGTCCAAACTTTGAAGCACGCACAACCTTCCTATTGTGGTTGGAACAACTCCTCTCAATTCGTTGCTGGATAAGTTCAACGTAGTCAAACCACTTAAATTCCCGATCTCTATTGGAATGCTACCCTTAAGTTTGCAATTACCTAGGCGAAGTGTCTGAAGAGAAAGAGACAGGTTTCCAATGGACTTGGGAAGGAAGCCATTCAAGTGATTTTGGCTCAAAGCTAAATCAACGAGATTTATACAATTAGACAAAAGGAGAAAATACTCAATTCTGGAGATTCAACCGTCATATCATTGAATTCTAGGTTGAGCCACTGGACGAATCTTAAATTTCCAAGCGATTTTGGAATTAAGCTCGAGAATGAGTTCCAAGATAAGTCTATGAGAGTGAGCTTTGAAGCATTAGAGATAGAGTTGGGAATTGTTCCGCTCAATATATTTCCCCCAAGAGAAAGTTGTTCAAGATTTGGAAGGAAGAGACCCATATTTGATGGAAGATGGCCTAATAGGTTATTTACCTCCATTCCAAGCAATCTTATTGTTGAGATATTGAAGATCCCAAATGGAATTGTGCCAAAAAAACCATTGCTTCCAATATCGAAAACCTCTAGATTTTGCAGATTACCAATTTGATATGGTATTAGACCTGCCACAATATGAATAGTCATTGGTATTTTCAAATCAAGATGATAAATTAAGTACATATAATGAACCTAGAATACTCATAATTAGCAGTAAGAAATTAACCATGTCCTCAAATATCATGCATGGGGCTGGGCTTAGCACATTTCAGGTTGATTAATTGTGTCTCCTCTCCGGCCAGTTCGAACTATACCATGCACGAAGGTGTCACAAATAGTTATGAATGTTTCTCGGTCCTCTTGTGATTTTGTTACTAGACTTGTTGAAATCTTCTAGTTTTCAATATATTTTGAACAAAGTATATTTTTACTTCAAATTGAAATTAATTGTTCAATCAGAGATGATCATAGAACATGTATACTAAATCAATAATGGTGTCGATGTAATTGACTCATATAAGACTATACAATCGTACCTTCAAAGTACGATCACAAAACATGTCTACTAAATCAATAGCCTTATCTATGTAAATTGTTTCAAATAAGACTAAGAATATATACCTTCAAAGTTGTTGTAGGAAAGGTATAGCTCTGTAAGCATAGTTAAATTCCCAATTTCTGGGGGTAGTCTTCCTGTAAATTTATTAGTCAATAAATATAGAATTTGCGAATGTTTGTATTTGAACAAAAAGGATAACTATATATTGGAGGTTGATAGTCGTCTAAACATACCTTCAAAGTTGTTGTCATCAAGGTATAGCTTTGTAAGCATAGTTAAATTCCCTATTTCTCGGGGTAGTGTTCCTATAAATTTATTAGTCAATAAATATAGAATTTGCTACTGTTTGTATTTGAACAAAAAGGATTACTATATATTGGAGGTCGATAGTCGACTAAACATACCTTCAAAGTTGTTGTAGGCAAGGTTTAGGTTTGTAAGCATAGTTAAATTCCCTATTTTCGGGAGTTCACCTGATAATTGATTACTAGAAATAGAAAGATACTGAAGATTGGGAAGATGATCAAACATATGTGTAGATAGTCCACCATATAGCATATTCTTGCCAAGTTCAATTTTTTGTAGTGAAGATATGTTGAAGAAAATGGAGGACATCGGTCCTGAAAACTTGTTCGCTCCAAGATAAATTTCTTGCAAGGAAGATATCTTGAAGATAGAGGAAGGTATGGTGCCTGAAAGCTGATTGTATGCAAGACTAATAACTTGCAATGAAGATATGTTAGACAGAGATGGTGGAATAGTACCTATGAAATTGTTACCATATAGGTACAAAGACTGAAGTTTTGTGAGCAACCCAATCCAAGATGGAATTTCTCCGCTCAATTCATTGAATCCAAAGTTAAAGATTTTCAACCGAGTAAGATGAGACAACTCATTTGGAAATGAGCCATGAAAACTGTTGTTTCTTATCCTTAGGCTAACAAGGAACGAAAGGTTCCCGATGTGCGGAGGAATGGTACCAACAAGGCCCATGTAGGAAAGGTTTAAAGCTTTGACTCGGAGATGTTTAGAACCACAGATGACACCTACCCAATTGCAAACAAAAGTACTAGTAGAGGACCAATTTTTTGTCAAATGATTTTGGGGATCAAAAGAAATATGAGCTTTCAAGGCAAGAAGAGCAGATTGATCCGTGGTAATGTTAGGAGTTAATGCTACCAAGGCAATGCTGAACCCGCACACAAAATAAAGCATCAGGAAACTTGTTGGGGAAGCCATGTGATGTGTATGTTGGTTTAGGCACTCAAATTGAGGATTAACAAGTGATACTGATGTTTAAAAGAGATTGCATCCAAAGAGGGAGGGAGGGAGAGGGTGGTTTGCGCGTTGTTGCCATGATTGACTTGTGCGGTAAAATTAAGCATGATGCATGTGTTGAAGTCAAGGCATGCATCATGCTTAATGCATCATGAACATTAAAAAAATAAAATAATGTTCATTATTCTTTAATCAATATCCATGATGTAGCATCAAACATTATGAATGATTTCGTATAAGGCTGCCGCAATATCAAAGTGATCACCCACTTAAGATTATAAATTATGCAAATATCAACGACAATCATTCACATTTTAGAAAATTGTTGTATGCTTGACACCACTTAAGATTAAAATCATTCACATTAAGGATGCAATTACTGCTGTTTTGACCAAAACACTACAAATTGCTCCTCACGTTTCTAAATAGTTTGAAAAAAAAAAAAAAAACATTGCTTCGACGGGGAAACGGATCGATCTCCAACTCAGAGACATTACATGATCAATTTCTTTCAACTTTGACCTGCTTTAATATATATAATAAATTATTAAAATTATTAATTAACACCTCAATTAATTATCAAAATCTTTAAAATTTGGTAAAAATTACGTCATATGTGTCAGTTTTATGGATTTTAACGATCAGATTTGAACTGAGTGCAAATTTCTAAACTTTAGTAGTTATGGATATCATTACCAGTTTTGCTAGTTTAGAGTGCTGAATATTAAAAAAAAAAAAAAAAAAACCATCAAATTAGCTATTAAATGCAATTTTGTTGAGGAATCAAAGCAACAAAAAAAAAAAAAAACACTTGTAATTAATATATATATATATACACACACACACATATCTAAGGGACAACACATATCATAGTTTCTTGTTCAACAAGAAAAAGAAAATCAAGAAAAATTGAATTTAATATAAGAATCAAGCATCATAATTTATAATCTTGTCCTCTTGTGCCCACATTATTATTCCTAATTGTAACTAAGGTCATTGGTTGTGTCACCAATATTGCTACTTCATTTAAGAGAAATCTGGAAAACTTTTTTCCAAACTCCAATCTGCAGGATAACATAAATGAAATTCTATTTTTGTTCTCTGTTTTTCGTTCCTCTGTACTCTGTGCCCTGTTCTTTATTTCTCTTTCAGTTCTTGAGATAAGTTTCATTGGATGCTCAAGTTTTATCATGGTATTAGAGCAATTGATCAAGATGTCAAATTTCTTGTAAAATTCACTAACGCTTCTCTTCTCTTACTTTCCTGTTCTGAATCTTTGTGATGATCCTACAAGGATTACCAAGATTCATGAAGAGTGTAAAATCCATTAAGGAGACTTACCCAAGCTGCAAAAACCAGGATTGCCAAGATTCCCAACTTCAACCCCAATTTGCTTCTCTCCTGCAATGTTGGGAGCATGTCTACACACAATGATAGATATGTTACAATCCGATCAACAGAAAATGAGAAGAATTCCTGTTATTGCTCTAATATTTCTAGACTTCTATTTGTGTGTATTTTAACAAGGTAATAGATTAAACAAGTCCCATGAGAGGAATCGCATGACTTCTATATTATTTGGGCGGCCTCAAAGACCCAAGATTTGTAAGTAAGGTTGTAAATGGACTAAGTTGTTCATGCTCAACTCATCAACTTGACTTTATTTTTGTTCTTTTAAGAAAAACATAAGTTTTGAATATTATAAATTAATTACTGTACTGATATGTATTTATTTATAAAAACTATATTATTGATATTAATTCAAAGTTGTTTTGCCAAAGTTTGTAGATAGAGTTAAGAGATTACCGGCCTCCTCCACGATCATGTAGAAACTTCAATTTGATCTTGTCAAGTCTAGCTAAAACATTTTTAATATCAATCCTCTATTAAGGTAAATATGCACAATAATGCAAAGCCAAGTCCATAGTTTTTTATATGCCATCAAAGAACATAAGCATGAGTGAGCGTTCAAAACCCAAAAAGCATTATCAAATGTATAAACGGTCATTCCACAAATCTTTACAAATCCACTTATGTCACTTGACACTTATCTCACCACACTTTTCTAACCTACCATACTAACATGCCTGAATCTTGTATTATGACCATCAGATTAAAATAAAGAAAAAAAAGTGGGATTAGCTTTTTTTGCCAAAGTTTTGAATACCGTACATGACGCCATACCGGTCAAGGCACTAGAACGAAATATTTCGGTATCGGTACCATTTCATGTACTGTTTCGGAATAGTCGATATATGAATAAATTATATATATAAATTATAGTCCAAAATAATAGTCTATATATTAATAACAGGTAGCAAGCTCCTAGGCAAGGGAAAGCTAGCTAAAGTAAAACAAAAAGGAGAAAACTAAGAACACAAAAGGGAAAGTAAGGCTTGATTGAGTAAGGTAGGGTTCTTTTGAAAGGGGCACGACACATCCATCTATCACTCTCGATTATGGCTTCCTCCAATGCTAAAGAGTAAAGACCATTGGAAAGACACTAGGAACCAGAGCATGTCTGGCCGGACATAAACCTAGTTTTTCCGGAGAATAAGATTTTTTATAATCTATCCATTCAGACATTATTTAATTTTTAAAATCAATTGAGCCAAACACTAATTATAATTTAAAAGCAATTGAGCATGGAGTTTATACAGGAGTTTTATAAAAGTTGAGTTTCATTTGACCATGTAATGCTAGTTTGTATAGTTTGGATTGAGAGATAAAATGAGTTGAGATATTTTGTGAACAGTAGTAAAATTTGTGAGTTAAAATTTATAAATAATAATAACTCATCTTTCAATTCAAACCGGCACAAAGTCTACTATATCTAACCAAAAATCTGTAATGGGCCAAAGCGCATTTGATTACTCACAATTTTCTTTCAATAATTTTGTATTATATAAAGGCCAAAGCGCATACCTTGCGCCTTGAATAATGGGCCAAAAACCAAATAAATATAAAGGTTGACACTCATGTGATGCATCTGCAAATTAATCGTATACAGGTGTTGTCTCCATTTTGTGACGCGTGTAGACTATGCACATAAACGAATCAATTTTGTAATTTCAATAATACTAAATATAATTATTCTTCGGTTTCATTATCCTTTTTATTTGGTTTAAAAGTAGGTGAGGATAGATTGGGCCAAATAATGACCACAACCCAATGTGAGATTTCTGAAGACTAGATAGGTGTAATAAAGCCCAACCAATGAAAGGAGAAAGCACCTTCTATTCTTCTAGAAGGAAAAAGACCACAAAAGTTGGAAAGTGGTATGGTTGTGTTTGGGAAGTAAGGATTTTTAAAAGTATTCTATAAAAAATAGTAAAAAAATAATGAAAAAGTAATAATAGAATATTGAATAGAAGTAAAAAGTATGTAAAAAATAATATTAAAATAGTGAATAGTAGTAAAGTATTCTCAGAATATTTGAGAATATCTTGACACCCAAACTAAAATCCTAGAAATGTTAAACTACTGAGACTGCAACACGAAAGAGACACAACTACAAGATAGAGGGTATAATACCAGGAGTGTTAGATCTATAAAGAAATTCATTTATCTATTTTATAACGTGATACATCATATCTATTTTATAATATAACATATTATATAAACTATTTCATTTTATAAATTTTTATATTTTTTATAAGTTTTTTTTATAAGTTTTTTTTATAAATCAAGCATTTTTTATAATAAGAAAACTCGGTAACAAAAAAAAAATGATCCAAACTAGTTTAACAAAGACTATATAAATGTGTAAGAGTGGCATTGGGAAAAATCCCTCACTATTATAAGACTATAGAGCTAGTTTGGGAACACATGAACTCTCAAATATTTTCTTATATTTCCTCTCAAACATCACTCAAATAAAAAACACTTTTCAATTTCAAATTTTTAATTTTTTCATCTAATCATTGCCTAATCATTAAAATTTTCACAAACTTCTAAAAAAAAATACAAAAAAGTAATATTACTTTTTTAAATTTCAAAACAACAATAATATTAAAAGACTATATTCTAATAATATTTTTGTTCAACTTTTTTCTCTCTTTTCTCAAAACTCAATAAAATATCTTAACACAAACTATTTTGTTACTATTTATAAACATTTTTACTACTATTTACAAATATTTTGAAATACTATAAGTATCCAAATTAGGCCTAAGTGTCAACTTTATTTATGTTTTAGATGAGTACAATTTTTTATCCAGTTTGATCCAAAATATCGCACTATTGCCCATGCTTCAACTATTGCTAGGAACATAATTTACATTATTGTAATAGAAAGGTTCATTTGCTGGTTGGCTTGTCGTTTGAACAAACTAGCTAGCTAGAAACTTGATGAAGCTTATTAATGAGAGGTTGGCCATGTTTATAGTAGTTTTATTGTGCACAAATGTATCTCCATCACTTAGGCTGGCCATGTATGTATGAGGTTAATTTGTGTTTAAAATAGCTTTATGGAAGGATAAATGATTGTTCTGGACTTAACCCCAGTGCCAAACATCAGTATAGTGAAGATCTGAGGCTTAAGGCCATGCGAGACCTCCATTGATAGAGGAAAAATTAGAATATTTGGGTTTGTCCCACTGTTAAGACTTGGTTGCCTAGTGTAAATGGAAGGGCTATATATACCCCCCCCCCCTCTCTTAGATGATTGGTACAAATAGAATCTCTCTCTCAAATATGAGTATCTCTCTAATCTCAAAATTTTAGCAGTGAAATATGTGAGTGTTGTTCTGGTTTTACCACGTAACACATTTCACCTTTGACGATGACTATTTCAGGCGAACAACTAAGATGGAGAAGTTTGTGGAACAACCTCACTATATCTATGATTTGCCGACGAGGTAATATTGCTTCCTCTATGTATTCTAATCTAATTTTTCTCATACTTAGATATATTAGAAATAGATGACACGATACATTCATAGCATTAATTGACACAAAAAGTTGTAGTTTGGAGACAAAATGACAACTTCCACGATAATATTGCAAAAAAACTAATAGTTTAAGGTGTAAATTGTAATTTTTTCTAAAACTAATGAAGCATAACGCCTAAATCCCAAACATAAGAGGCACAAACATGAGGGAGTTGTAAGCAAACTTGTCACTCAACTTAGCTTCTCCTACTACCTAGTACAAACTTCAATTTGACCATATTGAGTGTTGCTGAAACATTTTTTATGTCAATTCTTTGTGTAGGTGACTTTGCACAACAATCTAAAGACAATCTGATAACTGAAGATATGCAGTCCTCCATGGCAACATGTTCTTTTTCATTTCTCAACAAATTGGCATCAACAATATCGAGTATTGAAGCGAGCAGTGATTCATCTACCCAGTGTTTCAAGGTTATTTCTCCATTAAACATGCCATACATAGGCTTCTTTCTTGTGAAAGTTTCCATTAGTAGAATGCCATAACTATACACATCACCTCTTGACAACTCCTTGTAATCCATATTCTGTGGATAACATTCTATTTCATCATATATACTATCTTATTTTATAATAATGAATAAACAAATCAGAAAAAAGCTAGTACTTGTAGATCAAGACTCAATATATATATATATTGCTCTGGACTCAAAAGATACTTAATTGCATGTGAATGAGTAGAAGGATGAACATGCAATTTGAAATGGAAAAGTTTGAAAATTTACCTGGTGCCATGTACCCGAAAGCAGCAAGAGTCATGGTCTGCATCTTAGAGTCCCTATCATCTAAGAGTTTGGCCATGCCAAAATCGGCAACATGTGCAACCATTTCTTCATCTCATATGACATTGCTAGGTTTCATATCACAATGAATAATTGTTGTTGAATGACCATGATGAAGGTATTCTAATGTTGATGCGATATCAATCATGATATTGAGCCTTTGTAAGATATTCAGATAGTGATCTTGAGAGTGCAACCATTTCTTTAAGTTTCCATTAGGCATGTATTCCATTACATGGGCTTTGAAGTCAATATTGCTACAAATGGTGATGATTTTGACAAGATTTCGGTGACGAATATTTCGTAGCACCTCACACTCTGCATCAAAACTTTTGAATGCCCCTTTCACTTGCAAGTTCACAATTTTGATTGCAATATCCATTCCATCTGAAAGTGTTCCTTGGTATACTGACCCAAAACATCCTTCCCCAAGTAAATTATTAGAGCTGAATCCATTCGTTGCTTGTACAAGTTGTTGGTGAGAAATTCTTCTCCATGTAACTAAAGGGTACACGTCTGCTTGAGCAGGAGATTTTGAATTCGTCTTTTTCCATCTTTTCTAAGCAAATGCAAGGGTCCCTACAAGCATTATAACCCGAATTGCTGGCAATACATACCTTAGCATATGTGGCCATGTTGTCTTCCTTTTGTGAGGGTCACCTTCTTCACATGGGGGAACTTTCAATCGAGCTACACCACAAAGTGTGTTGTCTGACATAAATGATGCAGCTGAGAAGTTTAGAAATGGTCCACTTGTGGGAATTTCTCCTTGTAGTTTATTGAATGAGAGATTTAGATATTTGATGTAATGGAGTCCTTCTAAGGACTTGGAAATCTCTCCAGATAAATTGTTATCGGAAAGATCTAAGAACTTCAAGCTTACTAATTCACCAAAAGATACAGGAATTGAGCCTTTTAGTCAATTTATTGCCAAGGAGAGATTAGTCAAATCTTTGAGACCACCAATTGTTTTGGGGATATCACCTGATATTTGATTTCTTGACAAATTCAATATCCTCAAGACCTTCATTTTCTCAATCTTTGATAGGTTATTTGCCTCCATTCCAATCCATCTTATTGTTGAGATATTGAAGATCCCAAATGGAATTGTGCCGAAAAAACCATTGACTCCAATTTCGAAAACCACTAAATTTTGCAGATTACCAATCTTCTCTTCAAGATGATAAAGAAGATATAATGAACCTAGAATACTCATTAGCAGTAAGAAAATTAATAACCATGACCTCAAATCATGGGGCTGGCACATTTCAGGTTGAAATCTGACTTCTCTCCCAGTTCAAATTACATCATGGAGGTGTCACAAATAGTTATGAATGTTTCTGGGTTCTCTTGCTATTTTGTTACTAGAATTGTTGAAATCTTTTAGTATCAATATATTTTGAACAAAGTATTTCGTACTTCAAATTGAAATTAATTCTTCAATCAGAGATGATCATAGAACATGTATACTAAATCAATAATGGTATCGATGTAATTGACTCATATAAGACTATATAAGCATACCTTCAAAGTACAATCAGAAAACATGTCTACTAATGATCAATAGCCTTATCTATCTAAGACTAAGAATATATACCTTCAAAGTTGTTGTAGGTAAGGTATAACTCCATAAGCATGGTTAAGTTTCCTATTTCTGAGGGTAGTCTTCTTGAAAATTTATTAGTCAATAAATATAGAATTTGCTACTATTTGTATTTGAACAAAAAGGATAACTATATATTGGAGGTTGATAGCTGACTAAACATACCTTCAAAGTTGTTGTCATGTAGGTATAGCTCTGTAAGCATAGTTAAATTCCATATTTTCGGGAGTTCACCTGACAATTGATTACAAGAAATAGAAAGATACTATACATTGGGAAGATGATCAAACATATGGGTAGATAGGCCACCATATAGCATATTGTAGCCGAGTGCAATGACTTATAGTGAAGTTATGTCGAAGAAAATGGAGGACATCAGTCCTGAAAGCTTGTTCATTACAAGATTAATTTCTTGCAAGGAATATATCTTGAAGATAGAGGAAGGTATGGTGCCTGAAAGCTGATTGTCTCCAAGAGTAATAACTTGCAATGAAGATATGTTTGACAGAGATGGGGGAATAGTACCTATGAAGTTGTTATCGTCAAGATAAAATCTTCTAATTTTAGTTAGCGATCCTATTTGTGATGCTATTGCTCCATTGAATTCATTGTATCCAAAGTCAAAGAATTTCAACCAAGTAAGATGAGACAACTCAATTGGGATTGAGCCATGAAAACTATTGTTTTGGATGCTTAGCCTCACAAGAAATGAAAGGTTTCCGATATGCGGAGGAATGGTACCTACAAGGCCCATGAAAGAAAGGTTTAATACCATGACTCGATTATTCCTACAACCACATATGACACCTACCCAATTGCAAACAGAAGTAGTATTAGTACTGGACTAGCTTTTGTCAAATGATTTTGGGGATCAAAAGAAATATGAGCTTTCAAGGCAAGAAGAGCAGATTGATCTTTGGTAATGTTGGGAGCTAGGGGTGAAAACCGACCCCTTCGGTGCGATTTTTGGACAAAACCAACGCCGACCGACCCTACATTTTTGGGGGAGAAAACCAGCCGAAACCGGTCGATGGGGAGGATAAATGCCAACGCTGGCCGATGCTTCATTTCTGTGCCAATTCACGGCCAGTTCTTAGATCAAGCTTCGTCTGAGAGAGTAGAGAGTAGAGAGAGAGTTGCAGAGGAGAGAGAGAGAGAGAGGATAAGAACTGAGACGCGAGGAGAAAGACATGATGAAGAAGACAGATTGATATCGAAACGATGCTGTTCTACTTATTTGTTTTAATACGTTATAAATAAAACGACGTCTTTTGGTTTATTACCAAACGATGTTATTTGGTTTCTATAGGAATAAATGACGTTGTTCTACTTAAACTTAAGTAGAACAGCGTTATTTTGAGCACAGAGTATATAAAAAAAAAATTAATTTCTTTAGTCGGCCAGTTCAGTGGTTTGAACTAAGTTCAAACCGATGCCGAACCGGCCAATATCGGTTTTCTCAATTTTGTACCGCTCTCCAACCGATTCTTCACTGATTTCGGCCAGTTTTGAGCTCTGCCGGCCGGTTTGAGTCGGTCCCGATTGGTTCTTCGGTTTGTTGTACAGGCCTATTAATGGGAGCTGCTGCAAAGACAATGATAAACCCGCACACAAAATAAAGCATCAAGAAACTTGTTGGGGCAGCCATGTGAAGTGTATGTCGGTTTAGGCACTCAAATTGAGGATTAACAAGTGAGACTGATGTTCAAAAGAGGGAGGGAGGGAGGGAGAGGGTGGTTTGTGCGTTGTTGCCATCATTGACTTGTGTAGTAAAATTAACGTGGAAAGACCGCCAATTCGTGCTGCATGCGTTGAAGTCAAGGCTAGCAAGCGACTACATTAAAAAAAATAATTATAATAATGTTCATTATTCTTTCATCAATTAGGAAATTATTTCGTATAAGAATAAAATTATTGTCTAGGTTGATCAAGACTCATTCTCAGGTAAGGCTTTCGAAATATCAAAGTGATCACCCACATGATGATCAGTACTTAAGATAATAAGATTGCTCTTTGAAGAAAAATTATGCAGATATCAACGTCAATCATTGTGCACATTTTAGAAAATTGGTGTAAGCTCGACACCACTTTTCAAAGGGTCTAATATCATAACATGAACGATACAATTACTGCTATTTTTGACCAAAACCCTACAGATTGCTCCCCAGGTTTATAAATAGTTTGAAAAAAAAACACCTCAATTAATAATCAAAATCTTTAAAATTTGGTAAAAGTAACGTCATATGTCATTTTTATGGATTTTAACGAACAAATTTGAACTCAGAGTGAAAATTTCTAAACTTTAGTAGTTATGGATTTCATTATCAGTTTTAGCCTCGTCTGTTTTTACAGATGAGATGATATGAGATTAAAATTAAAAGTTGAATAAAATATTATTAGAATATATTTTTTTAATATTAATTTTCTTTTGAGATTTGAAAATCTTGAATTGTTTATTTTATTTTGTGTGAGAATTTGAAAAATTTGTAATATTTAGATGAGATGAGATGAGTTGAGAGAAGTTGTAAAAACAAACGAGGAATCAAATTAGCATACTGACTATTAAAAAAAACCATCAAATTAGCTATTAAGTGCAATTTCGTTGAGGAATCAAAGCAACAAAAAAATAAAATTAAAAAATAAAGAAAGAGAAAAAAGTAGAAAACTAGACATAATTTTGCATAATCTAATATGACAACATATATAGAAGAATATTGTCAACAAACAAAATCACTCAAAAAGAAAAAAAAAATCATATAATGAAGAGAAATGTATATATTCCGTGCAACGTCAATTGTGATATTGATCATATCTTCGAAGGAAATCTGGAAAGCTTTTTTCCAAACTCCAATCAGGCTCTACAACTAAGTGTCTAAAATCAAGACTGCAGAAAATTAATAATGTGATATTAGATGATTGTAGATTATTTATTCTATTTCACTTGTGAATCTATCATATAATGCCATATTATGGGATGATAAGAGGATAATGAGAATTGAGATGAGTGGTTCTACAGCCACACATGGGGATCCTAAACGATTGGGGTCCCGTCAGTGCATTTTTTTTTAGCTTTTTTTTCATGTACTATTTTAATACTTTTAAATATTTAAAAAAAATTTGTAACATCATTAAAAAATACTTCTTTAATCATTAAAAAAAATCAATGTCGGGATCCCCATGTGCGGCTTTAGCATTTCTGTTTATATATTTAAGATGTCATCATTCTTTTAAGTTAAAAAAAAAGTCATAAAAGACTGATAGAAACAAAGGAAAAATATTTTGTATTTGAATGATATTTCATAAATAATGAAATTATAAAAAGTTTTGAGAAGTTTTAAGAAGTTTGGTGGTGTCCAAATATGGCATTAATTTTTTAAATTGTTTTACTTAATCGTTAATGAATTATTTTTTAAAGATTTATAATTTTTTTATTTTTAATAATAAAAGATGTTTAATTTAAAAAATAGTTGAATATTTTAAAACATGTCATAAAATTATAAAAAGGAATCCTACTCTGGTGGTCGTGTCCCGTCCAAAAATCATCTCTTATCTTCTCATTATTCAATCGGAGCCTAAAATTTTTTGTTGATTTATTATTGGTATAACTACATTTTCTAGCCCCTTAATTAGATAATAATAAGGTTGTTGATCACATGCCAATGGAAGTTGTGTGACAACCTGCTGGCATTAACTTTATCATATCCGTTTTGTCAAATTCATGGGGACTACTTCCCTTGATTTTTATAGACATATGGTCAATGCAAAAGAATCTATTGCTAGTTGAAAACTGCATGCTTCCACATGTATGGTGTTGACATTGCTATTGGGGAAAGAATCTATTGGCCGTCGGCTTCAATTTATCCAATTCGTATAGTAAACGCACTCAAAAAGGTCTATAATTACTAGAAAAATAGATTTTTGTGATCAATTTATTACAATCAAAAGATAATTCACAATCAATTTTAGTTGTAAATAGTCATTTCACTAGAATTAACTGATCACAAATAAGCAATTATCATGTAGTTCATTAATTAATTAATTAATTTAAGATTACTGATATATACAAATAATTTATAAATTAACATGATTTTTATGTGATTTATTATATTTATTTTATAATAAAAATAATTTTATAATTGATAAATTACATGAAATTATTTCAATTTATAAAATTAATTCATCTACTATGGGTTATCCTTGTAAAAATCTGTATTAGTGATTTCTTACCTTTTTTTTTTAATAAAGCAAGAATCCTCAAATGATTTCTTATACTTTTAATTTCATTTCTTAAGAAGTCGTAGTCAGCTTCATATAATTCTATTGTCGCTTGTCTATTTTGATATACATGATATTTAGACATCATTAATGTATAATCTTGTCTCATCAATTGTTATTTTTTCTTAAAATCCTTTATGTTATTCATCAAGTTTTTTAATTCAAGCCTTAAATTATAATCTAGACATTTTAACTCATATATATCATGAAAACCAACACTATGAGCATAATGATAATCCATCATAAAATATGTCATTCAAATATAAACAACAATATAAAATAGCAAGATAACAATTAAAATAATAATATAACAATATAATTACTAATGTCTCTGATACCAAAAGCGTAAATCTCATGTAATAATAAATAGATACTAATAATATTATAATATTAATAAGAATAATAGGTAGTAAAACCAGTCATATGCATGATAGTATAAAGACATGAAGAAAGGAAGATTTACAAAGTGAGGAGGACTGGAGTGAAGTGGTTTGGGCGAGAAAGGAAGAGGTTTCATATGAGAAATTTTGAATGCTCTTCTTCCTTCGCGAACCCCTTTATATATATACTAGAACAGTACAACACAGTAATCCAAATAATACATGAACAATATCAGCCGACACTAAAAACAAGAACAATATTATCTGTCACTAAAAATAAACTAACATAGTACAAGACACGTGAATTAGTATGTACAAAGTCATTGGTTATTTTCCTGAACAATAATCTGATATGAATAATAATCTTCTGAGGAGATAATATTTCTGACGACTTTATTTTGTCACACTGACTAATCGAGATATTAGTAATCTTCTAGAATCACATAATCTGGGGATCATAATTTGCTAATTCTAGATCAAATAGATCTTGAGAATCCATGTAGGGTGAGTAATCTTAAGATTGAGAGGCAGTTGAGTTACCCTTAAAAAGAGAGGCCTGTTGAGAATGAGAGGCCTAATGGGCTGGTGATAATGCGGGTTGCTGTAATGGAGGTAATCTGGTGAGATGCTGTGCTTCTTCTTCATCATTGCTTGTGTCATTGCTTTGGGTAATTTTTTCAAATCCTTCTTGTTGGTAATGGATGCTAATTGCACTTGAAATCTGTTCTGTTGGACTAGAACTTCTGGAGTCTTTGTAACTTTTGAAAATATTTTTAAAATATGATCATAATTGTATGTTTTCCACCATTTGACAGAAATTTGGCGAGCTAGAAACATAATAGTTTTGAGAGAGAGATGAGGTTTGATAACATATTCTCTCATAATCCAATTTAATTTTGTTTTGGGGAAGAAAATGAGTGGTGAATAATGGTTTATACTGGTGGACTGTCATCTTGTGAAGTAAAAATTTGAAAACTCTTCTGGAGGGGAAGAGGAAGGCGGAGAGGTTCTGGTCCGTAATTTCCACACCATAGTGAGAACCATTTTGGGAGTGTGTTGATTTCTTGTAATTTATCAAAATGAAATAACCATGAATGTCTCAAATTTTTAATTTGTTTTAGGAACATTTTCGTCCATGCCTGCTGGTAATCATAATAATAATAATACGGCAGATCATAAGAATGAGAGAACTTTCTTGTTAAATAGAGATTTTTTTTCCATTGTTCCAAAGTGAGAACATGTTTAATGATAACATTATGAAAAATAATAAGTGGGAAGGCAGCTGGAGAAGGTTGAGGTTGAAGAGAGCAAGAGAATTCAGAAAAAATAATTGAGTCGGTGTCTACTAATATGAATTCATAAAAATATTAGGTTTTCTTAATGGTTTGGAGAATATAATGCCAATCTGGTAAAAGAAAGGCATCAAGTAATTTTTGGGTGTCAAATAGGTATTGAATTTCAGATTCGATGGGGAAGACTAGGTGCCAATGAGATTTAATAATAATAAGAGATGCAGAGGTTGAGATAATAATAGAGAATTAATAATTTGGGAAAGAGAAGAGGAAGGAGAGGAAACAACTTCGGAATAAGTTGGTAATTTTGGAAGAGCGAATGGTAAGAATGAATTGTAGGACGGTCTAATGTTTTGTAGTAATGACCCTAATACCGTATATGATCTTGGAGTTACAGAAGGACAAGCTGAAGGATAGGGAGAAGATGGTAGCCGTGCATGGGAAGATTTGGACTTTACTTTTGACTTTGAGGTTTACATGATTTTCCTTGTAAAAATTCATAGGATAGAAAATCAAGAAGATAATTAGATTCTTCTTTAATATGTTCAATATCAAAATAAAAAATACTTAATATAGCTTGGCATCTAGCAAATATTTGCTTAGCAGTCAGGTTTTTCATATCTTTAATCAAAACTTCCTTGGCTGATTTACAATCTATTCTAAGTAAAAACTTTTGATTCAACAAATCATCTTGAAATTTAGAAATACATAATACAATAGCTAAAATTTCTTTTTTAATAATACTATAATTCTTTTGCGCAGAATTCCAACATCCTGAATGGAATCGAACAATATGTTCCAAATCAGTTGATAATTTTTGTTTCATAATTCCTCCATATCCAAGATCAGAGACATCTGTTTCAACAATTTTAAAAGTACGAGGAAATGAGAGTCTTAAGCATGGTGATTTCTTAACGTGAGTCTTAATTTGTTTTATAATATTGGTATGTTTTTCTGTCCACTGAGGTGGATTTGTTTTTAATCTTTTAAATAATAGTTTACATAACGACTTGAGAGATTGATAAAAATCTGTAACATAATTGAGACTCCTAAAAATCTCTGTAGTCGATGCTTATCTTTTATTTCATCTAAAAATTTATCAGCAAATTCTATTGCTCTACTAATTGGTGTAATAGTTCCTTGATAAATTTCATGTCCAAGAAATTTAATTTTACCTTGAAATAATTTTATTTTTGGTGATGAAACGACTAACCCATTTTGTTTAATAATTTAGACAAAAGTATTTAAATGTTTCCACTATTGTTCAATAGATGAGGAGAGTATTAATACATCATCTATATAAACTATTGAAAAATGAGTGAAATGGGTAAATATTTCATTTATAATATTTTGAAATTCAATAGGAGTATTTTTTAATCCAAATGGCATAACATTCCATTCATAGTGTCCAAAGGTTGCTGTGAAAGCCGTTTTATAAAGGTGTTTTTCAGCAATTTGGATTTACCAAAATCTATTTTTTATGTCAAATTTTGAAAATATCGTGACATTATATAATCGGGATCATAAATCCTTTTTATTATGAATTGGGGATCTAATCTATTGTAATATTTTATTTCAAGGCTTATAATTGATGACAAGACGAGAAACTCCCCTTTCTAATTCTGTCTGTTTTTTAATATAAAAGGCAGCACAACTCCATGATGATTTACTTTTCCTAATTAATCATTTTGTTATTAAATCATTAATTTATTTTTTACAAAATTCTAACAATTCATTATTCATTTGAATTGCTCTAGCTTTAGTTGAAATATTTTTCTCAGAAAATTCTTTTTTATAGGGTAATTCAACTATATGTTATTTTCTATTTCAGAAAGTATTGGGTAGGTTCGAGCATAATTAATTTTCAATTATAGTTTTAAAATTACCAATTTTTTGGGTTAATAATAGGTCTTTTAATTGTTATTGAATTCTTTTATATTTTAATTCTTGTTTTAGGAAACTTCTCTGTTTCTCCTTTCTTTTAATTATGTTTTCTGTTAAATAATTAATTTCTCTAGTTAATGAAACTTCCTTTAAAAAGTTAATTTCTTTTGATATAAGGGGAAACAATAATTTAAATTGAATTTATTGTCCAAATATATTAGTAAAAATTCATTCTTCTATTACAGAGAAATGATAAAGTAGAGCAAGGAATGGATTTCCTAATATTACTTTAGTATTAATATTTTTTACTAAAATAAATATTGTTTTAAAACAAATTCCATTATTACAAATATGTGCATTAGATAATTTATAATTTATATTTAGTTTTGTTCTATTGGCTTGGATAATGTTTTTTTTTTTTCAAAATATATAGAAGGTATCAATCCCTATTTTATACAATTTAAATCTGCTTCTGTATCTAATAGGATAATTGTAGTGAAAGAAACTTCTTGATTAATTGAAACTGTTACTTCAGCATACCATTTTTTAAAATTTATCTTATCAAGGATATTAATAAAAAAAAATTTCATCTTTTATAACTAATGTTGAACACTCTTCTTGTTGTTCTTTATTATATTCTTTATCATGAAAATTATTTCTGTTTTTCTCAATTTTTAATAATATAATTTATTGTAATAATTATTCATTTGAAACTTCTAATTTAAGATTAAATGTTTTCAAATTTCTAATCTCTTATTATATCTCATTAATTTCTTGTTGTATATCTTGTATCGTAATTTTTTTTTTTTTTTTTGTTTTAAATCCTCCTATTATTTTTGAAAAATTGTAAGGTGTTGAGGATGACGTTACCGAAGTGTTTTGATTATTAAAAGTATATTTTAACTTTTCTAAGTAATCTTTTCTTTTTTGGGAGTCACTAATTTTGTCTATTAACTCTAATATAACATCTTCTTGTTTTGAAAGTACATTAATGATTTTATTACAAATACAAGTATCCTTATCTAAACAATTGCAAATCTGTACTTCATCTTCTTCAGAATCACTATCAAAAGATTGTTCTGAAAAACTTGATTCTTTTAAGATAGATTTCTTCTTATTCTGAAGAGTTTTCTTCATCTTCACTTGAATGTATTATAAAAATGTCTAATAATTTTTCTTTTAATGTTTCAGATATATCTAGTTCATTAATATCTTGTTTGACTTTACAATTTGATTTATAATGTCCAACTTTTCCACATGTATAACAAACAATTTGTTTTTTCTTTTTATTAGTCTTTTTAGGATTTTTTATTGGTTTATTATATATTTGTTTATCTTTTATCTTTTTATAGAGTTTTTTGTATCTTCATTTTTTGTTAGAATAATTCTTATAAATTCTTTTTCCTTTTTTGTGTCTTTTTGAAGGGGCTAATAATGGGGTATAACCAAACTGTTTACCAAAGGTACCTAATTCTTTTCTAGCAAATTTCTTTTATTTCTCGATTTGCTTTTTTAATCTTAAATCATTGCACATAGTTAAATCAGTTTTATTAATATTACTTATTATATCACCATATGTGAGATTATGAAAGTCAATAGTACCATCTGATTTTACTAATGATTCTCGTACCTTTTGGGCGAAGTAATATGGAAGTCCGGCTATGAACTTTTCCTTCCAAAATGATTGTTGGCCGTCATTTCTGATCATAACTTTAGTTAGAAATACATCTTTATACCAACAGAAATTAGATAATTGAGGGCATTTTAAATTAATCATTAAATAATTGGTTCTTTTCTTGAATTGAACAAAATCACCAACAAAGTGTTTAGTTAATGCAAATATTAAAGTACTTACAGCATCTTCTAATGGCAAACATTTTCTGTTTTAATCATCTGCATGTTTTCATCATATTTATATGCAGTTAATATTTGTGTCCTTTGTTCATGTGAAAGATAGTGATCCCACCAGCCTTTTAATTGGCCAGTAAATCCTGTAATAATAATATGTGCTACTCGGTGATTAGTTTTTCTATTACTTTTATAGACGTTAGCAACCATAATCATTTCTTGAAAATGATTTAATAGTTATTACTCAGATAATCCATCTATATTTCATTCATATAATACATCTAGTGTGAAAGCAGATATTTTTATATGTTCTCTTTCTTCAAATTGCATATCTGGTGGCGTCGGCCTCAAATATCAATTATGAGAAATAAAAACATGATGTTTAGATTCTTTGGCTGAAAAATTATTAACATTATCTCTTCTAATCTTATTTACTTCTAAATTTATAAATTGGTTTTCAGTATTACTAATTTCAGAGTCAGATAATACAGATGAGTTTGTCTTGCTTAATACACTAATATGAAGTTGTTTTGAGGTAGATGCAGTTTTACTAATAGTTAATTTTTCTAATTTACTAGAGATTTGTTCCAATAAATCATTTTTATTTTTGGAAAAAATAGTTTTTAAATGATATGAAATTTCATGATGGACAAATAAATGAGTTTCTTTTACTTATTTAATAGTGAGTTTTATAGAAGATATTTGACCTTCAATTCTTTCAATTGTTTACCAATAGTTTTTAGATATAAATTGATATAATTGTTTTGTTCGATTATATTATCAATATTTTTATCGATGTTTGAATTATTATGTTTTTTTATTGGTGAAGCCAAAATTTGAGTATTTCTCTGATTGAACTTGATGACTTCAGAATAGAATATTCTTCATAAACAATTTGATTATTCTCTTCTTTAATCCATTGGTTAGTAGTCCTGTTTATGGTAGACAATTGATTTGATTTATAAATTTCAAACCATGTAAAGAAAGGTATTTTAATCTGTATTTTCTCTAAATACTCATAATATTTTTCTTGAATATAATCTCTTTCTATTTTTATAAATGTTGAGAAAAATACTAATCTTTTGTGACTATTTTCTTCTTTTATATAATCTTATTTTGAGATATTATTTGTTAATTTTAAATTGTTCTTTATTCAGGGTATATATTTGGGCATCATCTCCAACTATTTGTGAATATGTTGGAAAAGAAGGTTCATTTTCAAGATTATGAGAGGTGGATGCCTTATCTAGATGGTTAACAGTATATACTAGCGTATCAATAATATATGCGGGAATAATTCTCCGAATCTGTGTCAAGATTCTGGGATCTAGTGTCAAAAGATCTAGTGTCAAAATTTTGAGATTTATTCTGAGAGATTGAAGTAAGAACAGATCTAGGTGTATTATAACTAGAAGGTGCTGGAGAAGAATAATGTGATAAAGATCTTCTAAAAGGTTGAAAAGTTATTTGAATTGTTCCGTTCGTTTTTTAATCTATATAATTAAGATCATCTTTAGAATTATTTTCTACCTTAGGTAATGGAGTAATATTCTTTCATTGTCATTCATTAGGGAGAGTAATTTGATTTTAATTGATTGGTTTTGGAATTTGTATACTAGAGTTTTGTGTACTAGATTGTAATGATAATGTATATCCTTTTGGACTAGTAATAAGAGTTTGTAGTTCTAATGTTGTTTTCATTAGTTTATAATAGATCCTATAAACTACTGTTAAAGGATGTGATCCTTCCATCATCTGATAACCGTTTGTTTTAATATTTAATGTTAAAACATGTAAAATATTAATATCGAATAATGAAAGAGAATAATTGAGATAACAATTAAAATAAACTGGTTATTGGAACAAGTTTGATTTTACCATTCCAATTAATGAATCATGAAAATTATAGTGTCTTCCGTCTCTTAAACAGAGTAATATTGAGGTGTTTAATCCACTTCTAGTGAGTGGTTTTATAACTACTTGTACTAGTCCAATATCAATGAAGGCATATTTCTATTCTTTGTGGTGTTTAATTGCTTCATTTGTTAATAGTTGTAACGATTCATAATCATTATTTAAACTAATGGTTTTTTCTACTGCTTTAATTGTATAATTTGTAAGAAATGATAATTTAGAAGAAAAAGTAGAATGTTTGTATATTTAATTTTTTGGAACATTAGGAATTGTCCAATCTTGTAGATTGTTTTCTATAACTATTATACTGTAATATTCTTGGTTGATATTATCGGGTTCTATGAAGATACTAGTAGTGGATTCGCTAAGTTTGAGTAAAGAATTCATTGAAACAAGTTTTTAAATAAAGATTTCCTATATCTAGAGATAAATAAGTAAATTAAGAACTTGAAGGAATACTATCAGGACCACGTTTAAAGCCTTTCAGCATGAATGAGCCGACCAACGGATTTTCATGGCTTACCAACACAAGTTTCCTAATTTACTTCAGTCTCTTTTGCTATGAGTTATCCTTGTAAAAATCTATTTCAGTGATTTCCTACCTTTATATATATATATAAAGCAAGGATCCTCAAATGATTTCTTATGCTTTTAATTTTATTTCTTAAGAAGTCGCAGTCAGCTTCATATAATTCTATTGCAGTTTGTCTACTTTGATATACATAATATTTAGACATCATTAATGTATAATCTTATCTCATCAATTGTTATTTTTTCTTAAGATCCTTTATGTTATTTATTAAGTTTTCTAATTCAAGTCTTAAATTATAATCTAGATATTTTATCTTATATATCTACCAAAATCAATACTATGAATATATTAATAATCCATCATAGTAATATAAATATAAACAGAAATATAAAATAGTAAATAATAATATAACAATATAATTAAACAGAAATATAAAATAGTAAATAATAATAAAAATAATAATATAACAATATAATTACCTATTTATTATAATTTAATTGTAGTCTTTTCAATTTCAAAAGTTATGATGTTTCGTAGGGAAGGATGCAGATACTCAAAAGAGTCAGATTTTCTGTCATTATCATTAGTGAGTGACAGCTTTCATGCAAGGCTGGCCTTATTCCAAACATCATCTCACAAATTAGTGCGCTTGGTATTCTTGTTCCTGTCTCCATTAAATGAATGCAGCTTTGCTGGAAGTCCACAAAAACATTAGTATTTTCATATGAATGATATTGTTTCTATTTGGATTTGTAACTACAGATGGAATGTTTCCATATGAATGATGTTTCTATTTGGATTTGTCAGTCATGTACCGATAGAATTTTTTTGGTGTTGTAGCTTTGCTGGAAGTCCTTTTAGAGTACTAACATTAGTTTTATGTATTTTTAAAATCATATTTTTTAAAGATTGATTGAAGAACGAGTAAGGTTGATATTTAGGACCAATTTGTCTTTATAAAATTAAATTATCTCATCTAATATAATCATTATAATGTTTTTAAATTTTTATACAAAATATAATAAATAATTTAAATTTTTTTAAACTTTTAATAAAATATCTCATTTCATCTTAAATTACATAATCTGTGGGGTCTGAAAATTCAGATCAAGGGTGATCAAAAGAGAGTTTTAAAAAAAACAAAAACAAACAGGAGAGAAAACAGAGTCGAGGGTGGTTTGTCATGCGTTGAATTCTTGAATGACTTGTGCAATAAAAGTAATTTTGTTATTATTATTATTATTATTATTATTATTATTATTATTATTAATTGTTTAATTTATAAGGTCCGTTCTGGGCGATTGCATTGCCCATGCATGCATGACTCTCCCTTGTCACATGAGCGTGAATAATACTCACTTGATTCGATTCTATAGATCATAAAGCTACAAAACTTTTTACACATAACTTTTTACACATGCAAGTTTAGACGGACTAGAGTACTCGATCGGCTTTATACATAGATTTTTACCTCCATATCTATATCAATGAATAAATTGAAATTGAAATTATTACATATATCACGCTACTGTTTTTATCTTTTTATATATTTAAGCCATAAAATATTAATAAATACAAAGTTTTATGACAACAGAAGAAGAGAAACAAAAATTTTAGATGCTGTGGGATTATAATTATGATATGATAGCGGTCATCCGGAAGAGATTGTCAGCTTCGCAGGAAAGAAAAAAGAGGTACGTAGGTCATAGATTTGAAGAGCTACATTTCAAATCTAGAAACAAAGTATTCCTTAGTTTAACCCCAATGAAATGGGTAATGAGATTTTGAAAGAAATACAAGTTGAACTTGAGATATACTGAACCATTCGAGAAACAGGAAAGAGTCAGAGTTGTTCTCGCAACAAATGTCTCCAATACAAGATGTATTCCACATGTCTATGTTATGAAAGTACATCTCCGATCCTTCGCATGTATTGAAGTATACGCCGCTCAAACTCCAAGAGGATCTCACATATGAAGAGACTTATAAATATTTTGGAATGGAGAGACCATACATTGCACAACAAAATGATCCCGATAGTGAGGATATACTGGAACAATAATTTGGAATGTGGGGTCTCCTGGGATTGAGAGGATCGAGGACATGAGGAGTATGAGTGTAACTGGTCCGGTTATGTCTGGTTTTCTACATTTTTTAAAACAAAACCGGTATACATTTGTTTTGAAAATTTAAGTACTAATACTGGACCCATTCACTACTGAAACCGGAACTTTCGATTTTTTAGGTTTCATTCCAGTCTAGTCCGATTTTCTCGATTTTACTGATTATCTATATTAGTAATAATATGATGTTTACAGATACTAAACTATTAATCTATTTATATTATAGTACAATTGTTAGATGGAGGGGCGCCCACGTGGGGCTGACCCCCTCAACTGCATTGTAACGCATGGCTTTAAGCCATGCATTATTTGCTTGTAATGCATGGCTTAAAGCCATGCTTTACTACCATTCAATTCGGCAATTGAAGGCTGGCCTTAAAAGGCCAGCCATGTGGAGGAGGACTATACTCCTCAATTGGTTTTTGGAACCATCTTAAATATACAAAAACTCTCTCCTTTTGTTTTCTCTTGATAAGATATTTAGACTGTGGATTTGTTAAGTGTTACTCTAGTTTTATATTACGTAGTACACTTTGCCACTAAGAGGAAATACTTGGAATTTGTCAATTTGGAGAAACTTGTGGAGCAACTATATAAGTTGTGCTTAAGGTATTTTTTCGTTGTGCTTTCTAACATTGGTATCAGAGCGCATCTTATAGGAGTCAAACCTCATGGTTAATACACGCAACCTAGTTGCTAAAGTTCCACCAAACTTCAACTTCAAAGCCTCCCACATGTTTTGTGCAGTGTCATAGATCTTGAACTCACACATTAGATCATTGTGCATGCTGCTTAACATTATTATGCGTGCGCACCGACTTTTCTTAGCCATTGAGTATAGGCTAGTTGCTTTATCTTGTGTTGTTCCGAGATCCCTTCCCCGGGCGCAGTAAGGGAGTGAGATAAAGCCTCCAAGACCTTTTGCTATTCTAGGACATATTAGATCTTGCGATGCCAAATGTCGTAGTTCTCTCCATCCAATTTCTCCCATTTGTTTAAATCGACAACTATACTCTTAGATGTCATTTCACTGCAATACGCAAAGAAGAGATATTACACACATATCTAAGAAATCTGCCGCGTCAATCCAAGCTAGAAAAATAATAATTTAGACATGTCGCAAGCTCAAAAAATCGCTAGGTTTCAGAATTATCTCTTGCGCCACAATATCCAATTATTAAATTTCTAATCTAATTCTCACGCAAATTTAAAAAACAAATATGAGAGAATTAATCATCATAAATCTCAACCATATTCCCACTATCTTAAGTAGTCATCTAGCCCTAATCACATATAAAGACATAACCTACTAAAATCACAGTAACCTTTTGGGCCAGTCTATAAGGACAATTACTCTAACCACAGTAACCTGTTGGGTCAGTCTATAAAGATGGTTCATATAAGACCATTATAGTCCATTTTTCTTGTTCCATCAGTGCATTTACAGTTCTATTGGGGCCACCATGGTCTTTTGGCTATACAGTGCATTTACAGTTCTTACTTGGGTCACTGCAATTCTTTCAGCCTATCATTTATACTGACAATTCTAACTAAGACTACTTAGTGAGAATTCTTATATTTTATCATTAAAGACTAATGTCTAAACATTTAAGCCTAACATTTATAGATGATAAAATAATCACATATCCACATGTTCAATTCACATATGTTCAATTTGACTCCTATAAGATGCGCACTGACCACATGATGAAGCAGCATCTTAAGGCTATGTAGACCATGATCCGTGAACTTAAGTTGGCAGGAAACAACCTGACTGATGAACAGTAAGTCTAGGCAGTAATAAGATCACAACCGAATTCTTGGGAGAGTATGAACCAGAACCTGATGCATAACGAGAATATTAAAGACTTTGATGATGTCTCGCGTCACTTGGAATTGGAGGCTGAACGCCTAGATGCTGCTAAGCCCAATCATATGGCCTATGTGGCTAATTCTGGTTCGCGCAAGAAGTCCAAGAATGGGGTAGCTACCGGACAAATTAAGAAGGTGTTAGGAACTTCTTAGCGCAGTAAGAGGGGCAAGCGCGGGAAGAACAAGTCAAATTAGAGTGCTTCAACTGCAGAAAGAATGGCCACTTCGCTCGTGACTGCACTGAGCCAAAAAATGTACACTTTGACTTTTCTCGCATTATTTTTGTAACCAGCCATGTGATTGTTGCTCACTCCTATACTGTGTGGACTATTGATTCAGGAGCGACCGAACACATAGCGCGAGATAGAGTCGGATTTATGGAGTATCGCCTAATTCCAGCTGGAGCCGTGATATCAAGGTCGAGAATGGAGCCAGCGTGGAGGTATTGGGACTTGGTACCTACAAGCTGGACTTGTAGGGTGGCCGCACTCTTTTCCTCCACAATGTGCTATACGCTCCCGAGATTCGACGAAACCTACTTTCTGTAGTCACTCTATTAAGACTTGGTTTTCAAATTGTATTTGAAAATAATTTTGTTTCCTTTTATTTGAGCCATGTGTTTTATGATAATGCTTTTCTTCAAGATGGTTTTATGATATTGAATTTGGATTATTCAAATATAAATGAGTCTATTGCTTTTCTTTCTGTATCAGATAATTTGGATTCATATAAATGGCATGCTAGGTTTGGCCATATAGGGCAAGATAGAATGGCTCGGTTAACTAGAGAAGGCCTGATATGCAATCTTGCTAAGGTTATCTTGCCCACATGTGAACATTGTCTAATGGGAAAAGCTAAGAGAAAATTGTTTGGAAAAGTGACTAGGGCATCTTTTCCACTGCAATGAGTCCACTTAGACATCTGTGGTCCAATGAGTGTGAGGGCAAGACACGAAGGTATCTACTTCATCACATTTATAGATGATTTTTCACGTTACTGACATGTCCACTTAATCTCCCATAAGTCTGAAGCATTGGATTGCTTTAGGTGATATCTAAGAATGGTTGAGAATCAGTTAGACAAGAGTTTAAAAATTCTAAGAACTGACCAAGGACAAGAATATCTTTCTGAGTAATTTAAAAGGCTCTGTGATAAAAAAAGAATCAAAAGACAGTTGATGATGCCGAGTACTCAATAGCAAAATGGCGTGGTGGAAAGGAGAAATTGAACACTGCTTGAGATGGTTAGGTCAATGATGGCGAAACCTACCAATTTCATTTTAGGGTGATGCACTTTTGACTATTACCTACATTCTTAATCGAGTGCCCTCCAAATCAGTAACTTCCACCCCATATGAACTATGGACCACCGGGAAATCCAATTTGAGTAACTTGCGGCCATGGGGTTCAACGGGGTTTGTTCAGGATCTTTCTCATAAGTATGGGAAGTTAGGACCTAGAGGGAAGAAATGTATCTTTATAAGGTACTCAGAACACTCTAAAGGGTACGTGTTAATAGGTGAACAATCTGATGGAAGTGTGACTGAGATTGAGTCACGCGATGTGGATTTCATTGAAGATGAGTTTCCAAGTAGAGGTGAGGTTGATAGGAGTTTAGAACTTCATGAGATTGTGGAATAAGAGGACATTACTCCAAGGAATTTAGTTGAGAATAAGGAAGAAATTCTTCAAACTCCTACAAATTATAAAAAGAATTTGAATACGAGTGGGAGCACACCACTTGTCAATCAATCAGAACAACCTCAGCCGTGTAGAAGCACATGTGAAAGTATTCCCTATCGTCGTTTTGAGATTGAAGGAGAAGATTTTATGGTAGCTCCGCATGATGATAACGAACCTAGAACAATTGATGAGGCTCTTTTTACTAAAGATGAGTGGATGAAAGCTCTTAATGATGAGATTGTGTCTATAAAGACTAACTAGGTCTGGGAACTGGTTGATCTACTGACAGGGCGTAAGACTATTGGGAACAAATGTGTTTTTAAGGTCAAACGCAAGTCAGATGGATCAATAGATAAGTACAAATCTCACTTAGTGGCAAAAGGATATACCCAACAGGAGGGTATAGACTATGAGGAAACATTTTCACCAGTGGTGAGGTTTGCCTCAATTCACCTGATTCTAGCTATAGTAGCAAACATGGATTTGAAACTCTACTAGATGGATGTTAAGACAACATTTCTCAATGGAGAACTAGATGAGGAGATCTATATGGATCAACCAACGGGTTTTGTGGTCGAAGGTCAAGAGCGCAAAGTGTGCAAGCTCAAACGATCTATATATGGCCTAAACCAGTCATCTAGACAATGGTACCTCAGATTCCATTGAGCCATTCTCTCGAATGGGTTTACGATGATCACAGAGGACCATTGTGTCTATGTCAAAAGATCTAAGAAGAGTTTTATTATGTTGTCATTGTATGTTGACGACATACTACTAACTGGAAATGATAAAGGGTTGATAGTCACCACAAAAGAGTGGTTATCCTTCAATTTTGAGATGAAGGATATGGGTGAGGCAAAATACATTCTGGGAGTTAAAATCTACAGAGATCGCTCAAGGAGACTTTTGTGTTTGTCCCAACAAACTTACATAAAGAAAGTCCTCGAGCACTTCCTAATGAGTAGATGTAAACCCGTTGACACCCATCTTGCAAGAAGCGAAAACTTGTCCAAAGAGTTTTGTCCTAAGACTCAAAGAGAAAAGGAATAGATGGCTCGTGTCCTTTGTCCTAATGCTGTGGGTAGTCTGATGTATGCAATGATGTGTACTCGGCCTAACATATGCTATGTAGTTGGCTTAGTGAGTAGATTCCAATCTAACCCTGGACTGGCTCACTGGAAGGCAGTCAAGAGGATTATGCGATATCTCAAGGGAACTGCAGACTGTGTGCTGTGCTATCAGAGTCCAGATTTGTAGCTGAGAGGTTACAGTGATGCCGACTAGGGCAGTGACCTAGATGAGCTCAAATCAACCACTTGGTATGTCTTTCTACTCAACAAAGGCGTCATTACATGGAGCAGCAAGAAACAACCCTATATAGCTTTATCCACCATGGAGGCAGAATACATAGCTTGTTCCACAGTAGTTCAAGAAGCTGTTTGGTTACAGAGATTCCTTAATCATTTAGACATTAGCACGGATACTTCAGATTCGATGAGGATATTTTGCGATAGCATAGCAGCTCTCGCATATGATAAGGACTCAAAGTATCATGGAAGAACTAAACACAGATATCAGATATCACTACATCAGAGACATGGTAGTACAAAAGGAAGTGGTTCTGAAACACCTTTGTATGAGTCGCATGGTTGCTGATCCCTTAACGAAGCCTATTGCAAGAGATGCCTTTGAGGCTCATGTTAGGAATCTGGGACTGCGTAGACTGTAAATGTAATTTGTGTTTCAAATGACATTGAGATATAACCTTTCATTTGAGATATTAATACAATATGATTAAGTTCTTGTCTTTATTGTATTGTTTTTCTAAATACACACACAAAATATATGTCAACAGGCTAAAATTAGCTCACTCACACGAGCGATCACCTCTAGCGCTTGAGTAACGAGTAAGAATGAGACTTTGTATCCCTAGGTACTTGTCCTAAGGGATAAGTTGGTTAATACAAACATATGTTGTCTTAGTAGGAGCTAAGATGACGTCTAATGAGAGGACTATGCATGGGTTACTCACCATCCATGTAGTCTGTAGTTAGCCAGATGTGAGATCCTCTTTGACGCCATGAAGGCGTGTAAATAGAGGAGTTCGGGTTAGACGCTTAAGGAGCAGCTAGACTAAGATCTATATGGTGTTGATATAGACATATGCTCTTTGAGAAAGAGAAATTCACCGTAGCATGTGTTTCATATTACATGTGCTTATACGATCATATGAGTAAGTGAGTAAAATGTTCCCCTCTTTTTCACTGTGTTAGTCTCATTTTTTAAAATGTCATTTACTTTTGACTATGTCACGAGATAGACGTTGTGATGCCTACTACTTTGGCATGTTGTCTATGACCATGATTGACACGGTCTAAAGAGGCATTGTTGGGAAAGCGGTTGGACCAAAATTGAGTGATATGAGTGCAAAAGAAAGACTCTTCGATATTGTATCTTCGGTAGTGTTTGCTAACATCAAACTATGACGCTATATTTTGGTAGTGGCTAAAGGTTGTGAACACATTGAAATGATTTGGAAGTGGTCAAGCATTGATCTGAGTTTTTTTTAGCTCAAGAGGGTTCGAAAATACTTGATCTTGATGCGATCGAATGAGTCTAGGATATGACCAGACACTTTAGGGATTTTACTATGCTAGTTTTCTCTGTGAGAGATTTGGTGTATGTACTCCCACCTTTCTACAGATGTACTTGGTGGTCGCACGGCTTATTTATTTGTATGAACAAGATTGAGAACATTAGGGAGATGCAGACCTGGGGTCATGCCCACTGTGTGCGAGTGGGAGATGTTAGACGGAGGGGCACCCACGTGGGGCTGACCCCCTCCTTAAAAAGTAATAAATCTGTAAATCAGTTTAAGAGCTTTTGAGTTGAGCTATTTAGATTTCTTTAACTCAAAAAGTTTCTAAAGGTCAAAATATGTACTATATGTTTCCTAAAATAAATAGTTTATATCTATTATATCTTAGTGTAGTCAATTGTTTTCTTTTTCTTTTTTAAAATCTTAATTTTGAAGGGAATTATGTATTTCTCATTTGAAGATAGAAAATCATACTTTATTATTCATGATCTGTTATTGCCACCACAACATGGGTGAAAGTGAAACAACTTGAATGCTTGTAGTTTCGTTTCAGTACTGACAAACCAATATACATCATATTCAAAATGTTATTAATGGAATAGAAGTTTTGACCCCAAAGAGAGATCATTTCTGGCTCTGTGACTACTATATACACAACTCTAAAATGGGCAATTCCAGATCCCTCAAGGCACCCTAGATTCATGAAGAGTGTAAAATCCAGTAAGGAGACTTACCCAAGCTTCAACCCCAGTTTGCTTCTCTCATGCAATGTTGGGAGCATGTCTACACACAATGATAGATATGTTACAGTCCAATCAACAGTAGAAGGAGAAGAACCCCTGTTATTTTTCAACAATGGCTTTGTTTTCCTTCGTTGCTCTTACATTTGTAGACTTCTATTTGTGTGTATTTTAACAAGATAATGGGTTAAACAAGTCTCATGAGAGGAATCCCAAGGCTTCTACAATATTTGGGCAGCCTCAAAGACCCAAGATTTGTAAGTAAGGTTGTAACTCATGAACTTGACTTGATTTTTGTCCTTTTAAGAAAAACATAAGTTTTGACAAAAATCTAGGCTCGACTTATGATACAAGTCAAACTCGTATATAAACCTGTACAACTTCAAATTTATTATTTGGTAGATATTATATTAAACTTTATATCAAGCATTCATAAGTATTTAAAAGTATAAGAGAGAATCACGTTCTTAGCACCATGATATGATTTTATCATTTGAGTCGATATGAATATTATAAATTATTGTATAGATATGTATTTATAATAACTATATTATTTATATTAATTCAAAGTTGTTTTGACAAAGTTTGTAGATAGAGTTAAGAGATTTTGTGTGTATTCGCGCGCCTTTATTCCTAGAAGTTCGAGGACTTGTTTATGTGCTAGAAATTCAATAACTTGGAAGCTTACAAGTTGTCCACCTATGTTAGCCTTGGACTTGGGTTGGGCATTGCTAGATGTTGGGCTCTAATGGATTTATCTGGGTCTGTAGCTTATGTCCAAAATGAGAGCCCTTTTGAAAAAAATTAGGACACCTTCAAAATTGTAATTTAAGATGTTGGGCTCTATAGTTGTCATTCTAAAGTAATGCATGCAAGTCGAGTCTTATACCTGGAATATAGAAGTACTATAGCTACAAAGAGATTATAAAAAGAATCATACAAATTGATGTGATTTTATATGATCCGTTAAATTTATTTTACAATAAAAGTAACTTTACAATCTGATAAATCACATTAAGTCAAATCAGTTTGTGGGATTACTTTTGTGTAATCTTTTTGTGGCTTGAATATTTATTTTAATTATATATATATATATATATCTGAATTTAATATAGTTGTGATCTTTGATCACTGATTGCGGTTGATCTCTTCAATTGGTTTTTTGTCGCAAAAAAACATATGTAAGTGATAGGATGATAACTAAATGTAGCTTCTCTATCAATAATTGAATTTGTTATTCTTAAAAAAAAGATTTGATCTAATGGTGGATATATAGACATGATATCACATCAATACAACATAATAAAGATAAGATGAAAGAGTACTGGAATATATCATATCTTGTATAAGTATTCAAGTGTCTGATTACATCATAAGATACATCTAGAAGGACTATAGAGATGTTAAAATAATGAATTCAGTACAAGAAAATGGGTGGTAGGTACATTTGCTGCTATTGTCCGAATGGGTCCATTTGGCAAAGTTTGTAAAGAAATTGACATTTTAGAATAAGGTTACTTCGAACAAAGATTGTTACTCAAATATTTTCACTACAAGAAAACTGGGCTTTCTCAGTGCTCAAATTCGCCGAAAATGAGCTTGATAATCGCTGATGTTGCTCAGATGCGGCGATCTATCAATCGCCGCACGATCGCCGCAATTCTAAAGCCATTTCCATTCAATATCGGCGAATTCGAAAAATCGCCGCAACTAAGATTATTTCCGGCGATCAATTATTGCCACAATTGATTCAAAACTGCGCCGGGAAAAACGTTCCCGGTTCCAACATAATCGCCGCGAATGATTAATAGCGACGAATGATGCCGTCGCTATTACCCAATTAGTCGCCGCAAAACTCGTAATTATTAGTAGCGATATCATTCTGTCGCCGCAATTATTCTTTTTGCGGCGAATTGTTTTGGCCGGAAATGTTTACCTGTTCGCTGCAAAAGGCAAGGCTCATTTGCTGCGAACCTCATTTTCGTCGATATTAGTCTAATTTCAACGGAGTTTAATTCGCCGCAATAGATAAAATATCGCCGCAAAAGGAGAATTGGAACGATTTGAAAATGTCGCCGCTATAGATATCCTACCGTATGTCTCGCTATTGCGGCGCGTAAGAGTCGCCGCAATAAGAAGCTATTGCATCGATTATTTGATTCGCTGCTGTTTAGGTTATTAATACTCTCTTTCGCGGCGCTGAAAGTTCGCCGCAAATGTCTCTTTTATTTATTTTTTTTTCCGCTTTTCGCCCAGAGAACATATTGAACCTAATTTCTGCCTTGAGAACATGTAGGAACCTAATATTGAACTTTCATTATATATGCCTTGAGAACATGTAAGAACCTAATTTCCAAATCTTTGAGCACTATTTCCATCTAAGATAATAAATTATGCCACATTCAATTCATCCATTCAGGTGGGGAATTCACATTAATGTAATTATGGGCTATACACTAGGGTGGACCATTCGAAACCCAAAACTTATGGAACTTAACTACTATTGAGAATACATTGTTCAAATATAGGAACTGTGCTGCTTCTTTATCTTTATAAATTATATCTAGTCGCTATAAAGTAGCAAAATGGGACTTGGGCATGAGGGGTGGGCAGAATCATGGCTTACAAGATTGCATCAATGCCCTTATACTTGGCGGCCACAAGCTGAAATATTTCCATCTCAACAAACACCAATCTGACAAGTGGAAATAAAATGCATCAATACACACCATTATAACAGTTATATATAAAGGACTAGTTATAAATAACAAAACATTCTATTTGTTTAAACCAACATAATGCAATCTACGAAAGCATAGTCATATAGCAAATGAACAACATATTTAATCCAACACTTCCAATATCCAACACCCATAGAAACATGTGAGGTCTTGTATAAAAAAGTACAACCATTCACTAATGATCCCATGCCAAACCATCCAGCATATTATACAAAAATAAACTCCTAACACATATATAAAAGCCTTAAGAACATTATATGTGAATATCAAGATGATTGAATCTTGTTTCCATAACAAAAGATTTCTCCTTCACCAAATATATATCTGTTTTGACACTTTATGAGGAAAATACACAAGCTGAAACCATAAAGTTGTCCCTATCAGAATTACAAACATAGTTATTGATTCTCCTGCACTGTCCAAATTGGGTCCACAACTTAGCATCACTCTAATTATAAAATTAGTATCTATACGTTGGACCAACTTGTTTAGATAAAGATATAGACATCACATCAGGTGGCTATGATTCTCTGATCAATTACTTGATTACTTATTCTAATGAATCAATCCGGTTTGATATTATCAATCCCATCTTTTCCTCTCTCTCTCTCTCTCTTTTTTTTTGTCTGAAGCATATGTATGTTTCGGCACACCTACACACGCACAGATTAATTATTATCTTGAAACTTGGAGCTGTCAATTAATGATGAGGAAACTCAGAACAAAAATATAGATCGGTACTAGTGCAATCGAATATATAGATAATGTACTTCATATTATTTGACATAAACTTACATACCATAACTTGTATTGCAGCAAAAATGGCAATGGTCTTGTATCTCCCTAGGAAAGCCTCTCACAAACTTCAATAACTGTAAGTTAAAACAGTAAGATTTCCTAATTAACATACATACAAATTTTAAAAGCTCAGGACTGCATGCAACTGATCATGCTGGCCTGGTTAAATATTATCTTTTTCATCTGAGTATGAATTGCTCTTCAAGCTGATTAGAGTTCTCTTAATTCATTTAGTACTTTCTTTATATTTAATTAACATAATAGAGCAATTTAGATGATGCAGAAATAATTACTTCATATATATATATTGATCACAACTTGTTTCCTGTTTTTGTTTTAACTTTTAGTTTCTTATTTTAGATGTTTCATTTATCTATAATCATTTCACAATTTTTTATAGAAGGATGCCATAGATACCATTATGGTACTTTCTTCCTTCCACAATAATATTATTGTTTAAAAGATTGATCTTTTCCGTTAGAACAAATGAAGCAATATTAAATATTACCATTTTTAATATTAACTAATCTGCACATCTCATCTGAAAACAACATCCCCTTCTCGGTTGATGACCTCTCGACTTCATAAGTAGAGAAGGATTTCTCAGATGTCAAACCATCAGTTGAACTTCTTGAGAACCCAGCCTTCCAAGAAGTTTGGCCTAGTAAGGCTAAGGAAGCTCAAGCATACTTCTCTTGTGTTTCATCATAGTAGGTGCACATTTGGTTTCTTTGGTCATTGCAGTGGGGGTTGTAAATCCCCACTCCTTTTCTTTCATTGTCTCTCTTTTATTTTATCCTATTTTGGTGCCCCCACGTGAAATTATTTTTTCATTCATTTATTTTATCATATATTCATGCTGTTCACTTGTCGAGATCATAGAAAAAGGCTAGTGGAGTGTTGCATGATTGTTCACTTATCATATATTGTAACCCTCTTGCATGTCTTTTGGCAAAATTATATACATGGTTCTAACAATGGCTTAAAGAAAGCCATTGATTGGTGCGGTTGTAAAAATCTATTATTATTAAAAATATTATTTAGTTTGTGACAAGATTTTATAGCCGTGATCTGCAAACGGAATGGCTATAATTGTTTTTTTATATATAGTTTTCTTATTTTTGAATATGGCGATCAAGTTTCTTAATTGCTGGACCTATTCTTGAAACCAATAAGAAGGTAGTTTTCATCATACATGTGAGTACGAACGCTTGATTTTCATAATCTCTATCGCCCAAGTAATTGAATGATAGTAGTATGCTTTTCTTTTTCTTGTTTACAGTAACTTCTTGGCTTTGATGGTGGAATTCACGTGATCTTAAATTAGACCACACAAATGTATCAAAGAAACTTTTACTTGGAATACCACAAAAACTTTTTCATAGATTATGCATTTGATAGATAATAGGAAGTGTATCAAAAAATAAAGCCCTATCTTGCTGGTTAGAAACCTCATTTGACATCACTCTTAAGCATTTCTCTATTGAGCCATCATATAATTTGAGACACTTGGTTCTCATAAATAAGAACATGTTGGGATATAGTGTCTAGTAATGAGCTTCAGAATTTATTGTCCTCTGTTTTAGAAAGGTACTTATTACATGGTTTTTACTTTCATTCACATTCACATCCTCTACCCAGAGGTTGAATGTTGAGGTATAAGTCTTGGACCTATATCCTGACTTCGGGTTGTAAATTTGTATTGATTTCTATTGTCTCTTTTACTGAGGTTGTGAACATGGTCCCACTGAAAAGTATGCAGTGCCATTTTAAGTTTTGATGGCATGTTTGTTAAATATGAAAAACTTGTGATGATGGTAGAAAGGATGAAATATGATTTAGGCGAGAAAAATCGTATATGCATTATTCTTGTTGGAGCTGGATGTATCAGAGAATGATGTAATGTTTTTGAGTTTTGTATGTGTGAGCATTTTAAGCTAAAGAGGTCAAGTGCTACTATGGGGTTCTGATTCTATTATGTTGTACTAAATAAGTCAGTTAGTCAGTACTACTATGGTCAATCAATAGTGGCAGTACATAATCAACGTACACTACAAGAAAATTGGGCTTTCCCAGCGCTCAAATTTGCCGGAAATGGCAGTGAAATTATTTTTTCATTCATTTATTTTGGCATTGAAATTGTAAATTTTTTTTATATAGTTGAAAGGGGAGGTGATGATGTATCTCAGTTTTTTTGGTTGTGCGCATTGTGTTGTAGATGGTTTTGTTTCTCTGCCATTGGGCAGATTTTTTTTTTTAATTTTTTATAGGGTGTTTAGGAGACTACTTTGGTGGCTGAGATATCTCTCTCCACCCAGATTTTCATTGTATGACAAGAACAAAATTTAATGATCAGAAATGCAAAGAATATGTGATTTATTTGGTAAGAAACCGAACAAGCATCAATATAATGACAAATTAACCTTCCTAAGCCTTCAGCATTACATGTAGCAGCATCTATCATCAAAATGCAGCATATAATATAGGGTCTAAAATCTCTTCCATTGTACAGAGATCAAGCCAAAAGGAAACATCTTATATGTATATATATATATATATGAAGTTTAAATTATGATACCAAGAAAAAACTGAATTGATAGCCAGAATTGATCTTCTAGTGTGATCTGCTACACTCATTTCTAACGGTCACGTTAGTTCTTATTTAGTAAATAAGAAAGGGGAGTGAATTTAATGAGATATCACCATTTGATGAATGAAATGAAATGTAACATCACAGCACTTCAAAGTGTGTCATTAGATCATAAAATATGCATGAAGAAAAACTTGCATATGTCTTACTAAATCAATTAGCATGTGTATAATTGAAAAAATAAGCATCCTAGTAAATCTGATTATTTTAAAACACTAGGTAGACCTCTTTTTAAACTATCAGATTTCAAGTTATGGTAGGTTCCAAGTATCATTTTCTCATAAAACATCCAAGTAAATCAAGGCAAATCTGAACCACACTCATCAATATTCAACAAGAAATTCTAGCTAAACAATCATCCATGGATGCTCTGACAAGAATGTGCCCAATCATAATAGATATTGAATTAGCTTGTCATGTAGCAACACAACAACATCTGCAAATGACACTCCAACCTAAGAGTATTTAAATTCATATAACAGTGCCCAAGTATTCAAATAACTCACCTGCTAACTAACCATAAGGATAACTGCAAGTTCAGCAATTGGTTGCCAATTTAAGTTGACAATGCCAAGTATATATCCAAGCCTACGAGAATTACAACAAAGCATGAAATTATTTTAATAATCGGTGAGCACTTGACCTACTAGAAGAAATAAGGATACTCTCCATTCTACTACTTAAAATAGGCAAGAAAAAGTACCTTCTCAAACCTTAGATACCTGCTCCTAACGGAATGAATAAGCATTAACCCTAACCATAGAAGAACCGCTATGTGGAATCAAATGGTTGAAGTTATGTCCAGTTTAAGGCCTAGTTGGTTTTAAAAAAAAGTTAAGGTTCTTGTTCATAATGGCAAAAACTATCAATGAATCTCATAAAGACTAACCATTACCTGAAAATCCTACATTACTACATAATGATTTCTCACTCAGTTAAAGAACACTTAACTGAATATAAGTGTTTAAGGTTACATGTTCGAAATTTAAACTTCTTATTTATTTGATAGTCCTAGCCATTTGATAGTGTAAATTTAAGGTGAAAAACAAAAGAATCACCTAAGAATTTTGTGGGAACTATCAACACACTGGATTAGGAAGACTTTGATAGAACAATGATAATTTTCTGACTCTTCCTAGGTATTTTGTATTCTGCTTGTATAGATACTCTCTACATGTACAATAATCATGAAATAAAGGGACCGATGATTTCTGGATGTACCTCACTTGTGCACAGCAGTAAAAATCTTTTCCTCAAACCTGATGGCTATTTTCCTAATTTCCTGTTAACCTTCTTGACCAGAAATGGGTAGATGCCTCTTCAATGTATCCATTCTACCAACATAAGACTTCCTTATGTGGAGCATGGTATCTGCAAAAGAGAACACATAAGGTTGTAAACACACCTGAACATGCATCCATATAATCAATGGAAAATATTCAAAAAAAAAAAAATCCCACATCTCTTTCACTATTCACTAAACCTGCAAAGAATTGTCTTTCACCGTGCTGCAATTCTTCCATGGCCACAACATACCGGTCCTTACCCGACACCCTCTAGCTAATTGGAACAACCCATTGAACAGATAACCAAACGTCCACACAGTAAATACCCAAAAAATTCCCTCAATTACCCAATGAGGGAATTAATGCAAAAGTAGACAACCTTCCTCTTCACTGTCTAGATCTAAATATGTAGACTTCTGAAAATAGATATATATATATATATATATGGTTTTATATATATATATTGGCCACCCACTATCCCCAACCACCAAAAAGTTTCCAAAATACACAAAAAGCCCTTCCCATGCGTTTTGAAGGTAGCTCACTGAGTCTCTCCACTTGAGTGGAGTGGAGAGACTCAGTGTTAGACGGGAAATTTTGGAAGAATGCCCTCAACATCTTATCTGTTTCATATTGCCTCTCACGAAGTGCGCGCACTTCATCCCTCATTTCGTCAAGTTGCATCTTGTAGTTCAAGGCATCTTTCTTGTAGTTCTCGGCATCTTTCTTGTAGTTCTCGGCATCTTTTTTGTAGGTGTCGGCATCTTTCTTGTGTTGTTCAATAGTGGCTTGGTACTCTTTTTCTCGTTCACGGTCACGTTGTCTTGTCGACTCCGGGATGACCATCTCCCCTAACCTTCGGGCATATCCTGGTCTATGCCCAAGTACCTCCTTAAACACACTCGCTGCTGCGTCATCGGTGCGTCGTTCAGGCTCTAGATCATCCAGTTTGTCAACCATCTTTTTCTGCATTTTTTAACAATTTCCTTATAAAATTGTTAAGTCCTTTAATGCCTCATTAATTTTTCACTTTCAAATATAACCTAATTGAACCTTTATGCTTTTGTGTATGAAATATTCTAACATAAAAGATCGTACTCACATAGTTGTCTTCAGTGGCTGAGGTGACAAATTTACCGTTCTTCTTCGACCAATGAGTCTCCTTATAAAACTCCACCAAAGTCGCATTCGTTGCCCGCTACAAGTGTGGAATTTGTATAGTTAGCTATGATCAATCGGAAACATGAGTAAAAATAAATAGGCCTTTGTGACCATATAGATTACGACATAAATCAATTGACAGATTATACCTTCTCCTCCAGTATCCTAACAAAGGATTTGCGGCCTGCTGTGTGGTTAATAGTTTGCTTCTTTCTATTTTCCTGATTTTGTCTTGAGATTTTCTATCATTAAAACCCAATGTTAGCCAACACAAAATGCATAATAAGATAGAAAAATCTTGACTTATTGTTGATATATATTTTTTATGTCGCATATACAATATATACCTTGAAGTCTTCGCTTCCCCACCTCGCACACAGCTTATCCCAGACTATCGGGTCGACCATGCTACCCCCAGAAGCGAATGCTTCTTCGTGAGTTTTGTATGATAAATATTTGCGGTGTAGTTCGTGATGGAATGCATTGAACCGCTTACGTAGCTGTTTTGTGACCGTCAATATATGATTTGCCAACTCCCAATCCAACACGAAGTCACCCTACAAGAATGAACATAACGTTAAATGAAGCCTGCATTTTATTCTACCTCCACTTCCGTACCCCCAAATCGAAATAACAACTGTCTTACCCGAACACGTTCAATCAACTCGTCCTTTTGAGCCTGCGGCACGTCGATCCATCTACCATAACTCATGTCACAATGTTGTTTAACTATTTGCGTTATCCGTGTCGTGAACATGGATGCGTTCTCACAACACGGTGCCGACTCGCCGTCATTAATCTTCAGAGGCACTTTTCCATACTTTCTCAACTTCTCGAACTCAGTGCACTTAGCAGGCCCACGCCTACGTTTGGGCTGTTCCTGGGTAGCTGTAGGCACTGTGGGAGCGACTGTATCTGTATTTCAAGAAAACAAAAAATTGACTATTTTTTAAGGTCTTCATTAATCTTTGGTGTTTACAAATATATGGTTCAAATAACAATAATTATTGAAATGACACGCAAAAGACTACCATACCGATATCTTCTCTGTTCAGTTCAAGTTCTCTCAAGGGTGAGGATTCTCTATTGGCATGGGGTGGGGGCTGAGGAATGGGACATGGAGGCTCCCATGGACGACTAGGAGGCTGCGTTGAGTCATCTGAGCCAGAGTGATCCGCATCTGAAGTTGAGCTATGGTAGGAATTGATACGAACTCCTCGGGGTCGATTGGCTCTGGTTAAGTATGGGACAAATCGTTTGGCCCGAATACCTCGTCCAACACCTTTTCCTCGGATGCTCTCTCCCCTTGCATCACCTACAAGTGTATCACATTCCATTAGCAGTCATTGTGTTGCCACAAATTAAGGATGCAATGAACTAGTATGCATGAAATAGAACATAAACCTACTATTGGGCAAAGTACGTTGAGTCAAAATATCTACCTTGAACATTAAAACTTCTCATTTCCACCAGAATGAATATGGGAATGGTCAAACTTTTTGAATACCCGATTCTGGCCATAGAATGAAGGGAAAAATAGTCATGATAATTATTAAAATCAGGTAGGAAAGGACATCACATGTAATAATACATAAGTGGTTAAGCGAATAAGGATGCATAAGAAATAGACCGAACATATACAACAATCTCTACCTTGATCGTGATGCTCGATGTGTCGAATCCGCAATGCTCAGGGATGGGCTCTCGTCGTTCACGTGTCACTTATACCCTTTATTGAATGTGACACCGTGCCTTTTTACCCCCACCTGAGATGCAGTAGCATGATAATTATTAGTCACAGTTACGACATGTGATCCGAAAGAATAATTTATAAGGGTATAAGATAAGCAATCAAACTAAATTTTAACAAAACATTAGAAGGCCATTTGGCAAATGTTTCCATCCACTACTTTAGTCTATACTTAGAAATGCATAGACAACTGTCGGACTCGAAGTGACAATCATTACATCAAAAGATCATTAGTTGAGTGCGCATTCGGGATCTAGAGCAATTGGAAAAAAATATATGCTTCAAAAAAGTGATACATTAGTTGACCCAAAAGTACATTAGTAAATTCATCTTGTGATTCCAAACTTTAAAGGGACATACATGTAATTCTTCGTACTTGAGTTGTTGGACATAACCCATTACAAAAATGCCATCATATAAGTTCAACAAAAACTCAATATTCGGCTTGTTGTCTATTCTGAACCACAGTCGTCCTCTGTGTCTAACTCCTCCTCATCAGAATATTCCCCATTGGCATAAGCATCTCCTGAACTAGAAGCAACCATGCCATCATCAATAAAGTTGGATGAATTGATGTCTTCGATAGCCGGAGCAGTGACATCTTGTGCATCAATGTGGGTAGGTTCTATATCATTCCTATTAAGTGGAGTTGACACTGGACATGCATCACACTCCAATGGTGCATATGTAGATGATGGATCATCTTCTTGATAGGCATCATCATCACCAAATTCTCCGTCAATATCTTCTAACACCCTCGGCACCGGTGGAATGTCATATACATTCCTATTCGTGAACTTCTACACCACAAACCATCTCCCTTGGGCCCTTACATCCCTGATGTAAAAACACTGGGACGCCTGACATGCCAATACAAATGGTTCATCCTTATACCAAGTCCTGTCCATGTTGATACTGGTCATATGGTTATCAACTCGTACCCCACGTCTTTGATCCCCCACATCAAACCAGACACACATGAACAAGTACACCCAACGCCTCCCCATGTAGTGTAACTCCATGATGTCATCAATAACACCGTAGAAGTCAACATTATTAGTACTTTCGTCACCAGTTACCAATACCCTTGAATTTTGTGTACGCCGTCGGTAACGCCCCGTACCCGAGGGTCCGGAGAGTTAACTCATGTCATTAACAAACCTATCTCTCCAAGCACTTAAAACTCCAAGGACTTCATGTTTAGCACACAATTCATATTCTTCCAAATAACCATAATAAAACTCCGTAAGTTATCATTACAAAACATAAACCAAAAGGGGTCCACAATCTCCCAATAACCTCAAAAATATAACAATACATCTTTAGGTGTCAATAGGTCCAAACAACGTAAAGTACTTCAAATGCTCAAGTTAAATCCATCTACTAACAATGGTACTCTAAAGTACCCAATCCTTCCATCCATATCTAGCCAGCTTCAATTTTATTCCTGACCCCCAGCTGGGAAATCAATATCATCTGAAAATATATGAAGATAAGGGGGTGAGTTATCAACAACTCAGTAAGCAGAGAACATATACTAGCATGTAAACATGAGCCTTTTCAGAAAGTTCAATATGCAGAAACAAAACATTTTATTTTTATATGCAGATCTCAGAAAACGTGTTATCAGAAAATCAGAGCGACTTTTCAAACATTTCATACTCAAGTCAACAATTCATATTGGAGGATCAATTTCATATTCAAAAAAACGCTTTGGCATAACATAACTGAACATATTCATCTTATCATATCATATCATATACCATGTTTAACCCCCGTGGTAGGGTTGTGCTATCCCCGGTGGCCAAACCAGGCAGTATCATGTGGTGAACTTCCCCTTTTTCAATCTCGGAGCCCCGAGTGTGCACACAGGAAAGAACACGTAAAAAGACCACTTTGTTTCCAAAGTGGGTGCACTCATATCATATCATGGTGGTACCAACCATATCACGTGAACAGTATCATCATATCAGAACCATATTCAGAACAGATAAGTATGCCAAAGTTTTATCATATCCATATCATATCAAAACACGTGCGAAACATATTCATATCATTTCTATTTGATCAAAAACAGATCCATATCATTTCATATCACATGCATAAAAATTTCAATGATATCATATTCGCTCTTTTGTATATTTCATAAACATGTCAAATATTGCTCATGTCTACACATTTCATGTCAAACATTTCTTTTCTCTTTCATACGTATCTCATGAGGGAATGCAAAACATATACTGAGGTTGTTTTTCACTTTTTCTTTTTAAAACAACATGTACATTTTTACAAACAACCCTCAGTTCATTTCTTCTTATGCAAATTCAGCATAGGAACCCCGCTTACCTGGACTTCTTAGCTTTTCGAAAATTTCCTCAGAAATGCCGAACTAAGAAAAATTTATTCGTCACCTACAAGATAATCACGTAAATTTCCATAAGTCTCCAATTAATCTCGTATTCTAATATTCAAGCCTACCGCTTCTAAAATAGTCCATTTTTAATTCCTCAAACTCAAAATTCTCTTTATTCTCAACATACCAGCATCACTTTCTAAACTCATCAATATCCGACTTCGACTAAACCTTTAATTCTACTTATTTAAGAAAGAGATCTTACTATAATCTACAATACAAAGTAACATAACTATAATAAATTCATTATCCTTAGTAATCCATAATTTATTTAAATAATAATAATAATTCAAAGATATTCTTTTAAAAGGATACGTTAAAATATTCTTTTTAATTGTTACTTATCAGTCTACTTATTAACCATTCCAATAAAATATAAGCCCCAAAAAAAATATACCCATTTAACAAAATAAATTCATGCATCTGCGCCTAAATAAAACACCCTTTACAATCCACGTATTATACTCATGATTTCAAATCTGAAATACTTAAAATAACTTAATTAAGCTAACACCCCAACACTAACTTTGGAGGCGCACTATAAGAGAACAAAAAATAAAATAAAATAAAACAAAACAATATTATTTCCTACTATTAATTAAATATAATTTTACATATACATCCGTATATATATATTCAAATATAAATATATATTTAGACCAGAAGATTGATTTCATCCGCATATATACTTACATATATATATATATATCTATATATATATTTTTTCACCAGGAAATTAATTACATCCGCATATATATAAGTATAAACACACACATATATATATATATATTTACACCAGAAGAAAACAAATAAGTTTACGTATACATTCATGCATATATATATATATGTAAGTACACAAAAAAAAACTTCACTTCACACGGTGCGGCGGAAGCACTTACGGAGGGTGGGGGAAAGCACGGCGGCGTGGAGTTGGGGCTGGCTACGGCGGACGAGGGTGGCGCCTAGCTGCGAGGCAAGAGAAAGAAAAATGAGAGGAAGGCTCACGGTGAGAGGACGAGGGAGGGATTGAGAGAAACTGACCCCCAACGAGAAAGGTGTGAGCTTACCGTGGGAAAAACTGAGGCGGCGTGTGGTGGACCAGTGCGGTGGGGAGTCCTCACCGGCAGTTTCTGTGGGGCACGGCGCGGAGGAGCTCACGAAGGAGTGCGACAGTAGTGGCTTGGACGCTGCTCTGTTTTAGACAACTAAAACAGAGGATTTTTGGGCTGGGATGGTGCTCTGTTTTTGGAGGTACAACCGAGATGGTGATTACACGGAAAGGGTGGTGGCGCCCGGCTTGAGAGGTGGACTTTGAGTGGCTGTCGCTCCGCGTGCTTGGACAGCATTCGGCGGAGAAAAACGCCTTGGGATGGCTGTGCGAGTAGCTGGGCTGCTGAAAGAGGCTTGCTGTTTGGAGCCTTGAGGGTAGGGAACGGTGCAATGGCCACGGTTCTATTGTGCTGAGGCGTGAAATGAGGGCTGCGGCACATGAACTAGGGTTGTAGTTGCTTCATATATATATATAGACCAAAATAGAAAGTAGATCAAACCTAAATAAAAGGGAAGAAAAACATGCACGAAAATGGAAACGAACCGTGCGATGCGTGGCGTGAACCCGTGAAACAAATTCTGAAAAAGTGAACCCCGTGCATGGATCCAGTAATGCTGGGTCTTACATCCTCCCCCGCTTAAAAAATTCCGTCCTCGGAATTTGCTATAAATTGTCGAAACTCCCCTCGAAAAGTCGTGGGTACTTATCTCGCATTTCTTCTTCCATCTCCCAAGAAGCTTCACTAAAAGCATGATTTTTCCACAAGACTTTAACAAAAGGGATAGTTCGAGTCCGTAGCACTTGTTCTTTCCTTTCCAAAATCCAAACTGGTTCTTCCGCATAAGTCATATCCTCCTGAATCTGAAGTGGTTCATAGTCAATAACGTGCGTCGGGTCGGGAATATATTTCCTCAGCATGGAAATATGAAATACATTATGCACTCCCGCAAGTGCCGGTGGAAGTGCTACTCTATAAGCCACTGGTCCAATCCGATCAAGAATCTCAAATGGCCCAATATATCTTGGGCTCAACTTGCCCTTCTTTCCAAATCTCATAATTCCTTTCGTCGGTGCTATTCTCAAAAATACTTTATCTCCAACCTCAAACTCCAATTGGCGGCGACGCTTGTCTGCATAACTCTTTTGTCGGCTTTGAGCTGCTTTCATTCTTGCCCGGACGATATCTATCTTCTCTGTAGTCTGCTGAATAATCTCTGGTCCCAGAAGTTTCCTTTCACCTACTTCATTCCAATACAATGGAGATCTACACCTCCTACCATACAAAACCTCATAGGGTGCCATTCCAATGCTAGCTTGGAAACTATTATTATAAGCAAACTCGACCAACGGTAAATGGTGCATCCAAGTTCCCTTAAAATCCATCACACATGCCCTCAACATGTCCTCCAAGATTTGAATAGTTCTTTCTGACTGTCCATCTGTCTGAGGGTGAAATGCAGTACTGAAATTTAACTTAGTACCCATTGCTTCCTGTAAGCTTCGCCAGAACTTGGAAGTGAAACGAGGGTCTCTATCCGACACAATGGATACCGGTACCCCATGCAACCTCACTATCTCCCGCACATACAACTCAGCTAGTTTGTCCAATTTATAAGAAACTTTAATAGGCACAAAATGAGCAGTTTTTGTTAGGCGATCCACGATCACCCATATAGCATCTTGTCCGCTCAATTCCCTCGGTAGGCCCGTCACAAAGTCCATGGAGATATGCTCCCACTTCCACTCTGGGATCTGGAGTGGTTGTAGTAATCCGGCTGGTCTCTGATGCTCCGCCTTCACCTGTTGGCAAGTTAGGCATTGTTCTACAAATTTAGCAATTTCTCTTTTCATACCATTCCACCAAAAAGACTCTCTCAAGTCCCGATACATCTTGGTACTCCCTGGGTGAACTGTGTATAAGGAACGGTGTGCTTCTTCAAAAATTACTCTTTTCAGTTCTTCATTAGCTGGCACGCATAATCTACCTCTAAATCTTAAAACTCCATCCTCGGAAATGCTAAAGTCAGATCTGTCCCCGTTCCCGACTTCTTCCACTAGTTTCACCAACCCTAAATCCACCTTCTGAGCAGCTTTGATTCTATCTAATAAGGTTGGTTGAACTATCAAATTGGCCAAGAAGGTACTTGTATCACTAGTGATAACCTCAATACCGGCTCTTTGTAGGTCCATTAACAACCTATGTTGAGTGGTAAGGGCTGCAACTGCTGGTCCCACCGACTTCCTACTCAAGGCGTCGGCTACAACATTAGCTTTGCCTGGGTGATAATTGATGGTGCAGTCATAATCCTTAATCAACTCAAGCCATCTCTTCTGCCTCATATTTAATTCTTTTTGGGTGAAGAAATATTTCAAACTCTTGTGATCTGTATAAATCTCACACTTTTCCCCATACAGATAGTGTCTCCAAATCTTAAGTGCAAAAATGACTGCTGCTAGCTCCAGATCATGCGTGGGATAATTCTGCTCGTACGCTTTCAGTTGGCGTGAAGCATATGCAATAACCTTCCCATGTTGCATCAATACGCACCCCAAACCAAGCCTTGACGCGTCGCTATAAACTACAAATCCCCCTCTAGCCGTGGGAACTGCCAATACCGGAGCCTTCACTAATCTCCGTTTCAACACCTGAAAGCTTTCTTCACACTTTGTTGTCCATTCAAACTTATTATTTTTCTTGGTGAGTGCTGTGAGAGGAACTGCTATCTTGGCGAAACTGTCAATGAATCGACGGTAATAACCCGCCAATCCCAAGAAACTTCTAACCTCATGCACATTCTTCGGCGTCGGCCAATTAACCACTGCTTCCACTTTTCCCGGGTCCACTGAAATGCCATCTTTCGAAACTACATGCCCCAGAAATGCGATTGAATCAAGCCAAAATTCACACTTCTTCAATTTAGCAAACAACTTTTTATTTCTGAGTGTCCCAAGTACCAGCCTCAAATGTTCCTCATGCTCGGATTTGCCTTTGGAGTAAACCAATATATCATCAATAAAAACGACTACAAACTTATCCAAAAATTCATGTAACACCCTGTTCATCAAATCCATAAATACTGCTGGGGCATTAGTCAGGCCAAAAGGCATGACCAAAAACTCATAATGGCCATAATGAGTCCTAAACGCCGTCTTAGCTACGTCCTCTGCTCTGATCTTCAATTGATGGGAACCCGATCGAAGATCAATCTTAGAAAATACCTGAGTGCCCTGGAGCTGATCAAACAGATCATCTATACGGGGTAGCGGGTACTTATTCTTTATGGTCACACGATTAAGTTCCTTGTAGTCAATACACATCCTCATCGATCCATCATTTTTCTTCACAAAGAGGACTGGAGCTCCCCAAGGTGATACACTGGGCCTGATAAAACCCTTGTCCAACAGGTCTTGCAATTGTTCCTTGAGTTCCACTAACTCCGACGGTGCCATTCGATAAGGTGCTTTTGAAAGGGGTGCCGTGCCCGGAGCTAGTTCAATAGTAAACTCCACTTCCCGCTCGGGCGGGAGTCCAAGGAAATCTTCTGGGAAAACCTCTGGATATTCTCTCACCACAGGTATCTGCTCTAACTTCAACTCCTCTTTTGGTACTTCTACTACCTAGGTTAAGAATCCCTGACAACCATCTCGTAACAATTTCCCAACTTGAATGGCAGATATGATGGGTGGATGCATCCTCACTTTTGAACCTGAGAATCGAAATTTACTTTCTTTTGGGGGCCTAAATATCACTTCCTTTTTGAAACAGTCTATGCTGGCGTGGTAGCAAGCCAGCCAATCCATACCCAAAATTACATCAAACCCAAACATGTTAAACACTATCAAATCTACTGGCATCAATCTTCCCTCAATTAATAAAGGACACCCTGGTAGGAACTTGTCACAGACTACCGAATTTCCTGTTGGGGTCGCAACCACCAACTTGGACTTTAACTCTTCAGTTTCTAAGGTGCAAAATCGAGCATAGGTCATGGAAACAAACGAATGTGTCGCTCCCGAATCAAATAGTACAGTGGCATTTTTAGAAAACAAAGAAATAGTACCTGTGGTCATAATCAACATTATTCATGAACTAAAATTTTTAAGTCTTAACCTTAATCCACAAATCAATATCTTAAAAACATAACAAAGAAGTCAAACCCGTGATCACATCATTCCTATCCTCAGCCTCACCAGGTGTCAGAGCAAAAACCCTTGCAGGTGCAGTAGTACGCTGCATGTTGCCTCGCGCTGTCCCTTCTGTTCTAGGTGGTGGTGGGGGCCTGCTGTTATCCAATCGTAGAGGGCAGTCCCTGAGATAATGGCCCGATCTGCCACAACAGTAGCATAGTCCCGCTTCCTTCCTGCATACTCCAATATGTACCCGGTTGCAAGTTCTACATTGATATGCTTGTTGGGTGCCCTGAACCATTCTTTTTCCCGAGCTACTACCTTCATTTCTCTTTTTCCACGCTCCTTGGTCCATGCCAGAATGAGGCCCCGAAGAAATAGTCCTCTTCTTATGATCGTGCAATGAAGCGCTCCTTTGAAGGCTTCGCTCAAAAACTGTGGCCTTATCTACCAATTCTGAGAAATTTCGAATCTGGAAGCCCACTACTCGTTCATAAAGTTTTTCATTTAGCCCTTGTTCGAATTTACGCGCTTTCTTTTCTTCGTCAGGAATCAGATACGTAGCAAAACGGGATAATTCAATGAATCTAGCTGCATATTGGTGCACCGTCATGGATCCCTGCACCAGAGTGGCAAATTCCATTGCCTTGTCCTCTCGAGCCGAGTTTGGGAAAAATCGCTCAAGAAAAATCTGCTTAAAATGTGGCCAATTGACTATTTCTGTTCCCCCTGCTTCTCGGATAGTTCTTTCTGAGATCCACCATCTTTTTGCCTCACCGGTCAGTTTGAAAGTTGCATATGCCACCTTTTGTTCATCTGTGCAGATTAACACCCGCAATATTTCTTCAATATCTTGCACCCAATCTTCAGCTAAGGTGGGTTCGCCTTTGCCGTCAAATGAAGGGGGGTGCATCCGATTGAACTGTTCTATGCTACCACCTCCTTCATTAGAGTTGCGTTGGTGACCTACGGGATTTTGCGCGAGATCGTCTATTAACTGATGAGCTGCTGCTCGTAGTACTTCAGAAGCACTCGGGTTTGCTCCCCTTTCGTTCTCGTTCACGTTCAAGTCCGACATACTTCGTTCTCGACGACGAGGTGGCATCCTGCAATAAAGAGAAAAGGAGTACGCGCAACAGTAGTAATGATTAGATTCCAAAGTCTAAAACTTTAACGCCATCAATCTATTTAATAAAAGTCTCCAACAATCAAACCAAACCATAAACAACAAGAATTCAACTCATAGGCCTACAAATTCCTACACATCAAAGTCATTCCTAAAGTTTCAAAAATTTAAGACCTCGAAAACCTATGATATTCTTCCTCATAACTCACTCCACTATCACCTCCAATCTGAAAAAGATTTCTTAAAGCCTATCTATACTCCATGATCTTACACTCTATAGTCTACAGAACCTCAAACCTGGCATTTCTCCATAATCATCCAGCTTGTAGTCCTCAAATTTCTATACCCAAAGTATGAAATTACTCCTTAAACAATCAGATATCCGAAACCTCATGTTTTAGTCTGCAAAATCTCAAACCTAGACTTTGATACCAACTGTAACGCCCCGTACCTGAGGGTCCGGAGATTTAACTCATGTCACTAACAAACCTGTCTCTCCAAGCACTTAAAACTCCAAGGACTTCATGTTTAGCACACAATTCATATTCTTCCAAATAACCATAATAAAACTCCATAAGTTATCATTACAAAACATAAACCAAAAGGGGTCCACAATCTCCCAATAACCTCAAAAATATAACAATACATCTTTAGGTGTCAATAGGTCCAAACAACGTAAAGTACTTCAAATGCTCAAGTTAAATCCATCTACTAACAATGGTACTCTAAAGTACCCAATCCTTCCATCCATATCTAGCCAGCTTCAATTCTATTCCTGACCCCCAGCTGGGAAATCAATATCATCTGAAAATATATGAAGATAAGGGGGTGAGTTATCAACAACTCAGTAAGCAGAGAACATATACTAGCATGTAAACATGAGCCTTTTCAGAAAGTTCAATATGCAGAAACAAAACATTTTATTTTTATATGCAGATCTCAGAAAACGTGTTATCAGAAAATCAGAGCGACTTTTCAAACATTTCATACTCAAGTCAAAAATTCATATTTGAGGATCTATTTTATATTCAAAAAAACGCTTTGGCATAACATAACTGAACATATTCGTCTTATCATATCATATACCATGTTTAACCCCCGTGGTAGGGTTGTGCTATCCCCGGTGGCCAAACCAGGCAGTATCATGTGGTGAACTTCCCCTTTTTCAATCTCGGAGCCCCGAATGTGCACACAGGAAAGAACACGTAAAAAGACCACTTTGTTTCCAAAGTGGGTCCACTCATATCATATCATGGTGGTACCAACCATATCACGTGAACAGTATCATCATATCAGAACCATATTCAGAACAGATAAGTATGCCAAAGTTTTATCATATCCATATCATATCAAAACACGTGCGAAACATATTCATATCATTTCTATTTGATCAAAAACAAATCCATATCATTTCATATCACATGCATAAAAATTTCAATGATATCATATTCGCTCTTTTGTATATTTCATAAACATGTCAAATATTGCTCATGTCTACACATTTCATGTCAAACATTTCTTTTCTCTTTCATACGTATCTCATGAGGGAATGCAAAACATATACTGAGGTTGTTTTTCACTTTTTCTTTTTAAAACAACATGCACATTTTTACAAACCAACCTCAGTTCATTTCTTTTTATGCAAATCCAGCATAGGAACCCCGCTTACCTGGACTTCTTAGCTTTTCGAAAATTTCCTCAGAAATGCCGAACTAAGAAAAATTTATTCGTCACCTACAAGATAATCACGTAAATTTCCATAAGTCTCCAATTAATCTCGTATTTTGATATTCAAGCCTACCGCTTCTAAAATAGTCCATTTTTAATTCCTCAAACTCAAAATTCTCTTTATTCTCAACATACCAGCATCACTTTCTAAACTCATCAATATCCGACTTCGACTAAACCTTTAATTCTACTTATTTAAGAAAGAGATCTTACTATAATCTACAATACAAAGTAACATAACTATAATAAATTCATTATCCTTAGTAATCCATAATTTATTTAAATAATAATAATAATTCAAAGATATTCTTTTAAAAGGATACGTTAAAATATTCTTTTTAAGTGTTACTTATCAGTCTACTTATTAACCATTCCAATAAAATATAAGCCCCAAAAAAAATATACCCATTTAACAAAATAAATTCATGCATCTGCGCCTAAATAAAACACCCTTTACAATCCACGTATTATACTCATGATTTCAAATCTGAAATACTTAAAATAACTTAATTAAGCTAACTCCCCAACACTAACTTTGGAGGCGCACTATAAGAGAACAGAAAATAAAATAAAATAAAACAAAACAATATTATTTCCTACTATTAATTTAATATAATTTTACATATACATCCGTATATATATATACAAATATAAATATATATTTAGACCAGAAGATTGATTTCATCCGCATATATACCTACATATATATATCTATATATATATATATATATATTTTCACCAGGAAATTAATTACATCCGCATATATATAAGTATAAACACACAGATATATATATATATATATTTACACCAGAAGAAAACAAATAAGTTTACGTATACATTCATGCATATATATATATATATGTAAGTACACAAAAAAAAACTTCACTTCACACGGTGCGGCGGAAGCACTTACGGAGGGTGGGGGAAAGCACGGCGGCGTGGAGTTGGGGCTGGTTACGGCGGACGAGGGTGGCGCCTAGCTGCGAGGCAAGAGAAAGAAAAATGAGAGGAAGGCTCACGGTGAGAGGACGAGGGAGGGATTGAGAGAAACTGACCCCCAACGAGAAAGGCGTGAGCTTACCGTGGGAAAAACTGAGGCGGCGTGCGGTGGACCAGTGCAGTGGGGAGTCCTCGCCGGCCGTTTCTGTGGGGCACGGCGCGGAGGAGCTCACGAAGGAGTGCGACAGCAGTGGCTTGGACGCTGCTCTGTTTAAGACAATTAAAACAGAGGATTTTTGGGCTGGGATGGTGCTCTGTTTTTGGAGGTACAACCGAGATGGTGATTACACGGAAAGGGTGGTGGCGCCCGGCTTGAGAGGTGGACTTTGAGTGGCTGTCGCTCCGCGTGCTTGGACAGCGTTCGGCGGAGAAAAACGCCTTGGGATGGCTGTGCGAGTAGCTGGGCTGCTGAAAGAGGCTTGCTGTTTGGAGCCTTGAGGGTAGGGAACGGTGCAATGGCCACGGTTCTATTGTGCTGAGGCGTGAAATGAGGGCTGCGGCACATGAACTAGGGTTGTAGTTGCTTCATATATATATATAGACCAAAATAGAAAGTAGATCAAACCTAAATAAAAGGGAAGAAAAACATGCACGAAAATGGAAACGAACCGTGCGATGCGTGGCGTGAACCCGTGAAACAAATTCTAAAAAAGTGAACCCCGTGCATGGATCCAGTAATGCTGGGTCTTACACCGTCGAAGTTCACGTTGTTTTGTATGGAACCTTTTGCCATTTATAATGCAAGCAGCATATGATGCAACATAACGTTCAGGACCACAAGCTAACGCATACAGATCAGCAGTCACATCAAGTGGGTTGGTGATACGCTGCTCCTGAACCTACAACAATATTGCAGCGAAGGTAATCACTTATAGTTTCTTCAACTTAATCGGGAAGATTCAGGTTCAACTAACTAGGGAGGGAGCAAGCTAGCTTACACGTTGCTTGAACCAAGATGGAAACTTAGTTTGATGCTTTCGATCGGTATGGTTTGGACTATGCACATTACACTTCTTGTAGTGCTTCCTGCATTTGGAGAACACAAAATCGTCCAAGCAATACACGTAAGTTACGTGTTGGGCATACAACAAATAAATGGGTTGTCCCCAAAAAGCCATAAGAAAATATTTAATCACTTTATACATAATGGATGCTTACTTTAGGTAGGATGCAATCTCATCGCAATTGTTGAGGATGTACCAGGTGGCTTCCGTAAGGAGTTTATTTGCTAATTGCAAGTTTATAGCCATACCAATGGGTCAAACTTTTTGGTTGAAAATCTTGAATCCATCTATATTCTCCGCTTCTCCACCATCAACGTTGCGATCCATTCAAGTAAACTTCGTCTCGATATCTTGGAGATACATTGAGCAAAAAGTCAAGCATTCGATGTGAATGTAGGCTTCGGCTATTGAGCCTTCTGGGCGGGCTTTATTCTTAACATACCTCTTGAACTTGCCGAGATACCTCTCAATTGGATACATCCACCTGTATTGTACTGGACCCCCAAGTATGGCCTCACGGGGTAAGTGGACAGCTAGGTGGACCATGACATCGAAAAAAGAAGGGGGAAATATCATCTCCAATTTGCATAGGATTGTGACAATATCAGTTTGGAGCTGGGATAGACGGTTAGCATCTAGGGTCCGGGCACACAACTCCTTGAAGAAAGTGCTCAATTCAATCAAGGCCAAGGCAATATCACTTCGTAAGTACCCCCCAACAGCAATAGGGAGTAGTGTTTGCATTAAAACATGACAGTCGTGACTTTTCAATCCCGAGATTTTGCAATCACGTATAGAAACACAACGTGAGATATTGGAAGCGAAACCATCTGGGAATTTCACATCAGCCAACCATTCACAAAATTTATTCCTTTCATCACCGTGTAATGTATACAATGCATGTGACATTGTAACACGTTCACCTTCATATTTCAAGTGTAATTCTTTTCTGTAACCCAAAATCTCCAAGTCACGTCGAGAATTGATGTTATCCTTAGTTTTACCAGGAACATTCATTAAAGTCCACAAGATGTTATCAAAAATATTCTTCTCAATATGCATGACATCTAGATTATGTCGAAGACGCAGGGTTGCCCAATACGGTAGTTTGAAAAATATGCTATACTTTGTCCAGTTCAACTCTTCAACAGTGCGTTTTCTCTTTCGACGTGATTTACCAAATTGCACATCCCAAGCATCTGTAGTTGAGCTAAAACATCAGCTCCTTCTAAAACACTTGGTGGCATGCGATGATCTTCTTTACCATTGAACAAATGTTTTCTCCTTCTCCACATGTGATCTGGCGGCAAGAAGCGACGATGTCCCATATAACAATGTTTCCTACCATACTTCAACCAATTGGAGTCTGTGCCCTCATTACAGGATGGACATGCCAATTTTCCTTTTGTCAACCAGCCAGAAAGATTCCCGTACGCGGGGAAGTCATTAATTGTCCACATTAAAGTAGCATACAACATGAATGTTTCCTTTGTGGAGGCATCAAACGTAGGTACCCCATGTTCCCAAAATTCAATCAATTCATCTAGCAACGGTTGCAAGTAAACATCGATGTCATTACCTGCAGATTTTGGCCCAGGAATAATGAGGGATGTCATGAAGAACTGATCTTTCATGCACAACCAGGGCGGCAAGTTATACGGGACTAGGATTACTGGCCAAATGCTATACGGTTTAGCCATATTGTTGAAGGGATTGAAACATCACTTGCCATCCCAAGCCTTACATTGCGAGCATCTTGAGCGAACCAACTATGTTCTTCATCAAATCTCTTCCAGGACTCTGAGTCTGCAGGATGTCTCATAGTAGCCTGATCAGTTAGCCGTTGTTCTTTATGCCATCTCATATCACCTGCTATCTTTGCAGACATGAAGAGACTTTGCAATCTTGGCTTCAAAGGAAAATGCCGCAAAACTTTTTGAGGTATAAGATGTGCCTTATGAGTATTAGGCACTCACCTTGAAGCTTTACAGGTAGGACATTCATTAAGATTAGCGTTTTCCTTCCAAAACAGGATGCAATCATTGGGACATACATGAATTTTGTGGTAGTTGAAACCCAGACTCCGCTCCATTGACCTTGACTCCTCATATGATTGTGGAAGTTCAACATCAGGAAAGGCAGCCCGCAACAAGTTAAGTAGCATATCAAATGACTTTATTGACCATCCACCCAGTGTCTTAATGTGTAACAACTTCACAATAAATGATAGTTTTGAGAACTTTGTACAGCCATGAAGAAGTGGACGTCGGGCATCCTCTAGTAGCTGGTCGAAAGATGAACTTGAGGAGGGATCATCTGGTATTGATCCACCAGTTGGCAATGGATCTATATGATCTTGGGGCATATCAACGAATGTGCCTGACCGGATGTCATCTAACATATGAACCATGTCATCAATGTACTCATCGGCACCATCTCTTTCACTATCTTCGTCGTCGTCATTGAAACTTCGTGTTTCCTCCTCCCCATGAAATATCCAATGGGTATAATTTGGATTGATCCCTTTAATGTACAAGTGACTCTCCACTTCAAATATAGGCAAGAAGAACATATTATGGCATTCACGGCATGGACACCGAATGCGATCAATTCCTCGGGAATGGTTTCTAGCTAGGGTCAGGAAAGTGTTAACCCCCTCGGCGTATGCAGGTGAAGCCTATCGGGCAAGTTCATCCAGCTTTTGTCCAACTAAAAAGGTGAAAAACAGCATATTAGAAAGAAGGATAACTTTTAGCTATGGCGGATGGGTAACGAATTTGATAAAGTGCATTGATGAGGAAAAGTGTACAACAGAGTCAAGGTTATTTGCATGTGAAGAACAAGAGAAAATGGAATAAATGATACTAACCGGATTTGTCATGAAGATCGTTGTGGAGTGGTAGTGATGAATAGTTGATTGTGTTTATTTTGGGAGTAGTGAAGTGCTGTAGAAAATATATGTCATAATGTTAAACATAGTCATATATGTGAACATTGTTGGTATATGGCAGAAAGAAGGTGGATATAAAGATGCTAACTAGATGGTACAGATATAGAAGAGTTGGACATATTTTGAAGGTTAGGGCCGCGTGTAGATGGTATGCTTGAATATTATCGTTACTTGTAAGGAAAAGCGGTACCCCAAGTTATGCTTGTTACAATGATGTGTTGTTTAATGACTACTGTAGGTATAATCATTAAATGAACGTGTTTTCATGGTGGCCTTTTCCCTGCCTTGATCAAAACTATAATGGGGGTTTGAGGTACCAGTCACATTAGACTAGTGTGAATAATTTTGGAGTTACCGCTTTGACCAAGGAAAAATAAAAAGGATTATTATAATGGTGCATTTTAGTCTTGAGTTGGGAAAAAAAAGACGTCTAGAGTAAGATAGAAGCTAGACTATAGATTGCCATTGAGAGAAATAAAATTGGCCACACGTTCAATAATGCTACGCCATGGTTAGGAAGACTTAATACTCATCTTTTGTTATTCATCATCCACTATTAAACTTCTAAAAACAACAATATGTCCATAATACTTGGAATTTCCTTCCAATTAATGCAATTGGACCTATAATTGTTTGAGAAGTTTAATGATACCCCGTCGAAATAACCTTGACTCACCAACTTACAATGTAATTATACCATAAATAGTGTTGGACTTAAAAATATGAGTATCACAAAACTAATTTCGGAAAACCCACCCTTGCTGGTTCTTCATTTCTAACTTGCACAAATAAACAAAGAGAATTATGCCACAACCCATGCATGCAAACCTCATAGTCTTGAACTGCACTTAATGATCTCCACTATCGTTGAAACATATCAAAATCCATGAACAGATTTACACGCCATAATACCACAATAAAATTTTGTTAACTTTAATCAAACCACAATTAACAAAAATCGCTATCAATATTCGAATAGCTAATTATGACTCATTGGTTGCATTTATGTGTTCCTAAGCCTTGTGTATTACAACTTAGAAATACAAAGTAATTACCTCAAAAGGGCCCCTTGCCTCTTTAATAAGATCTTCTATTCAGCACATGCACGGAAAGCTCCATTCACATAGTTGTCATCCTTTCAATTGTCCTAATTATACACACATTAGCATTTGTTTAGGAAGCACTTAATGTTGTGAGAGCTAAAAAGACTGCATAAAGAACCATCACTCATATAATTACCTGAATCTAATATTAATATGCAAAACATATACATAGAGACCAATATTAAAGATAAGAGAGAGAATAATAATCAGTTAATATATGATTGTTATCGCAGCATATGATTGTTAAGATTCTGACATGATGTTCTACATATATATGTGGTTCTTTCAATTGGGAAAAGGAAAAAAAAAAACAAGAAGTAATTCTCATGTTTTGAAAGGGGGGCACTCTGCTTAGTCTGCTATAATACAAAAGCCTTTCATATCAAGAGTACGCGTACGTTAATGGAATATTTGGTGGCCATTGGGAACACCCACCTACACACACACGTACATATATAACACGAAATGAAGTAGCTAGTGAAAATAGTTCAAGACAAGGTCGTCTAAGATCGATGGGTCGTCAGATCTAGAGAAACTATAAACAATACCGACCAAAAATATGCTTTGCCAACATATAATATATATAGATCACAAACCATATTTATAAGACTTTACGAGCTTAAACACAATCATGTATCTTATTAACTACTTTACATCCATGAACTCGAACTAGTTCTTAATTACTATACTTGACACTAACAACTGCAAAGCTTAAAGACACCCAAACACGATCCTCGAACGTACTGAAGCAAGAAGCTGTAAAAGTAGTACTCTCAATTCACTCAACTACGCACGCCAATTAGGACAAGGAATATCTTTCAATCTAAAGAATTACCATATATTCAGCCTTAAAAAACGGACACACTATACATATATAAATGTAACCCTTTTCAGCCTCGTACAAAAACTACAAATTACGTGTTATATTTATTATAGATTGTGATATTAAATATGTGAATTTATTGAATGTGGGTTATTATTTATTTTAGTGAACCATTATCTCCAAGAGATGCATTGGTTCAATGGTAAGGGTGTGTTGTTTCAAATGAGAGGGTATGAGTTCAAACCACCATAGCTACACTTTGTTTGTTTAATTTTAACAAGGCATAGAATTAGCCTAAGGGGCGCGTGGGCCAAGCCCGAAGAAACACAATGCTTGGGCCAAAGAGGGACCACGCATGGGCTGAAGAGACACTATGCTTGGGCCAAACAAACACAATGCTTGGCATGGGAAGAGGCACAATGCATGGGCCGAACAAACACAATGCTTGGCATGGGAAGAGGCACAATGCATGGGCCGAACCGGCCCGTTTGAAGACTCATTTGGATGGGTGCAATGCTTCAAAATATATTCATCAGAAATGGTGAAGGTGGGTTTCGAACCAGTGACCTCCCTTGGAGAAGGGAGGTGTCCAACCACTTGACCAGGCATACCTCTTTGGTCTTTAAGTGAAACAATATGACCTTTAAACCAGTAACTGTCAGTTGAAAAGTCACAAGTTAAGAGTTGTGATCTTTCACATGGTGTCACTTCATTCTCTATAAATAGGGGATGAGACCCACGAATTTATTCATTCCATTCTCTCATATTTTCAGTCACTTGCACAATTTTGTAGAGAAACTCTGAAGGGAAAACTTCAGAATTGCTATCTGCAGTTGGTGACTTTGTTGTATCCTGGAGGTGAATTGCTTGTAACCCGGTAGCAAACTCTTTTGAGTGGGGGCAATTATCACCTTAAAGATAGTGATCAACACGCCTCAAAGTCGCATTTAATTTTCAGATTACTGTATCCGCACAATTTTCTTTAACATTACGTACTCTTAGCTAGGTCGAAGCCATGCATTGAGTCCTTAGAATTAATGTTTATTGTCCTCGGTCGCTATATGTTTGCATGTTTTATATGTATAGCGTACATGATCTTTCTGACTCATATATATATAAAAGACAGATATCTAGAAGACAATAAGGATATAGACAATAAGGAAGCCAATAAGGAGATAGCTAAGATTATCTTTAAAAGACAGATATAGATAAAAAACTAAAAAATAAATGAAACATAAAATTCTTCAACCAAAAACCGATTCAGTCATATTGAGTCCTAATAAGAAGCATGTCTCTATTTTTAATAAAATGCTTGAGTCCTAATGAAAACATAAAAAACTAAAACCCTAAAAAAATGAACCAAAAAAAATATAAAACCCAATATCATACAAACCGAATGAGAATCATGTCTCTATTTTTAATAAAACCTTGAGTTTTAATTGAAAAAAAAAACTTACAAAAGCCTAAAAAAATGAACCCAAAAAATATAGAACCCAATACCATACAAACGGAACCAAATATATAATACAAAGATACTAACTATTTAAAAAATAGAAGAACATCTACTAACCTATTCTTTGTAATTAGTTTGTAATTAGTTTGTTGATTTGGTACACCCAAGATAATCTTAGCTATCTCCTTCTTTTTTGTTTATCTTTTCTCTTCTTTTTTTCACCCTAAAATCTAGCACTGAGTGTTTCTGAATGACTTTGCCTCTTCCATTTTACTTATATGAAGCAACAGATACATCTTTATGATTAGGTCCTGTGTGTGTGTGCAGGCATAAGATGTTAATGCTGCTTTAATAACTAAGAAAACAACTACATTGGGTTTAATTTGTTCTGCCCGTAACCCAGGCACTCCGAATGAAGTTTGCCAAAGTCGAAGAAACCCAAACACTTGCTCCCGCTCGTGATTGTCAAATGTGTGTGCAAAAGGAAAACCTAAGCATAAATATTATAGCAAAACAACCCCATTTCTAATTTACCCGCACAATTTCAGCTAGAACCATGAAGAGCTAGAATAGAGTAAATTACCTTGGGAAATCGACTCCACCTGAGTGGATCAGGAGATGAATGGGACGGAAAATGGACTCCAACCCACTTTGCCTTGGAAAAGGGTCGACGATGATGAAGAACAAAGCCTTAGAGTGAAAAAAATGGGACTTTTTCACTGGTGTCGACTCCGCATAAACTGATGAAGATGCCGATTACTGGGTTTTCGATGGGGCGGAACCGCGTACATTGCTTACGCGAGAATCATTGGTTCGTGAGTTAGCGGTTTCATTCGGTGGAAGTTGATTAGAGGAAATTTTGTGTGGGCGGTGAGTAATATGTAGCTAGAGAGAAATGGAGATGGGTGAAAGTTGGGGACGACGAATGTTTTATTGGGATTTGGGGGGAAATGTCAACTTTTTCTGGGGTGCTGGCGCCCACGACTTAAAATCACTATTGCGGTGAAATTGTGCGACGCCATAATGTTTTACCCTTTTACGGCGGTTAAATTCGCCACAACTATCTTTAAAATCACCGCTTAAAACCCAAACTTCTTTGCAGCGAATAAATTTCGCAGCAAAAAACTTAAAATTCGCTGCAAAAGATAAAATTAAAACCGAACCCCTTTGAAGCAGCGTCGAAGCAAAAATCGCCGTAAAAACTGGGCTATTGCGGCAATATTATTTCCAGCGTATAAAAAATCACCGCAATTGCCCAGTTTTCTTGTAGTGAATTTCTACAATTTAAATCGAGATAAATATAATATGTAGATCATTATAATGTATTTAATATTGAAATTCCTATTAGTCATGAGTACTAATATATATATATATATATAGTGCTGTGAGCTCGTACATATTATCTATTCTTTTTGAAATTTTCAAAATATTTGACTCATAAAATTATAAAAAAATCCTCCTCTACTCGTGAGAAATTATATATGTGTGATGAGGCTTATACTTTTTTGGTCACTGTCAAATTTTTGGTCTCGTCATCTCACAGCTTGCAATTCTTGGACCTGTCCCATTACCGATCTTTATGTGAAAATTCCGAAGCCCTCGACTGCTTGGACTAATTGCCATTTAACGATGAGAATTTCATGGTTGTGTAGCTTTTAGAGAGACAGCTTGAGCTGCAATCGAGTTAAGTTGAGTGAAGTTAAAAGAAAAATAATAATAAATAAATAAATAAAAAGGAGGTAGCTTCTCAAAAAAAAAAAAAATACACTAGTATTTTGGATTGGTATTGGTTGGTATAAACCATTGAGAGATCTTACTAAGGGGCATTTGTGATTGGTATTGGCTGGTATAAACCAGTGTTTTGGACTCCTCCTTTGACTCTTTGACAAACTAGCTAGACATCTTTGGCCATATCTAGCTACATCATTCTTCATAGCTGGCAAAAAATATCATTGCTTGGAAAGAGGTTCTATTTTATCTCTTCCAAAGTGTCTTTCTAAGCCTCCAGCATGCAACTCCTCAATAACAAACATCCTCAATGATCATTCGGGAATGCAAAGCTAGTTTCTTTTGAAGAGGTAGCCATTGATCACGTATTGTTTTCATTATTCGACTCTTGCAAGATTTTTGAAAAGAAAACATCCATGGCATAATGATTTGATAATAACTCAAAGCCAGTGACTTTAAAAGAAAGAGTAGTGAGCAAAGTGTGGCTGAATGCATCAGTCACTTTGTTAGAACTTACAGGTTTGTGTTGTAAGACAAAGTGGAACTTATCCAAGTATGAAGCCATGCTAGATTCCTTGAATTTAACTTCTTTTGCCCCTTTAAAAATCTCAAAGGCTTATGGTCGGAGTAGACGATGAATTCGACTCCAAACAAATACTGCTCCCAATGCCAAAGTGCACAATGGCATACAACTCATTGTTATAAGTTGAGTACTTCTGCCTTGTACCATTGAGTTTCTCATTAAAATACGCCACTGTGCTCTTCTCTTGCATTAACACAACTCCAATGCCAACATCTGAAGCATCACGTTCTACTTGAAAAGGCTTGGAAAAGTTGGGGAGGATTAACATTGAAGCCTCAACTAGCTTGGACTTGAGTTACTCAAAACTTATTGCAACCTCTTTTGTCCAATGGAACTCCTTTTTCACCTCTTCCATCATTGGAGCAATGATGGTGCTAAAATTGCAAATGAACCTCCTATAAAAAGAGGCTAAGCCATTGAGCTTGGGGATAGGCCACTCAAGAATAGCCTTCACCTTGTCTTCATCCATATGCACCCCATATGCACTCACAACATATCCTAAGAAAACAACTCAGTTAGTCATGAATGTGCACTTCTTAAGGTTCACAAACAGTTGATTCTCTTGGAGGACTTAGAATGCATTGGTTAAGTGCTCCAAATATTGATCCTGGATTTTATAACACCCCATTCCGTTAGGCTAGGAGTGTCATGTGTTTTTTATAAAATAAATTCGGCAAGAAATATTATATTTAATAACATGAAATTAGCATTTATTTCATTAAAGATTTGTCTAATAAAATGTCTTCTAAAAACTTAAATGAATCAACTGAATAAATTTATGTCATAAAAGCAATTTTATTCTCGGAAGTTTGAAACTAAATCAACTATTGCTTCTAATCCTGGCATGTTTGCTCGTGTTCATCATCCTCACCTAGGTGGTTAAAAGACATGAAATAAACTAAAATAAGTCGAAGACTCGTAAAGAAATCCATCACAATGTAAACATTATAAACATAAGATTTTCATAAAAGTTTTTATACTAAGAGCTTAAATTCATGACTGTTCATACTGATGTTTATGCTATACATGACTGATTTATCTGAATTAACTGACTAATCTGACTGGCCAACACTCTTAACCCTTTGTGCAAGGTTGTGCACAGGCCTTACGTCCCGTGGCTATGAGAGGAGCCGCTGATAGTATTTTGGCATACTATGGTGGAGCACGCTTGAGTCTGTGGCTTGCACATCCATCCTAAAACTGAATTGCATTTGTACCATGCATCTAAATGACCATCTAATTAACTGATCTGATCTTATATTGCAATTAAACTTAAGATAGCTTACGTGTCTTATGCACATGAGATGCATGACATAATACATAATTATAATTTTTGAATCTAAACATGATGGAGAATGACATGATCGTATGCTATGTTGGATGACATATTTGCATATGACATGAGTAGTACATAAAAATGACTGTCAAAGAATTGGCGCTATTAATAATCTATATAAGATAAACTGTAATGATCCTAATTTGTGAACAAATTACTTACCTCTTAGCATTGTTTTCTGAATCCCACTTCGTAGCTTGTCACTACAAATTACTATCCTCACATTTTTCCATGATTCATGAAGAGGAAAAATGTGAGGCGGATCTATTTCACTACATTCATTCTATTAATGGATAATAAAATAACCTCAATTAAAATTATAAATGTTACTAATAGAATTTGATAAATAAAAAATTCATAATAGTAATATATGTTAAAGATAAAATATTTTTTTATAATACTTTAAAATTTAAAGAAATAAATAATATATTGTCTAATTTAGGCTTAACATGATACAAATCTAAATAAATAATAACCCATCAACATTCGATAATAATGACCCATTCCTAATTTAGATCCAATAAGATTATCTATATTCCAACCATAGAAATATTAGTCCGGGTCATTACAGCTTTTGCTGTGAATTAGTATATCATTGAACTATTCTTCCAAATATTTACCCATTCAATTTCTCAACACTTTACGATGTGGTACGGTGTCATGGCGACCTTACCTGGCAAGTTATCTATCTTTGTTTTGCTTAATTTGTTCTCATCAAATCCACCAAATCCATTGTATCCGTCCTAGTAGATTTCGGGCTACCTCAAGTCGAACACCTTAGGATGTCCAAGACCCCAAGGCTATTCAGATTCCCCACTAAGTCATAACACTAGAAGCTCATCCCACTTGGACTTGCTCCCCACAAAACCCTATTTATAGAACCCTAGAAGTCGGCACATACACTTTGCCTCTCAAGATTTGTGTCGCACCCTTGCACTCACTACAAGTGACACATTTGGCCACCACAACCTAGCCTTTCCATGCCACCCCATTGCCATAGGCAATTTTTCTTACTTTTCCCTCACACCCACTCACAACATGCCATGAGTTAAACCACTACATACATGAGCACTCACACATATGCCAAGCACAATACCATCCACCACCAACACCATCATCATAGCACCATAACCCTCAACCACAGATCCACTATATGTTCCAGCTACTAAGGTATGGAGTACCTTCTTTACACATAATTTTATAGTAAATTGTAAAGTTTCTTTTTCCAAAAGTATATCTATGTTGAAAATGTTTTACAAAGGTAAATATGTATTTATGAACTCTTCATTGTTTTCCATTTTTATGAACTCTATGTATGACTCAAGATGTTTTATGATTTAGAATTGCATGATTGATGTGACTAAGTATTATATTCATATGAGGTTGAGGATGGCAACATGAAGTTGGGGTGAATGGAAACGCTGGAATGCATAATTGGAGGTGCACCTAATGATTACCCATTGTTAAGTTCAATTCTATTCCGCTAGCTACGGCTAAAACCATTGATCGCAAAGGTTGCCAACCCTAACACATAGGGGTTAACAGTGTGTAAACGACCATTAAGGATAAGGTTAAGGTAACAAATGATTTATGATTGAGGTTAAAGAAATGCTTATGCTTCTATGGTTGAGGTAAAAGAATTCTTCTTAAGGCTTTAAGATGAATTTTTACGGATGCTTAAAGGTAATTTTTCTTAAGAATTTTTTTTTATCAGTAAAAAGTAATTTTCATTAATATGAATGAAACTAGTCATGGAGTATGTACACAGGGAGTGTACAATAAAAAACACCTAAATACATTCTTAAAGAGCTAAATTAGAGCTAAGAACGTACACTATTTCCATTAAGAACAAGGGCTGAAAACCATAAGAGTAGAGGTGTAGAAAAAAATTATGAAGCTCCTCCATTGTTCACTCCCTATCTTCAAAACACCATGCATTCATTTCTATCCAAATACACTATATAATACACTTTAGGATCATCTTCCAAGCTGTTGCTACCTGGGAACAACCTTGTAGACCCTTCCAACAAGCAAGCTGGTCAGCCACCTTTACCGGCATAACCCATGCAACATCTACCTTGCTAAATATCCCATTCCACAACTCTCTCATCACCTCATAGTGCAATATTAAATAGTCCACTGACTCTCCATGTTTTTTGCACAAATAACATCAATCCATCAAAATGAGGCCCCTCTTCCTTAAATTATCCGTGGTTAGAATTTTTCCAAGTGTTGCAGTCCACACAAAAAAAGCCACTTTGGATGGTACATGTGACCTCCAAACACTTTTCCAAGGGAAATGTACATTACCTTATGATGCCAGAATTTTATAATATGTCTTGACTGAGAACTTCTTACTACCCTTGCACCTCTATTGTAACCTATCGTCCTATGCCGCTAATCTTTCTGAAGAGTATATCAAGCTAAAAAATTCTGAAACAGTAGACAACTCCCAATCATAGTTAGCCCGAGTGAATAAGATATTCCACTGATAAGAGTCTTGGGCAAACACAAACAAATCCGTTATTTAAGCCTCCTTATTAGCCGCAATGTTATAGAGAGCTGGGAAGGCCCTCTCCAAAGAACGCTCTCCACACCAAACATCCTGTCAAAACCTGATGTGAGGTCCCTGTTCGACTACTAATCTAACAATCAAAGCATTGCCATCTCCCCCTTATATGTCTCCACAAACCCACACCATACCCCCCCCCCCTCCCACTTCATTAGTGCACCAACCCCCCCAAGCACCTCCATGTCTAGAGTCTACAACTTCCTTCCACAAAGACTCCCTTTCTTCTTGATACCTCCATAGCCACTTTCCCAAAAGAGCTTTATTGAAAGTCCTCAAATTGCGCACACCCAAACCACCACTCGAAACTAGGGAGCAAACTCTATTCCAATTAACAAGATGAAATTTGGTTTCTTCCCCCATACCACCCCACAAGAAAGCTCGGAATAACTTCTCGATTCGATGCGCCACGCCTACTGGCAACGGGAATAGAGATAGGAAATAAGTTGGGAAGTTAGATAAAGTGCTAGTGATCAATGTGAGTCACCCTCCCTTCGATAGATACAACTGTTTCCACCCAGCCAGCCGTTTCTCCACTCTCTCAATAACCCCTTCCCATATACCTCAAGCTTTGAAAGTGGCCCCCAAAGGAAGGCCCAAATATTTCCTAGGCAAAGAACTCACTTCACACCCTAACGTTTCTGCTAGTGTACTGATATGGGGCACCACACCCACTACCACCATCTCAGATTTGCCCAAGTTTACCTTGTGACCCGTCACGACCTCGGAGCACAACAAGAGTGCTTGTATGGCTTGTATTTGACCCACCTCCGCTTCACAAAAGAGAAGTGTATCTTTTGCAAATAAACGATGTGAGATCATGGCAGAACCATAAGTACCATTGTCTGCTGAAAAACCCAATATATAACCTCCATCTACAAGTACCTTCACCATTCGGCCAAGAGCCTTCATAACAGTTACGAATAAAAATGGAGACAACAGGTCCCCTTGCCTCAATCCACAGGAGCTATTAGAAAAACCCATCGGAGTACCATTAACTAGCACTGAGAAATGCACAACAGTTATGCACTATCGAATCCATAAAATCCACCAGTTACCGAAACCACATCTCCCAAGTAAGTAGAAGAGAAAATGCCAATTTACATGATCATAGGTGTTCTCCATGTCAATCTTACATAGTATGCCTGATTTACCCTCCTTTAATCTCTGATCCAAGCACTCATTTGCAATAAGAATAGAATCAAGTATCTTCCTCCCCTGAACGAAGGCATTTTAAGGCTTCGAAATGATTTGCTCGATTACCACACTTAATCGATTAGCCAAAACCTTCGAGATAATTTTGTAAACCCCACTCACTAGGCTAATAGGATAGAAATCATCAACTTCCAACACTCCATGTTTCTTCAGAACAAGGGCTATGAACATCACATTGAAGCACTTTTCAAATTTTTGGAAAGCATGGAATTCAATAATGACCCGCATAACATCACATTTCATAATCTCCCAACAATGTTGGAAAAACCCCATCAAAAACCCATCCGGCCCAGGTGCTTTGTCTTTCGCCATGCTTATAATGACCTTATGCACCTCATTTTCTTCGAAAGGTCTTTCCAACCAGCTCGCACTCTGCATATGAATGGCCTCAAAAGGCAAACCATCGAGCTTTGGCCTCCAACAAGTCAACTCCGTGTGCAAATTCTCATAGTAGTTCACAATATGGTTCTCTAAATCAGGGGGGAAGAGAGAACTTGATTACCTGCCCTAAGAGACTCAATAGTGTTGTTGCGCCTATGAGAATTGGTCACTCTATGAAAAAACTTCATACATTTATCCCTTTCTTTTAGCCAAAGAACATTGAATTTTTAGTGCCACGATGTTTCCTCCATCAACAAGACCCTCTCCAATTCAGTCACCACCACACTCTTTCTCAATAATGCCTCTTCAGAGGCATTTCCCATCAAACACTGTTCCTCCAAGTCTTGAATCTCCTTCAATAGGATAGTCTTCTAGTTGTCAATATTGCAAAAAACTTCCAAGTTTAACCTCCGTAGGTCTTGCTTTAAAGCCTTAGTCTTCTAGGAGGTCTACCAGGTACAAACTTTCTCAGCAAAACCGTCCACTGCTAGCCACATATTTTTGAACTTGAAATACTGGTGACCCCTATTAATGCCTCCACAGTCTAACATAATAGAAAAATGATCCGAGCAACACCGAGCCAGCCTCTTTTTATGTAACTACAAATAGTGGGTTTCCCAAGAAGGAGAAACAAGAAACCTATCCAGTCCTGACCACCCCCAACTAGTAGATCATGTGAACTCTCCCCCAGCAAGGTGACGATTCATTAGAACCAAATCAAATAAAACTCGGAAAACTCCTCCATGGCTAATGAGTGGAGAATATTCCCTGATCGCTCGTTTGGAAAATGAGTGATATTGAAATCTCCACCCATACACCACGACACATCCCATAGATAATATACACCCACCAACTCCTCCCACAACCTTCTCCTTTCTCTATCTAGATTTGGTCCATAAATGCTTGCATATGCCCACTCCCACCCATCTACTATATTTTTGAATAAACAAGCCACCGAAAATGTCCCAACACACTCTTCCACCTACTCCACAACTCTTTTATCCCACATCAAAAGCACCCCACCAGACAGTCCTTCCGAATCCTTAGTTTTATTTCTTGAAGACACACCATATCCACCTGCCACATACGCAACAAGGATTTTATGCAAAGGCGCTTGTTGCGATCATTAAGCCCTCGCACGTTCCATGAGAGAATCTTAGGTTTCATGGACAATGGTCACACCTCTTCCTTCGTTCTATCCCTACCGCCACTTCCCTCCTTCACTTCATAATTTATAGAGCATTGTAGTCTTTTAAGTTCCCCATCTCTCTTTGTAGACGACTTCAATCTACTCTCTTCAATGGCTATAAGAAAAGCCTTAAACTGCTCTTCAAAACCTGTACAAGACACCCCAACACAAACTTGCAACACCTCCACTTTCTTTAATATCCAATCTGGAATAAATCGTTCCGAGTTGAGACTAGGAGGGAGCACTTGTAACTGTTCAACATCTCTTATATCTATGCATTCCCCTTTGCATATGACCAACTGCATATCATCTCCTTCTAACTCCTTCATAAAGGGTCCTTTGTGGACTAGTCTGAACTTGCTTCTCCATGCTCCCGTAAAGGTGATGGAATTAGATCATCACTATTTGGGTCCACAACTTCACCAATAGCTGGTGTCAATTTCTGCCCAGCAATGATTTCTCCAGCCGCCACTTGAGTTGTGTCTGAGGGGTCGCTATCAATCCTTGGGAGGTTATGTGCATCCTCCATAGTTGGCCCCTATAGCAACCCACCCGTGGGAATGAAACCAGTGAAAATATTCCCCTCAATCGCAAACACTTCAAGCCCTAAGGATGTCTTAAAGGTGCAGTCAACCTCCGTCGCACCTTTTTGTGCGAGGTCCGAGACATTTGCATCAATGACGGTGGAGTTATCGCACATTCTTAGGGCATCAGACACTATAACGATTGCTACCAGAGCCGTTACCTCCACTGTAAGGACTACCCCCTTCGGCAAGGTTGTCTGAGGCAATGCTGGGAGCGGCAGCTCGGCCCCACCCCCCAATGGGGCAGCTTCCTCCTCTTGGAAGTTGTGGCCCGTGTTCCTCCAGAAAGGGCCAGATCTCTTTTGGGCCTTACTGGGCTGAGGCCCAACTTCATGGCCCGTTATCTTTCCCTTCCCCTTACCTATGGGCTCCTCTTGCTAAATGTTAGAAAAATGCTAGTGAGATACTTGGGATGTTAGAGGGCTTCCCTCCAAGTTTCCATAGTTGCTCTAGAGCTAAAGAGGCTTGTAATTTGAGATATAAAGATTGTTTCCGTGGTGGTGCGAAAATTGAAAAAAGTGCAAGGAAAATGTGGGGAGGGGATGGTCGACCAAGAAGAGAGAGAAGAAATAGCAAGAGCATTAGAGTGTAAAATGGGATTGTATGGGTTTATAGGGCTGGTCGGATTCCACTATGCATATAGTGAGATTTGCTACCTAGATGGCAGTAACTGCTGTCCTATTTATAAATGAAATATAATAAATAGTCTCTAATCATGACACATTATAGAATGATTAGAGGATGATTAGAATTGGGATAAGTAGTAACATTATTAATCCCCATTTATTGTTGTTATTGTTGTTCCAATTATTATCATTTTTATTGTTATTATGCTAAGTTTAATTTCTAAAATAATTTCCCATCTTTTTTATGATCTGTCTCTTAGTTAATGCAAACAGTAAAAAACTGTTAAAATTAGGGATCCGTGTACGCGGGCCCTTGTCATATCATTCTTTTAGGGAAAAATGGTAGATTACTACTGTTTTTGACCAAAATGTACGCTACAAATTGCTCCTAACGTTTCTAAATAATTTGGAGAGAAAAAAAAAAAAAAAAAACAGAGCTTGGACGGGGATAAACGGCTCGATCTCCAACTCAGAGACATTACATTATTGTCTTTCAACTTTGACCTGCTTTAATATATATAACAAGTTATTAAAATTATTAATTAACACCTCAATTAATTATCAAATCCATTAAATTTGGTAAAAATCCGGTCATATGTGTCATTTTTATGGATTTTAACGATTAAATTTGAACTAAGAGTGTAAATTTCTAAAGTCTATGTAGTTATGGATATCATTACCAGTTTTACTAGTTTAGAGTACTGAATATTTAAAAAAAACCATCAAAGTAGCTATTAAATGCAATTTCGTTGAGGAATCAAAGCAACAAAAAAATAAAAATAAAATAAAATAAATTGTGAGAAAAATGTAGAAAACTAGACATAATTTTGCATAATCTAATATAACAAAGAAAATCACTCAAAAAGAAAAGAAAAAAAATCTTACAAACTTGGCTTGATATATGTTATATTGTATCTGCCTTATAATGAAGAGAAATGTATATATTCCATGCAACGTCAGTTGTGATATTGTTCATATCTCCAAAGGAAATCTAGAAGAAAGCGTCTAAAATCAAGACTGCAGAAAGCTAACGATGTTTTTGACAAAATTGCTTGAAAAAAGTGCACACTTTAATTCACTTAATTTCGGCATTAAACTTCCATATCTAATTAAGTAATTAAGTGTATGGCAAACCCAGTTGCTCTCATACCAGAAATGAAATTCTATTTTTCTTCTCTGTTTTTCGTTCCTCTGTACTTTGTGCCCTGTTCTTTATCTTCTCTTTCAGTTCTTGAGGTAAGCTTCATTGGATGCTCAGGTTTTGTCATGGTATTAGAGCAATACCTTCCGCAATTGATCAAGATGTCAAGTTTCTTGTAAAATTCTCTAATGCTTCTCTTCTCTTACTTTACTGTTCTGAATCTTTGTGATGATACTCCAAACTTTTTTTTGTTTTTTTTTAATCATGGATAAATTCAGAATCTGTGCTGGTCTTTCATTCAGGGAGGTAATCAAAGACCATTGATTATTGATTGAGATGCCTAATTGCGTATTTTATACATTTAGAATAAATATTTTTAATTATTTTATTACATTATTATTAGTTTTAAGTGGGTACATGGTTAAGAGATATAAATTTGAGTTGTGACTTAAATTAGTTAATAATATGATTTATGCTTAATTTTATAACTTGTTATTTAATTATATGATCATATGCACAACTCAGTTTTAATATTTTATTCTTTATTTTAAATTTTCTAATCTTTACGTTTTCACATAGGCCATGTTGACCGATTCTCATGCATGTAAATAAATTGACCGATTCTTGCTCATGAAGACGTTTGTGAGTGGGAGTCTATCATCTTAAGAGTCTTTTAAGTGGTCCAACACTCCTCCATCAATTTAAACTGATCCCATGAAAATAGGATCACGTGGGACACGTAAACACCGAAATTTGATGGGGATTTCGGCTATAAATATATGTGTTTGATCCCAAACTCACTCACTCAATTCCCTTCGGATTACACCATCTAAATAGAGTAGAGAAGAGTTTGGAGGAGCCAAACACAGTGAGAAACCCAGCTTATACAGTGAATTGCATCAATGGCTAGAGGTAATTTTTCTTGGCGTTAAACCTTTAAATTCTCATTTCTAAAGTGTTATTCCGCATTAGAGAATTGTATTTAAGTCTAACAGTTGGTATCAGAGCGTTAAAAACCTCTGTCTTGGTGTTTAAATTCAAAAATCGCAATTCCTCTGTTTTTGACCGAAACTTGAAAAAATTTTTTGGGTTTTGTTTTATGGACGTTTTTTATTTGAAAGAAGTTTAGAATTCATGATTAAAAACATGATTTTTTCTAAACTTTTTCTAAACTTTCTGTGATTAAAAACATGATTTTTGACGTGAAAATCGCTGTGAAATGCGAAAATCGCGTGTTGTCTGGAGGTTGAAGACGACGCAAATGACATGTCGTTTTCAGCCTTACTGAAAACGACACGTCGTTTAGGGAGGGTGTGATCCCTCAGTATTGCTAAACGACATGTCGTTTTCGGTTTAATGAAAATGACACGTCGTTTTCAGCAGGAATTTGTTTCATACGGTACTGCTAAACGACAGGTTGTTTTCAATTTGATGAAAACGACATGTCGTTTAGCATAAGGATTCTAATTCCCGTATACTACTAAACGACACGTCGTTTTCAATTTAAGGAAAACGACATGTCGTTTTATTTCGGAGCCCTTATCAAGTGTAATGACAAAAACGACACGTCGTTTTTTAATTTGATGAAAACGACATGTCGTTTTATTTTGTAGTCATTTATCCAACCATGAAGATAAACGACATGTCGTTTTTAGTTTTAATAAAACGACATGTCGTTTTTAGTTTTAATAAAATGACATGTCATTTAAGGGTGTCTCTGTTTTAAGCAATGGGCAAAACGACACGTCTTTTTTTCCTTCTAGAAAAATGACATGTCGTTTATATGGTGCAGTGGTTTGAAATGGCTTGAAAAGTGGGTTTTTTTTTTTTGAGTCTATGCCCTTTGTGCTTATAATTGTTTATTTTTATTTTTAATTATATGCAATGAGGTTATTTGTTTATTATGCTCATATTTAGTTTGCATGAATTGAATAATTTTTTTCTTTTTACATGCATTTTTTTTATGAGTATTTAGTTTAGAGCATGAGATTAAATGTTATGCATAATATTATAGTCTTGATTATGTAATATTTATGCTTATATTATGAATCTTTTGTGCATAAGTTATAACATGTATGTATTAGTTAAAATTATGTAATTCATAATATTAAGCTAGTCTTATGCAATTTAAATGTCTAGTGATCCATATAGTTTTATGTTAATGAGAGAATAGCCACAGCATCTTTAATTAAGTAAAATTATTATGATTGATTAGGATCACATAAGGAATATTAGACATTAATTGTAATTAATTATATATAAATATAATAAATTTTATCCCACATGAATTTTTATTATATTTATATTATTAATTAGGATAAAATATCAAATTATTCATAAATTACCTACAGGAATTATCAATGAAGTAAATAATTTGATAGTTTTATCATAAAAGTTTAAGATAGAATACACATCAAATCATAATATACCTTTAGAATTATGAATTAAGTAATTAAATTGATAAAATTCTATCATATAGATTAATTGGATCTACTTGAATTAAAAATTTGGCCCCCAGGCAATTTTATGTCATTAGATTCAATTCTTAAGCATGATTTACATTGGTAAAATATGAATATTTATTTAGGCCTCAATTTTAACGTAAGCATGTAATCTGTATGCAATTATACAACCTGCAAATTTCTCTGATATTCGTTATGATATTCCTGAACTTAAGGGAGATAACTATAAAGTCTGGAAGGAGAGAATTCTTCTTCATTTAGGGTGGATGGACATAGATTATGCTATTAGGAAAGATGAACCACCAACTATAACTGATACCAGCAATGCAGCAGCTATTGCACTTTATGAGCAATGGGAGCGATCTAATCGCCTCAGCATGATGTTCATTAAGACTAGAATATCAGCTGGTATTCGTGGTTCTGTCGATCAGCATGAAAAAGTTCGAGACTTGCTAAAGGCCATTGATGAACAATTTGTCACTTCAGACAAGGCACTAGCAAGCACCCTAATTATGAAGTTCTCATCCCTAAGGCTCACCAGTGTGAAAGGAGACCCACCTGATAGTCTTTCCATTCCAAGTCTCTCAATTTTGTTGACTTGGGATCGGTCCCAACTTGGCCACCAATGTCTTTATGTAATGAAGGATATAAAGAGCACCTCACGTGGAGTCTGAACCAAAGGAGGAAATAAAAAGCAAGAAACAAGCACTCACGTACGCGGCAAAGAAATAAAAAATACAGTAAAATCCTGAGTGGTTTGAAATAAGTTGAGATAGTTTGTAAATAATATAATAAAATATTCTTAAAATATTATTATTATTTTGAAATTTAAAAAAATTAAATTGCTTCTTATATTTTGTATAGAAATTTAAAAAAGTTGTAATGATGAGATGAGATGAGTTGAGTTGAATTTTAAATTCAAACGAGGTAAAGACTCTTTTTTAGAGAGAGATTCTCTATCTTCTCTCTAAAAAACCTCTGCCATTCGTGAGAGTCAATACTGGAGAGGAGGGTGGAGCTGTGCCTCTCACCCTCCTCTCATTCTCCTTTACATTTCTGCATTGTGCATACACTTTCAAGTGTTTCTTTCCTCCTCCCTCCATCGGTTCAATTTTGGTAAGATTTTCCACTCTCCGGCTGCCATTCGACTACATGTGTCCCACCACCCCATCCTACATCCGCCGATATACTGGGACGGAGCGGAGTCGCTCCAAAAAGCTCAGCGCGTAGCCCTCACGCGCGGCTTGTTTCTGTGCGTGTTCCTCATGCGCCACTCAACCACGCTTTCGACAGCTATACGCATCGTACCAGCAACTTCGTCTTGCTGAGATCTTCCAGATCTGGGGTCATCTTGTCTCCATCCCATCGGCACATGGTTGCCACGCGCCATCACAGGAGTACGAGAAATTAGATGATCAGCAGATCAATCCACCTGATGCCGAATTTTCCACTATATTACCGTTTTCCCTAAACCTTGATCTCGAATAAGGGTTTGAGGATCTCTCAAAAAATCATCTCAAGACAACAAGCAAAAATGCACCTGCCACTCTCACCGCTTTCAGCGGAGGTTCCACTGCTACTAGTGGTGATTCTATATTCGCAATTTGTTGTGAACAACTTATTTCCGTCTTTTAAGACAGCATCCTTTTAGGACATGGGAGAAGACCAAGAAATTAGTAAAACCCACTTTTTTCTTTTTATCCATCACTTTGCATTCTTGTTATTGTTTTGGGGTGTTTGTTGGAGAACTCTACCCCTCCTCTTATATCATCTTATCTAATGAAATATAATTGCTTGCTTAAAAAAAAAAAAAAAAAACTTCTTGGTTTTGGTGAGGAACGGAAGACACAGAGAAACAACTGCACTTAGTGAGACACAAACAATCATGCACGTGAAAAACCAGCTGGAGTAATTTCGGGGAGACAGCCATTGCGAACGTGGACGCCGAAAGCAGGCAGTGGAATAAAAATTTGATTGTAAAGGGACGAAGAAATTCATTAGAGTTTTCGGATCAAAGTTCTTCAGTTAGTTTTTATGTTTGGTTTTAGTTTTTCTTTAGTTTGTGGAATAAAAGAGGGCATTTTGGTCTGGGGGAGGAAAGCAGGGCAATGCAATTGTAGAGCTTAAAGCCCAACTGTCGTTGCCCAGCCTTCCTCCTTCCTCCAAAAAGCAGACATATGAGAGTTAGAGGTGAAGTCTAATGAGTTAGATGTTGTTTTGGATCAATAATAGAGTTTATATTGTGAGTTTGATTGATTGAATGGTGTTATTATTTGATAGTTTGATTATCTATATATTTATCTTGATCCATTGTGATTTCCGAATACATTGGATGCTTGAAAAACTCCTATGATATTCAAATGGGTTTGTGAATGTTTCTATCATCAATTATTCAAATTTAATCTTTAGTAATTAGTTTTGTTGGGCTTAATTATTAAATTTTTCAGTTAGACGGAATTATTATTCTAGTTTAACTGAGCTAAATTGATTGGAAACAATTCTCTAAATTATTAGACGGATCCTCGAAACCTTTGTCATTCTCCATATTGATTTATTTTATCATTCCAGTTATATTTTGTTCCTTTTAAATTTATTCTATTTTTTAATTTTATTCTCTTTATCACATAAGTCAATCTCTATGGATTCGACCCTGTTAGGTACTACAACACCTGTATACTTGCAGGTAAAACTGCTCTAAATTTTTGGTTCACTATTTTGAGTGAAAGTTCAGGTGCAACAATTACTATCCTCTGCTGCATGCTTCGACCAATTATTATCCTGGCTACTCAATTCTCTTTTAAAGACAAATTGCTTCTACTGTCATATATGAATTGCTACTGAAATCTGGAAAGATTTGTTAAAAGTAAAAAATCTGTAAATTAGTTTAAGAGGTTTTGTCTCTAACTCAAAAAGTTTCTAAAGGTCAAAATATGTACTATAGTTTTCCTAAAATGAACAGTTTATATCTATTATATCTTAGTGTAGTCAATTGTTTTCTTTTTCCTTTTTAAAATCTTAATTTTGGAAGGACATATGAATTTCTCATTTGAAGTGAGAAAAATTATACTTTATTATTCATGATCTGTTATTGCCACCATAACATGGGTGAACGTGAAACAACTTGAATGCTTGTAAGTTTCGTTTCTTTATTGACAAACCAATATACATTATATTTAAAAAATTATTAATGGAATAGAAGTTTCGACTCCAAAGAGAGATCATTTCTGGCTCTGTCACTACTAGATACCGCACCGATAGAGCAAGCTGAAGCAGTGGACGACCAGAAGAAATAAAGAGAAAAAATCTTACAAACTTGGCTTGATATATGTTATATTGTATCTGCCTTATAATGAAGAGAAATGTATATATTCCGTGCAATGTCAATTGTGATATACTCAGAAAGCTAATGATGTTTTTGACAAAATTGCTTGAAAAAAGTGCACACTTTAATTCACTTAATTTCGGCATTAAACTCCCAAATTCAGAGTCTTGCAGCACCCGTCGCCCTATCTAATTAAGTGTATGCCAAACCCAGTTGCTCTCATAACAGAAATGAAATTCTATTTTTCTTCTCGATCTATTTTTCATTCCTCTGTACTTTGTGCCATGTTCTTTATCTTCTCTTTCATGTCTTGAGATAAGCCTCATTGGATGCTCAAGTTTAATCATTGGTATTAGAGCAATACCTACGATCCGCAATTGATTGAGATGTCAAATTTCTTGTAAAATTCTCTAATGCTTCTCTTCTCTTACTTTATTGTTCTAAATCTTTGTTAGATGAAATAAATGTCATTATTGAAATTAATTGGTTAGGTACATTATGTATGAAAATCTTGTAGTCGTAACAATTAAACCATTCATAACTTTTTATCACAAGTTTAGAAGAACTAGAGTACTCGATCGGCTTCCTACATATCTATATATATATCAATGATTAAATTGAGATTTAAATGATTACATGGTATATGGATGATGAGTAGATAAATTCAATTAGTTTAAGAAGAATAAAACCAAAAATAAAATAAAAAATAAAAATAAGTATGGCATGTGGGGTTATGAATAACAAAGCTCATTCCTAAATATTTAGCTAAGCTAATGGCTATAACACCCCGCTCCTTTCTGACTTGCTTTCTTTCTTTTTGACGTAAGGTTCCCTCTTTCAGAAGTAAGCAAGTTTCGAGGATGGAAATTATGTAACCGTCCGCCCTTTCTCTCTAGCGACTGTGAGCCTCGTTATGTGTGCTGAACCTGATGGCGTGTTTCTAAAGATATTATGTGAATTCTAAAAGTACGTCCAGTGTTTTAAATGTATAGAAAATATTTATATGGGGTATTTCTAGTGTTATTGAACTAAGCTTGATTTTAAATACGACAATCATAATATTTTTTAAGAGCTCCAAAAATATTATAATTATCGAAAATCATTTTAATATTAATTATTAAAATGATTTCAATTATTTAAAATATTATGATAATTAAATTATGTTGAAAACTCTAATTAAATTAAATAGTTTTATTCTCTTAAAGATATTAAATAAGACTACATCATTTTATTAATGATGAAGGAATATTATTTAATAAACTAAAGTGTAGTTTAAAAAATATTCTACCTTAATTTTTCTAAATGTTTTTAATTAAGTTAATGTTTACGTATTTCCAAATCAGTGTTTTAATCTCCCACTGTTAGATCGTTTTGAAGATTCCAAGACGAAGGGATTGGATTAAATACCTAGACCCCTCTCTTTCTCCCTCACTTTTCCCTCCCCTCTCTCTCTCTCCCCCCTCTCCCTCATGTGTACGACGTATGCCTTCCCCCTCTCTCGCCCGATTCATCCATGGCCTAGCTCGACGCCGCCGCACGCCACCTGGCCTCACCGCCACCACCACCGGCGTCCCCTCATGCTGGTGAGCAAGCCAGCTACCTCCAACTGCCCCCACGTGCAACCTTCCCTCTCCTTTCACGGTGAGTAACCGAAATGGGCTTCACCCATTATCTCCTCCTTCCACCGCTGTGCGTAGCCACCCACAGCCACTGAGCACCACCATGTGCTTCTCCTTCCCTCCCCCTTCCGCCTTCACCTAACCCGAGGCCTATAGCCTCCCTCCACTGCACGGGCTCTCTCCCTCACACGCACATGTTCCTTACCCATTTCCCCACCGTGCGCCACCGTGCACAGCTACCCAGGCCACCGCACCTCCACCACCTCACACTGATGACAACCTCGCACGAACCCAAGCCACGACAACCTCCATCTTCCCCTCCGTCGCACGCACTCACGAATCCCATAAATGGGTTTCACACAGGTTAAGGCCACTAATAGCCCTAACGCCGCCGTGTGCTGGTGTTAGCTCCACCAAGCACCTACCCTGGCCACCGTGACTCCTCCTCGAGCTCCTACAAGCCAGCCACACTCTCCCTCTGTTTTCCCCATGTTGAGACCCACGACCTTAGCTCCTCCACGACCCACCGTGTCTCCGACGAGTGCCACCTCGGCACCACCACAAGACCACCACTCCAAGACCACGACCCGACCCTCCTACACCTAGACCCGCACCTCTAGCCACCTCCAAAGGCCAAGGCAGCCACTGTGTGTGGCTAACCGCCATTGTACACGACTAGATATGCCGTGTTATGCCCCTTATTGCTACCACGAGGCCACCACGAGCCCTTCCAAAACCACACCTATCTATCCAAACGCCCAAACAACCACTGTACGTGGGTTAGTCGCCACACACACCCTTCCGACATCATCAACAGTGACGATCAGCGAACAACACATGGGTCGATCCCATTGATGGTATAACTCTCTATTTCCTGTTATTTATGTTAGATGTTAATTAGTTGATTAGGTTGTGGCCTGTGCTATTAATATTTGTGGAGTTCGTTGTATTGTGATGTGCTATGTATGTGAAGTGTTGGGCGTATCTGTGTAGTGCGCTGTGAAGTGTTGGGCATAGTTGGCATGTGTGGTGCAGTATTGTGGACTATGTTGTGTAGTGTTGTGGACTGTACTGTAATGGTGGCGTGGCATCATGTGGATTGGGAAGAGAGGGTGTACTCTCATGGCATAGTGTGAGATAAGGAGAGTATATGTAAAATATACCCTCTTGGCGTAGTGTGGATTGGGAAGAGTACACGTTGAGTGTACTCTATGTGGTGTAGCATGTATGAAAGGAGTACACGTGGAGTGTAGTCCATGTGATGGAGTGATGCACCATATGCATGTAAGCCATAGTAGTGATGTGGCATAGTGTGTGAGAAGGGAGTATACGTGGAGTGTACTCCATGAGGCATATCGACATACGTGTGGCGTGTCGTAGAGATAAGGACGGTTGTGTGGTTGATGGGCGTAGAGTGTGGTGAGTAGTATCGGGAACTGTGGAACAGTGTCCCGAGGTAGTTATGATGTGGCCTGTAGTCTGAGGTGACATGTGTGGTGCTATTCGACTTATGGCTGGAAGTATGGGTGAAGTAGCAGAACAAGTGTAAGAGTGCGCAGTGGAAGCGTGACTGGGGAATGTCACGAAGTGACATGACTATTGCCAGCCGTGCTTTTGATGGGTGATGCGTTTGTTTTGGAGTAGCGTAGAGAAACATGAGGAGATGTCACGATGCGACAGGAGTACATGAGGGACTGTACTCGTGATGAGTTAGGAGCTGGTGTAGAAATGACGTAGCGGTATGTCGGGTGACATGACACGGTCACGGTGTAGCTTGGGAGTAGTCTCGAGTTATATGATGTGACATAAGGCATAATTGTGAACAGAGTCTTGTCGTGCCAAGTGTTGGGATGAACTGTCAAAAGGGACAGGTAGCATGAAGAGTCAGGCTAGCCGAGTTAAGAGAAGGTTGGTATCGGAGTACGGTGCTTGTTTACACAAGCAGGTGATCAACGTGTTATATGTTGATGTTAGGTGATAAAGGGGTAAGGTACGTGTGTAATCTGATGAGACACATGTGCTGGACGGATTCACCATATATAATAGGTAATCTGTTCTAAGCATAGTTACACGGTGCTTAAGCCTCAGAGTTGGCTTAGAGCCGTGTGGCTTGTATGGATGGGAATGAGGATTTAGTGTGAGCTAAGGTGCATGAAAATAGTGACGGGTGTATTGTCTAGGATTGTGATGCATGATTTCATCGGTCGGAATCATGCGTCGGAATGTGGTTAGTAAGAAGAGTAAGATGAAGGTCCTAGTGTCTTAATCCTAAGGTGAATCATGGGTTCACTTTAGTGGATGAGCACTCGACGCAAGACCTTGAGTTGGACGATGTGGTGACCGTAAGTAGATTCTGAAGGTTTTAGCGTAGTAAAGGGCACGTAAGTGCACGAGATAGAATGAAAGTGTTTTCAAATGAAGTATAGCTCTATTTATAGTTTAAGTTGCTTATGCACTAGATAGAGAATGACGTTAAGGTTATCTGTATGCATGTAAATTGCCAGCTGACACGTACATGAATGGACTGCATGATATCCAAGTAGCATGGAGTCCAGGTAAGTATTACATTCATACTCTTCTAGAGTTTTCCAAACTATATGAAAATGAAAACGGAACGCTTTCCATTACGATGCCTTACGAAACGACACGAAATATGTTTTTACGAAAGCATGTTCAGTGTTCAAAGGTATAAGTATGTAAGGCCCCTCCTTGGCAGCCCCTTTTTACGCAACCAATGTATTAATTGTACATATGTGAATGGATGACTATATGCAGTATCTATTATATGTATTTTTCCAAGAAAAGAAAAGAAATGTGGTGGCCTATGCCTTGAGCTTTAAACTGATGCTTTGATTTACGCAAAGAAAGTGTTTTAAAGGGTCCCCATGAACTGATGTTAAAACATCCCTATGAACTGATACTTTAAGGATGCCATGAAAGATGATGTTTAAGCTTTTGCTTTTAAAATGATGATTTTCTATGAATGAACTGTTAAATGAAAAGGTCTGAAAAGGAAATGACTGAACTGAAGTAAAAAGAAAAGACTGAATGAAATGAACTTTTACTGTATGAAAATACGTAACGACCATATGAATGAATGGAAAGGGTACCAATGAATGGATAGATTGCAATGCCTGATAAGTAGTACTAGAAGTGCACCCAGTGCTGCCCCCAATGAAAGAGATTTCCAACCCGTGGCCATGGCGGAGTCCGGGTCCAAAGGAAGACCGCTAACCCCAACACACGGGCCATAACAGTGTGTACCGGCCAATGAAAGTGATAAGAAAGAATGTATGAAGGCATGAACTCTTTAAGAAATTAATTCTTGAAGAAATGAAGGCACTGACAGGAGAAACGTTTTATGAAAAGAAAGCTCATTTTCAAAGAAAAATCTCGTCCTGTGATGTTTTCAAAAGAACGTATGTATGCATGTACGTATGGTATGTATAGAATGATGAATGCATGAATGAAAACCTATGTTGTTATATTTTAATTGTATGAAGTAATGCTTACGAGTTATCGACTCATTTTAATTTTTATGCATGCCACTCCCCCCACAGGAACCGAATGAAGTACGTGTCAGGACGAACACTGCCCATGGGGAAGAGCACGAAAGTTTAGGCAAGAGAGTTTAAATTTATGAGGCCTTTTTATTGTAAAAATTAATGTTTTCCATTGTAAACCTCTTTTATTCATAAAGTACATTTTATTTTATAACACCCTAGGTATGGAAGTAAAAAGTTTTAAATCGAACGGTAATTTCCGTCGTCCTTTCTAAAATCATTTTATAAATAGTCTTACTACAAGGACGGGTGTTACAATGGCATAGCTAAATCCACGCGGTACAAGATGTCAAAGAAGTAAATTAGACGTCATGGCCGTGGGCACAAATTTCATGGGGCACGATATAGAAGATTTGCATGCCAACAACAACAAATTAACAGGAGAGGCGTCGGCAGAATTTTTCCGTGCTCATGCTTCTAAGTCATTTATGGTGGTTAATGAGATGAGACTTTAGGATGGAATGCTATTATCATCTTCGGAAGAAGTTCATGAAGGGGCGGTAGGTACTTTGAGCAAGTCATGGCACATAAACAGGTTCATTCTCTTCTTGATGTATCTTCTATAGTTAGTAAAACCATTTCTGAGTGTGATAATGATATGATATATCAACTCCTTTCAATCCAAGTTATTAAAGATGCACTTTTTACATCCCTGTGAATAATAGTCTTGGCCCAGATGGATTTGGGTTAGGTTTGTTCAAGCTTGTTGGAGTATTGTGGAGAGGGATTTTGTTTGTTTGTGCATGATTTTTTTCAAGGAGTGGAATTGCTTTGTTTTTTTTTACTGCATCAGCTCTTGTACTTATTCCAAAGGTTGAAAACCCGATGACCTTTTATATGTTTAGGCTGATTAGTTTATATTCTGTGTTTTATAAAGTGTGCTCCAATATTCTTGTAGATCGTTTGGCTACTATTTTGCCGTGCGTTATATCCCAGGAACAATGTGTTTTTATTAAAGAAAATAGTATATTTGAGAATATTAGTCTTACTCAGGAGATGGTCCATTGTATTAACAAATTTGTGAGGGATGGAAATATTATCCTTAAAATTGATATGGCTAAAGTTTATGATAGTGTAGATTGAGAGTTTTCGTTCCATGTGTTGGAGGGTTTTGGTTTTTCTGAGGTGGTGTGTGATTGAGCTTCATTATTGTATATTTTATTCACTTAAAACTAATAAATTTTTAATTATTTCATTATTTTATTATTAGTTTTAGATGGAAAAATAATTAAGAGGGATAAATCTGAGTTATGATTTAAACTAATTAGTGGAATAGTTTATGCTTGATTTTAATACTTGTGATTTAATTTGATAATGTTTCTTCACATGCACATGCAATACACCTTTAATATTTTTCATTTTGTTTTTGTCAAGTTTTATTTTTGTCTTTATTTATTTATTTTATTTTTTTTATCTAGTTTTATTTTTGTTTTTATTTATTTATTCATTTTTTTTGTTTGTTTAGTTCTATTTTTGTTTGTCTTGCAGCTAATCTAACACACGGGCGCACCACCAGCAACGGTGCACCTCCACGGTTGCTCCAACACAACCCGTGAGCCATGCATGCACCATTGCGCAACTGCAGCCCTGGTAGCACCTCCACGTAAAAGCTACATCACCACGAAGCAACCTCCTCCACACGGCCTCCACCCGTTGCCTAGCACCAACTCACACGAAGCCATCGCCACCACGTTACCTCCACGATGCATTGCATGCACACGTCCTTTGCCCAATCCATCCACTGCCGCAACACTTCCAACAGTTCACTACCTCTGCGCAACCCACAAGCATGGCCAAAAACCACAGCGCACCTCCTCCCATTGAAGCTCCATGCACAGCACAGCTGCACCTGTCCACCAGCCTTGAACCACCTTGCCTGCAGCGAACTCCTCCTCCGCGTGAAAACATCCGATGCGTTGCACCGCGTACACAACAGCACAACCGTGAGCCAGCTGTGAGTTTCTCCTCTTTTTTTCTACCCTAAAACAGAGTATTTCATTTTCCTCCGTGAGTCGCTACGCCTTCCATGAGCTTCTGCACCTTCTGCCCACTGATACGTGGTGACGACGTCGCTAACTCAAGAACCACCCAGTTGTCCATGAGCTCCACCTTCCGCAGCCCCACGTTGCATGCATGAGGCAGAAACTCCTCTCGCGCTCGCCACTGTTGCCAAAACAATTAGCCCTCAGTTTATCTCCCTACGTAAACTGATGCAAAGGATCCGAGTGATATGATGCTGAGTTGTCTGCATGTTAACTGCGCTGAAATACCTTGAGGTGATAGATCGATCTTTCCTTAATTGGGATAGTTTTGGGCACTCAATATTTTGTCCATAACTTTAGCTACGTGTATCAGAACTGCACATATAACCCCAATTTGAAAAGCTTTTTTCAGCACGCAAGTTGTGGGCACCAAGCTATGCTCAATCATTTATTTTTCCTTGCACCTTGAATTTCTGTTTATTTAAATTACTGTCATTTATTTTTCTTGCACTTTTAATTCCGTTATTTAAATTAATGTCATTTATTTTCTTGCAACTTCAATTCTTGCTATTTAAATTAATGTAATTTATTTTTCTTTGTCCTTTAAATTTCAGTCTATTAATTTTAGCAATTTTAATTTACTTTCTTACATTTTAATTCCTTACTTTTTATCGCTATACTCAAATCCAACAAATATGAAGCTGGTTCACGACTAGTAAATTTTCATTTTCATTGCACTCCTCAATTCATTGTACATATCACCTCTTTTATTTTTTATTTTCTCTGTATAAATATTTTCACCATTTCACACGAGTTTGATTTTTAAGCACATTTCCAAAGGAGACAATCTAGGAATTTAATTCTAATTATTACGCTACACTCTCCTGCACTTGGAATAACCTTTGTACTACTCATTTTTTAATGATTCATGGTTTTCGCTTCGTTGTCGGCGAATAGTTGCTTGGCATAAATCTAAACTTGTGATTTTATTTTAATTTTTTTATTCGCTGTCCTCCTTATTAATAAAAAAAAAACATTTTCACCTACAACTCTGTCACTTGAATCTTCCCTTTACTATTTGGACTGATGTTTCATGTCTTGGGTGAGTAACAGTTCAAATAGATTGTGTAGAGTTGCATCATGCACTGAAAGTAATTTACACAGCTTAGAGATAATACCCTTTCTGTCTCTCCTACAAGCGACAACTCTGAAACCGAACAAGCCACGGTTGCACCTACACCACGCACTCTTAGAGATTATTTGTAGCCCACTCACACCTCTACACTTTCATGCATCGTGTTACCTAATGATGCACCTAATTTCTCTATAAAGCATGACATGATGTCTGTAATACCTCAGTTCCACGGGATGGATTCTGAGAGTCCTTACCAACACCTGTCGGATTTTGAGCTGGCTTGCACGAGTTTCATCAATAGGACCAATACTGATGAATACAATAGACTTCATTTATTTCCTTTCTCTCTAAAGGACAAAGCAAAAATTTGGTTTAATTCTTTGAGGTCAAATTCTATTTCTAACTAGTCTGATATACAACATGAAGTTTTATAGAAATTCTTCATTTTTAAGAGAATTGAGTTGATATAAGAGAAAATCAGCCAGTTCAATCAAAGACCCGACAAAACTTTTTAGAACAGCTGGGAAAGATTTAAGGATTTGATAAATATCTGCCCACATCACAATTTTGAATCCTGGAGGTTGGAGAATTATTTTTATACCAGTCTCACTCCAGAATGCAAGCAATTTGTCCAAATCATATGCAACGGAGAATTCTTTAGCAAGGAACCTAATGAAGGACTATCATTTTTTGACTATCTTGCCGGAAGTGCCCAACAATGAAACACTCAGACTGATCGAGTTTCATCGACCGCACAACCACTGAGGGCAATTGCTGGTGGAGGCAGATATCAGCTAAAGGAGGACACTGATGTTGAAGCCCGAATAGTTGCATTAACCAGAAGATTGGAGGTCATGGAAATGGAAATGGAAAAAGTAAAGGTCGTGAAAGCTGTAGAGGCTTGCTCTTTATGCACGGATTCGCACAAGACCCAATGCTGCCCAATCATGCCAGTATTTCAAAAGAATGGGCCTGAACAGATGCAATTAGCTAACTGGGTCAACAGAGCACAAAATCAACCATTCTCAAATACATAAAATCCTGGGTGAAGGAATCACCCAAATTTCTCATGAAGGAATGATTAGCCAAGCCGGTCTCCACCATATTCTGAGCAGGCATTTCATCAGGTTGTTCTTCACCTCCAGTAGCAACCGTATCAGATTCTTCAAAGTTATCCTTTTGCAGCACCTCCTGGATTTCAGTCTCATGCCACTGCACACTGCAAAGAGTTCTTAGCTTCAATCATTTGTGAAGAAGTCTCTAGACGACAGATGGCACAGATGACCAGTACGCTTAAGCAATTCATGCAGATCCAAGCCACCACAAATAATCAAAACCCTCAGGCCATAAATGAATTGTGAGGCACCATAAGTAAGATGAATACACCACTGAGAACTCTGGAGAAAGGGAAGTTTCTGGCACAGTCTCAACCTAATCCTCAAGTGTATAGGCAACAACCACATGTACATAATGTCTCAGGGGATGTTATTGAGACAACAAAGGCCGTTCTTACTTTCGGAAGTGGAAAGGAAGTCCCCAACCAAAAATGATAATGGATAGATAAGAAGTTGCCCTTACACCTGAAGATGTAACGGAGCCTGAAGAAGTTGAAAAGGAAGCAGAGGTGGTGAGACTGGAGTCGAAGAAGCTTGAAATTGCTCAAGCTGAAACAAGTTGAGGGTACCAACCTGTGGTTCCCTATCCTCAGAGATTGACAGCTGGCCAAAAAAATAAATATCACACTGAGATCCATGAAATCTTCAAACAAGTGAGGATTAATATTCCACTATTGGAAGCCATACAACAAGTTCATTCATATGCAAAATTACTGAAGGACTTATGCACAGTGAAGATGAAGCTTAATGTAAAAAAGAAAGCTTTCCTAACAGAACAAGTCTATGCATTGATAATGAACGAGACTCCTCAAAAGTTTGGTAATCCCAACTCTCCCAGCATTTCCATTATGATCGGTGAGTCACACATGGGGAGAGCTTTACTTGATTTGGAGAGTAGTATGAACTTTCTACCGTTCTCGGTATATGAGCAGGTGGGACTGGAGGAGTTGAGAAAGACCTCCATCATGCTATAGTTGGCTCATGCAAGGTGGAAGGAAAATGTCAAGCGGTTCAATACTACAATTCCAACAATCTTATGTGGCATTCGTACTGTAAAACTCGCAATTCCATTTAGTAATGCACCGAGTGAACAAATGGGAATTGTAGAGTGGAAGCGAAACGTCAAGCGATACAAAAGAAAATATATTCCACAATAAAATGAAAACCAACGTTGGATTGCTCTTCTGATTCCATACTATCATCCTCTCTTCATTTTTGGATTTCCATTTTTCGCTACTATGGTAGCGAAGTTCTTGATATGACTATGGTAGCAAAACATTCAACACATGAACAACAATGACCCATAAAGAAAGATAAAAAAACAGTAGAGAGAAAGCAAAACCTCCTTATTCAAAAGAGAGACCCTCTCGCTACCGGAGGAAACAATTGAATTTGAGGGTCCAATCCAAGTGTTGCTTCTTGCCTATCAAAGAAGGGGATGTGTGTTCCATGGGAAATGATGGTGCGTCAGAAAGAAAGTGGTTGGTAGAGTGAATGAGGTCAAAACCACTCGGGGACAAAGATCTTCATTAGCTAACAGTTTTTAACCAACCTTTTGGATCTAAGACAGTGTCTTGGATGAACAAACATAAAATACAATGGTTCTTTTTTAGTACATGTAGATATTATTTCAGAGAATTTTCAGATGACACCCCCGCCAAACTACTTCGGAACCTAAAGAGAAGTGAGAAATGAGAATCCAACCCTCCCCACGTAAATCCAAAAGATACCAAACATGGCGCGTGATTTTCTTATAGAAGATATATTCTTCTATCCTCTCTCTGTGGTCGAGTGAGAGCGTTTCCTTAAATTTGAATAATTTGTCAGTCCTAGACTCCAAATGCTCTAATGTTGTCACATCTTAACGATAAGCTCTATGCAAACTCTCTCAAGTATGGGTTCATGTTCGGCTGAGAGTCCGCCTGCAAGGAGCTCGGTGACTTGATTGAAAAGGTTCACCGCAGAAACACTGATTCTGTTACTTCTTTTTCTTTGCTTGAAAAACAGATTGACTGGTGCATAGCATAGCAATTGCATACACCTCCTTTAGCTCGCCTTTTCTTATTAAATCCCAAAACTCAGTCACCGACATACAAATTACCAACTCCCCTCTCTTTATCTCCCTCAAAGTCACGAATTTTCATCACATTTTGGCATGGGTATGTGAAGTCTTTGAGTTTGATTGAGGATTATTGGTGTCTTCCAAGGCTTCTTTTGGGTTACCCTTTACAAAGGGGGATCTGGGTGTGATAGAACACGGATGTTATATGCAATTTCTCTCCAAATCTGTGTCTGGGGTACTGTAATCTTATCTGGGTGTCAGTGATTTCGACGACAAATGCGGAGTGAATGCATATATTAAATAGAAATAGATTTATGTGTTGAATAATTTAAAGTTAAACTAATCGTTACATCTTCTATTTGTACACACACATACTATTTTCTAGATATGTATTTGAATTTTAAGATATATCCAGTATATGTATTATTTTCAAGATATGAGAAATCGAAAAAACTAACGGGAAAGAGATCTACCATTGGCACATTTGTTTTTTGGATTAAATTAATAGTTTTAAGTTTGTGACTATTTCTATTCGTTAGTAAAACTAAAAATGGAAAATTCTAGACTAGAATGTCGTAGAAGACGAATGATTATAAATGATTTGTGCCACTACTATTGATAAAATAGTTATAAGTTATTTAATTTATAACTTAAATAAATTAATTGTTTTAAGTTTGTGACTATTTCTATTCTTCAGTAAAATTAAAAATGAAAATGCTAGACTAGCACGTCGCAGAAGACGAAGGATTATAAATTATATAGGAAGTGGAGGTAGAATGTGTGGTGATGGTAAACAAAGTAGTGAGAATATAAGTGATGACATAGTCGTGCAACGTTGAAGACGAACGATAATGGATGATATAGGAAGTGCAACAAGAATGTGTGTTGATGGTGAACGAAGCAGAGATATTGCAATAGAAGAATATCTAAATATATATCTATAAAATCCAACATAAATAACGGTCTGCGCATTGTGCGGGTTATAGGCTCGTAAATATAAAGTTTGGGATACACCCATGTGATGCATCTGCAAATTTGTTGACTAATCATACACAGGTGTTGTCTCCATTTTGTGACACGTGTGTAGACGATGCACATAAATGAATCGATTTTGTAATTTGAATAATACTAGATATAGTTATAAATTGTGCCGTATTCTTATGTTGAAAAAAAAATTTTACTACTAAAAAAATTATTTTTTTACATAGGTCTCATATTTATTCATTTTTTTAAGAAAAGATTACACGATGGGCACTCCGTGATTGCAAATATTATTTCTGTTATAATTTATCCAAAGAAATAGAAAAAAATTAAACAAAAAGATACAAAAGGTTCATGCTTTACATAAAAAGAGAAAGAAAAAGAGAAAAAGGGTACACCTCTAATTAGTTGCATTTTAAAATGAATCTCATTGCAAAAATTTCTTCTACATGGATTACTTAAACTTTTAATTATAATTTTATTTACAAGACTCATTTTATTAGTTTTCTTTTGAATTTCAAATTTTGAATTTCAAATTTCATGATTTTCAGCATATCAATAATTGACATGTGGAGAAATAAGTTTTTTGTAAGTTTTTCTTAAGTAAATTTAGCATTTTCCTTCTTTTTTACGTAACTCATAAGAGTTTCCTCTGCTTTGCATAGATTTCTTGGAATTAAGAAGCTAGAATTATTCTTCGGTTTTGTCATTCTTTTTATTTGGTTTAAAAGTAGGTGAGGATGGATTGGGCTAAATAATGACCACAACCCAATGCAAGATTCCTGAAGCCCAGATAGCTGTAACAAATTCTAGCCAATGAAAGGAGAAAACATCTTTTACTCCTCTGAAAGGAAAAAGACCACAAAAGTTAGAAAGTAGAGGATTAACACCCAGCAGCGATAGACTACTGAGACTACTACATGAGAGAGACACAACTACAAGATGGTGGGTATAATACCAGGCAGGGGTGACAATATGTGACACGATCTATTAACCTAATATGAACACGATACGAGCGAGTTTGAGTTTAGTCTTAACGGGTTTGAGTCAAAACAAGTTAACTCATGAAGACATAACTGCTTAACAGGTTGATAACGGGTCAATCTTGCGGAAGTTATAGCCCTACGAAGAGGGCTTGAGCATTGTAAAAGATTGGGACTTAATAATATAATTATTGAAATGGACTCACTTTTGGTTGTTAAATTGGTTCAGAAAGGAAGTTATAGTCTTTGGTACTTAGAGAATTTTTGGGAAGACATTTTGAATATGTTGGCAGAGATGAATTTTTCCATTAAGCATATTTATCAGGAAGGGAATAAGGCTGCAGATTTTTTTGTGCGGCTGGGCAGTAATGGGGTCTCTCATAAGTGGTTTGGGCAGATGGAAGTTCCTCATGTATTAAGAGGTATACTTAAAACATATTCATGTGGGTTGGCTTATCTCAGGAAGTGTGGATGTCTTTAGCATGGGTAATACATTTTAGGAAGGATTGTATGCGTGTTAGTTGGATAAGTTTTTTATATTGTCTGGTTAAAACCTTTATATAGGCATGTTTAATTTGTTTTGGTACAAGTATAGGCTTGGTTATATTGTTTGAATTGTTTTGGTATCTGGTGCTTGGGGCTTAATTAGTCTTTCATATTACTGTAAAACCTGAGTACATTGATTGTTACCACGGTATTCATCTACCACAAGTGACTACTCACTCTTTAATATATATAAAAAAATAAACTTGGGTGGAGGTCACTATTGGACAGGTGACTACTCACTCTTTAATATATATAAAAAAAATAAAAAATTCTGTTTTGATTTGTTATAACTCGTTATGACACGTTAAGAAAGTTAAAGTTACAAACATACCATTATACCTAAAAGTAAAATTGTTGGGATTTTAATTTTGATATTTTTATTGTTTGAATTGTAATTTTGGACTTGTAGTTAGTTTTATATTTTTTTTATAGATATTATGATTTTAATATTTATATAAAATTATGCTATACTTAATTAGGTTAAACAGGTTAATTTCGGGTTTGTTCGACTTATTTACATAAACGGGTTGAAACGAGTTAGGTCGTGTTGTTTTAAAATATTTATTAGTATTCACTAACAGATCAAAACGGGTCGTGTCGTGTCAACCTATTGTATTAATGAGTTAGGTTAGGATTTGAGATTTTGACATGATAAGCTTAACGGGTCGTGTTCGGGTTGACGCATATAATATAATATACATGCCAAGACACGATACGAAGTCAACCTGTTAACACGATTTGACACCTCTAAATTACTAGGAGTGTTGGATCTATAAAGAAATTCATTTCTCTGGTTTAATTTGATATGTCATATCCACTTTATAATAAAAAAAATATTTTATTATATAACATATCATATAAACTATATCATTTTATAAATTTTTAAATTTTTTTATAAGATTTTTTAATAAATCAAGCATTTTTCATAATCAAAAGACTCAGTAACAGAAAAAATGATCCAAACTAGTTTACCAAAGACTGTATAAATGTGTAAGAGTGGCATTGGGAAAACTCCCTCCCTATTATAAGACTATGCTAAGAGTTAGTTTGGGAACACATATATTCTCAAATATTTTCATATATTTCCTCTCAAACATCATTCAAATGCAAAATATTTTTCAATTTCAAATTTTTATTTCTGTCATCTAATCATTATCTAGCTATTACAATTTTCACAAACTTCCAAACAAAATACAAAAAGAAATACTACTTTTTCAAATTTCAAAATAATAATAATATTAATAACTATATTAATTATATATATATCACTACAAGAAAAATAAGTATTTGCGACAGATTATTTGTGACGAGAATAACTATTTGTGATGAAAACGTAGTCATTTTAGTAGAAAATAATCATTTTTGCAAGAAATAGCTGCCCACAAATAAGTAATTTTTTGTTCAATTTTTTCTCTCATTTCCCAAAACTTAACTAAACATCATAACTGAAAACCATTTTATTACTATTCATAAATAATTTTATTACTATTTATAGATATTTTGAAATATTCTAAGTGTCCAAACTAGGCTTAAGTGTCGACTTGATTTATGTTTTAGATGAGTACGACTTTTTTATCCAGTTTGATTTAAAATATCGCATATATTGTCCAAGCTTCAACTATTGCTAGGAACATTTACATTATTGTAATAGAAAGGTTCATTTGCCGGTTGGCTTGTCGTTTGCAACAAACTAGCAAGAAACTTGATGAAGCTTATTAATGAGAGGCCGGGGTTTCAGGTTGATAATAACGAAGCTGAAATTATGTTTAAAGTAGCTTTATTGTGCACTAATGTATCTCCATCACTTAGGCCGGTCGTGTATGTATGCAGTTAATTTATGTTTAAACTAGCTTTATGGAGGGATAAATGATTGTTTTGGACCTAACCCCAGTGGCAAACATTAGTATAGTGAAGATCTGAGGCTTAAGGCCATGCGAGACCTCCACTGTGGCGCCCCCGACCCCCTTTAAATAAAAACACGGGGATCGAGACGCCCAAATGGTGACAGCACGGTCACACCACACTGGTATACAACAAAAATAACGCAGCGGATAGTCAACTAAGTACCAGAATTTAGATTCAATGTAAACATCAGTAGAGGTTTAATTAGTAATTATATAGTCATCCAAAAATTAAAATACAATGCATTAAAATAAATTAGTCAAGTGAGTGATCCCAGATCACTCATCAGGCGGAGCCGTCCCCTCAGGCTCGCCCTCATCCTCCTCTGCATCAAAATCTGCGTTACCAAACATGGTACCGCAGGTAAGTACAAACCAAACAATCCTCAGGAATAAAATGCATTTAAGACAACCAACATGCATGCACATGATAGAATATGCAATATTCTCAAAAACGTCATTTTCCCCTAAAATGAATAATTCCAACGCACAACAAAATCCTAGTTGGCCAAAATATCCGTAAAACATTTTCCCAGAAAATGGTTTACACAAAATCCAACACATGCTATTTTCCCAGAAAATAGTCAATTTTTAGTGTATGCACCATGATCTCCCCTATAGGTCATCCGCACACTCTGGCTTCGTAGCCATGCCCACTTACGCGCCCAACACGTTCGGGGGAAACATCAACTACACAACGAGCGATGTCCAGTTCCGCGCCCAGCGCGTACGTGGCCAAGCATCCTCTAGTCCCCACCAGCAGAAGGACCACGGAGTCGGCACGAGACCCTCTCGTCCGATCGGATTGTCGCCCGGTGACAATCCAGGGGATGTCACTCAGTATATTACGCTCCCGAGTGACCAGAGGAGCTCCACCGAGATAATACCCCATCTCGGCTTGGGGTTCGTGATACACACGCACCCAAAAATATTCTCACATAAAGTTATAACGTTTCAAACCACACATGAGTATGAATACAATACACAAAAACCCAGTTTTCTTTACAAACATGATCATGCATGAAATAATGATATGTACATGTACCAACACTGATCTAACATCCATCAATAAACAATCCCAACAATTCCAATCAAACAACTCATCAACAACCAATACCAATTCAACCAAACCAACCAAATAACTCCAAACACAAATCCATCCGACCCCCAAACTCCTCGGACTCAGTCCGGCATGCCAAATAAATACAGTGAAATGGGTTAGTGCAAAAATACATAAAATTCATGAGAATTCTTTGGAAAATACTTATAGCGCTATATAATAATTTCTGGAGGATCACGGGTGAGCCCGAAGTGGAAAAACAGCTGCGGAACAGTGTAAAATACACTGTGGCCATGGGTCACAAATACCCACTTTTCAACGGGTGCAAATGAAGACCCGAGATTGGTAGGGTAGGGCCTAGGGAGGTCAGTGAAGCTAGTGGTGGTAGTGGTTTGCCGTGGGTGGCGGCGCAAGGGGTGTTTTTAGGCCAAAAATACCCAAAACGAAAATGAAGTTGGATGTGCTTCACCGGTGACGGATCGGAGGTGGTGTTGGGTCCAATGGGTTGTTAGGAGGTCGAGAATGATGTGGTGAAGAGATGGTAGCCGGAGGTGGCGCAACAACGGCGCAGTGGTGTAAGGAATGCTGCGGCTTCAATGGGCTCGTGGTGGCTAACGGCGGCACAAGGGAGGCTGAAAATGGAGGGGGGTGATCGCCGGCGGCAGGGGGAGCGGAGGAGCCGGGCGGTGTCGACCACCGCCGGCGGACGGCGGCGGGCTGGGGGAGAGAAGGTTCTGACGGAGAGAAGGAGAGAGAGAGCTCGCGCGGGAGAGAGGAAGAAGAAGAAAGAAAAAGAAAAGAAAGAAAAAAGAAAAAAGAAGAAAAAGAAAAGAAAAGGAAAAGGAAAAGAAAAAATATAGGGAAATAAATGAAGTCCAATCCTCACATCTTGGGTCACAAAAATGATGCAACGGAAACGATTTTAAAACCACAAGTTAAATGAAATAATTTAAACGTAATGGTAAAGTGAAATTAAAATAATTTAAATCCCATAGTAATTCATTTAGAATAAAGAGATTTTAAACGTATAACAATAATTTAATAATAAGAAAGTACTTCAAAATATAATTTTCACAAACTAAAAATCATAAAAATAACCCACTAAAATCCAACAATTTTAAAATAAGAGAATAAATTTTTGAATCTATAAAAATAATTCCTTTAGTAAAAATACACTAAAATACGGGGTGTTACATCCACTAATAGAGGAGAAATTAGAATTTTTGGGTTGTCCTATTTTTAAAACTTGGTTGCCTAGTGTAAACAGAGGGGCTATATATAGCCCCCCTCCCTTTAGATGATTGGTACAAATAGAGTCTCTCTCACATGTGTGTATCTCTCTAATCTCGACATTTGAGCAGTGGAATATGTGAGTGTTGTTGTAGTTTTACCACGTGATACATTCCACCATCAATGATGACGATTTCAGGCAAACAACTATGATGGAGAAGTTTGTGGAACATCTTGACTAGATCTGCGATTTGGTAATATCGCTTCCTCTGTGTATTTTGATATAGTTTTCTAGCACCTAGATTTACAAGAGATAGATGACACGATACATTTATAAGATTAATTGACAGAAAAAGTTGTCGTTTGGGGATAAAATGACAACTTGGATAGTTCCATGACAATATTGCAAAAGAACTAAGAGTTTATGGTGTAAATTGTAATTTTGTCTAAAAACAATGAAGCATAACGCCTAAACCCAAACATAAGAGGCGCAAACATGAGGGAGTTGTAAGCAAACTTGACACTCAACTTAGCCTCTTCTACTATCTGGTACAAACTTTAATTTGACCTGATTGAGTTTCGCTGAAACATCTTTTATGTCAATTCTTTGTGTACGTGACTCTGCACAACAATCCAAAGCCAATCTCATAACTGAAGATATGCAGTCCTCCATGGCAGCATGTTCTTTCTCATTTCTCAACAAATTGGCATCAACAATATCGAGTATTGAAGAGAGTAGTGATTCATCCACCCAATGCTTCAAGGTCAATTCTCCAATAAACAAGCTATCTGTAGGCTTTTTTCTTGTGAAAGTTTCCATTAGTAAAATGCCATAACTGTACACATCGCCACTTGTAGAAACAACTCCTTCTAATCCATACTCTGTGGATAACATTCTAACTCATCATATATACTTTCTTATTTTATAATAGTGAACAAACAAATCTGAAAAAAAAAACTAGCACTTGTAGATCAAGGCTCAATATATATATATATATATATATATATATATACATACTCTGGACTCAAGATATTTAATTGCCTGTGAATGAGTCAAAGCATGAACTACAATTTGAAATGGAAAAGGTTTGAAATTTACCTGGTGCCATGTACCCAAAAGTAGCAAGAGTCATGGTATGCATCATAGAGTCCCTATCATCATCTAAGAGTTTGGCCATGCCAAAATCAGCAACATGTGCAACCATTTCTTCATCTAATAAGATATTGCTAGGCTTCAAATCACAATGAATAATTGCTGTTGAATAACCATGATGAAGGTATTCTAATGCTGATGCGATATCAATCATGATATTTAGCCTTTGTAAGATATTCAGATAGTGATCTTGAGAGTGCAACCATTTCTCTAAGTTTCCATTAGGCATGTATTCCAATACAAGGGCTTTGAAGTCAATATTGCTACAAATGGTGATGATTTTGACAAGATTTCGATGACGAATATTTCGTAGCACCTCACACTCTGCATCAAAACTTTTGAATGCCCCTTTCACTTGCAAGTTCATAATTTTGATTGCAATATTCATCCCATCTGAAAGTGTTCCTTGATATACTGATCCAAAACTTCCTTCACCAAGTAAATTATTAGAGTTGAATCCATTCGTTGCTTGTACAAGTTGTTGGTGAGAAATTCTTCTCCATGTAACAAGAGGGAACAAGTCTGCTTGAGCATGAGATTTTGGATTCCTCTTTTTCCATCTTTTCCAAGTAAATGCAAGGGTCAGTGCAAGCATTATAAACCCAATTGCTGGCAATACATACCTTAGCATATGTGACCATGTTGTCTTTTTTTTTTTAGGATCACCTTCTTTACATGGGGGAACTTTCAATCGAGTTGCACCACAAAGTGCGTTGTTTGACATAAATGATGCAGCTGAGAAGTTTAGAAATGGTCCACTTGTGGGAATTTCTCCTTGTAGTTTATTGAATGAGAGATTTAGATATTTAAGGTAATGGAGTCCTTCTAAGGACTTGGGAATTTCTCCAGATAAATTGTTATCGGAAAGATCCAAGAACTCCAAGCTTGCCAATTCACCAAAAGATACAGGAATTGAACCTTGTAGTCGATTTATTGACAAGGAGAGATTAGCCAAATCTTTGAGACCACCAATTGTTTTGGGGATATCACCTGATAGTTGATTTCTTGACAAATTCAATATCCTCAAGACCTTCATTTTCTCGATCTCAGATGAAAGAGAGCCACTTAAAGAATTGGATGAGAAGTCGACCTCCAAGAGATCTGTAAGCCTCCACAAGCTTAATGGAATCACAGAAGTTAATTGATTGAAGCCTAAGTAGAGAGCTCTTAGCGAAGTCATATTATCTATGCATCTAGGAATGTGTCCAGACAGATCGTTACCAACTAAAAGTAATTGAAACAAGCTCCTTAGATAACATAGTTCTGGTGGTATGTTTCCTTTTAGTCTATTACCATCAAGGCCCAAACTTTGAAGCATGCGCAAACTTCCTACTGTGGTCGGAACAAGTCCTCTCAATTTGTTGCTGGATAAGGTCAACGTAGTCAAACCACTTAAATTCCCGATCTCTATTGGAATGCTACCCTTATGTTTGCAATTATCTAGGCGAAGTGTTTGAAGAGAAAGAGAGAGGTTTCCAATGGACCTGGGAAGGAAGCCGTTCAAGTGATTTTTGCTCAAAGCTAAATCAACGAGATTTATACAACTTGACAAATAGGAGAAAATACTCAATTCTGGAGATTCAACCGTCAAATCATTAACTTCTAAGTTGAGCCACTGGAGGAATCTTAAATTTCCAAGCGATTTTGGAATTAAGCCCGAGAATGAGTTCCCAGATAAGTCTATGTCAAGGAGCTGTGAAGCATTAGAGATGGAGTTGGGAATTTTTCCGCTCAATTTATTTGACCCAAGATAAAGTCGTTGAAGATTTGGAAGGAAGAGACCCATATTTGATGGAAGATGGCCTGATAGGTTATTTAACGCCATTCCAATCCAGCTTATTGTTGAGATATTGAAGATCCCAAATGGAATTGTGCCAAAAAAACCATTGGCTCCAATACCGAAAAACACTAGATTTTGTAGATTACCAATTTGATTTGGTATTAAACCTGTCACAATAAGAACAGTCATTTGTATTTTCTATTCAAGATGATGAAGAAGATATAATGAACCTAGAATACTCATTAGCAGTAAGAAAATAACCATGACCTCAAATATCATGCATGGGGCTGGGCTGGCACATTTCAGGTTGAATTCTAGCTCCTCTACTAGTTCAAATTATACCATGGAGGTGTCACAAATAGTTATAAATGTTTCTGGGTCCTCTTGTGATTTTGTTACTAGACTTGTTGAAATCTTCTAGTTTCAATATATTTAGAACAAAGTATTCGTACTTCAAATTGAAATTTATTGTTCAATTAGAGATGATCATAGAACATGTATACTAAATCAATAATGGTCGATGTAATTTACTTATATAAGACTATATAAGCTGCATGCCTTCAAAGTATAATCAGAGAACATGTCTGCTAAATCAATAGTCTTATCTGTGTAATTGACTCAAATAAGACTAAGAATATATACCTTCAAAGTTGTTGTAGGTAAGGTCTAACTCCATAAGCATGGTTAAGTTTCCTATTTTTGCGGGTAGTCTTCCTGAAAATTTATTAGTCAATAAATATAGAATTTGCTATTGTTTGTATTTGAACAAAAAGGATAACTATACATTGGAGGTTGATAGCTGACTAAACATACCTTCAAAGTTGTTGTCACCAAGGTATAGCATTGTAAGCAAAGTTAAATTCCCTATTTCTAGGGGTAGTCTTCCTGTAAATTTATTAGTCAATAAATATAGAATTTGCTAATGTTAGTATTTGAACAAAAAGGATAACTATATATTGGAGGTTGATAGCCGACTAAACATACCTTCAAAATTGTTGTCTTCAAGGTATAGCTCTGTAAGCATAGTTAAATTCCCTATTTTTGGGAGTTCACCTGACAATTGATTACTAGAAATAGAAAGATACTGTAGATTGGGAAGATGATCAAACATATGTGTAGATAGTCCACCATATAGCATATTGTCGCCAAGTTCAATGGCTTGTAGTGAAGATATGTTGAAGAAAATGGAGGACATCGGTCCTGAAAGCTTGTTCGCTCCAAGATAAATTTCTTGCAAGGAAGATATGTTGAAGATAGAGGAAGGTATGGTGCCTGAAAGCAGATTTTGTCCAAGACTAATAACTTGCAATGAAGATATGTTAGGCAGAGATAGTGGAATAGTACCTGTGAAATTGTTAGTGTTAAGATACAATATTCTAAGTTTAGTTAGCAATCCCATTTGTGATGGAATTGCTCCATTGAATTCATTGTATCCAATGTCAAAGAATTTCAAATGAGTAAGATGAGACAACTCAATTGGGATTGAGCCATGAAAACTATTGTTTTGGATGCTTAGGCTCACAAGAAATGAAAGGTTTCCGATATGCGGAGGAATGGTACCTACAAGGCCCATGAAAGAAAGGTTTAAGACCCTGACTCGGTAATGTCTAGAACCACAGATGACACCTACCCAATTGCAAACGGCAGTATTAGTAGACCAGTTTTTTGTCAAATGATTTCGGGGATCAAAAGAAATATGAGCCTTCAAGGCAAGAAGAGCAGATTGATCCGTGGTAATGTTGGGAGCTGCTGCCAAGGCAATGCTAAACCCGCACACAAAATAAAGCATCAGGAAACTTGTTGGGGTAGCCATGTGAAGTGTATGTCGGTTTAGGCACTCAAATTGAGGATTAACAAGTGAGACAGATGTTTAAAAGATATTGCAGCCAAAGAGGGAGGGAGGGAGAGGGTGGTTTGCGCGTTGTTGCCATCATTGACTTGTGCGGTAAAGTTAACGTGGAAAGACCGCCAATTCTGGAAAACTTTTTTCCAAACTCCAATCAGGCTTGTACTCTACAAGCAAGCGTCTAAAAGCAAGACTTTAGAAAGTTAATAATGTGACGATTAGAGTCTTTTTTTTTTTTTTTTATAAATTTATTATCTAATACCACATTATAGGATGATGAGAGGATGATGAGAATTAGGATGATGATTAGAAATTATTTATTATATTTTATTTGTATACCTATTATCTAAAATATTTTATATTTAAATGATATTTAAGAAATAATAAAATTGTGAAACATTTTGAGATGTTTTAAAAATTTTGGTGGTGTGCAAATAATATTGCATTAATTTTTAAAATTTTTTTAAAAATTTTATGGCTCAATTAATAAATGAATAAATTTTTATGCAATAAATTAATGAAAAGTCTACAATTAAATTATAATAAATGAATACTATTTGGGTTTTTCATATAACGATGAGAATTTCGTAGTGTTGTAATTTTGCCGAAAGTCTTTTTAGAGAGACAGCTTGAGCTGTAATGGAGTTAAATTGAGTTGGTTTATTATTGGATTTTATTTCATATATTTATAAATAATTTTTTTAACGAATTTGAATTTATTGTTCAAGAATTGTTTAGTTGATTTATTATTTGTAAGATGAAATAAATGTCATTATTGAAATTATATATATATTTTCTCCAATTTTTATTATTAACGAGTTACATTATTTAAATTAATTAGTTAGGTAAATTATGTATAAAAATCTTATAGTCGTAACAATTAAACCACTCATAACTTTTTGCACAAGTTTAGACGAACTAGAGTGCTTGATCGGCTTTCTACGTAAATTTTTACCTACATATCTATATCAATGAATAAATTTAAATTCAAATTATTACATATATCGTGCTACTGTTTTTATCTTTTTATATATTTAAGCCATAAAATATTGATAAATACAATGTTTTATGACAACAACAGAAGAGATCTACACGAAATTTTTTTATGCTATGGGATTATAATTATGATATGATAGCGGTCATATGGGAAGAGTTTGTCAGTAGCGCAGAAAAGAAAAAAGAGGTATTTAGGCCGTAGATGCGAGGAGCTACATTTCAAATCCAGAGACTTAAATGGGTAATGAGATATGGAAAGAAACAAATTGAGCTCTAGATACATTGAACCATTCGGGAAACTGGAAAGAGTCCAAACTATTGCCACAACAAATGTCTCCAATACAAGATGTATTCCACATGTCTATGATACGAATGTACATCTCCGATCCTTCGCATGTATTGGAGTATGCACCGCTCAAAGTCCAAGAGGATTTCACATATGAAGAGACTTACAAATATTTTAGAATGGAGAGAACAATCATTGCACAACAAAATGATCTCGATAGTGATGATATATTGGAATAATGATTTTGAATGTGGTGCTACCTGGGAGTCAGTGGAGGACATGAGGAGTATGGGTGTAACTGGTCCGTTATGTCTGGTTTTATACATTTGTTAGAATAGAATTAGTATATACCAATTTTTAAAAATGTAAGTACTGATAACAGACCAATTCACTACCAAAACAGGAACGTCTGATTTTTCAGGTTTCAATATGATTTTCTTGGTTTTACGAATTATCTATATATTAATGTATATTATGAGGGAGGGGCCCATCCCAGAGAGGCCCAGGCCCAAGTAGGTCAACTTACGAAACCCCATGCCCTTAGACGAGACCCTGACATGGGCTAAGAGCTCGGGCCAGCAGACCGCATGCCGAGCCCATAACCACAAACCACCTCGGGAAGGCCTTTCGGCACTGAGCCCCGATATGCCAAGGAGAACGTCTCGGAACTGGACAACCTACCAAGCCCTCCCGTACGGGACTGCGTGTCAAGCTCGAGCTTGGAGTAGGCCAACGGGAGTGTGTCGAGACTGGGCAAACTACAGAGTCCTATCGTATGGCACCGTGCAGGATGCCCTACTCTACGCTAACGACTGGACGTGCCACATCAAGGCCTCATCAGACTCAAGGCATGTCCCATTCGATTTATGTATCAGAAGGTCCGGCACGCTACGTACGCAGGACGGCTCGACCACGGCCTGACACGCCACGATCTCCCTAGGCCGCCAAAGCTGCGGACTGACCCACTGTTGCAGCAGGGAATGAGTGGTAGTAGGTCTGACTCAGGTTTGACCTGACACGCCACAATCTCCCTCTGCTGTGGATCTTGAATTAGTTTTAAATAACAACCATCTCTTCGACAGGAGGCCTCTCTCTCTTGAAACCCTTTTACTATTCTTTTTAATCTTCTGAACTTTTCTCGTTACTAGAGGATTATTTACTGACTTTGGCATTGGAGTGACTCCAGACGTCACCGGAGCCTTTCCTCCCCCTTAGTTGTAGGTGGTGTGAGCTTGGTCCTTGTGATACTGCTTGGGCTGCGAAATACGACATCAACAGTGGCGCCGTCTATGGGATTTGTTTTTCCATAAATGTATGTATTTCGCATGACAGCAGGAATGCGGTCCCAAACTACATGAAGGGGAGACCACTAGGAGGGAACGATGGAAGCAAGACTCTGGAGCATGGAAGAGACAATAAGGAAACTGACAGAGGAAACTAGGATGCTCCGCTAGGAGAATGCGGCCCCTAGGTGCACTAATGAGGAGCTAGTGGGGGGAGGAGAACCGAGCGGCAACGAACGTGTGGACTCATGGCAGGTACCTACAGATGTCATGGCAGAAGAGGAGAGATGCAAGATGCACCTCAGAATCCAAGAGCTTAAGGACAAATGAGTAGAAATGCCTAAGAAAATAGACACGTCATCCACTGTAGACTAGCTGCTCATCAGTACCGACCTCCCGTACAGCGCAGGAATCATGTCAATGCCACTTCCCCCCAAGTTCAAGGTCCCCCAGATGGAGATGTATGATGGGTCCAAATGTTGTTGTCAAGAAAGGTAGATAGCTTCGAGGAACTCGTCCACCTCTTCATGATGTAGTTAGCAGCTTACCTCGTTACTAAAAAACAAAAAGATGGTGAAAATCTGAAGTCGTATCTCCTGAAGTTCAATCAGGAGCTTATAACCACCGACAACTAAGATGAGAAGATCACATTGGCAGCCCTCCTGGGAGAATCTGGCCTTGGAATCTGTTCATGACAGAAATAGCACGAAAGACCCCTACTACACTGAGGGAGTTCATGGACTGAGCAGATGGGTTCATCAAAGCTGAAGATACACTCTTGGCCTTGACTGCCCCACAACGGTCCGAGGTGGAGCAAGCGGATCTAAAGGCATCAGGGCAACAAGGAGGTCGCGACCATAGAGGAGGAAAGAAAGGAGCACCAGATAGGAAGAGAAGGGGGAAGTGTCGGCTCAGCCCCAGGGGGGAACCACGCCCACATAAACTTGACCGTGGAAGAGAATCAACGCCCGAGCCCCCGAAGGGAACAACCCTGAGATGTGGAAAACCACCTGAATTGTGAGTATCACATGAACAATTGACATAGCACCCGAGTCTGCTATGTGCTGAAGAGAAAAAAGGAGGAAGACCAGCATAACTGAAAGCGCCTATCAGAGGACCAGACAGATCGTCGCAGAGGGAGGCGCCCGAGTTCCCAGCGGGGTGGGAGCCAGAAAAGGCAAGAAGCAAGGGATGAGATGTGGAGGAGCCGCCCGGTGGAAAACAGACCACTTGGGGAGATCAACACAATCACCGGATGATATGACAGGGGTAGAGCCATTTCGTCTGCCTGAAAGGCACATGCCCGAAGGGCACGCTATGAGGAAGTGTTCACCATTGAAAGGGCCACAAGTAGGCCCTTACAGCACACTGGAGGCACCATAATAACCTTCGACGAAAGGGATGAAGAAGGCATCCTCCTCCCACACGACGACGCATTGGTGGTGATGATGCAAGTGGAAAACCTTAAAACCTGGCTGATCCTAGTCGACAGTGGCAGTTCGGCCGACATCTTGTTTTGGAAAGCCTTTGTCAGGATGGGTATTAGTCCATATCGACTACGCCCAGCTCCAATGTCGCTCAAGGGTTTCACTGGAAACGTTGTTCAACTAATGGGAGCCATCACTCTTTCAATCCAGGCAGGGAAGACACCCAGGACCGCGGCCACCATGACTGATTTCTTAGTTGTCAAAGCCCCATCCTCATACAATGCTATACTAGAGCGCCCCACCTTGAACAGCTTGAGGGCAGTGACGCCCACTTACCACCTCAAAATGAAGTTCCCCACCGATTTGGGGGTGGACGAAGTTCACGGCGAGCAGGTCCTAGGGAATGCTATGACCGAGAGTTGAGGCACGAGGTCAAAGTAATCGAGACCATCGAAAGGACGGGAGACGTGCCCAAGCCGATTCACCCCCGCCCTGACCGAATGGGATGAAGAACTTCGCGATGAAGAGGCCTTACTACAGGCAGAACTCAACTAGCCTTTGGAGCTGGTTCCAGTAGATTAGCAGAGATCGAAATGAAAGGCCCGGGTCAGGACTAAGTTTGACCCAGGAATGAGAGGGGCACTAATATCTCTTCTTCTCGAACACTGAGACGTGTTCACTTGGAGCCATGAGGATATGCCTGGGATCGACAACTCCATCATCAAGCATCAACTTTGCGTCGATTCAGCAGCTCGAAAAGTCAAGTAGAAATGGTGATGCTTCAGCGCCTAGAAGTATGGGGCGATAGCTAAGGAGGTAGACCACCTCCTAGTGGCAGGATTCATCTGGGAGGTCTATTTCCCAAAATGGCTATCTATTGTAGTCCTGGTGAAGAAGGCCAACGGGAAGTGGCGGATGTGTGTCAACTTCACTGACTTGAATAAAGCCTACTCGAAAGACACCTTCCCTTACCACGCATCGACCTAATCGTGGACTCGATGGTAGGACATCCCCTGCTTAGCTTTAAGGACGCCTAATCTAGGTACAACCAGATCAGGATGAACCCAGGTGACGAAGAGATGACTGCGTTCGTAACGGACCGAGGTATGTACTATTACAAAGTAATGTTGCTCGGCCCCAAGAATGTGTGGGCCACCTACCAATGGCTAGTCAACCGAAATATGGAAGTATACATAGACGACTTGTTGGTGAAGAGCAAAGAGCCTAGACCTCATTTGGCAGATCTTCGAGAAGTATTCTCCATCCTCCGGCAATATCAGATGAAGCTTAACCTGCTGAAGTGTTTGTTCGGAGTGGAGGCAGGTAAGTTCCTTGGGTTCATGGTCTCCGAAAGAGGGATTGAGGTGAATCCCGGAAAGCTGAAAGTAGTGATAGGAATGTCTACCCCTCGCATGAAGTCCAGAGGTTGGCTAGATGAGTAGCAGCCTTGAACTGCTTCATCGCTTGATCAACCGATCGGTGCTTACAATTCTTCAAAGTCATGAGGAAGGCCCAGGAGTGGGATGAGACCTGCGAAAAAACCTTTGTCGATTTGAAGTTGTAGCTGAGCCACCCCCCACTGCTAAGCCAAACAAGACTTGGGGAGACCTTGACTTTGTACCTGCAGTGTCCCCTCATGTCGTATTAGTTGTACTTGTTTGAGGAACAAAAGAAGGAGTAGCGACTCTTCTACTACATGCACCAGGCCTTCCGCGGAGCATAGGCAAAGTACCTCTAGACAGAAATGTTGGCATTTGCCCTAATCATCACGGCTAGAAGATTAAGGCCGTATTTCCAGGCCCACCCGATGAAAGTGCTCACCGATCTCCAACTCAAGAAAGTGCTGCAGAAGCCAGACACCTTGGAAGAACTCGCTAGATGGGTGATCGAGCTCAGTGAATTAGATAAGGAGTACCTGTCCTAAGCCACGGTCAGAGGATAAGTGTTGGCAAATTTCGTTGTCGAGTTCACTAGCTTCCCGGAGGAAGTCTCGAGTGCACCCGAAGGAAAGCCCTGGCAGGTCTACGCAGATGGCTCGTCCTGCTTGGTTGGTGGGGGAACGGGAGTGCACATTATCATCGAGCAGAGAGAGGAGCTCAATTATGCAGTCAAGCTGGCCTTTAAAGCGACCAACAATGAAGCTGAGTATAAAGCACTCTCAGCCAGAATGTTAGTCACATTGTTAATAGGAGCTAAAGAAACAGAAATGAGGGCTGATTCCCAATTGGTAGTTTGCCAAGTACTGGGACAGTTCTCCACGAAAGGAGAAAGGCTGAAGAAGTATCTCCAACTGGTTTGCAAAGAGCGTGACTGCTTCCGCTACTTCAACATTCAACAGGTACCAAGAGGAGAAAATTAGAAGACGTACCATCTGGTGAGGGCTACATCGGGGCAAGAAGAATCCCCCTACCAGAACACATCGTCGTCAGAATTGTCGATGCCCCATCCATTGGGAAGGAAGTGTCTGTTACGATCCTAGCACCTCCCGTATGGGCAACTGACATCTAGAAATTCCTACAGGAAGGGCAGCTGCCCAGTAACCTGGAAGAAGCATTAAAGGTCAGGAACAGGGCATCCCAGTTCACCCTACTGGAATGAGTTCTATACAAAAGAGGTTTCTCTGAGCCACTTCTTAGGTGCCTCTCACCAGATGAAACCCAATACGTGCTAGCAGAGATTCACGAAGGAATTTGTGGGAGCCATTTGAAAGGGAAGGCGCTGGAAGCAAGAGTAAACCGGGCTAGAGTAACTTGGGAGGGAGGGCGCTGGGAGCACGAGCCGATTCCGCATTTTCTCAGTGGGGGAGCTAACATCAATCACAACCCCGTGGCCTTTCGCCCAATGGGGTCTGGACCTAATAGGCCTGTTCGGGGGAAGGGAAGTCAGGTCCAGAGTGTGTAAGTCCAACCCAGGGTTCTGATGCAGGTGTTCGTGTCCGTTCAAGACCTTCCCAGTAATCGTATGACCAGGCAGCATCTTGAATACCATTGGTATTTGCGATATGGGACCGGATCTCCCCCACAAGCTGCACGACTCCTTCCAGTTGAGACCTCAAGTCGTAAACCTCCATGTCACGTGCAAGGAGATCGAGATTCTTCTGGATCCCTGTGCGAGAGAGCTCACCAATGCATTCCTTAGCCCTTCACAGTTGCTCCCTTAGATGTTGAGCTTCTTGGGTAATTTTGAAGTGCCCATACAATAGCTTGGAGCTCTGTCCTGTGGCCAAACCCCGACTCTGCTCGGACTCCTTCAATTTTTCTCTGGTTGACTCCAATTCCACCTCTCGAGTAATGAGGTTTCGTTCAGCCGCAGCACAGGCCTTTTTGGTGAGTTGATTCCGGGACGACCACTGGCAGATATCTTCCTTAGTATTGTGCAGTAGACCTTTGAGGACCTTCTTCCTCTACTGACGCCTCTCGGCGATGGACTCCAACTCTTGGTTATGCTCCTTCAGGAGTACCACCTAGTTGATCAACTCTTTGCGCTCAACCTCAAGGCCTTTGATTCTCTGGGCCACTTGATTCATCTTGTAGTACCCAAAGCGGCTCAGTGTCTCGAGTTCTCGGTTGGCCACCTCCAGCTCTTCCCCAATCTTAACAGCCAGCAGACCTGTGACCTACATGAAAGGGGACATTGAGAAATGTCAAGGCAAAGGTTCAAAAAAACAAAAGATTTGGTGGAAGGAAGTCTTACCTGGGCGAAAAGAGGATCTAGCATCTGTGCCTTCCACTTAGTGGCAGTAGCCCTGGCTTGGTCCAGGCTTGGAGACGGAGCCCGGTCTTCGAAATCCCCACCAGAAGAGGATGGGCAGGCAACTACAAGCTGCCAAGAAAAGTTCAAGAGTGACCCCCAACTCTTGGTGCATGAGCCAAGGGCAACAGAAGACAGAGACTCTAAATCATTGTCGTCACTTAACTCAATGATGGGTGGATCCAGGAAACCCCCCATAGGATCAGCCATAGTTGGCCCCTCAGAAGAAGGGGGGGGGGGAGCGGTACGAGCCACCGCCCCCCCAGAGCATCTTCAAAGGCCGTGAACAACTCAAATGTGTTGGGTCTATCAGGAGGGGGCATGCAAAGGAGCTGAAAAAGTGCTCCTGGAGGTCACACTCTTCCAATTCTTCCTCCGAAGTTAGCAGGGGGTCGAGGAGGAATGCAGAAGAAGCAGGCTGGGGACACGTTGTAGTAGAAGGCTCGGTGGATGAATGCGAATTGCCTAAAAATGATGTGGTTCCCCACGACGGGGGAACCAAAATCCTTGGGAGCGCGGGTTCCTGACCTTGGGAGGCCCCGGCTCGGCTTCCCGATTCCCCGGCACGATTGTGGGGAGAAAAAGAACTCCCGATCTCACTGCTTTGCCTCTCCTGCAGTGAATGATGATGGCATATGAGCGATCAGACTGGACAGGTAATTGCGGATGATCTCATCTAAGGACCAGATCAGCTGCAACTTGTCAGGATGGGCCTGCACCCAAGCTGTCACCAACTCCAGGCGAGCCTCTTCCATCCGATTGAGGCTGAGTTCCAGGCTCTTCACAGAAAGGGGGGAATCCCTAACACGCCTAGATAAGATACTCCTTTTGGGTGGCCTCCCCCTTGGGGAATTCCCAATCCAAGCCTGACAAGAAGAAAATTTTTTGAGACCACTCATTTATGCTTGAGTGACGCTGCTCGAGTGAGACGATCTTCCTACCTGAAGACTAGGTTGGAAATTGCAGTTGCTTCCTGGCTGGTAGTTGCCGCCAAAGCCGCGGACTGACACACTGTTGTAGCAGGGAATGAGTGGTAACAAGTCTGACTCAGGTGCAACCTGACACTCCACGATCTCCCTCAGTTGTGGATCCCAAATCAAGTATAAATAACAGTCATCCCTTCTACGGGAGGCCTTTCTCTCTCTCTTGAAACCTTTTTACTATTCTTTCTAATTTTCTTCGCTTTTCTCGTCACTGGAAGATTATTTACTGACTTTGGCATCGGAGTGACCCTGGATGTCACCGGAGCCTTTCCTCCCTCTTAGTTGTAGGTGGAGTGAGCTTGGTTCTCGCGGTACTTCTCGGGCTGCGAAACATGATATTAACATATATGTTTAAGATTAAAATTTTATGTTATATTAATTTTATAGTATAAGATTGAAATTTATATATTATATCAAATGTTATATTAAAAGTTACAAAATTAATTTTATGTTATATCACATGTTCTATTAATTTTATATTATAAGATTAATAGAATTGAATGATAATATTAGAATTTCAAGTTATATTAATTAGCAATTTAGCGTATAATCTACCGGTCCGACTAGGTATAAACTAGTTTTCAAGATATGAAAACCAATACTATGTCGGACCGCTTACAAACCAGACCAAACCCCGGTCCAGGCCGATTCAATTGGTTTTTGTAATTTTTTAATAATGAATGTGCACTTCTTAAGGTTCACAAACAATTGATTATCTTGGAGGATCTAAAATACATTGGTTGAGTGCTCCAAATATTGATCTTGGCTTTTGCTGTAAATTAGTATATCTCTGTTCTTCCAAATATTTACCCATTAAGTTTCTCAACACTTTACGATGTGGTACAGTGACATGGACTTGACCTAGCAAGTTATCTATCTTTGTTTTGCTTCATTTGTTTTCATCAAAATCTACCAAATCCATTTGTATTCATCCTTGTAGATTTCAGGCTGCATCAACTCAAACACCTTACGATGTCCAAGACCTCAAGCCTATTCAAATTCCTCACTAAGTCATAACACTAGAAGCTCATCCCACTTGGACTTACTCGCCAATAAACCCTAGAAGTCGGCACATACACTTTGCCTCCCAAGATTTGTGTCGCACCCTTGCACTCACTACAAGTCACTCATTTAGCCATCACACCCACTCACAACATGCCATCAGTTGAGCCACTACATACATGAGCACTCACACATATGCCGAGCACAATACCATCCACCACCAACACCACCGTCATGGCACCATGACCCTCAACCATAGATCCACTGTATGTTCCAGCCATTGAGTTCGATGGAGTACCTTCTTTACACATAATTTTATAGTAAACTGTAAAGTTGCTTTTTCGAAAAGTATAAAAGATTAACGAAAGCCCCTATTATAGGTTATATTTTAATCTTAAACTGTCTCGCTCTTTCATTTTCATCTATATATTTTCTTAGATTTTTCTCTTCGTTTCTTTCACTCTTTAACGACATAAGATTTGCTGCCCAGCTGTGGTGCCTTGATTTCCTCATAGTGTAATTGTACAATTCCTATTCATAAACTTTTTAACATGTATTATTCATGAACATTGTCACATTCAACCCCCAACCCCCAACATTATCCCGAGTTCTCGGTTGGCCTCCTCCAACTCCCCCAGCTCCTCCACAATCTTTGTGGCTAGTTGACCTGCGACCTGCGACAAAGGGGATGTTGAGAAATGTCAAGGCAAAGGTTAAAAAAAAAAATGAGATTTGGCAAAGTAAGTGGGGGAAGGAAATCTTACCTGGTCGAAAAGAGGATGTAGCATCTATGACATTCGCTTAGTGGTAGCAGTCGTGGCTTCGTCCAGGCTCGAAGACGGAGCCCGGTCTCCGACATCCCCGTTAGAAGAGGAGGGGTCGGCAACTGCAAGCTGCAAGGAAAAGCTAGGGAGCGACCCCCAACTCTCGGTGCACGAGCTAAGGGAGACGGGAGACGGAGGCTCTGAATCATTGTCGTCACTTAACTCAATGATTGGAGGATCTAGGGAACCCCCGCGGACCCAGAGATCCCCTCTGGATTTTCGAGCTTGAAGGGGGGGACGTCCCCATGTTCCACCTCCACTTCTCGTACCCCCTCATCTTCTTGGTCCTATTCTTCCTCTTTGACATCATCTTGGATGTAGAAGTTGGGATGTCTCGCTTCTTCCTCCTCCCCTATTCTTTCTTCCTCCTCACTCGTGGCCCCGGAGGGACTTCACTCCTCTTCCCTAAGTTTAGCTTCTGGACTCTGCTCCCCTTCCTAGCGACCGGCATCTATCAACGGCTCAGGAGCGTCATGAGCAACCCCCCCCCGGGCGAGCATCTTCAAAAGGCCGTGAACGGCTCGAATGTGTTGGGTCTGCGAGGAGGGGGCACGAAAAGGAGCTAAAACAGTGCGCCTGGAGGTCACACTCATCCAGTTCTTCCTCCAATGGTAGCAGGGGGTCGGGGAGGGATGTAGAAGGAGAAGTCGGGGACACGTCATAGTAGAAGGCCCGGCGGATGAATGCGAACTACCCAAAAATGATGTGGTTCCCCATGATGGAGGAACCAGAATCCCTGGGCACACGGGTTCCTGCCTCTGTGAGGCCCCGGCACAGCTTCCCGATTCCCCAGCATGACTGCGGGAAGAAGAAGAACCCTCGACCTCTCCACTTTGCCTTTCCTAGGGCGAATCATGAGGTACCTTCTATCGTTTTGCCTGACAACTGGAAAAACTCGAGGCGCACTTCCATGCCCGAGAAAAGGGGATACCACCCAAGAAAATTTCTCCCGATGGCATACGAGCAATCGGGAGTGGACAAGTTATTGTGGACGTTCTCATCTGAGAGGATCAGATCAGTCTGCGACTCATTTGGATGGGCCCGCACCCAAGCTGTCACCAACTCCAAGCGAGCCTCTTCCCTCCGATTAAGGATGAGTTCAAGTCTCTTCACGGAAGGGGGAATTCCCAACACACTTGAATGAGATACTCCTTGTGGGCGGCCTCCCCCTCGAGGAACTGCCAGTCTGAGCCTAACAAGAAGAAAAATTTTCAGGACCACTCCTTTAAGCTTGAGTGAGGCGATCTTCCGATCTGGAGATTGGGCTTGGAAACTTCAGATGCTTCCCTACCAGTAGTTGAGGTGGTATACGTACAAGAACTCTTGAGCTGTCCGATTAGGGTATTCGTCTGGGGTCTTGCTAACTACAATCCAGAAGATGATATAGCTTGATATCAGGAGCTGCCACGCAATAGGATGGAGCTGTGCCAAAGGCAGCCCAAGATAATTTAGAACCTCATGAACTGGACTACACAACTGGACGAGGAGACCATTGATGAACATTAACTGGAAAAGAGCCACCCTCATCATCTTGCCATCAGGATTCACCGCATGCTCGCTCCTCCTAGTAATCTCTAGAACAACGGAAGGAGGAATTCTATACTTGGAGTGGAACGCCTTGAGGTCGTCATCGGAGACAGAGGAAACCCAGTGCTTCCCCCCAAAAACTGGAGGAATCAAATCAGCCTTGGGTGCCATAACAATGGTTGGAACACAGTGGATGGAAGAAGGAGAAAAATGGGTCACAGCGAGGAAGGAAAAAGAGGTGGTACCAAACGCGACGGCTTGGAACATGATGGCTGGAGAAAGGAAGGGGAGAAAAACGCGACAGCTTGGAACATAGTGGCCGGAGAAAGAGAGTATAGAAAAATGTGATAGTTGGAGAGAGAATGGGAGAAATGACAGGAACACAATGGACAGACGAAGGAGGAAATGGGTGAAGAAGAAAAAAGAAGTGGGCTTTATATAATGGAGGAAGGATGGAGAGCGCACGGGAAACAAAGTGACCCTGACAGCAGCAACGTCAGCAAGTGCCACGTGGAACACGACATTTGAAGTGATGGCAGGAATGTCAGCCTTCGTGTCATGAGAGTGTGGGGCACGGACCAATGAGGTCCAAGGACATGAAGGAAAGGGTGGTCGGCATGTCCAATCGATCGTCGGGAGACGGGACGACCTCGGGATAGGAAGTGAGGCGCCCATCGAAAGGGTGGATGACCTTGAGAACTTGAAGTGAGGGAAGCCAAATGGGTGGCACCATAATTAAAGGTGTTATGAATTCCCTCCACGTGCCCGTGATAGGAATTTGCGGGGTACTGTGAAGGAGGGCCCATCCCAAAGAGACCCACGCTCGAAGAGGTCGAGTTACAAAACCTTAGGCCCTTAGACGAGACCCTGCCGTGGGCTAAGAGCCTAGGCCAGAGGACCGCGTGCCGAGCCCATAACTGCAAACCTACCATGGAAGGCCTTTCAATGTCGAGTCCGGAAACGCCAAGGAGAGTGTCTCAAAACTCGGCAACCTACCGAGCCCTACCGTTTAGGACCACATGCCGAGTCCATAACTGCAAACCTACCAGGGAAGGACTTTCAACACCGAGCTCAGAGTAGGCCAATGAGAGTGTCTCAGGACTCGGCAACCTACCGAGTTCTACCGTAAGGCACTGTGCAGGATGCCTAGCTCCATGCTAACGACTGGATGTGCCCCATCATGGCCTCGTCAGACTCAAGGCACCAGAGTATGCAGGACGGCTCGGCCGCAACCTGACACCCAACCTTGGCAAAAAGGTAGTAGCAGCACAGCCTGACATGCCATGATCTCCTCGGCCGCCAAAGTCGCAGACTGACACACTGTTGTAGCAGGGAATGTGTGGTAGCAGGTCTGACTTAGGTACAACCTGACATACCACTATCTCCCTCGGCTGTGGATCCCTAATTAGGTATAAATAACAGCCATCCCTTCTACGTGAGGCCTCAATCTCTCTTCAAACCCTTTTACTATTCTTCTCAATCTTTTGAACTTTTCTCGTCACTAGATGATTATTTATTGACTTTGGCTTCAGAGTGACCCTAGACGTCATCAGAGCCTTTCCTCCCTCTTAGTTACAGGTGGTGTGAGCTTGGTCGTCGCGGTACTTCTCGGGTTGTGAAACACGACATCAACATATATGTTTAAAATTAAAATTTTATATTATATTAATTTTATAGTATAAGATTAAAAATTTATATATTATATTAAATGTTATATGAAAAAGTATAAAATTAATTTATGTTATATTACACGTTATATTAATTTTATATTATCAGCTTAATAAACTTGAATGTTAAGATTATAATTTCATGTTATATTAATTAGTAATTGAGCATATAATATATAATATAATATAAAAATTATAAATATATATACCGGTCTGATTGAGTTTAAACTAGTTTTCAAAATATGAATATTGGTACCACACCGAACCGCTTGCAGATCGAACCGAATCTCAGTCCGGCCCGGTTCAATCGGTTTTCGTATTTTCACCCCCAATGAGGAGCAAATACCCTTCACTCTTCGATAAAGATATGAAAATTTCGTGGATGGAGTTTTTATAAGAATGAGAGATTGTAACACCTTGAACCTTCAAGTTTCTAAATTAGGAAAGGTAGGGTCACACTAGAACTATGATTTTTCTACTTTTAGAAAGTAAAATTTTGATTTAGCTCAAGAATGGAGCCCAAGCCCACTAGGGCCAAGCTGATGCAGCTCGGAAGCTACAAGGATGAATACAAATGGATTTGGTCGATTTTGGTGAGAGAACAAATGAAGGACAACAAAGATAGATAACCTGGAATGTCGCTCAACGCTTTCAAAATTGGATGTTGCTCACACAACTTCCAAACACTCACACAAAGATAACCTGGGATGTCACTCAACACTATCAAACACTTGATGGAAGAAGGAGATGAACTCAACTTCAAATGAAAAATTTGCAAGAGTTTTAAACTTAAAATTATCTGTTTATTTTGACCATTTCCCTGTGTTTAAATAGAAAGTATATGATTAATGGTATGAGACATTATTTAAGGCCAAATACAAATTTCCAATGTATTAGTAATTACTTTAAACAACTTTCAACAGTTATAAATATAACATCCCGAATTTTAGTATATTTTTATTGAAGGATTTTTCTATTTATTCAAAAATTTATTCTCTTGTTTTATAGTTATTAAATTTTAATTGAGTTATTTTTATGATTTTTAGTTTATGAAAATAATTTTTGAAGTGCTTTCTTATTATTAATTATTGTCATGCGTTTAAAATCTCTTTATTCTAAATTAATTACTATGAGATTTAATTATTTTAATTTCACTTTACCATTACGTTTAAATTATTTTATTTAAACTGTGGTTTTGAAATCGTTTCCGTTGGATCCTTTTTGTGACCCAAGATATGAGGATTGGACCTTATTTCTTATCCTACATTTTTCTTTTCCTTTTTTTCTTTTTCCTTTTTCTTTTTCTTTCTTCTTTTCTTCTTTTTTCATTCTTCTTTCTTCTCCTTCGGTTTCCCTCCCGCGCGACGTCTCTCTCTCTCTCTCTCTCTCTCTCTCTCTCTCTCCCCGTTACCATCACCGCCAGCGTCGCTGTGAGCCAGCGGTGGCCTTCACCGCCCATCCCATTCGGTTCCCCTGCCGCCGGCGACCTCACCCCACCAACCTCACCTCCATTCGCGCTGCCGTTAACCACCAGTAGTCCTACAATGCCGCGGCGTCACTTTCGCTCCAGCGCCGCCGTCGCACCACCTTCGGCCACCATCTCTTCACCACTTCATCCCCGGCCCCTTAGCAACCCAATGGACCCAACCCCAGCTCCGATCCGCCACCGGTGAAGCTGCACCATCCGCTTTTCCGTTTTGGGTATTTTTGGCCTTAAACCACCCTTTGCGCCACCACCCACGGCCAACCACCACCACCACTAGCTTCACCGACCTCCCTAGCCCCTACCCTATCAATTTTGGGTCTTCGTTTGTCACCGTTGAAAAGTGGGTCTTTGAGACCCACGACCACAGTGTATTTTACACTATTGCGTTGCTCAGACATCACTTCTTGCAGCTCCGTGATCCTTCGGAAATTACTATATTGCACAGTAAGTATTTCTCCAAAGAACTTTCGTGATTTAAATGTATTTTTGCACTAACACATTTCACTGTATTTGATTGAACATGCCGGACTGAGTCCGAGGAGTTCGTGGTTCGGATGGATTTGTGATTGGAGTTGTTTGGTTGGATTGATTGGATTGGTTATTGGTTATTGGTTATTGATGGTTGTGGATTAGTGTTGGTACATGTACATCTCATTATTTCATTCATGTTCATGCGTGATTTGGAAAATTATGATTTCATGTGTTTATGAAAACTGGGTTTTCATGTGAGAATGGATTTTGGGTGCCTGTGTATCACGACCCCAAGCCGAGATGGGGTATTATCTCGGTGGAGCTCCTCTGGTTACTCGGGAGTGTAATATATTGAGTAACGTCCCCTGGATTGTCGCCGGGCGACAATGGGATCGGACGAGATGGTCTCGTGCCGACTCCGTGGTCCTTCTGCTGGCGGGGACTAGAGGATGTCTGGCCACGTACGCGCTGGGCGCGGAATTGGGCATCGCTCATTGCGTAGTGTGGATGCTTGGCCATGTACGCGCCGGGCGTGGAACTGAGCATCGTTACGAAGCTAGGACGTGCGGATGGTCCATAGGGGAGACCATGGTGCATATGGAATTAATGAACTATTTTCTGGAAAAATAGTGTGAGTTGGATTTCTGTGTAAAATATTTTCTGGAAAAATGTTTTACTGATATTTTGGGCCAAAATGGGATTTTGGCGTGTGTTGAAAATAATACTTTTCGGGAAAAATGATGATTTGAGAAAAATGCATATTTTTTTTCATGCGCATGCATGTTACTTTCATTTAATGCATTTTTATTACGTGGTTATTTTGGGTTATACTTACCTGCGATACCATTTTTTGGTAACGCAGATTTTGATGCAGATGAGGAGGAGGAGGGCGAGCCTGAGGAGACGGCTCCGCCCGATGAGTGATCTGGGATTACTCGCTTGGTTGTCTGAAATTATTGTATTGTATTTTATTATGGATGACTGTATAACTACTATTTAAATTTTACTGATGTTTTGATTGTAAATAAATTCTGGTACTTAGTTGACTATCCGCTACGTTATTTTTTTGTACTCCGTTGCATGTACACACACTGACACTTCGTTGGGATGCGTGACCGTGTTGTCACCATCCTGGCATCTCGATCCTCATGTTTTTATATAAGGGAGATTGGGGGCGCCACAGGTGGTATCAGAGCAGTTCGGCTCTGTGTAAAACCACATGTCCCTTAGGATAGTATCAGAAATTATTTTATTATTTTAAAATAATAAATTTTTGTTTATGTGGGGTAAGTTAAGTTATTTATTTTATATTATGAGTTTATTGTTATTTTATTTTATGTTAATAGATGTTATTTGATTTTATTTTATCTTATTGTTTTATTTGGTGTTTACTTTTGGTTGAGTTTGGTTTTATCTGGATTTAAGCGGGGTTGGAGAGTGCTCTATGACAGGAAAATGGTGAGACCAAGAGGGCAAGCTGATGTGCCCAAAGATGAACTACCCATGGGTGATGGAAATTATGCCATGGCAAGGGTGTTGAATAGAACGACAGAATTCCTTCAAAAGAATTTCTGACCGCCGCTGGGAGATTCAAGTAGAGGAGTCCAAGTTGGGTGCCCCTATGAGCGCTTCCTAACGCGTAGGACTCCTGCCTTTACTGGGGAGTAGGACCCAATGCAATCTAGGAGGTGGATTCAAGATTTGGAAAGAACATTTGAAGTCTGTGGATGCACTGAGGCCCAGATGGTATTACATGGAAGCTATATGCTGCAAGGAGAAGCGGCAAATTGGTGGGAGACCAAGCGGACACTCTTAGAAATGGAGTTGGGATCCTTGGCTGCTGTGTCTTGGCAGTGTTTCAAGAAAGAGTTTGATGACCGATTCTTTCCTGTTTCGATGAGATGACAAAAGGCTCGGGAGTTCAATAATTTGGTTCAAGGAGACATGACTGTCGAGCAATATGCAAGAAAATTTATGGAGCTTGGACGGTTCGCTCCTCACCTCATTGCTACTGAGGAGTTGCGGGTTGAGCGTTTCCAGGAGGGTCTGCGCCATGAGATACGTAGACAAGTGGCCTGCCTTCGGATAAAGGACTTTCAAGAGTTAGTGGATTTGGCCAGCATTGCAGAGCGAGAATATAGTTTTGGAGTAGGCTCCCCTCCGGGTCAGAAGAGGCGGAGTTATGTTGGTGAAGGAAGTAGTTCTGGGTCACCACATAAGTTCATGCAAAGGACTAGTGCCAGTTCGCAGATGACCATTGGTGTTCGTGCTGGAGGTCGAGCTCCAGTTTGTAACAGGTGCAATAGAGCCCATGAAGGCAACTGCGGCCAGAGAGGAATTCAGTGTTTTAGATGTGGCCAGCCGGGTCACTTTGCTCGTGAGTGTCCTGGTCAAGTTCAAGGAGGGCAAGGAGCGCGAGGAGGTCGACGAGGTGGAAAGGGCAACCAGAGATAGTTGGTACAAGCTCGGGTTTATGCAGTGACTCCTGGTGATGTGGATTATGGGGCTCCAGAGAGCCACGATGCTGGGGTGATTACTGGTATGTATTTAGTTATTTTAATTTGATTTAATGTTTGGTATGGTTGGATTTTTTTGAAATTTTTTGGTGGATGTGTTTGCTTCAGGTAGAGTTCGCCTATATGATTTTTATGCATGTACTTTGTTTGATTCCGGGGCGTCTCGATCTTTTGTGTCCGCCACTTTTGCACGGATGTGTAATCTAGTCACGGAGCCTTTATCACAATCTCTAGTAGTGGCACTTCCAAATGGTGAGATGGTGTGGTGCTCCAAAGTTACTTTAGGCTGTCCTTTAGATTTTGGAGGGAGGACACTGGATGCAGATTTGATTGTATTTAAGTTGCTTGGATTCGACATAATTTTGGGTATGGATTGGTTGTATCGTTATTCTACAAATATTGATTGTAGAAGTCGGGTAATTGGTTTTCAACTCTCGGATGGAGATTATTTAGAATTCGCGGGAAGCAAGTTAAGGGCAAGACCAGCAATTATATCAGCAATTCAAGCTAGGAGATATATAGCTTGTGGAGCATATGCTTTTTTTGTTCAAGTCGTGTCTACGCCATCTAGGAAGAAGTCATTAGTAGATATTCCAGTTGTAGACGAATTTCCTTATGTGTTTGTGGATGAGTTGCCCGGATTGCCTCGCTTTCGCGATATGGAATTTGTTATTGATTTGGAACCTGGAGCGGCTCTTGTGCATAAAGCACCTTATCCCATGGCACCGGCTGAATTAAAAGACTTGAAAACTCAATTGCAAGAATTGATCGACAAGGGATTTATTCAGCCTAGTACTTCGCCGTGGGGAGCGCCCGTGTTGTTTGTCAAGAAGAAAGATTGTACCCTCAGAATGTGCATAGACTATCGGGCACTTAACAAGGCGACTATTAAGAACAAGTATCCTCTACCTAGGATTGATAATTTGTTTGACCAGCTTCAGGGAGCGGCTATCTTTTCGAAGATTGACTTGAGGTCAGGGTACTATCAACTAAGGATAAGGGATAAGGATGTGCCCAAGACTGCTTTCAGAAAGAGGTATGGGCATTTTGAATTTAAAGTGATGTCTTTTGGGTTAGCTAATGCCCCTGCCGCTTTTATGGATTTAATGAATCGGGTGTTCCGAACATTTTTGGATTCTTTTGTGGTGGTGTTTCTCGACGACATTTTGATTTATTCTCGAGATTTGGAAGAGCATGCTTGCCACATTCGTCTGACGCTTGATAAGTTACGAGAACATCAATTGTACGCTAAGCTAAGCAAGTGTGAATTCTAGTTAGAAGAAGTTAAATTTCTTGGTCATGTGATTTCCCAAGAGGGAGTGGCGGTAGATCCGAGTAAAGTGGAAGCGGTTTTGTCATGGCCTCGCCCTTCAACAGTTCGTGAGATACGAAGTTTCTTGGGACTTGCTGGATATTATCAAAGATTTGTGGAAGGTTTTTCTCGACTATCAAGACCTCTCACTGCCTTGACAAAGAAGAATGTTGAATTTGTATGGTCTGACAAATGTGAGAGAAGTTTTCTAGAGTTGAAAAGAAGATTGACAACGACACCTGTTTTGGCACTTCCGGAACTGCACAAACCATTTGTGATTTTTAGTGATGCATTCAAATTCGAGTTGGGATGCGTTCTTATGCAAGAAGGACGGGTTGTGGCTTATGCATCTCGTCAGCTGAAAATTCATGAAAGGAATTATCCCACACATGATTTGGAGTTGGCGGCAATAGTTTTTGGTCTCAAGATTTGGCAGCATTATTTGTATGGCAAAGCCTGTGACGTTTATACTGATCACAAGAGCTTGAAACATTTGTTTACTCAGAAGAATCTCAACATGAGGCAGAGACGGTGGTTAGAGCTGATTAGCGACTACCAATGTGAAATCAAGTATTATCCAGGAAAGGCGACTTTAGTCGCTGATGCCTTGAGTAGAAAGTCATAACAAGTGGACGAAGCGGAGTCATCAGATGTGGACTCTCTCCTTTGTGGAATGAGAAGACTTCTTATTGAGAGTTCGCAGCAAGAGGAATTATTATCTTCAGTCTTGGATGTCCGAGTAGTGGATTTTGAAGAATTAAAGACTCTTCAAAGAAGGGATCCTAAGTTGTTGGCTATCAGGAAAAGAGTCAGGAAGTCTAGAGGACCCTTGCATTACAGCTTGGATAAGGATGGTATTCTTCAGTTTCGGGATCGTAGAGTGATTCCCCGAGATTCTGAATTTAAAGAGCAGATTTTAGCAGAAGCTCATGCGGCTCCTTATTCGATTCATCCAGGAAGCACGAAGATGTATAGAGATTTAAAGAAGAATTTCTGGTGGGAAGGAATGAAGTTGGACATCGCTTTGTTTATCGAGAAATGTGACATGTGCCATCAAGTGAAGGCTGAGCATCAGAGACCTACTGGTAGACTTCAACCTCTCCGTATTCCAGAGTGGAAGTGGGATGATATTTCTATGGATTTTGTGGTAGGTTTGCCGAGGACTCCTAGTGGGAAGAACTCCATTTGGGTGATTGTGGATCGGTTAACCAAGAGTGCCCATTTCTTGCCTGTTAATAATACTGACTCTTAGGGTAAATTGGCTCGGATATATGTCAAGGAGATAGTGCGTTTGCATGGAATACCCAAGAGTATCGTGTCAGATCGGGACCCGCGATTCACGGCCCATTTTTGGAAGATTTTGTAGGCAGCCTTAGGCACTAAGTTGAAGTTTAGTTCTGCATATCACCCCAAACGGACGGCCAATCAGAGCGTACTATTCAGACTCTGGAAGATATGTTACGGTCTTGTGTCATGGAATTCCAAGGAAGTTGGGAGAATCACTTACCGCTTATTGAGTTCTCTTATAATAACAGTTTTCATTCCTCCATTCAGATGGCCCCGTATGAAGCTTTATATGGAAGGAAGTGCAGATCGCCTTTATGTTGGGATGAAGTTGGCGAGAGCAAATTGTTTGGGCCTGAGATAATTCAAGAAATGAAGGATCAAGTTCAGTTTATAAGGAAGAAAATGGCTGAAGCGCAAAGTCGCTAGAAGAGTTACGCAGATACAAGAAGAAGAGACTTATCCTTTGAAGAAGGTGATTGGGTTTATCTTAAAGTCTCTCCCATGAAAGGCGTTAAGCGCTTTGGTAAGAATGGGAAGCTTAGTCCAAGATATGTTGGCCCTTTTCAGATCGCAGAGAAGGTTGGGCTTGTTGCTTATAGAGTTGCCTTGCTGGATTATTTTGGGGATGTTCATGATGTGTTTCATGTGTCTTCGTTGAAGAAGAGTTTTGGACAGCAAGAGCCACGTTTTGTTGACCCCGAACACATTCAACTGCAGCCTAACCTTACTTATGAAGTTGCCCCAACACAGATCGTGGATTGGAAAGAGCAAGAATTAAGGTCCAAGACAATACCTTTGGTGAAAGTGTCATGGGGTGATCCGTTGGCTCAAGATTTCTCTTGGGAAAGAGAAGCCGATATGAGAATGCAATATCCATACTTGTTATATTAATCTGGACAGTATGTTTTAAGCCTGCTCTCAGTTAAATCTTATTCCTATCTTAGCTTTAATGTTTGACCTTGCTAATTTCGAGGACAAAATTTTTATTAAGGGGGGAGGATGTAACACCCCGAATTTTAGTGTATTTTTACTGAAGGAATTTTCTATTTATTCAAAAATTTATTCTCTTGTTTTATAGTTATTAAATTTTAATTGAGTTATTTTTATGATTTTTAGTTTATGAAAATAATTTTTGAAGTGTTTTCTTATTATTAATTATTGTCAAGCGTTTAAAATCTCTTTATTCTAAATTAATTACTATGGGATTTAATTATTTTAATTTCACTTTACCATTACATTTAAATTATTTTATTTAAACTGTGGTTTTGAAATCGTTTCCGTTGGATCCTTTTTGTGACCCAAGATATGAGGATTGGACCTCATTTCTTTCCCTACATTTTTCTTTTCCTTTTTTCTTTTTTCTTTTTCTTTTTCTTTCTTGTTTTCTTCTTTTTTCTTTCTTCTTTCTTCTCCTTCGGTTTCCCTCACGCGACGTCTCTCTCCTCTCTCTCTCTTTCCGTCCGTTACCATCACCGCCAGCGCCGCAGTGAGCCGGCGGTGGCCTTCACCGCCCATCCCATTCAGTTCCCCTGCCGCCGGCGACCTCACCCCACCAACCTCACCTCCATTCACGCCGCCGTTAACCACCAGTAGTCCTTCAAAGCCGCGGCGTCACTTTCGCTCCAGCGCCACCTCCGGCCACCATCTCTTCACCACTTCATCCCCGACCCCTTAGCAACCCAATGGACCCAACCCCAGCTCCGATTCGCCACCGGTGAAGCTCCACCATCTACTTTTTCGTTTTGGGTATTTTTGGCCTTAAACCACCCTTTGCGCCGCCACCCACGGCCAACCACCACCACCACTAGCTTCATCGAACTCCCTAGGCCTTACCCTATCAATTTTGGGTCTTCGTTTGTCACCGTTGAAAAGTGGATCTTTGAGACCCACGGCCACAGTGTATTTTACACTGTTGCGTTGCTCAGACGTCACTTCTTGCAGCTTCGTGATCCTTCAGAAATTGCTATATTGCACTGTAAGTATTTCTCCAAAGAACTTTCATGATTTAAATGTATTTTTGCACTATCACATTTCACTATATTTGATTGAACATGCCGGACTGAGTCCGAGGAGTTCGGGGGTCGGATGGATTTGTGATTGGAGTTGTTTGGTTGGATTGATTGGATTGGTTATTGGTTATTGATGGTTGTGGATTAGTGTTGGTACATGTACATCTCATTATTTCATTCATGTTCATGCGTGATTTGGAAAATTGTGATTTCATGTGTTTATGAAAACTGGGTTTTCATGTGAGAATGGATTTTGGGTGCGTGTGTATCACGACCCCAAGCCAAGATGGGGTATTATCTCGGTGGAGCTCCTCTGATTAGTCAGGAGCGGAATATACTGAGTAACGTCCCTTGGATTGTCGCCGGGCGACAATGGGATCGGACGAGATGGTCTCGTGCTGACTCCGTGGTCCTTCTGCTGGCGGCGACTAGAGCATGTCTGGCCACGTACGCGCTAGGCGCGGAATTGGGCATCGCTCGTTGCGTAGTGTGGATGCTTGGCTATGTATGCGTCGGGCGCGAAACTGAGCACCGCTACGAAGCCAGGAAGTGCGAATGGTCGATAGGGGAGACCATGATGCATATAGAATTAATGAACTATTTTCTGGGAAAATAGTGTGAGTTGGATTTCTGTGTAAAATATTTTCTGGGAAAATGTTTTACGGATATTTTGGGCGAAAATGGGATTTTGGCGTGTGTTGAAAATAATCATTTTCGGGGAAAATAATGATTTGAGAAAAATGCATATTTTTTTTCATGCGCATGCATGTTAGTTGTATTTAATGCATTTTTATTACGTGGTTATTTTGGGTTATACTTACCTGCGATACCATTTTGTGGTAACGCAGATTTTGATGCAGATGAGGAGGAGGAGGGCGAGCCTGAGGAGATGGCTCCGCCCGAGAAGTGATCTGGGATCACTGGCTTAGTTATCTGAAATTATTGTATTGTATTTTATTATGGATGACTGTATAACTACTATTTAAATTTTACTGATGTTTTGATTGTAAATAAATTCTGGTACTTAGTTGACTATCGTCTGCATTATTTTTGTGTACACCGTTGCATGTACACACACTGGCACTTCGTTGGGATGCGTGACCGTATTTTCACCATCCTGGCGTCTCGATCCCCGTATTTTTATATAAGGGGGATTGGGGGCGCCACAATAAATATTAAGTGCTTAACTATTTCCTATGTCTAACACACCATACAAGACACATAATTGCTTAAATTCAAAATTTAATATAAATAACTACCCACTATAGATTCTGTCCAGCACACATGCCATATGCCACCACAACTACCAGGTCAGGTCGCCACGTCACTGTGCCACATCAACATATGTGCTACTGCATTATTCCCCTCTTACTCAAGAGAACCTGCCCTCAAGTTGCAAGTCAATTATTCCCATAGTTGTTTGCTAGTCTGCTTGAGCTCCTCACTTGAAATTCAAGCATCCTTAGAATTTGGCTTCCCTTGCCAATGTACCAAATACTAAGCATAGGTTCCATGGAGAGTAGTGATGGAACCAACATGCAAAATTTCAGTAGACTCACGGAGGGGATTTGATGTGCTATATATTTTGGAAACCTTCTTAACTTATTACGGCCTTTTCTTCTTCACCATAGTAAGGGTAAATGTGGCATCAATTGAAGGTAGAACTAACTGAAAGCCCTTTCGGTAGTTCAACTTTATATGCTTGAGGCCCCAACTTATTTAAAATCTAGGAAGGACCAATCTTTCTTTGTTTGAGTTTGTTGTAGTTTCCAGTGGGAAACCTTTCATTTCTTAAGTAGACCATGACCAAATCTCCTTCATTTAACTCCAATTTTCTCCTTTGTAAATCACCTTGGACTTGTATTTTTTTTGGATTGCTTCAACTGATTTATAACTTGCTCGTCAATGAACTTTAGATGTTATGCAAATTCTGCAGCCTCCATACTAACCTTGCTTTGGCTTTGCAAAGGCACAAGTTATAGTATATGATTAGGTTTTTTCCATATACAACTTCAAATCGAGAATTCTTTGTAGATCGGTTGATGGAGTTAATGTATGCCAACTCAGCTTGTGAAATATCGAACTCCCACCATTTTGAATTTTCTCCAACTAAACTTCTCAACAAGTTTCCAAGTGATTTATTTACCACTTTAGTTTGGCCATCCTTTTGGGGATGGTATGCACTTGAGAATTCCAACTCGTTTCACATAAGCTTCTAAAGTGATCACCAAAAGTGACTCACAAAGTTGAGATCTTGGTCTGAAGTGATGGTCTTAGGGACTCTATACAAACGTAGCACCTCTCTTAAAAAAAAGGTAGCAACATTTGAAGCATCTGTAGAATTCTTGCAAGGAATGGAGTGTGCTATCTTTGAAAAGTGATGTACAACAACAAAAATACACCAGTATTTTGGATTGGTATTGGTTGGTATAAACCATTGCGAGATCTTACCAAGGGGCATTTGTGATTGGTATTGGCTGGTATAAACTGGTGTTTTGGACTCCTCCTTTGACTCTATGACAAACTATACATCTTTGGTCATATCTAGCTACATCATTCTTCATAGTTGGCAAAAGATATCGTTGCTTGATAAGAACTTCTGTTTTATCTCTTCCAAAGTGTCTTTCTAAGGCTCCAGCATGTAGCTTCTCAATAACAAACATCCTCAATGATCATTCGGAAATGCAAAGCTAGTTTCCTTTGAAGAGGTAACCATTGATCACTTATTCTTTTCATTATTCAACTCTTGTAAGATTTTTGAAAAGAAAACATCCAAGGCATAATGATCTGGTAATAACTCAAAACTGGTGACTTCAAAAGAAAGAGTAGTAAGCAAAGTGTGGCTCAATGCATTAGTAACTTTGTTAAAACTACTGGTTTGTGTTGTAAGACAAAGTGGAACTTATCCAAGTATGAAACCCATCTTGGATGCCTTGAATTTAACTTCTTTTGTGCCTTTAAAAATCTCAAAGCCTTATGGTCGGAGTAGATGATGAATTCGACTCGAAACAAATACTGCTCCCAATGCTGAAGTGCTTGCACAATGGCATACAACTCATTATTATAAGTTGAGTACTTTTGCCTTGTATCATTGAGTTTCTCATTAAAACATGCCACTGTGCTCTTCTCTTTCATTAACACAGCTCCAATGCCAACATTTGAAGCATCACTTCTACTTGAAAAGGCTTGGAAAAGTTGGGGAGGATTAACATTGAAGCCTGAACTAGATTGGACTTGAGTAACTCAAAACTTATTGCAACCATTTTTGTCCAATGGAACTACTTTTTCACCACTTCCATCATTGGAGCAATGATGGTGCTAAAATTGCAAATGAACATCCTATAAAAAGAGGCAAAGCCATTGAGCTTAGGGATAGGCCACTCAAGAATAGCCTTCACCTTGTCTTCATCCATATGTATCACCTCTGCACTCATAACATTTCCTAAGAAAAAAATTCAGTGAATCATGAATGTGCACTTCTTAAGGTTTACAAACAGTTGATTCTCTTGGAGGACCTTGAATACATTGGTTGAGTGCTCCAAATATTGATCTTGGCTTTTGCTGTAAATTAGTATATCATCGAACTATTCTTCCAAATATTTACCCATTAAGTTACTCAACACTTTACGATGTGGTACTGTGACATGGCGACCTGACCTGGCAAGTTATCTATCTTTGTTTTGCTCATTTGTTCTCATCAAAATCTACCAAATCCATTTGTATTCATCCTTGTAGATTTCGGGCTGCATCAAGTCGAACACCTTAGGATGTCCAAGACCCCAAGCCTATTCAGATTCCCCACTAAGTCATAACACTAGAAGCTTATCCCACTTGTAGATTTCGGGCTGCATCAAGTCGAACACCTAGATTTGTGTCGCACCCTTGCACTCACTACAAGTCACTCATTTGGCCACCACAACCTAGCCTTTCCATGCGTGTGCCACCACACTGCCATAGGCAATTTTTCTTACTTTTCCCTCACACCCACTCACAACATGCCATCAGTTGAACCACTACATACATGAGCACTCACACATATGCCGTGCACAATACCATCCACCACCGGCATGGCACCATGACCCTTAACCACAGATCCACTGTATGTTCCAGCCACTGAGTTCATTGGAGTACCTTCTTTACACATAATTTTGTAGTAAACTGTTAAGTTTCTTTTTCCAAAAGTGTATCTATGCTGTAATTGTTTTACAAAGGTAAATATGTACTTATGAGCTCTTCATTGTTTTCCGTTTTTGTGAACTCTTTGTATTATCAAAGATACTTTATGATTTAGAATTGCATGACTGATGCGACTAAGTATTATATTATACGACTGTTTATTTTAAAGAATGAATGGTAAGGCAATGTTAATGTAAAGAAAAGAAAATGAATGGTATGACTGCATGTGTTTGATGAGGTTAATGAAAATGGCCATATGAGGTTGGGATGAATGGAAACACTGGAATGCATAATTGGAGGTGCATCTAATGATTAACCATTCTTAGGTTCGGTTCTATTTCACTAGCTACGGCTAAAACCATTGATCGCAAAGGTCGCCAACTCTAACACATGGGGCTTAACAGTGTGTAAACAACCATTGAGGATATGGTTAAGGTAACAAATGATTTATGATTGAGGTTAAATAAATGCTTATGCTTCTATGGTTGAGGTAAAAGAATGCTTCTTAAGGCTTTAAGATTAATGTTGAAGGATGCTTAAAGGTAATTTTTCATAAGAATGTTGAAGTTAAATGAAAACCTTGTGCTTATAATTATGTTTACTATATGATGTGGTTCTTATTGAGTATTCGGCTTATATTATTTGTTTTTAAATATTTTCCCACCCCAGGTGAGGAAGGCTCGAGGATGATGTCCAGGAGGATGATATTGACAAGAAGACTTAGACTTTGAGAGAGAGGATTTAGATTTTTCTTGACATTTAAATGATTGATGCTTTTACAATGCGCAGCACATGTTAGACCATTATATTTTAAATGTGCTATTGAACAAATGTTTGGATTAAGAGATTTCTTTTACTAGATTATCATGTGAAAGTTTTATTTATGGGATTTTTTATTCTTGGCACAAAGAATATCATCCAGTTCCTCTAACTTTACAAGCCTTAGAGGAATGAGGTTTTACATGGTAGATGGAAACTTGCAGCTCTAGAAATCCTTTTATATACATGCGACTCCAAGATCATGTTAACCGACACACGGCGGAAATGCTCAATGTCTAAACCTTTAATTATTTCTTCATCTTCTTCATCTTTTCAATCCTAAACAAGATTTCTATAAATGTTACATGCATGCTGATTTAATAATCCCCAACCTTCTTATCATGTATGCGAGTCGGTGTGACGGTTGAAACATATAGTACTATAAACGGTTAGATCCCCAACTTACACTAATGTCTATACATGCATGGCATTGAAGGTCATGACCTGCTTTAATATATACAATAAATTATTAAAATTATTAATTAGCACCTCAATTAATTATCAAATCTTTAAAATTTGGTAAAAATTACGTCATATGTGTCATTTTTATGGATTTTAACGATCAGATTTGAACTGAGTGCAAATATCATTACCAGTTTTGCTAGTTTAGAGTACTGAATATTAAAAAAAAAACCATCAAAGTAGCTATTAAATGCAACTTCGTTGAGGAATCAAAGCAACAAAAAAAATAAATAAATAAAGAGAAAAATAAATAAAGAGAAAAATGTAGAAAACTAGACATAATTTTGCATAATCTAATATAACAAGATATATAGAAAAATAATGTCAACAAATAAAATCACTCAAAAAGAAAAAAAAAATAATCTTACAAACTTGGCTTGATATATGTTATATTGTATATTCCTTATAATGAAGAGAAATGTATATATTCCAGAGTCTTGCAGCACCCGTCGCCCTATCTAATTAAGTGTATACCAAACCCGGTTGCTCTCATAACAGAAATGAAATTCTATTTTTCTCTATCAGTTCTTGAGATAAGCTTCATTGGATGCTCAAGTTTTATCATGCAATTGATCAAGATCTCAAATTTCTTGTAAAATTCACTAACGCTTCTCTTCTCTTAGTTTCCTATTCTGAATCTTTGTGATGAGCCTTCAAACTTTTTTTTTTAATCATGGATAAATTCAGGAGCTGTGCCATAGATTACTATCCCCTGCTACATGCTTGGACCGTCATGTAATGACGTTTTATTATCCTGACTATTCAATTCTCTTTTAAAAATAAATTGCTTCTACTGTTATATATGAATTGCTGCTGAAATCTCAGTTTAAGAGCTTTTGAGTTGAGCTATTTAGATTTCTTTAGCTCAAAAAGTTTCTAAAGGTCAAAATATGTGCTATATTTTTCCTAAAATGAACGGTTTATATGTTTATATCTATTATATCTTAGTGTAGTCAATTGTTTCCTTTTTCTTTTTTAAAATCTTAATTTTGAAAATAAATATGAATTTCTCATTTGAAGAGAGAAAATCATACTTTAAAATCCATGAAGAGTGTAAAATCCAGTAAGGAGAGTTACCCAAGCTGCAAAAACCAGGATTACCAAGATTCCCAACTTCAACCACAGTTTGCTTCTCTCCTGCAATGTTGGGAGCATGTCTACACACAATGATAGATATTTTACAATCCGATCAACGGTAAAAGGAAAAGAAACCCTGTTATTGTTCAACAATGGCTTTGTTTGCCTTCATTACTCTTATATTTGTAGACTTCTATTTGTGTGTATTTTAAAAACAAGATTTGATCTAATGGTGGATAGACAATATCACATCAATACAACATAATAAAAATAAGATGAAAGAGTATTCAAGTGTCTGAATACATCATAAGAAGATACATCTAGAGGAACTATAGGGATGTTAAAATAATGTATTCAGTACAGGAAAATGGGTACGTACGTAGTAGGTACATTTCGCCGCTATTGTCCAAATGGGTCCATTTGGCAAAGTTTGTAAAGAAATTGACATTTTAGAATAAGGTTACTTCGAACAAAGATTGTTACTCAAATATTTTCTACAATTTAAATCGAGATAAATATAATATGTAGATCATTATAATGTATTTAATATTGAAATTGATATTACTCATGAGTACTAATATATATATATAGTACTGCTGTGGATTGGCTCGCTAACGGTGGATTGGCTCACCCGAGGTCTTAATATACGGTTTAAACATGTTTTTAGAGAGGAAAATAAAGCTGTGGATTGGCTCACTAACGGTGGTAGCGTGGGGAGGACACAAGAGTATGTGTTGAATCACATCCCAAGGGAACTCAAAGGGATATTATGCTTGGATAAGTGCGGCTTACCTTACATCAGAAGGAGGTAGAGGCCTGTTTTGGCGTCGATGTCGATTTACGTTCACGTTGGTCACAGCGTCAATGTTGGTCAGCACGTTGGCGTCGTTGTTTGCGGATGGTTTAGTCTTTTCGGTTTTTACAACTTGTTTTAGACTTGGTTCTAGTTTTGGCTTTATTTGACACTCGGTTTTGGATTTAGTTTTATAGCGTTTTATTCTGTAAGCCTCCAAGTATAATGATGTTTTCACGGTTTTCTTCTATCATAAGCGAAGTTTTCTTTTAATAAATTTGAGACGGGGCCGCTATGTTTGGCTACCGGCTCTTCTTAAAAAAATATATATATATATAGGACTGCTTTGAGCTCATACATATTCTTTATTCTTTTTGAAATTTTCAAAATATTTCACTCATAAAATTATAAAAAAATCCTCCTCTAGTCGTGAGAAATTATGTCATGTCATGAGGCTTATACTTTTTTGGTCACTGTCAAATTTTTGGTCTCGTCATCTCACGGCTTGCAATTCTTGGACCTGTCCCAATATACCGATTTTTATGTGAAAATTCCAAAGCCCTCGACTGCTTGGACTTGCCATTTAACAATGAGAATTTAATGGCTGTGTAATCGAGTTAAGTTGAGTTGGTTTATTATTGTGTTTTATTTGAATCAACGAGTTAACGAATTTGAATTTATTGTTCATGACTTGTTTAGTTGATTTATTATTTGTTAGATGAAATAAATGTCATTACTGAAATTATATATATATTTTTTCTCCAATTTTTATTATTAACAAATTACATTATTTAAATTAATTGGTTAAGTAAATTATGTATAAAAATCTTGTAGTCGTAACAATTAAACCATTCATAAGTTTTTATCACAAGTTTAGAAGAACTAGAGTACTCGATCGGCTTTCTACATAAGTTTTTACCTACATATCTATATATATCAATGAATAAATTGAGATTTAAATGATTACATATATCACGCTACTGTTTTTATCTTTTTATATATTTAAGATGTCATCATTTTTTAAAGTTAAAAAATGTCATAAAATATTGATAAATACAAAGTTTTATAATTTTTAAACTGTGTTCGTTTATTAAATAAAAAAATTGAATTTGAATTTATCCCGCTCAAGTTTGAACTATTCGTAAATGAAAAATATACTCATCATCGTCACATTACATATCATTTATTTTTTTTTCTCTTATTAAATGTATGGTGTATAAATGATGAGTACTAAATGAATTCAATTAGCTTAGAAAGGATAAAACAAAAAAAAAAATTTCAAAAATAAAAATAAGTGTGAAATGTGGAGGTAATGGCATTGTTAAATCCACGCGGTACAAGATGTCAAAGAAGTAAATTAAATGTCATGGCCGTGGGCACAAATTTCGTGGGCCACGATGTAGAAGATTTGCATGCCAACAACAACAAATTAACAGGAGAGGCGTCGGCTGAATTTTTCTGTGCTCATGCTTCTAAGTCATTTATTTTCTTGCACCTTTAATTCCTGCTATCTAAATTAATGTCATTTAAATTTTAGTCTATTAATTTCAGCAATTTTAATTAACTTTCTTGCATTTTAATTCCTTACTTTTCATCGCTGCACTCAAATTCAACAAACACGAATCTGGTTCACGACCAATAAAATTTCATTTTCATTGCACTCCTCCATTCATTGTACATATCACTGCTTTTATTTTTTATTTTCTCTTTGTAAATATTTTCAGCATTTCACACGAGTTTGATTTTTAAGTATTTTTCTTGAGGAGACGATTTAGAAATTTATTCTTAATTATTACGTGACACTCTCCTACACTTGGGATAGCCTTTGTACTGCTAATTTTTTAAAGTGTCAAGTTTTTAGTACCGTTGCCTGGGAATAGTTGCTTGGCATAAATTTAAACTTGTGATTTTTATTTTCATTTTTTTATTCGTTGTTTTGCTCCGTATAAAAAGAAAAAACATTTTCACCTACTACTATGTCGCTTGAATCTTCTCTTTGCTATTTTGATTGATGTTTCATGTCTTGGGTGAGAGATAGTTCAAATAGATTGCATAGAGTTGCATCGAGCACTGAAACTAGTTTACATAGCTTAGAGATAGATACCCCTTCTGTCTCTTCTACAAGAGACAACTTTGAAACCGAACAAGCCATGGCTGCACCTGCACCACGCACAGTTAGAGATTATTTGCTGCCAACTCGCACCACTACACCTTCATGCATTGTGTTACCTACTGATGCACCTAATTTTTCTATAAAGCATGGCATGATGTCTGTAATACCTCAATTACACGAGATAAATTCTAAGAGTCCTTACCAACACCTAACAGATTTTGAGTTGGCTTGCACGACTTTCATCAACAGGACCAATACTGATGAATATATTAGACTTCATTTATTCCCTTTCTCTCTAAAGGACAAAGAAAAAATTTGGTTTAATTCTTTGAGGTCTAAATCTATTTCTAGCTAGTATGATATGCAACGTGAATTTTTACAGAAATTCTTTCCTTTTTATAGAACTCAGTTGATACAAGAGAAAATCAGCCAGTTCAATCAAAGACCTAACGAAACTTTCCGGAACAACTGGGAAAGATTTAAGGATTTAATGAACATCTGCCCACATCACGGTTTTGAATCCTAGAGGCTGGAAAATTATTTTTACACCAGTCTCACTCTAGAGTGTAAGCAATTTGTCCAAACCATGTGCAACGGAGAATTCTTTAGCAAGAAACCTAATAAAGCACTATCATTTATTACTATCTTGCCAATAGTGCCCAACAATGAAGCACTCGGACTGGTTGAGTTTCATCGACCGCACAACCACTGAGGGCTATTGCTGGTGGAGGCAAATATGAGCTAAAGGAAGACACTGATGCTCAAGCCCGAATAACTGCATTATCCAGAAGATTAGAGGTCATGGAAATGAAAAAAGTAAAGGCCGTGAAAGCCACAAAGGTGTTCTCTTTATGCACTGATTCAAACCACAAGACCCAGGATTACCCAATCATGCCAATATTTCAGGAGAATAGGTCTGAACAGATGCAATCAGATAATTGGGTCAATAGAGCACAAAATCAACCTTTCTTAAATGCATATAATTTTGGGTGGAGGAATCATCCAAATTTCTCATGGAGGAATGATCAGCCTGGCCAGTCTCCACCATCTTCTTAGTAGCCATTTCATCAGTCTGTTCCTCACCTCCAGCAGCAACCCTAACAAACCCCTCAGAGCTATCATTTTGCAAAACCTCCAGGATTTTAGCCTCATATAGCTGCACAGAGTTCTCGACTTCAATCGTCTCCGAAGAAGTCTCTAGATGACAGTATGACACAGATGGCCAATACACTTCAACATTTCATGCAGATCCAGACTACCACAAATAATCAAAACACTCAGGCCATAAATGAATTGCAAGGCAGCATAAATAAGATAAATATAACACTGAGCACTCTGGAGAAAGGGAAGTTTTCGGCACAACCCCAACCTAATCCTCAAGTGTACTAGTAACAACCACAACAAGTACATACTGTCTCTAGGGATGTTTTTGAAACAACAAAGACCGTTCTTACTTTGAGAAGTGGAAAGGAAGTCCCTCTATAGGAAGTGACCGTGGATAGACAGGAAGCTACCCCTACACCTGAAGATGTAATAGAGCCTAAGGAAGTTGAAAAAGAACTAGAGTTGGTGAGATCGGAGTCGAAGAAGCCTGAAGTTGCAGAGGATGAAACATGTAGAGGGTACCAACCTTTGGTTCCCTATCCTCAGAGATTGGCAGCTGGCCAAAAGAATAAATACCACACTGAGATCTATGAAATCTTCAAGCAAGTGAAGATTAATATTCCACTATTGGAAGCCATACAACAAGTTCCTTCATATGCAAAATTTTTGAAGGACTTATGCACGATGAAGAGGAAGCTAAATGTAGAAAAGAAAGATTTCCGAACAGAGCAAGTCAGTTCATCGATAATGAACGAGACTCCTCAGAGGTTTGACGATCTCGGCTTTCCCAACATTTCCATTATGATCGGTGAGTTAAGCATTAGGAGATCTCTACTTGATTGGGGAGTAGTGTGAACTTGCTACCGCTCTCTATATATGAGTAGCTAGGACTGGGGGAGCTGAAAAAGACTTTCTTCATGCTACAATTGGCTGATAGATCAATCAAGATGCCGAGGGGTATTGTTGAAGATGTGCTGGTCCAGGTAGAAAAATTTTACTGCCAGTGAATTTTGTAATACTTGATATGCAGCACCTACCTCCACTATTTACCATGCACCTGTCATCCTTGGACGCCCGTTTCTTGCTTTTTCCAATGCATTGATCAATTGTCGAAGTGGAATATTGAAGCTCACATTCAGCAGTACGACATTGGAAATGAATGTGTTCAACGCCTGTAAGATGCTTAGTGGACGCGATAATTCAGACGTACATGTAGTTGATATGGTATATGATTTTGATATTTCAGAGTTGTTATCAGCATTTGATTATGAGAGTGTATTTGAGGATGACTCACAAGAGCAATCTGAGACTCTTGTTGAGACAATTCCTTCGTCATTAGAGTTGACAAATTCAGAGGTGCAGTTGGCAGAAACAGATAGGTCTCCTCAGTTATCATATATGAGTTACATGAGTAGTTGGCGTAGACCAGCCTTAGAAGCTCTTGATTTACCGAAAATCATGATATCATAAGAAGAAGAAGTCTTCATACTGGAGTTGAAGCCACTACCCAAGGACTTGAAGTATATTTTTCTAGTCCCAGTTGAGGGCATGTTTCTGTAGTCATTTCCTCTAAACTCACTTCAAAGCAGGAAGCCGAATTATTGGCAATGCTGAGACAACATCGAGGAGCAATAGGCTGGACTATCGCAGACATCATGGGCATTGATCCTTCAATATGCACCCACAACATTTTTTTGGAAGAAGATGTGAGACTAAATCATGATGGATAGCGGAGGTTGAATCCCACCATGAAGGAGGTGGTGAAGCAAGAGGTACTGAAATTGTTAGCTTTGGGCATTCACTACAACAAATTTGAGATTTTGAGACGAAATTATTTAGGGACGAAATTTTTTTCATCCCTAAAAGTCATTTTTTGGGACGAAATTTAAATTTCGTCCCAAAAAGTTGATGAATTTAGAAAATCGTTCGAACGTCAAAATAACCGTTCGAACAGTATTTTCTGCGACGAATTAAATCGTCTAAAAAAATTTCTCCCGTTCGAACGTGAAAAAATACGTTCGAACAGTAAAATTTGGCGGAGAATTACTTTATTATGGCGGGGAAAGTTCAAAAACGTTCGAACGAGAATTTTTTGTGTTCGAACGGAAAATATTTGGTGGCAAATCCTGACAGGAAGGTTTCTAAACCGTTCGAACGGAATATATTTAGTTACAACATATTCAAGCACCACATTTATACATTCGAATGTATAATATTAATCTCGATACGAAACTCAAAATATAAAAAATATCTATCATATATACAAATTCATTAATTAATTTTATGTAATTAATTTTAAAATATTTTAATGATTTCTTTTACGTTAAATAAGATTTTTAGTTAAATAAATATTATCAACCACATATATATTAATCAACCAAATAAAGCAAATTATCAAAATGCCATATATATTGTTCATAATTACAACAAAAGAAAATATAAATAAAAGATAAAAACTATTGTGATGCGAGGTCTCTACACACATCCTCGACTGCAGCTAATTGTGTCTCTACCTGTGTCAGTCGAGTACTAACTGTGACCTGAGTTGCATTATTGGCATTAATCGTTGTACGTAACTCATTAACCTCTGTACGTAACCCAGCGACGGTAGCCATAATCTCTGTACGCAACTCAGACATGGCAGTATGCACTGCATCAATCACTGCTGATGTGTGTACACCGAGCTCTTTATAGAACTCAGTAACGATCTCAATGAAGGAAACGAGCTCCATTCCTTCTTCTCGCTGATCTAAGATTGGTGCCCAACCACGATCATTGAATACTGATGGGAGGGAATGACCCTCCCATATAAGAGCGACAAAATCAGACAGTTTTACCTGTCGCTCAAGTAAAACGGTTCGCTCTCGAACTGTTTGGATGGAAGGTTCTCCTGATCTACCACGTTTACGGCCTCGATAAGACATTATTATGATCCTGAAATTTTAAAAATAAAATATACATTCAAGATTAGTGATAAAATCTAATTACGACTAAAAGATTTACAAAATTATATACTAATAGCAATTTAATAAATTAATTGATAGAACATATAATCAATTAAACGATGAAAACAATTTAATAAGCTAATAAAATGTTAATGGATTGAATTTAATAATTAGCGTTCGAACGTATAAATATATGGTCGAACGGACAATTAATAACGTTCGAACGTGTTTATCAAGTTCGAACGTACAGGTTCACACGTTCGAACGGACTGGTTAATACCGTTCGAACGTAAAACAGATCTAACTCGGCCATGGCTGAGTCAACTCAGCGGCCATGAAAATACTCAAAAATTAATCGATTCCGTGGTTTCTTCGACTAAAAACAAAGTACTCTTCATTTCTAAACATCCTACGATAGATTTATGATGTTCTACGGTAATTATTGATGAAAAAATCTAATTTTTTTTAAAAAAACAAATAAAACCATAAAATTATAAAATAAACGGTAAAATGAGTTTGAAAATACATACCTTTACTTGGGAGGAAAAGTGTTTGACGTATGTGGTGATCACGACGGCAGACGGCAGTGAATGTAGTGCGTTCAAACGTTTTCTCGCTTTTTCAAACGGTGGGACGGCGGCGTGAGATAAATCGCTGCCCGCGATAACTTATACGTGCATAACCATTCGAACGGTAATAGTTAATGTTCGAACGGTAATATAAAACCGTTCGACCGTTATTATTTCAAGTTCGAACGGAAGCTTTGGAAGTTTATTAAAAAATATATTAAATATATACTATATTTATATTCCTATAAATTAGTATAATATATATACTATTATAGTAGATTATATATACTGTAATATATATGTAATATTATAATATATATTATAATAGTAGAATACTTTAAATGAAAGTATAATAACTTATAAAATATTTTTTTATAGTATAATAGTAATATATCATAATACTTTACTATCAAAGTGTTATTTATGATATATTAATATATATATAGTACCATATAATAGCATGTAGTACTCTATGGTATGAGTTTATACTTAACTAATATATGTCATATTATATATTCCATTATACTTTACCTACTAAAGTTATATATGAGTATAGCTTACTAATATACTATCATCTTATAAATTTCTCTACACTTTATTATGTGACCTTAGTGATATATATTATATGTGAGTATATATTACTAATACATATGATCTTAATAATATATATGATAGTATAGGTCACTATATATATATATATGATAATATATATTACTATATATACTATATATTTAGTATATATTACATTATATATGATAGTATATATAACTAATACATATGATGTTATAGTACTTTTCATTTAATGATGAAAAAAGTTATATTTAAACATAAAGGATATGTGTTCGAACGGTACTCGTACACCGTTCGAACACATATGTTAACGTTTAAACGTAAAAAAAACATTCGAACGGAAAAGGCAAATGGCGGGAAAACATCCCGCCAATTAAAGACAGCTGGATTACCGTTCGAACGTAATTTGTTATAGTTCGAACGGATTATTGTAGTGGTTGGAAAATATCCCGCCAATTAAACTATTTATAATTAAAAAAATTATAAATAAACATTTACAATACCGTTTGAACAGTTAGAAATTAAAGTTCGAACGTTTAATTTTTGAGCGGAAATAAATCAATAACGTTCGAACATACTTTTTATACGTTCGAACGTGAAAATTAGGAGGGAATTATCTCCCGCTTAATATTTTCACGTTCGAACGGTTAGTAAATAACCGTTCGAACATGATTGTTCTTCAAAAACACGACAGAACCTCACAATTCTGTTTCTCTCCTCGTGCGTCGCTGTGGTCGCCTGAAGATTACCCCTTCGCATATCAGAGGTATTTTTTCTCAAACTAGTCTTTAAGCTCAAAAAAATTGTTCATCTCACTCCATTATTCTCGGATTAATACTTTTAGGATAGTTTGTGATTATTTTCGGATTATTCTTGGATTATTCTCGGATTATTTCATTTTCATCTTCAAAAATTCAGGTATTTATTTTAAAATAGGAATGTATGGTTTGAACTTAATATTTTGCAATGTTAGAAAGTTGTATGCTTTGAGATTGTTGTTTGTGTTTGTTAGAGTTTGTAATTAATGGAATTTTCGGCGTTGTTGAAGACGACTGGAATCTGGAATGAATACGTTCGAACGGGTTAGGATTACCGTTCGAATGTATTCATTTTGTTCGAACATAGGTTATCATCGTTCGAACGGGTAATGACATTACATCAATACCGTATACAAAATACAAATAGTTTGGAATATATATAAATTATATGTACTACTAAATCACAAATAATTAGGACCAATTACCATTTAATATTGTTAATTATAAATTAATAAAATTAATTTTCAAATTAAAATATTACTAAATCTTTAAATTAAAATATAAATAGTTAAGATTTAATAATACTTAAATACTTAATTATAAATTAATAAAATTAATATTCAAATTAAAATACTACTAAATCTTTAAATTAAAATATAAATAGTTAAGATTTAATAATACTTAAATACTTAATTATAAATTAATAAAATTAATATTCAAATTAAAATACTACTAAATCTGTAAATTAAAATATAAATAGTTAAGATTTAATAATACTTAAATACTTAATTATAAATTAATAAAATTAATATTCAAATTAAAATACTACTAAATCTTTAAATTAAAATACTTAATTATAAACAGGTAAAACTAATATTTAAATTAAATTCTGGAATAAATCTTGAAATAATACCTACTAATTATGTTTTTGTTGTATTGTTGTATAAATAATATGTTGTTATTGTTTCACATATTCAAGCATATTTTGTATTGTTTATTCATCAAAATAAACCTTAGACCCGTTCGAGAGTTATCAATCCGGATGAATGCTTGATTGATAACTCTTGAATTGTCCAGAGTGGACAGTTTGGGATTGTAAGATCATTCTCGCAAACTATAGAACTATATCTGTTGTCGTCCAACATTATGATTTTGGTAGATTCATCCATTGTTCTCTGGATATGCAGTTTCGGTGATGGTGCAACGACGTGTTAATCGTCAGTGCACACAACCAGACGAGCATATTTGGAGAACTATGGGGAGATGCTGCCGAAATTTTGTTGGACGTAACAGATATTTGCTCATAGGTTGGCGACTATGATCTTACAATCCCGAACGGGATAGGACCAACTACCCGGTGAAAGGTGGCATACTCATTAATTGGTACATGATACATGGTTGTTTGCTAATGCATTACAATATTGTTTGTAATGAATATAGTCGGCATGGATAAGAGTTGGATGAGAGTTACCGATCGATTGGGTCAGAATTACAATGTATATGCTGAAGGTGTTAAGAAATTCTTAGAGTTTGCATTGGGTACATGTGATAGTGATGGGCGTATCAGATGCCCATGCAGAGAATGCAGGAATTTGCGTTCTCATAAGATAGACTTGGTGAGAGAGCATCTGTTTGTCAAAGGTATTGATAAGGGTTATACTGATTGGGTCTTACACGGTGAATCATATCCAACTTCATTTGAGGCTCCACATGAAGAAGAAGAGATCGATGAAGATGTACAACCAAAGATTGTTGGAGATGATTATGATGAGGATATGGAGGAAATGTTAGGTGACATCGGTGCGGGAATGTTTATGGATCAAGGTGACACGGACACATCAAGCTCAAGTGATGGGAGCCATAACACTTTTGCACGCCTGTGGAATGATTCACAGCGTGAGCTATATCCAGGATGCAGAAGACATAGTAAGTTGTCGTTTACCGTAAGATTGCTTCACATAAAATCAATATGTCGATTATCTATTAAGGCAGTCAATATGTTACTTGAGCTGTTTAAAGAGGCACTGCCGACAGACAATACTTTACCTCGTAACTTCTATGAAGCAAAAAAGTTGAAACGAGGACTCGGATTTGATTACAACGTAATACATGCATGTAAGAATGACTGCATATTATTTTGGCGAGAGAATGAGCAGTTGAACGAGTGTCCTATATGCCACGAGTCAAGATGGACATCGGACAAGGCAAATGTTCCGCAAAAGGTCGTACGCCACTTTCCATTGATACCTAGATTACAACGATTATTTATGTCACGCGCAACGGCTGTAGATATGACATGGCACTCATCAGATAGAGTAAGGAACGATAATATTTTGTCACATCCTGCTGACTCCCAGGTGTGGAAGGAATTTGATCAGGAACACCCATGGTTTGCTGAAGAACCGCGTAATGTAAGACTTGGGTTGGCAACAGATGGATTTAATCCTTTTGGGAACATGAGTACTAGTCATAGTACTTGGACAGTTGTACTTATGCCATATAATTTACCACCGTGGAAGTGTATGAAAGATCTATATTTCATGATGAGTTTGCTCATCCCAGGTCCGAGGTCACCGGGAAATGATATAGACATACACTTACAGCCATTGATTGCAGAATTGAAAGATTTGTGGGAGAATGGGGTTGTCACATTTGATTCGTCAACAGGCAAGTCGTTCAAGATGCATGCTGCGGTGTTGTGGACAATAAATGATTTTCCAGCTTATGGGAATTTGTCAGGTTGGAGTACTAAGGGGAAAATGGCATGTCCAACTTGTAACAAATATACAAAATCTGAATGGCTTACGTACGGGAGGAAATTATGTTTTATGGGTCATCGTCGATTTTTACCTGGTGACCATAGATGGCGTGGAAATTCTAGAATGGTTGATGGAACTGTTGAATGGGGCCAACCTCCACCATATTTGTCTGGCGAAGATGTACTTGCACAATTTATAGATGTTGGTTGTAATGAATTTGGTAAAAAACAACGAAAGAGAAAACGAGCTACGAATGAGTTGAATTGGACAAAGAAGAGTATATTTTTCGAACTCCCGTACTGGTCGAAGTTAAAATTACGACATAGCCTTGATGTCATGCATATTGAAAAAAATATTTGCGAATCCGTACTGGGAACATTGATGTCAATTGAAGGAAAAACAAAGGATACAATAAACTCAAGGAAGGATTTGAAGCGGTTGGGAATAAGACGGGAAATGCAGTTGCAAGAAAATGGTTCGTCTGTCTACATGCCGATTGGGTGGTATACATTGTCAAGGAATGAAAGGGTTACATTTTGTGAGTGGCTAATGAAGATCAAATTACCGGACAGTTATGCCTCGAATCTAACAAGGTGTGTGAGAACAAATGATTGGAAAATAACTGGATTAAAAAGTCATGATTGTCATGTTTTCTTACAGCGTATCTTGCCTATTGGTATCCGTGGGTACTTGACCAGAGATGTGCGCGTGGCTTTGACTGAGTTGGGTGCATTTTTTAAAGACTTATGTGCTAGGACGTTGAATGTAGAAGCTTTGGATCGAATGGAACGAGAAATTGTCATAATATTGTGTAAGCTAGAAAGTATTTATCCACCGTCATTCTTCGATGTCATGGTTCACCTAGCCGTTCATTTGCCACGTGAGGCTCGACTTGCAGGACCAGTTCAATATAGATGGATGTATCCCATTGAACGATTTCTTGGAAAGTTGAAACGTACAGTGGGTAACAAGGCCCGTCCAGAAGGATCAATTGCAGAAGCATATATTGACGATGAGTGGCATACCTTCTGTTCCAAATATTTCCACGGAGTTGACACTCGGTTTGATCGGCCAGAAAGAAACTTTGACGTTGACCGAGCAAAACAACGGATTATATTTTCTGTGTTTTCCCAACAAGTTCGTTCAATTGGTGCAGTGCGTGGTTATGACTTGTGTGGAAGAGAGTTCGAGAAAGCTCAGTGGTACGTGCTGAACAATTGCCCTGAGATAGAGAACTACTTGAAGTAAGTTATAACTTTTTCTTAATTAAAATTGCCTTATTACTTTTAAAAAAATACAAAATATAAAATATTTGTGGTAATCATCAATTTCAGTGATCATATTAACGTGCTCAAGGAACTAGGAGTAAATGATATAAACCAGAAACATGAAGAGGAGTTCCCGAGATGGTTTGAAGAACGGGTAATGAAATTACATATGCGTTACTCAATAACAAATTAAAAAATATTAATTTCAACTTTGATATAGTATATGCTTTACTTAATATGTAGGTTGTACAATTGCATGCGAATAATCCAAATGATATATCTGATGAACTGTATGCATTGGCGCGTGGCCCATCGAGACGCGCTGCTCGATATTCTGCATGTATTTCTCGGGGAAGTAGGTATCACACACTGGATCGAGATTGTTATAGGAAAACCCAAAATAGTGGTGTCCTAGTCGAAGGAAGTCATGATGGAGAAAATATTGATTTCTATGGAGTTATTGTCGATATAATTGAAATGAAATATTTGGGAGAGCTTGCGGTGTATCTGTTTAAGTGTGATTGGTGGGATTTAAGCAATCCTCGTACTGGAGTCCGTGATGATGAATATTTTTTGAGTGTTAATACATCAAAAAAATGGTATGAAGATGATCCTTTTATTTTGGCTTCTCAAGCATCTCAAGTATTCTACTTAGATGACCCGAAGTTAGGAAATCAATGGCGAGTAGTTCAAAAATATTCTCCAAGAAATATATATGATGTTATCCCTCAGGCGGAAGGACAAGATAAAGAAGAAGATGACTCTTCTACTCAAGAAGCATACCAAGAGAGTCAACCCGCCTTAAATTTGTTTGTGGATTTGAGCCAGTACGAGATGATTCCATTAAATAGAGAAGATATTGAGGCTGAAATTGTTGATGCGACAGTTGAGGAAAATGTTGAATCATCTGAAGTATCTACAGATGATGAGAGCGAATTGTCAAATGAAACTGATACAGATTCTGATTGACCAATTATGTGTTAACATTACACTTGATGACAAATATTTTACTTATTGAATGTATCAGTAGTTTGAAATTATGCCGCCAAAGAGGAAGGAAGTTCGCAACCCATCTCCACCTGTTCTAAGCTCTCCTTCAGACTCACCATTAGAGATTGATTCTACAGAACAAGGTAAAAATCTAATACTCATAAAAGTTATTAATTAAGGTCCTATAATGGAGATATAAATGAAAATGATTACAATGTTATATTTTATAGAATCTACAGTACAATCTCGTCAAGGTCGAGGCACCACTAGAGGGGTGACGTTGGAAAAATATCGGAAGGTGGGTAAGATCAAGGTTAACATTCCTGACGAACATACTGGGGGCGAAGGACAACCAGCAGCTTGGCTTGCATCACATGTGGGTGCTCTTACACGAACTTACGCACCTTTGGCAACGACTTCATGGAAGAAAGTCCCCCAAGATGTTAAAGAGCTTATCAAGAAGCGTTGTTTGGTAATGTTTAAAACATTGATTTAGTATAATAAATTTCTATATTTTACTTAAATTTAGAATATTATAAATGATAATGTGTTTGTGACTATTTTTTTAAGGATGATTTCGAATTAAATTTTGGTCGGAGAGAGGAGCGTAAGACTGTGGAAGAGCTTATGGGTAATGCATTTCGCAAATATAAGGCGAGGTGTCATGAGCATTATAATAAGTTTGAGAAGAAGGAAGATGCACGCCAACATCCTTTCCAGGATGTCCGACCTTCTGAGTGGGAAAAACTTTGTGACATGTTTGAGGAACCATCATATCAGGTATAATGAAATTTAATTATTTTACTTGTCCTATCTATCATTTCGCTTCATAATATTTTCAATTTTTTTGCAGGAGCGAAGTTATATAAACAAAACAAATAGATCAAAATTGAAGATTAATCATCATGCAGGCTCAAGATCTTTCCATTGCCTTTCTAAGAAATTGGTATTGCTATTTTTTTTATTGGATATAGTTAATTATTTGGATGAATCATAATGACTTTATATCTTAACACATTTATTGTAGCAAGATTCAGATACTAATTATGATTTGACAAAATTATATGCTGCATCGCACACTGATCGTAATGGAGAGTGGACTCATCCTGATGCCCGTGAAAATTATGTAAGTTTTATAACCTGTTTTAAATAAATATATTAGAATATTTATGACGATATTAATTCTTTATCTTATATATGGCTAGGATAAAATGGTTGCCCTACGTGCTGAATCTACGTCAGATCAAAATTCCTCAACAAGTGATATTGACATTTTTACACAAGTCCTGGGTCAACGTTCAGGATATTTGAGGGGTTTGGGTCGTTGTGTAAAGCCTGGTCCCTCTTCCTCTTCTTCTGGGAATGCATCTATGACTTCTATAGCGCTAGAGAATGCGAATTCCAGAATCGAAGAATTGACTGCAAGACAGCATGAGTTAGAGGCTCAATTGGCAAAACAAGCAGATATGGAGATGCGCCTCAAACAACATGAAGAACAACAAGAAGAGTTCAGAAGACAGATGCAACTCCAAATGCAGCAGCTTATGCAACAGTACGGGCCTCCAAGCAACTGATGGATTTTGAGATTATCTATTTATGTACGAACAATACTCGTCTCGACTGTTATTTATTTAGTTTGCGCTTATTTTAACACTTTTGTGAGTGTTAAATAGTTTCTAATGTATTTTTTCAAATAGTATGAATGTCTATTTGGTTTTCTATTATTGATTTAAACTAAAGAGATATCGTTTGAACGAACGTAAAACGTTCAACTCTATGTAACGACAATAGCGTTCGAACGTAAACGTATTGTTCGAACGAAATTTATGTTCGTAGAGTTCGAACGATCACACAACGTTCGAACGTAACTAATTTCAGTCTTGTTCGAAAATAGCCTATATCGTTCGAACCCATATACCGTTCGACCTGACCATTTAACGTTCGAACACAAAGACAATTCATAACGTTCGAACGAATTCATGTGTGTTCGAACATATTTCGAAATCGTTCAAACATGTCACTACTGTTCGAACTTAAAATTTTTTCCGTTCGAACTATTTTCTGGGACGAATTTAAACCGTGACAAAAAAAAATTTCGTTCGAACGTGTTCGAACGGTTTCCTTCAATTTCGTCCCAAAAGAAATTTTTTGGGACGAAATGGTCATTTTCGTCCCAAAATACCTTTTGGCACAGTGATATTGGAACGACTTTGGGACGAATTTTTTTCGTCCCAAAACTTTTTTTGGGACGAAATTGGGGTCTTTTGGGACGAAAATTTTTGTCCCAAAAGACCCTTTCTGTTGTAGTGATTATCTATCCTACCTCCGACAGCAAGTGGGTAAATCAAACACAGGTAGTCCAAAAATATATGGTTTAACTGTTATTGAAAATGCTAACCGTCATCGGCATGTCATTTTCTCAGTCACTAAACGCAAATTGTTCTTCTCATTTTCTTATTTTGGTTTATTTCATCATATATGATAATTTGAAAGTTGTTACATAAAAAACAATGTACTACATGAGTGTGTGTTTTTTGGGTCAATTTGTTCAGCTCTGTTTTTGCCAATTTCAATTCGTCTAATGAATCTACTTAACATGGAAACGGAAATTTTTGTAAGCCATCTCTACCAAAAAAAAGGGGTTTAATTTTGGGGAATTTCTGTATCAAGCTTAATTTAAACCCCTGATGCCTCAACTTTGAAATATGGGTTGGAATTAAGCACTTCCGCTCTAATACTTTGTTAAAGTATCACTTGTACCAAAAACTTAAACCCATGGAAAGAGATTATTCAAACTACTTATATTATAGCTTAACACAACATAATGTTCGGCAGATAATGCCACTCTCAGAACCGAATGGATATGTTAATAAAATTTGTCTCTTCTTGTTGTCTCGTTTTTTTTTTTTTTTTCAAATTATATATTCAGGTGCCATATTCAATGGCAAGCGGAACCCTTCGGCTCATATTCAATGGGCACCAGAACCTTTTCGCAGGAACATTGCCCTCGGGGTCTGAAGTGCAGTCTTTTGTGCTGGAATTCATAATCACATTCTACCTCATGTTTGTAATATCCGGTCTTGCCACCGACGACAGAGCTAGCTGTTAGCTCCTCACCTTTTACATTGGTCTCAGATTTCCAATAAAAGTAACCAAACTGTTAGTGTGATGAGATGATTAGTTTTCTTTCTAACTCCTTGACCTATTCCATCCACAATCTTTCCATATCAACTATAACGTGTTTGAGATGTAATGCTAAAATAATTTTTAAGCCTATCCCTTTTGAAAATTACGTATGAATTCTTAAAACCATTTAATTTACTATATTTTTGGTCTCTGCAGATCGGAGAGCTTGCTGGCCTTGCTGTTGGCTCCACGGTCTTACTCAACGTACTGATGTTTGCAGGGTAATAAATTAATCTGATCTAATTTGTTAATATATTTCATGAAAAGTATGTGTTAACACTTAATTTTTGGACGTTGTTTCCATATTGGGTATGATTATGATGAGTGATCATCTTTGACAGGCCGATATCGGGTGCATCAATGAATCCTGCAAGAAGCTTGGGGCCTGCGCGCCTTTGTGCACAATGAATACAGGGGGATATGGGTATACATTATAGGACCGATTCTTGGGGCTTCATCGAACGACAGAGAGAAAGAACAGTACTTGTATTGCATGTTTTGGTGATTGCTAGGTACGCGTAGTACTTAATTACTAGGAATTCAGATGTTTGTGTGTTACCAAATAATATCTAACTTCACAAATGTAAGCACTAAGCTTGCTTTCCTTGTTGCAATTGGTGTCATATATATATGAATATATAACTACGTATAAGATTTTGAAGAAAGAGAAAGGGATAAGTGAGATGACGCTAGGAAAACCTTGGCATGCATAGACGTTAATTCTCATGATATGGATAAGGTTTGTGACTAATGGTGGTGTTTCTGAAACTCAAACTTGGTTCACATGAATCCTGTTCTGTAATGCACAAGGGAAATGCATGAGCATCCGTTCAAAAAAGTTGTACAAATAACTTCGGTCACTAAAACTCGTGAATTAAACATGGTCCTTACCTTCAAAAGTGATGGTTATATAAAAAATTCTAATAAATAATCACTTATTTTTTTAACAAATTTTAATTTATTTATTAAAGAGAAATTCTACATACACAAAAAGAGTGCACAAATATAAATTCACAAGCTGATTTGATTTCATTTGATCCAATAGATCTACTTTATAATAAAAGTAACTCTATATATAGCTACCGTTTTGACTAAAATAAAGAAAGAAACTAATAGGATTAGCTCTTTTTGCCCGCATATTTTTTGTTTAGAACTTGATCTCTAGTTATATATTTTTGGGGAGGGGGTGGAGATGGCCATAGGTAAAAAGAGGCAGCAAGCTCCCAGGCAAGGAGAAAGCTAGCAAAGTAAAACAGTAAGGAGAAAACTAAGAACACAAAAGGGAAAGTAAGGCTTGGTTGAGTAAGGTAGGGTTCTTTTGAAAAGGGCATGACACAACCATCTATGGCTCTCGAATATGGCTTCCTCTTAATGCTATATGACCATTGGAAAGACATTAGGAACCAGAGCATGTCTGGCTGGACATTAACATAGTCTACTCGTCATGTGTAGACTATGCACATAAATGAATCAATTGTGTAATTTCAATAATGCTAGATATAGTTTTGATTTGTGTCGTACACTTATTTAAAAAAAAAATTATTATTAAAAAACTAATTTTTTTACAATCTCAAATTTATTAATTTATTTTTTAAAAAAATGTATGGCACTTGCGCAATTTGTGACTGTAAATATAATTTTTCTTGTAATTTGTCCAAAGAAAAAGAAAAGAAACTAAACAGACAGATGCAAAAAGTTCATGCTTTACATAAAAAGAGAGAAGAAAAAGAGTAAATGGGTACCTCTAATTAGTTGCGTTTTAAAATGAATCTCATTGCCAAAATTGCTTCTACATGGATTCTTGTTTTGTGAAGCAACTCTGCAATGTTTCCTGGATTCCTTTTTACGTAACTCGTAAGAGTTTGCTTTGCTTTGAAACAATAATAATACTAAAAAACAATATTCAAATAATATTTTAATTTTATAATATTTTTTTTTTATTTTTTCTCTCTCATTTCCCTAAACTCAATAAAATATGTTAACTCAAACCATTTTATAACTATTCATAAATAATTTTACTACTATTTACAAATATTTTGAAATATTCTAATTGTCCAAACAAACTAGTTAGAAACTTGATTGTCCAAACAAGTATTTCTGGTTGGTGATAATGAAGCCGATATTTTGTTTACAGTAGCTTTATTGTGCACAAATGTATCTCCATCACTTAGGCCGGCCGTGTATGTATGAGTTTAATTTATGTTTAAACTAGCTTTATGGAAGGATAAATGAGCGTTCCAGACCTAACCCCAGTGCCAAACATCAGTATATATAGTGAAGATCCGAGGCTTAAGGCCATGCGAGACCTCCATTGATAGAGGAAACTTATAATTTTGGGTTTGTCCCATTTTTAAGACTTGGTTGCCTGGTGTTATGGAGGCCCCTCTCCCCTTAGATGATTGGTACGAATAGAATCTCTCCCATTTTTGGGTTTCACCATCGACGATGATGATTTTAGGTGAACAAGTACGATAGAGAAGTTTGTGGAACAACAACCTCACTAGATCTGCGATTTGTCAACGAAGTAATTTCGCTTCCTCCATGTATTCTGATCTAGTTTTTCGAACACCTAATATACGAGAAATAGGTCACACTATACATTCATAACATTAATTGACAGAAACAATTGTAGTTTGGGGATAAAATTGCAACTTAGATAGTTCCACGATAATATTGCAAAAGAACTAATAGTGTATGGTGTAAATTGTGATTTTGTCTAAAACAATGAAGCATAACGCATAAATCCCAAACATAAGAGGCACAAACATGAGGGAGTTGTAAGCAAACTTGACACTCAAGTTAGTTTGTTCTACTATTTAGAACAAACTTTGATTTGAGCTTATTGAGTGTGGCTGAAACATTTTTTATGTCAATTCTTTGTGTAGGTGACTCTGCGCAACAATCCAAAGCCAATCTCATAATTGAAGATACGCAGTCTTCCATGACAACAAGCTCTTTTTCATTTCTCAACAAATTGGCATCAACAATAGTGAGTATTGAAGTGAGCAGTGATTCATCTACCCAGTGTTTCAAGGTCATTTCTCCAAGAAACATGCTATCAGTAGGCTTCTTTCTTGTGAAAGTTTCCATTAGTAGAATGCCATAACTATACACATCGCCTCTTGTAGAAACAACTCCTTCTAATCCATACTCTGTAGATAACATTCTATCTCATCATATATACTTTCTTATTTTATAATAGTACTAAACAAACAAATCTAAAAAAAAAAAACTAGTACCTGAAGATCAAGACTTAATATATATATATATATATATATATATATATTTTACTTTGGACTCAAAAGATATTTAATTGCTTGTGAACTTGTAGAAGGATGAACATGCAATTTGAAATGGAAAGGTTTGAAAATTTACCTGGTGCCATGTACCCGAAAGTAGCAAGAGTCATGGTCTGCATCATAGAGTCCCTATCATCTAAGAGTTTGGCCATGCCAAAATCAGCAACATGTGCAACCATTTCTTCATCTAATAAGACATTGCTTGGTTTCAGATCACAATGAATAATTGCTGTTGAATAACCATGATGAAGGTATTCTAATGCTGATGCGATATCAATCATGATATTTAGCCTTTGTAAGATATTCAGATAGTGATCTTGAGAGTGCAACCATTTCTCTAAGTTTCCATTAGGCATGTATTCCAATACAAGGGCTTTGAAGTCAATATTGCTGCAAATGGTGATGATTTTGACAAGATTTCGGTGACGAATATTTCGTAGCACCTCACACTCTGCATCAAAACTTTTGAATGCCCCTTTCACTTGCAAGTTCATAATTTTGATTGCAATATTCATCCCATCTAAAAGTGTTCCTTGGTATACTGACCCAAAACTTCCTTCACCAAGTAAATTATTAGAGCTGAATCCATTCGTTGCTTGTACAAGTTGCTGGTGAGAAATTCTTCTCCATGTAACTAGAGGGTACATGTCTGCTTGAGCAGGAGATTTTGGATTCCTCTTTTTCCATCTTTTCCAAGCAAATGCAAGGGTCACAACAAGCATTGTAAACCCAATTGCTGGCAATACGTACCTTAGCATATGTGGCCATGTTGTCTTCTTTTTGCGAGGATCACCTTCTTTACATGGGGGAACTTTCAATCGAGTTGCACCACAAAGTGCGTTGTTTGACATAAATGATGCAGCTGAGAAGTTTTGAAATGGTCCACTTGTGGGAATTTCTCCTTGTAGTTTATTGAATGAGAGATTTAGGTATTTGAGGTAATGGAGTTCTTCTAAGGACTTGGGAATCTCTCCAGATAAATTGTTATCGGAAAGATCCAAGAACTCCAAGCTTACCAATTCACCAAAAGATACAGGAATTGAGCCTTGTAGTCGATTTATTGCCAAGGAGAAATTAGTCAAATCTTTGAGAGCACCGATTGTTTTGGGGATATCACCTGATAGTTGATTTCTTGACAAATTCAATATCCTCAAGACCTTCATTTTCTCAATCTCAGATGAAAGAGAGCCACTTAAATAATTGGATGAGAAGTCAACCTCCAAGAGATCTGCAAGCCTCCACAAGCTCAATGGAATCACAGAAATTAATTGATTGAAGCCTAAGTAGAGAGCTCTTAGCGAAGTCATATTATCTATGCATCTAGGAATGTGTCCAGATAGAACATTACCAACTAAAGATAATTGAAACAAGCTCCTTAGATAACATAGTTCTGGTGGGATGGTTCCTTTTAGTCTATTACCATCTAGGCCCAAACCTTGAAGTATGGGCAAACTTCCTATTGTGGTTGGAACAAGTCCTCTCAATTCGTTGTTGGATAAGATCATAGTAGTCAAACCACTTAAATTCCCGATCTCTATTGGAATGCTACCCTTAAGTTTGCAATTATCTAGGCGAAGTGTTTGAAGGGAAAGAGAGAGGTTTCCAATGGACTTGGGAAGGAAGCCATTCAAGTGATTTTGGCTCAAAGCTAAATCAACGAGATTTATACAATTGGACAAATAGGAGAAAATACTCAATTCTGGAGATTCAACAGTCAAATCATTGAAATGTAGTTTGAGCCGCTCGAGGAATCTTAAATTTCCAAGCGATTTTGGAATTAAGCCCGAGAATGAGTTCACAGATAAGTCTAGGCGAGTGAGCTGTGAAGCATTAGAGATAGAGTCGGGAATTGTTCCGCTCAATTTATTTCCCCAAACAACAAGTCGTTGAAGATTTGGAAGGCAGAGACCCATATTTGATGGAAGATGGCCTGATAGGTTATTTAATGACATTCCAATCCATCTTATTGTTGAGATATTGAAGATCCCAAAAGGAATTGTGCCAAAAAAACCATTGACTCCAATTTCGAAATCCTCTAGATTTTGCAGATTAACAATTTGATTTGGTATTAAACCTGTCACAATATGAATAGTCATTGGTATTTTCTATTCAAGATGATAAAGAAGATATAATGAACCTAGAATACTCATTAGCAGTAAGAAAATAGCCATGACCTCAAATATCATGTATGGGGCTGGGCTACCACATTTCAGGATGAATTCTAGTTCCTCTCCCGTTTCAAATTATACCATGGAGGTGTCACAAATAGTTATGAATGTATATGGGTCCTCTTGCGATTTTGTTACTAGACTTGTTGAAATCTTCTAGTTTCAATATATTTTGAACAAGTACTTTGTACTTCAAATTGAAATTAATTGTTCAATCAGAGATGATCATAGAACATGTATACTAAATCAATAATGGTATCGACGTTGTAATTGACTCATAAAACTATATAAGCATACCTTCAAAGTAAGATCAGAAAACATGTCAACTAAATGATCAATAGCCTTATCTATGTAAATTGTTTCAAATAAGACTAAGAATACCTTCAAAGTAGTTGGAGGCAAGGTATAAATCCGTAAGCATGGTTAAGTTTCCTATTTCTCGGGGTAGTCTTCCTGTAAATTTATTAGTCAATAAATATAGAATTTGCTACTGTTTGTATTTGAACAAAAAGGATAAGTACTATATATTGGAGGTTGATAGCCGTCTAAACATACCTTCAAAGTTGTTGCGACCTAGGTATAGCACTGCAAGCATAGCTAAATTCCCTATTTCTGGGGGTAGTCTTCCTGTAAATTTATTAGTCAATAAATATAGAATTTGCTATTGTTTGTATTGGAATGAAAAGGACAACTATATATTGGAAGTTGATAGCCCGACTAAACATACCTTCAAAGTTGTTTTCATGAAGGTATAGCTCTGTAAGCGTAGTTAAATTCCCTATTTTCGGGAGCTCACCAGACAATTGATTACGAAAAATAGAAAGATACCGTAGATTGGGAAGATGATCAAGCATAGATGTAGATAGTCCACCATATAGAATATTCTCGCCAAGTTCAATGACTTTTAGTGAAGATATGTTGAAGAAAATGGAGGGCATCGGTCCTGAAAGCTTGTTCACTCCAAGATAAATTTCTTGCAAGGAAGATATCTTGAAGATAGAGGAAGGTATGGGGCCTGAAAGCTGATTATATCCAAGACTAATAACTTGCAATGAAGATATGTTAGACAGAGATGGTGGAATAATATCTACGAAATCGTTACGGTTAAGATACAATATTCTAAGTTTAGTTAGCAATCCCATTTGTGATGGAATTGCTCCATTGAATTCATTGTATCTAAAGTCCAAGAATTTCAACCGAGTAAGATGAGACAACTCAATTGGGATTGAGCCATGAAAACTATTGTTTCTGATGCTTAGGCTCACAAGAAATGAAAGGTTTCCAATATGCGGAGGAATGGTACCTACAAGGCCCATGAAAGAAAGGTTTAAGACCATGACTCGGTAATGTCTAGAACCACAGATGACACCTTCCCAATTGCAAACGGAAGTATTAGTAGACCAGTTTTTTGTCAAATGATTTTGGGGATCAAAAGAAATATGAACTTTCAAGGCAAGAAGAGCAGATTGATCCGTGGTAATGTTGGGAGTTGCTGCCAAGGCAATGCTAAACCCACACACAAAATAAAGCATCAAGAAACTTGTTGGGGCAGCCATGTGAAGTGTATGTCAGTTTAGGCACTCAAATTGAGGATAAACAAGTGAGACTGATGTTTAAAAGAGATTGCAGCCAAAGAGGGAGCGAGGGAGGGAGGGGGTGGTTTGCGCATTGTTGCCATCATTGACTTGTGTGGTAAAATTAACGTGGAAAGACCGCCAATTCAGGAAAACTTTTTTCCAAATTTGAATTGAATATAACTAAGGTCATTGGTTGTGTACGTCACCAATATTGCGTGCCTGCATGCGGGAGTTGAAGAGAAATGTATATATTCCATGCAACGTCCATTGTGATATCGTTCATATATCCGAAGGAATTAATCTGGAAAACTCTTGTCCAAACTCCAATCTGCAGGCTTGTACTCTACAACCAAGCGTCTAAAATCAAGACTGCAGAAAGCTAATGATGTGTATATTAGATGATTGTAAATTATTTATTATATTTTACTTATAAACTTATTAAGATTTCACTTATAAACCTATTATCTCAAAAATATTTTGTATTTGAATGATATTTCAGAAAAAATGAAATTATAAAAAAATTTGAGAAGTTTTAAGAATTTGAGAAGTTTTTAAAATTCTTTTACTTAATAATTAATTAATGAAATATTTTTTAAATTTTTTTATTTTAAAAAATAATAAAAGATGTTTAATTTAAAAAAGATAACTACATATTATCTATTTAAAATTATAAAAAAATATTGTTCTGGTCATCACAGTTTGTCATGTGCGGTCTTTAAGTAGACGATGATAAACTATGACAGCTAGCTAGGAGTAATATACAAGGCATTAACTTTATGATCATTTCCATTTTATCAAACTCATCGGACATGATGCCCATTAATTAGTCATGGTTGATTTTTCATTGGACTGTCTACATTTTCTAACCCCTTAAATGGTGCACGGCAACCTTAAAGTCAAGCTAGCTCGGTCTTAATCGTTAGTTGAAAACTGCATGTTTCCACAAGTTGGTGGCACTACTGCTCTTGGACAAAGAACCTATTGACCGTTGGCTTGCTTGAGCTATCAACTTCGTGTAGTGATGGCGATGGATCCTCAAGGACTCGGATTTTCTGCCATTATCATTATTAGTGAGTGACAGTTTCCAAACATCATCTCACAAATTTTTCGACCTTTCCCATTAAATGACTGCTATTTGTATTTTTCATATAACGATGAGATCAATTTCGTAGTGTTGTAGTTTTGCTGGAAGTCCTTTTAGAGAGACAGCTTGAGCTGTGATCGAGTTAAGTTGAGTTGGTTTATTATTGGGTTTTATTTCATATATTCATAATTTATCTTTTTAACGAATTTGAATTTATTGCTCACGAATTGTTTTGTCGATTTATTATTTGTTAGATGAAATAAATATCATTTTTGAAATTATATATATATTTTCTCCAATTTTTATTATTAATGAGTTGAGCTCGAGCTATATTCAACAAATGTCTTCAATACAAGATGTATTCCACATATTTATGTTACCAAAATACATCTATGATCCTTCGCATGTATTGGAGCACGCGCCGCTCAAAGTCCAAGAGGATCTCACATATGAAGAGACACTTATAAATATTTTGGAATGGAGAGAACATACACTGCACAACAAAATGATCCCGATAGTGAGGATATACTGGAACAATAATTTGGAATGTGGGGTCTCCTGAGCGTGAGAGGAGGACATGAGGAGTATGGGTGTAACTAGTCTGGTTATGTCTGGTTTTCTACATTTTTAGAATAGAACTGGCATATACCAGATTTGAAAATTTAAGTATCGATACTAGACCAATTTACTACCAAAACTGGAACTTCCAAATTTTCAGGTTTCAGTCAGATCCAATCCGATTTTCTCGATTTTACTGATTATCTATATTAGTAATACCTTGATGTTTACATATACTAAACTATTAATCTATTATATTATAGTATAAGTATATTATTTTATAATAAATAACACATACTAGTATATTATTGAATTTAACTAGAGTTTATATAAGTTCTAGACTTTTTATATGAATATATATGATCAAATGTGTAAAAATGTATTTACAAAAAGAATATATATATATATATATTATAATTTATTATGCCAAATATTTATATATATATTATATATAAAAAATAAGTTTATATTAATAACTTAATATTAATGTATATTGTGAGGGAGGGGCCCATCCCAAAGAGGCCCAGGCCCAAGGATTTCAAGTTACAGAACCCCAGGCCCTTGACAAGACCCTGCCGTGGGCTAAGAACCCGGGTCAGTGGACTGCATGTCAAGTCCATAACCGCAAACCTACCTGGGAAGGCCTTTTGGCGCCGAGCTCGGATACGCCAAGGACAGCATCTCAGAACTCGGCAACCTACCGAGCCCTACCGTGCAGGATTGCGTGCCGAGCCCATAACCGCAAACCTACCCGGGAAGGCCTTTCGGCACCGAGCTCGGAGTAGGCCAACGAGAGTGTCTCGGGACTCGGCAACCTACTAAGTCCTATTGTATTATGGCACTGTGCGGGACGCCCTACTCTACACTAACGACTAGACGTGACCCATCATGGTCTCATCAGACTCAAGGCACGTTGCATTCGATGCATGTGTCAGAAATTCCGGCACGCGACGACGTGCCACTAGAGTACGCAGGACAGCTTAGCCACGACATGACACCCAACCCTGGCAAAAAGGTGGCAGTAGGTCTGACCAAGCACGACATAACACGCCACGAACTCCCTCGGCTGCCAAAGCCACAGATTGCAGGGAATGAGTGGTAGCAGGTCTGACTCAGTTACGACCTGACACGCCACGATCTCCCTCGATTATGGATCCCGAATCAGGTATAAATAACAGCCATCCCTTCTACGAGAGGCCTCTCTCTCTCTTGAAACCTTTTTACTATTCTTTCTAATCTTTTCAACTTTTCCCGTCACTAAAGGATTATTTACTAACTTTGGCATTAGAGTAACCCTGGACGTCACCGGAGCCTTTCCTCCCTCTTAGTTGCAAGCAACGTGAGCTTGGTCGTCGCAGTACTTCTCAGGCTGCGAAAGACAACATCAACAGTGGCATCGTCTATGGGATTTATTTTTCTATAAAAGCGTGTACTTCTCATGCCGGCATCAACGCGGTCCCAAACTACATGAAGGGGAGACCACGAGGAGGGAACAATGCAAGCAAGACTCTAGAGCATGGAGGAGACTAAGAAAAACCGATGGAGGAAACTTGGACGCTCTGCCAGGAGAATGTAGCCCTCAAGCGCACCAACGAGGAGCTAGTGGGGGAGGAGAACCGAGTGGCAAGGAACATGTGGACTCGCGGCGAGTCCCTATAGATGCCCCGGCAGAAGAGGAGAGACGCAAGATGCACCTCCAAATCCGAGAGCTTGAGGACAAATGCATGGAAATGGCTAAGAAAATAGATACATCATCCACTGTAGACCAACTACTCATCAGTACAGACCTCCCATATAGCATGGGAGTCATGTAGTGCCACTTCCCCCCAAGTTCAAGGTTCCCCAGATGGAGATGTACGGTGGGTCCAAAGACCCCCTGGAGCACCTAGAGACGTTTAAAGCCCACATGACCCTGCATGGTCTTCCAAGAGAAATCGCTTGCTGAGCCTTCCCACTAACACTGGAAGGGGCAGCCCGGACCTGGTTTGGGTCACTATTGTCATGAACGGTAGATAGTTATGAGGAGCTCGCCCGACTCTTCATGACGCAGTTCCTGACAAGTTGTAAGAGGAGACGCCAAGCAAATTACCTCCTTACTATCAAATAGCGAGACGACAAAAATCTGATGTTGAATCTCACACAGTTCAATTTAGAGTGTATGATCACCGATGACCAAGACGAGAATATCACATTGGCGGCCATCTTGAGGGGAATCTGGCCTCGGAATCTGTTCATGATAGAAATACCACGAAAATACTACGCTGAGAAAGTTCATGGACCGAGCAAATGGGTTCATCAACATTGAAGATACACTCAAAGGCCTTGACTGCCCCACGACTGTCAGAGGTGGAACAAACGGATTTGAAGGCGTTAGGACAACGAGGAGGCCGCGACCGAGGAGGAGGAAAGAAAGGAGCACTAGATACGAAGAGAAGGGGGGAAGCGCCGGCTGGGCCCTAGGGGGGAGCCACGCCCACACAAACTTGGCCTTGGAAAGGAATCAACGCTAGAGCCCCGAAAGAGAACAACCCTGACATGTGGAAAACCACCCGTATTGCGAGTATCACATGAACAATCGACATAGCACCTGAGACTGCTATCTCCTGAAGAGAATAAAGGAGGAAGACCAGCGTAACCGGACGCACAGGTTGGAGGACCAGACAGACCGACCCTGAGGGAGGCGCCCGGGTTCCTTGCGGGGTGTGAGCCCCCAGAAGGCAGGAAGCAAGGGATGAGACATAGAGGAGCCCCCTAATGGAGAACATACCACTTGAGGAGATCAGTAGAATCATCGGAGGATATGTTGAAGGTGGAGCCACTTTGTCGGCCCGTAAGGCACATGCCCGAAGGGTATGCTATGAGGAAGTGTTCATCGTTGAAAGGGCCGCTAGCAGGCCCCTACGACACACTGGAGGCACCACGATAACCTTCAGCGAGAGGGACAAAGAAGGCATCCTCCACCCACACAACGACGCATTGGTGGTGATGATGCAAGTGGAAAACTCTAAAACCCGACAGATCCTAGTCGACAACGGCAGTTCAGCTGACATCTTGTTCTAGGAAACCTTTGTCAGGATGGTAATTAGTCTAGATCCACTACGCTCGGCTCCAATGCCATACAAGGGCTTCACAGAAAACATAGTTCAACTAATAGGAGCCATCACTCTTTCAGTCCTGGCAGGGAAGGCGCCCAGGACCGTGGCCACCATGACCGATTTCTTAGTTGTTAAAGCCCCATCCTCATACAATGCCATACTAGGGTGCCCCACCTTGGATAGCATGAGTGCAGTGACGTCCACTTACCACCTCAAAATGAAGTTCCCCACCGACTTGGGGGTGGCGAAGTCCGTGGAGTGCAGGTCCTGGCCCGGGAATGCTACGACCGAGAACTAAGGCACGAGGTCAAAGTAATCACGATCTTCGAAAGGGCGAGAGAAGCACCCAAGCCAGGTTCACCCCCCCACCCTGACCGAATGGGATGAAGAAGTCCGCGATGAATAGGCCCTTCAACAGGCAGAACCCAATGAGCCTTTAGAGCTGGTTCCAGTAGATCAGTAGAGACTGGAACGAAAGGTCCAGGTCAGGACTCGGTCAGACCCGGGAATGAGAGCGGCGCTGATATCTCTCCTCATCGAACACTGAGACGTGTTCGCCTAGAGCCATGAGCATATGCCAGGGATCGACAACTCCATCATCGAGCACCGGCTCGGCGTCAATCCAGCGGCTCGAAAAGTCAAGCAGAAATAGCAGAGCTTCAACACTGAGAAGTATAGGGTGATAGCCGAGGAGGTAGACTGCCTCCTAGTGGCAGGATTAATCTGAGAGGTCGATTATCCTGAAGGGCTATCTAATGTAGTCTTGGTGAAAAAGGTCAACGAGAAGTGGCGGATGTGTGTCGACTTCACCGACCTGAATAAAGCCTACCCGAAAGACAGCTTCCCCTTACCACGCATCAACCTGATCATGGACTCGACGACAGGACATCCCCTCCTTAGCTTTATAGAAACCTACTCCGGGTACAACCAGATCAGGATGAACCCAGATAATGAAGAGAAGACAACATTCATAATGGACCAAGGCCTCTACTTCTACAAAGCAACTACGTTCGGCCTCAAGAATGTGGGGGCCACCTACCAATGGCTAGTCAACCAAATGTTCAAGCAACAAATCGGCCGAAATTTGTAAGTATATGTAGACGACCTGTTGGTGAATAGCAAAGAGCTCGGACATCATTTTCTAGATCTCCGGGAAGCATTCACCATCCTCCCACAATATTGGATGAAGCTTAACCCGCTAAAGTGCGCGTTTGGAGTGGAGGCAGGTAAGTTCTTGGGGTTCATGCTCTCCGAGATAGGGATTGAGGTGAACCCTGAAAAAGTAGAAGTAGTGATAGGACTGCCTTCCCCCCAGCAACCTTCGTGAAGTCCAGAGGTTGTCCAGACGAGTAGCAGCCCTGAACCACTTCACTTCTCAATCAACCGACTGGTGCCTACCTTTCTTCAAAGTCTTGAGGAAGGCCTATGAGTGGGATGAGACCTGCGAAAAAGCCTTCGCCGATTTGAAGTTGTACCTGAACCACCCCCATTGCTAAGCCAAACAAGACCTGGGGAGACCCTGACTGTGTATCTAGCAGTGTTCTGTCATGCCGTATCAGTCGTACTTGTCCGAGAAAGGGAAAAAGGGTAGCGGCCCGTCTACTACATGAGCCAGGCTTTCCGCAGAGCAGAGGCAAGGTACCCCGAGACCGAAATGTTGGTATTCGCCCTAATCATCGTGGCCAGAAGATTAAGGCCATATTTCCAGGCCCACCCAATGAAAGTGCTCACCGATCTCCCTCTCAAGAAGGTGTTGTAAAAGCCAGACACCTCGGGACAGCTCGCCAAATGGGCAATCGAGCTTAGCGAATTTGATATGGAGTACCTACCCCTAGCCACGATCAAAGGATTAGTGTTGGCAGATTTCGTTGCCGAGTTCACCAGCTCACCGGAGGAAGTCCCTAGTGATGGCTTATCCTACTAAGCCGGTGGGGGAGCAGGAGTGCACATTATCACCGAGCAGAGAGTGGAGCTCAACTATGTAGTCAAGCTGGCCATCAAATCGACCGACAATGAAGTTGAGTATGAAGCGCTCTTAGCTGGAATGTCAGTTGCACAATTACTAAGAGCTGAGGAAATGGAAGTGAGGGCTAATTCCCAAGTGGTAGTTAGCCAAGTACAGGGGTAGTCGACTACTTCACAAAATGGGTCGAAGCAGAGGCTCTCACAAGCATCACATCCCGAACCATCACGAAATTCCTAAGGAAGACAGTTCGACTACACATTACCTGGAATGGTGCACAAAGTTTATAATTAAGGTGAAGTACTCCTTGTCAAGATACCCTCAAGCCAACAGACAGGCTGAAACAACCAATAAAACCCACATCTCCACCCTTAAGAAAAAGATCGGGGCACATAAAGGAGCATGGGCTGAAGAGCTCCCAAGCTTATTATGGGCATACTAGACCAACCCCCACCAGGGAGACACCCTTCGCCCTTACCTATGGAAGTGAAGCGATAATTCCTGTGGAAGTAGGAATGCCTACATTTCATGTCCAACACTTCAACCCGGACACCAACAATGAAAGGCTAGTTGAGAGCTTGGATGTCTAGGAGGAAAGAAGAGAAGAAGCAGCGGTGCGAACGACAAGTGACAAGCGAAAGGTAGAACAATACTTCAACAAATGAGTCAGGCCGCACTCCTTCAAGGCAGGCAACCTGGTGCAACGACAAACTGGAATAACTATCCCAGAAGAAGGAAAGCTGGGACCTCGATGGGAAAGCTCATACATAGTAACTGCAAGCAATTGATCTGGCTCCTATCGCTTAAAAAGCAGCTAGGGACACAAACTATCCCACCTTTGGAATGTCAAATACTTGAAGAAGTATTATGTATGGAAGTATAAGGCAGCACTTTGTATGAACAACTTTGAATGAATGAGAACGCCTGGATGTTCACCTTAAATCTCTTATTTTCTAAAAACTAAACAAGTCCTTACACTCGCTGCGGGGTAAGGTCCCAAGTCCCCGGACATGGAACCAACCTTCCGTCCAACTAAGCCAAGTCCTTACACTTGCAAGAAGATGAGTCCCTTGACCCGCTGAGGGGTAAGGTCCCAAGTCCCCGGACTGGGTACCGACCCCCTGTCCAATTAAGCTGAGTCCTCACACTTGCAAGAAGACGGGTCCCTTGACCCACTGCTGGGTAAGGTCCCAAGTCTCTAGAATGGGTACCAATCCCTCGTCCAATTAAGCAGAGTTCTCACACTCGCAAGAAGACGAGTCTCTTGACTCGCTAAGCCAAGTCCTTACACCCACAAGAAGACCGGTCCCTGAACCCACTATGGGGTAAGGTCCCAAGTCCCCAGACTGGGTACCTACCTCCCGTCCAACTAAGTCGAGTCCTCACATTTACAAGAAGACGGATCCCTGGACTTGCTAAACCGAGTCCTTATACTCACAAGAAGACGGGTCCGTTGACTCGCTAAACTGAGTCCTTACACTCGCAAGAAGATAGGTCCTTGGACTCGCTGCAGGATAAGGTCCCAAGTCCCCGGACTGTGTACCTGCCCCCATCTAACTAAGCCTAGTCCTTACACTCACAAGAAGACGGGTCCCTCGACCCGCTGCGAGGTAAGATCCCAAGTCCCCGGACTGGTTACCGACCCCTCGTCCAACTAAGCCGAGTCCTTACACTCGTAAGAAGATGGGTCCCTTGACTCGCTGCTGGGTAAGGTCCCAAGTCCCTAGACTAGGTACCGACACCTCGTCCAAGTAAGCCAAGTCTTTACACTCTCAAGAAAACGAGTCCCTTGACTCACTACAGAGTAAGGTCCCAAGTTTCCAGACTAGGTACCGACCCCCCGCCCAACTAAGCGGAGTCCTTCCACCTTCAAGAGGACGAATCCCTTGACCCGCTGCAGAGTGAGGGACTTCAGTCCTCACACCAACACTTCGCAACTAAAGAATGGAAAGGTAAATGGTGGGCGCAAATAGTTAGAAGAAGCATGTTACAAAAGAAGATACAACTCCATTTCATTTCATTTGAGATACCACTTTTACAAAAGGAGAAGCATAGATGATGCTGTACAGAAGTGCTACACAAAACCTCAAGCCGGAAACCTCCATGTCACGAGTAAGGAGATTGAGATTCTTTTGGATCCCCCCACGAGAGAGCTCACCAATGCGTTCCTTAGCCTTTCAGAGTTGCTCCCTTAGATGCTGAGCTTCCTGGGTAAGTTTGAAGTGCCTGGAGCATCTTCAAAGGCTGTGAACGGCTCAAATGTGTTGGGTCAGCGAGGAGGGGCATGCAAAAACGACGAAAAAGTGCACCTGGAGGTCACACTTGTCTAGTTCTTCCTCTGAAGGTAGCAAGGGGTTGGGGAGGGATGCAAAAGGAGCAGGCCAGGGACACGTCGTAGTAAAAGGCCCGGCAGATGAATGTGAAGTGCCTGGAAATGACGTTGTTCCCCACCACGAAGGAACCAAAATCCCTGGGCGGGGGGGGTTCCTGCCCTTGGGAGGCCCCGACACGGCTTCCCGACTCCCTGGCACGATTGTGGGAAGAAGAACCCCCGGCTTCCCGATTCACTGCTTTGCGTATCCTAGGTCGAATCGTGATGTACCTTCGATCGTTTTGCCCAACGATTGGAGGAACTCGAGGCGCGCTTCCGTGCCCGGGGAGAGGGGATACCATTGAAGAAATTTCTCCTGATGGCATATGAGTGATTTGGTGCGGACAGGTAATTGCGGATAGTCTCATCTGAGAGGACCAGATCGGTTTGCGACTTGTCAGGATAGGCCCGCACCTAAGCTGCCACAAACTCCAAGTGAGCCTCTTCCCTCCAATTAGGGTGAGTTCCAGGCTCTTCGTGGAAGGGGGGAATCCCCAACACGCCTGAATGGGATACTCCTTGTGGGTGGCCTACCCCTCGAGGAACTCCCAATCCAAGCCCGACACGAAGAAAAGTTTTCGGGTGCACTCCTTTATGCTTGAGTGTGGTGCTCGAGCGAGGCGATCTTCCAACCAAGACATCGGGCTTGGAAACTGCTGATCCTTCTCAGCCGGTAGTTGAGGCAATATACGTACAAGAACTCCCGAGTCATCAGATCTGGAAGATGATACAGCTAGATATCAGGAGCCGCCATGCATTAGGATGGAGCTGTGCCGAAGCCAGCCCAAGATAATTTAGAACCTCATGAGTCAGATGGCAGAACGGGAGGCGGAGACCATTGGTGTACATTAACTGGAAAAGAGCCACCCTCGTCGCAGTGCCGTTAGGATTCACCGCATGCTCGCTCCCCCGAGGAATCTCCAGCATAATAGAAGGAGGAATTCTGTAGATGAAGGAAACCCACTGTTACCCCCTGAAAAGCAGAGGAATGAGATCAGCCTTGGGTGCCACAACAGTGGTAGGACACACGGTGGATGGAAGAAGGAGGAAAAAGAGTCGCAGTGAGGAAGGAAAAAGAGGGGGTGGCAAACATGACGGCTTGGAACACGGTGGCTACAGAAAAAAAAATTAAAAAAAAAAAGTGGAGAAAAACGTGACGGCTTGGAACACGGTGGTCAAAGAAAGAAATGGGAGAAAAATGCAACAGCTGGAGAGAGAATGGGAGAAATGACAGGAACACGATGGACTGACAAAGGACAAAATGGGTGAAGAAAGAAAGGGAAGTGGGCTTTATATAGTGAAGGAATGATGGAGAGCGCGCGGGAAACGAAGCGACCCTGACAGCGGCAACGTCAGCAAGCGCCACGCAGAACATGTCATCTGAAGTGATGGCAGGACTGGCAGTCGTCGTGTCAAGAGGGTAGGGGGCAAGAACCAATGAGATCCTAGGACACGAAGGAAAGGGTGGTCAGCGCGTCCAATCGATCGTTGGGAGATCGGATGACCTCGGGAGAGGAAGAGAGGTGCCCATCGAAGGGGTGGATGACCTTGAGAACTTGTAGCGACAAACGCCAAATGGGCGGCACAATAATTAAAGGTGCTATAAATTCCGATCACATGCCCGTGATAGGAATTCACGGGGTACTGTTTGAGAGGGGTCCATCCCAAAGAGGCCCAGGCCCAAGGAGGTCCAGTTACGGAACCCCAAGCTCTTATAGGAGACCCTGTTGTGTGTTAAAAGAGCCCGGGCCAGAGGGCTGCATGCCGAGCCCATAACTGAAAACCTACACAAGAAGGCCTTTTTGGCATCGAGCTTGGATATGCCAAGGAGAGCGTCTCGGGACTCAGCAACCTACTGAGTCCTACCGTACAAGACCGCGTGCCGAGCCCATAAATGCAAGCCTACTTGGGAAGGCCTTTCGACACCGAGCTCAGAGTAGGCCAATGAGAGTGTCTCGGGACTCGAAAACCTACCGAGTCCTACCACATGGCATTGTGCAGGACGCCATACTCTATGCTAACGACTGGACGTCCCCCATCATGGCCTCGTCAGACTCAAGGCACCAGAGTACGCAGGACGGCTCGACCACGACTTGACACCCAACCTTAGCAGAAAGGTGGCAACATGTCTGACCAAGCACAACCAGACACTACATGATCTCCCTAGGCTGCCAAAGCCGCGGAACTAACACTCTATTGCAACAAGGAATGAGTGGTAGCAGGTCTGACTCAGGTACGACCTAACACACCATGATATCCCTCGGCTGTGGATCCCGAATCAGGTATAAATAATAGCAATCCCTTCTACGGGAGGCCTCTCTCTCTCTCGAAACCCTTTTATTATTCTTTCTAATCTTCTGAATTTTTCTTGTCACTAGAGGATTATTTACTGACTTTGGCATCGGAGTGACCCCGGACGTCACATGAGCCTTTCCTTCCTCTTAGTTGCAGGTGGCATGAGCTTGGTCGTCTCGGTACTTCTCTGGCTGCAAATCACAACATCAACATATATGTTTAAGATTAAAATTTTATGTTATATTAATTTTATAGTATAAAATTAAAATTTATATATTATATCAAATGTTATATTAAAAATTATAAAATTAATTTTATATTATAGCACACGTTATATTAATTTTATATTATAAGATTAATAGATTTGAATGATAAGATTAAAATTTCATGTTATATTAATTAGCAATTTAGAGTATAATATGTAATATAAATACATATATACCAACCCGATTTGGTTTAAACTAGTTTTTAAAATATGAAAACCGGTACCACACCGGATCGCTTATAGACTGGACTGAACCCCGGTTTGGCCTGGTTCAATCGGTTTTCATATTTTTTTTTACCCGCAATGAGGAGCAAATACCCTTCACTCTTCGATAAAGATATGTACAAATTTGGAAACAGAGTTTTTATAAGAATGAGAGATTGTAACACCTTAAACCTTCAAGTTTCTAAATTAGGAAAGGTAGGGTCACACTAGAACTATGATTTTTCTATTTTTAGAACGTAAAATTTTGATTTAGCTCAAGAACTAAGCCCAAGCCCACTAGGCCGAGCTGATGCAACACGAAAGCTACAAGGATGAATACAAATGGATTTGGTGGATTTTGATGAGAGAACAAATGAAGGAAAACAGAGATAGATAACCTGGGATGTCGCTCAACACTTTCGAAATTGGATGTTGCTCACACAACTTCCAAACACTCACACAAAGATAGATAACTTGGGATGTCACTCAACATTTTCAAACACTTGATGGAAGAAGGAGATGAACTCAACTTCAAATGCAAAATTTGCAAGAGAGTTTTAAACTCAAAATTATCTATTTATTTTGATTGTTTCCTTGTGTTTAAATAGAAAGTATATGATTAATGATAGGAGACATTATTTAAGGCCAAATACAACTTTCCAATGTATTAGTAATTACTTTAAACAACTTTCAACAGTTATGAATATTAAGTGCTTAACTATTTCCTATGTCTAACACACCATACAAGACACATAAATACTTAAATTCAAAATTTAAAATAGATAACTACCCACTATAGATTTTGTCCAACATACATGCCATATGCCACCTCAGCTGTCAAGTCAGGTCGCCATGTCATTGTGCCACATCAACATATTTGCTACTGCATTTTCCTCCTTACTCAAGAGAACCTACCCTCAAGTTCCAAGTCAATTCTTCCCTTAGTATTTTTCTAATCTTCTTGCAAGGAATGGAGTGTGCTATCTTTGAAAAGCGATGAACAACAGCAAAAGTACACTAGTATTTTGGATTGGTATTGGTTGGTATAAAACATTGAGAGATCTTACCAAGGGGCATTTGTGTTTGGTATTGGTTGCTATACACCAGTGTTTTGGACTTCTCCTTTGACTCTTTGACAAACTAGATATCTTTGGTCATATCTAGCTACATCATTCTTCATGGTTGGCAAAAAATATCATTGCTTGATAAGAGCTTCTATTTTATCCCTTCTGAAGTGTCTTTCTAAGCCTCCAGCATGCAGCTCCTCAATAACAAACATCCTCAATGATCATTCAGGAATGCAAAGCTGGTTGGTTTCCTTTGAAAAGGTAGCCATTGATCACTTATTCTTTTCATTATTCAACTCTTGCAAGATTTTTGAAAAGAAAACATGCAAGGCATAATGATCTGGTAATAACTCAAAACCAGTGACTTCAAAAGAAAGAGTAGTGAGCAAAGTGTGGCTCAATGCATCAGTCACTTTGTTAGAACTTACTGGTCAGTGTTGTAAGATAAAGTGGAACTTATCCAAGTATGAAACCCATCCTGGATGTCTTGAATTTAACTTCTTTTGCCCCTTTAAAAATCTCAAAGCCTTATGGTTGGAGTAGAGGATGAATTTGACTCCAAACAAATACTACTCCCAATGCCGAAGTGCTCACAATGGCATACAACTCGTTGTTATAAGTTGAGTACTTCTACCTTGTATCATTGAGTTTCTCATTAAAATACACCATTGTCCTCTTCTATTGCATTAACACAGCTCCAATGCCAACATCTAAAGCATCGCATTCTACTTGAAAAGGCTTGGAAAAGTTGGGAGGATTAACATTGAAGCCTCAACTAGCTTGGACTTGAGTAACTCAAAACTTATTGCAACCTCTTTTGTCCAATGGAACTCCTTTTTCACCATTTCCCTCATTGGAGCAATGATGGTGCTAAAATTGCAGATGAACCTCCTATAAAAATAGGCTAAGCCATTGAGGCTGGGGATAGGCCACTCAAGAATATCCTTCACCTTGTCTTCATCCATATGCATCCCATCTAGACTCTCAACATATCTAAAGTCAACAACTCATGAATGTGCACTTCTTAAGATTCACAAATAGTTTATTCTCTTGGAGGACCTTGAATACATTGGTTGAGTGCTTCAAATATTGATCTTGGCCTTTGTGTTAAATTAGTTTATCATCAATTTATTCTTCCAAATATTTACCCATTAAGTTTCTCAACAGTTTACAATGTGGTACGATGACATGGCGACCTGACCTGACGAGTTATCTATCTTTGTTTTGCTTCATTTGTTCTCATCAAAATCCACCAAATCCATTTATATTCATCCTTGTACATTTCGGGCTGCATCAAGTGAAAAACCTTAGGATATCCAAGACCCCAAGCCTATTCAGATTCCCCACTAAGTCATAACACTAGAAGCTCATCCCACTTGGACTTACTCCCCAACAAAACCCTACCTTGCCTCCCAAGATTTGTGTCGCACCCTTGCACTCACTACAAGTCATTCATTTGGTTTTCTTACTTTTCCCTCACACCCACTCACAACATGCCATGAGTTGAACCACTACATTCATGAGCACTCACATATATGCCGAGCACAATACCATCCACCACCAACACCACCGTTGTAACACCCCGTATTTTAGTGTATTTTTTTTAATGGGAGATTATTTTTAATTATTCAAAAATTTATTCCCTTGTTTTAAAATTATTGGGTTTTTAGTTGGTTTATTTTATGATTTTTAATTTTGTGAAAATTATTTTGAAGTGCTTTCTTAATATTATTTATTGTTATGCATTTAAATGCTTTTCATATTGAATTAACTTATTGTTGGGTTTAATTATTTATTTTCATTTTAATCATTACGTTTGAATTATTTTATTTTACTTATGGTTTTAAAATCGTTTCCGTTGGATCATTTTTGTGACCCAAGACGTGAGGATTGGACCTCATTTCTTTCCTTCACTTTTTCTTTTCCTCTTTCTCTTTTCTTCCTTTTTCTTTTCTCTTCTTTTTCTTTTTTCTTTCTTCCCCTCTGCTTCCCGCGCGACGTCTCTCCCTCACTCTTCCCGTGCGTCGCCCCTCTCCCCCAGCCCATCGCCGGTGACCGACACCACCCCTCCCATCAGCTCCCGCACCGGCCGGCGACCCCACCCCTCAATTTCTAGCTCCTCCATCGCCACCAATAGCCCCCACGAGCTACTCCAAGCTGCGGCATCCATTGCGCCGCCGTCGCGCCACCACCGGCCACCATTTCATCACCACTTCATTCTCGACCTCCTAGCAACCCATTGGACCCAACCCCACCTCCGATCCGTCATCGATGAAGTACATTCATCAACATTTCCGTTTTGGGCTTTGTGGTCTTCGACCGCCGCCCACGCCGCCACCCACGGCCAACCACCACCACCACCAATAGCTTCACCGACATCCCTAAGTCCTACCCTATCAATCTTGGGTCTTCGTTTACACCCGTTCAAAAGTGGAACTTTGAGACCCACGGCCACAGTGCATTTGGCACTGTTCTGTTACTGTGTTGCCGCTTCTTGCACTTCCGTGATCCTTTGGAAATTGCTATATAGCGCTGCAAGTATTTTCCAAATAACTCTTGTGATTTAAATGTATTTTTGCACTAACTCATTACACTGTATTAAATTATTGATTGGTTTTGTCGGACTGAGTCCGAGGAGTACGGGGGTCAGATGGATTGGAGAATAAAATTGTTTGTGTGATTGGATTGTGTTGACATTGTTAGTTGTTGGATATTGTTGTCGTGTTGTATTCATTGCAATTGCACGCATATTCATGTTTGTAACTGAAAACTGGGTTTTCGCATGATTGCACGCATGTTCATGTGTTTATTTGAAAACGGAATTTTCATGTGAGAAATGATTTGAGTATGCTTGAAATGTTTGGATTGACTGGTTTGAGAAAAAGGAAATGAGACTGTAGGGATGGCGGTAAGCAGGGATGGTGGTATAGTCCCGCCTGTGATTCCCGCCTACAGTGCTCTGATATGTATTCATTGTGTGGAAAGGAACTGTAGGGATGGTGGTAAACAAGGACAGTGGTAAACAGGGACGGTGGTAGAGTCCCACCTGTAATTCCCGCCTACGGTGCACGCGGTAGGGATGGTCGTTGTGTCCCGCCTGTGATTCCCGCCTACGGTGCATGCGGTAGGAATGGTGGTAAGCAGAGATGGTGGTATAGTCCCGCCTGTGAGTCCCGCCTACAGTGTCCGATAAATGGTTGGGTTTTGTGTAAATCATTTTCTGGGAAAATGTTGGATTTTACGTTTTGGCTAAAAATGGGAATTTTAGCGTGTGTTGGAAAAATACTCGTTTTTGGAAAAAAATGAGATTTTGGGATCTAATAGTTGGTTGTTTTAATGCGTTTTTATCTCGAGGGTTGTTTGGATTATTACTTACTTGCGGTACCGTTTATGGTATCGCAGATTTTGATGCAGATGAGGATGGCGAGCCTTCGGGGTTGGCTCCATTGGAAGAGCGATCTGGGATTGCTCTCGTGTGTCGAGATTCATTTTATCCCTTATTTATGTAATTGCCGTTTGCAATATATTTGGGATGACTATATAACTTTTTAAAGGTAAATTATTTTGGATACTTGTATTTAAATTTCTGGTACTTAGTTGACTTATTATATTATCCGCTGCGACTTTTGTTGTGCACTTTTGCATGTTGCACACACTTGGGCATATTTCATTGGGATGTGTGACCCATGTTGTCATCATCCCGACGTCATGATTCTCACGTCCCTATACGTGGGAGTCGGGGTGTCACAACCGTCATGGCACCATGATCCTCAACCACAAATCCATTGTATGTTCCAGCCACTAAGTTCGATGGAGTAGCTTCTTTACACATAATTTTTTAGTAAACTGTAAAGTTTCTTTTTCCAAAAGTATATCTATATTATAAATGTTTTTACAAAGGTAAATATGTATTTTTGAGCTCTTCATTGTTATCCATTTTTATGAACTCCATGATTGATCAAAGATGTTTTATGATTTAGGATTGCATGACGGATGTGACTAAGTATTATATTATACAACTGTTTATTTTAAAGAATGAAAAGTAAGGCAATGTTAATATAAAGAAAAGAAAATGAATGGTATGACTGCATGTGTTTGATGAGGTTAATGAAATGGCCATATCAGGTTGACGATGGTAACATGAGGTTGGGATGAATGGAAACGCTGGCATGCATAATTGGAGGTGCACCTAATGATTACCCATTCTTACGTTCGGTTCTATTCCACTAGCTACAGCTAAAACCAATGATCACAAAGGAGGCCAACCCTAACACATGGGGGTTAACAGTGTGTAAACGACCATTGATGATAAGATTAAGGTAACAAATAATTTATGATTGAGGTTAAATAAATGCTTATGCTTCTATGGTTGAGGTAAAACAATACTTCTTAAGGCTTTAGGATTAATGTTTTAGGATGCTTAAAGGTAATTTTTCTTAAGAATGTTGAAGTTAAATGAAAACCTTGTGTTTATAATTATGGTTACTATATGATGTGGTTCTTATTGAGTATTCGATTTATATTATTATTTTTTTAAATATTTTCCCACCCCAAGTGAGGAAGGCTCGAGGATGATGTCCAGGAGGGTGACATTGACAATGAGACTTTGTCTTTGAGAGAGAGGATTTAGATTTTTCTTTACATTTAAATGATTTATGCTTTTACAATGCATAGCACATATTCGACCATTATATTTTAAATGTGCTAATGAACAAATGTTTGGATTAAGAGATTTCTTTTACTAGATTATCATGTGAAAGTTTTATTTATGGGATTTCATGCTACAAACATTAAAAGGTACATGCATGCTGATTTAATAATCCCCAACCTTCTTATCATGTGACGGTTGAAACATTTTGTACTATACAAGATTCCAACCTTTATACCATAAGATTCAAGCTTATATGCCAGTCCCACATGAATGCATTAGCCTCAATATACATGTAATATCTGAAACTCGATCAGATTGTGTGACTTTGTCATATTTGCTTCAATATTTCAAAACTCATGTTTAGGCAATAAAACCTTATTTGGTTATACAGATGAGATGAAAGTTTAAAATTAAATAAAATATTTTTAGAATATAATTTCTTAATATTATTTTTTTTTTGAAACTTGAAAAAGTTGAATTGTTCATTGTATTTCGTTTAAAAATATAGAAAATTGTAATGATTGGATGAAATGGTTTGTGTAAACAAAGCAGGCGTTAGATCCACGCTTAGAAAGTTTTCCTCGCACATGGATGCCTTAACCGAGGGCTTACAGGCTATGGCCATAACATGCATGGTCATTTTTCAAGATTTTGCTTGCTATCAGAATTTACATCATGTTTTCTTGCTTTAAAGCATTAAACACAAAATAAATGGCTAAATGTTAGAAAAATGCTAGTGAGATACTTGGAATGTTAGAAGGGCTTCTCTCCAAGCTTCCACCAGTTGAGATATAAAGATTGTTTTTGGGAGGTGCGAAAATTGAAGAAAGTGCAGGCAAAATATGGGAAGGGGATGGTCGGCCAAGAAGAGAGAGAAGAAATAGTGAGGGCGTTGAGAGTGTAAAATGGGATTGAATGGGTTTACATGGCAGCAACTGCAGCCCCATTTATTATTGTTATCGTTGTTGTAATTATTGTCATTAGCATTGTTATTATGCTACGTTTATTTTCTAAAATAATTTTCTATCTTTATCTGTCTCTTTGTTTCATCTGTCTATTGTAACGAATGGCACCAGTACCAAAACTACATGTAAAATTGGGATTCAAATGCTGTCATGGATTAAAGAGCTTTCTAAAGGGCCCATCTTTGCGATCTTTTGCAGCTTCTGTTAAAGCAAGGAACCTCTTGAACCCTGTTGTAGCAGCACATCTTCCGAGTGCAGCTGCTCTGGTTAACACATCCTCTCGGGAAGCAACCAGTCCGATTGAAGCCGGACTGGGTATCACAGGAGCTGCCGCTGGGACTACTGATGGCATGATAGAGGGTTGTGTGATCCCGGGCCCATGGAAAGCACAGTATTAGCCAACAATAAAAACTCCTTTAATTCCATCATATTTTTGCCAAGATTTAACAGTTTAATATAACTCCACCATTACGTAATTCATGTAATTCATATGATGCCAAGATTCATTATCCATGATTAACCTGCTCAATTCTTCAGAAGACAAGTAGGAATAATGGTCAAACCCAAGACACAATTCTGTTGGGCAACTATAATGAACGTTTCAAAGGCACCCCTTCTCTGAAGTGGCAATGCTAGATGTCTTGTGGTTAGTTAGAGCTAAAAAGAAGACCGACATACGAAAATTTATCAGACATCGTATACAAGGTGCCTATCCAGCATGATTAGCAGATAATGGGGCACACAATTTCAAGTGTTGAAAACAGGTTTGCATAACGACTTTCATTCATCTTAGACTCGATGCTTCAGAAAACCTCAACAATTTCACCAGTCCGTTAGTAGATTTATCGAGTCACATCTCACAGTCTTGATCTATATCCATCCAGTGTTTTTGAGCTTGACAATTAACCAATCATGCAGTAACTAGTATGACTAAACCCTATATCAAACAGCAAGAATAGACCAAAACCTTAAGCTCCAAAATTCGCTGAAACTCCATTGGTGTGCCCTCTGGTAGCAATGCTCGATATGTATCCGCCACCGAATCAAATGGGGACAGTATAACCTGAATAATAAATACATTTAAACTTGAGTAAGATTTTTTTAGTATAATCATGATAAGAAAATAAAACCAAACTTAGCAAAATCTTGTAGACAAAATATGATCATAAACCTTCAAAAGTGCTTCAGCTTTGCTCATTTCACGGCTCACAAATTTTGAATAGCTAGCAGCACCAGTTGGCTGCTTCAGAAAGGAAGAAAATGATATGTGAAAGAGGCTTGTTTTATGCAATCAGAGACCACAATAAGCCCCTACAAATAATCATGGGAAATTCATTCAATAGCGTGATGCTAATATAGCAAATGAAGCTTATTGCTTCATGTTGTTTACTGATGGCAGGTGATGCCTTTTTCTTGTCCACTTATTATTGTTATTACATTCAGAAACTGTAAATTCTAAATCCTAATCACGTGAAAAGTATCAAACTTTCTCCGTCTCCAGTCAGCAACACATGCTTGATCACAAAGCCACTTAATCAGAGGCCAGGTTTCCTAATGAATAGCTTCTTACAAATATTTCTGTACCATTTAGTTCCTGCCCGTACACAAGTGCACAAAATCTTGGAATGCGAAGTGCAACGCTAGGCCTCTAATGTTTAAGAAAAGGCCAACCTAGCACCAAGGTAGAGTTCAGCTTCTTGAATTATATGGACTACCTTACCGTAGGTAGTGTAGACAAGATTGGAAAGCGGATACATCACATAGTTCTTTACCTTACTGCACTCTGCATGAGTAAAAAAGGAAGGTTCTCTGTTCGATCATTCAACGCGTTCTAACAATCCAAGGAACCATGCATTTTCTTGGGGGAATATTTAGAAGACAAAGGCGCCCCTGAAAGTAGTTTCATATTTGTTTTGGATAGCTTCTTAGAGAAGATCCTCGCTGTAGATAATCTAACAAAACATAGGATCATTATGATGGATGAGTGCTACATGTGCAAGAAGGGGGAAACGGTAGATTATTTGCTACCCAATTGTTAGGAACTTATGGAACGACTTGTTTGCTACAGTGGGATTTGAATGGGTAATGCCTAGAAGTTTGGTGAATTTTCTAGCAAGTTGGAGGGCCTCCAAGCAATCCACAAGTTGAAGCAATATGGAAGATGGCTCCCGTGTGTCTACCGTGGAGCATTTGGAGGAAAAGGAATGAAGAAAGCTTTCAAGATTGCGGGCCGCAATGGATGAACTTAAAGTAGTTCCTTTAGACAGTTTCGAATTCGATATATTTTAACAGACTACGCATGTTTGGGTAACATGTTTGATCTCTGAAGTCAAAGATATTTTTCAGTCAAAGATCATCTTCCTCCCAAACATATAAACATAAAAATCTTCTTACTAAAATTTTAAAAAATACCAAAAATTGAAAGAATTATTTTCTAAATAATATTTTAAACAAAACATTATAACAAAAACAGCAGCCACCTTGTGGTGGCCAGCCCGACCTCAAAGGGCGACTCAATATAGACCCATGGTAGCCCAGATCGGGCTGTCGGTGGTGTCTGACACCATTGGTGGTCTGATCTGGGCTGCACGGGGTGGCCTGATGGGTGGCAACCACCACTGTTGTGATTTCTTTATTCTATGCTTGTTGTATTCAATTAATAACACTTTGTTGATTACTTATGAAAAAAATGTGGAATACCATATGTTGTCCACAAAAGTCAAATGTTGTAATGTATATAATCAAAGAGACAGCTCATCAAAGAACCATGAGGCTAATTCTGATCTGATGGCACAGATTAATTCTCTTGATCAATTCCTCACGGATCAGGCCCAGGCTTTGGCAGTTTCAAAGAAGAGAGCCTCTTGGAAAAGAAGAGCTAGAGAGAAGTGCTATGTTGATCTAGTTAAAAATTCTGAAGGAAGGGAGGAGACTCCTAATATCAGCAAAAAGAGAGGTGGTCTTTGTTCAGAGGAAGATGAAGGCATTTCAGAGGCTAAGAGATCAAAAATTGAGGACATGGTTGCCATGGACTCTTCACAACATGAGATGGTGGTGGCTGGGTTTCAGCCCCACAAAGCACAATGAGTTGCATAGGCTGGAACTGTCGAGGGCTTGGGAACCCTCGGACAGTTAATGATTTGCATCTTATGGTGCAATCTAAGTTCTCATCCTTTGTTTTCTTGATGGAGACAAAGTGTAAGAGGCAAAAGGTGGAATGTGTGAAAAGGAAAATTAAGTTTGACAACAGTTTTGTGATTGACTGCAAGGGGCTTAGTCGTGGATTAGCTGTAACACCCCGTATTTTTTTTAGTGAATTTTCTTTTAATTGGATGATTATTTGTTATTAATTTAAAATTTGATTATCTTGTTTTAAATTTTCAGATTTTAGTGGGTTTATTTTTTTTTATGATTTTTTTTAATTTGACATGTTTCCTTAATATTAATAATTGTTATGCATTTAAATTCTCTTAATTTAAATTAGTTTGTAGGTTTTAAAAATTATTGTATTGTTGGATTTAATTATTTTATTTTACTTAGTCACTGTGTTTAAATTTATTTTATTTAAAACTCTTGTGTTGAAATAATTTTCGTAGGAATTTTATGACCCAAGTTGTGATATTTAGACCTCATTTATTTTCCTTCATTTTTTCCTTTCCCACTTTCTTTTTCTCTTTTCTTTTTTTTTTTCCCTTCTTTCTTTTTTTTCTTTTCTTCTTTCCTTTTCCGGAACTGCTTCTCCCGCGCGACCCTCTCTCTTTCTCTCTCCCTATGCGTCAGTCCATTCCCCCAGCCTGCCGCCGTCGCGCCGCCGTGCGCGACACCGCCCACCCCATCGTGCTCCCCACCGGCCGGCGACCTCACCCTTCCGATCTCAGCCTCCCTTGCGCCGCCATTAACCACTAGCATCCCTTCACAACTGCGGCGTCACTTTCGCTCCAGCGCCGCCGTCGCGCCACCTCTGGCCACCATCTTCACACCACATCATCCTCGACCTTCTAGCAACCTAATAGACCCAACCCCACCTCCGATCTGTCACGGGTGAAGCCCCACCATCAACATTTCCGTTTTGAGTGTTTTTGCACTTCAACCACCTATTGCGCCGCCACCCACGGCCAACCACTACCACCATTAGCTTCACCGACATCCCTAAGCCCTACCCTATCAATCTCGGGTCTTCGTTTGCACCCGTTCAAAAGTGGGTTTTGAGACCCACGGCCACAGTGCATTTGGCACTGTTTTGATGCTGTGTTGCCGCTTCTAGCACTTCCGTGATCTTTCAAAAATTATATTATAGCATTGTAAGTATTTTTTTCTCGAAGAACTTTTGAGATTTAAATGTATTTTCGCACTAACTCTTATTTACTGTGAATTGGTTGGTTGTGCCAGACTGAGTCCGAAGAGTAAGGGGGTCTGTTGGATTGGATGATGAAATTGTTTGTGTGAGATTGGCTTATGCTTTGAAATTTATTGGTTGTTTCGGGTTTAAATATCGGTGTTTTGAGTTTGATGTTGGTCATGGTGGATATTGGTGATTTTTAAGAAGTGATGGTATATTTTGGGATTATGAGGGTTTTAAGTTTTGAGATATTAAAATAGGTTATTTTAGAAGTTTAGGCTTAAATATCGAAATCCGTGATTGATTGAAAACATACGGAAATTGTGTAATTATTTTTATAGGTGACGATTTATAGTCGACTCGACATTTTTTAGGAAAATTCTGAAAAGCTAAGAAGTCCAGGTAAGCGGGGTTCATATACTAGTTTTGCATAAAATAAATAAAATGAGGTTGACTTTGATAATAAACGTGTTTGTTTTTGAAAAGAAATGATCTGAAAACAACCTCAGATGTTTATTCTGCATATGCATAAATTCAATATAAGAGAAAGTGTTTTCTGTCATGACTAGTGTAGACATGAGCTAGTTTTGTGCACTTTGTTTCTGAACTATGTAAAAGAGCGAATAAGGAATTCTAAAAGTTTTGTTAAGAACAAATGAGAATATTTTGTTTATGTTTATCTTGAACATGTGAAATGATCTGAAGTTTTTCAGTGTTTTGTTTTGATATGATGTGTCATCTGAAAACCTTGGCATGAAGTTCTGATTCTGTATATGATTGTGATCGGATTTTCGATGAAATCTGTTCTGTTTCTGTTAAGACCCAGCCACGGGTATAATGGTGGTTTATAACCCTACCACGGGGGTTAAACATGGTATTGCCCCGATGTGATGCTAAGAGATGATTTAATTATAATGTTTCAGTTTGGAAATGCCAACGAATTTTCTTTTTGGAATAAGTTTATTTTTCTGGAAATTTCGCTCTAATGCTTTTGTACAAAGTTTTGTTTCTGCATTCTGAAAGTAAATGTTTTGTTCTGCTTATCAAATGTTATAAATGCTCATGTTTACATGCTAGTATATGCTCTCTGCTTACTGAGTTGTTGATAACTCACCCCCCTTATCTCCATAATATTTCAGATGACATTGATGGTTCAGCTGAGGATCAGTATTAAAGTTTATGGAGAAGATTAGCAGTGAATGGTTGTTAGGTATCTCATGGTATTAGTGTTGATGTTGGAAGTTATTTATATTTCTTAAGTTTGCTTCAATAGATTTAGACTGTTTATGGGGACTTATGTTAATGTTTCATTATTTCTAGTTTGTTATTTGATACACGAAGAAGAGTTGATTTTATTTGAGTTGCTGGATTCAAAATTAGATAGATGAGTTTATATGGTTTATTTAATTGAAGTATTTATGTTTGATTTGAGGTTTGGAAAAATATATATTCTTGAATTTGGAAGTACTCTATCCTTGTTAGAGTTGATTATCAGGTTATATGAGTTAACTCTCCGGACCCTCGGGGACGGGGCGTTACAGTTGGTATCAGAGACAGGTTTGAATTCTGCATACTATAAACCTTGGAGGTTTAGATTTCTGTGGGATCATAGGATGTAAAGATTTCAGTGTAGGAACTTGAGGAATTTAAGAATGATCATGTGGATATTTAAGTTCGAGATTCTAAAAACCTTATGATTGATTTTGATGGGATTTGAGAATTTAGATCCGGTCAGTTTATTCTGTGGGATGTAGGACATGACTTGGAAATAATCTTTATAATATTTAAGGTTTAGATTTTTGTGGTTTGGATTCTAAAGATGTACTGGAGTTTAGAGCGATATTTGGTTTACAATATAAGATGATAGGAATGACTATATGTAATGGTTAAAGATATGGCTAAGAATGGGTAAAATTATGTGTGCAGTACCAGAAAAGTTTAAAGGTTTAATTGTAAATTATTGTTTTTATTTAAATTGAATTTATTTGGTTTTGTTTGATTTTATTTTATTTGAATTGGAATTATGTTATTTTTATTTATTAAGTTTATTTTATTTTGTTCGTTTCGTTCGAAGTTGAAAAAGGGGTTAAAGATTAAGTTATGGCAGGAAGATGGTACGACTGAGAACGCTATTGTTATATTTAGCAGAGTAGACTTGAACTTTTATCGACTTGGTGTGCTTTTATAATATCAAGATTTGAAAGGAACGGCATGGTCTGGGTGATCTATTCGGGGAGTAAGATATTTGAGGTTTTCGATTTTATGGAGGTATGACACGAGGCTTTAGAATAGAAGATTGTAAGTTCAACAAACTTTAAGGATAGATTTATGGAAATTTCACCAAAAGTTTAAGGTTTTGCAGACTTTAGGAAATGATTTGTTACCATTTAATGTTTTAGATTTTGAAAGTTTCGGGAGTTGATTGTTTTATTATTGAATATAAGTTCATCGATCTTACAAATTTCGGAGAATGATTCTGGTATAATTTAAGATTTTAGAATTACAGATTTGAAGGATTGAATTGAAATAAAATTTAAGTTTTTAATTCTGCAGGCTTGGTGTACTAGCTTGATTTATTTTGGAGACTGGTTAGTATGTGACCATTATTATGGGGATGATTGAAAGTATTGGTCCAGTTTGGATAATAATTGTTATTAATTCGAGGTTTTAGTGGCAGGTTTTAGGATTAGATCCATATCAGATTTAAGGATAATATTTGGTGTAGATCCAGGAATGAATTCTTGGTGAGTTTGAGGAAAGTGTGTAATAGTTCATGGTTTTAGAGATAAAGAATTTTTCTATCAAAATGTGATAAGAGTTTTCTGGTCATTAGGTATGGAGCTACCTTGTACTCGATGGTGTTGTTTTTTTTTTTATGAGGAAATAAATTTTATGCATGTGGCGAATTATCAGAATGCGCAGCAGAAGCGTGATATTTTGGTTGTAATTAGGAATTCAAATTTTGTGTTGATTTTGAGAAATTGGTCGTGACTTGAATTTTTGAGACGATACTTGTAGTTGGAGACTAACCGCTCAGTTGTACCAATTATGTTATGGATGATTAACTTTGGAAGTGACCATTAGGTTACCAAAGGTAGAATACAATGAAAATTTGGAAGTTATACCGTAGGAGTCAATTGGGGTTAATACAGATTATCGAATAGAGCTATTAATCTTTCGGATTCATTGGATGTTGTATTAAGGCTCTTGTGGAAAATGAGATTTTAGATATCATAGTCATCCTAGGAATACTGGACGTGTTGTGCCACTGGGGGACTAGTACGAGTATGATGGAATTGCCTATGGAAGGTATAGCGTGTTTTGGGTTGTATCTTCTATCCTGCTTTAACGTCATGTTTGACCTTTCAAATTTCGAGAACGAAATTTTTTTAAGGGGGGGAGGATGTAACACCCCGTATTTTTTTTAGTGTCTTTTTTTTAATTGAATGATTATTTGTTATTAATTTAAAATTTGATTATCTTGTTTCAAATTTTGACATGTTTCCTTAATATTAATAATTGTTATGCATTTAAATGCTCTTAATTTAAATTAGTTTGTAGGTTTTAAAAATTATTGTATTGTTGGATTAAATTATTTTATTTTACTTAGTCACTGTTTTTAAATTTATTTTATTTAAAACTGTTGTGTTGAAATAATTTTCGTTGGAATTTTATGACCCAAGTTGTGATATTTAGACCTCATTTATTTTCCTTCATTTTTTCTTTTCCCACTTTCTTTTTCTCTTTTCTTTTTTTTTCTCTTCTTTCTTTTTTTTCTTTTCTTCTTTCCTTTTCCGGAACTGCTTCTCCCGCACGACCCTCTCTCTTTCTCTCTCCCCGTGCGTCAGTCCATTCCCCCCAGCCCGCCGCCGTCGCGCCGCCGTGTGCGACACCACCCACCCCATCCTGCTCCCCACCGGCCGGCGACCTCAGCCCTCCGATCTCAACCTCCCTTGCACCGCCGTTAACCACCAGCATCCCTTCAAAGCTGCGGCGTCACTTTCGCTCCAGCGCCGCCATCGCGCCTCCTCCGGCCACCATCTTCACACCACATCATCCTCGACCTTCTAGCAATCCAATGGACCCAACCCCACCTCCAATTTGTCACCGGTGAAGCCCCACCATCAACATTTCCGTTTTGTGTATTTTTGCACTTCAACTGCCTATTGCGCTGCCACCCATGGCCAACCACCACCACCATTAGCTTCACCGACATCCCTAAGCCCTATCTCATCAATCTCGGGTCTTCGTTTGCACCCGTTCAAAAGTGGGTTTTGAGACCCACGGCCACAGTGCATTTGGCACTGTTTTGATGCTGCGTTGCCGCTACTAGCACCTCCGTGATCTTTCAAAAATTATATTATAGCATTGTAAGTAGTTTTTTTCTCGAAGAACTTTTGAGATTTAAATGTATTTTCGCACTAACTCTTATTTCCTGTGAATTGGTTGTTTGTGTCGAACTGAGTCCGAAGAGTAAGTGGGTCGGTTGGATTGGATGATGGAATTGTTTGTGTGAGATTGGCTTATGCTTTGAAATTTATTGGTTGTTTCGGGTTTAAATATTGGTGTTTTGAGTTTGATGTTGGTCATGGTGGATATTGGAGATTTTTAAGAAGTGATGGTATATTTTGGGATTATGAGGGTTTTAAGTTTTGCGATATTAAAATAGGTTATTTTAGAAGTTTAGGCTTAAATATCGAAATCCGTGATTGATTGAAAACTTACGGAAATTGTGTGATTATTTTTATAGGTGACGATTTATAGTCGACTCGACATTTTTTAGGAAAATTCTGAAAAGCTAAGAAGTCCAGGTAAGCGGGGTTCATATACTAGTTTTGCATAAAATAAATAAAATGAGGTTGACTTTGAAAATAAACGTGTTTGTTTTTGAAAAGAAATGATCTGAAAACAACCTCAGATGTTTATTCTGCATATGCAAAAATTCAATATAAGAGAAAGTGTTTTCTGTCATGACTAGTGTAGACATGAGCTAGTTTTGTACACTTTGTTTCTGAATTATGTAAAAGAGCGAATAAGGAATTCCAAAAGTTTTGTTATGAACAAATGAGAATATTTTGTTTATGTTTATCTGGAACATGTGAAATTATCTTAAGCTTTTCAGTGTTTTGTTTTGATATGATGTGTCATCTGAAAACCTTGGCATGAAGTTCTGATTCTGTATATGATTGTAATCGGATTTCCGATGCAATCTGTTATGTTTCTGTTAAGGCCCAACCACGGGTATAATGGTGGTTTATAACCCTACCACGGGGGTGAAACATGGAATTTGGCCCAGCCACGGGTATAATGGTGGTTTATAACCCTACCACGGGGGTGAAACATGGAATATGGCCCAGCCACGAGTATAATGGTGGTTTATAACCCTACCACGGGGTGAAACTTGGAATATGGCCCAGCCACAGGTATAATGGTGGTTTATAACCCTACCACGAGGGTGAAACATGGAATATGGCCCGGCCACGAGTATAATGGTGGTTTATAACTCTACCACGGGGGTGAAAGATGGAATATGGCCCAGCCACGGGTATAATGGTGGTTTATAACCCTACCACGGGGGTTAAACATGGTATTGTCCCGATGTGATGCTAAGAGATGATTTAATTATAATGTTTCAGTTTGGAAATGACAACGAATTTTCTTTTTGGAATAAGTTTATTTTTCTGGAAATTTCGCTCTAATGCTTTTGTATAAAGTTTTGTTTCTGCATTCTGAAAGTAAATGTTTTGTTCTGCTTATCAAATGTTATAAATGCTCATGTTTACATGCTAGTATATGCTCTCTGCTTATTGAGTTGTTGATAACTCACCCCCTTATCTCCATAATATTTCAGATGACATTGTTGGTTCAGCTGAGGATCAGTATTAAAGTTTATGGAGAAGATTAGCAGTGAATGGTTGTTGGGTATCTCGTGGTATTAGTGTTGATGTTGGAAGTTATTTATATTTCTTAAGTTTGCTTCAATAGATTTAGACGGTTTATGGGGACTTATGTTAATGTTTCATTATTTCTAGATTGTTATTTGAGACATGAAGAAGAGTTGATTTTATTTGAGTTGCTGGATTGAAAATTAGATAGATGAGTTTATATGGTTTATTTAATTGAAGTATTTACGTTTGATTTGAGGTTTGAAAAAATATATATATTTGAATTTGGAAGTACTCTAGCCTTGTTAGAGTTGATTATCAGGTTATATGAGTTAACTCTCCGGACCCTCGGGGACGGGTCGTTACATTAGCTTTTCTTTGGAACAATGATGTGGAGACTGAAGTTCACTCTTACTCTCAAAACCATATTTCTCTCATGGTTAAGAGAGCAAGGGAGAGGGCAGATTGGCTTTTGACAGGTTTCTATAGATCACCAGTGACTGCTAGGAGACAATCTAGTTGGAACTTACTTCAAGCTATTAACCCTGTGAACTCTATGGGGTGTCTCTGTGTTGGGGAGTTCAATGAGATTCTTTTATTGGGTGATAAATGTGGTGGTGCATCGAGAGCTTTTAACCAGATTGAAGCTTTTAGAGACACTGTGGAGTTATGTGCTCTTAGTGACCTTGGCTTTGTAGGCAATAAGTTTACCTGGTCTAATGGCAGACATGGTCAATCACAATATCAAGAGCCAAGAAGATCAATGAGGCGATGCAATCCACTTGGGACGAGTCTAGCAAGAGCCCAACATTCAAGATGGGCTTAAAGGATGAAGATTCAATTTTGATTCATTTGATAAGCTATGAAAAGGGCAACAACATGAATTTAAGGCTTTGGGTACTTGAAGACTTTCAACTTGTTTAATTTATTTAAAGGACTAATTTCATTAGTTTAGAATAATTGGGTTTATTGTGGGAAGCACTAAAGGGGGGCTATGCAAGGGCATGTTGGGAAAATTATTATTTATTGCACTAGGGTTAGGGTTTTACTGTAGCGAATACTGTAGCCGTGACACTGTTCATCCAGGGGCATTTTTGGAAGATGTGGATTTATTTTGGCTAGGGTTTGATTAGGTTTTGCTTTAAATACTCTATGTACCCTCATTTTAAGAAGTTTTATGAAATTTGATGAATTTATTCATTGTGAGTTGAGTTTTACTTCTCTTGTTCTTAATTGAATTTTTTATCTTATCAAAGGTAAATCACAACCTTTGTGGCGTTCCTCCTTTGTAATCTGGGTTCTTGTAACTCATCCTTTGTGTTGCAAGCTATGCAACAACAGTTTGAACAGTTGAACTTGGTGCTGGGTGAAATGAGGGATAGAATTGATCATCAAAATGAGGTAATTAGAAATCTACAGGGTGGGAGAGATAGGAGGCGACGTGAGCCTAGTATTGAGAATGGATATGAAAATGTAGAGTATGGTGAGGATGTGGAAGTCCTAACATCTGAAGTTGGATTGGGTAGACATAGAGGAGTTAGGCGTGGAAGAGGACATAGGGCAAACCCAGGGGGTCGAGATGGAGTAGAGAAGAACCTTGGGAGCATCAAAATGAAAATACCATCATTCCAAGGTAGAACTGACACTAAAGTTTATTTAGAGTGGGAGAAAAGAATAGAGTTGATGTTTGATTGTCATAATTACTCTAGGAAAAAGAAGGTGAAGTTGGTGGTAACTGAGTTCCCTGATTATGAGTATTTGGTAGGATCAATTAGTGACCAATCGGAGGAGGAATCTTGAAAGGCCTGTAGCAACTTGGACAGAGTTGAAAGCTATCATGAGGCGGAGATTTGTACCTAGCCACTACTATAGAGACCTCTACCAAAAACTACAAAATCTTACACAGGGGTCTAGGATTGTAGAGGATTACCATAAGGAGATGGAGATGGCTATGATTCAGGCTAGTAGTGGAGGATCGGGAGGCCACGATGGCAAGATTTTTGAGTGGGTTGAATAGGGAGATAGCCAATGTAGTTGAGTTGCAACATTATGTGGAGGTAGAGGGCATGGTGCACATGGCTATGAAGGTGGAGAGACGGCTAAAAAGAAAGGGTGCATCAATGTATACTTCAGTTTCTAGTGCTCCTTGGAAACTAAAGTGGAATGAAAATGATCAACTTGTAACAAAGGGGAAGACTGAACCACCTAAGGGAAAAGTTGATGGTGAGGCTGAAACCTCAAGAAAAAGAAAGAATGAATTGAAAAATAATTGTGAGGCCGAGAGTTCAAAAAAAGAGGAGAGTGAAAGAAAAAATGAGAGTGAAAAGGACAAAGAGAGTGAGAGGAAAAAAGAGAATGAGGCCGAAACATCAAAAGAAAGAGAGAGTGAAAAAGAAAATAGAGAGGTGGTTGAGAGTCAAGCAAAAATAGTGGAGCCACAAGAGGAAAAAAAAAAGAGATTGCAAAGAGAAACAGAAAGACAAAAGTGAGTTTTTATGCTAAGGCAAGTTTTTATACTAACGAATTTAACGACTCTTTGCCTAATGTTGTTGTTTCTTTGTTGCAGGGATATGAGATCATGATTCCTAACGATGTGTTTAGTGGATTGTCACCTATTAGGGAGATAGAGCACTACATTGATTTTGTGCCAGGTACGACAATCCCTACCGAACCTTTCTTTGAAGAACATGAGTCCTTGACACACTTGAAGAGACAAGGTAAGTTGTTGACAATAATGCATGCTAAGAGGAAGGACCGTATTGAGACTTTTCCTCACATATTCAAAAATACACAAGGTATGGAAAGTTTTGTGATTGATGCTTTAGCAAGAAGGTATGTCATTGTCTTCATTTTAGATGTAAAATTGTTGAAACTTGAATATGATAAGGAATTGCATGCTAATGATGATGTCTTTGCTAGTGTGTATCGAACATGTGAGAAAGCATCATTTGGTAAGTTGCATAAACTAGATTGGAACTTGTTTAGATAGAATAAACTTTGTGTGCCTACTAGTTTTATGCATAAGTTGCTTGTGTGTGATAAATATGGTGGTTTGTTGGGTAACTTTGGTGTAAAGAAGACTTTTGATGTGTTCCATGAACGTTGTGGGAGTAATATTTGCCATTCATTGACGTGTTGCATGAATTTTGGTGGAAGTATTATTCATTCATTAAATTGTTGCATGAATGTTTGTGGGAGTATTTCTTGCGATTCATTGAATTTGCATATAATTGGAGGGGTCATTTTGGTGTAAGGAAAGCTTTATGTGTGTTTTATGAACGTTTGTGGGAGTATCATTTGCCATATATTGACTTGTTGCATGAACGTTTGCGAGAGTATTATTTACATTTCATTGAGTTTTCATATAATTGGAATGGACATTTTGGTGTAAGGAAGACTTTAGATATGTTTCATGAACATTTGTGTGAGTATTATTTGTCATTCATTGAGTTTACATATAATTGGAGTGTTCATGCTACTTCTAAATTTTCACCTTTTGAAATTGTTTATAGACTTAATCCATTTACACCTTTAGATTTAAAGCCTTTGCCAGTTGATGACAGGAGTATCTTGGATGGGCTATTCCAAATTCTTAAAGAAGCTAATGATAATGCATATCAAGTAGATCTTGCAGGTAAGTATCATGTTTCTGCTATTTTTAATGTTACTAACCTTTTTCCCTTTGATCCAAGTGGAGATTCGAGGTCGAATCCATTTGAAGAGAGGGGGAATGATGGGAACCAAAGTGGGCCTAGTCTTAAAGATCATTTTCAAGTTCCAGATGGGTCAATCACAAGATCAAGAGCTAAAAAGATCAATGAGGCGATGCAATCCACTAGGGATGAGTCTAGCAAGAGCCCAACATTCAAGATGGGCTTAAAGGATGAAGATTTAGTTTTCATTCATTTAATAAGCTATGGAAATGGCAACAACATGAATTAAAGGCTTTGGGCACTTGAAGACTTTCAACTTGTTTAATTCATTTAAAAGACTAATTTCATTAGTTTAGAATAATTGGGTTTATTGTGGGAAGCACTTAAAGGGGGCTATGCAAGGGCATGTTGAGAAAACTATTATTTATTAAACTAGGGTTAGGGTTTTACTGTAGCGAGTACTATAGCCACGGTACTGTTAATCCAGGGGCATGTTTGAAAGAAGAGGATTTATTTTGACTAGAGTTCGATTAGATTTTGCTTTAAATACTCTATACAGCCTCATTTTAAGAAGTTTTATGAAATTTGTTGAATTTATTCATTGTGAGTTGAGTTTTACTTCTCTTGTTCTTAATTGAACTTTTGAACTTATCAAAAGTATATCACAACCTTTGTGGCGTTCCTCCTTTGTAATCTGGGTTCTTGAGACGGGTTCTTCAACGGGTCTAGATTTTAATATAATCTAGGTTCTTGAAACGAGTTCTCATCGGGTCTAACTTCTCCATCCATTGACTTGGTTTTGGCTTTCTTGGGGAGTTTTCAAATTGATTGTGGGTTCAAGGGATTCCATTCCCGCGGATTCATATCATATACTCTTCTAGCTCTGAGCTCAGATCATTGCCCCATCTTTGTGACTATGAAGAAACAGGTTATGGATTCACTCAAATGTGACAAGCCTTTCAGATTTGAGGTGAGCTGGTCTCTCAATGAGGAGTGTCATAACATTTTGACGGAGGAATGGAATAAGTCAAGAATGGCTAGTAATAAACTCAATTTTGGTGTAGAAGGTTCGAGGCATTGCAAGGAGAAGTTGCTTCTTTGGAGCAGAAACAGAAGAGGGAATTCTAAAAGAGAGATTAAAGCCAAGATGTCTCAACTATCTGATTTGCAAACTAGTAACACAGGTCACTTGACTGAGAGTATTAAGCAGGTTCAAAGAGAGTTGGATGGACTTCTAGAAGCAGAGAGTCTGAAATGGAAACAAAGAGCCAAACAAAAATGGTTGAGAGAGGGGGACAAGAACACAAAATTTTTCATCAATGTGCAACTCAGAGAAAGAAAACAAACACTATCAAACGTCTCTTGGATGACCAGAATCAGGAGGTTGTATCGAGGCAAGGCATTAGTTCTCTCTTCCAATCTTTTTTCCTGAGGCTATTTACTTCTTCTCAGCCAGCAAGTATTGATCTCTGCTTGGAGAATTTGGCCCCTCGAGTAATTGGTGACATGAACTCTATGTTGACCAATCTTTATTCTCACAAGGAGGTGGAGGAAGCACTTTTCCAGATGAATGGTTTCAGCTCACCAGGCCTTGATGGATTCCCTGCTGCATTCTATCAACAACACTGGTCAACAGTTGGACCTCAGGTTTGTGAAGTTGCTTTGTTTGTGCTCAATTCTAAAGGGAGTATTGCTAAGATTAATAGCACTTTTATTACCCTTATCCCAAAAAACAAATCCCCTTTAAAAGTGTCTGAATTTAGGCCTATTTCTCTGTGTAATGTGTTGAATAAGGTCATTTCAAAAGCTATAGCCAATAGGCTTAAGAAGATCCTACCACGCATCATTTCTCATCACCAGTCAGCTTTTATTCCTGAAAGATTAATCACTGACAATGTAATTGTAGCTTTTGGAAGCATTGCATACTATGAAATGTAAACTGTTAGGCAAAGAGGGCTACATGGCTTTGAAACTTGACATGAGAAAGGAGTATGATAGAATCGAATGGGGCTTCCTTCGAGCTGTTTTATGCAAACTGGGGTTCTCTTCCCAATGGATTGACTTGGTGATGGGCTGTGTTGAAACTGTATCCTATGCTATTCTAGTAAATGGTTTTCCTCAAGTGGCTTTCCATCCATCTAGAGGCATAAGGCAAGGAGACCCTCTTTCACCCTATTTATTCATTTTATGTGCTAAGGCATTGAGCAATCTAATAGGGAAAGCAGAAGAGAGGGGGCTGATTCATGGGGTGCCAGTGGACGGAGGTCAGATGAGGGTATCACACCTTTTCTTTGCAGATGATTGTCTCATCTTCTGTAAGGCAAATGCTATTGAATGGGGCAGGCTCTTTGGTTTGCTTAAAGTGTATGAAGATGCTTCTGGACAAAGACTCAACATTGAGAAAACCTTTATTATTTTCTGTAAGAATACTCCAAGGGTGACTCAATCATATATTCTTGATATTGTTGGCATGAAGTCAGCTATGCCATATGAAAACTATCTTGGATTACCTTCAGTTGTTGGCAGAGCAAAACACAAGAATTTCAAGGGAATTTTAGACAAAAATCGACTGAGATTGAGCAGTCATGCAGTGAAGTTATTATCCCAAGCAAGAAGAGAGATCTTTATTAAAGTCGTGGTCCAAGCACTTCCTACTTATACCATGAGTGTTTTTAAGCTTCACTTTTGAAAGATAGTAATAGTGTTCTTCAAGACTTTTGGTGGGGACAACAACAAAAGGAGAACAAACTTCACTGGGTTTCTTGTAGCAGATTGGGAAAGGCTAAAGATGCAGGTGGCATGGGTTTTAGGGATCTTGAATGTTTCAACAAAGCTATGCTTGCTAAGCAATGTTGGAGATTAATTCAAAGCCACACTCTTTGGCAGCCAAGGTTTTGAAAGCAAAATATTTCAAGCATTCTGACTTCCAATCTACAAAGTTGGGTGCTAGCCCTTCTTTTATTTGGAGGAGCTTCATTACAGCAAGACCAGACATCTTTGAAGGGTTAGTTTGGAGAGTAGGTACAGGTGAAAACATCCACATTTGGCAAGATAAATGGTTAAGTGCTTCCTATCATAACATGGTTCTAAGTGATGTCAAAGTATTGGACAGCAGGGCCACAATAGCAGAACTAATTGACTCAAACTCTAAGACCTGGAAGAGAGATCTTGTGCAGTAGACTTTTGATAGTGGTGAGGCAGAAGCTATCCTTCGAACCCCAATTAGCTTTTTGAATAGCAAGGACAGATTAATCTGGAAGGGCACTCATAATGGCTGATTTTCTGTGAGGAGTGCTTATCATATGGTGAAGGAGAGGGAATTTTCAGATCAAGCTCAATCCTTATCCAGTGGCCAATTTAAGATGGTTTGGCAGCAGATTTGGGATTCAAATGTGCCCCCTGGTGAAAAGGTCTTTATGTGGAGAGCTTGTCTTGATGCACTCCCCACTCAATCCAGTTTATTTAAGAGGAAAATTGTAGAACATCCTTTATGCCCCATTTGCAATTTGGAAAAGGAAACTGTAGTTCATGTTCTTTGGGGGTGTGAAGCAGCTAGAGATGTTTGGAGTCAATGTTCAAAAAAGCTCCAAAAGTGTTATCTGCCTCAAACTTCAATGCTGCAGCTCATTGAAGCCATTATTGTCTCTATGGATCCTGGTGTTTTACAAGAGTTTATGATTGTAGCTAAAAGAATTTGGTGGAGAAGGAACCGTTTTATCTTTAACAAAGAATTTTGTCATCCTAATTCTTTGGTTAGAGAGGCCAACCATATTTTAGATATGCTAAGAGAGGAAGAGAATAGAGATGTCTGTAGAATCAAACCAGGATGTCCATCAGCGGAGGTTTGGTCTCCTCCTCCTTCCAACTGGTATAAAGGGTTGATAGGAATTGGCATATGTGTTAGGGGTTGTGAGGGCCAGATTGTTGCTACCTTGAGGATTAATAAACAAATGTATCCAGATCCATTGATGGCTGAGTCCTATGGTGCATTGCAGGCTTTTAAGTTTGGCATTGTTTTAGGTCTTGGACAAGTCATCATCAAAGGAGATTCATTGCAGGTTATTAATGATCTCAAGGCCACTGCAGAGGCTTGGTCCAGTGCAAGCATGTTTGTGATTGAGGCTAGAGTGTTATCTAGTTGTTTTGCTAAGTGTGAAATTTCTTATGTCAGGAGAAATGGTAATAACATAGCACACTTGTTAGCAAAACTATTTCCATTTCAAATTTCATTGTAACTATGGAGGAGGCTCATCCATGTATTTCTTCTCTAATTTAATGAAATGTGAGAGATGATTTCCTTTAAAAAAAAAAAAACTTGAATTGGAATATCAATCAAGGGTGAAAGAAGGCTTCCAAGTACAGGAATGCTACTAGTAAGGATCATATTTATGCCATTAACATACCTGCAAGAAGGTACATGTGATCAACTATGGAAAGTTGTGTCAGCCACTAGAACTTATGGTTAAAAATTTCAAATATATGTGCTCACTCTGATTGGTCACCAACACTTTCAAGGGTTTACGAACTTGTAATTATAACCAATTTATGTTGTATGGACAAGAGATATCATTAACCTTTAGGTAAACTGAAATAGATATCAATAACATCTAATTAGTATTAGCACAGAAACCGGTTTTGTTGCACTTCATTAATTTGGCAAGGCTTTAACTAAAGTGAAATAATTTATAGATTCCTAGAGTAAGCAAGCCCCACACACCACTCCCTTTGAAAAAAGTAGGGGAACTATGAGACTCACATGAAAAAATAAACTTTTTCATGGTAGACCCCACTTTTTTCAAAGGGGGTGCGGCTCGCACACCCTAGGACTCTATCTAGCATCTTAACTAAAATTTAAAACATATAACTTTTCAAACATAGAAATAACTGGATGAGTAATTGTAACACCCTATATTTTAGTGTATTTTTAATTGAAGGATTATTTTTATTAATTTAAATATTAATTCTCTTGTTTTAAGTTTATTGGATTTTTCGTTGGTTTATTTTTATGATTTTTAATTTGTAAAAATTATTTTGATATGCTTTCTTAATATTAAATATTGTTATGAATTTAAATTGCTCTATATTTTAAATTAAGTTATTGTAGGATTTAATTAATTTGTTTTCATTTAATCATAATTAATTCTTAAATTATCTTATTTGACTTGCTGTTTTGAAATTTTTTTCATTGAATCATTTGTGTGACCCAAGATGTGAGGATTGGATCTCATTTCTTTCCCTCACTTTTTCTTTTTCTTTTTTTCTTTTCCTTTTTTTCCTTTCTTCTTTTCTTTTTCTCCTCATTTTCTTTTCTCCTCTCTCTCTCTCCTCCCACTCGCGAAGTCCCTCTCTCTCTACCCGTTCGTGCGCTGTCCACCACTGCGCAGCCGTGCGCCGTCCATGTGCATCATCGCCCCTCCCATTTTCTTCCCCTCCGGCCGGCGGCTCCACCTCCCAATTTCTAGCCCCTCTCACGCCGCCGTGAGCCTCCACGCACGGCTTCAAGCCACAGCCACTTTCATTCCAGCGCTGTCGTCGCACCACCATTGGCCACCATCTTTTCACCACACCATCATCAACCTCCTAGCTACCTAACCCACCCATCATCAGCCCCAATCTGCCACTGGTAAAGCCCGTCTATCCCCATTTCCATTTTGAGCTTTTTGCACTCCAATCGCCACCCACGCCGCCACCCACCGCCAACCACCACCTAAGCCCTTCCCTAGTAATCTCAAGTCTTCGTTTGTCTCAGTTCAAAATCTAACATTTTGAGACCCACGGCCATAGTGCATTTTGCACTGTTACGTTATTGTACCGCCACTTTTAGCACCTCCGTTATCCTTTGAAAATTATATTATGGCATTGTAAGTATTTTCTCAAAGAACTTTTGCGATTGAAATGTATTTTTGCACTCACTCATTTTCACTGAGAATTGGTTGGTTGTGCCGAACTGAGTCTGAGGAGCAAGGGGCTCGGTTGGATTGGAGGATGGAGTTGTTTGTGTGATTGGACTATGTTGTGATTTTTTGGTTGTTGGATATTGTGTTGTATCATGTACATTGCTTATTTGCATGCATGTTCATGTTTGTAATTGAAAACTGGGTTTTTGCATAATTGTATACATGTTCATGTGTATACTTGAAGTATTGGGTTTACATGTGAGAAATGATCTTGAGTATGTATGAAATAATTGGATTGACTGGTTTGAGAGAAAGGAAAAGAGACTGTAGGGATGGTGGTAAGAATGGATGGTGGTATAGTCCCGCCTGTGATTCTCGCCTACGGTGCACGCGGTAGGGATGGTGGTATATTCCTGCCTATGATTCCCGCCTATGGTGCATGCGGTAGGGATGGTGGTAGAGTCCCGCTTGTGATTCCCGCCTACAGTGCTCTGATAAGTATCTCTTGTGTGAAAATGAACTGTAGGGATGGTGGTAAGCAGGGATGGTGGTCTAGTCCCGCCTGTGATTCCCGCCTACGGTGCATGCGGTAGGGATGGTGGTATGGTCCCACCTGTGATCCCTGCCTACAGTGTAAATGATCATGTTATTGGTTTATGATTTAATTGTTACGAGCACATTTTTTTGGGAACATGACGGATATTATTTATGGCGTGTTTTTAGTCAAATGTGGTTTTTGGCTTGTGTTGGAAAATAATCATTCTCGGAAAAAATGAGGTTTTTGGGTCACATTTGTGTTTCGTCTTTACTCATGTTTATTGGCTGCATTAATGCATTTTTTTATCTCTTGGGTTGCTTGGTTGATTACTTGCTGAGATTCATAATTTCACGGTA